>CM060852.1:1190679-2462703 GCA_030737835.1 Acorus gramineus
TAAAATTAACGGTCCATATATTCACATTAATGAGATACATGCTTCGATAAATTTTTTTACATTTTCTATAAATGCATGCATCCATGCAAATCATTAGAATATATGCTTCATATTTTTATAAAAGCATATACCTCTTTTTTTTTATAAAAGCATATACCTCATTAGATGAAGTATATATTATTATTTAAAAAAAAATCAAAACACGTGTAAACTGGAATTAGGGCTGAAAATAGAATTGTACATAACATTATCCTAATTAAAATCAATCTATCAAAAATTAAATAGAGGGGAGGCTTGGGAAAACCACCTCTTTGTTAAACTTCCGTTAACAAATGGGAAAACCACCCCTTGAAAGCATCTATATAAATCCAAATATCCTCCAGAGTTAAACTTCTGTTAACAAATGAAGAATATTATGCAAACATTTCATTTTGTTAACCCTGATTGAAAAAATAGTATACTAAAAAACTTCTATAATTTGTTAAAAATGTGAAAAATCTTCTATAGATGACTATTTTACCCCTATGGATAGATTATAAAATCCTATCTAGAGAGATAAATCATCATTTACACATAATTTTTTACACTTTTAACACATTGTAGCAGTTTTTTGTATGTTATGTATTAATTTTCCAATCAGAATTAATCAAACATAATATTTGTATAATACTCTTAATCCGTCAACGAAAATTTAACTCGGATGACTATTTGCATTTACATAAGTGTTTTCAAGGTCGTATGAACTTTATGAAAAGTTAGGAGGGCTATATGGATTTTAGACGGTTTATAGGGGGTTATTTGAATTTTTCCCTTCTTTTAATTTTCACCCTTCTCTCCCACCCTTTCTCCCACCTCTTTGTTTTAGTGTCGGTTTGGATATTAGTTTAGAAAGATTCTGCGTTTGAAAAGTTAAAAATTCTCAAACTCATATCCACCTTTTTAGGCCCTTGCGGTTGAAAATTTAATAAAAAATAGCTTTTCAAAAACTGAGTTTGAAACATAAAATTTTAAAAATCTCAGTGTTTTAACATTACATTCAAGCGCAACATAATTGGATAGGTAGAAATGAGTTTTTCACGCATATAGGTGGTGAGAGGAATTCGTGTGTTCAAACCAAATCATAAAATTGAGTTTTCAGTTTCTTATTAATGGACATAATGAATGTATTCGAAAATATCAGATGCTCTGTATGCTTTTTTATTATATCCATCTTTTTAATACTTTATTTTTTCCCAAATTGACAATATGACTTGTGGAAAAATCATCATACAAATTTTTCGTTTCTTTCGTGGTTGCTGCGAGGATTGTGTGTTGCAGTTGTATACGAAAAAAGCAAAACTAATAAGATAATTATTTTTATATTTATTTATTTAAAAATCGGTAACCCGACCCCACAGTCCCCAGTCAATTTTGAAAGTAACAATAGTCTTGTCATTACAGATAAAAGAAAAGAGAAATATCCAAATAACCCCAGTAAACTTTCTAAAATCCATGTAACCCCCTATATTTTTTTAAAGTTCATGTAACTACCTGAAAATACCTACATAAATCCAAATCACTCCCTGATAGTGCATTTGGATGTGAGGTTGAAACTCTCATATTCTTAAAATCTTATGTTTCAAACTCAGTTTTTGAAAAATTATGTTTTATTTGATTTTCAATCGCAAGATTTTTTGGCTTAAAAGGAATATTGTAGTCTGAAAAGCGAAACATTGAAAATGTGTTTGAATCTGAATTTCAGAATTTTTAGCTTTTCAAACGCAGAATCTACCTAAACTCGTATCCAAACCAATGTTTTAAATATCGATATATCGATTTCAGGTTCAATCGATATATCAATTGGCTTTGTTTTTTTTTTTTTTTTTTGAAAAAAATGGAAAAAAAACTAATAAAACAACAAAAAAACAGATGGAAAATTTGAAAAATAATGAAAATGAATAAGAAAAATTTCATATTAAGATATTAATAAAAGCAGTAAAAAATAGATAGAAAATTGTGAAAAATAATGTTTTAAATTGAAAGGATTTACACTGAATTTAAAAAAAAGGAAAAACTGCTCTTTTATCTAATAAGCCCACAATAAGTCTCAAACCCTAATTTAATTTTCTCAATCTCAAGATAGGCACTCAAACAGAAAAGAAAAAAAAGCATACCTCGACCATCACGACAATCCCAGCGCGTTCGAAGAGACCGGCGACGGAGGCACTGTCGACGATAAGAGTGAGAGCGAGAGAAGAGGAAGCCATGGCCGACGATAAGACTGAGAGAGGAGTCGTGAGAGTGTGAGAGATGGGGTTTAAAAGGACGGATAGGGCATGTCGAAGAAATGCCCCTCGGTTTTGGATTTCATTACAAAAATGGATCGGAAGATATTTTTTTTTATAATGATATTTTTCATGTTTTACTGACCTCTCTTTACTTCTCCACTTCAAAAAAAAAAAATCCAATGATATATCATCGATATATCGTTGGTTTTCAATATATCGACCGATATATCGATATATCGATCGATATTTAAAACTATGATTCAAACGGACTCTTAAACTTCCATTGACAAATGACGAATATGCTATGGATATTTTAACTGGTTAACCTTAGTTGAAAACACGGTATACAAAAAACCTTATACAATTTATTAAAAATGTGAAAAATCTTCTATATATGATTATTTATCCATCTAGATATATTATAAAATCTTATTCAGTGGCATAAAATAATCATTTATGTAGATTTTTTTATATTTTTAACATATTGTATGGGGTTATTAACACATTATGTTTTTAAACAGGATTAATTAATTCAAATATTTATAGAATAATCTAGATCTATCAACAAAAATTGTATTTAGAAAATAATTCAAATTTTTATAAGTGTTTTCAAGATGTTATACGAACCAAAAAAAAAAATTAGGGGTTTATACAAATTTTAGACGGTTCACGTGAGGTCATTTGGAGATTTCCCTTTAAAAAATAAAATAAAGAACCCACGACGACAAACTGAAGAGTCAACGATGAGCCGTGGTTCAATCGCCCATTCAAAACAAAGGAAAAAAAAAAATCTCCGTCTGCTCACAACACGCAAATCAAAACCTAAATCCGTTCATTAAAAAAGAAATTCAAAATTTGAATTTTTCAGTACCAAAAACACGTCTTTTCGCCAACTCTTTCAAACCTTCTCTCCTTCCTCTCTATATCTCTCTCCGTGTGTGCAAATCAGATCCCAACATCAACTTCTGAAAGGGTACCCAAATCTGCCCTTGTTGGGGAAGAAATTTCAAAAGAAGATATATAGATATACATAGAGAGAGAGAGAGAGAGAGAGTAAAAAAATGGCGAATTGGGAGCTGAAGCACTGTTGCAAGCATGATCAGGTCGCCTTCCTCACCACCATTGGTGTCTTCACCGTCGCCATCCTCCTTGTAAACCCTCTTCTCTCCTGCTCTGTTCCGTAATATTTTTGCAAGATTAATTCATTATTAGAGTCGCGAAATGCCCAATTGAGGATGCAATTGATGCTCCCCGCTTTGCCTGTAGTCACAACGTGTAAAGTTCATGCTCACATATAAGAAATAGACATAGGGCCCATCTCGAAACGGGTTTGGACTGCTTTTGGGTTTGTAGAAAGTTGCCAAACCCGTTTTCAAACAGAAAAAAATGAGGCCAAAAGCTGCGGACAGATTTATGTGAAACTGTGCCCAAACCCGGGTTTTTCAAAAGCTATGGAGAAGTAGTTTCCTTAAAATCAGTTTTAAATCCAGCTTTTGTCTAAAATCAGTTTTGCAATTGTGCAACCAAATGCAGCCATAGTCCCAATATGAGAATAAACTATGGGTCTAGCATGACTTCATCCTCATCCCTCATTGGGTCTTGGGCTCTTAACCACTTGGCCTAGTCCAACCCCACCGCTCATTGGGAATATTGGGCTCTTGAGCTTTTGGCCTCTTGGCCCAACACCCCCCCCCCCCCCCCCCTTCATGGGGCCACACATCCACATGTGGGGTCTAGAGCCCGACCCCTCGTGTAATTGACAGGCTCTTATACATATTGTAGAAAAAAAGACATGGTTATGCAGAAATAGCAAGAGCAGAATTAAAACCAACTGTCATAGAAAAAATGAACCTCAGTATATGCGTCCATTGGAACACTAGCATACAAGAAATCTTCAACATCCTTCACGAAGTCGCAGTGCCATTTTTTGTTCAACTCGCAATTGGTTTGTCTGGGAGTTTTCATACGTTATTACCCATTAAGTCGCAAGTTGGTTTTGAATGAGTGGAGAATTATTGTAGTTGCTACTTTTAGTGATTTTGTTCTGTTTCATGTTGATTCTTCAGAGGTTGGATTGAGTGAAGTTGCGGGTGATTGTAAGTGTCGAGTGGATGCCTATAATTATTGTTTATGTATAAATGGGTTATCTTGGGTTGTACTGGATTTTTTGGGTGAAGTAAGCATTCCTAGTTTGCAATGTGGCAATTGGTGTCTTCACGGTCGCCATCCTCTTTGTTAACTTATTCTCCCTTATCTTCTTTGTATATCCAAATCACGGGTTTTCGGTTTGCCATTAGAGTCACGAAATGCGCGGCTGAAATGCACGCGGTGTTCCTGAATGGCAATTGGTTTAACTGGAAGTTTTCATTCATTGTTACTAATTTAGTTTTTTAGTCTACTTTTTTGTTTTGAATGAGTGGACATCTGTACTAGTTCGTGGTTATAGCGATTTTGTTCTACTTGTTGTTGATTCATCTGAAGTTGGATTGAGTGCATTTGTGGGTGATTGAACTTGTCAGTCAGATCACTATAATTCTCTACATATATAATGGTTATCTTGTGTTATACTGTATTTTCTTGGTGATATAATTATTCCTGATTGATTGTTCATTACAATGTGGTTTCCTTTGTAGTTGTGGAGGACATTTCTGCTCACCCCTTTTAAGCTCATCACGGTGTTTCTTCATGAAGCTAGTCATGCCATAGCTTGCAAATTGACTTGCGGTCAAGTAAGGAGTTGCAATTTCTTTTCCACTCTATAAATGTGATTGGATTGGGAAATGGGGGAATCTACTTATTCTCACTGCCGATACTCTCATGTTTCTATTACTTCATTCAAATACTTCCCTATGAAAATTAGATCTCCATTACTTTTTTTTTTGTTACTTAGTTGGGATCAATGATTCATTTGGCAGTTTTTATTGCTTATTTTATTGATGAAACTTCTTAAACTCCTGTTGTCTATTGGTTGCTGTTCATCAGAGATATGGTAAACTAAATTAGCAGATAATGTCAGAAGTCTTCAACACTCTGTAATATTCCGTGGGTGGATATTACATGCTTTTACGTCTTTAATTGTGTTGAAAATTTTCTTCTAGCATAGGTGCTCTTTCTCTCTGATAGTCTGATGTGCTCTCGCTCTCTCTGTCTTGCACATGTTTGTTAGGGAGGGGTGGTGGGTTGATGGGTTGCATGAGTTATTTTCTGACTGCAAACTTGCAATGAGTGTTTAATAGCTAATGACAATGTTATGTTATGACCTAAGCAGGAAAAAATAGTATGACCTGTTAATGTGCCTCAAGGGTCTAAAAGATTACCGTGAATTCTGAGATGCAGAGATGCATCTGTAAAATGAAAGTGAAATTATATTAGAAATGAATAATTATATTGTTTTAAGTGTACTATGATTAAAAACCAATCCTTCAACCTTCGTAACACTGTGAAACAATATATGAAGCATCATTTCTTGCTGTTTTATTATTTAGACCATTTATGGAGCCTGATTGGCTGTTGATCGAGTGTATAAAGGAGATGAAACTTTATATATATTTTTTCCTTTAATAACACTTTTGTCTTAATTAGACAATTGATGGAATTTAATCATAAAAGATTACCTGTTAATGTGCCTCAAGGGTCTAAAAGATTACCGTGAATTCTGAGATGCAGAGATGCATCTGTAAAATGAAAGTGAAATTATATTAGAAATGAATAATTATATTGTTTTAAGTGTACTAGGATTAAAAACCAATCCTTCGACCTTCATAACACTGTGAAACAATATATGAAGCATCATTTCTTGCTGTTTTATTATTTAGACCATTTATGGAGTCTGATTGGCTGTTGATCGAGTGTATAAAGGAGATGAAACTTTATATATATTTTTTCCTTTAATAACACTTTTGTCTTAATTAGACAATTGATGGAATTTAATCATAAAAGGAAAAAATATATAGATAACGCTCTTTTGCTTGACAAAGACCTAAAAGTAGACTTATAATAACAGTGTCCCTTGAGTAAGAAAGGAGTGAATATTAGTAATTGGTATCATTAACGGCATGTTTGTCATTGTTATGAATAACTTGACAACCATACAAACCAGTATATATTAAGTTGTCATGGGCCTCCACCAGAGATCAATTGTTAATCTGCAATAGTAGCTAATGTTTAAAACATAGGTACATGGCTCATGATTGCAAATTATATAATAACTAGTGTTGGTTTACAAGACAAGTGCAAAGGGGAATGAAATAATCTAGGAGTGGAGGAATGCGAAGGTGTATTGGATTTTTATGCAGTTTTTGTAATAAAGGTGGCATACATTGAATGCTAGTGTCATGACACAGACCTTCAGTGAGCATCATTGGCAAAGGTAAATGCAGCGAGATGATTTCATCTTCATTAATTAAAGGGGAGAAGAGGGATTGGTTGTTGTAAAAGATGTTCTGTATAGATAGCATTGAATCTGATTGGATGAAATGGAGATGTATCTGTAAGTTAGGTAGATATTAGTGTTGACCTGCTAAATTATGTTGATATCGTGTAACTTTTTGACAGTGACTTGAAGATGTTAATATGGAAGACTATGAAGGATGTCAGTAGTAGAGAAGGTTAGGAGATCAGCAGTAGTTTATTAATAGAAAACTCTGTCAAGTGATACAGACATGCAAATCATGAGTGTGTCAATAAAGAATTAAAGCCTATTGAAAGTATTGGTCTAACCTCTCCAATTTGTGTGGAAACCAGAAGAACATACAAGTTGTACAAGACTTGAAATCCATACAAGTTGTACAAGACTTGAAATCCAGCATTAATGCATCATCTGAGCATTTGAAAAACCTGGCTGGGTAGCTGAATTCCTTAGAGATCACTGATTGAGTTTTCATGATGGATGGATGAGGTATCCCCCATGACCTTAAACTGCATGGATTTTACTTGTATGATAGGGGATGATAAGATATTTGTACCCTCTTATCTTATTTATAGATAGCTGCTCTTCTGAGAAACAATGTGGAGTACAGATTGCCTTGCATGCACTACTGTACTCTCGATACAGCATAGCCTGTTTCTAAACAGTCTTGTGTTCATTAACATGTTGGTTTGAGAATAACATTTATATGATTTCCCTATTGAAAGGCTACCCACCCATCTTTCTGTGTTGTTACAGAGTAAGCTTAGGCACTGGAATTATAAGACTTTCTGTTGAACATTCTTGAGTTTTTATTTAGATATAGCTCCTGCCTTTTCTGTATTTTCCGTTTTCCTGTTTTGATATTCTGTTTAAGAAAAACCTGGATAGCATCTCTTATCAATATCCTTACGCAGGTGGAGGGCATTCAGGTACATGCGGATGAGGGTGGGGTCACCCAAACACGTGGTGGAATATACTGGCTGATATTGCCCGCTGGATGTAATTCACCTTCCTCCCTATGTTTTATATGGACTCTGTAGGTTACTTTTCCAAAAATGAAAATGTGATGAAGATGATGCATCTGTTGAACCAGTGTGATTGTTGAATTTTTTTTTTTGTTTGGCTGGGTAAATTGTTGGATCAGACTTTCAAAACCAATGCTTTGAAACCCGATCGGGGCACCGTCCCATTTGGAGGGGGGGGGGGGGACTGATTGGACCAGAATGATGTCATAAATAATACATATTAAATATTAATTTGTAAAAAAATCACAATCAGTTTGATAAAAATATACAAAATTGTAAGCTCAAGAATAAAAGGACTGTGTTCCATATCATTTTCTCAATTGAATTGATACTTTAAACATCCTCTCCCATAAACAATTCATAGAGCATGGAAGTTAAAAATCTATACAATCTATTTTACATGAAATTTTAATTCCATACTAGGACATTATCAAATTTAATGGTCTGTAGTTATCCATCCAAATTAACAAATAGTTCTATATGCTTTATACGGTTTTTCTTTTTAATAAAAAAACATATTGGATCAACTGGCCAGACCTGTTTCGAAAGTTCACTAGTTGAACCGCGTGTTCCTGCAGCATAGCCAGATCGGAGATCAATGGGTTTTAAGGGTGGTCTCGTCCATGTCAAACTGGTCTGACTGGTCCTGGTTCAAAACACTGCCAAAAACCACACTGCTTAAATATTGTAGTATTTTAATGTCCAATACTGAGTTTTCTCCAAACTTGGAAATTCATACTTCTACATATGATTTTTACTCCCAGATCTCGGATCATCGTTCTGGGGTATGGTTCTCATACTTGCATCTACAAATCTTGTCAGTGCAAGAATCGCTGCTGGATGTCTTGCTGTTGCTTTGCTCATTGTCCTTTTTGTTGCTAAAAATGTAAGTTGTTATATTGTCAAAGCTATTGTATATATGCTATATATTCCCTATGCAATAATGTGTGCTTTTGTATGATTTATTAATACTTATGAAGGCGGTTAGGTTAACACCACTATAATTTGAACTAATGGTCTTTATTCTACTTATGGTACAGTGGTTACTCCGAGGGCTTTGCATTGGTATGTTTCTCTTCTCATCATACACTGACATATAATATCAGAGAACTTCTTGTTAAAATATTTGAACTACCCAGGGTTCATAATCTTCCTTGCCGTTATTTGGGTTCTGCAAGAGTATACAAAGCTCAAAATTCTTCGTTATATCATTTTGTTTATAGGTAAGCCCACTTCTTATTTCTAATTGACATAACTGCTTACATCTTTTGTGACCTAACAATCTGAAATTTTGTCTTTTGGGATATTGCAGGCGTGATGAACAGCTTGTTTTCAATTTATGGTATTATCTCATATTACGGTTACAAGTGTTTTTGACACTCAACTTCAACTGGAACGTAGCATCCAAGATTGAAGCATGAATTTTCATGAAGTGCTAATTCCTATAATAATATTCTTTCATGCAGACATTTATGATGATACAATATCTCGAAGAGTCAACTCCAGTGATGCCGAGAAATTTGCTGAACTTTGTCCTTGCCCTTGCAACGGTGTTGGATGGGGAGTCATTTGGTGAGACTTCAGAAAGGATGGAGCCATTACATATTCGATTTATTATTTATTTATTTAGATCCTGCAGGAATCGTATACTCTTCTATATTATTTGTTTTATAGAGACTCACTCCCCTATTTTAATAAAATTTTCTCACAGGGGCTTGATATCATTAATGTTTCTCTGTGGATCTATGTATCTTGGTTTGGTCATCTTATCATAAGGTAACATAATTTTCTTTCCTAGTCTTTTCTGCTGGTATAGCTGGTGATTTGATATAGTAATACATTTGACAAAATGCGACTTGTTACCTAGAAGCATGAAATCTGCTGATCCTTCATTGAAATGTAAAGTCGGATATGGGATAGCTTGTAACTTCAATATACACATTCCAAATTTTTGGACCACAAAAGTTAATAAACTAAAAATTTGATATATAATATAGGAACATTCCTCTTCTACATGATTATTCCCCCAACCACATTCTGTGTCGGCCTTGCACGGCCTTCCTCTCTTCTGTTTATCTCTCCTTATCTTTCAAAGTTCAGACTAATGTGCTACAATGTTTTCTAATGAAATCGATGGTAGTATAGTCTACTTTATCAAAAAAAAAGAAAAGAAAGTAACATCTGATGGAATCTGAAATGGAAGTAACTGAGGCAGATAAGAAGCTCTGTAATCCCAGGCCCCCCAAAGGCATTTTAAGACGTACAAGTGGAACCAACTGTCAATTTGATTCCACTTATACAAAAGTTATCTTGCAATTAATTCCAATCATCATCCCACTGAAGGTTTACCCGCTTTGTTTGGTTGTTGTTGCATGAAAGATATCTCACCCTAGAGCCATCTTAGGTTTCAACTTGGACAACAGATTCATCTTATGTTTCAAGGAAACAGATTTAGCAACATTTTTGGTTGATCTAAATGAATAAGGAAATATTGAAGTCTGTTGTGCTTTGACATACTAAACTCTCTATGGGGTCCCTTTGAATTTTAAAATTAAACAAAATAAACTTTTATCTTTAAATCTAAATATATTTTAGCAGTTCCTCTCCAAATTCCATTATACCAGATGTTTGTGCTATTTATGTTTGCAGCTGGGATAACACTGGATTTATGTTTTCTGTGGAAAGGGAACCATTTTAAGTGCATGGATTCTGTTTCATGTGCAATTATTGCAGACTAACCAGCAAATCAGTAGAGATTCAGATTTTTCACAAAATTTAACACAAATAACAATGAAAGCTCTTATGAGTGAGTTATGTGTTTTCTTCTCCTACATTCACACTGTCCAATGTCATTGTAATCCATGGAGTCAAATGGGAAGCCATTAATCGATTGATTTCTTGATCAAATCTATATAAAATTCTTCATTACATAACCTTCTTTAAACACAGCTTCTCTTATTTAAGTTTATGATGAAGACCCAAAGTTCAGACATATTAATTGAATTTCTCTATCTGACTCTATTCCATGATCTTATGTGCAGGGTTCAACAATATGGATACAGATTTCCATTCTACCATTGCCTTTTTTTTATTGACAATTCTTTTACATGTAATCTTTATGATTTGATACCTGTGTCACTGGTACCCTGCGTTTCATTTTCATTCTTTAATCACCCATTGATTCATTGGGTCCATGGTTATGTTCCTTAACCAAAATTTACTTACATTTATATCATTATATATGATGATTTTGTTCTGTCCAGTTTTTGATTGATCAAAACCGAAAAAAAACCACCCTACAGTTTTTATCTTGTATGCGAAAATCTTTGGATTTTTCTCTTTTTAAAGCTTTTAAATACTGTATGAATTTTCTGAGTGCGGGGCAAATATCACTTTCAAGAAAGTGTATTCACGCCTCAAAACTTTCGGATCTTCTTCCATCTTGCCTAATTTTTTTTTACAGTAGATGTACCTATGCCAATGTCAAAAGTTGGTCTCATTGCTAATCATTTTATAAATCAAAAGATAAACTGAAATGTGGTGTTTATGTAGCACCATCGGTCCTTCACCTAGATTAGGCTTGTCAACGGGTCGGGTCCAGACTTGGACCCAACTCGGACTGGACTCAACTCGGACCCGGACCTGATTACACGTGTAATATATTGACCTGAGTTAGACCCGACCCGGTGGACCCGAACAAACGAACAGGTCGGGTTTGGGTCCACCCTGTCCCGATCCGTTGGACCTGAGACCCGATTGTTTTATTAAAATATGCTCATATATTATAAGACTATTATTATTAGTTGATACATAATTTTATTTCTTACTTAACTTATTTTTATATCCACGAGTTCATAAATCAAAATCATAACAAGTCTATAAATCATAAGTAATAATCATAATCATAACACTTTTTTATTGTGTTGATGTTGCAACTTACAAGAATTTGACTGTTTAATATATAATAAACTTAGTAATGTATTGTCGTCGGCTTGTTTTGGTTAGTTAACTTATTAGCTTTTGAATTTGTATTATTAATTAGTTTGTTGCATGATTTATGTTTATTATTTAAGTTAATATGTTAGTGTTTATTGTTTTGAAAGTTGTTTAGGTTAATATTGTTTTGAATGTTTGTATAATTAGTTATGTTTATTATTTAGGTTAATATGTTTTTTATGTTAGTGATTATTGTTTTGGATGTTGTTTAATAATTCATTTACTTCTTTTGAATTGTATAAAATTATATTCAAACATAGTCTCATTAATAATAATGTTTTATTACAAAAAATTTCAAATAGAATGATAAAGCAAACAAATACATGAGCTCTTCTTGTTTTGTTTTTTTTTACTAACCATTCGGGTTCGGGTTCACATTTCTCCGGACCCGACGGATCCTGCACGGGTCCGGTCCGGGTCCACCCCGATCCGACCTGGATCCGGCCCGTTGACAAGCCTACCTACGATAGTTCCTCTACATAAATTTTTTGAAAAAAAGTTATATGTGCAATTGTATTTGCAGTTTGAATACATTTTAATTTTTTTTTAAGTACATAATTAGTTGATGAAATTTATTTTTTTATAAATTAAAAAACTAATAATATATATATTTGTATGAAATGAATGCATATTATTTTATGTTATACATAATGGGATATATATATTTTGAAATAGTGGAGTAAATAAGTTAATACAATAAGTTAATGACATGTTCCTTTTGATACGAATATAAATAAAAATCATATATAGATATTTTTCACATAATTGAGACCTAACTGATATGACCCTCTTTATTTGTCTCTTAAAGCTGACCATTGTTCTTACCTAAACAAAAATATAAAAAAAATGCTGATCATTCAAATGAAGCACGCGCCATTATTTTTTGTCAACCCAGGCAACCTTATCTTTTGATTGATTATCAAGACATAAAAATAACTAAACAAGAGCAAGACTTGATAAATGTTTTTTCTAGTGACATTTTTTTAATATTAATTTTGGACTTGATATAAATAAATACATTATGTGACATAAGTTCAGTTACAAAATTAGGGGTTGTCTCAAACACGGGTGATTTTACTTACGAAAGAATAAAAATTCTTCAAACATACTCAAATAACCATAATTAATTGAAAAGTAGGATCCCATTTATAAATGTCATTTAAAACTGTTTTTAGATAACATAAAAAATATGTTTATGATAATCAACTTTATAGGAAAAAAAACATATCAATGTGTATTTTTAAACGATATCTTAGAATATGCTTGAATAGATTATGTGATAGAAAAATCAAACACAGATTCAAATATATTTTTTATCATGTTTTATTTATTATATTTTTTATATTTTTATTGTCTTGGAAACACAGTATCTTATGTGACCTCAGTATGTTCGAGATTTAAAACCATCCTCATCTTTTTTTTGTTTTCTTCGTTTTCTAAAAAATTTGAAGCAGTAGACTTGTTGTTTCTTAATATTAATAAAAGGAAGAAAAACATGATAAAGGAGACATAATCATACACCCCATCATCTATATGTTAAAATAACCCATTGATTCACATATTACACTTCTCAATATAATAATATAATTATATATATATATATATATATATTTATCTTATGAAAGTCCCTCCACGTGCACTTTCAATTTAAGCGGTTTCAATTGGGTCGTACACGTGACTCGAATTCCCAAAATCCAAATATGGGGCCCATAAAGCCGGCTTGGCCCACTAGTCACAGTTCAACTGAATTTGTTCGTTTGTAAAACAGCGGGGACCTCCCCGTTCGGATCACCATCGACCATGCGAAATCTTAATCTCACCGAATCATGTAGATCTTCTGATGGAAATCTAACGGTTGATAGGAGTTTTAACGGTGAGAGTAAACCGGTTGGAATAAAAAAAAGGGAAACTTGAATCTCCAGCAGCGGCACAGTTTTCCGTAATATTAGTGAAATTATAAGGTTATTTAAAAGTCGCAGACAGCTTTCCTTCCCTCGAAAATACAAAATGTTGATCTTTTCAAAACGGTGTCTGTTTTTCCATTTTTTTTAAAAAGATAACGTTGGGGGCGCCGCCGGCTCTATTTGGCTCGGCTAATTATTATGTATCCCCGTTTGGATACAGGACTTGAATATACTTATTTGGTATAAGTGGAAATAGCTAATCCGGTCAATTATCAAAAAAAAAAAAATCTGGATCGGATCTGAATCCTATCTAAAAATAAAAAATATATTCGAAGATCTGGAATGTAGATATGGATATCAGTTTATCTAATCTAAAAAATATCTGTATCTGACATATATTATAAAAATATATATTTATATTATATATTGCCCATATTGTTATCTTGTATGATTAATCACTAAGATAATGTATTATAATACTTTTAAATTTTAAATGTATGATATCTGAAAGAGATAATAAGCCTTAAAATCTTTATTTTAATTTTGATGTCTCTCTAAAATATCACTTGATTATCCAAATTAATGTTAATATTCAAACATAATAATTATCCGAAAAAAATCAGTATCCGATCCGTATCCGAAGGGATCTGAATCCGAAAATTAATACCTGTATTGTATCCGAATCCGAAAGTTAGGATATGGATATTGGCATATCCGATCCGTATCCGTCCGATTGACAGGCTTAGGTATAGCAGTAGAATAAGTGATTGTGCTTGGTTACATTTTGAATTATTCGCATTGGAAAACAGAATAATAAAATTCTTGTTGTTTGAATAAATTGTGAATAAAGTGTGGATAAAGATTTATAAACGGTGAAAAACTAATGATAGTTGATTTGACAAGTGATTTATAAGAGGTGATGACAGTGGACTCGCATATTCTTTGAGTGAAATAACTTGGTATAACTTTAATTACAATTATTGGTTGAAATTTATGTACAACTTTATACTAGTTTATTCTGACATAGTTTATCCCTGAGTATTCAGGACTCCCAAACAACCAAAATCCATTATCCCCATTTATTCCAGGATATTCCAACCCTATTCCACATCCAAAAGAGAGCTAATAAAGTTTAGATGGTGATATAAGTTAATGTGAAAAAGAAAAATTATTACCCCGTCAACTCCTCAGCCCATTAATGAATTTTTTTGTTATCCTAACCCACCCCTCCTAAAAAAACCCTTGATGCCTCCAACCAAGCAGACATCCCTTGACGCCGCCACCTTCATCTCCACCCGCCCCCACCACGACCACCTCGTCCTTCGCGAGGGGCCACAGGAGGCCGTCGCTGCCCTTCTTGTCTATCCAGACGAGGATCGCCACAGTGTTGTTCCTCTGATGGAGGTGAACGATGGTCAGATCGCTGGAGGTGAGTTCCACGCTATCCTGATGGTCAATCAGGTGGACGATCACGCTGGGGATCTTGATGAGAGCTTCTTCGATGATGGCAGGGGCTTTCTCTTTTTCTTCTTCATCTTTGAAGAGGTGATTCATACTCAAAATATCTAATTTGATATTTCACTGAACATTTAATAATATCTCAAAGAAAGATTGATCACTAAATAACATAGATTACAGGGACTTAAAAATAAAAATCTCTAAAAAAAATATTTGTTTATTGAATAAAAAGCGATTATAGTAGTGTTTGGACAAATTAGAATAAAACTGTACAAGATGATTTAACAATATCATGAACTCTTCTATGTTCATTTTAAAAAAATCACCTCACACAACAATCTCTCATAAATGCAAAAAATATGTCACATTTATCATACACACATATTTTATTATTTAAATAATCATAAATTTTTATTCGCCATAGCATTAAAGTGAACAAAACAACAAAAAAAAACTCACTTTTGTGTTTACCAAGGATTAACAAAAATTAAATAAAGTTTTGATTATTCTACATGGATTATAATATATCCTAATATAATTATCCATGTGAATAACTCTAACCTCCCGTTTGGATACAGAATAAGACTTATTCTTGAGTATACAGCTATTTCAGCATAAGTGAGTATAAATAAGTATAAAGTGATTTTATGTTTGGTTGTATTTTGAATTATTCTTGTTGGTAAACGTAAAAATAAATTTTTTGTTGTTTGAGTAAAATGTGAATAAAGTATGGATAAAGATTTATAAAAGGTGAAAAAATAATGGTAGTTGATTTGACATGTGATTTATTAGAAGTGATGATAGTTAATTTGACAGTGTGCCCGCATATTCTTTGGGTGGAATAATCTGGAATAATTTGACTCTATCCTCAGCTTGGAATGACTATCCAGGGTTATGCCAGATTATCGGGGAACTACTTATACAAGGATATTCTAGCTTTCCAAACAGGTTTAAAACCTATATTTCAGTCAATACTACTTTATTCTTAGGTTTATTCTCAAAACAAACGGAGGCTAAGGGTTAGTTTGACAATGAGATAAATGGTGGGATAAGAAGTATTTATGGGGATAAGTGAGTGGGGGGACAACTTATCCTTGTTTGGTATAAAAAATAATCAAGATAAACTGAGAATAGTTATCCCAATTTTAAAATAAAAATGATGATATTTTGTTTCACTTAAATATGAATTTTGAAAAATGAAAATGAAGGTTGAGAAATATTTATCTTAATTTTTTATTTTAATTTAAAAAAAAATATAAATATAAATAAAATTGATAGATTTTTTTCTCTCTCAAAATTATAATAATTTATCGTCGTACCTTCCTCATGAACTAGCTTTAAACAAAAAAAACCAATCTGCTCGGCTCGGCCCGGGATGTAAGCCATTTAAGCCGGTGAGAGAGCCGATGCTGTTCTTATCGAACACCCGTCGTTTTCACTTTGTCCCCTGTTTTTTCCCTCTTCGGTTTCTCTGCCCTCCCTTTTAAAAACAAAAAAACCAACCTTCCATGGCCGCCGCCGATCAAGCCGATCAAGAACCCTCCTTTTCTCTTCGCTTCCGTTTCTTCTTCTTCTCAGTGATTTGAAGAGTCGGCGGAGATGGAGCCCCCGACGAAGCCGAGGCGGCTGAGGTGCTCCGTCCAGAACTACGATTGGGGGATCCTCGGCGCGGAATCGACGGTGGCGAGGCTCTACTCGAAGAACTCGGCGTCCGAGATCGTCCCCGATAAATCCTACGCCGAGCTATGGATGGGGACGCACCCGTCCGGGCCGTCGTTCACCGCCGAAGAGGCAGAGCCACCGAAGCCTTTGAAGGGTTTGGTCTCGGAGAACCCTGGATTGCTCGGGGAGAAGGTCGTGGAGAGATGGGGGACTGATCTTCCCTTTTTGTTCAAGGTTCGAATTTGAAGGGTTTTTTTTTTTTGTGGTTGGTGGTTTTGAAAAATTTGAATTTTTGGTGGGGCGTTTTATGTGAAGGTGCTTTCGGTGGCGAAGGCACTGTCGATACAGGCTCACCCGGACAAGGAACTGGCGAAGGTACTGCACGAGGCGTGGCCGGAGGTGTATAAGGACTCGAACCACAAGCCTGAGATGGCGGTGGCTCTCACGGAGTTCGAGGCGCTGTGCGGGTTCGTCGGGGTCGAGGTGATGTTGTTGCTTCATTGGGTCTCTTTTTTTTTTGTGTTTTGTAGTGTTGGTTTTATCTTTATTGTGGCATTTGAAGGTGAAATCTTGAACAATCAAGGTGTTTGGCTTGATGAATAGTTAAATTTGGTAGTATGTGACACAGGAAGGAATTCACATATAAAGGATCAGTATGTTTTAAGGTCTCACTGTCATTGTTTTGACTGGGCATCACAGAGTTTGTTGCACTGTGTGGGGTTTTTTGGTGTTGGGATGATTTTTTTATTGGATCTTGGAATTTGGGCTTGGTTTCGTAAAAATTGTTTGGGTGTTTTTTTAGTGTTAGTTGAATCTTATTTTTGTAGTGTTTGAATTTTGAAGGTGAAATCTTTAACAATTAAGATGCTTGGCTTGATGAAATTTCATGCTGGAGGGCAAATGCTGATTTAATAGTTGAATTTGGTAGTATTAAAAAAATGCAAATTCAGTATGTCCTAGATTGTCACCATCATCGTATTGACAGTTTGGAGTTTTACATCAGAGATAGAAGCTCTTGCCATTTGGAGGAGCAAAATTTGATCTTTATAAATCATTGGTTGCTATTGGAAGTTGCTGATTTAATTCGGGACATAAGGGTTATTATTCTATAGTTTAGGCGGTATTATGTCAAGCAAGGCTTGGATGTTGGACTGACACTGCCATTACTGATCAATAATTACTCATGTGGGTTTGTAATTGTTTTTATTTTGTAACGATTTTTTGTTTCCACGTATAAATAAACACGGGAAAATGTGAGATTGAAACTTTATAATGTCTAGTTGCTTAAATTTTGATTGATTATGCCATACAGATAACCATTTGTATGATGCACTCAAATACATCAGTTACCAAAAATGCCTGCTTTTTGGTATTGTGGTTCCTTCAAGTCACAGTAATAATCAGTTGGCAGAAGGTATGATTGAACAAGGGATAGCTAAGAGTGGATGATGAGGCTTGTTGTTATCAAGGATTACCTATGGATGGCAAACATTTGAGCACCTAGTTTGCACTTTTGCTTGTTGTTGGTTGTCAGGTTGATTTTCCACTATGTGATATGGCACTGGTGGTGTGGTTTAAAATGTGTTGGGTGCTCAGTGAACATCATTATTATAACACTAATGAAATTGATAATTTTTAAATTATTAATTTCTTTCCCAATTCTTGATATTTTTTTTTTTGGGTAGTTAACATATTTGTTGACCGGTTGCATGGATCTTTGGATAGAGGTTTTGATGTATTGCTGGGCTCATGGAATTTTGGTTCTGGACTTTCATATGCATGTCTGTTCTCATAGATTGATGGAATGGATATATTAATAACCTATGATCTGGGGATATGGAAAGTTGATGAAATTTGGATATTCACCCTCAATGTGAGATGATTGAACGTGCATTCTTGTTTGTTTGTGAAATTTCTTGGTTGTTTAGTTAGTCATTAACCACAAAATTTTACTGGGGGTCCAAATATCAGAGGTCATTTGTAGCAGTAAGAGAACAAATAGTCATTGCAGAGGTTATCATTATTTTTACTTTTGTCCAAATTTGGGCAACTGAAAATTTATGAATGATGAGTCAACTGATAACAAGCTGCAATTTTTTCTTTTATTATGTTTACTTTGAACAATTGATAATAATTTTCATTGATCTTTATTTTATTGTGAATCACTTCCTTCTTGCAGGAGCTGAAAACTGTGCTTAATAGTGTTCCAGAGTTTGTAGAACTGATTGGCCATGAAGATGCAAATAAATTTCTACATGTCAATGAAGACGATGGAGATGATAAAACAAAAACCATTTTGCAGAAAATTTTCACTAAGCTTATGTCTGCAAGTAAAGATGAATATTCTGTACTGGTTTCCAAAATGAAGGCTCGTTTGGATGCAGAAAATAAGGTAATGTTTTTGAAGCACCAAATATCCATTTTGTAGTCCCAAGTAGTCATAGCACAACGTTTTAGGGCGTACTTGTAAAAATGGTAGGTCTTGGTTACCCTCCTGTGAATTGGCAAAAATTGAAAATTTTTATGTGAGATCAGAGCACACAGACGGAGGTAGGGCCGAAAGGTCAGCAACGGAAGCTCCCTCCGATACCAAAAAAAAAAATTTATCCATCTTGTCATTGGTTCATTATTTATGTCATCAAGAGTCTGTTCCCTGCCTATCCGTGGAATATTCTCCACTTCAGCTTTGTGGTTATTTTTACTTTTCATACAGTAACCACCAAAAAAAATATTCATTAACATAAAAAAGATAAACCTTTGTTTTTTACTTGCTGGATATCACCTACTTGCGTCCAACTTTTCAACTCCATGTAAATTAGATTTTCTTTAAATTGGGTGTTGTAAACATTGTCATTTATTAGTTTGACCTATGTATCTAATTTATCAAAACGAGTCGTAATGTTATTACATAGAAGTTGAATTTCGTTTTCCTTTTGATTATCAAGTTTTGTTTTTTAGCATGCAGTGTTTTAAAATATTTTCGATCCAAGTCCTGATAGTGTGTCGACCAATCATTTGTTTATAATTATATATAATTATACATGTATCTGTAGGCTACTTTAATACTTGTAATATTCCAATATAACCCAGTGTGACCATACCATGACCATTACCAACAAAAATGATAAGATATCTTTGTTTCTTTGATCAAATTATGATAAATTATGACCATAATTATCTAATTATCTATCCTATCTTTACATTAACTCATTCATGGTTGGTGCTGGTTGGGAGGTCAATCAATGAGCTAAGTAGGTGTCCACCTTGAATTGGCCAAGACTGGTTCGTTGATAACCATCCCTTTTTATTAATTATGAATTATAGGCCCATCCAACTAGGGGGCTACCAGGGGAATGCTATATATCTATAGTAGTTTCAATCATGTCTTTAACTGTAGAAGGGTCCATGATATATTTATTGAGAAATTTTTTTTTGACTTAATATTTTTTGTGGCTTTTCTTTAGTATGTTCATGTTCTTTGGATCCTTATGCATATGATATGGTTTTATTATGCCTTTGTACAAGATCTTATAGTATTTTTTATAACAACTGCACATCCCTGCATTCATTTATAAATCTCTACAACTGAGGTTATTCATTCTTAATGGCATCACACCAGGTTAGAACATTGACTGAGAAGGAACATCTGGCATTACGGCTAGAAAAGATGTATCCATCTGATATTGGAGTTCTGTCATCCTTCTTTTTTAACTATGTGAAGCTAAAACCCGGTGAAGCTTTGTATCTTGGTGCTAACGAACCACATGCATACTTATCTGGTGAATGCATCGAATGCATGGCCACATCAGACAATGTCGTCCGTGCCGGCCTCACCCCGAAATTCCGGGATGTCAAGACACTTTGCTCTATGTTGACATACAAACAGGTGAATGTTTCGTCCAAGGGTTTCTAGTTTAGTGATTACTATAATTTCATTTTTTGGCATAGAAAAGGAAAATTAATTCCAAAGTATTTTTTTTTCAACCCCTTGTTATTATGACCTTGGACCTTTTTTATAGCACACCAAAACATCCCTAGGTTAGCAATTACATTTTTTTCTAGGTTCTTCCGTCTTATTTTCTGTTACTTATCTTGTGAAATGCCCTTTGTCCATTGTTATGCACTCTAAGTACATCTACAGTCACCTTATACATTGTTATGCATCCTTTGTACATTGTTGACCATCCCATCCCATGTACGTTGTTGACTAACTTGGCATATACATACGATGATAGACGGAAGGACCTGGAAAAAATATAATAACTAACGTGAGGGTGCTATGCTTAAGTTAAGTGACCTAAGAAAAGGGATTTAAAAAACTTATGCTTGCCATTATACTACAATATACATGATATATTTTTCGGTGTTCATACTCATACTTGTACTGCATGTGTGCAGGGTTTTCCTGAAATTTTAAGGGGGATTCCCCTCGATTCATACACAAAGAGATATACACCCCCATTTGATGAATTCGAAGTCGATCGCTGTGTACTTCCCGAGGGAGAATCTGTGGTGTTCCCGGCTGTTCCCGGCCCATCCCTTTTTATTGTTGTGTCCGGGGAGGGGCATCTGAAAACAGATAATTCAGTCGGTGAAGATAAAATAACAGAAGGGCATGTTTTTTTTGTGCCTGCTGAGACTGAGATCGGCGTAACTGCCGCATCTGGAGCTGATTCTACTAATGATGCTCCTGGGGTACTGCAGTTATATAGAGCTGGGGTGAACAGCAAGTTCTTTCTGTAATCTGGAGACCATATCTGCCTTATTTATGCATACATATACACCACAGGGCTTTTTTGAATTACGAGTATGTCCTCATTTATTTTTTTGTTGTATGTCCTGTTGTTATGTTAAATGATGTATTATCTATGTTATTATTATTATACTATATATAAAGAGGGGCGATGGTGACAAAATTTCAGGTAGTTTGGTAAATTCACGCCGGTCAGTCATGCATTTCGTCGATCATTCATGCATTCATCTGATCTGCACACTTTTTATTTTATTTATTTTTTTATTATTGGGTTTTAACACGTGGTAATCGCTGGGATTGAGAGGATATTAAAGTATTTATCATGTAGATCATTTTGATTTAGGATAACGTGACATCCAGTTTCATTTTTAGTCTGTATGTATTTTGAATTTTTTAAAAATAGTATACCTTATCTAATGAGGTACATGTTTTTATAAAAAATGAAGCATATGTTCTAATGAATCGCATGGATGCATTTATAGAAAATGTAAAAAAATTCTTTCAAAACATATGCCTTGTTAACATGAGCATATACGTCGATATAGATCTATCGATGCATATAGGGTTGAAATTAGGGCTGGAAATAAATCTGGGTGTAACAGCACCCTTTTTTTTAGTACTGTTATACATAGTTGTGTTTTCATACCCAATTTATAATTTCTTTTTTAGTACTGTTATATATAGTTTTTTTTTTCATACTCAATTTATAATTTCATATCCGTTGATAAATTTTTTTATTGAAACGTATATTCATATTAACAAGATATATATTTTAATTAAAAAAATTTATATTTTTTGTAAATGTATATATATAATTCATTAGAGTATATGCTTCGGTATATGAGGTATATAATTTTTAAAAACATGTATCTCATTAGATAGGGTACACAATTTTTTAAAAATTTCATATTTCCTATAAAAACATGTACATCATTAGATAATATATATAATTTTTAAAAAATTCAAAATACATGTAGACCGGAATTTGGGGTGAAAAAAGGCTATACGTAACATTATCCATTTTTTTAATTTTATAATTCTTTTGCATATTTGTGGATTTGTGGTTGTGACTTGTGAGTTTGGTTCATAATCAAATTTTTAAGTCTTTGGTTTCGATGTCATTTCTTATTTGTAGTTATTTCATTATATCCTTGTCGTATATAAAAATTACAATTTGTGGTTTTGATGATTCTTCTTGCTTTGCTTTGCAGTTACATGAAAATTAGGAGAAAATCCACCACAAACAAAATTAATGACACCTAGCAGTCATTTTGTCTACGAATCATTTTGATATACCTTTTTTGTGTAAAGAATTATGAAGTTATATCCATACATATTTGTTTTTATAAAAACCTCTATATTAGTCTTTTGAAGTTCTATCTATCACTTATTTATTAGATGTTCATAATTTTCATTAAAAAATTTGTTACTTCATGAAAATATATCTAAAGTGTAATAAATAAGACGTGCAAGTGGCTGTACACACAGACTAGTCTGTTGTAATATATGGGGATGGATTCAAAATATAAAGTAAATGAGAATTAGGTGATGTTCATGTTTGTTTACACTTTACACATATCATGAGTCTATTGCTATTTTAACAAAAAGAAAACTTGTAGCCGTTCATCTGTTATTAAGTATGTCAATTATCAGAAAAAAAAAAAAATCGAATCCAATCTAAATCTGTATCCAAAAAATGAGAAATATCTGATATTCGAATATTCAAAGTGCGCATATGGATATCAGTCTATTCGATCAAAAAAATATTCATATCCGACATATATTATAAAAATATATATATTTGTATTATATATTGTCCATATTGTTATCTTGTATGAATTATCATACTAATAATATATTATAATACTAAATTTATAATGTATGATATCTAAACGAGAGAATAAGCCTTAAATCTTAATTTTAATTTTGATTTCTCTCTAAAATATTACTTGATTATCCAAATTAATGTTAATATTCAAACATGTCAATTATCCGAAAAATATCCGTATCTGATCTGTATCCGAAAGGATCCAAATTTAAAAATTAATATCTGTATCCGAATCCGAAAGTTAAGATATGGATATTAGTATATCCGATCTGTATCCGTCCGATTGACAGGCTTATCTGCTATATCTAGGAGAACTTTTTTTTGAAGACACTGATGCACTTAGTATATTTTGTAGCCCCATTTTCAGTAGCGCAATTGTATGAAATCATTTTATGTAGTACATACTTCACAATCTGTCTTGGATATGGCTTGTATTTTAGTGTTTTTTTTTTTTTTTGATATTGGAGAGACCCCACATGGCTGACCTTATTTTAGTGTTTGTATATCAAAGAATAATTGTAGCAAATAGAATTCTTTTATATTTTTCATAGTTGTGGGGCTCCATGGGTTGAGGTTCGAGTAGAGGTGTAAAATGGGATGTGCCGTGCTGACTCGTTACTTGTAGATGGGCTATGTCGGCACGGCCCGATCGACGGAAGGCCGACCCAGCACGGCTCTCCGCGCTAGCCCGGTGGGCTCCCAGGCCATCCCGTGCCAGTCTACTGGGCCCATTTTCGGGCCAACGGGCTGACCCTTAAAAATGACCCATTTTAAAGTAATTATTTTTTTTAAGTTTAATATTTAATTGTTACATACTTAAATATTTAATTGTTGAAATTTGATTAACATAATAGTTTCTTTAAATTTAAGTTAGAATTAGAAAGTTTAAATTGTTAATATTAATTTTTTAAGTTAAAACTTGGATCGAGGAATAAGTTATTCTGGGGTTTATACCTATTCCAGGAACAAATAACTTTATCAATGGAATAAGTGATTTTTCTGTTTAGTTTTGTGTTTTTTTTAATTCTCATTGGAAAACATAATAATAAATGTTGAGTTGTTTGATTGATAAAAAATAAAATGTGAATAAGATATAAAAAGTTAATTTGACATGTGAGCCCTATTGATGTATAAGAGGTGATGATAGGTGATTTGATGTGATGAAATGTGATTTTTTTTTTATGTGATAGTGAGTCTTACCTTCCATGGGAATAGATAAATTGGGTATAAGCTTATCCCAGGGGTTACTTAAAATTGTTATACTCTCTTATACTCATTTATGCTGACATAGTAATACCAAGTTATACTCTGTAAACAAACATCTATTTTCCCCTATCCATTCTTATCCCACCTTATACTACCCTTATACCACCCTTAACCCCCCATCCAAACGGGGGAAATAGATTGAAGATAAAATTTTAGAAAAATATTAAAAAATTAAAATTCTATATGAAACACATAACATTCATGAAAGAATATAAATATTTGTTTTATTGAATTTTAAATTCCTTGAATACATACACATTAATTAAATAATTGAATAATAAATAATACATTTACTAGTAAAATAAATTGGCCGGGCTAACGGGCCTAATGGGCTAGCAGGCCTAACGGGCCGTGGTGAAACGGCACGGCGGGCCGGGGGGCAGGCCCAGCACGGCCTACCCCTAAACGGGCCGGGCTATTTTTTGATTCAAGAATTAAATTATTTTGAGATTTATGACTATTCTAGTATAAAAAAAAGATAAAATAATTTTGTGTACGGCTGTGTTTTGAATTATTTTAATTAAAAAATGTAATAATAAAGTTTTTGTTGTTTGGATAAAATGTGAATAAAGAATTGATAAGAATTTATAAAAGACAAAAAAATGATAGCAGTTGATTTGATAGTTGATTTATAATAAGTGATAACAGTTAATATGACAGCGGGTCCACATATTCTTTTGATTTGAATAACCTAGAATAATTTAAATTTAATGGGTGGATGGAATCCATATAACCACTTTATACTAGTTAATTCTGACATACAAATTTTTATTTATTCCAGTCATCCAAACATCCATAATGAGTTTATTCCGACTAAATTCCATTTTATTTGAGGCTCATTCTGGAACTAAACATGAGCTTAGTATGTAATAAAAGTATGAACTGTCAAAATTTATTAAGTGAATTTTGTTTCAAATTAGTTTATAAACACTAATTAACAAGTATCAACTCAGTTTGTCAATTTTGAATTCAATCATCACAAAACAACACAACAAATGTTCCATTGGTCGGTTTTACTTGGTACTTTGAATGCAGTGTCTAGTAGTGTTTGAAAGATTTGCTGATGAGAACACCAAACACGTAATCATTTTTTATAAACCAATGTCCTTTCCATGCATCATAATTTTATTTTGTTTTTTCTTGGGTAGATGAAGATAGGTTTGACATATGCTCAGATGAATGACAAAATGAGGTGCACAATCAGTGGTAGATTTGGTAGGTGCTGGCTGTTATAATTCTGTCATTATCATATGAGTGAAGTGGAGCTTGGTTAAACTTCTCAGCTGGATATCAAGTCCTCCATAAAAGCTCTCAGTAGGTAAGAAAACAATACAAGAAAAAATTATTGTACCATTTTTACAATCATAATATGTTTTGATTTTTTTTTAAAATAAATTATATTTGTCTAATAAAATTATGCATTAACATGGATGTCCATTGATGATTCGAAGATCTCCAGAGCTTCAAATTCTCTAACCTTCTAACAAGATGAAATCCAATCAATTATACATTCCATCGGGCGTTGTTAATCTTTAATAAAAGATGAGTGTTATTACATACAATTTTTTTTTTAATCCCAATTTCAGTCTCATATGCGTCGATAGAAAATTAATAGCACATATACTCACGTTAACGAGTTATATGATTCGACAATTTTTTTTTTTACATTTTCTATAAATGCATTCATGTAATTCATTGAAGTATATGTTTCATTTTTTATAAAAGCATGTAACTTATTAAATGAGCTTATACTATTTTTAAAAAAGTCAAAACACATGTCGACTAAAATTAGGGATATTTAAAATTAAAGCTAAAAATAAAGCTATATATAACATTATCCATAAAAGGTTGATATTTGATAATTTCACGTGCAAAACAAGTGAAATTGAAGTGGTTATCTCCGTTTAATATCACACGTCGGTCTGTAATTAAAAAATAATAATATCTAATGGAATTTAGTACTTATTGACATCCATCTTCTTTGTGACTTTCAATGCATATTTATAAATTCCAAAAGTAGATAGATATATAATCCTAGATTTCTTAAAAAATAAGTGCACTTGACTTACTGCGATGATGAGACTTGTGTAGAGCCTGATTATACAACAAGAAAGTCCATTACCTCTGAGAATCTCATGAAGAAAAAATATGTCAACATCATTAGTCATATAAGAATGCTGTATCCAATGTGATATCTAGTCAGATCAGATGCTTAATCATGACAAGATTGCTGCATTATTGGAAGCAAGGGGCCATTGACTGCGTTTTGGCCGCCTATCCAACCCAAACTAAGGGCTGGTTGAAAACATCGGTTAAAAAATAATTTTTAGAATAAAATTGTTTTTTTAAAAAGATTTTAGAGCTTGATTTTTATTAGAATGTTTTTTTTTAATTGAGGAATTAATATCTGAAAGCAGTTGATGTTAGACAGATAAAGTGATTTTTCAATAAAAAAAATCGATTGTGACAAAAAAACGTTATTTTTTAGCTTTATCAAGGAAAAAATTAAAAGAAATCCAGCTTCCGCTTCTGAATAAGTTGTCCCGTTTGGCTGCACAATTTTAACTTTTCAGCTTTTTAAAAAATAAAAGCTGTCCCAAACATGCAACCAAACTGGGCCTAAGGCAACGTTTAGTTACACGATTGAGCAGCTTTTACGTTTGTAGAAAATTGCTTCTGCAATCGTATAACCAAAAAGTTTTATTATAGCAGTTTTTTGCAGACATATTTTAGACAAATAATGTCTAAAAGTTGCGATTTTCAAAAGCTGGGGTGGATTTCCTGTAAAATTATTTTTAAAATCTAGATTCTTGTAGAATCAGTTTTGCAATCGCGAAACCAAACACACTCTAAGTCATTGGAAATGTTTTTTTATTAATAATTTCTAATTGTGATTAGAGACAGCGACAATCACACAAATGGAGTAAAAATTGAATTATGAGTTCCCTAATTAAGTTTAATGTATCATGTGAATTATCATAAGTTTCTTGTATTAAGTTAAAGAGATAAATAAAATACTTTCATCATTTGAGCTATGACAACAATTTGGGTAAGTCCAACCTGAATTTGACAAGTCGAACTTGATTTTCTAGTAGGTTGCTTCAGAAAAATTATGTTCAAATTAAACATTGTTTTGATGCCAATCAACTCCAACCCATTCATCATAACATGTGTACCATAGTTTCTCAAAGTGACAAGTCACCAATCTTGATCCATGTTTTTCTATTATTATTTAGCATGATGATGGAATTGACATTTTTATTCTTTAATTCTTTGTCTCTTTTTTTACTTTTTCTAATCCTAACAAAATAAAAATGTTTGAACTCGAATTTAACTCGACCCACCCCGAATATCAGGTTCCTCGAGTTGGGCTCAAATTGATTTTTATCATCAGTCAGGTTAAGATTGGGTCATCATGCTAAAAGTTAGATTTCAGTTGGATTCAATTTGAACATTTTCAACATCAAGATATTGTTCAAAACCAATCCGAGTCCAATCCACGAGTTGTAGACCTCATCTTAGCTTAATTGCCTTTTTTTTTAATTGGTACTTGGTAGCTTAATTAGCTTTTATACTCATTATAATTACTAAAAAGAACTAAACATGCTTACCCAAATTAAAAAGAAAAAGTTACTCTGATACTCTTTATTAAATTTATTCCAGTAAAGCTAAGGTTCAGTTTTTTATGAAAATCCCTTGAGATTGTTTTATAAAACTAAACACATTAGTCCCATACTCTCATGACTGGTTAAAAGGTTCTTCTGAACTACTACACCTAATTATTCTAACCACATGTGCACAATCCTAAGACAGACCTTGGTGCCCCAAATGAGGTCTCGCTTTTATCATAAAAAAACAAAAAAAAACTTGGAAGATACACTCTTTGGTCAAAGTTGGTTCCTCTTTTTTGTACAATTCCTTCCATTAACCAACCATCCAATTCATTCTGTCATCAACTAAAGTTTCAATAAAAATGATATTGATTCTCTATATGGCCCCCTTATTGTTCATGTATTATTTGTTACGCAACCATGGTTATGAATTATGAATGTTAATATTTTTCTTCAATTATCTTTTGTTAATGTTTAGGAACAACTGTAATAGTTACATATGTCAAGTATTCTTTTTTTTTTTTCATAGGAAAATAGTGCTTCACTGTGTAAGCATGCAAAAGATGAGTGCATACTCATGTATCAATTAAATACTCTCGTGTTTTTCTTTTTTTTATTGGTAAATACTCTCATGTTGGTTGTATCACATCCATCCATTCATTTAATCCACTAAATGAACATATCATTAGAACTAATTAAGTTTATATATATACTCTGTAAAAACAAAAATGACATTTGTTTCATGAACTGGGTTATGTGAAATATTTGTTTAATCTAGTTCAATGAATTGAATTAATCTATCAATATCTTCAGAATTAGACAACCCAGAGAACTAGTACGCTTGTTGGTTCATCATATTGCATACCAAAAAGTTATGATGATCTTGAATGAGCATTACAAGTACCAATCATGGAAGTCAAGATAGTTAGGATAGCATCTATCTTTTTATAGTAAAGTACATCACTATCAAATATAAATATTTGTGTTTTGCTATAATCAGAAAGTTGTGAGTTTAGACACTCATTTAGCCTTTTTTATTATTATTATATATTTTCAAAGTAAGTATTGGATATATTCATACGCATAAAATAAGGGTGTTATTCAGTCGACTTGATTCTGTTTTTGGCAAACCTATATTGAACTATATTATAATAGCATGTAATTTGAAATTGAACTAAACCGAAAATTCAAAACCGAACCGAACCGAACCTTTGGAAAAATCGAACTAAATCAAACTGAACCAAACTGTTAAAGATGAACATATATATACCCAATCATTTTTTTTCTTTCTCTTAATTTCGGTTGGTTAGAATTTTTTGAGGGCTTGGTTACAACTTTACATAAATATCAAAATGTTATTATTGATGGTATAAATTAGTGTATTCATTTTTTGGTATGAATATTAATGATATCACAACAATATAGATTTTAATATAAAAATAATGATCTAAATGAATATTGATTATGAATAATAATGTGTTTAAGTTTAATTCGGTTCGGTTCGGTTAATTTGGATTTTTTAAAGTAAAATCAAATCCAAACCAAAGTAGATCGGTTGATTAATTATTCAATCTATACCCAAACCAAACAAAAAATCTATTGACCCAAACCTCAAAAAAATCGGTTTAGATCGGTTTGGATTTGATTTAATTGACTAAAGTTGCATAAAATAGCCCATAAACCCTATGCATTAGATGGTAAGTTAAGGAGATTCAAAATAAAACTCACATCATCAACTGAAAAGCCAATTCCATGTATATAAAAATAAGACATGTTATTCCACCTAAAATAAGATTAATATAAACCAACAAAAATGTAAACAAATTTAGAACCAGATTGGATAAAACAATAGTCTTGTTCCATTTTATTCTATGCCCTTGCTAAGATGGGGTTGAGCAATAAAAAACATTGTTTAATTAAGTATCTAACATTTGATTTCATGAAAAAGAGAATTATATTGTAGCTTTAGGGTGACTTTCAAAACGAGATTGAAAAATAAATTTTACAACAGCTTTTAAAAAATTGTTAGATTCATGAAAAATATTTTTTTATAACCAAAATCTGTTTTCATTTTTTATCGTAAACTGAGACCACTAAGAGCGTTTGAAAATAAATTTTGATTAAGTATGACTCCTGCAATGTAGAATCTCCAAAAATTGTCTAAACTCATTTTCAAATGTTTCTTTAAATGGATACGATTTAATTAATCAAACTACATGGACAGATTGGTAAGACTACCCTTGGCCTCTTTATCAGGATCTGGGTACATTTGAGTATGTATTGAGTCTCCTTCCTTTGGATAAAAAAAATTTAACTATGAAAAATTAAAAAGAAAAAACACTTATCCTCCAAAAATTATGATTTACCAAAATCAAGAAAGGATAAATAGCTTCATTTTTCAGAATCTACCCAACACTTATCCTCAATTTTCAGAATCTACAAGGACATGAAGATGATCTTTATCTACACACCAAAACAGCTCCAAAAACTGTAGCTGAGTAGAAATTTTTTGACCGCTCTCCTCCCAACCTTTTTTAGTTTTACCTTAATTTCTATACAGCCACATCACATGTTTTAAATTTGGAGACAACTGGTGACAAACAGTTCCTAGAGTCAAATATAGACTGGGCAGATTATATTAATATGATGTGTGTCTCCATCCACTCTGAAACTCACACAAAGCATCAGAATTTCATGTGTTAGAATTAGAAACACTTGATTGTGAGAAAGAAAGAGTGAATAAAAAAAGAATACCAGCATTTCAGTATGTGTGTGTTTTAGGTTTCAGGCATCTTTTTTGGAAACTGAAGGATCAGATGTTTTAAAAAATCCCAGCAGCCAAAAAATTTCAGTTGGATTAGCTAGGCAAACTCTATATAATAATGCAATAAAATATATAAAAATAAAAATGTAACATAGGTTCCTAACTCAGGATATGTTATTTTTAACGAATTTTTTTGTCAGTCAAACACGTCTCATCATCTCATATAATGCCAAGGGCCCAAGGAGGGTTTCTTTTGAAATGACCACCTATTTTTATTGTATTAAATAGAGCTTTTTAATAACACAGAGACTTTTTCATTGCTTATTTGGGTAGATGATGCTGTATTCTTTGGAAAAATCTAAATAACCCCCTGTAAACTGTCAGAAATTCATATAACCCTTTAATTTTTTCATCCATGTAAACCTCTTAAAATCACATGTAAATCCAAATAACCCTTGAATTAAATTTTCATTGGTAGATGAGGAATATTCACATTGTTTGGTTAACCTTAGCTGATCGAAAACGTGGTATACTAAAAAAATCTTACAATGTTTTAAAAATTTGAAAAAACACTTTGTAAATGACTATTTATCCCTCTGAATATATTGTAAAACCCTATTCAGAGAGATAAAATTATCATTTTTAGAGGTTTTTACTCATTTTTAACACATTGTCTCTCTGAATAGATTGTAAAACCCTATTTAAAGGTATAAAATAATCAATTACAAAGTATTTTTTTCCATTTTTAACACACATATAGGGGTTTTTAATATACTATGTTTTCAATCAGGATTTTATAAATAAAATATTCACATAATATTATTCATCTGTAAATGAAAATTTATCTTAAAAGGTTAATTAAATTTATATAGATATTTTCAGTGGACTATATGGACTTTAAGAAAAGTAATCTGGATTTGTGGATTCCAGACAGTTTACTGGAGGGGTTATTTGGATTTTTCCCTGTGTTCTTTTGTGATACGTTGAAAAGAAAACAATGAGTGAAAATCAATAGGAGAGTACGGAACTGCCACATGCAGATGTATAAATAAGACAATGCATGTATTTTTCATACAATGTATATAATCATTAAAAAAAGGATGTGTATGGTTGATTAATATACGATGTATACAACTTTATTAATAAGAAAAATATTAAGGACAATTATCTAGCACACACGTGATCTCCACGGGTTTCTTTATATCTTCGTATAATAAAATATATAATATAATAAATTATATTGATTCATTTAAATAAAAAAAAAATTACACATTTTATTTAAAATAAAAATGCACATGATTGCAATACATATTACGTCTAATAATATTTCTATGAATAATGTTGGACGATATTATTTGCAGTCCCACATGCTTTAGATTTTTAAAGGTAAAGAATTTTTTAATTTATGTATAATGCTAGAAGCTAACAATTTTATTTAAAGTTTGCACGCACGTGGTTATATTTAACAAATTTCATATATATAGTCATTTACATAAAAACCAATAAACCATATACTTCGCTAGAAACAAGCATGCATATATAGAAAATATTGCAATAAAAACTACTTATAACAACTTTATATGCAATATTTTGAAACAAATTATATGATTTATTTGTTTTGTAACAAGGTAAAGACGCACCATGCATCTTTTCAAATGAATGAATATATATTGAGAACTAGAAATGAGTTTAAAAATAGAGTTGATATATGGAATATAATCTTTGTTTAAAAACTCGTGATACAACTCAGGAGATATCCTGATAGAATCAATTGATTACTTGTTCATATTAACTAATCATTAACTCAATTGACATCAATATATTTCTCACACTAAGTGGATTATACTAGTCGGATTGAGCGGATAGATTGACTTTTATAAGGATCACCAATCCAACTCAGATAACACGGTGAAAAGAAAAAAGTCTTACATGCTCCACCTGATTAACAATACCTAATAATCCAATTTTTCATTAGAAAATTTTAATAATTAAAACCATTTTCTCTTGTAATTAAATTTTATTTTATCTAAAGTTGAATAAGATTGTAATTTTTATTTGGTATGTCCGTATGTATTAACATTGAAATGAGTAAAATACTAATAAAATTATGATATATGTTCTTGGTTCACTTTATATGTTTATTTATTTTTATTTTTTTTTTGGAAGAAAATGTGTGTGATTATTTCTTATTTTCATACATCATTAAATTTTAAAATACTTTTATATTACATCGTTGGGGTAGAAACAGTTAACTCACAAACTAACTCAGATGAGTCCCCTCCCCCTCATTTCTTATAAATCTTTTGAAAATTTTATAAACCCTATGCTATAGAAATAGATAGCCTATGTGCCTATAGGATTGTCTATATATCATATTCTCTCTAGTTACGTTTTCAACTACTTTTGCTTATAATCATTTCGTGCAATAAAAAAAAAGGCAGGGGAAAAGAAGAGTGAGAGAGAGCCCCATTTGTGTTGTATTTTTTTCTTTCTTTCTTTTTCGGAAGCCATGTCAAACGTGGACATGGAGCTAAGGAGGGGACCCTGGACTCTTGAAGAAGACACTCTCCTCATCCACTACATTGCATGCCATGGTGAAGGCCGTTGGAATCACTTGGCCAGATGTTCTGGTATTCAATCCATTCCAATCCAATCAAAATCCATCTCTAATGATCTCGATCACTTCTCAAATGGGTATTTCTTTTTATTCCATGTTTAGGATTGAAGAGAACAGGCAAGAGCTGCAGATTGAGGTGGCTGAACTACCTGAAACCCGATGTGAAGCGCGGGAACCTGTCTCCCGAGGAGCAGATTCTCATTCTTGAACTCCACTCCAAGTGGGGGAACAGGTACCATCACTTTTTTAGTAGAGACTGACAAAAACTGATGGAATCCATACTCATTCTGATCTGTGTGTGTGTGACAGGTGGTCAAGGATTGCGCAACACCTCCCAGGGAGGACAGACAACGAGATCAAGAACTACTGGAGGACTCGAGTGCAAAAGCATGCAAGGCAATTGAAGGTCGATGCCAACAGTCCGACGTTCCGGGACGCCGTCCGGCGGTTCTGGATGCCCAGGCTCCTTCAAAAGATGGGTCCTAATTCAGTTCTTTCTCCGACAACGACGACAACAACGACGTCGACGACGAAGGCAATTCCGACAACTACGATGAATGAATCAGACAAGAAAAATCAAATCTCGGAGAGCAACTGCGGCTCGAGCAATTCATCGGAGCTCGCGCAACTCCCGGAATTTGCGACGGACGCTTGCGACGGCTTCTATGATATGGGTTTCATGTTTTATGATGTGATGGATTCGGCTCAGGGAGCGGCGGCACCGCCGGATCATGATTTCTTTGTTGGTGGCGGCACCGCCGGGGATGGTGGGCTGTGGATCATGGACGAGATTTGGGAGGAACTATGATTTTGATTTTGAATTGTGGGTTGAATTAGTCTTGCATGTCTTCTGGGGATATATGAATAATGAGAAGATATGAATTATATACATATTTGTCTTTCTTTCTATGTATTTTGTTTGGGAGTGCGATTTTAATGGGAGGGACAATGTGAGGAACAGATTGAACATTGACCACTAGAGCCCTATTGTGATAAAACCATGTGTTGTCAATTCATTGTAAAATCAAATGGAGATGGTTCTATATATAGAGATTGGTGGACCAAGGGATGTTCATGTGTCCAATTCAAAAATATTATTGGACATTGTTCAATACTGTTTGTGACAAATCCAAAAAAAAAAGAAAAAGGAGGAGCTAGAGAGCATGCATGAGTACCATTGTCAAGAATCATTGATGAGAAAAGCCTAGCCATACTGTAACTCATGATGGGGAACTGTTTGCTTCAATTTTTGGATGAATGTGGTGTTAAGGAGATGATTGTGCCACCCACCAACGTGATATAATATATACACATAATATATACACACTACTTATCCAAGATGGGAGAGCAAAGGGCAACTTGATGGTTGGAAGGTGTGAAGCTTGTAGAAGTAAGATGTCACATAAATGAATATGAGTGGTGCATGGGGCATCTTTGTCATTGATTTATCATCAGGTTAGTTAGCATGACATTGAGTTCATGGTTCAACATTGTACGCATTCAAGATTTTTCCAGCTGATATTGAGGTTTGTTGTCAACAAAAAAATATTGAGCCATTTGGGTTAAAATTGTTGTATATTAAAACGAATCTATATCTAGAAAAAGAAAACGAGTTTAAGAGATCAAAGCTCTTATTGTAGGTCGGTTAGAAAAAATTCTAGACAAATTTCTAAAATGAATGCCCATGTATATTCACATAAAAGATTAATGGTATTTATACAAAAATTATTTATCAATAAAAAAGTATAAAAAAGATTTTGGAGGTCTTCTAGACATAGATAGGGACAATACCATATTTTTGCAATTCTAATAATGAAATTTTAATGAATATTTTTTGCTATTCTAATAAAGACATTTTAATAAATATAAAAATATAGTGATTTTCCACAAAGTCATGATTATAACAGAGGAAGGTATCAAATGCTTAAATCATGGATGAGTAGGAACAACCCACCATCCCAACTCCTAGGCATAGTTAAATTAAGAGATGAGATCCTGTTGAATCCTGCCATCAGTGTTTGTGGGTCTCCAATAATGACACCTCATTGGTGATCATTTAAACCTCCATGTCAATGCCTCATTTGGAGACTTGACAAATATTGATAGAATTTAAAATGGATCCAATCCCTTGAATCAAACGAGTAAGAAGAACCCATTGAGTTTCAACTCTTACATAACCACCAAAAAAAGTCTTAGACATACAAATGAAAGCTATATATCCAATTAAACTCAACAACAAGGACAGGCATATATCTTCATCACACGTGTGAAGACGTAGGTATATATTCTCGACCAATAATTTGGTTAGGTTAGATGATTCAAATCATTTCTATGACACACTGCAAGTTATTCCCACAGCCCCATTTGGTGGGGCTTCATTTCATACACATGAGGTACAAAGAAACTGGTCCATTAACAACCAAATCGAATGTGACAATTGATGTCTCAATGGATTGATGATAAGCACAACTAATATGCAATTTTTTTTTACTAGTGGATGGTGAAGCGGAAAATATAGACTTGTGATGGGATTGAGAGTTTTGAAAAGGAAAAGATAAGCCAAAATTGAACATATGCCCCCAACAACCTCTTGTTTGAAGTTGTGAGGCATATTGACCACAGCTTAATGACTCTCTTTTGTGGGATTGGAAGAAGTCCATCAAGAGGAAGGAAAAATAAAGGTTGTTTAACCACGCTAATGGAATTTGACCACCTCTAAATTAATTAAAGGGTTTGAAAAATGTTGCAAGGCAACTTGACTAAATGTAGGGAAAAATTATTAAACAAAACTATGGGTTGATTATGGTACAACATGGTACATGAGTTTCTCCCGCAACTTGTGGCAGGAAGAGTAGGTTTGATTGAGAAAGAAAAAAAAAATGGATGAAAAGATGGAATAAACATCAATTGATAACTATAGTTTGAAAATAGAATAATAGTTTATTCTTGCTTGACTTTTCATGAACTATATATAATTATATTGGGGCTTTGGGGGAGGGGCATAACTTTGTATTTTCCTATTTGCAAAAGTTCATCGAGGAGGGTTTAATGGTCATATGGTACATGCAATAAATGAATTGTGCATTTGTTTGTTTTATATATATAAATTTGATTTAAAAACTAAATGTGGTAGGAGCAGTTAAAATGTGTTTGATTTATAGCCTACATGTATTTCATAAGGAAAATGTTATGTTCAATTATTTTTGTAGTCATTTTTTCAATATGTTTTGAATATTTTTTAAAAAAACATACTTGTTTAATGAAACAAATAAATTTTTACATAAAAATTGAAGAACTGAATTTTATGTCAAGTTTCATTTTAAAGTATCTCAACTACAAAAAAACCTTTGGTAAGAAAATCGTCATCTCATTGAAGGAGAGTAAGAGCATAAGTGAGTCAATAGAGCAGAATTCGTATTTACTACTTATGGCAAACTATAAACCTATCGAACCATTTTAAAAGGTTTTTTAAAAGGCATTCAATCAATATGTGACTGACATGTGCTCCAAAACTTTACATGGTGATTATAGAAAACAACATGAATATTAATCTAGATATTAAGCACTACTAACATTAAAAAAATATAAAAGATGATCTTTGTATGTGTGCACTAATAAATGCTAGATAGGAGTCTGAATCCTCTATGTCATAACATAGTGTATTTCCGTGTCAGCCAACAGGAGAGAGTCATTTAATTATTGACAAAATCACTGCTTACAAAAATACCACTTCTTTTACTAGTATTCACGGAAAAACATATATGCAAATATTAAATGACAATTGTAGTATGTACATGATCAATCTCCACACATGATTATCCAAATCCTGATCTTGAGACAAAAATGTTAATCAAATTAGTGACCTAAACCAATCATTCATGGCCATATCATCTTTTTTTTTTTTTTACATGAGATTATTTTTTATTATTAATCATGCATTAGTTGATCAATTTTTTTATTAATTATATCCGTTTGAATTCGTGACTGAGCATATTCTGCATCAAGCAATCCATTAAAACTCTAAGTTTTGACTGCTCTTCTAATCAAAGACCAGAAATGTGCTATCATTATCCAGGGCATATCGAGGTCATGATTTGAGGTTCATCATCGGACCAAGGGTGGTTGTGATAAATATCCCAACTACTTTTTGTGTATTTTATAGTACTACTTTTTGTGTATTTTATAGTATTTTTTTTATTATATAAATTTTTTTATTTCCTCTAATCCTAAATTCATACTTGTAATTTAAAGACCAACAAAATTAACATGGTTTTTTTGAACCACCACATCAAAGTGTCAATCATTTCTCTCAGATATTGCAGTGTCCTTGCAGAGGGGATGAGGATCTTCTGCTTATTAGATAGATAGAGGGTGTCAATGGGAAGGGGGGGGGGGAGTGTGGCACGCCTTATGTCTGCCATGTGAGGAATCTGTGTGTGTGATTTTGGGGTCCTCATCAACCTTGAAAAAATACACAAAACCAATCACATCAATCAAATCAAACCATCTTGTCAAATAAGACCCGTGAAGGGACTGATCTCTCGCAATAGAGGGGAAAAGCCCACTTTTTTTTTTGTTTTCAATCAGAAATCCTTTTGGACTCTTCAAAAATGCCAAAACCACCATGACTTCCTCACACTAGTGAAAATACTAGGGGGGAATTCTCATTAGTTTCCATTTTAAGGCTTCCGAAGGAAAGTTCTTTAAGACTTACATTTTGTTTTCATATAAATCATATTTAAATTTAAATTAGATTTGTTTTTAAACATTTTAAAGATTCTAATAAAAATGTTTTTTTCAAAAGTTATTTTCAAAAACTGTTTTGCTTCAAATGATATTCAAATGTTTGAAAATAAATTTTAAAAAAAAATATTTACTTTTTATTATAATTACCTTAAGTCATATGATGTAGTTGGATTAGATTTGAAAAACATTGATGTAAGTAAAAAAAAAAAAAAGGTTTTTTATTTTTAGGTCCCCATAAACTATAGGATTTAGTGATCGATTCCTCGTTTCTTCATATTTTGGTTTTAGTTTTTATATTTAAAAAAAACTAAATAATTTAAAGATAGGCCCCTCCAGGTAGGGGTGGTAAACGAGCCGAACCAGTCGAGATTTGACATGTTCATGTTCGGCTCGTTTATAAACGAGCCGAGCCGAGCTCACGAACCTCAACGAGTCTAGCATTCTTCTTCATTTTAGGGTTTTTAGGGGTTGAAAATAAAATTTTAACCTAAATGGGCCATGTTCATAAGCCTAAATGAGCATAACTTTGTGTTAATTTAATGTTCTGATTTTACAAAGGAATTGAATTAAGCTTCAACTAAGTTTTTTATAACAAAAACGAGTCGAGTTTTAACACAAAATGAAGCTCGATCCAGGTCCCTAGCCTAACCGAGCTTTAAAAATTGTTCAAGCTCGCTCATTTGTCTAATTAAACGAGCATGAACGAACTCAAACCGTGCCGAGCCCAAATGGCTTGATTCGTTTACCAAACCTACTCCCACGGACTAAAAAAGAATATATCATTTAAATATGAAGACTAAAACTAAAATATGAAGAAGCGAGTGATCGATCACTAAATATTTTAGTTTATGGGATTTAAAAATAAAAAATTAAAAAAAAAATTCAAACATATTTTGAAATGTTGTACGAGTGACCAGTGTTGTTGTCATGGCATAACCCCACCCTTAGATTTTGAGGTGATTGGATGTTAGTGTTGCTTGGGATTGTGGGACTCTTGACTCGTGATGGAATTGATTATCATAATCACTTGTGTGACATGGAGAGGGGTGCCTTTAATTTTTGATTGAGATACAGAGTGTGGACAAAGATGAATCTGTTCAAGGTTGAATGGCAGTTGTTACATTGGTGTGTTTGTCAATGTTGGCTCGTGTTAGATTTTTATGGTGATGTTCAGTGATGCTGTGGGGGGATTTGGAGCCTATATTTAGGGTGATGCTTTATAGATATTCTGTGTGGCAGGCATCTACAATATTGATTGTAGAAATATCTGAGTATAACAACGCTCGTTAGATCAGGACAAATAGATGGAGGTAGCATTTCTAGCTTGATCGTAAGATTAGTCATGGAAGTCTCTCTAATATAAAAAAAAAAATACTTGTTGGAATTGATTTCCTTGAGCACAATCATGAAGCACACAAGGGATCTGAGATTAAACAAGAACAAATATCATACAAAGAAACATAAATTTACATGGTTTAGTCTAAACTTACATCCACATGGCAAATTCCTAAAAAAATGCATTGAATCCATGTGTGCCCTCTCAAACTCTCTTTTCATCTCTATGCAATTGCATTACCATGCCTCATTTATAACCAAATTCCAAAAACAGTTATGACCCAAATTGATTACTAAAAAAGATTCCAAGAAAATACTCCACTAATTTTTTCTTAAAATTATTTTATTGATTTATAACACAAAAATCAAACCTAAATTAAAAAATCTGTTTAAAGATTTGTTACCTGGAAAATTAATTTCACTAAATATTACCTTATTTTTTTACCTCCCCTTCATTATTAGGCTCACAATGTAAGCGAGAGTCAGAGCTCAATCCTGGACCAAGCTCAAGAAAACCTCAGTTTAACTCTGCTCAAAGAGAGGCATATTATATAATAATGTGTGTTTGAATTATTATATAAATAAACAGTATTCATGAAATCAAAGATAAGCCAATGCCACCAAAGGGAAAGAGTTAAGTACTAAGGACAACCCAGCTGTCACTTTTTGCAGATGATAATTCCCCATGATACGCTGTTAATTTCTTCATGCAAAAAAAAAAAAAAAACAAAAGAAAAAAAAAGAAAGAAGAAAGCACCAGTAATTGCAATGGCTGAAGAGCATAACCAAAGAACATCTTCAATTATTCTGAGTAAGCCTGTCAATCAACGAATACAGATCAGATATACTAATATTCATATCCTAACTTTCAGATTCGGATATTAATTTTCATATTCGAATCCCTTCAGATACGGATTAGATAATGATATTTTTTGAATAATTGACATGTTTGAATATTAACAATAATTTAGATAATCAAGTGATATTTTAAAGAGATGTCATTATTAAAATTAAGATTTTTAAAGTTTATTTTCTTTTTTAAATATTATATATTAAAAATTTAATAATATTATAATATATTATCATTGTATTTAATCATACAAATTAACAATATGCATAATATATAATTCAAATATATGTATTTTTATATTACATGTTTCAGATCGGATAGACTGATATCTATATCTATACTCCGGATCTTCGAATATCGAATATTTCTGAATTTTTGGATACGAATTGGATTCAGATTTTTTTTTTGGATAATTAACATGCTTAGTTCTGAGTGCAACAAAAACTATTCAGTACCATAAAAAATCAAAATGAGTGACCTTCCTATAATCTGCACAATAAACTTTCATCAACCTGATTCAAATTCTCATGCCAATGAACACCATCACCAGAACTATCTGTCACCACCACCTCCAAACATCCCACCCATCATGTCTTTAGACGACCCCATCTGCTTCATGAGGCTCTGCAGTCCACCCATGCCGCCTATCTGCTTCAGCATATTTGGAGGCAACACCTTGCTCATGTGCTGCACGTTCATGTTTCGTGACAATGCGCTCATATCGCCCCTCTTTGGAATCTTCAGCCCCTTCATCTTGCCCCAGACCTTTGCGAGCCGCTTGTACTCATCCAGCATGTCCATGACCTCTATCATGGGACGGCCTGCGCCCCGTGCGATCCTCATCATCCGGGATTCGGTCATGATCTTTGGGTTTGTGCTATCCAACTCTGCAAAAATGGGGAAAAATATCTCAAAAAAGATAACAAACATAGAAAATTGCACCGGAATGAATTGAATGTGATTTTTTCTTACATTTTTCCTAATCAAAGTATATACATGTGTAATCTATCGAAACTGCAAGACTGACAGTGTATCATCTATCGAAACTGCAAGACTGACAGTGTATCAGCAAAGCATATTTTTGTTAGATTCTTGTAAAACTGTTTTTCATAACTAAAAATTGTTTTCCCTTTTAATGAGTTCAAATGTAGTATAATCATAGTTGTTTGGGCGGCTATGCGAGCCTAAGCGGTAGCCAACCGCCTAGCCGTCTAGGCGGGGCTTAATTAAAATTTTATTATTTAAATTGATAATTATATTAAAGTTATTTATCTGCTTATCCATTTTTTAATTTTTCCAGGAATATTACTTAAAATGAAGAATACTATTTATAAATAAAGAGCACATGGATATAATTTATTGATGCATGTTCATTTCAACAAAATTAATATAATATAACCCTAGTGGCATTAAAGAAAGAGAAAAAGGGAAAGAGATTGAGCGAGAACAAGATAAGAGTTAAGAAATTTTGATGAGAGATAGGAGGGGGAGACAAAAAATCAATAGACTCACTTGGGACTGGAAGAATTCGCTACACTGTTAGCCGACGGGGTAGATGATGTTTCAATCTTTCGATTGTGGTTTTTTTGTCTTTTATTTTTGGGGTTAGGCAAGGGTTTGGGCAGGCTAGGCGTGATTAAGGCGGGCTAGGTGTGATTTAGGGGGGTAGGCGGACCCAGGCACCTGCTTAATTAACATGCTATTAGATGGGCGGTCGCCTAAGTCCATCTGGACCGCCTAGTCGCCTAGGTGGCGCCTAAACTATGAGTACAGTTCCTATAAATGCTAACTAAAGCCATTTTCAATTGTTGTCAAGGCTAGTTTGGCAAAGGGAAAAGATTTTGAGAACAAGTCATCTTAATTTTATGAAGGTCCAGGGGAACATGGCATAAGTGAGTAAAATCAACGAGGAGAATTGTGGGGAAAAAATATTGAATTGTGGGCATAATTGTTTTTTTTTTTGGTAATCAAAATTACTTGTAACAGGGAACTAGCAATACCTTCGTTTGTCATCGAATCCATCATTGTCATATAACGCTTGATCTTGGCCTGGCTTTCCTTTTCATGACCTTTTGGCATCAATTCCGAGCTAAATCCAGGTATCATGGAGAAAACCTGCATATAAACAAGACTTACCTTGTCAACTTAGGAAAACACAAACAGCACATAACCAACAGCAAATACACTCAAAAGCATACAATTCACCAACGTGTATATAAAGCTACCAAAAAAAAAACACTCCAAAGCATATGACTCACTCCAAAAAGTCAACAATTCAACTGAAGATAACTGGTTTGCATACAGTTTAGGGTCTAATTTTATGAATCCCACTGTGCCATAATTTACTGTCCGAGGCCACTTCCATGATAGAAGTGTTAGTTTTGACCATTTTTTCAAAGTTCCAAAAGTAGTTAATTTGGCCTCTACCAACAAGCTGAAAGTCAAATAAGTGTTAGGAAGAACGCCAAACTATTGATAATAATTAAATTAAAGTGAAATGTGCATTAGAATGGTCCTTGAATGAATAATGGTACATTGGTATGTTTTTAGAGGAAGAAGGGACTGGAGAATGACAAACACAACAAATATACTAGGAAATGAAAGAAATCATAATAGCATACTGGGAATTTATAATGGGAGGTGATATGCAGAAAAATTTTGATGAACATGAGGATAAGACAAAAAAGACAAGCAAAACACATCTTAACAAATGGACCATCCACGATAATTAAGGATGCAACTTGGGCAGGTTGAACCTCAGCCAACCTGACTTTTGAGTAGGCTGGGATTGGGATTGAATCCAGACCTGACCCCACTGAACAAAATTCAGGTTGGATGTGGGTTTAAGTGTCATGTACCCACCCAGGCCCAACTCTAGACCATTCAATGTGTGAGATGAAATATGAATTGTCTGATTATTTCAATATTCAAATCTACAAAATTTACATAGTTTCATTTTCCCACTGTCTCCATTGTCACCCCTCATATTTATCTCAATAACTCCTGTGCATTGTCAACCAATTATTTTTTATTGTGATTTCTCTGGAGTTCTTGTTTGAAATAACATTGTTTTGAAAGTTAAAACTCAAACCCAACTCGAACCTCAACCAAACCTGATGAGTTGGATTTGGGTTGTCTTCCTCAGGTTTTGAAGGTCAGGTTGAATTGAGTTTGAGTTGGTCTCCTCCAACTTCGGATTGTGTTCAGGTTCAGCTCCAAGTCCAAACCCACCCAACTTGCACCCCTAGCTAATACGAAAATACCTGTCAAGTTTCTAATGGGAGAAGGGATAGGTAACAAACCTGACCAATAGGCCCCATCTTAAGTAGGTTTTGAAATTGTTCATACATAATCCTTAGAGTGAACTGCCCCTCAGAGAGCTTCTGCAGAAGCTCAGGTTGTTGATCCATAGGAACAACATCTTGAATTTTATCCATAAATCCTGACCAGTCACCCATACCTAAGAGGTAAAGAAAGTCAAACATGTTAGAAACTAAAACAACATTGCATGATTCATAAATACATATGAAGAACTACACAAGAATGTGTAATAAGTATCATAACAGTATGCAACAAAAAGCAGCTCACCTAACAGACGACTGACAAATGGCTTAACATCAAAAACTTCAAACTCATCCATGTGCTCTCCAGTTCCAATGAATATTATAGGACTTTTGGTTGCTGCAACACTGAACCATTTAATGTCCGGGAATCAGTAATCAATAACCTATTGTAGTTTAGTTGTGATCTTTCATTATAACTTATAAGATGACATGACCTCACCCGAAATATATAAAATAATGCATCCATTCATGCACATTTATGCTTTTTAGTAAAATATCTTAAGAAACACTGAAAGTGAAATAGAAAATGGACATTGTTCCACAACAAAATTCTATACTTTCACAACATGGTTTTGGCAAGCAACATCAACAGCTGTAGTCATATAAAATCTATCTGTTTTCCAATATCATGTAAAATGCTGAAAAGGGATCTTTCAGGTGCACTCGCAGACTAAATTCCAAATTGACATAATATGTAAGTTTTCCATCCAGCCAAACTAGCAATTCAGTGCATGAACCAATCATGATTGGCATGGTGAAAAAGAAAATTAAACAAAGCACACAAGATTCATTGAAAACAAGATAAAATTCATATCCATATGAAAACACTTACGCACTAAGGGCACCACCACCTTTGGCGTGACCATCCATTTTGGTAACAATTACAGCTCCAACAGAAACACTTTGCTTAAATGCCTGGGCTTGATTAAAAGCAGCTTGACCAATGCTACTGTCCATAACAAATATGACAAGATCGGGTTTCTAGGACAACAAAGCAAATCATTTGTTAGAATACTGAAAAACAACAAAATAAACAATACTAATAAGGCTACATCATACCGTTGCTTCATACACTTGACGCATTTCCTCAAAAAGAGCAGCTTCTTGTTTGTGGCGCCCACTTGTATCTACAATAATTAAATCACAGTTTTCCTCCTTGAATCTTTCCACACCTTCTAATGCAATTTTGACAGGATCTGACTCCATGTAGCTGTAGGTGCAACCATAACATGTCAGGCACTATGAAATACAACATACATTAAAATAAGTAAGAGTTTCTGATAATCATATACATAAGACAATTAAGCCAACATAACCTTAAACCAAATCACCTGCCATTGGCAGTTCAAGAAATGAGTAAGCAATTATATTGCAATTTTTTTGAGAAGAAAATTGAGAAGTCCACCTATTATATCAATGTGGTAGACCATCCTAAAAAAAAAAAAAAGTTAAAAGCTAAGAAGATGAATTTTCTTGGCAAAAGGAAACAAAAAGAAAGGAACCTCTTACACCCCCATAAATAAAAACTCAAAATTATAAATAATGTACAATTTTTTATTTATTTTTTTTTTGGGGGGAGTAATAGTGTAAAAGATTTATTGGGGTAGTAACAACAATTATTTCAAGTCTAATAATAAGAAGCATCAATAAAATTATAATTCATAGGGAAGAGAAACAATTGATTTGTTTATATTCATGGGCAACATGAAGCGAAATGCTGTTCCCTAGTGAAGATGGTCCTCATTAAAAGAAAATTTGAAATTTCAAGAAAAAGTGTACTCTGGTATAGATAGTTTTACCGGTTGAGCTTCACTAAGATTTGCTTTAAAAAGAAAAAAAAATTGGAAGAATCAACTTAGACGGCACCTCACATCTGTAATGCACAGCGAGAACCACAACAAAATGCACATAAGTTCCAACTTTCAGGAAACTAATACAACCCAGAAATGGCAAAAATAAGTTGGCAAAATGTACCTTCCATAGAAGGGTATCTTAGCTTTAGTTGCATTTTGCTTCAATTGATCAAAAGCACCAGCTCTAAATGTATCTGCGCATACCAGAGCAGGCTTCCATCCCTTCTTTTGATAATAGTGTGCATATTTTGTACAAGTCGTTGTCTTCCCAGAACCTGCAAAGCAAAACAAGCAGAATGCCAAGGCTCATATGATGGATGGAAATCCTAGAATGCAGGAGAATAAATATACAAAGGCATAACCCCTCCAAATGTTATATTATCAGGCAAAAAATCATAATGCAGACTTCACAACGTAATTTGTCAGAATCTACTACACTTGGATTTTTTTTGTCCTCATGAGAATTCAAGTACAGTATTGAGGATAAAATGACTAAGAATGTATTCAGGGAGTTTTTACTCACTTAAAAAGCATCCATAGATAATTCAGATGGAACGACCTTTTCAAGTGGCACCACCAAATTAGGCCCAGAAACCATCATGTCCTCTTTGGAAAAGTTTCAATTGAATTATGCCCATCGCTCATTTTAAATTCCAACAATCAGACATGTATTTTGTACCCCATGATCATCACTTACAAGTTGACTAATTGATTAAAGAATTCAACTTGAGTTCTTCACCTATTTGCAGTAACTAAATCCAGAGAGTTAAAGTCGGCCTGCTTGACTTTGAATTTTTTATTTTTTTTTTGAGAGAGAGGGAAAAAAAGAACATTTCAAGATAGTGATTTGAACTTGCCAAAAAATTTAATTTCATGTGTAGGTCGATGTATTATTTGGTGCTATGGAAAAGAAAACAGATGCACCTAAAAGAAATTCTATCTAGTGCATGATGATTGTTCACAGAGCAGATAGTGTCCATTACTTACGAATCCCTTCATAAAACTAGTGCATGATGAAAAATTAATATCCTAGTAAACTTCTAGAAACCACTTTCAAATGTCCTATTAAATTTTTTAGTTCAGCATTAATCTCAGGTCATCAGTCACCATTAAAATGTGCACAAAGATGAAAGATTTAAAGATTAAAACTATATGTGGATCCCCAATGACATTGAACCCAGCAAATACAACTAAGAAAGTAGCAGAAGCAAATAATGACTTGTACTATGACTTAATTTAACATTTATGAAATAGCTTAAGCATCACCACAGCTTCTCAAAACATGCCTTGTAAACCGACAAACATGGTAACACTTGGTTTTCCCTTCTTTGGAGTGTATGAGGGCTTCCCAGCATCCAACATCTTACATAGCTCATTAAACACCGCCTAGAAAAAAGGACCAACTCTGTTATAAATCATCATCAAAAGGAAGATTTATGGAGAGTATATCAGCAACTATCTTCGCAATCAATGAATGAAGATCTGATCAAACACGAGCACTTGAGACTCTAAAAGATAATTTTACACTAAGAAAATCATAATAAAACATACTTATACCATTCTAGATAGGTGGTGGTGGTAGGGCTGTGATATAATAAAAGACTAATGCTTAGCAAAAGCTGATTCACAATTATGTGAAAACCCATATGTGAAAACTCGTAAGTGGAAATAGAATAAACCAAATTGCACAGCAAAAACATCATAATCATACATAAATGTAATTTAAATGTTTAAATGCTTAAGCACATTTAAATATCCTCCTTAAATATTTTTTCTTCCTCTATTTCGTAAACCAATGTTTCCTCCAAGGTCTTCACCACATTCTTTTTTAAAAAAATATTTCATTTGATTATGGTTTTAACATGTTATGTTCATACTTCATGTGTCCGCCAATAGTTTGTATATACTAAACAAGATCTCAAATATTGATATATGAATCTGAATGACACTGACACCATAGACCATGGATGGCTCACAAAATTACAAAATCAGTTTGCCTCTGGTCTTCCTATAATATAAAATAAATAGTCAACAGAGCTATTATGAAGTGATTAGAAAGATCAAAACATTATTGCAAATTATAGGCAGATGTGCCAAATTTATGGTTAAGGTTTATGAATTCAGGTCACTTATAGAACACAAAACAAATTATGCACCAAACTAGTAAACAAGTGGCAAAAGTTTGACACATGAATATTCGTACTCCTAATTCTTTTCCCTCTGGTGGTGACTGTGATATACACAGCATACCTTTCATCTGTGAAATAATGCTTTCCAAACTTGACTTCAAACTTAGAACCACATAACTTGATGCAGCAAAAATGTGTCAACTACCAAGAGGTCCCCCAATCTCTCCCGTTCCTATGTCTTTCTTTTTGGTTATTCTTTATTCCCTCTCACCCCCAATTCAGACTTGTAATCTCACTTAAAACAAAAAAAACAAAAAAACTACCACCTCCAAGAGGTCCTGTTGTTCGAACAAGCACCATTTTTAATTCAACATTAACAATTTTTTTAAACTTCTATTAACAAATGCATAATAATTACCACACTTCTAAAATTATACAATGCAAAACATCCAAAATATCAAATCCAAAAAAATAAAGCAATGCAGAGACAAAACATGGTATGTCAAATCATGATTTTTACCACCCGGAGCCCACTCGACCGCACAAATCAATACCACACCTTCAATGTCAAACATTCAGTCAACCAATCCAATACAAAAGAAGCAAATTTCATCACCCATGATTCACCTCAATTAAAAAAAAAAATGAATAAAAAAATTACAAAATTTCACGACCACAATTCATTCAATCAACAGAATAAAATCTTGAACCAAAAAAACATAAATTCCCATAACCCAAGATTCACTTCAATCAAAAGAATCAATTTTGGATATAAAAAAATCACAAAATTTTCACGACCCCCAATTCATCTCAATCAAAAGAATGAAATCTTGAACCAAAAAAACATAAATTTACACGACCTAATACCCCATTCGAATCAAAACAACCAATTTTGAACAAATCAAACCAAAAAAAAAACCAACAAGAGATCGAATCGGTCTCGCACCTGCTGGATGATCTTGCGCTTATTGTGGCCGGCGGCGAGGTCGTCGAGGTTGACGATCTTCTTGATGTTGGATCTCATGTCGGCGACGACCTTGAAATCGACATCGGCCTGAAGGAGAGCGCGCGCGATCTCGTTTATGAGCTCTCCCAAGACCTTCTCGTCGATGGTCGGGGCATTGTTCATCCGCTGAAGGGCGCGGGATATGCTCCCGCCAAGCTCCGCCAACACCATCTTTGATTCTTTGGATTCTCGTTAGGGTTTTTTTTTTTTTGTTCGTCTCTTCTTCTTTTCCGTCGAGGGTTTGGGAGTTTCGTGAAGAAGGTTATGAAAATTATTTGTTGGTCTCGCGTATTTATATATCTACACATACGTAACTTTATATATATATACAGAATTGATATTATGCGGTCCAGACGGGAATGGGTGCATCGTGCGAGAATTGGTGAGCACCGTCCGATCGCTGAACTTACAATCAGTGAGTAGGTAACATACTCACTACCGCATTTTATAACAAAATAGTGAGTAGGTAAACCGCTCAATGTGTTTTAAGACACAATTACCGCTTAGTTGTGTAGATAATTGTGTCTTAAAACACATCCATTGATATTGGTAGCTTTAAACAGTGAGTAAATTGGGTTATGTATGTATGTAATTTAAGATTACAGATAGTTAAGGAATTTCACAAATATATGTAACCGGTGAATTGTATATAGGTAACTACACCTGAAAACACATCCAGAGATATTGATAGCTTCAGACATTGAGCGTGTATGTATGTAATTTAACCCCACAGGTAGTAAAGTCAGTTCACCGATATATGTAACCAGTGAGTTGTATGTAGGTAACTGCTTCTTAAAACACATCCAGAGATATTGATAGCTTCAGAATATGATTAAATTGGTGCGTGAATGTATGTAATATAAGCCTACAGGTGGTTAAGTCAATTCACCAATATATGTAATCAATCAATTTTATGTGGGTAACTGTGTCATAAAACACATCCATAGATATTAGTAGCTTTAGACAGTGAGTAAAATCAAGCGTGTATATATGTATTTTAAGCTCACAGGTAGTTACGTCAGTTCACCAATTTATGTATTCGGTGATTTGTATGTAGGTAGCTGCGTCTGAAGACATACCCAGTGAGATTGGTAGCTTGAGCCAGTGAGTGAATTCAGGTTTGTATGTATGTAATTTAAGCCCACAGGTAGTTAAGTTACTTTACAAATAAATGTAACTGGGGAGTTGTATGTAGGTAACTGTGTCTGAAGACACATCCAGTGAGATTGGTAGCTTTAGCCAGTGAGTGAATTCAAACACATATATATGTAATGTAATCTTACAGGTATGTAATATAACCAAGTTTTCAGTCAACTGTTGATAAAATAGTATGTAAGCAGTAGTTAAATCAGGGACTTGGAGAATTTTGAAGACCATCAAATATCAAATATCTGCATCTAACTATGTAGCAGTGGTTTTCCAGGTAGTTGATCATGTTCAACTTCACTTGGCATTTGTAAGTTATACAAGTTGTAATGATTAAAGCATAAATTGATGTGTGATGTTTAATTTGTAGTTTTTTTTAATAAGAACAGTAATTGAATAAGATATAGTTGATCATGTTCAGTTTCACTTGGCATTTGAATAGATATAGTTGGTGAAACATAAATTGGTCTTCAATGAAAAACCAAACCATCTAAGATTTAAAGACATAATGATGAGTTGATTCTCCTGATTGGATTTTAATGTGACCCAAACCTGAAAATATGTTAATTAGTAATTGGAGTATTATCCAATAAGATCTGCATAATTGATTTTTTATATTGGATTTTAATGCAAACTGACTTGTCCAACTGATAATTTGAGGAACTAAACAACAACTATTCCAATTGATATAAGCATAACTAAACAACACATTTTTCCATTAAAAAAAAAACAGAGAGACTTCCATTCAGTAGCTCCTCCATCAAGAGTTGTAGAAATATCAACCCAAAATGTGACAGAGAGGAGAAACCCAAATAGGCCTGCGCGATCTCCTTCATCTTACTGAGCACCGTTGACGAGATCTCCTTGGGGGCGAAATGTTTCTGCTAGTCGTTAAAAGAGATAACGATCATCGGCTTGTCACCGGAGTCGGGGATCACCTTGAAGGGCCAGAGGCTCATTTGTTTTTTTATTTTTTTTTGTTCATCTGGTTTGAGAGAGAAACCTAAAAGAAAAAAAAATGAATGAGGGAGAAAGAGAGAGAGTCCACTATTAACAAACCTTCATTTGTTTTTTTTTGTTCTTCTGGTTTGAGAGAGAAGGAATAGGTGGAAGGGAGAGGTCACAAGTGTGATAGTAGCCGGTTTCATCCAGTTTCTTTTCAAAAAATAAAAAAACAATCTGCACCGTCTGATTGTAAGTTCAGTGATCGGACGGTGCTCATCAATTCCCGCACGATGCACCCATTCCCGTCCCGACCGCACAATATCAATTCTGTATATATATATATATATATATTGTAAACTAAGAATAATACATGAATATAAGAATACACAAACAAAGCATATAAGACATATAGAGAAGACAAGTGGAGAGAGATTTCTTATTCACTATTTGTTGGGTATGTAATATATTATAAACCTCTCAATTTATAGGGTTCATGGATGAATCTCAAATGTTGGAAGTTACAAGTAATAAGAGGTGATGGGATAATTAGTTGGGTGATTAAGACAAGGGGGTTATGGAGTTGAATGAGGGGGTTATGGAGTTGAAGAGTGGAGAAGGTTATGGGTTGGAGAAGTGGTGGTTATCCACCATATTCACAACACTCCCCCTTGGATGATCACCACACTAAGATAATTGCCTCATTAAAATCTTGCTTGGAAAACCCAGTGGGAAGAAACCAAAGTGAAGGAAAAAGAGTACAATATACTTTATCTTAGATTGGTGTATGCGCTTTAACACTGCCTCGTTAAAACCTTGCCAGGAAAATCCAATGGGACAAAACCTAGGCGAAGGAAAAAGAGTACAACACGCAAATGTCATCTAAAAATATATTCCCCCTCATATTGATAAGGCCAAAAAGATTGGTTACAAATACGTTGCGTCCGATGTCGTACACCACCTTTTTGAATGTTGACGTGGGCATGCTTTAGTGAACAAATTGGCTTGGTTGCCCTTCCACTAAATTTGTAGAACATCGATTTCACATTCACAAGCTTCACAATGATTGGAAGATGTGGCTACCAACAGCCTGTAAAATAAAACTCCAAGAGACCGTTGTACCTCCACATGTAGATACATAGTCTATTTATGAGAATCTGAAAAATATCTTGAATATGCACATAATATTCTTTCAACAAGAGACGACTAGTGGAATTCTTTGAGTAGAATAAACCAACATATGGTTCCACGAATACAACATAAAATGTGTTTTAACATCATGTCAGTGCCTTCAAATTGGTGAAAATTTATATCTAGCCCATAAATTAAACTAAAAATGCAACATTATGTTTAGTACACTGTATCAAATATAATAAATCATCAACTGCAAAAAGATATGGTACTTCAGGACCAGACGATTTTGGGTCAAGTGACCTGATAATCATAGGAGTACTTAATGGATGACAATTGTCTATATTAAAGCGCTTCAGAACTTTTCCAATATATATTGTTTGATGGACAAGTATCTCACTTGGGCTTCGCTCGATCTGCAGGCCGAGACAATATTTAGTTTTTCCAAGGTCTTTCACTTCGAATTCATTCATAAGATATTTTGCAGTTTTGTTGAGCTCTTCACGAGTCCCAATTGAATTTATGTTATCAACATAAACTGCCAAAATAGCAAATCCCTTACTGGACGTATTTATAAGGACACACAGGCAAATGGGATTGTTTTCATATTCTGCTTTTATCAAATATTCACTAAGACGGTTGTATCTACTACGTTAAGCTGTACAATAAACGTCTTAGCTTTATTGAGGACATACTCTTTGATTTTTCTTTAGGCAATTTATATCCTTCATGAATTCATGTAAATTCCCATATAGATAAGCTGTTACTTCGTCCATTAGTCTCATATCGAGTTTTTCAGAAACTTCAAGACTTTCTAGGTAATGGAACGTTATTGTATCCATGACTGATGAGTATGTTTCTTCATAGTCAAATCCCAGGTTTCTGCAGGAAACCTTGTGCCACAAGACGTGTCTTATATCTAGCAATTTTATTTTCTCATTTCGCTTTCTTACAAACACCCATTTGTAACCTTCAGGGTTAATATCTTTTGGGGTATGTATTATAGGTTCAAATACACCACACTTTCAAGAAAACCCAATTCTGCTTGAATAGCATCTTTTCACTTTGGTCAATTATTTCTTTATCGACATTCATTTATGCTATGTGGTTCATTGTAATCATTACCCTTTGAAATTTCAATAGCTACTTTGTATGATAAATATGTCATCGATGATAATTTATTTGCGATTTCACATTTCTCTTATATGCATATAAAATATAGAGATATCAATATTACTAGGTACCTTTTTCTCTTCAAGAGTTTATGTAGTCACTTCTGGAACTCGTTTCTCTTTAGGGACATTATGCTCTTCTAGAGTTTTAGAGAAAGTGAATCTATTGTTCATTTCTTCTGAAACATTATGTATAACTTCTTCTGGAGCACTATTAGAGCATGATTTTACATTTGATCTCCACTTCTGGGGAGCTGATTTTTTTTATAATCTATAGGTCTCACGCATCTGGAATGTATTAGGAATTTGATTTTCACGTTGAGCGGTACGTGAGTCTAGATGAGACAGAGTGGATGTACTCCACGATAATTCTCGTCGTTCTTCAAGAACAGATCGTACTTCAGGTACGTTCTTCCCTCCCCCTAACGACGGGAATATTGTCTCATTAAAATGGCACTCCACAAATCATGCGGTAAAAACTATCATCGAGCATAAGAATCATCTAGTTCTTTAGTATATGTCCAAATGAATAGTTTGACGCATCATCGTGTACCATGGATATCCGAGACGGTCATGTCAAATCATAAAGATCATAGAACTTCTAGTTTATATGAGTAAATATGGATATTTATAATAACCCTTAGGAGAGAGCATAAAGCTTTTCTAATGTATGCTTCTGGCATGAGACATTATTAATGCATAGATACTCCATAATTTTAAAATGGCATATGTTGAGATAGGTATCTTTAGTAGACTTCTTCTGGATCTACATGAATTCAATACATCGTTGATACAAAATTTTGTATCTCTTGATAACATGATATCTGCTCTTTCGGAGCCTTCGACCAAGTTTATAATATCAAAAATATTATTATTATTTGCATTAATTAATGTTAAACTCAAAAAATAAGATAAATATGAAAGTGCATTTCATATAATAAAGAAAAATAAAGACGTAAATATAAAATTGACAAATATCTAATCATATATCAAGTACATGACCAATAAAGAGTTTAAGCGTACTTCAGGTACGCAACCAATTTAAAGATTTGGACATACTTCAGGTCTGTGACCAAAATTATGTTATGAAATACCAAATAGATGACAATAATTTTTCTTTGCATTTTAGGGGTTTGTTATGCAAACTTTTCCCTTGCTTTCATTCAATAGCATTCTACTTCTGGTGGTTTCAAATAACTTGTCATTTCTACGATTATTGTAGTTATATAAACCATGAAATAACCCTTGACCATGCCCATTGCTCAAAATAAAATAAAATAAAATAAAATGCATTTGCTTCAGGCAACGATGCTGAGTCAATAGATTGGGTTTCATGATTTTTTTTATATTTATATTATTATTAAAGCTCATTGTTCAGCAATGAAAAGATATGAAATTTAATAATAATATTTTTGCTTTCGATATTGCTACTACTAGAGCATTATTGAGGCATAATGGTCAGTGGACCCTTGTCAATGAGGAATTAATATTTAAATTCTCTTTATTATGATGTTGAAAGCTAATCACAATATTTTTTTTTTACAAGTTCCTTCTGGGATACATATAGCCACCTTTTTTTTATAATCCTTCAAGGACCCATAAAGATTTTATAGTCTACAGACCCAAATAGCCATTAATTTTATATAATCCTTCAGGGATAATAAAATTGTATGTAGTCCTTCACGGATAAAATAAAATAAAATTTTGCATGGTCCTTCCGGGATTCATATAATCATAATTTTTATACAGTCCTTCAGGGATAAAATAAAATAAAATATTGCATGGTCCTACCGGGACGCATTATTCATAATTTTTGCATGGTCTTTCAAGGATCCATGTAAACACAATTTTTGTATGCTCCTATAATATGACTTTTACTTGGTCCTTCAGGGACTAATATAATCATAACTTTACATGATCCTTAAGGGATCCATGTACACAATTTTTTTATTGTCCTACAAGGACACATGATTTTATAACATCAAAGTAGATCTCATGGATCCAAAGAATAAACATCAAATGCCACAAAATTCTAATTTCAACAAATTTGATGGGACAAATAATTATGATGCTAATCACAAGTGTTGTCAACTCACTAGTAACAAAACTAAATTTAATGAATAAGTAAAATAAGAAAATACTCTACAATGAATAAAACATATCAGAGAGCAAGGGGACCCAATAGATATAAATGATACTAAATATAATTTAGCAGAATCATTGAGTTTCCTCCATGGACAAATCATTTAATCAAAGCTAATACACAATTCTTATTATGTGAGTCATGTGACCGAGTCAATAGAAAGTACACACTTTTTCGTATAAGCATTGGGTTTGATTATAAATGATGCATCCATGCAACATCCATGCGTATATTAATCACGAAGATGAGATTACATGGTCGAAACACACACACACACACACACACACATGTATAATACTTTGCTATAGAAAATGCATAAAGAAATGAATTCTTAAAAAAAATCTATAAAAGAATATAACACATGGGTATATTTAATTATATAGCATATAGTGAGAAAAACCATTTTTTTTTTTTTCATTAGTCCTTCAAGGACCCAAAAAAATAATATATCATATAACCTTTGTTTTGTCCTACAGGAACACGAACAACCATGATTGTGTATATATATCCTTAAGGGATAAAATAAAATAAAATATAATTTTTGCATGGTCCTTCAAGAACACCATTAATCATATCTTCTATATGGTCCTACGGGGACACAAATAAATAAATAAAAATTTCATTCGGTCCTTCAGAACCACTTTTGAATTCTCACATTGCATGATCCTTCAAGGATCCATGTACATAAGTTTTTCATTGTCCTACTAGGACACATGATTTTGTGACATTAAAATGAAACTCACATCAAATATTTATGAAATATCAAAATTGACATGATATCTAAAAAAAAATGTTAACATGTATTTGAATAATAGATTAACAAGGTAAATGTCAACATTATTATTTTTTTTAAATACTCAATAAGAAAAATAATGCATCTAGCAGGCATGACTCTCATGAATCAGCAAAGCAAGTATAGACACAGTATGAAGAATATATTGTATCTTTAATAGACATTAAAATAGATTCAACAAGAGTTCAGGGGAAAAAAATCCATGTTTAAAGTTCAGGGAAACCTTTTAATTTTCATTCGTTCAAAATACAAAAATGAAATTATGGTGCTTGTCAAATTAGTATGGGTGTTTTCAAATAGGGCTTGATGGTGATATAATAAAATTATGGGCTCTTCTCATGCCAATAGTATCATTCATGAATATAATAAACTAAACAATAATATATAATATAACATACCATGCATATAACTATAGTGAATTCAACACCGATACAAGGGATGATAATTTTTTTTTTTTTTTTATGTAGATCATTAAGAACCCACCGATACAAACCTTTCTCTTTAACAAAGAGCTTCTCGTGCTGATAATGTAATGTAAAATAAGAATAATACATGAGTATAAGAATACATAAATAAAGCATACAAGACATATAGAGAAGGCAAGTGGAGAGAGATTTCTTATTCACTATTTGTTGGTTATGTAATACATTATAAACCCCTCAATTTATATGGTCCATGGATGAATCTCAAATGTTGGAAGTTACAAGTAATAAGAGATGATGGGGTAATTAGTGGGGTGATTAAGACAAGGGGGTTATGGAGTTGAAGAGTGGGAAAGGTTGTGGGTTAGAGAAGTGGTGGTTATCCATCATATTCACAACAATATATGTAATTTATTTTTATTTTATTTTATCAATAATCAAGCATGGTTAAATTGTTTTAATTTTAATTATATCTTACAAGATTTTGTTGGAAGGAATCTGTATCTATGTTTATATTTACCCTTTGAAATTTATTAAAAATACATTTGTATCATATTTATCTATACTTATATCCATCAACAACTCTTAATATAATATTTTATCTCATAAATTAGATTTTATCTTATAAAATATGATTTTTTTAATATAATCCATTAACAAATCTTATCCGATTTTACTAGATATTTAATTGATAAATATCATAAAATTAGTTTAAATTCAATATTCATTTGATTATTAATTTTGATAACAATTTTCATAATTTATTTTTAGTGATAAATAGCTAATTTCATATTAAATATGACCCCAATCAGAGTTATGCTTCAGAAATTATAAGTTTTTAAAGATTTTTGAAAATAACTAAATTATTGATCAAATCTATCTATTATACTAACTAAAAAAAATTTAAGTTTTCATGTTTGTTCCTTTGTGTGTGAGTAACATTTTTATTTTCAATTTTACCCTTATTTATTTCTGATATTTTATTTTATATTGAAAGGTAAAAATAAAAAATACATATTTTAATATTGTAGTAGATAAGATGAGATATTAATACTTATATGTCAATATTAATAATATATTGAATGAATAGTGGTAACCGTGCCACATCATTATTTTTTTTTTGTTATTATTTTTTTATAAGGTTTAGATTGAGGTAATCATTGAATATATGTGATAAATAACTAATTTCGGATCAAATATTTGTTTTAACACTCACTTTTCATTATGCAATAGGCATTTTTGGGAAAAATCTATTTCACGGTCACAAGTATATATTGAAAAGCTCTTTCGAACGAGCTATTGATCATCCCAATCGGAGTTATACTTGAAAAGTTGTGAATTTTTAAAGAATTTCAAGAATAATTTAATTATTGATTTTTTCTTTGTATACATACCCCTAAAATTTATTTTAGAAAAATATCCTTGAGTATTTGTTCTTTTCAATAATATTATTCAAAATGGTTTAAATTGTACATGAACATCATTTTTTTTATCTATTCGAGCAATATTGTTGTTTTGAGAGCTTCAAATAGAGTATTTTCACAATATAGGGTTTGTTGAAGGGTATATATATAAAAAAACTAATTTTCAGTGGTAACATATCACCTTCATGTGTAATTTCTTAATAATTTTTAAATGATTTAATTAATCATTATTAAAATTCCAACACATCATTTTTGTTTGTATAACATGATATATTGTATCACATATAAATGAATTGAAAGAAATTGAAGGTATTGGTTGTAAGCAACTTTTTCAAAATATTTTTTTATTTATACGCACATCGTGCATGGAGGGAGACTAGTTTAAGATCTAAACAGAATTTGTTATTATTTAATATAATTGGAATTGCATGTTTATCATACATGCCTAAAAAATAACCTTGGATCCTCCAATCAATCACAAAAGCATTTGATGTCTTTTAAATATTATTTATTTTTTATGAGAAATCTTCATAATGATAAATTTTCTTATTTAATTTTTTACATGTTATTTATTTTTAGATGTTAATGATATATAAAACATCATATCTGATGTTTTTTAAATGTAACTACACTTAAAACGAAATCATATTTGTGTTTCAGTCTCTTATTTTGAAGAGGAAAAATACACAGACGCATGAAAGGTATGAATATTAAAAATTTTTATTTTTTATTTTTGCTCAATTTTCTATATGTGAATGATTTTTAATACCCTGTTTAACTTAATTTTGAATTTGTTAGATCGAATATGTTTTTTAGAGTTCTATCTAAAATAAATAATTTAATTTAGATAATATCGCTATTTTAAAATAGATAATTTAATTTAGATTACAAAAAATTATATCTATATTACTATAAAAAGTACGAGTTACAGTGAAAACATTTTTGGACAGTCACTCTTTGTAATTCATACAAATACATATTTATTTATCAACAAATCTTATCTACTTATTCTACATTTTCACTAACAAAATATTTTTTTATTTTAATATGATAAAAAGTATTTTTATTATATATAATATTTAAACTACTATATTTTTACAAATACATTTTTTGTTACAAGTTCATATAATTCTCATATTTAATAATACACATAGCAATTACCAAATACTATTTTATGTATTATATACCACTGTAATATTCTTAATATAATGATATTGGTAATATTGCATTAATATAATTTAATAACATTTGTAAAATTCATCAACAAACCTTATCTAATTATCCTATTTTTTCTAAAAATATCATTTTAAAAAATCATTATAAAAATGGTGTAAAATCATATTGAATACCGGTTTATCCTAATATCCCTTTGAATTTAATATTTCTTTCATTTTCATTTAATAAATTTAGTTTAAATTTACTAATATTCATTTGATTGTTATAAAGGCCCCTTTGGATTCACATCTTGATGAATTCTACGATGGAAATACCATATGCAGATTCAAACAGGACAATGGTAAACACACATGCTTTTGTGTTTTTTGCGTTCTATTCATTAAAAGCACTGCATTTCAAACTCTTTGAAAATAACGTTTTGAAAAGTGAGTATTTAGAACTCCCTTTTAAATGGATCCTAAGTATATTATACCATCCACCCACCCCGTCCGTCACCCTCTTCCGCCTCTTGTCATCCTCTTTCCTCTCTCTTCTGTATTATCCCCTTCCCACCACCCAAAACAAATTTCTAGGTGGTAGGGATAGAGGTTGAGTTCGTGGGCATAACCCTTTTTTTTCATGCAATGCAATGTTCAAGTATAATTCAAGTATTGTTTTTATTTTTTGGTCAATATAATTCAAGTATTGTTGTTTTGCAAGATATGCATCACACAGAAGGAACGCCAATTATTTCATGGGCTTGTCTATCCCCACACACCATTTGCCTAATAACATCAACCACAAAAAATAAAAAATACATATATAAATTTAATTTGAACATCATTAATCCCAAAAATCATTCGACGGTTGACATGTCAACCTTCCTGTATAACAATCGACAGTTGGTCTGTCAACCTTTATTTAATAAATTCGACATCCATTTTGTCAACCTTTCTTTACAACCTTCGACAGTCTCCCCGTCAACCTTCCTTCACAAACTTTGATAGCAACTTTGTCAACCTTCTTTTACAACTTTTGACAGTTAGTATGTCAACCTGGGAGGGATTGTTCGACTTTCGCAGTGTCGAACTGAATATTTTTTCAAAAGAAAACTTGAGACACATTCGACCACATTCAACATTCAATATACATCAAAATATCAACACATTCACATTACATTCAATACTCACATTACAATCACCACATGACTACTAATAAAAACACTTGAACCAGAAGCAACAACTAATTCTTTTAACCTCCTTGCATTTGCATGCAAAGCTATTGCAAAAAATCGAAACCAATTAATCCAGTCCGCGTGCTCTAATCTAAAACTAGAATCCCACATTAAATAGACATTTTTTTAAAAACTCCATCTATCTCAAAATCCTCAGTCCCTGAGTTTTCTAAAATCTTACAATTAAACAACCATACCCATTAACCCAATCCTCACAAAGTCATAAACAATTGATGATTTTACTTTACATTTAATGTTGAATGTGATCAAATGTGTCTTAGGTTTTCTTTTGAAAAATATTTGGTTCGACACTGTTAAGGTCAAAGGTTGTAAAGGAAAGCTGACATAAATGCTGTCGAAGGTTGTAAAAGAAGGTTGACAGAGCTGCTGTCAAAGTTTGTAAAAAAATGTTGACAGGGAGATTGTCGAAGGTTATAAAGGAAGGTTAATAGGATGATTGTCGAATTTATTAAATAAATGTTGACAGACTAACTGTCGATTGTTCTAAAAGAAAGTTAACAGGTTGACCGTCGAATGGTTGGTGAGATTAGTGATGTTCAAATTAATTTTATAAATGATTTTTTTATTTTTTTGATTGGTGTTATTAGGAAAATAGTTGGTGGGAGTAGACGTGTCCTTATTTCATTCCACATTCCAATGTTGGTGGTGTGACAGTACCTTCCATTATTTTCATTTATTCTTTCTTTTGAACAACTTCCCGTATCTCTTTTTTTTTTTTTTTTTGAAATTGGTAAACCAAAGCTACCCCGATTACATTAATCGATGAACTTTTGGTCAAAGGGGATACATAGAAGTGAAGAGCTAAAACATAGAATAAGAGAAAAAAAACATAGAAAGCACGAGAGACATGAGGACTGGAAGAGGGTTCAAATCCAACAAGCTCCCCTCGTACCCAACCCCCCTCAGGCATGATGTACAAGCCATTCCTGGATAATTCCACCTTCTTGGCACACTCGAGGACTCGACCCCATTCGTATACGAGGCTGGAGAACGTGTCTCACAGGTTCTCAAAATAGAACTGTTGCCACGGAAGATGGCCGTGTTTCTAGTCATCCATATTGCCCATAGACCTGCATGAATGAGGCAGCGCTTCCGCCAACGACGATCTATCTTTCCGACTAGAGAGGATGGACGCCGACTTCCACAAGTGCTCAATAGACTGACATTCCAGGCTGATCGCCGTGACTTGTGTAAGCGTGGTCCATAGATCCATAGCAGCGACGCAATTGCAGAACAGTCGTTCCACCGATTTTTTGCCATCCTTGCATAGAACGCAGCTTGTAGATGAGTTAGGAGACCACTTCGCCATGTAGCACCTTGTTAGAATATGACTTTGATAGACCAGCCATAGAAAGATCTTAATCTTCTGAGACACTTTTGGTCACCAAATTTCTCTCCGCTTCTCCGATAACACCGCATTGAAACTGACGTCGCGCGTATACCAGTCATACCCGTGTCTAGCAGAGTAGCCCGCAGATTTATCAAATTGCCACATAATCTGGTCCATCGTGCCGAAGACCACTTGCGCCGTGCTAAGTATTCCCTGCAGTCTCTCGGCCTCCCCGAGCTCGTCCGCACTAAAGCACCTTGCGAAGCGCACGTTCTACCCGCCCGAACCATTTTGTATCTTCTAGAAGTTCACCACCCGTTGCTCCTTTTCCGCGGCTGTGAGATAGAGTGTCAGAAATCTGATTGAGTTGCTGATCTAAACATGAAAATAATTATATATATTGGCATTTATTAGGCTTTTATGTGCTCAGCAATCTAAAGATAAAAGTTGAAAATAAGAATGTAAAAAAGGATATGACAGATTGACAGCCATATTATACTAATTGTAGTGATCAAAGACTGATACAGTATGATCATATATGGTGTGATGTGTGAATCAAGTCTATGATCCAAGTGTCATTTATAATGATGGCTCTTTTCTTTCTTCCCCACCAGTTTTGCTTTGCACAAATATGATAAAAGGCATTGTTAAATTATATGTGTTATGTCATTATATGTGTAATGTATTACACGTGTAACTCATGTGTTCTTGTCTATAAAGGGATTGAACCCTAAATGAAATATAAGGATTCCATTCTCTGATTCTAACATGGTATCAGAGCCACCACCTCAAAAATCTTAATTTTTTTTTTGAATCCTTCATCGTCGCCGTCGCCGTTGCCATTGTGCCCCTGCCGCTGCGCGCGCCGCCCTGCTGCTGACGTGCGCCGCCCTGCAACTGCTCGCGCAGCCTTGCCCTGCGGCGCCCAGCAGCTCTGCCCTACCGCACGCCCTGCAGCGCCCTGTCGACCCTGCCCAGATTTCCCGGGATCTAGTGCGTTTGGGCACTGCTCCGCTGATTCTGCCCGGATCTCCCGGGATTTGCTAGGACAGCTCGTGCCGGCCTATCCGTCCGCGCACGCCCCGAGCAGCCCAGAGCTCTTCCGCGCACCCGCTCACGCCCGGCCCGGCGTTCGTCCGCGCCCGGCCCAGTACTGGGTCCGCGCGTCTGACCCGAACCCGACCCGATCTAGCCAGGCACCCGACCTGGGTCTGCCCTCAGGTCATCTCCGGCCGCCCTATGGATCCTCCGGCAGCCCTCTACCGCCACCAACCGCCCTCCGCCGCCACCGGTGCCTCCTCGAGACTTTGAAACACTGAATCAGTCATAACTTTCTATCCGGAAGTCCGATTAAGGTGATTCAGAAGTCCATTTTGCTTGATTTTTCATGCTCTACGTCCTCGTTTGGTTCTGATCTTCATCCGAGTGGTTCTACACAATGCCAGAAACCGACGGCAACCCTACTCTTTCGACACCGGCTTCGAGGTGTCTCATCAGTCTACTTCGTCATTTATCTATGAGGGCATTTTGAGGGCCGCTCCTGCTACGAAAAGACCACGACCTTCTAAGCAGCGTTATCAACCGAAAGGCCGAGGACATCATCTTCCTCCTGTTGCCGCTACGACTGCTACTTCGATTGCCTCCATTCAGCCACACTCAGATAAGCTTGTCCAGATCAGCCAGTGCCTCGATCATCTGATTCTACAGCAATCTCTCTCTGGTTCTTCTTCTCCCTTTGCCTTGTCTTCTACTACGGGTAATCCTACTGATTGGATATTTGATTCAGGTGCCTAAAATCACTTGATGCCTGATAGTTCTCTCTTCATTGTATGCTCACCTGCACCCTCACACCTACCTTCGATTCATACTGCTAATAGCTCTCTTTTAGTCATCACGTAGTGTGGATCGATCACCACCACATCTCATCCCACTGGCCGCCTTTCATTACCCTTTGTTTTGCATGAATCTTGTGTCTATTAGTCGATTGTATGATTCTGGATTCACCGTTACCTTTACCTCTTCTCTTCTGGGTGTTTTGTGTAGGATCCACATTCAGGGCAGAGGATTGGTGTTGGTTGTCGGATTGGCGAACTATATTATGTGGAGTATCTCCATCTTCCTGTACCTGATCCTTCAGTTTTCTGTGGCACTGTCACCTCTGATACTGATTTGTGGCATAAAAGGTTAGGTCATGTTTTTGAGTCTTGACTTAAAGACCTTATTCAGTCTGGTGATTTTAGGTCGTGTTTCATTTTCTCCTCTTTCTGTTTGTGAGGGCTGTAAATTGGCCAAACATGTTGCTACTCCATTCTATTCTAGTAGTCATCAGTCCTCTAGTCCATTTGAGCTTGTTCATTCTGATATCTGGGGTCCTTCTCATATCATGTCAAAGAGTGATTTTTTCGTATTATATCAATTTTATTGATGACTATTCTCGCTTTACCTGGATTTATTTATTGCGTCATCGATCTGAGGTCCCAAAGATATATGAGATCTTTACCACTATGATTCACAACCAGGTTCAGACTCGTATAAAAACTTTTAGGTCTGATTGTGCTCAAGAATATACTTCTTTCACGATACATTCTCTTCTTCAATCTCATGGCACTCTCTTCCAACAATCCTGCCCTTATACTCATGAGCAGAATGGTGTTGCTGAAAGAAAATATCGCCATATTCTTGAGACCACTCGTTCCCTCTCACTTTCCTCCTCAGTCCCTAGCACATTCTGGGCTGAGGCTACTCTTCTATCTGTTCATCTTATCAATATCACTCCCTCTTCTGTCCTCTCTGGTATGACTCCTCATGAGCGCCTTTACTCCTCCAAACCTGATTATAGCAAACTTCACACTTTTAGATGTACTTGTTTCGTGCTTCTCCCTCCTCATCAGCGCACCAAGTTGGCCGCTCGGTCAGTCGAGTGTGTGCTCTTAGGGATTAGTTTCGAATACAAGGGATATCGCTACTACGATCCTATTGGAGATCGTTTTTGGCTTACTCGTCATGTGTCATTTGTCGAGAATGTTTCCTATTTTTCTTCTACACTCATTGCCTCCTCTCCTCCTGTGTCTTCTCCTGTTCAGGCCTCTCCTATTGAGTCTCTATCTCTTCTTGGGCCGTCTATTGTTCTTGAGACCGCTCCTAGTTCTGCTCTCTCTGAGTCTCCTCTTAACACTCCTACAGCCAACTCCCATGGTCCTCCTAGTTCTCCTCCTATCGTGCCTCCTCTTGCTCCTCCCACAGATGACTCCGCTAATACTTCGTCTTCCACCACTGACGCACCTCCCTCTGATGTGGATCATCGTCCCTCGACTCGTTACCCTCAGCGTGAGCGTCATTCACCTATCCGCTTCAGTTTTGACTCTGGATCACCTGACTGATTTGGCTTTCTATCCGTGAGTACCTATTCTCCATAGTTTCAGACATATCTCATCGCTATACATGCCCATCGTGAGCCTCGATCTTATCGAGAGGCAGTCGAGTACCCTGAGTGGCAGCAGGCCATGGCTGAGGAGTTTCAGGCGTTTGAGCAGACGCAGACCTGTGATGTTGTTCCTCTTCCGGATGGTGTTACACCTATCAGCTGCAAATGGATCTTCAAGATAAAGTATCGTCCTGATGGATCCATTGAACGACATAAAGCTTTTCTTGTTGCCAGAGGTTTCACACAGGAGTATGGTATTAACTATGAGGAGACCTTCGCTCCCGTTGCACAAATGACTAATGTACGCACCCTTCTTGCTGTTGCTGCTGTTCGTCGCTGGCCTCTCTTTCAGCTGGACGTGAAGAATGCGTTTCTTCATGGTGATTTATCTGAAGTTGTTTATATGCAGCCACCTCCAGGTCTCAGCACTCTTTCTCAGCATGTCTGTCGTCTTCAACGGGCTATATATGGTCTCAAACAGGCTCCTCGTGCCTGGTTTGAGCGTTTTCGCAATGTTATTCTAGCAATTGATTTTGTTGAGAGCTTTCAGGACCACTCTATGTTTGTGTGATCCTCATCGCAGGGTCGGGTTATCCTTCTTCTATATGTTGACAACATGATTATCACTGGCGATGACTCCGCCGATATTACTCTGGTCAAGAATCACCTCAGTTTCAGATGAAGGATTTTGGTACTCTTCGCTACTTCCTTGGTCTCGAGATTGCATAGAGTAACGACAGTTTCAGATGAAGGATCTTGGTACTCTTCGCTACTTCCTTTGTCTCGAGATTGCACAGAGTGACCGTGGGATCCTGCTTTCTCAACAGAAGTATACAATTGACATTTTAGAGCGTGCTGCCCTCTCCGATACCCGCAGTGCGGATACTCCTCTCGAGCTTCATGTGAAGCTTCGTCCTATATATGGTGAGCTTCTCCCATATCCTACTAGATACAGACAGATTGTGGGTCAGCTTGTGTATCTCTGCATCACCAGTTCTGACATTGCCCATACTGTTAGCATTGTTAGTCAGTTTGTCTCGACCCCTCGATCAGTGCATTATGGTGCTCTTATGCGTATTCTCAGATATTTACGTGGTACTATCACTAGATCGCTGTGTCTGTCATCCTCTTCCACTTTGGTTCTTAGAGTTTCACTGATTCTGATTGGGCTGGAGATCCAACCACGAGACGCTCTACCATTGGGTTCTGCATATTTCTTGGAGATTCCCTCATCTCTTGACGCAACAAGAAACATGAAGTTGTTTCCCTGTCCAGCACTGAGGCTGAGTATCGCGCCACGGCTATTACCACCAAGGAGATTGTTCATCTTAGATGTCTATTGGTGGACTTAGGAGTCACTATGACTAGTCCTACTCCTCTTTATTGTGATAAGCAGTCTGCTATTAAGATAGCCAGCAATCCAGTCTTTAACGAAAGAACCAAACACATTGAGATCGACTGTCACTTCGTTCGTCAGCACTACCTTGCAAAGAAAGTATCGCTTCCGCATATTTTCTCTGCCGAACAATTTGCTGATTTCTTCATGAAGTCACATCTAGTTCCTTGATATCAGTTTTTCGTTCGCAAATTCACTTTGTATGATCCACCGTGAGTTTGAGGGAGGCTGTTAAATTATATGTGTTATGTCATTATATATGTAACGTATTACACGTGTAACTCCTGTGTACTTGTATATAAAGGGATTAAACCCTAAGTGGAATACAAGGATTCCATTATCTGATTCTAACAGGCATTATTTGTTATTGAGAGAATTTGTTGGTTCTGTGTAAAAACCAACCTTCCTTTTATTTCACCCTTCAGTGTTTCTTGAACATTCAATGTGCATTACTTTTCAGTAATCTATGCCTTGTATTTCTTTTAACATGTGAACTTCCATTACTTACCACTTCTTAGTAACCATGTATTGTGTTTCATGTCTTGCTCAATTTAATACATAGTGCGATGAAATTGGTCTAGTTATTGGGTTCATTTAATAAATTTCCATGCTGCAATTATGAACCTTTTTGTGGTTACATTAATCCTCTGTATTCTCTATTGTGAATCTTTGCAGGGTCTCCTTAAGTTTTTATGTAACTGCACTCATCTGAATATTATCTTTTGGCATGAATGCATTACAGGGAATGATATGATTTTGTTGATTTTTGTTCATAAATTATCAAGTTCCCGATTGTTGGTTTGCAGGTAGATATTCCTATCAAAGTACCTAGGATTCTTTCTTGAATACATGTTTGATTCAAGAATATAATTATTATGAGATTTATGACTATTCTAGCATAAATAAGGATAAAATGATTTTATGTTTGGTTATGTTTTGAATTATTTATATTGAGAAACGTAATAATAAAGTTTTTGTTGTTTGGATAACATATGAATAAAGTGTGGATAAATATTTATAAAAGATAAAAAAATGATGAGAGTTGATTTATAAGAGATGATGACAGTTGATTTGATAGTGGGCCCACATATTCTTTTGGTTTGAATAACCTGGAATAACTTAATTCTAATGGGTGGATGGAATCCATATACCACTTTATACTAGTTAATTATGACATACAGATTCTCATTTATTCCAGATATCCAAACAACCATAATGAAGTTATTCCAATTAATTCCAATTTATATCGGGCTTATTCTCTGACTAAACATGGGCTAAGGAGCCATGTTGTTGACTTATTTTTCCTAAATGAAAGAAATTCATTCAGAATTTCTTAGGCCCCATTTGGATGAGTAGATTCTACGTTTAAAAAGCTAAAAATTCTCAAACGTAGATTCAAACACATTTTTAGCGTTTAGTTTTTCAAATCATCATCTTCATTTATTAGGCCAAAAAAATCTTTTAGTTGTAAAGTTAATAAAACAACACTTTTCTAAAACTTAATTTGAAAAACAAGATTCTGAATATAAGAATATCAACATTTCAAACTCGCATTCAAACGTAATAGGTTGACCTCTTATCTAACCTATAACATGTTGCAGAATAAATCTCGTTGGAGAACAGATATACAGTGATAATAGATCCACAGGGACCAATGAAACACAAGCAACCACAAAAACTTTGACATATAGGTTGTGTTGGCAAATCATTGGTCTTAGAGACATTGTCAATTGAAATTTTTTTTGTCTACTTTGAATTTCTTGTATAACTTGACACAAGTGGTTTTATATTTTTCCAAAAGCACAAAATTATATATTGATTGGCTGATAGTATGATATCTTTTAAGCAATACTGGTCAGAGATGGCCATGCTCTACAATGCTTGCTTTGTCATTTTTTAAGGGAGATCTGCCTCTTGCATGTCATTTATTATTCATGTGGGCCAGGTTTTGTGTTAATTGAAATAAGTCACCAGAGTGGATAGAGTTGCACTAATGCTTCTGATATGCAGCTAGCAGTGAAACAGATATATGTCTGGAACTGTTGAGATACATTGGCAATATCATCTGCTTATGATATTTTAAATTTTGAGCTTACTCTTGTTATGACTTTCATGCGATGAAATGCTAGAGACGGTTCTCTGTGTAGTTGCAAATGCAATATTCATATGTTTTGATTTTTTTTAAAGCCAATATTTATATTTCATTAAAATAAGTAATATATATATATACTTCGATGAGTTGTATGTAGAGGCGGAGTCAAGAATTAGAGTCAGAGGGCCCACAAATAAAGGACTTCAACTAATTTTTTTTTTTAAATATAAATATATAGTGTGATAATTTAAGAAAAAAATATGTCAAAAGTCAAGCAATTCATAAAATCAATGAATATATGTTTATTTAATACCAACAAAAATAAATTAAAAAAATATACAACTTCTACTTCAATTGTGCCAGAGGATTTTTCACAGTATAGAATTCATCCACAATCATATCATTATCAAACTTTTCAGCTGTTTCTCTTTCAATATATAAAATCAAGCAATTTGCAAGATATTCATCTTCCATCTTGCTCATAATTTGACTTAAGTTTCAATTGTAAAACATAAATTAAAAAACAATTGGGATTTTTATTTTTAAGTCCTTGTAAACATGCATATTTAGGGATCAGTCCCTCACTTCTTGATATTTCTTTTTTAGTCCCCATATTCAATCGCCTATTTGGTTTTTAGTCCCTCCGTCAAACGTCCGTCCATACACCGTTAATTTGTGAAATATGATTTATTTTTAAGTCCATGTAAACTATGTTATTTAGTGATTAGTCCCTCCTAAATAACATATTTTACAGGGACCAATCACTAAATAACATAGTTTACAGGGACTGATCACTAAATAACATAGTTTATAGGGACTAAAAAATAAAATCACATTTCACAAATTAATGGTGTATGGACGGACGTTTGACGGAGGGACTAAAAATCAAATAGGCAGTTGAATATGGGGACTAAAAAAGAAATATCAAGAAGTGAGGGACCGATCCCTAAATAAGCATGTTTACAGAGACTTAAAACTAAAAATCCTAAAACAATTACATGGAACACAAAGTTAATTCAAATCTTAAAAAATTTAATATAATAAATAACAACAAAGAAATCCAAATTCTAAATTAACGAATCAATCATATGATAATAAATAAAAATTAAACAAAACAAAAAATAAACAAATAAAAATTCACTAAAGAATTAAGAATCAATTATATAATACATACACTATGTAAATACAATATATAAATAAACAAAAACAAACAAAATAAACAAAAATAAATACAATTTGTGAGAAGAGACTAACATGCGGTTTTGGAGAGAAGGCACGAATTTGATGTTGCGCCGCTGCGGGATGTGGCGCTGGGAACAAACATGGGAATACGAGGAGGGGGTGGGGGGTGTTTCTTAATTTTTTATTTCTTTTTTTGGTTTATTGGGCATTTAATTTGATCATACCATGTGGGGGAGTGGCCCACCTAAATTGTTTTGGGCTTTGGTTGGGAGGGCCTGGGCTGGGTAACGTGGGAATATAAGGGGAGGGTTTGATTTTTTTGTTTTGGTCATTTAATTTGATTTGTCATGTATGGGAGTGGCCCACCTAAACCAGTTTGGGTTTTACTTGGGTAAAAGCCATTATTAAAATATAATCAAATAGTGTTTTTTCTTTTTTTTTGAAAACTCTGTTTTAAAAGCTCAACTAGACCGGTCACTTAATTAGTTAAATCATATACCATTCCAGCTTCTAGCTAGTATGATAAATCATTACAATCCGATAGTAAGAAAAATTATAAAAAAGAATAACAATTAATCCACTGGTTAAACTCACAGTCTAACAATATCTTAGGTACCGTTTGGATATGGGCATCCAAACGTGAGTTTTATAGGACGCAGCGGCTAAAACAACGGGTGTGTGATAAGGATGTTGCGTTTGTCGAAGCGTTGTTTTAATGTGGTGAGGGACATGAGTGAAATACACTACTAACGTAAATCATGCCTGTTTCGTCGTCTTAGAAATTTGTTTGGAAGTGATTTCACGTGTTTGTAAGCGTCCCACCTGCAACTGCTCCAATAATGGGCATTCAAACGGAGCCTTAAAATTGTTTGAGTTGATCAATATGTTTAAACCATTAAAAAAAAAAAAATTACCATTTGTTTAAAAGAGTTTAAGGGTGGCGTAGGATTAAAAATCAGGGAATTTTTTTAAAAAAATATTTGCACATTTTTTCTATCTATAAATTGTTGATTAAATCATGATGATGGAACACTGTTTAATTTCTATTGACATACAATTGAATTAGTGATTCTTAATAAATTATTTTTTTGATTCATTAATGGACGGTTCAATATAACTCAAAATTGTAAAGTGCAAATACGGGTGCATTGGAACATTGGATCTTAATTGACTTAAAGACAAGGGAAAAAAACCACACCAAAAAAGCAACCATAAATGCACATATAAAGAAAAGTTGGAACTTGAAAATGAATGAAATAGCATGACTTTTTGAAATGTGAAATCAAACTGCAGAAATCTTTCCTTAATTGGAAACCAGAACCAAAGTTTGCGCATCAATCACAGAACTCTTTAATTGTGGAAGATTATAGTCAAGATCTGCATAATATTTGTAGTCTCCATTCTATTAACGGACACAGTTGGAAAGGTAAGTTTAAATCTTCATTTTCTGTTTAAAGTGATTGGCAACAACTACATTAGTACTTGCTTCTTGAATTATATGGGAGATGAAGTCAATTCCCTCATTTGTTGTGTTGATTAATATATGCTATGCAAGAAATGGCATTTAGAGCATTTGATGAAAAGACATGAATTATTGGACTCTTGATGTATTGCCATAAACAATGGTTTTTTAAATCCCTAATATAGTATATATAATGTACTATCTATTAGAAAGTTAAATTTATGATGCATGTTTAAACATGTATGTCGATTATCTGAAAAATTGTATTTGTTTCACTCTCCCATCTAAAAGGAACAAAAAAGTTCATCTCAGAGAGCCATGGTGTGTTTATAAAAGCATGACAAGATATATTTGAAGTGATATCACCTTGAAATGTAGTGAACTTCACAGTGAGTGATGACATATATAAACTGATCAAGCTCAAAATCTAATCACACTCATCTTTTCTCTACTTGAAGATTTTAAAACTGCTATTTCAGGTATCCCTACACAAACCCGAATAACTGTCTTGGATAACCAAACAAGACTACAATATAATGATCTCAACATCACCACCCAAACATCATATGTTACTCATCTCCAAATCAATCAATTCTTTCGATGGCCGACGACGACTAATTCACAATTCCTGAACTAGTAAATGATAGCCCAATTCATTGAATTACCATGAAAGTCCATGCTGTGAAAAAAATGAAAGCTTCAGCAATCAAAAGATGTCCTTTGTTGGCCATATCTATCTCACACCACACTTAAATTCTATGATCTTGGTTTTACTCCATCTTCAAATCTCCACATCTAGATTTCAGTAGCAAAACCAATAGCACTCAAAATAACAGATGGGTTGAAAGAGAAACCTCTCTTTCAATTAAAGGAAAATGTTACATACAATCTATATTTCAATTCTAATTCTAATCTACACATGTTTTGAATTTTTTTTAAATATATATATATATATATATATATTATAAAAAATAAAATATGTATCTTAGTCGTGAGTGTATGATCCAAACGAGATATATGAGCTTACAAAAAGATTGTTTTATAAAAAGTCTCTATTGCGGAACTCACATTTGAAAAATAAAAGAATTAAAGGGAAGGAGATATTGTCATTTTCAGTTACTTTCATGAACACCAATAGCAATAACTTCCCCATCCATAACAGAATCATCTCCCCCCTCCAAATCTGTATTCTTAAAGCTATATGGGACCACATTTGTGGGTATATTTATATATATTACTTTCATAGTCTGACCCACAAAGTGAACCCATAAACAGATGCTGGAACCTCCACGTGCCCCCTCTCTCCTTCCCTCTCAGAATTTTTACTTCAAATGAATTTCTCTCTTTCACTATCCCCCTCTATATAGCAAAAACCAATCCCCATAAAGCCTTGCCACCCTTTTGAGAATCACTTGAAGATCTACTACTGTTTCTTAAGCTATGGAGGGTTTTGAAGAGAATTATCAGCCTTTCAAGCCATCCCTCCCATTGTTTGACATGGGCTCCAATGGGGACCTCATGAGCCAGTTTGTGGGGATGAATCAAAGTGATCACATGGAGAGCTCCAACTTGGGTTTCATTGGATTCTCCGAGTTCTCGATGGCACCACTCATCGATGACCTTTCGGTACCTCTCACAACACGGAACCTGGTCATCGCTCCCACATCACAGACTTGCATTGCCAGTAAGACTGTGGTGAATAAGAAGAGGAAGGCATCGGAGAATGTCTCCGGGGATTCGTCGACTCCTTCGGAGTCAAAAAGAAAAAATGCAAGCTTGTTTGATGATCAAATTCAATTTTTTTTTTATGTCAGTCATTTTTTTTTTTTAATGTGGTTTTGATGGTTTTGGCAGAGGTCATCAGAGAGAGGGAAGAAGAAGAAGAAATGCAGTGCCACAATAGAGGGAGAGAAGCCCAATGAGGTGGTTCATGTGAGGGCAAGGAGAGGTCAAGCCACTGATAGCCACAGCCTTGCTGAAAGGGTAAGAAATACTGTATAGTATAAATTCAAACCATAATAAGTGGTATAGGAGAAAGTCTAGCAATGTTTAAAAAAATTAAAAAGACTTATTATATACCTTCACTCATGAAGTATGGACTGCAGAGATGGATGCTCATCATTATCACTCAATTCTTCTTATCACCATTCAATGAATATCCATTTGTTTTTGTTCATCATGCCACACTTTTGTAGGTTTCTCAACTTTATATTCAAAATTAGGGTGTATTTGTGCGTGCATTAATCTAATAGAAAATAAAAATAATAATTTTAATCACTCATAAAACTGTTGTTTGTGTCAAAAAAAAAAAAAAAAAACAAATTCCATTCATTTATTTGTTCCTTTACTCTTATTAGAAAATATCAAAATATGACTAAATTTATTCATTATCAAACATAGGAAAAAGTGGTGAATCATTATTCTGACATTTTTCATCACATATATGAATATAAAACTGATCAAGGAAAATGATTTTGTTTCCATCTTTAATCCAGATTCCTCCACTTTCTTTAATTTTTCATCCATGTTTAATTTGTTTGTTAGAGTTTGACATACTTAATCATTGTATTTTAGGTAAGAAGAGAGAAGATAAATGAAAAATTGAGGTGTCTACAAGACCTTGTTCCAGGCTGCCACAAGGTATGTATAACAAATAGAACATTGTTCATCCTTTATTTTATTCAACATGTACCATGGTTTGGTATTTCTTTATATATACTTTCTATTATTATATCTAATCCTCTCCCCTCAATATACAGACAATGGGAATGGCAGTGATGCTCGACGAAATAATTAATTATGTTCAATCACTGCAAAACCAGGTTGAGGTGAGAGTCTATTCCAAACTTTGTCCACATAATAGACATATATGGATGTTTAAATAATGTCACTCTTATCATTTCATCCATGTTAACATTTGTGTTCTTCTACAGTTTCTCTCAATGAAAATCCTTGCAGCAAACACTTACTATGACTTCAATTTGGACATGGACACCAACATTGGAACAGCACAGGTAAATACTATCCCTCCTGCAGTACACAAAATACTATTAGATGATGTCTGGTGCGTATGTACTACTGTACATTTTTTTGTCGAAACTCGATCTTGTGGTCCACATAAGTCGAGAGTCCCCCCCTCCCAACATCCCGGTCGGTTCCATTGGATCATCCTAAACATACATACATACATACATGTATAATTTACATACAAGTAAATAAATAGGAACTACATAGGTTTATATATCTTAGTATATATAATCAGACAACATTCAGGTTCAGAGGATGCACTACCCAATGAGAAGGGGCCAGGATTCAAAAAGCAACAAGAAAAAAAAGTTATACACCATTTATCTCCTATGCCAATTGCTCATGGTTTCATATTCAGTGCATTATGCACAGAAAATGATGTATGAGCTATATGTTTATCATGAATTAGGTCCAACAATATATATAGTATGGAAGAAAAAAAAAAGAGTAAATGAGTGCCTTTATATGAGCCCCGAGATGACTAACTAAAACTGTGTGTAACAGCACTCATTATATATATTTTTTTAATGTCATACAAAAAAATAAATTTTTTTATAACAATATATAATGGATCAAAAACACAATTTTTTCTTGTGAATATATGTGTAGATACCACTTTAGGATTTTGTCTAGACTTCATTTGAGATCATGTTTGTAATTTTGTATAGATGTTATTGTAATATATGTATAGATTGTTAGATGATGCTAAGTTTTTATAATTTCCTTGTATTGTACAGGTGGGAAATGCATATGAGACTCAAGAAATGGAGAGATTGGTGGGAGAGGGATGTGGAGGAGGTGTTAGCTTCCACTCAAATTTTCCTTCTTGACTCCACTTTTGGCACTTCCTCTTACATTATTTCATCCCACATGCATGGCTTCTCTCTCTTTTTCCCTCCATTACATGATAGATGGCACACGTGCGCGCCAATCATGTAGTGCCACCGGTGCACGTGTGAGGCTAGCTCATACACTTTTGACACATATCCTAAAGAATAAAGTCCCTTGTCATACACTGTTTGGTTCCTGTTTGTCTTTTTTTGTTTTTGTTGGATGATTATTATTGTTGTTGTTATACACACAAATCACATTACTTGACTTGGATTTATCAATCACTGTTTTAGTTCCCATCTCTTGCTTCAGTGGCATCCAAACAGATATTTTTTGTATTCAATAAGATTTGATAATTAAGCTTTGCTCCATGTGATGAAGATTGAAACTTTATTACTGTAACAAAAAGAAAAACATAGATTTGCATTATGGGTGCTACTTCTGTAATAATAATCGATTGATGGATTTTCAAAACTTTATTAAAAACAAAAATCCCTTGAGAATCAAAACAAAGACACCTCAACAGAACAGTGAACAACATTCTTAATGGTCGGTGAGTGGGACAAAGAAAGAAGTAAAAGCATTCGGTGTTGAATGTTTTCAGAGAGTGAATGATTGAAAAGCAAGAACGGATTGGATCTCATTTTGGTGAATGTCCTTATATATTTCTGTTAATGACATGTGTGATATGACATGAAAATAATAATGAAATGGAGGGGTAAAAATCTGGCTTACCGGGTTTAGTAGTCGGATTCGACCTCTCTCGTTCTCCTCCGCACGATTGCGTCGTATGTCACCGGTGAGCACACCTCGAGAGCTGCCGACACATGGAAGTGGGGGACCTGCAGAAGACCCTCCGACGCTCAAATCAGTCAGGGTGGTCAATGAAAGAGCATCTATAAACAAAAATTACACCTACCTCATGTGTGTGTTAATGCCCCCTATTTATAGAAGAGTTGGGATGATGCTAGGGCTTTGGATCGTCCCCTTTCCATCGGACGGACGAGAATTCATCAACCATCAATCCAGAGACAAAAGATATAATCCCTGATTTAGTTAATTATGGGTTTACATATATACCTAGATCTCATAAGGATTCGATTGACACAGTCAATGATGACCTAATTTAGTGGTCTATTCGATATTAATGGGGATTGAATGCCGATAATTGTCATTTAATGCAGTATATTTAAGTGTATCAGTGAAGATAAGTAAAGTAAATACTGACTCGGTCTCCTGCTATTAGACGAGCGTGGTTCTCTCGGTCGAGCCGGTCCGGGCTAGGGCAGGTTGGCCCATAGCTTAATCGGGTAGGTCTCGAGGGGACCTGTGAACTAGCTCGTTTTGGGAAGATCCGGATCCTGGCCTTGTCGAGTTGGGTTTGGCATAATCAACCATTCGGCTTGGAAAAGATAGTTAGAAAATTGGGCACCAACATGAAATAAGAGCATTTATGAGCTGGTGATGATATGTTTGGATCAATGATCTATAAGTACACCACTTCAACAGAAATGGCCACTGGATATGTTGATGCAGCGACGATGTTTGCAGGGTTAAATCTCTCCACACCCGTAGAATGATTAAGAAAATAAAATATCATATAAAAGAATATAAAAATTTATATGATTTGACAAAATATGTTTATGTCTATGAAGAAGAACAGCAAATAATTCACTATATCAAATAATCGAAGTACAGAAATTCTCAGCTCTTCTCTCTTTTGCACCGTCCTTTTCTCTCGGATAGAAAATTTATTCTTGGATATACATTTATCCAAGCATAAATTTATCCAAGCATAAGTGGGTATAGATAAATCATATTCCCGTTTATGTTTGGAACGGGAACATGATTTATTCTACGGTATACATTTATCCATGCATAAATGGGTATAAATAAAGATAAAGTGATTTTGTGTTTGGTTGTGTTTTGAATTATTCTCGTTGGTAAACGTAAGAATAAATGTTTTGTTGTTTAGGTAAAATATGAATAAAGTATGAATAAAGATTTATAAAATGTGAAAAAATAATGATAGTTGATTTGACAGGTGATTTATAAGAGGTGATGACAGTTGCTTTGACAGTGGGCCCACATATTCTTTGGGTGGAATAACCTAAGATAACTTTAATTCCACGGGTTGATTGGAATCCATATACCACTTTATACCATTTTATTCTAACATACTTTATCAGGGGTTATCCGGAGTTTTCAGACACTTTTTATCCCTTATCCAAGGTTGTCTGGGGTTATCCAAGAGTTTATTCCCAAAACAAACAGAGGCTAAACCCCCGTTTGTTTTTGGAATAAGGCCCGGATAACCTCGGATAAGGGATAAAGGGTGTTTGTTTGCCCCGGATAACCCCTGATAAAGTATGTCAGAATAAACTAGTATAAAGGGGTATATGGATTTCAACCAACCCCTGGTATTAAAATTATCCTAGGATATTCCACTCAAAGAATACGTGGGTTCACTGTCAAATCAACTGTCATCACCTCTTATAAATCACCTGTCAAATCAACTATCATTATTTTTTCACATTTTATAAATCTTTATCCATATTTTATTCACATTTTACTCAAACAACAAAACATTTATTCTTATGTTTATCAACGAGAATAATTCAAAATACAATCAAACACAAAATCATTTTATCTTTATTTATATTCATTTATGCTTGAATAAATGTATACTTAAGAATAAAACATATCCCCACTTCAAACGGGCCTATGTCTTCGTGAGCCCAGACCCTTTATACTAGAAATAAACTGATTAGTTTTTTTTTATGACACGTCATATACATATCATTGACATGAAAAAAATAATATAATAAAACAAGAGTAATGATGAGCTGGTGATGATGGTTGACTGACTAATGAAAATAGTTCTTAAAATAATGCATTTAAGCTTGGGACTTTTAAATTTAACATAAAATAAAAAAATGAAAAATCACATGGAATAGCATGTCTTTCATAGGTTCATTATGCCTTGTCGAGTCATATAAATATCATTTCATCGACACATTGATATATATATATATATATCATAGCTTTAATAATCTGGAGTGCCATGTCAGCTGACAATCAACATCTTTTATCTGTCCTGATTCTAAAGACAATGACATACACAGGAGGAAACTGTTGAAAGGCAGATGCATTGCACCCATATATGGATTTTGAAATGGACCACTTCAAATAAATAAATAAATAAATAAAATAGAAGAAGTTGTGTGGGGGTGCACAAGCTAAGAAGGGCAAAATGGATGATAGGATAACACCCACACCTCCCTTTGACCCCACTTCGAATACAAGAACAAAGAAGGAGTTTGTGTGTAGGCCTGTCAATGGGTCAGGTCTAGACAGGGTCAGGGTGGACCCGGATCTGACCCTTGATAGGACCCAGCGGATTCAAGGAAACGTAGATCCGAACCCGGACCCGAGTTGGACCCGACCCGGATGGCTAGTTAAAAAAAAATGGGAGAGTTCATGGTTGGTTGAGACATGCTGAGTGGGGGCGGAGAGTCGGAGACGAAGGCGCGGTCCGGGAGGTGTCGCTCGCGCGATCCGGACAGAGAAGAGATGAAGTGGCCGAGTGAGAGAGACAGAGACAGACGGCTGCCGCGGTTGTCGCTCGCGCGAAATGGCTATCGCTCGCGTGGAATGGCCGAGTGAGAGACCAGAGAGTGAGGCCGTGAGAGAGACAGAGATGGTGGCGGAGTAAAAAATTAGGGCACATATTTTTACTTTTGGGCATGAGTGCATGACATTTTCTTTGGTGGGCCGGGTTTGTTAACTTGTGGGCTTTATGTTTTTTTGGTGGATGACTTGTGGTGTGGTGGGCTTAGTTGGTTATGGGCTTGAACTTGTAGATAGAAAAAATGAGTTAAGACTTATTCTAATAACTTGATAAATAAAAATAAAATAATGGGTCAACTAATACTAATATGAGCATATATTAATAAAACAGTCGGGTCTCGGGTCCAACAGGTCGAGGCCGGGTTCTCGGCCTCGACCCGTTTGTATGTTCGGGTCCATCGGGTCGGGTCCCGGTCTGGACCCGACCCGTTGACAGACCTACTTGTGTGTGGTCTACAACAGAACAACTAAATGGATAGATAACACATTTTCTCTCTAAGGTAGCGTTTGGTAGCAGGATTAAAAAACTGATTCTCTGTAGACGCTGTGTTTAAAACTAATTTTGTAGGAAGTTGCCTCCTTCCAACTTTCTCCAATAATAGTTTTTGGGCATTATTTGTCTGTAGAAAGTTGCGATTGTAAAACTGTTTGGTTGCAGAATTAGCTTCCTACAAATGTAAAAGCTATTTAATCGCAAAACCAAATGCTGCCTAAGGCCCCGTTTGGAAATGGGTTTGACAGCTTTTGAGTTTGAAGGAAGTTGTTTTTCTCAAACCCGTTTCCAAACAAAAAAGAAATGGGGCCAAAAGTTACAGATAGATTTATGTAAAAAAGTGTTCAAAACCTGGTTAGACGATCATGGACGCGGGACTCCATCCCTCAAAGAAACGTGTCCCATTTATACCACTAGACCATCGGCCAAAAGAACGTGCATTATTATTATTGTTGTTATTATTAAAAATCGATATTCTTCAGATCCGTTGACCCTTTTTATTTTATTTTTTATATCAGATGGACTTTCTGTGACTGATTTTACGATTAAACTGAAAAAACTAACTTCATCTATTTGTCTCTGATCAGGAGAAAAAAATTTGAATTTCGTCTAATAAATTAGAGGTATGACCCTCCTTATTGGATAGGGGGTGGCGGGGTGCTAATCAAATGATCCCTTGCAGGTGGAATGTGCATTATTGAAAGATGATAAAAGGTATTCTATGAAGCATGGATAAAAGCTCATTCAATGAGTCTTTTGTGAGAGGTCCCTCATCCAGACAGTTGGGAGTGGTTCCCAGCCAGCCACGTTTGATGCTTTAACAGCACCCAAAAATAGCGGCGCAATATGTGATTCTATTCATTCATTTTCGTTTGTTTGTACAATTAGGAAGAGAATAAGAATAAGAATAAGAATAAGAATAGATGAATCCTATTTGGTTTAAAGAAATCATTATACCATGCTAGATGAACTAGAGGATTAAAAATATATCAAATCTAGCTTCCATGCTATATTGGTTTTTTTTTCCCCGATGCACAACAAGTGACCGATTTGTGTTTGAATTTTGAAACGATTGGATCACCAAAAATATGATTAAAAAAATACTAAATTTATAAAACTGTTTAATTATACAAGACCTCTTATATATTCATTGAGATAACATGCATCAAGTGTGTTCGGAAATAGGTTCGTAAAAGAGTTCTTTACTTAAAACAATTTTTTAGAATATGTTTTTAAGAAACATATTTTTTAATCCCAGAAAACTATTTATTTATAATTAAAAATTATTTTTTATTTTTTTAAATTACTGTGATTATTGGGTTTATAATAAAATAAAATTAAATATGATTCATGTGATACAGAATCTTCATGAGCTGTTTTTTTTTTAAAAAAAACGATATTTATACAAGCCTTGTTTAAGATGGCGGTTTTGTCACATTGATTGCACCACTTTCCAAAAAAAAAAAAAATGACCTTGTGTTGATAATGGTGTGATCAGTTGAACCCATACATAAAAGCTTGTTTTCAGTGTTGTGTATGATTAAAGATGCTGGGGCAATCAAAATATGTGATGGGGTTATTTTATCAACATGGGCCATTGGAGTAAAACAAAATTTTAAAATTAACTATCCTGTTAAATATTTAGTTATCATATGATTATGGATCACATGAATGATTATAGAGATTTACATATTGTTGGATATATTTTAATTATCATTCAAATTTAAAGATATTTTGTAAACTATGATCAAGTTTTATTCATCAAGGATTCAGTTCGAGGACTACACTTGATCACACCTCAAAAATTCTCTACCAGGTGATTCCAATATTTTATCTCTTAATTTTATTATTTTTATATTATTTATATTTGATGTATTGATTCTTTAAATTATTATTTGTTAAGATACAACATTTTTCCACGATTTTTGAAAATATTTTCAATAAAATAAAAAAAAAAGATAACTAGTGTAATCAAGCACTATTGTAATAAAACAAACATGCATGATATATAAATCAATGGTTAAAGACATCTAAGTCCCTACAAACATGGGAAAACCCATATAAGTCCCTACTAAAATTAGAACAGACGTACGAGTCCCTGAAAACTCAGAAAAACCCAATTATCATCCCTGAGTTAAATTTCCATCCAAACTTAACGGAATATTCCCAGAATATTCTGTCACATATAATTGTGTTGACATTGAAGTCCTTATAAACAGTCATAAAGACAAATTAGTCCCTGCAAAAGATAAAATTACCCCTGAAATACTTTTACATTAAATTGTGTACACATTGCAGTCCCTATAAACAATCATAAAGACAAATTAGTCTTTGCAAAAGATAAAATTGCCCCTGAAAGATTTTTACATTTAATTGGATAGACATTACAGTCCTTATAAATAATTGTAAAGACAAATTGGTACATGTAAAAGATAAAAATGCCCCTTAAGAATTTTTACATTTAATTGTGTAGAAATTGCAGTATTTTAGAGGGTATTTAATTTTTAAATTGCAATGTCTGCACAATTAAATGTAAAAATCCTTCAAATGTATTTTTATCTTTTAGAGGGAGCAATTTGTCTTTACGATTGTTTATAAGGACTGTAATGTCTATTCAATTATATGTAAAAGTTTTTCAAGAGCAATTTTGTCTTTTGCGGGGACTAATTTGTCTTTATGATTATTTATAGGGACTACAATATATACACAATTTAATGTAAAAGTCTTTTAGGGGCAATTTTATCTTTTGCAGTGATTAATTTGTCTTTATGACTGTTTATAAGGACTTCAATGTCTACACAATTATATGTGATGAAATATTCTATGAATATTATACGTCTGTCCTAATTTTAATAGAGACTTATATGTGCTTTCCCATGTTTGTAGGGACTTAGATGTCTTTAACCCATAAATCAATTGTTATCTATGAGATTGATTGGTTAGTGCCACCAACATAATCTAACAAAACTAATACTGTAACAAAATAATAACTATTTAATCTAGTATATTTTTTTAATCAAAATTGTGTTGATGCATAAAATCTTAATTATTTTTCTATAATCTCATCATGGTTTACGTACTAATATTTGTTTTTTGTTCTGTGAGTTAAACACTTAAACATGTATGAAAACATGAAGCACATACATACCTTCACAACCATACAATACATACACATAAAAAAAAACGTGAAATTATACTAATATTTGCATCATTCCATATATGAAAGGGAAAAATCAATATAACTAACCCCCTGTAAACTGAAACTGTCTTATATCCATATAATTAACTCCCTGATGTTTCCAGGAATTTATATAACCCTTTGAAAATATCTATGTAAATTCAAATAACCCTCTAAATTATATTTTTATTGACAGATAATAAATATTCTGTTTGGTTAGCCTAAACTGTAAACATAGTGTACCTAAAAAAACCCATAATGTGTTAAAAATATAGAAAATCTTCTATAAATAATGATTTTACCTCTCCAGATAAGGTTTTAAAATCTATTCGGAAAGTTAAAATTGTTATTTATAGAAGATTTCTGCATGTTTAACCTATTATAGATAAGCCTGTCAATTATCCGAAAAAAAATCCGAATCCGATCCGAATCGGTATCCGAAAAATCAGAAATATCTGACATTCAAATATCCGGAGTGCGGATATCGATATCAGTCTATCCGATCCGAAAAATATCCGTATCCTACATATATTATAAAAATATATATATATGTATTATGTATTCCCCATATTGTTATCTTGTATGATTAATTACAATGATAATATATTATAATACTATTAAATTTTTAATGTATGATTTGTGAAAAAGATAATAAGCCTTAAAATCTTAATTTTAATTTTGATGTCGCTCTAAAATATCACTTGATTATCCAAATTAATGTTAATATTCAAACATGTCAATTATCTAAAAATATCCGTATCCCATCCGTATCCGAAGGGATCCGAATCCGAAAATTAATATCCGTATCCGAATCCGAAAGTTAGGATATGGATATTGGCATATCCGATCCGTATTCGTCCCATTGACAGGCTTAATTATAGGGGTTTTGGTATACTGTATTTTCAGTCAAAGTTAATCAAACAAAATATTCACAGGATAATTGTAATCTATTAATGAAAGTTTAACTCAAGGGACTATTTAGATTTACATTAGTATTTTGAGGGGGTTATATGGACTTTGGAAAAAGTCAGTGGGTTATATAGATTTTGAACAATTTTTAGAGGCTTATTTGAATTTTTTCCTATATGAAATTCACACTCAATACATAACATTGCACTCGCAATCGCAATAGCAATCCTCGAATAAAAGTTTGAGAAATTCTCTATATTAAAACCAGAATGGTGGTTCTTAAAATGTTTGTTGGGGTAAAACAATAAGTTATTTTGGAATTTATATTATTTTCAAAAATAAATAACTTTTTCAATGGAATAAATAATTTTCTACTTGTTGTATTTTTTGTTATTCTCATTTGAAAATGTAATAATAAATATTGAGTTGTTTGATTGACGATTAATAAAATGTGAATAGGGTGTAAAAGTTGATTTAATATGTGGGTCTCATAGATGTATAAGAAAATATATGATTTGATATGATGACTTGTAATTTGACAGGTAGGTCATCTTATATCAGTGGATGAATAATTCAATTTCAGGACACCTGGAATACAATATGAGTTTATTCTCACCTAATTCTGCATAGCTATACCCACTTATTCTCTATATCCAAATACTTTTTTTTTGTATTCTCTTATATTCTCACTTATTCATCCTCTATTCCTCTATCCAAACGCCCCGGCGGGATATTGTAAGGTGGTTCTCCATACACATGACTCTCATTGAATTCATATTTTTAATTCACAACACCCCCTGTTTCTAGAAATTAGTCACTTGAAAATGAAAATCACATTTTTAAGTTAAGACAAAAAAAAAAACAAAACTTGATTGATGATATTTGATATAATCAAATATATCAGATCAAGATTGACTCATCTGTGAGAATATCAACAACATAAATATTGTCATTAACCTTGTTCACAATTAGTGAGGGATCATATTTTTTATCATTCCACAATTTCTAGTAACATGTCTAATAAATTTTTCTTTACGCACGAATAAACAATTGTAAAATTTATTTCATTAAATATTTTCTTCTTTCACAGTGTTATTTTATACTTCCTTGTTGAAATTTTATTTTAAGTGATCAAAAATGCATTTGTCTCTTTTACAAATTAAACTTCTCTAACCGTTTTGAGGAGTTTGCCATTGAACCGTTTTTCACATATTATTGCATGCGTTTCATTTCTTTAAAATGAAACTGTCAGCCACTGAAACTGTCAGCCACTTTGGTGAGTGTTTAGTGTGCATTTGGTGTGACAATTATTTGTTTGCATGCATTAGGTTCATCTCCTCCCATAGATATGTGAATCACTCAGTGTGAAATAATATGAAAATGCTCCAGCATCAAATTAGTATGTCATCTTGAGAGATTAAACTCCAACCAGTGAGTGGTTCGACCTCTTGTGATCTTCCTTTTTAGCATACTACAAAACAGTGAGAGGGTTGTGTCCATTCACTGTTTTATCATCAATTTTTAGTTATTCTCTTTGATTCGGGCATCTGAAAGGATCAGTACAATTTGTTCATTGTGATTTTTCCATAGTTCGCACTCTAGAAAAACAAAACCCATTGTGGTCGTATCTCTTAATGGTAGAAACTATTTAACCCTGTGCGTGAGGGGGCCTTATTCACCGAGAATAAAGTGTATTCACTAGCTTCCACATTTTTTGATACACTTTTCTTATCCCTACTCTTTTATTTCATGCTTTTATTATACATTTTAGAGCATGCATGACTTCATATATATTTGATATTTATTATATTCATAATGTAATAATTATAAGAATTTGTGTTTAGCCTAATATTTGTTTGTCACGCATAACACATCCATAAAAAAATGACGACTAATCAAATGGTAATTCAAATCCATCACAAGAGGATAAATCATCATATCATTCTATTATATAGATATCGTATTGACATGAACTTTTTATTATGAAATTATATGTTTTTGAAGTGTTGTTACATACAATCTTTTTTCAGTTTCAATTATGGTCTCATATATTTTGTTAGCGTTATAAACTAATTAATTCTAGTCTCATATACTCTATTGGCAATATATTCTCACATTATTAGTGAAGTATATATATTTTATTAAAAAATTAACATTTTATATAAATAAATGTAATTAATTAGAATATATATAACTTCATTTTTTTTAATAAAACATATAGGTATACTCTATTTAAACATCAAGTGTGGACTCGAATAAGAACTATTGTTTTTCATTTTTTTATTATATCTTTTTTAAAATATTTTTTTTTTTTTTTTTGCACATAGGCTCATACTGGACAACTGGGTATAGCTCATAAACACACTGCCCAAAGGCTGAATTTCCCTTTTTATTTTCCTCCCATGTGATTAGGGTGTCCTAACCACCAAGCCAAGTGTGTGGGTTGAACTTTTAAAATAAATTTTTGGGTCAACTAAAATGTAAAAATTGACAAATGTAGCAAGTGACATAGCTGATAACATTTTATTGGAGGATAATGTTACGTTCAACCCCAATTTCAAGCCTTAATTTCAATTTACATGTATTTTGATTTTTTTAAAATAGTATATTTCATTTAATGAGTTATATGTTTTTATAAAAAATAAAACATATATTATAATGAATTGCATGAATCTATTTATAAAAAATATAAAAAAAAATTATGAATCATATATTTTGTTAATGAGAATATATGCATCGTTAATTTTCTATGAACGTACGAAGAAATTAATCTAGATGTGGAAGCGTCATTTATAATAAGTCTGACGTGGAGACATGTGAATTACTTTGCCACGTGGAAATGTACGGACATGCAAGAAAAAACGTGTTGTCACATGAACAAGCCCCTCCCCTCTTGAGTGGAAAACCAGGTTACGGGTTTTATCGGGTCGGATGAAAATGGTCCGAGTTCAAAAATACCACTACGAAATAATTTGTGATTAAATTTTTGTAAAAAAAAAAAAACAACTTTGAATGAAACTTGAAAATATTTTATCATTGGGTGCAGGGCCGACCCTTAGGGGCCCCATTTTTTGAGGGCCCCAACATAAAAAAATTGTAATTCTTTCTTATTTTATTAGGATTTTATTTTATTTTATATTTAATTTTTATTTTTATTTTAAATTCTTTTTATATTTTATAGTTGTTCCTAATTTATTAGGATTTATTTATTTTTATTTGATTTGTGAAAAAGAAACTCAGTCCACACGTTTTTTATGATTTATTTAGGTTTGTTTGTTAATTTTTTATTTGTTTTATATTTTTTTTAATTTCTGTTTTTTTTATCCTTACTTAATTGGGATTTTATGTTTTTATTTGTTATTTTTGAATTATTTTATTTAATTTTAAAAAAATTTCTGTATATTCTGTTAGTTTTGTTTTTTCTCTTTTAGTAGGCTTAGTTGTTTAAAAAAAAAAAAATTAAAATTTTAAAAATATAATTTTTTTTATAATAATAAAAATTAGAAGAAGAAAAAATGAATTTAGGGCCCTTTTTATAAACACACCTGAGGCTCCTTTTGATTTTGTCAATCTCAATCTCAGGCCCGCCCTGATTGGGTGGGTTCGCCAGAATTTGCTTTTAAGAGCATCAACCAGACATTGTTCAATTTTTGATAACCTACCAAATTTTTAATGTGAGATCTCATATTATATATTTTTCGTTTTTAACTACGATCATCGATTAATATATATTTTATTACATGTATGTCTTCTATTTTTTTATATATAAAATATATAGAGTTCTAAACAGATCCAGTTGACCATACATTCAAACAGTAGAGTTTATAATGTCTTACTGAAATATTACTCCACTGATAGAACATGTGCTCTGTAAAAAATTTTAATTTTTTAAAAAATACACTTCACTTTGTATAATGGTATCGAATTTATTAAATAAGAATATATATGATAGATAAAATCAAGACTAAAAACAGTTTAAAACATAACTGAATATATCATTTTCAAAAAAAATACAAAAGAGACATGAAAAACTGAAAGACATGCAAAACTGAAAGAAAGACAATCAAAGCGGATTGAGATGAGATCCGACCCGATTACATGCAAAACAGCTACCGAGGCAACCAAAGCCCACTGAAATCAAAACACGGTGGTCTCCATGTAAAAAGAACACAAAAAAAAAATCCAATCTTTTGATCTTCACAGCTGCACAGAACAGAAGAAAAACAAAACAAAAAGAGAAGAAGAAGAAGAGATGGCGACAGAGGAGATGAAGAAGAAGCAGAAGGTGATGGTGGCGATAGACGAGAGCGAGTGCAGCCACCACGCGCTCGAGTGGGCGCTCGACAACCTCCGCGACAGCATCCTCTCCTCCCCTTCTTCCGCTTCTGTGGCGGAGGAGCGAACGCTCATAGTATACACGGCACAGCCCCTCACCAACCTCAGCTACCTCACCGCGGCCTCCTATGGCTCCGCTCGTACGTTCTCTATCTCCAGTTACGCTCTCCCCTTTCTCTCCGGTCTTTCATGATCGCTCGATTACTTGAGTTGGATTGGGTGTTTGTGTTTGTGTTTCTGTGTGTGTTTGGGTTTGATTGATAAACTTCTGTTGTTTTTATGGGTTTTTTTTATATCAAAAAGAAATTTTTGATCTTGAAATTTGGGGATTGTGTTTTTCTTGGTTTGATTGGGTTTTAAAAGGGGTTTTTTAAAAAAATCAATTTTTAGTGATTTTTTTTTTTAGTTATCTGGGTTTATGTTAGTTGCATGATCCATCTGTAGATTTTTATCTCCCATTGGGTTTTGGAGGATCAAGAAGTTAGGATTTTGTAAGGTTTATTTCACCCTCTCATCAAGTTGTTGTTTTTTCAATGTATTTCAGCTCCCGAGTTGGTTAGGTCGCTCCAAGAGAATCAAAAGAAGATTGCTCTTGCACTTCTTGAACAAGCTAAGGAGATATGCGCCAAACGAGGAGTATATACTTTTCTTACTTTGTTCTTTTTAAATTCATCAATTTGCATATTTAGGTAGCGTTTGGATGATTCTGATTTTGCAGATTCAAAATTAACCCAAACGTCTTTCCAAATGCCCCAAATGGTCCTAGCTTTTGAAGGAAAAAAAAAACTTTTTAGTTTTAAATTGGGAAAAAGCACTTCTCAGGAATCTAACAAATTGAGCTTTGAGTGAAAATCTCATTTTCAAACAGGTTTTCGAACATGATAAATTCTTTATCTGCTGCTATTTGTTGTGCTGATTATTATGTGTACAAAGTATTCATTTATCCTTATCTTTGTAATTACTTTTGTGGCATATATCATGGGATGATATCCATATTCAGCACTATTTCTGTGTCCATAACACTCATTTCATGCAATAGAAATGAGTAATTCAGACATTGTATATTTAGATGTGCCTCTTGGTTCTTGTGTGACTGGCAAAACTAGAGATTTAAGGAGTTTTAGAAAGGAAAAATAAAAAGCAGTCAGGTTAGTTATGTTATACGAGTTTGAGTGTTATTGTAGAAAGCAACATGTGAAAAGGTAACTGAAATAGGTAAATTTTAAGGTGTATGGGTGGCACTGGAAACTCTAGGAAATGTAAGATATAAATGAGTGCATTAGAGCTTAAGTAACCTTCATATAGAGTGTGAGCAAATTAGAGTTGATGGTTCATGGAGAAGGAGAAGGCCAAGGATGTGTGTGTGTATATATATATATATATATATATAGAGAGAGAGAGAGAGAGAGGAATGATGGGGTGGGGTTGTGCAGTCGTGCACCCTATAATGCGGCCCGTATTTGCAGTTTTTCAATCTCTTATCTCGCGATCGACAGTTGTTGATGGTTTTTTAAAAAAATCGTAACCGAAAGATCCGGTTCTAAAGAATGTGATGGTCCCCCCCCCCCCCCCCCCAAGTCTTTTCACTCCCTCTCTCTCCTCTCATCCACTTCTCTCCTTTTTTTTCCTCCCCCAAATCACACCGGGCACCACAAAACACCTCACCACAAAACATTATGATCACTAAATAAACATGAACCATTAAAAAAAAGCTCAAAAAACCTCATTTGTAACATAAAAAACACCTAATTTGTAACATAAAAAACCCTAATCTGTAAAATAAAATATAAAACATGCATTGATGGAGTGATCCGGATCTGATTTAGGGAGGGAGAGGAGAGAGGTTTGATTTTTGGGAGTTAAAAAAAGAAGAAGAATGAAAGAAGACGTGATTAGGAAAAAAAAGGATGAGAAGAGGGGAAGGGAAATGGGGAGAAAAAAAAAACCACAAAGAATTGAATAAGAGGAGAGAGTATGGAACTCGATCTCCCGGTTACGAATTTTGTTATTTATAAAAATCTTCAACAGTCATCCAATCGCGAGATCAGCAATCGAATGGCTGCAAATACATGCCGCATGATGGGGTGTACAGTCGCACCCCATCATTCCTCTCAATATATGTGTGTGTATGTAGGTGTATGTATATGTATGTACAATTCCCATCTTAGACGAATGCTCGCAACTTATATTTGTGCGGGCGTCCGTCTTGACCTTTCGATCAAGAGGTGATCGGATGGTCCAAATAAAAAAAAATAAAATCTCTTTTAAAAAACCAAAAGTCACCACCTAACCCCGACTTCTCTCCTTACCAAAAACACAAATCGACCACTCATGACCCCGATTCCAGGCTCTCTCTCTCTCTCTCTCTCTCTCTCGGAGAGAATTCGGGGTTGGGTGGTGATTTTTGGTTTTTTAAAAGATATTTTAATTTTCAAAAGACAGTCACCTACACAAATATAAGTTGCGGGCGTCCGTCTAAGATGAGAATTGCACGTATGTATGCGAGAGAGAGAGGACTTGCTTTGGAATTATCTCTGACTGGATTTGTGGCGTAGTAGAATTATAAGGTGAACCCAACCATCAGGAAAAGCCCATTTTTAAATGAGTGTATTTCAATTCTGCATATGTAGCACTGATTGTGTGAGCTACTTCACAATTTTAATGTAGACTGTGAATACTTTTTAACTACTATAGAAATAAAAAGTTCCAATAGATGCATATGCATGAGCATGCACCAAAACCACACAACAATTATTATGTAAATGCACATTAGCAATTGGGTGATTTGGTAGCTTTGCTCAGATATGATGTAATGCAGGTAGTTGCAGAGACAATCACTGAGGCGGGTGATCCTAAGGAGGCCATCTGTGAAGCTGTTGACAAGTTGAAGGTCAACCTACTTATCATGGGCAATCATGGGCGAGGTCCTATACGGAGGTCAGTTTCTGCCTTGGTTAATTTTCTCATTTCGTAATTTGATATTTCAGCATGAACATGTATGCTGCATCAGTTTCTTAACCAATATAAAAATTGTTCATTTTTTAAATGTCCCTTTGATGGTAATACTATCTTGAGCCAAGTGGAGACTTCTAATGAAATCTATTATCCGACTACCCATTTTAATCTATTCCTCTGAGTGAAGTATCTTACCACAAGCATTCTTGCACTTGAGGATACCATGAATTGTTGTATCGTGGATAATTAAGTTGTGAGCAACTGTACTGTCCATTGAAGATTTTTTATTATTATTATTTTTTTGACCACTGCACCTTCTGCAACTTCTCTAATTTTTTAAAAGAATCAGACAAACACCATAGTATTCAGTGTGGATTTAGAATCTTTAGATGAACCACTTGCAATGATGATTAATAACCTGCAAATATTTGGAGATTATTAATTTCCTTCTTCTATATCTGTGGGTGCTTTGTTACATTAGGACATGCACTCCTTTTTAATGATTTCCAATTCTGTAGGTTTCTTTATTTGATCAAACGACAATGCTAATAGACTTTGAAGATCACAATTCTAACAGAACCTCAAGGTCCTAAATCTTTCTCTGCGTATAGAAATATCCACTTCATGTAATTTGTTTGTTGAACAGCTACACTTTGAGCGATTTCATTGAACAAATTTCATCTTGTTTCACATTGAACATCATGTGAACTGCCTGTTTATACTGTGCCTAATTTGAATTCACAAGGCATATTCTCCTACATTGAGAATGGCAAAATAAAGTCATTTCTAAATGCCAAACAATTAATGTCTCATTTGTGAATGTTTATGGGACATGCTCTTGGGACACGCTGATTGATGATCTTGGATGTAGGGATGATCTTTTTTTCTTTTTTCTGCATAGTGTATGTTAATCCACTTCTACATACTCTCTTCAATAGCCCGTACCATTGCATTTTTTTTGGGTATGGTGTTTATGAATCTTGCTCTTTACTTTATGTTACAGGGTTTTTCTGGGAAGCGTCAGCAATTACTGTGTGCATAATGCAAAGTGCCCAGTTCTTGTTGTGAAGAAAACAGGATGAGAAAGGCTGTTCTCCTGAACTGGAAGAAATGTGAAAGTGTTAAAAAGTCTGGTGTCTTGTGTGTATGGTTGCTGCATATATATGTATGTTGTATGTATACCCTCTGTGACTGTAAATAAAATGTTGTATGGTGAATAAAATGTTCTCTTGCCTCTATGTTTTGCTTTCATAAATAGCAGAAACCATACAACTATTGCAAAAGCAGATCAGAAAGGGATGAAAGAATCCGGTTTATTGAAAAATAGTAGGATGGATTTTTAAAAAATTAGGATGGATGGACTGTGAAATCCAATACCAGGGAATATTGGATATTCCAATGATTATATGTCAATGAACTTGATCAAAAAATAAAAGGATATTCTTTTGCACATTTGCTCATTTTTCAAGTCCATTTTATACGTCTCTCATATTTGGAGTTTTGTTTTTTGTGTGTGCCTGTCTCATCTACATCAGTGACAAACACAAGTAAACAGAAATTGGTTTATGCAAATGATACAGTTGTTTATCCCAAATATACTAATTCCTTCATCCAAACGGTCACCATGAAAGACCCCCTCCTAGCTTAAAATTAATATCCCTCTTGGCTTACCTTGTTTTTAAGCTTCTATCCTACTCAGGCTGACAAAGAACACTCATAAGAAGGGATAATCCAATGTTTATGTTACTGAAAAACTTTGATACCTCATCTGGGGAGAATATACTCTTTAAAAGAATGGATATGCTTCATGTGCACCAAGCAAGCAACCACCTTCTTATGTCAAAGTTAATAACGTGTGACATTGGTGCATCGAGTTTTAGATAAGTCGACGAACACCCCCTCTCCACAAACAAGGGAGTCAATCTTTAAAAAAAAAAAAAAAAGTCCTTACACAAGCTAAACAATCACACATCCACATGTGCAATTTATTATTATTATTATTATTTATGAGAAAGCATTAAGATTCAAACATGTTTCTATCTTTATAACTCATTTAATGAGATATGTTTTTTTATATAAAAAAAAAATATAGTATATATTCCATTAAGATATATAAATTTATTTATAAAATGTGTGAAAAATTCTAATGAGAAATATAATTAACCTTTGTTCCATTACATACACACCATCAATTTTTGTAGATGTTATTACTTATTACGAATATGTGACTGTCACTATTGTAATATATCAAAATCGTCTATTACTTCGCTTTTAGTATATATTTTATTAGAAAATAATGTAAATATATATATATGCATCATGCATGTATTCAAACGAATATGTACGTCATTTTGTTTATAAAAAATATAATTTATTTCACAAATATATATAATTCATTTGTCAAATATATATACTTAAAAAAAAAATTCAAAATGCATGTTGTATGAAAAGGGAACGGCCAAGGTATGACTAAGCATAAAGAAATGTTATGCATAATTTTTTTTCAGCCCCAATTACAGTCCGCACATGTTTTGAATTTTTAAAAATAATATAAATCGTTTAATGAGATATATGTTTTTATAAGAAGAAAAAAAAACTATATACTCTATTTAATTCCATGAATCCATTTATAAAAAATATAAAAATTATCTAACAAGATATATAAACTAAAATGAATACCACAATTCTAATTTGGTTGCATGATTGCAAAAAAAAAAAAAAACAAACGAGTTTAAAATTGATTTTACAAGAAGTTATTCTTCCACAGCTTTCTGAAAATTTAGGTTTTAGACATTTTTTTATATAAATCCGTCTACAGTTTTTTGCTCTAGTTTTTTTTATTTGAAAATTAGATTTAAAAAAAACAGTTTTCTACAGACTCAAAAGCTGTCCAAACTCGTTTTTAAATGGGGCTAATAAGTAACAGAGCTCGAGCATAAAATTTTCATGGGATAACATGTCAACGTAAACTCAAAATTTCATGCTTTCACATCACTCATCAGTATTGTATACGCCAATGTCCCCCACACGCAACAAAAATCTTTAAAAAAAAATAAAAGGGCCTCTAGTGTGATTGAAAATAATAACATGAAAAGGAAGAGGAACAACACATGATAGGGACAGATAAGCCGAGATATTTTTCTGCATCACTAATGTTTGGCTATGATAGTTAGGTACATGTGGTAACCCAACAAATCACTTTTATTATAAGAAGCTTATTCAAGCAACCAAAGTCAGCAATTCCAATTTAATATCATACCCATTACATACATCCAATATGCATTTGGAATTGAAACAAAGACACTAAAGCAAAAAAAAGATGGGTCTGCTATTTTTGCTTCACATGGTCCTAATTTCACTTTTTGTAGCTCCATCAGCGGATGCCTGGGGCAAGGAAGGCCATTTCATGGTGTGCAAGATTGCTGAGGTCTCTCTCTCTCTCTCTCTCTCTATCTATCTATCTATCTATGCATGTGTGTGTATCACAATGAATCCTCGCATAGGCGCTCCTGGATGAGGGCGCATCCGACGCAGTTCTAGACCTCCTCCCAGAGGTCGCCGGAGGGGAATTGGCGAATGTGTGCGCCTGGGCAGACCAGGTGAGGTTCCACTACCGGTGGTCGAGCCCGCTCCACTACATCAACACGCCCGGCGTGTGTGATTTCGATTACTCAAGTAATTATATTTTTTTTTCTTTATCAAATTGATTTTGATTCTAGAAACTCAGCTTTCAAATATAGATCTTTTCAATTGGTTTAAAGTAGCTTTTATGAAAATTGATTTCAAATGTGTTGCATTGGTTATTCTTCATTCAAGGGGATTGTCACGACAGCGTGGGACGCAAGGACAGGTGCGTGGCGGGGGCGATCAACAATTACACCGAACAGCTACAAGCATACGGAGACTCATCAAATGGATGTAAAAACTGTTTTTCTGTTCTCCTGTTAATGAACAATGAATATTGTTCGATATTTGTTTAACAGATAAACTTGAAAAAACAGATAACTTGACAGAGAGCTTGATGTTCCTCGCCCATTTCATGGGGGACATACACCAACCACTTCATGTAGGATTCAAGGATGATGAAGGGGGAAACACCATTGTTGTTCATTGGTACAGAAGGAAAACCAATCTCCACCATGTAAAGCTACAACTCCATCATCACTTGATTGAATTTGTTCATCCAAAAATATTTGATTTCATGATCATGTTTTTTGGTAAATGATCATTGTTAGGTGTGGGACACGAATATGATCGAGACCGCAATGAAGGACTTTTATAACAAAGATATAAATCTCATGATACAAGCCATCCAGATGAATATCTCGGTATATGATTCATTTATATTAATCAACACATCAACAATGTCCACTTAGTTTTTTGTGTATGTTTTTCAGGAAGGGTGGTCTAACGAGCTCATCGAGTGGGAAACTTGTCCCAGAGAGTTGCTCACTTGTCCTAACAAGTAAGCCTGTATAAACCAAAGTTCTATGCATCAAAATGCACCAGACATCTCTAATGAAACTCCACATGATATTGTACAGGTATGCATCTGAATCTATTGAAACTGCATGCGATTACGCATACAAAGGCGTCGAACAAGACTCAACATTAGGAGGTAAACTATGAATCAATGATGAATATGAATGAAATCAAACATTTGGATTAAGGAATGGAATAATTTTCTTCCAAATGCAGATGAATACTTCTTTTCTAGGCTTCCAGTTATGGAGAAAAGGATCGCCCAGGCCGGAGTGAGGTTGGCTGTGCTGCTCAACAGGATTTTTAACGCGACTGAGGGAGAAAGAATGACAAAGATTTATGAATCATGAATTGATTTATGAAGATCAAACAATGGGGGGGAATCTGATTTTTTTTTCCTTCATTATTTCAAATTTATAAGAATTAATTTAAGTGTTTTTTTTTTTTTAGATGTTAAGTTATGATGAGACAGAAATATTCAGATGATACTGTACCGGTCAGGTGTATTTGGTTGTTTACTTCACAGGATATATGTGAAACAAGAAACACTGATATTAACTGACGACTTACTGTGATTTTATTTAATTTTAATATTTCACTGATCCATTGATTAGATAATTCATTTGCTTTCCATGGTTTTCGAGTTCGAACCTCCAACAGTTACCTAATGCACAATGTTTGTGAGTGATTATATGCATCCGTGTTTTTTTTTATTATTATTATAAACTAATGTTGGGGTTACTCTTCATCCAAAAAAATAAAAAAATTAAGAACTATCATTATAATTATTTTTTTTTAAAGGCTTCTTATAAACCTAAATCAATGTCTTATTCAACCACATCATCTCCAACTCCCCCATTTAAGACCCACACCCACACCACAATAGGATCCCTTCATCCAAACCACTCACCAGATCCCAATCGTCTAGTTAATACTTTTTGTGGGGTGTTTCTTGAAATTTTGCACCAGGGGGTGGAGTATGAGAAATACAAAACTGAGTGTCTAAATAGCAAATGGTCTGCTGATACATTCAGTCCTTTTGCATCCCCATCTGGATCGCCACATCACTAACACTGTATAAGAAATCACACAGTATATGGTCCACCATACCAGTATGTACTCTAATATAAAAAAACATAAAAAAATATATGCATTCATTCCTATAAGCATGTACTTCATCATTTATAGCCAAGAATATACTAAACAAAATGAGACTGAAAATAGGGTCAAGTGTAACATTTTTCTAGCATAGACGGGGGTATTACCGGGAGCAATCTATACATGTCTCTCTGAATGATCATTTTATTATGCAAGAGATTGTGATTGCACTAAATTTATTGTTTTGTAGTTCTTGGAAAAAAAAAAAAAACAAGGAAGATCAATGATGATCAAGTGAATAACACAAACAACAAAAGAAACCTGTGCAATTTATTCAGTATCATCAGCAGTTCTCCTGTTGAGTGCCTTGGTGATGGAATGAGAGACAATTCCAATTGGGCAGAAGAGAAGGCAAAGAGAGACCGAATGCCGGGTCTCAACCTTGTTCTCTAGACCATCATGAAATACCTGTCTGGATCACACAAGAACAAGGTGTAAGTTACAGTGAGCGACCAAGTGAAATCAGTGGGAAAACATTTTTTTCAATGAAGGATAGGAGATATCAAATTAAAATGATGCCCTTAAAACAAGAAATGAGACGTCTTCAAAAAAATACTTTATATCTTGTGCCCATATAAAAATTGTTAACAATGTCGATTGTATTGAATGTCTTGCATTCAGGTGACTGGACACCAATGAAGAACTAACATGAATTTTCTTGCACATGTCTTGAATGTCAATTCTATAATTCTGTGTCATGTGGGTTTATAGTAATATATCTATGTTGTATATGTATATATTTTCTTTTATGAGTAAGGTTTTTTTATATTATTTTTGAGAAGGAATGAGCGGGGAACCCTGGACTAAGAGACAGTAAGTTGTAAACCAGAAGTCAAAAGGATAGAATCTCTTCCATGGTGGATGTAGGCAATATTTCACCAAATCATGTTTTTTTTTTCTCTGGTTTGATTAGCGGTCCTATTTTCAACAGACTGTGTTCCATACCAAAAAGAATACCAGAACAGAGAACCTTCCCCAAGCTTTTAGTAAAATGAATAGAGCAATTTGAGACAAGATTTTCAAAATGAGTAGTTGAGGGAGAATACCTGGCAGCAAATAAATCCACTGCCAATAAGTGAATCCATGCAGAGGTCAGTGTCATCTCATTCGCAAACATTTTCGAAATGCTAGATAGCTGAATTCAAAACGGAATTTTACACCAAGAAGAGATAAGAATTAGTATTAACAGTTCAATATTGATGGAAAAATGCATTAATTGACTGTGTAGATTATATTTAGATAGTAAGTGGGTAAAAATAAACCTCAGGTAACCAGTATTTGCTTGCAAACATTAGTTGTAGTGTACTAGGTGTCCACGAGAGGTACAGAAGATATGCATAAAGAATTCCGAGCATAACAAATGGTATACTGCTCTCCATTGTTTTCTTTGTCTGCATTTTTAATTCGAAACTTGGATTACAGAAACAAGCATGCTCATATTGCATAAAAGTTTGGTAAAAGGGTTTGCTGTGTATCAGTCTTGAAACAATGAAAGAAAGCCTACCAATTGTGCATTAGGTGCCAAGACCATCAGTGTGTAAAATGGAAGCACTGCAACTGTTCCCAGAGTGAAAACACTATTTGCAATCTGAGAAGTTGTTATCCCTGAAGAAGATTTTATGCAGTGAAAAGTAAAGTTAGTTAAAAGAATGATATTGCAGAAGAGAATTGTTGGCACTTGGCATTTTGTTTGTTTGGTATTGGAACTTGGGAGTATTGAACATAAACTTTCATCTGCATTTGAGGTTTAGCTAACTCTACATTTGAGCAACTATATTAGGTGATCAAAAATTTACTATTCATTCATTGAAATTAGACTGAGTCCAAATTTGTAAAACTCGTTCAGGTTTCTTAATTGGACACTCCACCTAATTTTTTATTTTTAAGTTGTAAATCTGAGTTTGATTCTCAGGTGTCAATACTGTGGGACAAATAGATGTCTGAGTACCACACTACAGACTGTATAATAACTACAAATACAAGATACCATTACCATAAACAACAATCCTACACTAATATTATATTAGGATTCTGTTTATGTATCAAACTTAAGCATTAATTACCATCCTGTGTTCTTACTTGTTCTGACTGGCTCAGATCTACAAAATCTACATAGAAGGAACATCACATTTAAAATGCTAAGGATCCAGTGATAGACATAACAAACTCCATGCAACATGCAAAATCATGAAAAAGAAATAAATCCATTTTACCGAATCGTAAACAATCTTTCCACTAATTCACCGGAGAAAAAAAAATCACTCAAGACTTCTAATAGTCATGTTCATTTTATGCATCTGACACTACATATGGCTTATTGAACAATGAACAACTTGATCATCAACAGAAATAACTGTCATTCAGCCAACTATAAATTCAAGTCTTCGTCTAGAAAAAAAGAAGAGCACCAGTGGTAAGAGTATTACATGAAGCTGATAGGATGAAGCCTTTTCTGTGAGTGGGATATCTTGAAAGAGTTGGTCGAACAACTCTAGATCCTCCAACAAAGCTCCACTGGCTTCCAAGCCGACGTCCAATTTTTACAGAATTTTGACCAAAAATTTCTGAATCCACACCCATGAGAGCATAGGTGGAGCTCCGTTGTCTCCCAGTGGTAGGACGGTGTAGCCTCGGATGCCATGATTGATTGACCTTCAAAAGTGAACCCATGTAAACCTTTTTGTTTTCTTTCCATCACGCAAAAAATAGAAACAAATTCAAATATCAATTTTTATAGGTACAACATGTTGAAAGTTTTTTTGGTGGATATAAGCTACACACTCAACCAGAATTTCATAAAACTTGTTTTGTTGATTTTAGCACAGAAACCAAAAGCTAAAAAAATTTAAAAAACTGTTCGGAACCGACGATCTGAAAACTGGTTTAACAGAACCAGAATCAGTTTGATAACTGAAAACTGTTAGTTCTGATTCCAATCATGACAATCAAACTTGAAACGAAACTTGAGCCAGTTCATGGTGAAACTTCTGCCAGATATTATAATATATATGTTAAGGAACAGATCTTCAAGGAAAATTTTCCCCATCTATCCAGTCTCTCCTAACTTTGTCATATAAACAGATGATTGACTTGACCCATCAATTCTTTTGCATGTATTAAGGCCTACTTAAGAGAATTATTATTTGAAATCTTCACATGGATATGTTGTATTCATGTAACTTAGTTCCTTCTCTGTCCTCTTCAAATGTTCCAATCAACAAGCGCGTGCTTCACATTTTGTATACACCAACTCAAGATTTGAAAAAAAAAATAAAATAAAATGGGGCATTTTGGAAATTATTGACGAGTTAAAAAAATGAGAATAAAAGAACAAACACCAAAAAAAAACAAAAAAAAAATCAGATGCATACATCAAAAATTCAAACTTCAATCACCCCAAAATCTACAACAAAAAAGGGCAAAACCCATCTCAAAATCAACCCAAATGAGTGAAATCCAATCAGAAAACGAAACCTAGTCAATAAATCATGAAAAAAAAAAAGCAGAGAAAGAGAGAAAGAAGGGACCTTGATGGGAGAAGAGATGGGTGGGCCGCAGGAGCAGCAGAGGAGAGCCATTTGTGCCGAGAAATGGTGACCCAGTTGAGCAACATGTGCAACTTATATTGATGGTTCATCTTAAATAATTGAGAGAGAGAGAGAGAGAGAGAGAGCACTGAAGGGATGGATAGTGGGGAATGCCGAGTGTATTCCAACTTCCAATTCGAAAACCGACAATAGCATTTGCTTGTCCCATTTTGCCACCACCACATCTCTGATTGCAGAGCTTCTTTGACTCCCCATGTTTTACTTGAAGGGGCTGCTTGACTATAGGAACATGGAAAGAATACCACCTCCCGTTTGGATTACGGGTTAAGGGAGTATAAAAAGGTATAAGGGTCGTATAAGAATAGATAGAAAAAATGGCTGTTTGCTTGTAGAGTATAACTTGGTATTACTAAATCAGTTTAAACGAGTATAAGAGAGTATAACAATTCTAAGTAACTCCTAGAATAAGCTATACTCAGTTTATCTATTTCCATGGATAAGTGGAGCCCACCTATAAATAAAAAAAACACGTCTCATTATATTAAATCACCTATCAACACCTCTTATATATCAATAAGGTCCACATGTCAAATAAATTTTTTACACCTTATTTATATTTTATTCTTCATCAATCAAACAACTCAACTTTTATTCCTACGTTTTCCAATGAGAATAAAAAAAACATAACCAAACAGAAAAATCTCTTATTCATGTAAAATTGCTATCTATACTGGCATAGTTATCTATCTAAAATAACTCAATTCCTCAATCCCAACGGGGGTTCGAGAATAAGGATAAAAAAAGTGTTTAGGTAGAGAGAATAAGAAGGTATAGCTATATAGAATTAAGTGAAAATAAGCTGGTATTTGTATCCCAAGTCCCCCCATGAAATTGTGTTATTCCTCCATTGATATAAGGGGACTCACCTATCAAATCCGTGTCACCACCTCTTATACATCAATAGAGCTCACATGTCAAATCAACATTTTATACCTTATTTACATTTTATTCTACATCAATCAAACACTCTAACCTTTATCATTACGTTTTTCAACGAAAATAACTGAAAACATAACAAAAAAATAAAATCACTTATTCCATTGATAAAGTCAACAATTCTTGAAATAGGTATAAACATCATAATAACTTATGCATCTATCCAAACGGGCCTGAAAGCTTATTTTTATGTAGGTTGTTTTTCAATGACCCAAAGTTTGATAATGAATGTTACCCAAATCAACGAGAGTTTGATCATGTAAGAGTTGAGCCATTAAAGTGCGATTTAAGATTGGAAAAATGTTACACAATTCATTTTACAGACATTGTACATTGTTTTCATTTTTTTTTGAAATCGCATCCCTCATTAATAGGGTATGTAATTTAATAAAAATTGATGTACACACTTCAATTTCAACCAGGCATATATTTCCATACAACGAGTGAATAGAGCTAAGAAAGTAAACAACAAAACTTTATTATTACGTTTTTCAAACAGAATAATTCAAAACACAATCAAATATAAAATCACTTTATCCTTACATATAAGAATAATCATAAATTTTAGAATAATTTAATTCTTGTTAAGATATGCTTGGGAACAAAATTTGATTTCTAAAAGAGATATACATTTTATTTTGCTTTTGAAAATTGATTCTCACATAATACGTTTTTTCTGCTTTTTAGAAAATTATTTTTAAATATTATTTATAACTAATAGAATTTTTAACTAATCATTCAAATATGTGAGTGTTTGAAAATATGTCCCTGAAACGGTGCAGTCAAACAAAAAAAGGGATATAAAGGCCATGTGCAGTGGAAGCATGGCAGTTAGTTAATCCAGCAAACAAGCTGTGCCGCCCCATGTGAACAAGTTTCCTTCATGTGAGCTCATTGTGTTTTCTTTTTAAATATTATAAAAAAAAAAAACTCTCCTTGAATTTGAAGGAAAACGTTAGCCAGTCTATTTTACTGTCTAAAACATAGTCTCTACATGTTTTTAATTTTTTTTAAATCATACACATTATTTAATTGGATATGTATTTTTATAAAAGATGAAATGTAATGAGTGGAAAGGATTAACGAGATGTATGACATTTTATTTAAAACTGTAAAAAAGACTGAACATGGTGCTCTACCAGTGTAGAAATTCGGCTTATTCAGATTCAGTTTCAACGTCTCACGCGGTCCACTCACCAACATCACCTTAATGCGTGGGGACCTCGATTTTAGTAGATCAAAAACCTTCACAAAAGCACTTTTTCCATAGGTGCATCAACATGTCTCCACTCTGCCTGGGCCAATTTCACATCTTATATCCAATGTAGACATAGCATAGTAGAAGAGAAGTGGAATAACAGTGGACAACATAGAATAAGGGGGAAATTAGATTGAAAGAATAAGATGATATCGATATGCTATAACCTGAAAACATAAAGTGGCATTAACATTCCAAGACTCCTTTGAAATTAGTTTATTCCACACAAGTTCATACGGCTTGTATAAAAAAAAGATTCATATAACAAATCATTTTTTCACCTCTTATAACTTAAGATGAACTACATGACAAATTATTTTATCACGTACTATAAATTCTTATTCACATGTTATTCACTTTTTTATCCACAATTTATTCATGATCAATTAAACAACAAAAAAATAATATATTTCAATGTTAAAAACTAAAAATACATCAAAACATAAAATGATATATTCCAAACCAATTGTATAGTTATCTATCTCAAATAATCTAATTCATCCACCCAAACGGGGCTGCAAGGCAGTTATCACAAGGAAAAGGGCTGGTAAACAAGCCGAGCAGCTCGGGCTAGGGCTCGGCTCGGTTAAAGCTCGCTCAGGCTCGTTCGATTAGACAAACGAGCAGAGCTTGAACAATTTTTAAAGCTCGGTTTGTAAACGAGCCGAGCCCGAGCCTAGACGAGCTCGTTTACTTAACTGAAAAAAGGTTAACGAGCCGAGCCCGAACTTATGTTACTTTCACATGTATAAGGTGTTGTGATTTATAAAATGTGACTTCTTAAATACTAAACAAGATTTTTTTTAGCTAAACGAACCCGAGCAGAGCCTTGATTCGAGCTTCAGCTTAACTTGTTTAACAAACGAGCCGAGCCGAGCTTTAACCGAGCTTTTCACGAGCCCAACGAGTCAAGCTTGAACACAAAATGAAGCTCGTTCCCGAGCCGAGCCGAGCCCGAACCGAGCCTGATACTAAACGAGCCGAGCCTGAACAGGTCAAAGCTCGACTCGTTCGGCTCGTTTACCACCCCTACAAAAAAATCACGATCAGATTCAATCACCACAAGCAAATAAAAAGACCATACATAGACCAAAGCACGTATACTTTTCTCCCCGGCAGATCTGATACGAAGAAAAGCAGGAAAGTAATAACCAGCATTACCACCACAGCAATAGTAAGAATAAATAAAACAAATAAAAATAAATTACACATTCATATAAATAGTTCATTCCTGTAAAAACCATTGATAATATTATCAAAGAAGTTTCAACTAATACCTTGCTCTGATTTCCTGCCTTGAACAGTGCAACAGTAAAAGAGCATTCAGAAAAAGCAAAGAATAGTTACCCTCTTTACCTCTCCCATAAAAAGCATAAGATAATTTTTTTTTAAAAGGACCAAAATTAGTCTCAGCTAAGAGCCATCTCTTCTGAATGACTCCACCATTAAAAACAAATTAACAAAATATTTCTCTCTCTCTCTCTCTCTCTCTTCAGCAACTTCGAACATTTTCACATGGTATAATTCCTCCTCTTCCACTAACTATACCAGAACTGCCTTGTCTCAAGCATGATAAAAAAAAAAAAAACCAACAGCTTCTTCTAATGATGCACTGTCTGCTTAAGCCTACATCAGATTCCAGTCAGAGGACTTTGAGGCCACGATGGTAGCACCGATGGCAATCGCGATTGCAGGCACCCCAAATTTCATGCAGCTAGATTTGCGGGTCACCTTTGCCAGAATAGCCTTGCAATACTTGTCCGAATCACGTATGAAGGCAATGCTTTCAGGAGCAGCCGCACCATCGGCTAAAGCCTCCTCATTCTGCACAAGAGGGTCACAACCACTCATGAATACGTGCCAACAAAAAAATCCCACCTGTAGTCATACACTCTAATTTATGTAATTCACGGGCAAGTTTTGATTAAATGGATTGAAAACATGCTTTCATGTTATTGCTCTTAGACCACATGTCCTGCAAAGCACAACATCCAACATCAACATATATAACATGAAGAGACTCACCTTTTCCCTTAAAGTCATGAGAGTCTCCCTCAAATCATCAAAGGGAGAGAGCTTTTCTGCATAAACTTTCCATTCCTCTGAAAGCTTCCGCAGAATAAAGGTACTTGTTTCAGCATTCTCTAGATGAAGCTTTTCCTGTTTCCATTGACAGAAAAATGAAACCATAAAATTTCATCGAAAGGTTGTGGAAGATAATTATAAGTATAAAAAAAAGGATTAGCTTTCTCACCCACTGCTTGTAACAATCTGAGTTTTGGGTCAAACACCATATAAAGATGTCTGCAGCTTCTTGAGATAAGATTGGGTTATCTGTAAAACAGTGTTTTAGCTTAAAGGTCAGAATGCCAACAATTAACTTATGCAGACATTTTATGTGATATCATAAATTGTAGGACATTAAACACTTTTTTTAAAGGAAAAAAAATGCCATGGCCCAAATGATCATGTCTCTATATATTTTGTTGGTAGGAAATATTGGGCCTCGAACTCATGACCTATTAGTTGCAAATTCTCTTATCGACCACTAAGCTCCGGGTCCAAGCCCCTCAAAATCATCAGAAAAAGGAAAATCTACAAATAATTTATAATTGAAGAAAGCATGTGTTTGTATTGAGAGAAGATGAGGGTGTGGTGGAGGAAGTGGCCAAGCAACCTTCCCTGCAACAGGAAAAACACTGTACAATTAGAAGAGTTTAATTTAAGACTTACTCTGTCTCAACGCTTTTACTGCAATGGGGAATAACTGCTGTGAAACTTGCTTCAGTGCTTTGGTTCCGGGAGAACCTGTGAGTGCCAGCTCTTTCAGAATTGGATAAACTGATTCAAATCTTTCAGTTGCCTGAAAATGATACTCAATTTAGTTGAGCTATCTTGCAATATAGACTAAATCATCCTCAAAATTGGTGCACAACAGAACCAAAAACACAGACCTTGATCCGGGCTGCTGGTGCAGGAAAAGATGCCAGCATCAGCAATTCAAGTGCTGAAGGAGGCACTAGGCGCTCTCCCTTTCTAACAACACCATTCAGTAAAATATTCTTGGCTTTAGGGGCTGCCAAAATCCTACAAAAACATATGCATGCCACACATTATTATAGGGGAAGATCAAAATGGTAGTTCATCAATAATTAGTCAGAGCTAACCTTTCAGCTAACTGGAGAACCAAATCCCTAGATTGTGGATTAACACTCGACTTCCCACTGATCAGAGGCAAGAGGTTATGTACCCATGCAAACATTCCAACGACAGGATCTACCTGCGCAGCCTAGACATGCAAAAATGGAACAAGATTTGTGAATGAATCAAATATAAAAGAATTCCATGTCAAAAAGAAAACAATAGATCCATGTTCTTACCTGACCAATCACCCAAATAATAACAGGAAGCTTATCATGCCCTTGGTATTTCTTGTCATCCCTCAACATCGGTAATAGACTGATCAATATGTCAGGCTTCCGGCGTAGTGTCAGAGCTAGAACCAAGAATATAGGAACCTGCAGTTGAATTGCTATTCTTAGATAGCCATCATAGCCTATAGATTTTAGATGTCACAAACTGAACAAGTGAGTTATTTGTACATGCATGTAATGATGCAAATCGGACAATGCATAAACCTAACAGGAGCACCTACAGATTGATGAAATCAAGAAAACCGATACACAGAAGGAGACATTAAAAAATAAAATCCAATATTCCTCCCTTTTCCCTTTGCATAAAAACTTATTCCCCTTACTAAGTTAATATGGACAGGTATAAAACAAAAAAAGGAATATCCTTGCACAATTAAATGATGGCAATTCAATCATCACTTCTCAAAACAATAGAAAAATGAAAATCTCAAAATCAAACAATATGGTTCACAACCAGTACATATAATGTAGTCAGAATGCTTGTAGACAGAGTAGATAGTTCAAATAAGAAAATGTAGGAAAATGAACATCTGGATAAAATGTTTTTCTGGAGCTACCAATTTTCTATCAGCTGCGTTTTACTCGTCAGGTCAAACGGTGAGAGAATTTTTGACAGGAAAAAGATGTAATTTAGAATGGTGTCCCACATTCAAACATGAATAAATTTTCACCAGTACAATTTGAAACTCGTCCTAAAAATAGACTGCTAAAGGAGCTAAAGCAGCTAGGAACACACACTATGAAAGCATTCCTTCCCTTAGAAAATCAGATTGCTGATGTACATATAAGATACAAACCTCCCCTGCTCTTCAAGGATCATTGAACAAGCACAAAGAATCATGGTACAAGCAAGAACACGAACGTGCACAAAATTAACTTCCGGTCATCAGCAATGAAACAAAAACTGTTTGTGGTGGGTCGCTGACCATGCATAGAGAACATGCTATTATAAGAGATATTCAATGAACACAGAGAACAGAGTACCTGAGATTTTGATGATGGTTGTTGCCCGGATTTCTTGGACCCCTTAGCAGATGACTGTTGAGATGCCAGATCATCTAGGATCTTGTCCATGGACCACACAACAAACTTTCCAAGGGAGTCAGCAGGGCGCTGTCCAATCCAATCAGCCGCAATCCGATAAACAGCTTCAGGGACATGGCAGATAGGTATCTGTTATGGCAGGCAAAGAAGTCTCAAATAAGTAATGAGAACCCACCATGATATAGAATAGCATTCCGAAATTACATAACAATTTTAAACAACACAGTTTCCTGGTACTTAAAAATACATTTGAACTAATAATTTATTAGTGAAACGATACAATGATTTTCTACCATAAGAGTAACAAAGTATTAGGAAGAGTGAATGAAAAGATATTGACAGATAGGTGGATGTTTAAAACCTGATGGATCAGACATAACCCTGCATATGAGGAGCATTTGGTGAGTAAATCCTAATAGTGGTGTTGGTTTTCGTAAGCCCCAACATGAAGAAACACATTATCAAAGTAAAATGAGAGGATAAAGCTGATGACTTAAACTGCATCACAGCATTTCCTAAGACGTGTAATACTGTTGTCAGGGTACCATCAAGAAACACATTTTTAGGATGTTCGATATAGCTTAACTGTGCCACATATCAAAGAGCTCAAACATATTAACCAATTTAAAGCATGGAAAATAATTTATAAATGAAATTTATCATTCTCAGCTGTTGCTCCCAGCCAATTCATGGAACCTTGCCCACATCTATCACACCATGTCAAGAGCTGATTGATACATATTCTTACAAAAAATCACTACAGAATTGGGATCATAAAAAGATAGAGCTGGTGCCTTTCTGTAATGAGCTTTTGAAAGAATTCAAAAATACCTATTGTCCTGAGGACTGTGAAAGGGATAAAAAAGTATATGGGACATTGAGCCTTTCTATAATGGGCCTTTTTCAGTAAACACATTTTATATGAAGTTCGGAACTATGTGCTGTCCTGCCCAATTAAGATATGGATATCAAAAATTCCGTCAAGAATTCAAACTTTTTGTTGACTTTTTAAGTAGTTGAATATGGGACTCAAGTCAGCTAAAGGATGTGTTTTGTGTTGTATGGATGCAGAGTTTCCTAATGCAGTTATTACTACGTTCGGAGTTTGTTAGGACAATTTAAAGATTATTTTAAGATTAGCATTGAATGGGGTGGGCATCGTGTGAAATTTTAAATATAATGATTCAAGAAAAGTGAACGATAAATATAGACTATAGAAATGTTTCTCCACGATGAATACTTGAAATGTTTAGAGCAAAAATAATGCTAGAATCTACGAGAATAAAGTAAGATCACATATATGGGAAACCGTGGAAGCAATTCTCATAATGGAATCCTCATAAACTGAACCAGTTTGTTGTCTCAAGATAGGAACTATAAACATGACCAAAGCCATGGAATACAGTTTCATTTCTTTTACCCTAATACATAAGAAGGAAGATCAGATTCTATAGAAACGGAGGTCAGTGTGTTTCCGAAATTCCTAAAAGAAGGAATCAATTTCAAATAATTAATATCTATGAAGTTACCAAAGTCAAATGGGTCAATAAAAAATGGGCGACCCTTGAGGATTGGCCGGTTGGATGGAAAAGCTCCTAGATAGATGACTTTGAATGTTTCGGCATATATGTCAAAAGATCAAATAACTCAACCGCCAATGCCTTTTGCAAATGGGACAGAGTATTTATCATAATAATGTCTTTACTACATTCCACATTAATATATACAAACTCAGACCTCTTGAATTGAATCTGTTTTTCAATCCATTATTAGCTTAATATAGTCTTTCATTTTTCCAAAGAGTATAATAACGAGTAGAAGATGAGAGGCATGTGGCAAAAATAGAAGGTTTTCAGTAGGAAATTGATTGAGACAGGCTATTATGAATATGAAGAATCAAGTCATCCATTTAATGAGCAAAAAAAAAAGTTTCTATTTCAACCTATAAATGGGTATTTCAAGTTGTTTTAAACATTTACCCTTGGCCAGTGTCATAATCCCCTCACTTTGCTTTAGATCATTTAATATTGCTATGTAATGTACCTGAATGTGCTATTAACCAGTAAAACCATTTTTGCCAGCAGCAAATAAAATGAAGACAACACAACAAATTATAAACTTCCTAGAACAAGGTATTGATTATAAATTAACTACTACAGTTTAACAACTTTTGTCAAAAAAGCATGCACAAGTACGCATCTCATTCAGTAGTTCAGATTACAGGGCATCTCCAAAATACAAAAGTCATAAAAATAAATAGGAAGCTTCCATTAAATATGTGCTCATTGTCAAAGGATAGAAATAAATTATTTGAATCCACAAAAATTCTAATCATAGAAAAGTCGGTAGATAAAGGTAAATGAATGTAGGGTAGACAATAAGCATTGTGATGGAAAACATCAATCCTGCCATTCTTGTTCTGGGCCTAACACTTGGACATTCTAAGTTCTAACCATTGATTCAAAAAGCATCTCAGGTACCTGCCAGGCATTTTGCCTAGACCTGCGCCTCGGGCAACTAGGCCCCTTCCTAGTGCCCCACCCCAGGTGTCAGCCTAGATGGATTAATGGATTAGCTTTACATCTCAAAAAACCCTAACGTCAAATACCCCCTTGCCATTCAGGCGTCTCCTTACAACATTCATCAAGTGCTTTGTAAAACACTGACTGTATCTAATTTTTTTAGCAGTGGTCTATGACAAATTGACAATTTCTGAGGATACCACCTCCTTTTGGAGGAATGCATTTATTTATTAAAGTTCGCATTATAGATATTATATATCAGAGTAACAAGGTGCTGGATTCAGTCAAACCAAGTGAAAAGTAAGGCTGTTACAGATGACCACCGACATTCAATTCAAAGATATCAGATATACTTGCGCAATGATGTTATTATATAGTAAGACAAAAAAAAAATCTTAATAAAATATGTTAAGAAGAACTTATTTCAAGCTAAAAATTGGTCAAAAGAAAAAAGGAGTTCCAGCCCTATATTGATTTTTGAAACAACAAAGAGGTTCCTGTCAAATGAAATCGTTGAAATGTAGGTTGTTAAATTCGCTAAATTTTGAATACTTCACCTAAAATAGAAAACCCAAAATTTAGTTTAGAAAATCTCATCTGAAATAAATCGCAAAATAGAACAAAGCTTCACAGTTTGCTATATATTTTGATGAGATAAAGTTCTAAATAATTCACACTGGTTTTAATCCCAAAAAAAAAGCTACATAATAGGTGGTGTTTCGGGCAGCTACATCAGAAAAAAGACATGAATCCTTCCATTCATCCATAAAAAGATCCGGAAAAAAAAGAGCTATTCAAGGGTACAAGCAGCACCAAAGAACCAGTGCTTGTTAAATCAGGTCAGAACATCCAGTTTTAAACCATCACATCTTCTGAGAGAAAACATTAACAAACATTGACTGAATCTGCAACTTAATTGAAATTAACAATTGGGTGGAAATATCCTTGAAATTTAGAGATTGGTTAACTGTGATATTAGAAGTGAATACGCCTTCAACCAATATGGGCGATCTATTGTTCGAGTGGTGATGCTCCACGGTTAATTTTAGAAAGAAGTTCCCCCTTCCAAAGAGTTTTTTTTTTTTTCCTTCTATCTTTACCCTCCTTTCTTCTATTAATATTAATATTTTGTATGGAGATCTCTTGTCTCCTTCAGTCCTTCATTCAGGGAACATCTTTTAATTATAAGATTACTCCTAAAAAAGATGTCTCCTCAATTTTCCTATAAAAACTAAATTGAAATTCAGTATTCACTGACCAGCTTTTTTTAGCCTTCAATCTGTCCCTGTATTTATCCAAACAGGGCCACATATGCTAAGATAAATCAATTGTGCATTCATCCAATTGTGTTCCCCAATGTCACTTTGCTCAAGTAGCATATATCAGAAGGAAGTGTGAGTGGATTAGGTCTCGACTCCTGAATTTCCTTGTTGCATACGTAATAATATTTTGTTAAAACATATGAGTAGCTTAGGTCTTGAATTTCAATGTCACGGTGATAAATTTCGGTTGGAAATACAGATTAGCATGAATCAAGAATGTCAAACTTAACAAAGGAAAAAAAATTCTAAGAATGCCCATACAGCATTTAAGCCGGAACTGTAGCCAATATAAATTCTAATAGAATTATGGGTGGTAGAGTTCCCACCTTGTTTCAAGAAGAAAAAAAGGATGCCCATGTAACATCAAGGTATGGTCTAAAATTGACTTGGCTTTGGGACTAAATGTGGTTTCTCCAACCTCGAGGACATGTGGAAGTGTTTTTTTTTTTTTTGAAGGAAAAGTCAAAGGAAGAGACAGGATCAAAAGGTAAAATTCACTGGGCTCATTCCACTTGGAGTATGTTGAGGCATATGGTTCGCGAAAAATGAACACATCTTTCGAAGGAGAAGGTTCTACATTTTTTTTGAAGAAAAAAGAAGGTTCTACATTGAAAACATTTGGGCAGCTTTCACGAGGCTTCTTCATGTTTGGGTCTTCATTCTTCTGGGGTGAGGTTTCAAGTGATTCTAACATGAAGAACAAGTAAAAAAGGAAGTAGAATGATCATAAGGGATCCCTTTCTTTCTTTTTTTTACTTTTGCTCATCTTATTGAAGATCCCCCATCTCCTTTTTGTTCAAGCTCCAATTCTTCTTTCGGAAGGAAAACAAAGCAAAGAAAAAAAATAATGAATGCACTGTGAATTAAGAAGTTGATGTAGGAACAAAAACTTAGCGTAAAATTGGATAAGAGATGGATATATGAGAAAAAAATTGGCATATACAGTTCAAAAAGCACACTATCATGGTGTGTTTAGCACCAAGTGGCCATCTATTAAACAAAAAATAATTCAGTCATGACCAAGAGCATACATACTGTCATCACCAGAATACATATAACATATGAGAAGTTTAAACCATGTTAAAAGGAGTGATTTGAATTATGCAAAGAAAAGCCATAAATTTTGCATATGCATACATACTATTTTGTGGAAAGCACTGTGAAAGAGTACCCATATAATATACTTAAAAAGTCAAAACTTCCATGAAAAGATGTCAGGTATTTAGGTAAAGAATCCAGTCTCTATTTTTTTAAGATGGAATTACATCACATGTTTTTTTTATTAATAACAGTGGAAGCTCTTATATGTGGAGGACAATGAGATTAAAAAAAGGACATCAATGGCAAAGAAGATAACAAAGACAGTGTCTTGGAATTCTGTTTATACTTGGCAGTTCATGTCTGTGACCATAAGAGCTCCCGTGATTTGCCACAATACAATACAAGGGTTAGGAGTTTTTTAAACCACATCCATCACATTTTAGTCAAATTTACATAGACATAAATATCTCATCTGATTCATTAACTTGATATAGCACTAACTATGATTAATCAACCTCCGATTCTATTATTATATCAGATATCAAATACGCAATGGACAAATAAGCAGAATCACAGTCAAGAAATCATTTAAATGGCTTAATTATCAATCACCAAGAAAGGTAACATGAAATCCACTAAAAAAATACAATTTATGTAAATATTGCTTTTCCCCAATGGAAAAATTTACAGCAAAGTAAATAGTAAATACATAAGCAAATAAATAATTGATACAACTCTGCAATAAAAAAATCTCCCATTGATTTTAGTGATTCACAATGGAAATACCTCTTCTCTCATAATTCAATTATGGGATCATCCATTTTAAAGAGGAAAACAAGTTCTCCGAAGGGGCAGTGTTTTCCAGTTACACGTTTAGCAAATCCTTCCTATCATGCACGCATGATTCTCTAGGTGACTGAGTGTGATCACAAAATGAAATATATAATTGCTTCATCATTATCATATAAAAGGGACAAAAGACCCATTTGAGTACTAAGCTTGGTTACCATCCACTGTTGCTCTATAAGGATGGGGCACCTCACATGAATAACCCATTGGATGGGTCACAATCAACAATGACATGGAGGAATAGTATGACAGACATGTCAATGCTGTCCCTTTTCTGTGATCTAATAAGAGCCTCTACAAAAGCCGTGATTCCTCCACAAGGAAAAAGAGATAAATATCCAGTCAACCCCACTTTCAATACATACACGATCTCCTGAATACAGCAGATATAAGGCATGAAGCGAGAAAAAAGTTTTGCCAAACCGATCTTGGAGTGAATATTATCAATTATATCATAGTTAAATAAATGCAGCCACTTCAACAGGTCACAAACAAGCTGCAAAAAAGATGCCCTCTTTCCGACAAGGCATGAATCAGACATAACAAATAAAATTAAATATGCTAAAATACTGATAAAGATCCTACCTTTATTGACCAACATTAGCAAAGAAGGGAAACAATTTCAAGAAAAGTCAAAACAAGCCGAACCCCAACTCACATCAATGATCTTCGAAACAGGGGATTCCTTAAACATCTTAGTCCACGGGAATTGCCCGGCACTCACAGCGGAGAACTTCCCAGCAATGTGATCCGCAAACCTCAGCAGCTGAATATCCGGTTGCGCTTCATACGAAGCCTGCAACACCAAAAATAAGTCCCAAATAATCATAAATAAAAAAAGAGAATTTTCACCAACACACGCAGATCACGAGCCAACAAACAAACAAAAAACAAAACACCCACCGACACGCCGACAAGGAACGTCTCCAATTCCGATGCGTCAATCGCCGAGGCCGCATCGGCCACCGTGACCTTTGGCTTCTTCGGCTTCTTCACCTTCGGCTTCTTCACCTCCTCCGCGGCGGCCCCAGCGGCCGCGATCTCCCCGGCGCTGTCATCGGAGTCGTCAGAGTCAACGCCCCCGACGACCGTTCCCGCGGCGGATTCGATTTCCGCGGCGGCTTTCTTCTGCGCGTCGATGGCGCGGCGCCGCGCCTCCGCCTTCTGCTCGACGGAGGAGAAAACGTTGGTGGCGGCTTCGGAGGACGCACCGCCCCCGTTGGGGCGTAGATCGGAGGAGTCTGCCTGCCTCGCGCGCCTCTGGCGCTTAGGGTAGACGACCTTCTGCCATCCGTGATCGTTCGAGGGGTTCTCTTTCGGCGGCCTCTCCATATCGAGAAGCGAAGCTTCGATTGCGGCGGCGACGGCCTTGTCTTCCTCCATTGTTGCCGATGAGAAGCTCTTTTTCGGGATTTCGGTGAGAGAGAGAGAGAGAGAGAGAGAGCGCGAGAGAGACAGAAGGAGAAGAAAACGAGGAAATAATAAAGGACGGGTGTTCGTATTTTGAGGGGGGGTGGGGGTAAAAATAATCGGACACGGGATATGATTTATTTACGCGAATGCCATCGGTGAGTAGGTGAAACGGATCCCGACGAAGTCGAGGTTTGGGTCGTGTGGGGGTCCACGCCTCACCGTACAGTGGCAGTTATGTAAATTTGGGGGAATTTTGATTTGGTTATTTTTTGGGGGCGTGTTTATGGTGGGGAGTCAAACATGGAAGGCTAATCTGGAATTGAATTTGGGGGATATCTGAGAGAGAGAGAGAGAGTTGTTCGGATTTTGTATTTAGATCTTGTTCTCTCTGTCTTGGGGAAATCTGTATTGCTTTTTATGAATGGAATTAATGTTGAGATTTGTGATAATCTTTATTTAAGAATTTGTTTTAATAATATGAATTAAGATATAATGTATTTGGTTACCAAAAAAATTTGAATGTGTTTGAAATTTAATTGACAATCAAAGACACGTTGCCAATGTGAAAATGCTTGGACAGTCATAATTATTGTCATTTTTGTTATAAATTAAGTAGAATACATACACAAGTATACATAAACAAAGTACACAAGCATATAAAAGAGAAGTAGAGAGAGATTCTTATTCACTATTTATTGGTTATAGAATACATGAGAAACCCTCTATTTATAGGGTGCATAGAGGAATCTCAAAGGTGGGGAGTTACAAGTCTATAGAGGTGAGGGGGAGATAGTGGGGCAATAATGGGAGTGTTATGGAATAGAAGAGTGGGGGAGGTTATGGTTAGGAGGAGTGGTGGTTATCTACTATATTCACAACACTCCCCCTTGGATGACCACCACGCTAAGATAATTGCCTCATTAAAACCTTGTTTAAAAAACTCAATGGGAAAAAACCAAAACGAAGGAAAAAGAGTACAATGTAACTTAATCGTATAATGGTGTATGCGTTTGACACTGCCTCATTAAAACCTTGCTAGGAAAACCCAATGGGACAAAACCTAGGCGAAGAAAAAAGAGTACAGTTCACAAAATGTCATAAAAAAAAATTACTCTCCCTCATAAGTACAAGATTTCAAGAATTTTGGTCGCAAACTCGTCGCATCCCGATTTCATACACCAGCTTCTTGAATGTTGATGTCGACAAAGCTTTAGTAAACAAATCTGCAAGATTGTTCTTTGACTGAATTTGTTGAACATCAATTTCATGTCTCTGCTGGAGCTCATGAGTGTAAAAGAATTTTGGAGAAATATGCTTTGTTCTATCACCCTTGATATATCCCCCTTTGATTTGAGCAATGCATGCTGCATTGTCTTCATATATAGTTGTTGGAACATCTGTAATGAGAGATAGTCCGCATGCAGTACGAATATGATGAACCAAAGACCTTATCCACACGCATTCCCGGCTTGCTTCGTGGAGTGCAAGAATCTCAGAGTGGTTAGAAGACGTGGCGACCAATTATACCACATTCGTCCAGATTGCTTTAATCCATACAAGGATCGTCTTAGCTTGATTGAGTACATGTTTCGTGATTTTGCTTCAAGCAATTTTAGTCCTTCAGGAACTTTCATATAAATGTCAGTATCTAATTTTCCATATAAATATGCAGTAACCACATCCATTAGATGCATGTCAAGTCCTTCTGAGACTACAAGACTAATTAAATACCGAAATGTGATTGTGTCCATCACAGGAGAATATGTCTCTTCAAAATCTATCCCAGGTCTCTGCAGGAAACCCTGTGCCACAAGACGAGCTTTGTATCTAACAATCTCGTTTGTTTCATTTCGTTTTCTCGCAAACACCCATTTACATCCTACTGGTTTGTTAACTTTCAGGGCTTAGGACTACTTGTCCAAATACTTGGTATTTTGCAAGTGAATCCAATTCTGTTTGACTAGCAGCTTTCCATTGTGGCCAACAAATTTTTCGTCTGCATTCATCCAGTGAACGTGGTTCTAAATCATTATCTGAAATGATTTCTGTAGCTACTGCAAATGAGAATATATCATAAACAAGCACTTGCTTTCGATTCCACAATATTTGTGAATTTGCATAATTTATGGAAATTTCTTCATTTCCATGTACTTGTTCTTCATGCACGGGCGTCACTTCAGGGACGTCAGTCTCTTTGGGGACTTGTGTCACTTCAGGGGCTTCTTCCTCTGTAGAAGTTATTATTGTAGGTCTTTCAAGTGTTTCATACTCTTCTAGAGAATTATTCTTCATTGTTTTTCTCCTTCGAGGAGCTGAATCTTTTGAGCCTATAGGTCTTCCACGCTTCAGGCGTGTTTTTGTTGATTCATTAGCCGGCATATTAACAGTTTTTCCTATTGGAACATTAATTCGAGCTGCAGTATTAGCAGTTGGAATATGTGATTTCATCACTTTTGCTGCATCATTGAATGCATCTGGCAATTGATGCGCAATTCTTTGAAGATGGGTGATTCTTTGCACTTCAGTTTCACATTGATTAGTGCGAGGATCAAGATGAGACAAATATGGAGTTTACCATGTAAGTTCACGTCGTTCTTCTGGCGACGGATTTGCTCCCTCTAACGACGAGAATATTGTCTCATCAAAATGACAATCCGCAAATCGAGCGGTAAAAACATCCCCTGACAATGGTTCAAGATATCTTATAATAGAAGGAGGATCAAAGCCTACATAAATTCCCAATCGACGTTGAGGGCCCATTTTAGTTCGTTGTGTAGGGGCAATAGGAACTTGTACAGCACAACAAAAAATTCGAAGATGTGAAATATTTGGTTGATGACCCAGTACGAGCTGTAAAGGGGAATATTGATGATAAGCACTTGGTTGAAGGCGAACTAATGCTGCTACATGCAATATAGCGTGACCCCAAGCTGAAAAGGGTAATTTTGTCATCAAAAGCATAGGACATGCAATTAGCTGAAGATGTTTAATAAATGATTCAGCTAATCCATTTTGGGTATGCACATGAGCAACAGGGTGTTCAACATCGATGCCATGCGACATACAATAGGCATTAAAAAATTTCGATGTGAATTCACCAGCTCCATCAAGGCGTATTAATTTGATAGGATAATCCCAAAAAATGAGACTGTAATCGGATTATCTGAGCAAGTAGTCTTGCAAATGCAGCATTCCGAGTGGATAATAGATAAACATGCGACCATCTAACAGATGCATCTATCAATACCATAAAATACTTGAATGGTCCACATGGGGGGTGGATTGGGGCCACATATATCCCCTTGGATTCTTTGCAAAAATGTTGATGACTCAACATTGACTTTTATAGGGGATGGTCTAACTATCAATTTTCCTTGTGAGCACGAAGTGCATTGATAGTGATTAGGTAAAAGAATCTTCTGGTTCTTTAACGAATGCCCAAATGAATTATTAATTATTCAACGCATCATTGTAGATCCTGGATGCCCGAGACGATCATGCCAAAGTGTAAAAATATCTGAATCATAGAACTTCTGGTTCATTATAGCATATGATTCGATTGTTTTTATGGTTGTATAATACAACCCAGATGAGAAAGCATGAAGTTTCTCTAATATATGTTTTTGGCCTGAAACAATTGAAGTAATGCATAAATACTCCATATTGTTTTCATTGATAGTCTCAATATGATATCCATTAAGACGGATATCCTTAAAACTTAGCAGATTTCTTCTGGATCTTACTGAATATAATGCATCATTAATATAAAATTTTGTACCTCCTGGTAATATTATATTTGCTCTCCAGAGCTTTCAATTAATTTCGTAGTACCAGAAATGGTATTAACATTTGCATTGATTAATGTCAATGTCGAGAAATATTGTTTATTTCGTAGGATCGTATGTGTTGTAGCGCTGTCTGCTAGACAAATGTCACCAACCATAGCCATTCTTGTAAAAAAAATGAAATAAATAAGATAAATATAAAAATAAGAAAAATGGATTTTAGATAACAAAGAAAAATTATAATAATAAAAATTATAAAAGTCTGATCGTACATCAGGTACGTGACCATATTTTTAAGCATCAAATAAATAACAATCATTTTCCTTGTGTTAGGGGTTTGTTCTGCAACCCTTTTCCCTTCAATTATGCTTTTGTTTAATAGCAAATCACTTCTAGTGATTTGAGATATTTTACAAACTTTATGATTGTTGTACTTTCAACTATATAAATCATGATCTCATCATTCATGTCCACAACTTCCATGGCGAACATAAAATAAAATGCATTTACTTCGGGTAATGATGCTATGCCATTGAGTTGAGTTACATGATATTTTAAAAAAATCGTTGTTCGGCAACGAGAATATATAAAATTGATGCTCTCAATATTGCTACAACTGGAGCATATTTGAGGCATAATGGCCGGTGGACCTTTGTCAATGAGGTATTAATCTTTAAATCCTCTTCATGATGATGATGGTGAAATCTAATCATAATTTTTATGTTCCTGCTGGGATACATGGATCTTTTTTATTATTATTATTTGGTCCTTCAAGGACCCAAAAAATATATCATATAACTTTTGTTTGGTCCTACAGGGACACGAGCAATCATGATTTGTGTATATATATCCTTCAGGGATAAAAATTATACGGTCCTTCAGAGACACATTCTAATCATATCTTTCACATGATCCTCCAAGGGTCCATGTAATAATTTTTGTAATCCTTCAGCGATAGAATAAAATTTGCATAGTCTTATTGGGACACATTATTCATAACTTCTACATGGTCCTTCAGGGATCCATGTAAATACAATTTTTGTATGATCCTATAGGGACACATGACATTGTAACATTAAAATGAATCTCAAATCAAATATAAATATCAAATTAATTGATACAAGGAATAAGGACTGATGTTAGCACAAATCTAAGAAATAAGTGAAACATCAAAATATAATTCCATATAGTCAAACATAAAAAATTTTAAGCTACAAATTTTAGTCATTTTTTTCTTTCACATATATATGAATATGGAACAGATTGAGACTAATATGATTTTTTTTAATTTTATATGTGGCATAGCATGTCACGGTATTGTAACCACAGTATAGTAACCGAAGCACTATATATGTTGAATAAATAAACTAATTAAGAAGATATTTATGCCACATATTAAAAAAAACTTTTAAAAACTTTTAATTTTCATTATTAAAAAAAATATAAAAAGGAATCATGGTGCTGCCAAAATACTATGAGTGTTTTTCAAATATGGCATGATGGTGAATATAATAAAATCATGGGTTCTACTCATGCTAATAGAATCATTCATGAATATAATAAACCAACATAATATATATAAATTATAGAATAGTATGCTATACTTATAACAACAGTGAATTCAATATGGATGTAAAGGCATGAGAGAATATTTTTGATGTAGATCATTAACAACCCACCGAATACAAACCTTTCTCTTTAACAAAGAGCTTCTCGTGCTGATAACGTGTTATAAACTAAGTAAAATACATACACACAAGTATACATAAACAAAGTACACAAACATATAGAAGAGAAGTAGAGAGAGATTCTTATTCACTATTTATTGGTTGTGGAATACATGAGAAACCCCTCTATTTATAGGGTGCATAGAGGAATCCCAAAGGTGGGGAGTTACAAGTCTATAGAGGTGAGGGGAAGATAGTGGGGCAATAATGAAAGGGTTATGAAATAAAAGAGTGGGGGAGGTTATGGTTAGGAGGAGTGGTGTTTATCCACTATATTCACAACAATTTTTATGTTTTTCAAAAAAGAATTAGACTCGAATGAATTGAATGAGTGTTTTTTTGTATTTTTTTTAATTGAATATATTTTTTTTCACCCTAAAGAAATCGCTTGTCGCTTGAATGAGTGTATCAATATTATTATTATATATCCACACTACATTAGTTAAAATAATACATAAATATCAAATATTATTGTTTGGCTTTGTGAATAAGCATGTGCATGGCTATTCATACCCATACCCCAATGATTACCCAAATATTCCAGTTACGCACATATATACCCTTATATATTATTATTTTGTTTTGCACATTCATTTTTATTTTATTTTTGTTAGACAGTAATACCTTTTTGCATAATTTCAAATTTTAATTTTTTTTTGTTCGGCACATATTTTTTTAAAATTTTACTATATAGTGACAAAAAAACTGTTTTGATATATCACATTATATGCTTCAATGACTATTACTTTTCCCTTGAATGTTAAATATGAAAATTTTCATACAACATCAACACAAACAATAATAAAGGGATGAATACATTTATATTGTGACCTATTATAATAGTTGTAATGTTTTTCCAATTTAAGAGAGATTTTGAATGTTTCTTCAAAGAATTAAATATGGTATTAGAAGTGACTAGATATTGATTTCAAGAAGAAAAAAAATTGAAAGATCTAAAACTCAAATAAAATAGTGTTGGTGGTGGGGTGTGCACAACTCATAGTTTAATGTTTGTTTATGCGGAGTCAAAAGGATATCTGGTTGAGGTGCACATGAGTAGTGGTTAAAAATATTGAATTATTTAATTCAATAATAATATGGGTATAGTATGTGAGCAATTACAAGACATACGAATAATTGTATTCCAAGACTAAATAAATTTATCATAATTATATCAGTAAACACAGAACTTTAAAGTGTGTTCAAATTTCAAAATTGATGGTACGTGCCTCATTCAATTAAAATTATTATATGTAATTAATCCAATCAAATCGGCACGGATTACTCAGTTGATTGTCCCCGCTGGAGCCTCACCTATATAAAAAATGAGGAATGAAGAGTTGTTTTAAATGTTCTAGAGTATAGTGGGAGAACATATGAGAGTTTTTATGTTATTAACTTGTGCGACGGGGTGTCAAAAAATAAACTAAAATATCAATAGCATAACTATTATTTGTCAAGATAAATTGTGCGGTAAGGTTGATGAATAAATTTTTTTTAACTAATTGTTTAATAAGATTGAGAAGAAATGGTTTTGAAGGAAAAAAATTCTCACCCTACAAATACATGGTAATGATATGCATGCATAAGATACCTGATACCATGTATGAACAGAAACTTGTGATCGTGGAGGAGAGATGTGCCAAAAATCCATACTGAGTTTTCTTCCAGATTTTTTTTATTTAAAAATGTTTTTAAGTTCTTGAAAAATTAATCATATTACATTTATTAAATCCCTAACTCATCCCAAGGCATTGATAATCATTTTGGTCATCGTTTCTCATGGCAATCTCATATAAATTTACCATGATCTTTAGATTGTTGGGTTTGGGCCCATTATTGGGTCCAGCACATGAGAGTATTTGAAGCCCATTGAAGGGGCCATGCATGGGCCAATACATGCACGTGAGTAATATCACGTGGAAGGGGTATTTAATGCCATCTAAGGTCTTCCTCTTCAAAAACACAACAGTGCGGCAAGAAAAGAAAAAGGGTTCCGCGACGTGTAGGGTTCGGCAACAGTGAAGAGAGAGGAGAAAGAGGAGAAAATGTGTTCCTTCTTCATATATTTTTCTACGTATTCCAATCTATATTGAGGTTGTGTTCTCCATATTTTTGAAAGATGATTTAGGGTTTCATTGAGGTAACCCTGTATCCCTCTTTCATCTTGTATTCCTCAAGTTTTGGACAAAACTTGAGAGAACATTATTATCATTATTATTTGATATAGTGGATTGTTGCTAGAGTGCCCCGTGAATGTAGGCTTACGCCGAACCACGTTAAATTGGGTGTTTCTTTGTAGTTGCTTGCTTTTATATTTTTCTGATTCCGTCGGTGATTGATTTGGGCTTCGTATAATTTATTCCGCGATTATTGTTATTTATTTTACACAAATAAAATTGTTAAAAATCCCAACATCAATTGCCTTCGAAAATATAAATTAACGAAGTTTTGTTGGGACTGAAAAATAAATCATATAATATGAGGACAAAATGTGAGATTATTCCTAAAATTATCTCTTTTGAGTACTGTTATTTTCTACATTTTCTATGCATGCATTTATGTAATTTATTGAAATATATGCTTTATTTTAAAAAAAATATGTATCTCATAAGATGAGGTATATTATTTTAAAAAAATTTAAAGCACGTGTAAACTGAAATTAGAGCCGAAAAATGGGTTGTACATAGACCTGTCAACGGTTTTCGGGCTGGGTTGGGGTGGACTCGGACCCGACCCGTGATAGGACCCAGTAGACCCAGGTCCAACCCAGGACCCGATGGGTCCTTAAAAATATGGACCCGGTCCCGTCAGACCCGGACATGAGACTAGGTACTAAAATAGTTTTTTTTTTTTTCAATGAATCCTAACACTTAGGGGCAGTTTCTGATTGAATATTTCATTATTTTGTTGATACAAAGCTATTCTCATCCTAATTCACATCTAGCAAGCAAATCAAGGAAAGTTTACTCTCCCCTGCTATAAATCCAAACTCTATTTCTTCAACAGGTATAGGTTTCAAGAGTGTCTTCCTCGTAACAAGACTCTAGGTCATTATGTGAATCTGTTTAGGGGTGGTAAATGAGTCGAGCGAACCGAACTGTGACATATTCAAGCTCGGGCTCGGGCTTGACTCGGCTAAGGACCGAGCTTAATTTTGTGTTCAAGCTTGACTTGTTTGACTCGTGAAAAGTTCGATTGAAGCTCTACTCGTTTGTAAAGAGAACTCAAGTGTAAACTTGAACCAAGGCTCAAGCTCGAGCTCATTTAACTAAAAATAAAGCTGTTTAACTCTTGTTTAGCTAAAAAATAGCTCGTTTAATAATTGAAACATGGAAAAAACAAATAACATGTAAAAAATAGACAATTATATTAGAAAATTATCACTAAACAATCATATTCGAAACGACGTCGTATAGGCTTGTGGCTCGACACAGGCTTGGCTCGTTTACAACCAAGTTTTTAAAATTGTTCAAGTTTGACTCATTTATCTAATCGAACGAGCTCCAACTGAGCCAAGTCTGAGTGTCTCGACTCATTTACCACCCCTAAATTTGTTTGAGATTTAGAGAGAGAGTAAAAAGTTAGGTCATTTTATGGACTATGATCCTATTAGGCAAATGGGCTAGTCATAGTCCCATGGGCCAAAATGTTATAAATACAAAAATAAAGAGTTAGAATTTGATAAAAAAGGTACAAAGTTATAAGTCAACTAATACTGATAGCCTAATAACATATAGGCTTATATATAAAATAATCGGATCTCTGGTCCATATGATCGGGTTGGGGTGGACCCGGACCCGACCCGTTTATAAGTTCGGATTCACCGGGTCAGGTCCAAATTGGATCAGGTATATTACACGTGTAATTAGATCCGGGTCTGATTGGGTCCGAGTCTGGACCCGACCCGTTGACAAACCTAGTTGTACGTAACATTATCTTATTTTACAACTGAGTACACATCCACAAGAAAACCCGTGTGAAACAAAATTCAAAAATTTTCCCTTCCCTTTGCGAGAAGCGCACTGTTCACGTCTTTGAGCTATAGAACTCTCATTTTGTTTAGCTCCTTTTTTTTCTGGCCAACCACCACCACTTCACCATGTGAGGTTTCTACTTTAATAATTGGGAGGGACCAGCCCCACTGATTGAAAATCCAATCCCTCTGCCTAGAATTCCTGCGGATGGTGGAGAGTATTTTTTATAATTACACAACAAAATGTTATTTTATAACTAATCATAACAAACATTTACTGTTGTTTATTTATTTTTATTTAAACCGTTACAACAATCAACAAATGTGTCTACTATCTACCAATAAAAAAAAATGTCTACTATCTGCCAGAAAAATTAATCTATAGCCCCTCTCAAATCTATAATATATCATACAGATATTCAGAAAAATGTGGGTTGATATACATATCCGCAAACTTTTAAAGGGCTATATATATATATTTTCTTTTCTATAATTTATAATCTATAAATTTAAACTGTAACAAACATTATCAAAATAATTTTGGTGTGCAAAAAATCCACACCGAGAGAGATTTTCTTTCTATTCCTGAAAAATTATATTTAGGTCCACGATAAATCTATCATATTAATTTTAATTCCTAAATGTACGGAGTTAAAAACTATTTTGGTAGTCTTTTAGGTCATCATTTCCAATGGCCATCTCATATTAATTTTCCACGAATCATTTGCCTTTGAAAAATATAAATCAATGAAGTTTGTAGGGACTACAAAATAATTGTAAAAGACTTGAGGGATTTATTCACAAATTAAGAAGATTAATTGCTATCGAAGCCATTATTGTTATTTTTCCATCCACAGTGAATCGTAAAAGGGCCCTACCAAAAATAATGATAATAAAAGTATGGGGAAAGAAAGAAAGTTTGTTCAACCTATACACATTAATTCCTATGATAATGAGAATACGACAAGTTCCCTGCCAAAATTGTGCAAGGATAAATGGATAATGATTAACATATGTTATTCCTTCACTAAAAAATTAATGGGTGCTATTAACATATCATGTATATCTGTCTAGTTAGATGAAACACCTAAATTTTTGTTACATGAAGTAAGAACTTCTAAAAAAATTTATTGAAACAGGTGATCACATGATGATTGCATGCGAAGCTCTCTCTAACAATTTTAAAGTTTAATACACATCCACGGCGACCCATGCTAATAAAAATGAAAATCTTTTCCATTACCTTTTCCAATATTAAAATTAATTTTTTTTTATATTGTCTGTTGTACAATTTTTAGTAGTTCATGTCTTAATAAAAAAATAGAGTATAATTTCAATAATTTGAATTCATTGAAATATGCACTGAAAATTATATACTTAACTAAACTAATATATGGGTTACAAATCTTAAATGTATCAACACCTTAAAAAATAAAAAAATTTATGAATAAAACTATAAAATTTATGAATCGAATTGCACAATTTTGGATACAAGTGTCATTCTCTAATTAGATCCAATCAAGTCTGAGTTTGATCAATATCCTCAATTATTTGATATATGTATCACTCTCTTATTCGATTCGTATGGTAGGGTGTGTAGTTCAATTTATAGACGATGCAGTTTAATAATGACATGAGTTATCGAAGTCGTCACTGTAGATAAGGCTGAAAAACTGTGCATCAGCTGATGTTATTTTTGTGAGACATGAAGAGAAATTGCGGCCCAAAGCAGAGTATCTCTGCGAGGTAAAAGACACCTTACATCAACTTCAGCCAAACAATCTTAAACCGTTCTGAATCCGACACACAGTCCGTCCCGACCCCCCCAAACAAATTTCATCACCACCACCTTTAATTGTCCTTCCCATGGCGAGGTGACGTCACACTTCACCCCTCCCTTCAAGTCATCCCATCCTCCTTACAACAAGGAAACAAAGGCAAGAAGAAATGCTGTGAAATTGAGATTTGGGTTTCAATGAAAAGGGTCTTAATCGATGAATTGTTGTTCAAAGATCGAATCTTGGAACAGGAGGCATAAATAGATTGTCTCAGTGAAAGTGGGATCTGGGTCGTCAAGAGATGGCGATGATGAGCAAGACCAAGAACATGTTGGAGGGGTTAGTGAGGGAGGGGTCGTTCAAGTGGGGCATCGGACGGAGGAGCTCGCTTGACGCGGAGGTCGAGGAGATGATGAATGGGTCGCCGTCCGGCCGCCGCAAGTACATCTCCGAGCTCTCCCCGGCCGCCAACGTCGTCATCGGCCAGTGCTCAAGGTAACCAACCCTTCAAGTGTTTTGAATCAATTCAGTCTTTCGGAAATCGTTAAAGCATGCTTGATTTATTCTGTTTTTTTTTTTTTAATTATAGAATTCTGGATGTTTCAATGGAGGAACTGCAATCTAACTTTGGCAAGGAAGCCTCGGATTCTCTGAAGAGCCCCTCGCGTTACGCGCGGAGCTTTTTGGAGTACTGTTGTTTTCGTGCTCTCGCGATATCGACCCAAGACACCAATTACCTCTCCGATAAGGTTTTCCGACGGCTGACATTCGATATGATGTTGGCTTGGGAGGCTCCCTCGGCTTCAAGCCAGCCAGTTCTCAAGGCAAGGGTCTTGGATTATTAGTTTTGTGAGTGATGTTTGGATTGGGGATGTCTAAATTGGGTTGTGTTTCTTTTGGTGCAGGTGGATTCGGAGAGTACGGTTGGGGAAGAGGCGTTCTCTCGAATTGCACCGGCGATTCCAATTATCGCTGATGTGATCACTTGTGCTGATCTTTTTGATGTGCTCACGGCTTTGACGGGAGGCCGGCTTCCCATTTCAGTCTATGAGAAATATCTTGGAGGATTGGAAAGGTTAGCTTTCTGTACATATTGATTAGTTATGCTGTGGTTGGAAAACTGTGCTTCTTTCTCTGTTGCATATGCAATTCTAACATGGGGAACATATTTGGGGAAGGGAAATGGAATTATTTCATATACTGGGAAATGCAGAATAATTCTTGGAAAATGTTTTGGGGATGTCTAGGAAAATTTCTTGTAAGACGGGTATTCTGGATATTTAAATCATATTCTCATATCTTTTTTTCCTGCGTGAACCAAACAGTGAAAAGTAGATCTGGGTAGGAATTCATCGACGTACTAAATAGTATGATGGAATTTGGATCCTTGATAGAATAATTACTGTTACAGTAAATCCATCCAAAATAATGACACGAACCAAATGGGGCATTAAAGGTATCCCTGGCAGCATTGGCCATCCATGCACATGTATGTAGGTCCTCTTCAGTTGTTATTATTTTAGGAAAAAGTATATATGCTGGAGTCATTCATACATTTATCAGACTTGCATGAATATGTGTTATGCATGACTTGTGTTTTGCCTATGCTTATCAGTAGTTTCTAAGTTAGGATTTCTTATGTCGTCTTCAATTAACATTGTTGTATTCCCTTGGTTTGAAACTTCTATCTAATGGACACATTTAAATAGATTCTGCTACTTCTTTGGTTGCATGAAAGTTCAGAAAATTAGGGATAATCTGTGATCAGAGTGAAGCTTCTATGTATTTATTTTTAATTTTTATATTTTACATGCAGAGCTATGAGGAAAATGAAGTCACAATCAGAATCATCTCTACTTTCTGGGATTCGGTCACCCGGGAGAGAAAGGATACTTGATGTGGATGGCACAGTTACCACTCAACCAGTACTTCAACACGTAGGAATTTCAACATGGCCTGGTGGGTTTCTAGGTTAATTTTCTCTACATACTTGGGAATTTGACAAAGGTTTTCTTCATTGCTAACACATTAGTAGTCATTGTTTTTTGTAAAAAATAATGTGAATGAGGAAAGATAACTATTTTATGCTGATGCTAGGAATGATTTTTAGGTGTGTTAATTTGATTATATTGTGTGAGATATTCTCATACTGTGTCATCTTTGTTAATTGCAGGGCGATTGATTTTAACTGATCGTGCATTATACTTTGAACCTCTGAAAGTTGTATCTTATGACAAGGCCAAAGTATATGATTTGGCAGATGATTTGAAACAAGTAGTTAGGCCCGAGTTGACTGGACCATGGGGTACACGTCTATTTGATAAGGCAGTCCTATACAAATCCACTGCCTTGTAAGTTGAAATTCACTATTTTATAAGCATATTATATTTTCTGTGCAACCAACTTACTGTCCAGTTTATTACTGTATGTTTTGGAAAGGTATTTAAAGTTACTACTACTACCAATAAGAAACTTTTGTTCATTTTATGTAGATCAGAACCGATATTCATGGAGTTTCCCGAGCTTACAGGACATGCTCGGCGTGACTATTGGTTGGCCATTATTCGAGAAATATTATACGCTCATAGATTTATCAGGAAGTACCAGATAAAGGGAATAGAACGTGATGAAACACTTTCAAAGGCTGTGCTAGGAATTTTGCGATTGCAAGCTGTTCAAGAATTAACATCCTCAAGATCTTTACGCTGTGAGGCTCTTCTCATGTTCAATCTCTGCAATCAACTTCCTGGTGGTGACTTGATACTAGAAGCACTTGCTAGTTTGACATTGTCAAGGGAGCTTGATCGGGCCAGTCATTCAACTGCAGGAAGTGGGATGTATTCAATGTCTGCATCGGCCATATTGTCCAACTTAGGTTTTTTATCACAAGAGGATGAATCGAGGCTTCTTGTAGGAGAGATAGTTGTCGGGGAGATGACTCCTTTGGAAAAGGCCGTCAAAGAGTCCAGGAATAGTTTTAAAAAGGTCGAAGTAGCACAAGCAACGATTGATGGAGTAAAAGTAGATGGCATTGATACAAATTTGGCCGTGATGAAGGTATTTTTGATTGAATGATATTAGCTTGGTTAATATGTACTATTAATTCTATGTAACTTCCTTTAATGTTGGCTATCTTCTTTTCACAGGAGTTGTTGTTTCCAATTACAGAACTTGCAAAGCATCTCCATCATCTAGTTTCCTGGAGTGATCCCCTGAAGTCTACAGTTTTCTGTTGTCTGACTGCATACATAATATTCAGGTTTCAAATTCGGTTCTTTGTTCTGCAGTTTTTAATTATCCTTTGTGAAATTTGGTGCATTTGTTATACTTACTCATGCTACATTGCTCATGCTAGTTCATCTAAAACAATTTCATTTCTCTAACCTTTTTGTTATGTGGATGATTAATTTATGGACCAAATACCTCCTGGTTGCAATAAAATTCGTCAAACAAGTTACCTGTTACTTAGGAGTAACTATGTACAAGTTTTTCTCTCAAATTTTCTTCGGAATGGCTCATATCTCTATTTTGTATTGGTTGAGGCATTTCAAATATAAAACCTGTGTCCTTCCGTGGTTTTCAAACGTATATTCGTGTGTAATAATATCTCGATTTCATCGCAATTTCAGGCACTTAGTTGTGGAACATGTCCAGTTTAGAATAAAGAGTTAAACCTTCTGCTTTTAACTGGTTCAGTCATCACTTGCCATCAGGTGTCTTTGATTTGTCCATTTTGATGTCAACTTTAATATCTTGTTATTTATCATACATCATATTCATCTCAAATTAAATGCGAAAGCGATGAAAAATGTGATACCCAGCCGACAATATTGATGACTGTGTGTTATTAATCCACGCAGGGGATGGCTATGCTATGCATTTGTTATGGTGCTTCTCTTTCTTGCAATTTTTATGCTGCTCACAAGATTCTATAACCAAGGTAGATCCATTGATGAGGTTAAAGTGAGAGCCCCACCAACCATGACTACAGTGGAGCAGCTATTGGCAGTTCAGAATGCAATTTCGCAAGTTCAAGAATTCGTCCAAGATGGAAACATTACTCTTCTGAAGTTGCGAGCTTTGCTGTTGGCTGCTCTTCCCCAGGTCCATTCCTTTTCACATTATCTTCTTTGTTAATTTCTATCTTATTTGATGGATTGGGATCGAGAGTGTGGTTGGATTTTTAAATTGATCATCAGCCACCACCATTGGTTGAGTTTTGTTTTACTGGCCCACATTTATGAATCTTCTATAAAGTGGGATTAAGCGGGCTCCAAGGCTGAATTGAGCCTAGCCCGCTACATCCAAGGGATTAAGAACTCTTGCATTAATTCAAAATTTTCATTTTCTTGCATTTCTTCCTCGTTTTGTTGTATTTTATTTTATTTTAAACTATTATATGATACGTATATCATTTATTATTATTAAAAGAGTGGTTGATGAATCCCTTGGCGACCATTGACCGCATTACTGATACCTAGCGCTTTTTAGAACATTGGCTATGATTCACAAGCCCAATTACTTTTTCTTTGTGCTTGTGGTGTGATGTCAGATCCTCTCTTAAAAATAACATCACCTATAGCCGTCCCGCAGAGTAGGGTGATGGAAAGATTGCATACAGTCTAACCTCCAAACATTTCATATTTTTAGGATTCAAACTGACTTTGTTATGTTTGCGGGCACTTTACTTTTGCTCCAAACACTTAAATCCTTTTGTCCCTTTCTTTGGTTATTTTATTGGGTTTTTTATTTTTAAGTCCCCATAAACTATAGGATTTAGCGATCAATCCCTCATTTCTTCATATTTTGGTTTTAGCCCCCAAATTTAAAGATATGTTCATTTTTAGTCCCTCTCAGATTTTAAAAAGAAAACCAAATAATTTAGGAATAGGTCACTCCCAAGGACTAAAAAGGAACATATCCTTTAAATCTTGGGACTAAAACCAAAATATGAAGAAATGAAGGATCGATTACTAAATCCTATAGTTTATAGGGATTTAAAAATAAAAAACCCTATTTTGGTTCATTTTACCTTATATAACTACTTTTTAGATGGCAATGATTACGACATTAAACCATTAAAATTCATCCATCCTGAGATGGAAGCGAAGTATTGATGGCAGTAGCGGTGAGAAAGGAGTGTAGAGTTCTACTTTAATAATAAATATTTTTTACATGAGAGAATGAGTATAACACCAATCCATTATAATCCATCCACCAGTGTAGGATAACACAGTTGTTGGAATAATTTATCTCTGCGATTCTTGCAAATGTAAATTTATAGAAGCCATTCCTACTGTTCAATGAAAAATTTTCATGAATTGAAGAATGACCTTATCATTATGACACTAATCCGCAAGAGCTAATATACAACTTTAGGCTAATGCGAGGCATTAATTCTCATCAACACTGAATCCACAAAATCTTACTGATATTAATCTAGATATGACTTTTGAGGAGGAATTGAGGCGCATCTCTGTACAGATATCACAACCCACGGGTTTAGATGTAGCATTGCTTTAAATTGATGATATTTTGATGTATTTCTTGAATAGGGTGCCTTATTTTATCAGTCTTTGTAGATAATACTGCATTATCTCTTCACTAACGATGGTAGATAAATGAACAGGCGACAGATAAAGTTGCAATGGCGTTGGTTTTCATGGCGTTAGTCATAGCATTTCTACCCACTAAGCTTCTGATACTTTGGTTGTTCCTGGAATTGTTTACACGGAATTCGCCACCGAGGAGAGCCAGCACCGAGAGATGGACAAGAAGACTGAGGGAATGGTGGTTCAGCATACCTGCTGCTCCTGTTGTGCTTGAACGAGAGAATAAAGAAGACAAGAAGAAGAAGTAAGCCTTGTTTTTTTTATACTTGTATATCATATGTACAGATGTTTTTGCATAGATGTTAATCTCTTCAATGTATAAAAGAAGGGATCCACCAGTGGTCACTACAATGAGAAAAATATTCTTCTTTCATTGAAATCATGGTAAGAGAGAAATCTGTGTTAGCATATAATGTTGTGTGTTGTGTTGGTTGCCAAAAGTGAACTTACTATTCAACATATTCTATGATTATAGCAGTTTAAAAAGTCAATCACAGATTTATTAGCCTTCTGTTTTGAATACATTTTTCCAATAAAAATAGCGAAAACTTCTCACATAATAAGGTGGTTTTTTTATATCATTTTTTTTATAACTGGGCTATTGTATCACGTATAGTTAATATATTACACAGTACTTTAACTAGATATATATCTAGTTATAATATTTGTTAAAAAATTCAAAACGTGTGGATTGGAATTGAGACCGGAAAATGAGTTGTCCATAATATTATCCATCATCAAAATAAGAAGAGAATGCTCTTCCCAGTTTGTTTGTTTTGTTTTGTTTTTTTTTTTTTTATGTTTTTTTTTCCGCTAGATAAATTATGTTGTATTTCTATGAGATGAACAAATGTACATGGAAATTAATGTAAAAAAAGAGAAGGGGATCACAAAAGACCTTGCCAGATCTGATAGTGATATGATCCTCTTTGTCTTCCTGCAAAATCTGAGTGAAATCCCTCCAGAAATTCACAGGTTCATGCACAGTACTTCCCATGGGGGATTGATAGGCTGCAAGATGATCAGCTGGTCTATTCCCCTCCCTATAGACGTGCTTGGCCTTCCATGCGCTTAAAGAAGGGGAGAGTGTCTGATAAATCTCTAACAGCGGTCCATGGGATCCTGCCATGGCCATGAATCCACGCGATGACAGTGGTAGAATCAGATTCAAGCCAAAACCGAGTAGCATTCAAAGAAGAACATAAATGCAAGCCCTCCCTTTAGTGCGCGAATACTCTATCTGTTAGTGTGCGAAGACAATCTCCATGGCAAGTCCCGAACCAACGCACCAAATGCAAAACGATCATCCAATCTCGAGCCATTTGAATCCCGGGTGAGAGAGAGAATGCGACGGACCAGAAAGGCCTTAGAACACCTAGAATTGCGAAAGATCCGATCATTCCTTTCCATCCAAAGAGACCAAAAAGTTTGGGTTAAAAGCAAGTGAATTTTTTTTAAAGCTCTTCCCCGTTGAACATTCTAGTATGTGAAAATAAGAAGAGAAAATTCTTCGACAAGATGGTGCGCGGCTGTAGAAATTGGGGTGGCCGGGCCGGGGTGACTATGGGAAGATTATGGGTTTGTAGGAATCTAATTTTTTCAAACTTGTTTTTAAATTGAAAAAAAAAAAAAAGATACGGCTTAATTAAAAGTTATATACACACTTTTACTAATAAGTGCTTAAAAGCTAGAGATAATTTCTTTCAAATTCAATTTTAAACTCAGTTTTTGAAAGAATTTTTTTTTTTCTCAGACTCATATCCCAACGCTCCCAAAATAAGGAAATAGACCATTAGATATTGTCATATCAAAAGGAAGAGTTAAAATTTAATCAAATCCTAATTTAAATTTACAATTTAAAGAATATCTTAGTTAAATGCATATCTCAAAAATGAGAATAATCAAATTGTCCAATGCCCTAACCTAGACCCAAAGAGTTAACATGTTTGTTACTTTCCAACTTTAGAAAAATCAAAATCACTTTCAAATATGTTACCAAATGATGCCTTAAAAAAATTGAAGTCACTAATATGAGTTGGTCGTCAAGGGGATCGAGTTATGTCCAACCAGCGTTGGACAATTTGATTGTCCAACATGATCGTGACCGTCCGAACTTATAGACGCAATATGATTGAGATATTCTATAAGAATTTAAAATTAAAATGAAGATCAATTAAATTCTAAACTTTCTTTTTTTAAGATTCAATTAAATTGCGTATTTTAAAGTCATCAGATCGGACGGTCACAATCATGTTGAACAATTGTCTATCGTTCGTTGGACCTAACCCGATCCCGCCGTCAAGTTAACCCATTCATCTAGTGTGGAAAATATTTAAAGTTTCTAATGCTATATATATAAAAAATATAAAATAATATATATAAAAAAAAAATTAAAAAAAAGTAGGGCAATTTTCATGTTTAACCCTAATTTTAAAAATAAAAAATTAAGATAAAATTCAAATTTAAAATTAGGACAAAATCAAATAGTATTTAAAATTTAATCTTATAAAACAACCATTCAAAATTAAAATTTAAAAATTTAAAATTGATGTTTAAAAATATGAAAAAAAAATCTCCATTATTAGGAGACTTGATTTGCAAATCTAGTCGGAGTCTTAAAATTAAAAAAATTATGGGGTCTAAAATTTGAAAACTATCCTAAAAAAAAAAGAAGTCAAATCTTCCTTTATTCTATTTGTCTATTTCTTTTTTTAATAGCAATACAATCTGAATTAGATTTGGATCTGATATTGATACGGGCTTAGACACATGCAGCTATAGGCCTATAACTTACCCTTAAATAAAATAAAAAAAACAAATCACCATGATTTCTTCCGATGACATTGGTATCAAATCAAATCACTTACCCAAAAATAAAATAAAATAAAATAAAATAAAATTTCAAAAGAGACTACATAACAAGTAGGTTCTCATTGAAACTAATATGCTGCGTACACAAAAGGCAAGATAAAGATATATATATATATATATATTAAAATTTAAAAAAATCATTTAATTAAAACCAAAACCTTTAGAAGTCTCCCAATAATCTTCACAAATAGAATATTCCATCATCAAAGACCAGCCGTTGTGCATCACTGAAAAATCCCTTTGGATTTTCATAAATCAAAGTCTGTATCTCATCTTCTCTGACCATCTCAGATAAAGCTCCTCCTCCTCCTCCTCCTCCTCTTCTATGTCATCAAAATTGATCTTTTCATGGCGTGGTAGCCCGGTGAGGCATTGTACCAAGGGCTTGAACTGAGAAACATGTACATGGAACACTATGGGTGGTTTTGTATATATAATCACCGGATCGGGTGGTCGGCGTTGCAGCGGAGTTTTGGCGGTAGACATTGATGGCAATGTCGATTCTGTTGACGATCCCGGTGGCCTCAACGACAAAGCGGAGGAGATCTTACACATGTCAGTCTCTCTAATGAAGAATTGAATGGACAAAATGAACAAATAGGAGATGTGGGTATGGGTTGCATTTGGTTTGTAAGCTTGAGAGGTTGGTGAGTGAAAAATTAAATGTGTGTGTGTTTTTATATATGTAGGTGAAAAAGGAGATGGGGGGACACTATCATGGAGTTAGGGTTTATCGGAGATATTGTTGCACCAAATCCACACGTATTAGTTGATCCTATGTATATCCATCATTTCTTCCCATCCCATGTAACTGTCAAAATATTTAACGTTTAATTAATAAGTTGTTTGTGTTGTGTACTTGTGTGTGTGTGTGTTTGTTAATGGTATCTCAAATCTATCTATATATTATAGATAACCGGAAGTGTTTAAATTTTTAAGTCTTTCTTTTTATTTTTCATTTTTACCCTTAGTTATTCATGATCTTTTATTATAGAATAAGGGTAAAAATGAAAAAAAAAATACATAATTTTTATTAGTTATATACTGAGATAAGGAGGAAACAAAAAATCGATCTATTTATACATGTGTAAGCCCGTTCCTTATTTTTTCAATTTTTTTTCACTATATTTAAATATTGTGAGATATTCATCACACGTATTTAAAAAAAAAAACATCAAATGAATGGTATTAATCATGTCCCAACATCTTGATTTTTATAGTGGGATAAGGATGAAATAAAACATCTATCTTTATATCTATTTAAATTTGCATAATACCGTATCTACATCCACAAAATCTCAATATTTTCTAATCATTGTCAAATAAAAGATTTTGATAATATAGGGCTGTTGAGGGGTATATATGCAAAAATCCATTTTTAAATATTTTTTTATTTACAATCTAACTAATCTCTCTTAACGTATCAATTGATCACTTTAACATGTAAATTAAAATAGGATCACTTTTATCAACAAATTAAGTAACTGAGAAGATGTGAACCGTTGCCTGTCAGTTATAAGAAAAAATAAAAATTGCAGGTATGGATATCAATATATTAAATCCCAATAATATCTGATGAATTCGTTATTTATTACAAAATTATAAATGTTTTTATTATTTATTGGGAAAATATTTTAAAAAAATATTTTAAAAGTTAAAAATGCCAAAATCAATCACAATTTAAAATTATACAAAAAAAAAATCTCAATCACATAATTTCAGAAATTAAAATTCTGAAATGAGATTTTTTTTCTATAATTTTAAAAAGTGATTGATTTGAGTATTTTTAATTTTTAGAAGATTTTTTTTGAGTATTTTACTTTATTTATCTTTCATATTTATTATACTCCTCACTAATCACACTCATGACATTTTAAAAATATCTATTATTTACTTATTAAAAGAATTTTGTGACCCAATATTTTCATTTTTATCCTTAATTTAATTTTTTAATTACTGATAGTAATAAATTTATTTAAATTTTAAAATTTTAAAATCATTAAATTATACGATCTGATCTAATAAGATTATGATTTGTTTAATTACTAAACTATTATTATCAGATTTAAAAAAAATCATAAAATTTTAAGATATCAAAATCAGATTTTATTAAATCATATAAATATATTTTTATTTTAAAATCAATAAATCATATCTACATATTCTAATTTTTTAATTTAAAAATTAAATATATTTACCATATATATCCATTAAATTTTATTTCCATGAATATGTTTTTTTGTAATAGAATGAAAAAACCTCATGAACTAAAATAAACTATATAAGATGTACATATGAATGTGCATATAATATACCTTATAAATCTATATATCTATCTATTATCTATTGCTTATTTATTAAAAGGATTATGTGACCCAATATTTTCATTTCTTTTTTTATCCTTTATTCAATTGTTTAATTATTCAATAGTAATAGATATTTTTAAATTTAAAATTTTAAAATGATTCAATGATACACAATCCAATCTAATAAGATTTCTTTTTATCATTTAATCAATTGTTTAATTGTTAATAGTAATAAATTTATTTAAATTTTAAAATTATACAATCTAATCTAATAAGATTGTGATATGATATGATAAAAAATAATTATCTATTATTTATTAGATGTGATCCAGCTTTTTCATGTTTATTTTTACGCCCATAAATTTAATAAAAAAAAATTTTATTTAATTTTTAAAACTTATTCATATTTTTTGTCGATTTATTATTTGACTTTGTAAATAATAAAATCAATGTACATGTTATATTTCATACATTATGCATTTTGTATTTTTTTGTTTTTCTTTTATTCGATTGTTTTCAAAAAATTTTAGTCACACGTAATTTTTATTTATTTTTGAATTTTTTGCTATTTATTTCCATTTATGCCTATCATCTTTTATTTTCAAATTTTTTACACCCTATTTTTTGGTATTCTTATTTAATAAAGGTTTTATTATTTTAAAAATCTTATACATATTTTCTTGTTTCTTTCATCACATAAATAAACTTGTTAATTATTGAAATTTAAAATACCAAAAGATAATTTAAATTAAATAAATAATTGGTAGAAAATGAGTTTTAAATTTATCAGTTTTTTTGTTTTAGGATAAATATTCTAACCCATTCTCTCTTGATTTTAGAATAAAATCCACCTAAAAAACTATAAATGCTCCTCACCTTTCCTATTGAAGTTCATTCCATTTTTTAGCTCTTCATCTCTTTAGAAAAGAATTTTGCTTTTTACTTTTTATGTGTTATGATTTATGTTTGGTTAATTTTTATTTGTTTTTAGATGATTTTTTTAGGATGATGAATGTGTTTTATTTTGAATATTTTTTAATATTTTTGTTGGGAATTGCTTAACGATGAAAAAATTTATAATCTTTTGCTTGGTTGAATGTTTATATTTGTGCATACATAGAGTTCAACATAGGGTATGTTCTTTTCAATATTTTGATTTTGATTTTATTTTTATTATCTAATTAATCATTTTAGTCATGAGTAGAGTTCATGTTATTAGAGTTTTTTTTATTTAAATAACAATTTAAAAATAATTATTCAAGAAAATATGCTTCAACCGAAAATAATGTTCTTAGAGAATCTTTAGATATCATTTATTTAATTTATATTTAATATTGAAGTTTAAAATTACATCTAACAAATCTTATTTTAATTTCATGTTTATAATTTTTTGTTTCAATCTTTGTATATGTATTGCTGTTTTTTTTTTTTTTTTTTGTAATGTTGATCTTTCTATATCCTTCTTTGGATCTTTATTTGTAGAACTACATAAAATTCGGTTTAATGTTTAATTTTAAGTTTCATGTTCATGATTTATTACTTTTTATAAGGTTGAGTTTTATATCACATACAATCTGGATCAAACCGGTCTCCATAGGTTATTTTGGTTGCATCTCATAAGTTTTCTTAAACATCTTTTGATATGAGATATGTTTAGTTTTAATGGGATCTACTGATTTGACATATTTACAATAGGTTTGTAACATTTATATGGCATATGGTGGGATCCTATATACTATAAAATGTTCCATTCAACATTTAATTTTGAAATTTCAAATTAATTATGTAGCCCTATTCTCATTAGTGTTGTGTATTTTGGTTTCCTTATTTATTTAATATGTCAAAAGTCAAGCTTTCATAAAATGATATATTAAATAAACAATTCATGTGATGGAAATATGCTGCTTGAGTTTGGTACTTCGTGTAATTTGATAATCTTCCTTTGTTTTCTTAATAAGTTCATTTTTTTAATGCATAATGAAAATGCTTGTATGTTAATGTTGCAGTTGTTATTTGGTAGTTATCTTTCTATATGACATAAATGCCAATACAAAAAATAATCCCTTTTGATTTAATTTGTATGTTTTTATATAAAATGTTTTATCTGTATCTTTTTTTTCCATTTTGGTTTTGTTTCTATGTTTTTATCAAATCCCTATTTTTTAGGGATTTGTTTATTTATTTATAAATTAGAGAAAATAAGATATAATTAGTCAAATTTATATTTATATTTTTAATTTAAGTCATGATTAATAAAATACATTTCATTTTTACACTTTTTTGTCATATAATCTCATAAAAAAATATAATGATAGTATAAAAAACATGTTTTTTTTGGCACTCAACCTTTTTGGTGGGTTCCATTTTATGTGTTGGTACAAGGTTTCATGTAGAATTTAACAAATAATTTAATACTCTGTATAAAAAAATTTAAATTTGAATGCAAGATACATATAATAATCAATTTTAAAATTTTAAATACATGAAATGGAAAAAACGAATTACAAGTAACAAAAAATATCAGTTTTTAATGATTTTTAAATTTAAAATATGTGATAGATAATTTAAAATTGAATATATAATGCATTTAAAATCAATTTTTTTCATACATTTTTTCAAAATTTCAAATGAGATAAAAGACACTATCGAATATTTTTTAAATATCCTTACTATGAATTGTGATGTGTGATTGAATTTTTATTTGTTTTTAGATGACTTAATTTTTTTGGGATATGAATGTGTTTTGTTTTGAATACTTTTTTATATTTTTGTTGGGGATTGCTTTATAAAAAAGTTATAATAATTTGTTTGGTTGAATATTTTTATATCTCAGGAGAATTGATTAGTGCATGCACAAAAGATCGACACACAAAAAAAGTAAGTTGTTCGTTTCGATATTTTTATTTTATTTTTATTATCTAATTAATTATTTTAGTCAAGAATAGAGTTAATGTTCTTAGAGTTTTTTTAATTGAAATAACCATTAAACATTTATTTAAAAAGTAACCTTCAACCTAAAATAGTGGACTATATACATATAGAGAGAGAGTTTATAGGGTTGTTAGGGATTTATTTAGTTATTTTTTTGGTTTTTTTTTTAAGACTATACATTTTATTTTTTTATGATTTATTTGTGAGAGTAGAACATGTGCACGAAATTTTGACTGTTGTTTATTTTTTTTATATTCCTCTAGCATAAAAATATTGATGATTCTTTATTTATTAATGATTGAACTAATAATATGTGTCCAATGTTTTTTTATTTTTCTTTATGAAGATATTTATAATTGATATTACATTTAAGATATTTATATGTTGTCTCTATAGAATAGTAACATATTCTTTTTTAGTATAATATATAAAAAAAATTGTATTTTTATTTAATGATTATTTAATTTTGTATAATATATAATTGTCACTATATTTTATTTATATATATATAACTATGAAGGTTATACCACGTGCTTTGGTATGTGCATGTGCATGATGACTAGTTGTATTTTATATGTATAATATTTGAGATCGAGAGATGATCTTGATTTTAATTCTTATATCTTCATAATATATCCTATTTAATTTCATGTATCCGCACATTTATAATATTGTTTTATTATATATATTTAATTTTATTTCCTCATCACACAGATTCAAAACATAGATGGATCCAGTTTAGCAAAAAATTGGTTTTGTTTCAGATGCAAATTAAAATAGTCAAGGATTATATATATATATATATATATATATATATATATATATATATATATATATATATATATATATATATATATATATATATATTGAATAATAGGTAGATGTTTGCTACTCGATTCCATTTTTGAATATCGAATTACAAACTCAATAATCATATATATTAGATTGAAATTAAATTCTTTCCATCAGCTTAATATGAATCCTATGATCAATCTTTAACTTTCTATATCTTGATACTCAGTTGAAAAATGTGTGAATTGCGGACGTGACTACACAGGAGATCCTTCACGAGAGTGTTGCTACACACAATTTTTATTTCTGGCCCCAATTCCAATCTCACATGTGTCAATGGAAAATCACCAAAATATATAAACACATTAATGAGATATATAAAAATATGTATCTTATCAGATGAGTTATATTATTATTTTTAAAAAATTACACACACGTGGAGACTGAAATCTGAAAAAGGTTTTTACGTCAAATTATCCTTCTTCAATGGAAAATGTTAGACTTAGTAACATTCACCAACCAAAACTCAGATCTCACATGATTTCATTTTTTAAAATATAGGAAACATCATCTAATGAGGTATATGCTTTGACAAAAAGTGGGTATGACTCAATTTCTAGTTGAATGAATCCATTTTTAGTAAGTGTAAGAAAATATTTAATGCGGTATATATATGTTTCACTGGATTTCTAACATAATATATAGGACTGTGTTTTGGACTGAGAAAAAAAAAAACTGAGTGTAACAACATTCTTCTTCAATTCATGCATATCCAAGCCCTCATGGGCTAGATCTCGTTATGGGCCCAAATCCAACATGTACGTCACTCCCAAGGCTCGTCGCTACTTTTACTCTTTTAGCCCAAACTACCATCCCAAATATACGTATACAAAGTTTGGGATTGTAATTTGCTTTAAAAGTAAATAAATTTGGGTGATACATTCTCATTTGTGAAAGATGAATACTTCAACTAATTGTATTAATCTTTTTTTGAAAAATGTAAAAAACATATAGACTGCGGGGGCTGTAACTAAGTGATTTTTTTTTTCTTTTTCAAAAATTTACTTTTGGAAAATGTTATACCATTTTACAGTGCAAAATGTAAACTTCTAATGAGCATATTATTTTATTAAATGTGAGATGTATATTTCAATAAATTGAATGAAATCAGTTTGTAAAAGGAGCTATACAAGTCTATATTTTAAACTATAAAAATGAATGAGTATAACATAAGTTTTTTTTTATAAGATGAAGAGAACGAGACCCTAAGTACTACAGTCCTGCAAAGCAAGCCAGGCCCAATGGGTAGACACCAACCACGAGCCACCCAGGCTCAGATGCACTCACGTGTCAGTCCGACCCGGCCCACTTAACTTGAATAACTTGAAAACTTTGATGTTGTATTATAAGCATGCAAGGAGATGATGTGTGGGAACATGACATGAGTCCACATTTTTTTAATTTTGAAATTTAGAATCCCTCTATATATATATATATAAAAGTTATATTTGTTTGATATAAAATCCTTCCAATAAGATGCTTTTAAAAATATTGTGGATATTTTTTTTTTCTGCTTGTTTTGCGGTTAACACAGGTCTAGAGGTATGTAATTTCTCAAAAAGTGCATCTATTTTTCTATAAAAAATAATATATTTATTAAAATAATTATTAATTTCATTTATAAAAGATCTTTATTTTTATAAACAAACGGATAAATCCCTATAAAATAGCAATAAGATAATATTATAATTCAAATAAAAAGGAAAAAATGACAAGTTTTTTATTAAATAAAAAAATTACTTTTTCATTAGAACATCAACTTAGATTACAATTTAAACCAAATGAAATTATAATTTGAAAATTAAAAACAAATGAATGGATATGTCAAGGCGGTTGGAGGAGGGCGGAGGAAGTAGAGAGGGGAAGAGAGAGAGAGAGAGAGAGAGATGGTGGAGTTAAGAGAGTGTGATATAAAATATACATCTAGGGATGGTGTTAGTTTACAGAAAATCGGGGTGGGAATATGCAATCCAATAATAATCAATAATGATAACAAACATAAGGTAGAGTAATATAATCCATGTATTCAGGTAAGAAGCAAGGGTCATCCAACCCACAAAATACAAAACCAAAACCAAAACCAAGACCCCCCTCCTCATGATCACCCCCTCCCTAGTAACTCATGCAAAGAGTACTTCCTCCTACCTTTCACCAACCCCTCCCCCATCAATTCTCCCCCTCCCCTCCATATAAACCATCCCATACAAACACACCCACACACATGCACAACCTCATCACCCCTCCCTCTCTTGGCCCTCCAAAATGGAGAATCACCCCCTCTCAACCCTAGCAATCTCTCTTACCCTCTTCATGTCCATCCTCCTAGCTACCCTTACTAATACAACTTCCCAACAACTATGCATCCCACAATTTGAGCTCGCTAACGAGGCCTGCAACATATTCGCGCATACACCCTCTTCATCAAGTCATCCTGTGACACCACAGGATGATAATGACGACCATGACCATGATCATGCTGATGATGACAATGACCACCACCATCATCATCACCACCATCATCATGATGATGACGCGCCCCCTCCACCAACGCCACCTCAACCAGTGCCGGCTCCACCACAACCGGTGCCCCTGCCACCACCACCTCCACCTCCACCTCCACCGCCACCACCGCCTCCCTCGCCAGCGGGGCAGTCGGCATGCTGCAAGAGGCTAATGGGGATCGACAACGAGTGTGTTTGCAGGCTCATGGCGCGCCTACCGAGGTTCATCACGAAGGGCAACCACACAATCACTATTGCGCCTGATCAGGGATGCAATGCCACCTACACATGCCCTGGTTTCCCTTAGAGAGGGACTGAATAAAGTGAGGGAGGTCTAGCCATCTATAGCTGTTGTTTGGCCTTTGTTGTCTCTCTTTTTTTTTTTTTTTTGTTAAATGGTTCTTGTTGGGTGATTGTTGCTAGTGCTTGGAACAAGTTGCATTTTTAGTGTTTGATATTTATCTTGTGGATTTTAAAAATGAATGTTTGTTTTTAATAACTTTTACTCTTATATAATTGTTTATGCAAAATAAATAAATAAATAAAATAATCACAATATTCGTTTAATGAAACATATGTACTACCTACTGTAAAAAATTTAAATAGGATTGTATGCGCTCCTGCATACAAAATTTCTTATAGTAACCTTATAAAATTTTAAAATGATGGTAGATAGTCTTAATGTGGTCTTTTCATGGTTTTCATATTTTTTTGATGGTGTGTATATATATTTATAAAAATTAAAATATATACTCTGTTCTTTAAGCAAAAATATTTATATGCTTAATTTTACATCTTTATTAGGACTTAGTTAAAGCCTGGTTACATGGGCCCCTGATTACATTCAATTTTTTTTTTTTTTGGTAATAAAGAACTGACTACATTCAAATTGATTGTTGTTCAAATCGTGTACTTCATTTTTGTGAAGATATGTACTTCAACTAGTGTAGACCTTCAAAAAAAATTAAAAGATGGTGGGATTGCAAAAATGATTATAAGAATGATTATCACTAACATTTTCCTTGCTTTTTATGTCGAAAAGTGCCCCAAATTTAAGACTTATTTCATTAGTGTACAACAACTATTTAATAATTGTATTATTATTTTAGACCTTTTTTTTATAGTATAATATTTTAAGTGATCCAAGTTTTAGCGAGCTTTGTTTCTTGTCCCAAATGCATTTCGTTTCTGATAAAATTACATCCATATTATGTCTTTCAAATAAAGATATATGACCCTAGACTGAGAAACTAGACTAATATATAACTATATAAGAATAGTTGTAGCAGACTTGCAATGCTCTATTTAATATTCTACTACAAAAAAACTAATTTAATTTTCTTTGAAATCAATATAACTGAAAAATCGATCCCATAATACATATATTGAAACCCTAATTGAGAAATACAATACATGACGAAACCCCAGCCTTCTCACTCAAATAAGTTTGCCATTCTAAATTAATTAGGGTAGGGGTTTTCCATCATAATTTAGTTTATACATTTTTTTTTTCACAATTCATTTTATATTTTTAGTGGACACTTTATTTATAAAATAAAAAACCTAACTCAAAGAAACCCATCTAAAAAAAAAAAAACTAATTTCCTTTAGCAATTAATCAACAATAGATGTTTTTGTTTTGTGTGAAGAAACCATATGAAAACAACACCTTCATTATGCCAATCAAGCTCATTTACACGACATCATGTTCAATTTTTGTTTCCCCATCTAATGACAACTATTTGAAACCACAAAATGTGATGAAAACAATGCAACCTCAAACAGTGAAACTGTATGGAGGCACTGATAATTGACTTTACATGTACGGAGGCAATTAATTAATAGCTCTTAAAACTCAAGACCTTCAGGGAGAGCGTCCTCATGTTTCTCGAAGATAATTAAGGTTTCATTCAGTATTGCATCCCATTGATAAATATCAGTCTCTGATTAAAGGTTGACACGTGTGTTTTAAGATAATTTAATACATATGTCAATCATTCATAAGGGGGTGACATATACTGATAATAATAATAGTGTATGTAAGCTCACTGATGACAATAGGCTTAACAACAATTTAAATTCAGTTGTATTGAGAAACTAATAAGGTTACTTAATAACTGATTATCATGAACGCCATGCGTGACGTCAAACTTGAATGTTGATAATTTCAGGTGTTTATTGCGTTAGAAGTTTTTTTTTTTTTTTTTCTGTGTTGATTTGAGTTAGAAGTTGAGTTACCAAAAAAATGGCATTCACAGTTTCCACCATTAATTATTCAGAGGCACCAAAATGGCATTCACAGTTTCCACCATTAATTATTCAGAGGCACCAAAAAGGATTATTTTGGATTGAGTGCATGGTGTGGTCACCTGTGATGTGTGAACTGTTTTGATGTACCTCTAAAAAAAAAAAAAGAACAGCAAGCTAAGGGAGCCCTAGCTATTGTGGATGGCTTAATTACAAGCTCCAAGTAGTTGGGAGAGAGTAGCATAACATGTTATGCCATAACAATTGACTGGATTCAATGAGGGGTCAATTGTTGTTTTTATGACACCCACAATTTCCTAGACAATGGAAGGAATATTGTGGTGGAAGGTCAACTGTGCTCTTAAAATGTCTCCTTTGTATTTAGTCTCTCTCTCTTTTTGTCTTTAATGTCCCCATAGTGTCCCTCAATCCTTCTCTCCCTCCACTCACATACACCCCCCCTATAGAAAAAACACACTGGGATGTCATGCATGTAAGCTTTTGTGTATGCAATCCACTACTCGAAGATGATAATATGGAGGTAGAAAGAAAGAAAACAATATATTTCTGATGCAAGTTTGGAGGATCTGAACTTGAGATCTATAGAGAGCAAATTCATAACCCTGATTAAAGAGTAACTTTATGTTTCCATTTGTTTCCTTTCAAATGTAGCAATATATGTGTCTGATATTATTATTTTCTTGCGGGGAGGAGGGCTATAAGAAAAAAGAAAGATAAAGAAAACCAAAACATTAATGGGGAATGAAAGGTAAGTATTTGGGACAGGTTGTTGAACTAGCATAAAGTAATTCAGAATTTATGAATTTTGAAACCAAATTTAGGACTCCTCGAAGCACAATGTCTTTATTTTCCATTTCTAATCTGGGTATCCACAGAAAGTGCTCAACAGAATAACAGAGTTCTAAAAAAAACAGAAAAGAAAGAAAAAAAGGAACCAAATAGAGTCAATATATGAGAAGCAAAACACACACATTTATAGTGTGACACAGTCCCCTCTCCCATATTTCAATCTCACACTTCAAACTTGATCTCCCTTCAAAAAAAAAAAAAAAAACAAAAAAAACAAAAATAATTTTTTTTTAAAAAAAAAAGGAAAACCAAGTCCCCAAAACAAAAAGCCGCCGTATATACACACAAAAAAAACTCTCACTCATTTTTAAAATTCATTATATATATATATATATATATATATATATAATTAGTAATCAATAAAAGTGTTACTGTTGTTATTGTTGTCAAGGAAGCTTTTCACAACCTCCAGACCTGGCCTTAGCACGTCCCGGTCCCACATCTCCTTGAACCGGGCCGGTTCACCCTCCAGTACGGCCCGAACCGCCTCGGTCGCGTCGAGCCGGTGGAGCCTCCACCCGGCCGAGCTCCCCAACCGCACGATCTTCATCCGTTGGACCTCCGCGAGCCTCCTCGTGTTCTCCTTCACCTCCTCCACCGCCTCCTCGTACGCCTTTCGGGCCTCCCCGTCCGCATCGGGCCTGGCCCGCTGCCCGAACCTCGAAAAAAATTTCGAAAACTCTGGCACGCCAATGGCCCGGTTCAGCCCGACGTTCCGGCCCGACTCGGCCCGCGATTCGGCCGTGCCGAGGTACCCCGCGAGCTCTTCGAACATCCCCAACCCGAGCATCTCGTCGACGCGGCGGTCGAGGTGCTCGACGAGGACGTCGCCGGCGATGTCGACCCAGAGGAAGCAGCAGTTGAACCGGAGCCGGACCGGCGAGAGGAAGTCGTCGTGGGGGACGAATCTGTCGGAGAGGAGGGCGTGGATGAGGGAGTTGGAGCCGCCGGCGAGGACGGGAAGGCGGCGGCGGGAGGAGATGGAGGAGACGGCGGAGGAGGCGAGGCGGCGGAAGGCGGAGGGGGGGAGGTCTCCGGCGGAGGGGTCGGCGTCGCCGAGGAGGTGGTGGGGGACGCCGCGGCGGTCGGGAAGGGGGATTTTGTTGGTGGTGACGTCGAGGCCGCGGTAGAGCTGGATCTTGTCGGAGTTGATGATCTCGGACGGGAATCTCGAGGCGACGTCGACCGAGAGGCGGGATTTGCCGGTGCCGGTGGCGCCCATGACGACGACGATGGGGGTTTTCTTGTTGTCGTGGTGGGGACGACGACGATGGTGGCGGCGGGGGTCCATCGGATTGGGGGACCACGGGAATGGACGGACGGATCGGGGTCTTCTGCAGAGGGAGAGTCTCATATAGCACAAATCGGACGGTCTCTGATTTTTTTGATTTTTTTTTTTTTGGTTTTATGTAGAATGTTTGTTGTACGAGACAAATGTGGTGTTTTTTTGTCAGAAATTTTGGATTAGAAGGAGAGTGAGGTCTTCTTATTGAGGGGGAGAGGGAGGGGGAGGGTTTTTATTTTTTTTAATTTTTTTTTTTTTTTTGGGAGAGGTTTTGATAGGTTGAATGGGGAGGGGTTTATATATATGTTGTAAAGGCCTCTCATGCCTACGTGCATTTTTTAATTAATAATAATTATTATTATTTTTCTGGAATGAGTCAATGAGATGCTCACTAGATATTTTAGTGTATGATATTGTAGTGGATGTATTTGCTCTTAGGGTGCGTTTGGTTGCGCGATTGCAAAATTGATTCTGCAGGAATCTGCGATTGCAAACTGATTCTGCAGGAAGCTCACTTTCTCAGCTTTCTGAAATCGCAGCTTTTGGGCACTATTTGCCTGAAATCTGTGTGCAGGAAGCTGCTACAGTAAAACTGTTTGGTTGCACGATTGTAAACGCAGCTTCCTGCAATCGTAATCGCAGCGCAATCGCGCAACCAAACGCACCCTTAGATGTTTAGGAGTTAAATATTAATTTTAGATTTTAATTTTTTGGGATACTGAATTTTTTTTATAATTACTGACACATTTAAATATGACTATTTTAATTAATTTTTATTGTTTGTGACATGTCTTATAGATTCTATCTTTCTGATAAAATTATAAATTATTAGTATATATCAAAAGAATGATTGATATGAATAATTTTTTTATGTTTTTTTTTTTTACTTGGTAATCTTGATTTTTTGTATTACTGTATTTGAACAGAGATTACAAAATGTATATCAAAGTGACAGTAAAAACATTGCTTCACTATGAAGATGAAACAAATTAAAAACAAATTACAAAATGTATTTCAAATTACAGTTGAAGTTTTGATTTCTCCATGAAGATCAGTACATGCTTAGATAGATTCAAAAACAGGAATTATGAGTGCCTTATATAGATGGTGCCATCCCTATCAAGTTTCATCAAGTCTTCAAGTGCAGGCCAAGTGTGTTGTGAGAGTAGAAGGGATTCCCCATTTGAAGTTCTGTATGAGGCCAACATGTCAGCAACAGCATTTCCCTCTCTATGGATATGAGAGATTTTCCAAGCGTGAAGAGAGGACAGTCCTTGAGTGATTTTCCTGTGGGTTCGAAGGGCTGTCCATGGGAGGTTTCCTTGACCTTGAAGCCATGCTATTGATGTTGTTGAGTCAGCTTCAAACGACATCTTCGAGGCACCTAGTGAAGCAATTCAGAGAGGATTCCTTGATATTCCAATAGATTTATGGATGAAGGATTGCATTGGCCTACCACCCTTAGAAGAAAAGTACCTTGAGCAGACCAATCTCACGTTGTAATTCTCTATACAAAATCATCACCAAGGTATTGGCATCAAGACTCCAACAGGTCCTTCCGGGACTGGTTAGCCCTCACCAAACAGCCTTCATCAAAGGGCGTGGTATTCACCACAACATCCTACTGGCCCATGAATTAATTTCCTATCTTAACAAGGATGGCAAGCATCGTGCCTGCATAAAGGTGGACTTACGCAAGGCATTTGATAGTGTTAGATGGACATTTTTACTCAAAATTCTACAGGATTCAATTTCGATGAACATTGGATTCAATTATGCATGGAATGCATCTCCTCAGCCCGCTATTCTGTTCTTGTCAACGGGAGCCCTGAGGGATACTTCAATGCATCATGTGGAGTCTGACAAGGATATCCCCTTTCCCCACTTCTATTCACTCTCGTTATGGAAGGGTTCTCCACTGTTCTAAACAAATTGAACCCTCAAGGCCTCATCAAACCCTATATCTGTAACCCATTAAACATCTCTCATCTCTATTTCGTAGATGACCTACTAGTCTTTTCGGAGGCATCTTCAAAATCCGCAATGGTTCTTAGAGACTTCTTCAAGGTCTTCTCTGATCTCTCAGGTCTCCATCTTAATGAGGTAAAAGTCAGATCTTCACCAACACAAACATCCCCCTCTTCAGTGACATCCTCACCATAAAAGCAGCAGTCTCTTCCTATTAGATATCTTGGAATGCCTTTATTCAGGGGCTCCCTAACCAGACCTCTATCTCAAGCTCGCATCGACAAAGTTCGGATTCGAATTGCTTCTTGGACAGGGAAACTCCTATCAATGGCAGGTAGACTCGAATTAGCCATTTCAATGTTGTCCTCCTATCACTTCTTCTGGTCTGCGGCTTTCTCTATACCAAGAGCTGCAATTAAGGAGATTGAGCGTATCATTCGAAACCTCCTTTGGGAGGGCTGTTCAACAACAAAAAAAAATGCATCATGTTAGTTGGGACCTCGTATGTAAACCCAAACAAGCAGGCGGACTGGGAACCTGTAAAATTGATTTTTGGAATAGAGGATCATGTGGGGCCAGATATTGGGAATTAGCCTCCAACATTCCCTCTTTGTGGGCTGATTGGATCAAGAAGAGATACCTGCGTAGAGATAACATCTGAAATTGTGTTCCCCCACAAGGTTCTTCATGTGCTTGGAAACAAATAATCAAGGCTAGAGAGTAGATAATGTCAAACTCTAAATTCCTTATCTTTGAAGGCCATTCGATAAACATATGGTCAGATCCCTGGCTCAATGGTAGAAGCCTCACACAGGCTCTAGGCAGGACTTCACTAATTTGGGGATCTCCTTCATCTACTATCCTCTCTGTTCTCATTCAAAATGGTAAATGGACCAAACCCCGAGATGGTCTTTAGACATAGATAGCCTTTGGCCAGAAATTCAAGACCTGGAGGTAGGAGGACTAGGCCCCAATTTGCTTATTTGGCCTCACAGCAGGGTTGGTTCCCTCACAAGACAATCTGCAACAAGCTTCTTGCGCAGATCCACAACCATTCCCCCATCTTGGGCCAAATGGATTTGGCAGCCTAACCAAATTCAAAAGCACTCTTTCCTGTCTTGGCAATTCTTCCTCAACAAGGCTCCCACTCTAGCTCACCTGATAAGAAAAGGTTTAGTCACAAGCATGACCTGCCACCTATGCTCCTCAAGCGTCGAAGACATTGACCATCTCACAGTCCAATGCCCTTATTCTCGATATATCCTACAAATTCTTCTTAGGGAGTTGATGATCAAGGGACGCCCGCCAACTCTACTCTATAGTCTCCCACATTAGTTAGACTCCAAAACTCATAATCCTACTCTAAAAACTATTGTTGCCTCAATGATCTCGTGTTATCTTTGGTTCATCTGGACTAAACGCAACAATAGAATCTTTAGAAGGCTCTCCACCCATAAGAAGAGGACGCTCTATAGAATCAAAGAGGAGATTTCAATCCACCTCTCTAAAAACAATTCTTAACCCTGAAATCATCTAGATTGGGGTCAACTTCAAAATCTTCATATTGGATACACCAAACACAAGCACTTCTGTCCAATGGGTAGCCCAGACCCTCTCTGGTTGAAATCCAACTCATGTGGTTCCCTCTCTGCTGACAGGGGGGATATGGTAGTCTTATCTTTTTTATGTTGCTGATATTACTACAGATGAGTACATTCAAATTTCTGAGTGACATGAAGAAATACAAGCTCGCTCAAGTATAAGCATAAGTCGAGTTTCTCGATTCAAAGAGGTATAAACAATTTCATTGTCTTTCTTGTTGTTTTTCTCCTCTATGAGTGCACTGTGCTGACTCTTTTTTTTTTTTTTTTTTGAGGATAATAGAAGGGTTCTTATTCCAAGAAATCCCCAAAAAGAGGAAACGAGGGAGCTTCGCTATAAGATATATATAAAAAAAAATACATGGTTTAGAAGAGAGTCAAGATTTTACTATCCCCTTCCCTAAATATTACCTATAATGGAGCATGATAAAGACTCCTCCAAGATAAATTTGACCTAATCCGATGGCATCGAAGATATCACAATCCAAATATTCTCTTAAAACACTCTTTTGTGTATGAAGATTCTCACATATTTGAGTGATATTGCATTAAAAAAAAAAACTGAGGATTGAATAATGAATTCAAGCAATGACTTTTTCATACATTATTGTAAAAGAATTTGAATTTTGATGATCATGATTAACCACATAAATTAAATTCATATAATATATAATGCATATATATAATTTTATAATAGCATATTTATATACTTTTCAAAGTGAATTTTTAATGTTAGTATATTTTCTCTTTTAAATCATCATGGTTATGGATGATTTTTTTTAATTATCAGAAATAATTCTAAGGGTCCGTTTGGATATGAGTTTAGATAGATTCTGAGTTTAAAAAGCTAAAAATTATCAAACTCAAATCCAAACACATTTTCAATGTTTAGCTTTTCAAACCACAATCTTCATTTTTTTGTCAAAAAATCTTGCGGTTGAAAATCTAATAAAACATAGATTTTTAAAAGCTGAGTTTGAAACATAAGATTTTAAAAATATCAGTGTTTTAACCTCATATCCAAACGCACCCTAAGCCGATGAAGGTATTTTTCATAAAACTATCAAACTTATTCTATTGTGTTAAAATAATATGGTATTTGCGCACTCCAAAATTTATACATCACATTTGCGGCCATATATTCACCTGACTGTTCACTCGTGAACAACAATTATTCTGATGTTTCAATAATTCAAATAATTCAAATATATTAAATGGATATTTCCTTGACATGTATGTCATGTAGTTACAAAAACTTAAAAACAATTTATTTGAATTTTTAAAAAATTTACAATAATAGTCAGGGTACGGGGAAAACTTATGTTGGCTCTAGCCTATTTGTCGGGCATATATTATAATTTAGTATATGAGCTTTACTTTATACAAAAATATGTACTTTAATTGATATATATTATAGTTCTTCTATAAAATATATTTCATTGTAAAAAAAATTATAAATTAAAACATGTTATAATGACCATTATGCTGTAAAAGAACGAAATTGTGCTTTACATTTTATTATATATATATATATAATATATATTATATAAAAATTCAAGATTAATAATATAAAGGGTGGAAATGGTCCATAGGGCCCCACATTTCTCTTTTGTTAAGGAATGAGGGCACGTGGGGTCGGTGTCTTTCTGTTGGAATGATGAATGGGCCACATGAACAAATTAATGGAGGGTGTTTCTCTGCTGGAAAAATGTCTATACACACAATCACATTTGCATTCCACACCTATTTATTTTTTTAATTAAAAAGAATTAGATTTACATTTTCTTATTTTTTTAAAAATAATATATTTTATTTAATAAATTTATGATTGTGATCAAAACACAAAACAAATACAGAAAAATAAATAGAGGATTCATTCTGGGGGTGTTGGTTGATATAAAAAAATATAGATATTAAGATATTTAATATTTGATCCGTATCCAATCTGGAACAGGTTTAATGGGAGTGTGGTGGTGGAAGACCAATGTTTTTCACCAGCCTTTCAAATGGGCAACACAATTCAGGGTGTGTAGGGCATTAAAGTGTTGGCACCTCCTTGGGGAGCCCCCCTCCCCCATTTGTGTGTGGGACAACACCTTGGGGGGGGGGGTATCCCAAATCTCAAAATTGTTAGGTGGTGTTTCTGTCTCTCTTGTTCTCTTTCCTCTAAACATGTTGGGAGGGCAATAAATTGTGTAGGGCATAGCTGCTAGAGTGCTAACATGTTTTCTTACATTTGCCATGATAGATGCAATAACTTGGCACCGATTGTATGGAAGCTCTCCCTTATTTAAATCATACAAAATACAAAGATTTATGTGGTTTTTGAGCTTTGGAGAAAATCAACGTATGGAAGCTCTCCCTTATTTAAATCATACAAAATACAAAGATTTATGTGGTTTTTGAGCTTTGGAGAAAATCAACAATTGGCCAATTTGAGAGTGGTTTTGCATGGTAGCATGCATCACCACTTCTTATCCCCTACATGACATCCATGACAGAAGTTTGAACCATAATTTTACAACAACAAGCGTGAGATGTTTTGCAAACACAAAAAAGAGTTTATTGTTAATGATCGACCATAGAACTGAATGAAATTGAGTCCTTTGTACCTCTATTTCTCGTAAGGATATTTTGATCTTTTTAGTACCTCGTATGTTTTCTTTCTATGCACTGAATTTTTGTAAAGGTGTTTTGATCTTTTTTTACCCCTCTTTCTCTAATCTATCCATTGTTAGTGAAAAGAGAGTATTATATTCGAGAAAGACAATCAAGTAAGGTTGCTTTAAGAAAAAGGGGCATGGTGTTGAGATAGATTTAGAACATTTTGATTTTGATTACTCATTAATATATAGTGAATCGATTTCCCCTCTCATATGAAGATATAAGTAAATTTATCAAACCACATAAATTTAGTATTCAGTGTATTGTTTTGCTTGGATATTTGTTTTTATCATTATAAGTGCTATAATATTTTTTAGAGATGTCGTGTCAATAATACACCTCTACATCAACTTGCTAGGAGTATTCTGATCCATCGAACTTATATTATGTGTGATTTTTTTCTTATTGAGAAGATACACTGTTTCTCAAAGTCAACAAAAAGAAATAGATAAATGCCTTACTGTGAAGCATTTTTTACATCACATAGAAGCATAATATAGCTAATACAACAATTTATCTAAAGCAAAAAAACCATTTAACGAGTTTCTTTTTTGCCCTATAACCACTTCTATGTAATCATGAAAAGAGTATACACCAAAGAGAGAGAGAGAGACTATATAATTTAACCATAAAAAGTAATAATAAAAACATTGATCTCACAAAAAAAAAAAAAAAAACTATATAACGAGCTTTATTGCCCTATAACTGCTTCTATGTAATCATGGAAAGTTTGAACCCATAATTTTTTTTCAAGAAGAGGCTTGAAGAAAGTTAATAGAAATATAAAATAAAAAATCCATAAATATGAATCATATGTTTGATTTAAAATTAATTATTCACAAAATCTATTTTATTATTTACAAAACATAATTTTTGAGAGATTAATTTGTTGCACCATTTCATTTTAATTTGGGTGAGAAAGAATGACTATGATAAACATTTGTCATGATAAGGTCATTCTTATCTTTTTTTTTCTTTTTTCATCTATAGGTCTTCCCCTCCTTATGCTTGAGTGATTTTAAGTAACTATAACTGGGTATTTTTCTAAATATAAATTTTATTCTTGTTTGTGTAACAATGAAATTTTTTTTTTCTTCTAACTATAATCTTGCTATTTCAAACTAATTAATATTTTTAATCTAGTATCATAATGTTTTGTTTTTATTTTTATTGATTGATATCGTTGTATTTCAATAAGATTCCCACAACCTTTTTTTTTTCTTTTTCTTTTTTACAATATTTTTATCGATCAATCACGCAAACATAAAAATGTTTAGTTAATTAATTAATCTATGATTTATCAAACTGTCTTAATGGAGTATCTTAGATATTTATTTTGTTTATAATCCATGTTAATTAAGCTCAAATTCTCATCTTTTTTTTTCTTCGTTTTTTTTGTTAACACAACAAGAAAATCTAATACACATATATTCCACATACAAAAAAATAAAATGCACTGCCTGTATAAGACAACCCCCCCCCCCCCCCCCCCCCACGTGAAAAGGTTGGTTTGCTGGTGCATGCTACTGCTGATAGAATAAAATTTTATCATGAAAAGTAATAATAAAAATATGAAAAATTAATTAGGGGTCCACGTGATCACTTGTCTATTATTTTTAGATCCCTCTAGTCTTTTAAGTTTATTTTTAGGTCTCTAAGGTAGTAAAAAATTATCTTTAGGTCCCTTCAATTAGATGTTCAAAAATACCGAAAAATGCCTCCTGCCTAATTATTTTAGTACACTATTAACACTCTCTAACACATTGTTAAGTATCTCATGTATACTGTTAACACTCTCAAGTACATTGTTAACCTTCATATAAAATGTCACCCGTTCAATTATTTCAGTACACAGTAAACACTCCCTAGTACATTGTTAAGTATCTCATGTACACAGTTAATATTCCCCAGTACACTGTTAACCTTTGCATAATTGGCGAGGACATTTTTGATATTTTTGAACAACATTTGGCTGGAGGGACTTAAATATAATTTTTCACCGCCTTAGGGACCTAAAAAAACTTAAAATTTTTCAGGAACCTAAAAATAATAGACAAGTGACAACAGGACCCTAATTAATTTCCCCTAAAAATATTGACTTACCAAATAAATAACTCTAGCACATTCATATGTATAATATTAGGGTTAAAGACATCCAAGTCCTCGCAAACATGGATAATTCTATATAAATCCTTATCAAAGTTGGGGCAGATGTATAAGTCCTTAAAAACTTACAAAAACCCATATTCATCCCTGGTTTCAATAAAAATTAATCCTAACTCAACCTAACTTACTTAACTTCAACATATAACCATGAAATGATTAAATTATCCTCAAAATTTTAACCATTTTTAAACAATATCTCAATGGAAATGAAAAAACATAAAAAGTTTTACAATGATAATTTGATGTTTACGTGGATTAATTTATTTTTATGATTGTTTATGAAAACTATAATGTTTATACAATTACATGATAATAAAATATTCAGTCAAATTTGAATGAAAATTTAATCCGGTGATGAAAAATAGGTTTTTGTGAGTTTTTAAGGACTCGTATGTCTGCCCCAATTTTAACAAGGACTTATATGAGATTATCTATGTTTACAGGGATGTAAATGTCTTTAAACCTTAATATTAACATGGAATACATGATCAATGTGGCTAAACCTAGGAGGAAACAAACAAACAAACGAAAAAATCAGTCTCACAAAATTACTTTATGCCCATCCAACTATCATGAAAATGGGTGGCAAATATTTTAAATCACATAAAGAGATTCCAATGATAGAATATATGACCTTTGCCTCCAACAAACACATTTTAATTACTTTCCTTTTTTGTGCTTTTCTTTTCTTTCCTTTTTTTTATGATCAGGTCCATATTCTCCCAAATTAAGTCTATGCATAGGAGTCCAACTATGTCAGACTATGGATTCTGATGTATTAAATGCAATGAACGTGAGGGCTTTATTTGTGGTGGGGGTGGTGGTTAATCAAATTATCACAAAAAATCACACCACATCTCTGTCTATTCTTTGGTTGTGGGGATAATTGGATTCTACTTATTATGGACGAGGGAATCCACCTTTTATGGGTGGAGGAATTGTGTTATTTTGTCCCATGTAGAAGATTGCTGTTTTACCCCCATCTAATGCACGGTGTGGTTGGAATCTGAGTTTGAAAATGACTTTTCATCATTTAAAACAAATTTTAATTAAAACTAACTTTTCAAGTAGCACTTTTTTTTTAGATTTTTTAAATTTTAATTTTTTAAATAAAAGCTAAATTTTTATTTTTGTCAAAAGTTAAGGTGTTTGGAAACGTGCTTCGATTAAGAATGATTCCCACATGAGAATAATTTTTAAAAAAACTCTCCAAACGCCCTAGAGTTTGACTTCTTTATCAAAATTTTGACTTTGAATTTTCTCTTTTTTTTGAGAGGTTGTTTGTGGAGTAGATTTTTTCTTAAGTTTTGCACATTCCATGAGAACGTAACTCTCCATTTAGAAAGTAATATCATAGCTTTATTCGATGCTCATTGATATTTTTGAAAAGACATTGTCAGGGTATTTTTTTTTGTTTGATTGTATTTTTTATTCGGTTAATTTCTTTTATCTTTAGTTATAAATTGGAATGTATTTATGTTAGTTTATCTGGATATGTATGATTATCATGTTTGTTCTTTTGTACTTGTTTTGTGTTTTGGTCAATCAGACGGTCATAAATTCATCAAATAAAATGAATCCATTTATTCATTCATGATTTGATATATTTATAACCGTTTGATTTTAACTATGATGATGTGACAATCTCACAATAAAAATCAAGTATGATACAAAAAAAATAAAAATAAATAGAGGATCAAAACCCATATCATGAGCCAAAAAACGTTGTAAAGTAGATATTCTTTCCCGCACAAATATCTCTATTTGAACGCCACACACACAGTGCTTCTCACACATGCCTATGAACGAAATTCGTGAGAGGGATGTGGTTTCTCATTTTTGTTTGGAACTTATTTTTAAAAATAACTTATTTTCTAAATTGATTAAAATAATTGCTCCTGAAAAAGCAACTATGAATCGGCTTTTCATAAAATTGTTTAGTTGATTTTTAATATATAAAACAAAATTGAAACAATAATAAAGTTTAAGAATACCCATTTGGAATCAATCATCTAAAAAAAACTAATCATACAAAAATAAATTCGTTCGATAATTGGTTCTAAACAAATTGTTCCAAATGTGGCCTAAAGATTAACATGGTTAAAAGCTAGTTAAGAAGTTTATTTTATTTGGTCAATGGGAGGCAAAACTAAAATTAAAGCGACGGTAGTCCCTACGCAATTAATGCATTAAGAATGTCATATATACTAATTAACTATATAATAATGATTCACAAATCCAATTTTATAGGCCTCAATGAGGTAATACAATTATTAATAAAAAATTCATCATTTGTATCTTTTTAGATAATTATTTTCCATAACCAAGGAGTCGGTTACGATTTCTGATGTGGCATGATTTTTTGAATTTTTTTTAAGTATCAAATCCCATGATTTTTAGCAATTAATAGTCTTTTCTCTTATGAAACAAAATACATGATTTGCCTGTCTTTCCATGTGCGGCTTCTTTTTCTTCTCCACCTGGAACATAATTTTGATATAGAGGTACTTTTTTTGGAACAATCATTAAAAAATAAAGAAGCAACTTTTGGTCCGGCTTTTATTACAATTTTTCTTGGATGTGGCATTTGATCTTAAATTTTTTTACATTGACTTGAGTTGTGTAACATTCGAAAGTTAGTTACATTTCAAACTATTATTTAGATTTATATACATTATTTTTTAAAAGTTAGTGACATGTTAATTTAATATAAACATGCATTATATTTAAAAGTCAGTTACATTTTGTAGATGCAACTGACATTTAAAATCAGTATATAACAAAAAATCAACTTACTTTTTAATGCAATTTATTTTTTAAATTAATTTATTGTTGAAATTAAGTTACATAAATGTAACTGACTTTTATTCTAAACTCTTACTTTTAGGTTTGATAAACGAACCAAGACGCTTGGGCTCGGCTCGGTTTGAGCTCGTTTAGGCTCGTTCAATTAGATAAACTAGCGAGCTTGAACAATTTTTAAAGCTCATTTGGGCTCGGGACCTGGATCGAACTTCATTTTCATTTGTATTATAAAAAACTTAGTTAAAGCTTAGTTTAGCTCCTTTATAAAATCAAAACATTAAACCAATACAAAGTTATGCTCGTTTAGGCTCATGAACTTGACCCATTTAGGCTAAAATTTTATTTTCAACCCCTAAAAATCCTAAAATAAAGAAGAACAATAAGCTCGTTGAGGCTTGTGGGCTCGGCTCAGCTTAGCTCGTTTATAAACGAATCGAGCTTGAACATGTTAAAGCTCGGCTCGTTCGGCTCGTTTACCACCCCTACTTATTTTATACCGTGATTTGTGTTTTATTTCTGCATTCATCAAAAAAAAACTTTGCAACCATCGCAAATACTTTGTCTGATGATAGTAATTAAATAATCATCAAATTAACAAGAATGTTTTTTTTTAAAAGTTGGTTATTCCTTGTCGCCATCGTTTTCTGGTTGAATAAGAGGTCGCAAATAAAAATTCCATCTTTTTCAGTATTTTTGAATAAATGGGTTTTTTAAATGATTTCTTTTTTTCAGTTTTTTTTTTTTTAAGAAACTCTAGAGGGTTGTAATTTTGATCTTGTTTTTAATGATTTCTTTCTTTTATTTGAATTGGTTATGAAAAAATTGGAATCCCAAAATAGAATAGGTTGATTTATTTTTCCAAAAAAGTGATGATGAATTTAATGAGGAAGAAAAATGTGGGATTTAAATGAGGATAATACTGTATTTTACATTTTTAATCGTTTTTTAAAAATAAAATAATCAACCAATGAGGGAATGAAACCTCATAGTTTATAAATAGTGGGGCCTATGTAGCAGGACTTCTAACTATATATATGACCACATAAAATGCACCAATAGGAATTTAATTTGGACTGTACATCACATATTCAATTTGGACATGTAAATCTTTCTATAGTTAATGTATTTTTTTCTCTGTCCTAAATTTTCTTCCTATGTGTATTAATTTTTGAATGATTTTCCCTTGATAATCATATTCTAATGGACTTCAATTAAAATATATTACTGATATCTTCTAAATCCTTTGTACTTGTTTCAATCAATGTAATACGTTTAATTTATGTAATTTTGCCAAGATATATACGTTTTGTAATCAAATTTAACAATTCATAGATCTAATTCATTTTTTTTTTTGTAAAAATGCATATTTTTATTATAATATGAAACATACATTTTAAAAAAACCAAAACATGTGAGAGTAGCACGCTTAGGTTAGGGCAGCACGTGTGGTTGTAAGGTTGTAATAAAATTATTCATATTTTTTTTTATATTACCAGAGAACCTATGTATTTGAGCATGCTCAACCAGAGACTACCAACATTGATTATATAGGGATTATCTCTAAGTGAGATATAACCATATAATATAGTTATTTTTTTTTTATTCAGAAAACGAGGTTTGGTTTCTCATGAGAGGTGACAGGGTTGGCTCATCCTGAGACAAGAAAACCTTATATAATAACTCTCTTCACTGATTCACTCTGTGTTTTGTTAGTTTAACAAATAAAAAAATAATATATAACTGATAACAACAACATTATATAATACTAAACCTCGCAAGTTGCATACACATGCGTTTTCATGACATGCGCATGAGACAAAGAGGGGAGGAACAATTGAGTGGTCTCTTATTTTAATAATTGTGTTCAAGCTTGGTTGATACACTCGTGCCATTCACATAATTGTTTTTTAGGAGACAAAAGTCTATTTCAAGGGACTCAAACCCCAATGTAAAACTTTAGGATAAAACATTTATGTTGCTTAATTATTTTGTCTTGTGTGGTGTTGGATTTGTGAAAGAAGGTTCTAATGAAAGTTGTGCTTGACCACCATCATCATGATACATAGGTTTTATTTATCTATACTATTATAGGGGTCGTAGACCTGACAAGTTTTGGAGGAGGACTTCAAGGCTTTGACTGTACCCCCACAAGAAAAATTTACATTCCAGTCAATCAATATATAATAGATGTTATTTTATTTTAAAAATGAAAATTATTTTTAAACACCGATATACTCGGTCCGATTTTCAGTCATCACATTATATTTATAAATGTATACAGGTTATTGCCTCACATATTATTATAAATTTACTTAAAAATTCTTTAAAAAAATTATTTGTAAAAATATACATACAGATAGGGATCTCTGATAAATTCATTTTTCAATTAAACTTTTTATATTATATTTTCATGGGTCAATTTAATTTTGTTAAAATATTTAAAAAGCATTTTCTAGCTAGCAAATATTATATATATATATACACACACAGTGGCAGAGCCATATAAGGCCAGGGGAGGCACAGGACCCCTCAATAATTTTTATTTACTTTTAAACTCTCACCCCCTCTTTTAATTAACCCTCCATCCTATATAAAACAAAAGTCTATTTTGATTCTACCTTTTTATTGACCCCCAAGCCTCCTTCAATATCCATATCCTACACACAGCCATGGAGGGATGGACTCCGCTCCTCGGCGTCCCCACCCGGGTGTCCATCTTGAAATAAATAAATTTTTTAACCTTTTTTTTTTTTGGTATCTCAATTGGGAATCTGCAATCAATAATTCTCTTATCTCATCCATTAACTTATTGTATTGTTATTAATTTATTTAAAATTTAAAATATTTGTGGAAATATATAAAATAATCAATTCATTTAACATTTTCAGAATATGAAACCTCGGTGAGGTTAAATTTAAAGGTATATATTGCTTTTTAAATTTAAATCTTGATTTTTTTTTTAAATCATCGATATGAAATTTGACAAATCGTTTTAAAATTTGATAATTATTTTTTAAACTTATTTAGAGATATGTTTTAGAGTATTTTTATTTTATTTTATACATATTCATTTTTTAAGCTATGCTGTTGAAATTGAAAAAAAAAACATAATGATACAACTTTAAAAAATATTTACATAAATCACGTTAAACCCCCCATTAAAAAAAATCCTGACTCCGCCACAGTATATATATATATATCATTTTCTCAACATTGGTCAATTTATTTGTCTCATTCACCATCATCATCTTCATCTTCTTCTTCTTTTTAATTTGGTTATCGAATCCATTTCTATATCTTCCACCTGATGATGTCCGAGGCTGTCCTTCTTAAGAGTATATCTATAAGATGAAGAAAATTAAACTCTTATGTTCAAATTAAATATATATTGCTAATTAGGTCTGACCATGCAGGTACATGAGCATCCTCATGTTGTCACGACATCGCTCTCGGAGGTTAGTATTTAATTATATATAAATGTTGTGGATTAATAACCTAATTTTGTTGTAAACCACTACAAAGAGAGTTGTTATCAGTTGAAAACCTGAGAAAAATACACTCTATTCTGTAACCCTATTTATAGTTGCTCCATCACTAGCATAGCACATACTCTATCTTAGTACATATTCTCTTATGAAAAATGTAAAAATATATGCGTTCAGTTCATTTTGTTTTTATAAAGAATTCACTTCATTATAGAAGTATATCGTTCAAAAAACAAAAAAGTACATGCTACAGAAAAATAGGGTAAGGATAATTAAGTGAATATTTTTTTTATTTTGTATTTTTCATCAGAAACACAACTAGTAATTTTTATTTGTTATGAAATGTCTTGTGTTCTAGCATGAATGACATGTTCACGAAAGTCTAGGGTTAGGCCAATATTTAGTCTTTACCTTGCTAAGATTTTTATTGAAAGACTTTTCAGTAAGAGACAGCCGTTTTAGGATTCACGAAAGTCTAGGGTTAGGCCAATATTTAGTCTTTACCTTGCTAAGATTTTTATTGAAAGACTTTTCAGTAAGAGACAGCCGTTTTAGGATTTTCTTTATGAGAGAAAGAGATGTTGCTGAGAAAAGAGAGATTAAGATATAGTTTTGTACTCGGATTACTTGATATAGTGAATCATTTTCTGCTCTCCTCTATGCACGTAAGCATATTTTGTCAAACCACGTAAATCAGTGTGTTTTTTATGTGGTATATATATATTTTGTTTTTTTTTATTGTTCTACATGCGTTGAGATTTAATCCAATGTATAAACGTTGCTTCATCAACTCTATTTTCTATCATTTCTCACCATCAATAAGACCCAAATTTCCTTCACTTCATTTTTCATGTGACACGCGTGTGACACAAACACACCCTTAAAAATATTTTATTTGATTAATTAAATTAAGCTTAATTATATGGAACTTGTCCATTGGTGGACATGAGAAGCCCTCCGGTGAACCGTTGACCGGCCATTATAAACACAGGCCAAGTACGACGTCCCGGTGAGGCTGATGAGCTCATGTGGGTTGGATGTACTTGTTTGGATGAATTAATATTTATAAACACCTAATTGACTCATAATCCTCATTGACCTTGATCTTAATAATGGAGTTGTACTTATAATAACAATAATATACAAACCATGTGTAACGATGTTGACATGCCAACTAACTAGTTAATGGTGATGTAGGGTCTCCAAAAACCTCATCTTCTAAGCCCCTGCATACTTCTCCACCAATGAAATGTTAATCTAAGTTTATCAATCCCTTAATTAATTCAGTGGGAGCTAGTCAGTCCTCCCTAATTAAAAAATTAATGAAGATTATTAGTGACCGAAAGCGGTTGACATGTTTATCTTAAACTTCTTTTCAATTAAAATTATGCGTTATTCGGTCTACACTAACGACGATTAATTTTATTAAAAAAAATCCTAAAGTCATTATCAGTGGTTTAGTAGAGCATCAATTCTTAGGGTGTGCATTGAGAGTAGGATAAGTTAATCTATCAGAAAATTATGAACTTTGTTTTGAGCTAATGACAATCCAAGTTGAATCAGTGGACTTGTTGGTGAGCCCACACTAATCTCCACTTTAATTATACCTTAGATTGTCTCATCACCTTATAAGGTAAAACTATATATGCCAATGTCGATGGACTGTCCCTTTTTAGGAACTTGGAGAGACATTATTATAATTTACAATATTTATGCCATTGTATAAAGGAGTCTATCTGTAATTTACAATATAAATCCAATGGTGACTGGTCAGTGGCTATCTGTAGAGGAGTCTCTCAGGCTCTCTCTCTGCTAGAGGAAACTCGTCTCTCTTTCGAACTCTTTTTTCCTTTTTTGTAATCTCACTAACTGAGGCTTTTTTTGAGGTTACAACTTTTCAGCTTTGTAAATTTTGTTCAAAGTACAGAAATATGAAAAAAAAAAAAAATTATAATTACCAAGCCAAAAAATAAAGAGAAAAATCGATGTAACTCCTTAGGAAGTTAGCTAAATCGATTTTAATCCATGTAAAATTGAAAAATAGTTACATGGTTTTTATGTTATTAAAAAAATATCGTTTCAATCCCTACAGTCACATCAATTAATCAAATGCATGATTAACTTTAACTACACATTAAAAGTTACCACAATGCTCTCACCCCTTATCTTCGAAAAAATGATATAACTCCCTAGAAACTTATAAAAATCGAAAAGTGTCCCTATAATATCGATAAATCCTCCTCAGGTCTCTATCTTATTAAAAAATATTTAATTTAATCCATGTCGTAACCGAAACTAACCAGATCTATGGTTGACTCTAACTATATATGATAAATTACTGTAATACCCTTTTAAATTTACTTGATAAATTACTGTAATACACTAATCACATTTGTTATTGTTTTAAGATGATTTACTGATTTTACAGAGAACTTTTTTTATTTTCATAAGTTTTCAGGGAGTTATATCAATTTTCCCTCCTTTTTTTTACCGTCAATGAGTATAGGATATCAAGAGATTTTTCAAGAGAAGGAATGAGCATTTTTGTTTTCAAAATGACTAAATCGAATTTTTTATATTTTGGAGGGACTTAATTGAATGTATTATTAGAGCAACTTAACTCAAAGCCTAAATTCGTTAACTATATATAATTTCTGCGAACCTAAAAAGATTTTTTAAAAAAAAATTATACGCGTACACACACACACACGATTCAAGGAGTAATTAAAGTGGCTTTGAGTGGTCTCAACTGGCTCAAACAGAGTGGTGTAGGGCATTGCTCCTCAAGACCTCCTGGGTTCGAGACATGCATGATGCAGGTGTAAAAAAGTGTTTAACACCCCTAGGTTCTAGTGGACACTGGCCCATTGATTAGGTTACAAGCAGGCCCGTCCCCAGTCATAGGCTATTGCCTAGGCCCCCAAATCAGGGGGCAAAAATTTAAAAGAAAAACAAATTTTTAAATTAACATTTAAATTTGTTTATTTACAAAATTGATCATATCTTTGTTTTAATCATTTTCTTTTAAAATATTTTTATTTCATTAATATGCATCCCATATCATCAACTTAAATTTAATTGAAAGTTAATTTTATTTTCTTTATGATTCATCACTTTTGTATTAGATTTTAAAAAAAACTTATACATTGCTTTATTATTTTGATTTCCCTTTATATTTAATTAATATTTATTTATTTTGTTTCTATTTACAGGATTTGTTTGTTAATATTATAAGAATTTTTTTTAACAAATCAATAAATTAAAATGAATCCCAAGATTTAAGGAAATTTTGGTGTTTACATATACTTTTTTAAAACAAAAAATTTGATTTCGTATTTTCTTTTTTGGTGAGCTTTTATTTTTTTATTTTTGTTTTTTATTTTTTTTTCTTTCTTCTAATTTTTTATTTTTATGAAACTGGTTTTTTCTTTGTATTTTTTCATTTGTATTTTTTTTGTTTTTGGCATTTGTGATTATCGTAGGAAACAAGCTTTTTATTTTGAAAATACAAAAGATTGAGCATTAAAATATCATGTGACTCAAAATTGACATGTTTGGGACATGTTTGAAAAAAAATTAAAAAAGATATGATTAGTTGTCAAAAATTTTAAGAACTTATTTGAAATAATTTTTTAAATTATGTATTACTCACTAATAGTTTTTATGTAAATATATTAGGGCCCTAAATAAAAAATTCGCCTAGGGCCCTTTAAAATCATCAATCTCAAGGCCGGCCCTGGTTACAAGATTACATCATTCTATCCAAATCTTTGTATTAAAAAATGGTTTTGAGTGCATGAACTTGAAGAGAGCTTGACTTTTTCTTATCAATAATAAGACATAAGTATCTCTACCAACATATTAAGAGGTGGTTTAATAAGTTGTTGACTTAGTTCCATAATATATTTAATGGTATCTATCATTGTCATATGCACACCTCTATTGTCATTAACTAAGTAATCATGGAGGAGTTAATCAAGTGCTTAAACTATTGTTAACTATATATTTAAACAAACTAGTAATGACTGTGATTTTAAAGATTTATTCATGCAAAATTAGTTTGCCTATCAATCACAAATGAAGATAAGTAATTAGAGTTTTGTATCTGTTGATTTACCATGTGAACATCAATCGTATCAGCAATAATTAACATGAACACTGACGTTATGAACAAATTAGTTTTTTTAGTGATTTTATCAAGTCAAGCTGATCATGTGACATTAAGGTGGTGTTAAGTTACTCGAAAATTCAGTACTTATTGGACTGAAGGCGTAATATTCAGTGCTTATTTCTTACACTGATATTTGGTTGAGTTACAAATAAGTTCAGAAATTCTTCCTCCTTTTGCATATAAACCTCGGAAATTTTCATCTCCTCCACGACACTTTTTTTTCGCCTTCAATTTACGCATTTTGGTCCCCGACGTAAAGAAACAAATGAAACCCCTCCACTGTCGCCGGAACCCCCATTTTCGAGCCCCTCCACTGTCGCCGAACACCCCCTCCACCGTCGCGTGTGTTCCCCTCCACCGTCGCAGAACACCCCTACCACCGTCGCCGAACAACTGCTCCACCGTCCGAGAGCCTCCCGACCACAGGCGCCTCTTCCTGTCCACCGAACGACCGCTCCACGTCCGACCTCCTCTGTTTCGACCTCTAAGCGCTGACCTCCACCATTGGAGAGAGAGAGAGAGAGAGAGAGAGAGAGAGAGAGAGAGAGAGGCGTCAGGTCCTCCAAGCTCGATTTCTTCACCTCCGCCGCCGCCACCTCCGCCGCCGTCGAGGAGGAGAGGAACGATCCGCGACCAAGGACGATCTGCCACTGAGTCCGATCTGTTCCGCCGTCGAAGCCTCTGTCAAGGCTTCTTCAAGAAGGAAGAAACAGCGAGGAGAGGAGAAGGGATGACCGACATTCATTCGGCAGAGGAGAAACTAGGGTTTGGATTTTATTTTTTATTTTATTATTTGCGGCTCTCTAGCACCACCCGATGTAAATAATTTTGTATTTATTTTTTACTTATAGGTTAATCCACAAAAATATTTCTATGTTCTACATAAGACAAGTAAGTTGATGTATTTAATGAAAAAAAAGCAATAATCTTTAATATCTCAAAACATGTTTTTAGGGTTACAATCAAATATCAAAATAACATTCAGCCCTTATAAAATGGACTGAAATATCCTCCTAATAAGCACATATGTTCAGTGGTCAACCAAACACACTTATCTAAATAACTGCATAATATTTTTTGTTGAATCAAACACTTTTTTTTCTGAACTCCTTAAAGATTATCATCATAACCTCTTTCTGCACTTATTAATCAGCACTTAAAATCCGTTTTCCGCCGCTGCCAAACAGCACCTGGTTAGCTGAGAGCAGAATGTGCTTATGCATGGTGTAACATGTATACAAAAGTAGTTATAACAGGATTTTCTTTTCCACAACAGATGAATTGAAGCTTATGTAAGTCATCCTATTTAGTCTTTTTTTAAATTAGAGCATCCAATGAAGATTACCATCTCAAGAGGGAGGTTGGATATTTCATAAATATCAAGTTGCAGGAATGATGAAAGCAAGATGAAAGGCTCAAGAAAGAAAATGATCTCTCTTCTAAAACAAATTAATTTTTCTATTGAACTTGATTTTTTTAATAAAAAAATACCATAAAAATCTGCATGTCTTATATTGTATTTGTACTTTACATAGGAGTACAATTATGGTGGGTACGACATGTTAGAATTTACTCTTAATCTGAATCCAAACCCTAGCCACCTGAATTAGATTCGGTTATGGATTGGGCTGAGACCTCGGATAACCTAAATTCAACTTGAGCTCAATGTGATAAATGATCAAGTTAAAATTTTCAATCAAATATGAAATGATTAGTATTTAAGATGAAATTTTTGATGTAATATATTTGTATTCTAAAATTTATCATTTTTATAGCTTCACGTCAATATTCTTTCTCCATTGTTTTCTTTGATTTTCATATTCATTTTTCTTTTTTTTTAATGGAGGGGGGGGGGGGCAATTGTTACAAAGTTCAAAAAATATTAAACTTAAAACTTTTTCGAACTTGATAACCTAAACATGAAACCAACATGAACCCTACCCAAACCCAACCAATTGGTTTGATTTTATAATAACTGTAAAATCCAACTTGACTGGAAAAAGGACTATTACACTTAGGGTCCGTTTGGAAATACAGATTGAAAAGTAGCTTTTGGAATAAAGCTGTTTTTTAAGATAATTTTAGACGTTGACTTTTTTAGGATGCTTTTTTTAAAATCAGAAATCAATATTTGAAAGGAGTTTAATGTTTGGCAGAGAAAGTTGCTTTTTAATTCAAAAAATCGATTCCGATCAAAAAGCGTTGTTTCTGAGCTTTTTAAAACACAGATTTCGAGGGAAAAATTAAAATGAATTCAGCTTCCGATTCTGCAAAAAGCTGCCCCGTTTGGCTGCACGCTTTTAGCTTTTCAGCTTTTCAAAAAACAAAAGCACGCTGAAATGCGCAACCAAACGGGGCCTTAGTTCTTTTATATCTCAAATATAATTTTATATATATCTTGTTACCCCTCCATTCATTTAGTGCATCTTCAATGGATGAGTTAACTAACATGTTAATGTCAAAATGTTACATAACATATAAAAATGTTGCTCAAATAGAAATGTTAAAAGTGAGATAAATGTGGACCTCACATGTGAGGTGTTATCTTTTAAGTTAACTATGGCTAGTGTTTTAGCTAGTGAAATGTGAGCCCCACCTTACTGTTCTCATTAAAGGATTTTAAAAAAAAAATACTTTTGAGAGGTTGATTAGGTGGAGAGGTGGGGCCCACTATTATTTTGATTTGTTTATTTAACTAGTCTATTTGAACAACAACAACCAAGTAAATAAGGATGTAGTAAATGAGGGTATAGTTGAGGTATAAAGTGCTGATATGTTATCTTAACATCTTGGTTGGCTAACATATGCATTGAAGATGCTCTTATCAATATATTTTACTAGCTCGTTGGAAATTTTTTAATATATTTTATAAATGATATCATTAAATTTATTGAAATATATACTTCACATTTTAAAATATATACTTTATTAGATAAAATATATGATTGTAAAAAATAAAAATATATACGGTCACCGTTTTAAACCGTAAAATGTAAATTGGATTGAACATACATTATCCAATGTTTAAACCATGGAATCGGTAAGATTTGGTTCGGCTCATGGGCTTTTTCATAACGGGTTGGGCTTCCGTAGAAGATAAGTTCAGCCCGATGGGCTATGTTATTACTTCGAGGCTTGCATGTCGGCCCAACTAATTGAGAATAAGAACCCATGTATAATCTCTCTTCTCCAATAGAGTACTAGTACACTCATATCGTTGTAAAGTCGTTTTACAGCACTATACACTATAATAACACAGTACATACTATATTATCATATTGTATGGATAAATTATTTGTTATTATTTCAAAGAAAAAAAATATACTATTGTATCTTAGTATATATTTCATTTCGTATAATAATATATAATTCAACAGAAAATATATAATTTTTTTAAAAATAAAAACACCGTGGATTACAAATAGAACTGTATAAGAAGTTGAACATATTATTTCTTGTTAACCCTGGAATTGGTAAGGTGGGGTTTGGCTCATGGCGTAGAAGATGAGTTCAGCTTAATATATGGGCTATGTTTGCGTGCCAGCCCTACTAATAAAAAATCAGAACCAATGTATAATGGACACTATTACACTAAAGTTTTTTTTACAGTCCAATATATAAGTTAAACGATGTGTTTATCTCGTTTATTTTTTGAGTAAATTATTCGTATGCCCCTTAACCAGTGACCCTATTGTTTTTCAAAAGTACCCTTGTGCTTTTTTCTTTTCTTTTTTTATTTACTCTTGCAGTTTGATCCTTTTTTTTTTTTTTTATCCCTAACTAGTGCAACATCATACTTTGATATCTAAACTAACCCTGTCTTATTTTTGCTATTTACAGTCACATTATGTGTAGTTACATGATATGTACGACTGGTTACAAAAACTTCGTATATATTTACAAATACATTATTGTGTATGTGTGGAATTTTTTTTTCGGCGCCTATCAATGCAAGCTAGGGAGGATGGTAGATTGGTTCTCATGACCCACTATATTTAAGTGCATAGATGAAATCATTAATGAAGTGGATAAGTTGTTTCTTGTCCTCAATAATTATTTACATTGTCACTTGGTAATTTTAAACTTTGTAGATGAGTGCTTTGTGTTGTGCAACTAGTTACCTTATGTTCGTTATAAAAATAACATATGTTTGAATAGGTAATATGGATCAATAACCGTTGATGTAGCTATTTTAATTAATGACATTTTAGGAATGCATTTATAACCATTTTGGGTATATTAAATGCACTTCAAGATGATAATAACATGACTTACAATTCATGAATATATTATAATGACACTAGAAATATATTTATAATAATTTTTTGTTTAACCATCTTTATGTGCGTTAAACGCTCTCTGTAGATAACTATTAAATATCTATAATTATGTGTTTAATTTTTGTATCTACATTAAATATCTATAATTATGTGTTTAATTTTTGTATGTATCACATTATATATTTGTATTATTAACTTTGTCTGTAAAGGGTATTTAAAATATTATGAAAAGTTAGGGGCAAAAAAAAATAAAAAAATAGGGCAACACTGCAGGGGTAAAAAAAAAGTCCAAGAGTAAAAAAACAAGTCGAGGGATAAAAAAAAAAAAGTTGTTGGTCAAGGTACATTTGAGCAATTCACCCTTATTTTTTTTGTTACACTTATTAAAAATAGATTTATTCAATTCAAAATGTAACGATATATACTTTTTATCAAAACACATACCTTAATAGATGATATTTACTAATTAAAAAAGTAAAAATAAAAACATGTGTGACCTGAGTTTTGGGCCACACATGTTTTTATTTAAAAACGATTTAAGCTTAACATTTTCCATGTATAACATCTCTTTGGAAAAGCCCCCCCTTCCAATTCACACTATCCTTTTTTTTAGAAAAAAATTATTTATTCTTTCATTGAAATACATACACACTATTATACAAAATAAAGTATATACTAAAATATATAAAAATAAAGAAAAATGATACATATATCCCTCATTGCAACCCCATTTGCAATCCATACCGTTTTTATTTTTTTTTAAATTATATACTATCTTATTGAAGTACATGCATTTATATGAAATGATATATATAGTGAGATACAATAGCATATTTTTTTTTTCACTTAAAAAAATTAAAAAAAATTAATCCATACACTATGATAGCACCGAGAACGCAGTATATGCTATGTTATCATAGTGTACAAGATTGCAAAACAGGTCGAGTGTATCAACACTCAAAAATAAAAAGTGTGTTGATATACTCAACCAATTTTGCAACCCTTTTTACAATTCCATACTGTGTTATCATAGTGTATAGCGGTCTTATCATAGTGTCTGACATAAAAAAATTTATTATTATTTTTAATATAAAAAATATACTAATATATCTTAGTATATGCTTCACTTCAATAACAAAGTGTATTTTAACTGAGAGTGTATGATTTTTTAAAAAAGAAAATCAGTATGGACTGCAATTGAAGCTAAAATGGGTGTTGAATGTATCATTTTCCAAAATAAAACATTGTTTGGGCCATGACACATATCACCGTCTTCCATTGATCCTGCCCGGCCCATGAATCACTATCTCCGCCCCTGTTTGGATAGGAGTATTGGATGCCTGGATTGGGATTGAGAATCCCAATCTAGGTCAATAAATTGTTTGAATAAATTCTAAAAGGGGGACTATGATTGAAAGAGTGGAATTGAGAATCCTTGATTAAGGAGATTGAGAATCCCCCTCAAGAGATGGTATACCCTCAATTCCAATCTAGATGGACTGAAAAAAATGTATTTTTACCCAAGCTCTGCATCTCCCTTACGATATATATATATATATATATATTTGTGTGTGTGTGTAAATATACATATAAGTATATTAAAAATAAAAATATACATATATATTTAATATAGTATTTATATATGTGTGCGTGTGTAAATATACATATAATTATATTTAAAATATAGATATTTTCTGAAATTTATGTTGAGAAATCTACACCTTATTTATATATAATATATATATATATTATACATATTGAGAAATCTGTTTAGAAATATACAACATATATGCTATAATATAAACATATAATATATATATTGAGAAATCTGCACCTTGATAATATAATATATATTATATTATATTATATATTTAAATATACATATAAGTATATTTAAAAATATAAATATACATATATACATCTAGAGGTTGATGTGATTTATCTTGGAAGATTTTAATGTGTTCCGAATATTCCTTGATAAATTGATTTTAATACTTTTTTATAACTAATTTGTTATATATATATATCATTTAATACATATATTGAGTATTTTTAAAAATATATATTTTTTATATTATAATCAACACATTATCAAACATATGATTGGATTGAGAATTCTAATCATATGGTTTAAATCATGTTTTTTATTAAACAAATTGACATGATTTACAATCTCAATCTATCTGGATTTAGGACAGGGATGGGATGAGTGAGTGGACCCTGTCACCGTGGAGGAGTGAATAATGGGTTGGTTGCCACTACCGTTCCATCTTAAAAGAAAGAGTGGACCCCGCCACGGAGAGGTAAAGCGAGAGTGATACATAACGGACCAACGAACCATGTTATTCGCGTGCGCATCGCATATATATTTATTTCTGCGTCACCGAAACGCGCGATCGGTTGACTCAAATTCCATACGGAAACATACGAAACCTGCCACGTTAGCTTATCCTGTTCCGCCGGAGCACCTCAAAAAAGTCAGAAAGATACACCTACGTTGGTTGGACCTGGTGATGCTCTCGAGGTGCCCAGGGCCCACCCCCGCGGAATTTTTTTTTATTATTTTTGTTCTTTCAAAAAAAGCAAACTTTGGATTACCGGAGGAAAGAATGATTGATTACTTTATATAAAGATATACATAAATGGTTTTGGTTTTTGATTGAAGTCCACTTTTTTAAAAAGTAGTTTGTCTTTATATTTTAAGCTTGGTTGCTCGGATCATGTTTTCCTCTAGCCATTTTAGAGAGAGAGAGAGAGCTGAAGTTGAAGTTTCACTCATTCTGCCATCTGGGTATCTTTGATTTTTCTGAATTACGACCTCCATTGCTTGTTAGAGTTTGAATTGTCTGAGAGGGAGAGACAGGGAGTGGGAGAGAGACAGAGAGAAGAGTTTTGGGTTGGGTCTATCTGATTGAAATTTCCTTCACTGTTTTATGGGTGTTGTTTCCTTTGTTGGATTGAGTCTTCCTTTGCTGCAATTTGTGCGCAGAGAAACATAGGGCATTCAAATTTGAAGTTTTTCCGTGAAAATTTGGTGTTTTAAAGAGTGAAAGAGGGAGAACCCATGGTGGGTGGATTTGATATTTGGATCTGAAATAGGGGACTACGAAGTTGTTAAGTAAATTTTGATGTCTGATTAGAGAGAGAGAGAGAGGATTTGGTGGGTGGGTATGGTAAGGAAGAGATTTTTGAGGGAGTTTTATGCCAAGGAGGCAGTGGAGTTCTTCAACCATGTAGTGGAGGACAAACCCATGTTGCCCTTCTTAGTTCCACTCGTCCTCCTCGCTTGGGCCATCGAGCGGTGGCTCGTCCCCTTCTCCAATTGGGTCCCGCTCATCGTCGCTGTATGGGCTACCATTCAGGTATAGTTTCTGAGGCTATCTGAAACTTCATTTTCTTGGATGTTAAATCTTTTCTGTTATTATCTTATTTGACCTTGCTTGCCAATGGCTCATGTTGGTTGTTCTATATGTTTTATGTAAACTGTTTTGAGAGCCTTGAGTGGGTTGTGTTTTGCTGTTGTTTTATGTTCATTGTGCAAAATTAGACTTGGATGAATTGGGATCTGAAAATTCATTATTTATTGGAAAGTACTGTTAATGTCATTACTTATTTGGGGAGACTATTATTTATATGTTTCACGTATGAAAAATAAGATTTTGAATAAAGTGGCTTAAATAGACTTGATTATTGGAAAGGGGATTTTTTTCGCTTTTTAAAAATCAATCTTTTGTACTAAAAGCTGAAAGTAATTTTTTAATTAAATCAGCTTCTTAGAATGTGTTTGGCAATACTTTTTAGCTTTCTGTTTAATTAAAAGTGGAATCACTTTAATTAAGTGATACCAAACGGTTATGCAATGATTGTGAACTTATTCTCAAACGGTCCTTGGTGATTCTCGAACATGTTCTGATTCTCACTCTGTTTCTCAAGCTCTTGTGTCCTCACGTATTGTTAAGTGACCCACATGTTTGTGGAGATGGTGAACATTGGGCAAATTTATTAAATAGGTATTATATGCTATGTGGAGGATAAATAGATCGATCCTGGTTAATCTTTAAGCCCACATAGTGATGGAATATAATTACATGGAATAAAAATTTCATTCAATATTTGGATTGAATAATAATTTTAATAGGATATTTTGCTTTTATATTTTGTTGGCATTGATTTTATATTGTGTAATAGGTAACGAGTATGGTTAATTATTCTCGGTAGGCATTGAAGTTGAAATGAAGGAAAAAAAAGCCTGGTCCAATACCCTTCCCCCAAACAAGACCACGTTCTCCCTCCATCTCTCCCTATTCCAGTTTTTATTCTGAAAACGAACAGGGCTGAGTGGTTTTACGTGAATCATTTTATGTCACAGTGTGTCTACTTCTGAAACCACATGTGCACGTAAGAACAGTTTTTGTCCACATTATTGTTTCCTTTTTAAGTAAATACTTATCTCTTAAATGCTACCATATTATTTTTGTTTTATCATTTAATGGAAGGATGGGGGGGGGGGGGGGGGGGGTTCTATATGATTAATCTGACCTTGTTGCAACTGGATGCATCTGGATCCATGTCTATTGTTTTTCAAAGTAGTACATTGATAGTCACAATGCCTTGACCGATCAATATATCAGGGCAACAAACATCATTAAATAACTTCACAACAAAAACATAAGAGTTTGATGCCTTTAATGTGCAGCATGGGAGATTTCAGCGCCAGATTCTTGTTGAAGACTTGAACCAGAAATGGAAGAGACTTGTATTGGACACGTTGGTATATCACATCATTGCTTCTTTTTTTTTGTGTTTAGATTGCATTTTAATTGTATAGAGTTAATAGATTTTATATATTCCCTTTGCAGCCAGTGACACCACTAGAACCATGTGAGTGGCTGAACAAGCTTTTGATGGAAGTTTGGCCAAATTACATGGATCCCAAACTCTCCAACAAGTTTTCATCAATAGTGGAGGTAAGCTCCTAGACATTATACTACTATATTTTCAAAGTGATTTCTACAGGTTATTGATTGTTATGATTTTTTCTAGTTCAAATCTCAATTTGCTGCATTACTGGGCTTTCTTTTGCAACTGCATTTCTATTAATGTGACTGGTTTTCTGTAATGCATCAAATGCCATTGACGACTTTTTATTATAAAGTATATGGTTCTACCAGTTTCATTTGAATATTTTCTTACATGTGTTGAGGTACTAATTTTCCTCTTAGGTTTAGCACATCTAAGCAGACTGTCCATAAATTTGTAAAATTGTAGTTCAAATAAATAACTGATTTATAGTTGTTCCTACTGGTCCTACTGTCACTGTATTTGCAAAGGCACATGCCTAGTGGATCATGGTAGATGACCTCTTTACAATAGAAGCATTTTAAACATGGGATTTAAGTCAACAATATTTTAAATGAGTTTACTTCTAACATCAAGATCAGTCATGGAAGAGTTAAAATTAAATGAATCAATGCAAATTATTTATGCAAGAATTTTAAAGCATTACTACGTGTTTATTAATTTTCTTACTATATCATTTTAGATATAACTTTTCACTTTGTCAGCATTTACATAAGCAATCATTTTTTTTTTCCCTTTTCAAAATGGTTAGGTTGAAACTTTGTTCTTTTGCAGAGACGCTTAAGAAATGGGAAGCCAAGGATGCTTGTAAGGATTCATGTCCTCTGCTTTTAGCTTCTTAAAACAGGTCATGTTGAGACTAAAAGGACCAGAAACATTGATTAAGCATTTGTTTTGCCTTTCTAGGAAATGATTGAATTGCAAGAATTTTCACTGGGTTCATGCCCCCCTACCGTGGGAAAAAATGGAGCACGCTGGTTGACTTCAGGTGACCAGGTTTGTTCTTTCGTTAAATTTTCTCAAATTTTTTAACTTCTACATTTGATTGTGCATTCTGGTGCATTCTCATAGACATAGCAATCAGAGTCCAAAAATATCATTATTTTGGGATCACACTATGCTGAAATTGTAAGATATAGTTTCATATTTTTATTGTGCATATTATTCTGAGTTCATGATATTTTCTCTATGCAATCACGAAGCCCTATTATTATAGATGAATGGATATCAAAGTGTTCACAGTAGAACTTCGCTTTTCTGTAGTAATAATGAATTAACCTTTTTTTTTCTGATAACATTAGGTATTTAGCTGCATATCTGACAAACCCAGAAAATGTACATTTTCAAATACACAATTTGAAGGTGAATGAATTAACTTACTTTGAAAAAAATGTCCATGTAGTGCTACTATATGTTTGGATTTCAATTAGTATAAATTCTTCTTCCTATGTGTTTATCTAATTTAGTTCTAATAATATCATATCATTCATTTGAAGTTTGAATTGCGCATGTTTTTCCAGTGCCTATATTTTGAATATTTCTCTGGTAAGTACTGTAGTTTTATCTTTGAACATTGTGTTTTTGACAGAGAATCTTGCGCATGGGTTTTGATTGGGACACAAATGACATGAGTATTATGTTGCTTGTAAAGCTAGCAAAACCGTTGCGTGGAACTGCTCGGATTGTCGTCAACAGCATCCATATCAAGGGAGATGTATGGCAGATTTTATCTTCTCTTGTTTTCATGCATAAGTATTCACACTTGATCCATCCTATTTCATCTCCACAATAAACATAAGAATATCATGACTTAATTTTGTTAGCATGCGACTCTTATCTAATATATCTTAAATGATGCAAATGGAAGAAAAAAAGATATCAATCTCCCACACAATACTTCACTCAATTTATATGCTTCATTTTTTCTCTGTTTATTGCTGTACTAACCTGACTAAGTCAACACTCAACACCAAATGCCAAGCTAAGTCTTTGATTGATCCAAGATCAAACTTTATTCTCTGGTTGTATTACAGGAAACAATCTATCTTCAGAAGTATTGGCGAACATAATGTTAGCCGATTTGTTTGCAGGACTATATCTACTATTTTGGCTTTTTTTGAGCAAATGTTCAATTTACAGATTGTTCATCAATTAATGTTCGTTATTGTGTATGCCTTTATGTTTGTAGAGGAAGATGTGAGTTTCAGAAGTAGGGTTTGGATGCAAACTTTGAACTGTAATGTAATATGCAGAATATTGTTTGAAATGGGATTTTTCAAATCACTTTCACTCTCTATCAGTATTGGTGAGTTGGTTGAGAGAGAAGAAATAAATGGAATAATGTATATATGGTACTGGAGGCCGAAAGGTCCCTTATATAGTTACAAGATGTACAAACCCTAAAACAGAAAAGACCAAAATATCCATGACAAAAATTCGAGTCGGGGGCGCTGCCCCCGAACCCCCGTACGCCCACAATCAGCGATTCTTCCTATCATTTTTCCATGAAACGTCGAGTTTTTGTCCTATCGATGATACTTTATCTATTTTAAAATAAATGGGCTGGCAAGAAGGAAAATCGACTTATCAAGTCACAGTGATTTAGTTTGTTCTAAGAGAAAATGCATCTACGAATAACTGATGTCGGAGAAGTAGCTGTTTCGGAGAATTTGAGGGAATAAGAGGTCTACGAATAGGGGCCAGGTAAACATAAACTTCTTCGTTTCAAAAGTGATAGTACGTAAATGAGGTTGATTACAAAAAATCCCTGGCATTTTTGATAGAACTGGCATGCTTGAGATTATGTGACACACCAGATTGTTTGAATTGGGCTTGTGTATGTCTCTTTGACTTTTTGTCTCTCTTGATGAGCTAGGAATTATCCGGAAAAGAGATTTTTCCTACTTCATGTTCTACCATGAAATAAGTTGTGCCTTTATTTTAATGAGAAAGTTACCTAAAGAACTACTCTCAGGATACTAGATGAACTTAAATGATTCCTGAAATCCATAAATATCTCCTTGCTTCTCCAACAAAATGCAAGAATCTAAATTTCAACAATACTTATACATAAAAAAGATATACTCAAAGTTAAAAAAAGGAAAAGAAATATCAACACAATGTCAGATAGTGGTGACTAGGAAGTACTGCATAACTATGTTGATGACTTCTTGAGGAGAAGGGGTTTGAAACTTCTTGTGAATACTTATAATAGAAGTTTCCCATAGCTGAGAATTTTGAAGCTGATGACCTATTTACGAGATAGTTTGTCAGTGACGACATGTACTTATGTAAGGACGATTCAGTTTGAACCATATGCTTGATCATGTACTTATGTATTTACGAGATAGTTTGTCAGTGAGGACATGTACTTATGTAAGGACATGTCAGTGAGGCATGAAGCTTGATCATGTAACAAAAGCTCTCATCCCCAACAATTTGAACCATATGCTTATGTATGGACATTTCAGTTTTTGGGTAAAATATAGAAACCACGAATCTGTGCTTGACCTAGACTTGATATTCAAATATTCAATAGCAGTGAGGGCCATTCTGATATCCAAATTCCAATTATATTCTGGTTCCATTGCAATCTGATACCTGCAGGTCTCAATGCATAAACAAATGCCATCCTTGCTGGTTGAGTACAATTTCATCAACACTGTCGATACTAGACATTGTTTCTAATTTGTTTCTAGGACAACAAAGGATTATGCATGTATGCTGTAGTTGGATATCTTTTATGTGGTATTGGTCATTAAAAAAACAAAAAAGAAGCAAAAGATGTTGGAATACGGGACAATGGAAGGAGACAGAACTAGCGCGGGTGCTTCAAGGATCAACAATGTTGAATGCTTTTAGACAGACTTCTCCCATTCCGGTATAAACCGTGAGTACATCAGGGATTGATGAAGTGCTGCCTTTAGGATACAATGAAGCCCACTCTAGGTGTTAAGAACAGAGTGTGTACTCTCTGTCCTAACCTCTTAGAACTCTCTGTTTAAGGGGTTGATGATGCTAACTCGTAATGTTTAGGAAGAGAAGATGAGTGGTGGTTTTATTGTTTAAGTGCCAAGTGCGCCCTAAAACGCCCAATACGACGCGCGTGTGCGTGCTTCGCACCACCCGCATCAAAGTTCCACCATAAGGTATCCACCAAAAGGACTTCACTAGCGTAGATTGAGCTCTCCTTATAAACACTCAAAACCTTTTACAAACAACTGATGTGAGACTAAAGAATAGGACCGCTTTCATCTTCTCATGGGGGGACCACTAAAACCCAAAATTTGAAATCAAACTTTGAAAATACCCAACAAAAGACACTATTCAATATTGATTTTCTTCCAAGACCAACTGATTTTTTTTTTTTTTTTTGCAGCTTCTTCTCACACCAATTCTTGATGGGCAAGCAGTTCTCTATTCCTTTGAATCGACTCCTGAAGTTAGAATAGGTGTTGCATTTGGAGGTGGTGGAAGCCAATCATTTCCTGCAACTGAATTGCCTGGTGTATCGACTTGGCTGGTGTGTTCCTATGATAAGATTATATTGTTTCCCCTATTCCATTTTTACTGGCATTAGGAATCACAATAGTGTCTCTTATATCTGCATGTTTGAATATATCTTGATGAGAAACTGCTTATCTCTGGTCTGCTTAGTTCTCTTGATTTTGAAGGCGTTAAAAGTTGAATAACAAGATATTCCTAAATAAATGGATAGATGCAACCCTTAAGGGACAATATTCACTTTGTTTTCGTTTACACAGGTCAAGATTTTTACGGAAACATTAGTGAAGATAATGGTCGAGCCCCGTCGCATGTGCTTTTCTTTGCCAGCGGTGGATTTCAAGAAAAAGGCTGTTGGTGGGGTACTTTCTGTTACAGTGCTTTCAGCAAATAATCTGGCCCAGAGTACTATGAAAGGTAGCAATTCCGGAGGTCATCAGAACTCCACTGTAAATGGTTCCTTTTCCAGGAATGCTAATGATAGAGAGCTACAGACATTTGTTGAAGTGGAACTCGGAGAATTAACCAGAAGTACAAGTGTTGGTCAAGGTTCAAGCCCTAGATGGGATTCAACTATTAATATGGTTTTGCATGGAGATACAGGAATTCTCAAGTTCAATCTATATGAATGGATTCCAAGCAGTGTGAAGTATGACTACTTGACCAGCTGTGAAATAAAGGTTCCCTTCAATATATGTGATTTTTTGTTTACTTGATTTTGGCATTTATACGCTCCTGGATCTTTGTCTAATGCTTGATTTGGACATGAAGCAACCTAAAAGAAATTGTAACTTTGTCAACAGTTAAAATATTTCGAAGATGGCTCTACAGCGTTCTGGGCTGTTGGACCAAATTGTGGTGTGTTGGCTAAACGAGCGGAGTGTTGTGGAAGAGAAGTCAAAATGGTGGTTCCATTTGAGGGAGTGAATTCGGGGGAGGTAAAATTAAAATTCATCTTTCTAATCTTATTTTATGCTTTCGGTTATTAAAATGATGTCACACATTTCACAATCTGACCTTTTATGTGATGTAAATTGATAAATCAACCTGTTAAAGTGGGACAAATTTCTAATTGTTAGGTACAATTAATTGGTATTTCATAAATTTAAAATTAATCTCAAGTAGATGATATTTGGTTTAGAAATTAATGGATTTATCTTCTTAGTTTCAGGAGCATTTGAAACAAAGAATCTGAACTTCTTTAATGAGTATTGATGGTAGATTACTGCCAGCATCTTTTCCAATTGCAAAAGAGTTGCATACCTGATAATATATGTATCAAATACCAAACTGTATCTGCTTGTTGAAAATGAATTGATTTATAGTCCACATTAGAACACATTAAAAAAAAGTAAAATTAAAAGCAACTAGAGGTTTAATTTAGTTTATCATAATATGAATTTTTATTTGGGATTATACAAGTCAAGAGAAGTCGAGATTAATGTGTTCAAAACATACAAATTTAGGGGTAGACAAGTCAAAGGATGGAAGGCACTTTGCAACATATTTTCTATTTAATTTTCTTGAATGAAAATTTGTATAAGGGCTTCAGTTTCTTCTCCATGCTCTCAGACATATTTTGCATAGTTTGTGATGGCGATATAAAAAATCATGTCATTCACATATTTAGAATCATGTACAAAAGAATTATAAAAATTAGCACGTAGCATCACTCATGGAAATTCTGTAATGTTTGTCTTATTTTCTACATGTTATTCAGTTAACAGTGGGGCTCGTGCTAAAAGAATGGCAATATTCAGATGATTCAATAAGCTTGAGCGATTCTGGATCCGCTAATTTTCAACATTCAGTTTATGGATTACCAAGCTTTCAGTCAAGGACAGGAAGGAAAATCGTAGTCACTGTAGTGGAAGGAAGGGATTTGGCTACAAAAGATAAATCTGGAAAGTGCGACCCCTATGTGAAAGTACAATATGGAAAGGTAGGTGCTCTGTCCTCTACTTATAAGCAATATCTCATACCTTCCTAACTCCAGTCATCAGAGTGACTATGGAACTTAATTCCACTGCCCCTACAAATCATTAATCCCTTTAAATGTCTGATCAACTGATTTTTTAAGGTTAACTTACTTTCAGGTCCTCCGTAAAACAAAAACAATTTCTCATGCTGTAAATCCTACATGGAACCACATCTTTGAATTTGATGAAGTAGGAGGTGGTCAATATCTAAAGCTCAAATGCTACAATTCAGAACTATTTGGAGATGACAACATTGGAACTGCCCGAGTAAGTTTGGAAGGATTATCTGAAGGCTCACCGAAGGATGTTTGGATTCCCCTAGAAAAAGTTAGCACAGGAGAGCTGAGGATTCAAATAGAGGCAGTACCGAATGATGACTATGAAGGTTCAAAGGTAATTTTCAATTTAGCTATCTCATTATTCAATTGAAAGTAGAAAACAAAAGATTTGCCTCATGGAAAGAGTAGACTTCACAATTTAATGCTTTTGTTGTAAAATTTGTGGATTTGCAAGGTTATTGAAACTAGTTAGATTTTACGCGTTCGTAATTTTCTTATGATATTTATGATCTGTATAATGAAATATTTCTGCTGTATGAAACTAGTGAGATGTCCTGCCATTTTGGGCAAAAAAAGGCCAAAAATTCCAGTCTACATGGGTTGTTTTTGCATGTTAACTGACAATTTCTTGCCATTTATAATTGCCAAAGAATGGAGCAACAACATCTGGTAATGGTTGCATAAAGGTAGTCCTCATTGAAGCCAAGGACCTTATCGCTGCTGATCTGCGGGGAACTAGTGATCCTTATGTAAGAGTACATTATGGAAACATAAAGAAAACAACAAAGGTGAGACATTTAGACTTCAAGTGTGTTTTATTGTTTTGAAAGGGGATAATAAAATTCATTACTGACATTACTGTTTTCATCCATGTTATCATTCATAAGAAACATTGTGAGCAGGTCTTTATGAGGGATCATTCATAAGGAAAAACCATGGTTAGGACTTCATGTGGGCCTACACATATTAGAGTATTAAGCAGTATCAACCCTTCTTATAGATGACAAATCAGAAAGTGGTCCACTAATATTTACTGTAAACAGTTTCTGCTAGCATAGTCTAAAATCTTCATCGTCCCTGTTGTCCTGGATATTAAGAAGCATCAAAATTTACATCTGTCCAGACTCGAATATAATATGTTTAGCACTTTGGTGCCTCATAAAAGGTCATGTTATCATCCCTAAGTATATTATGGGTGTGTGTTGTTGCTTGGCCCCCCATTTGAGTGTGTTCATATATTTGTTTCTAACAAGAAAAACAGATTTTCTAGAGCGATTTTTGAACTGCAAATTCAGTTTCTTTTAGTTTGAACTTTGAAAATAAATTATTAAGAAAATTTATAGTAAACATCACTGCCTGTTTTCTATATAAGAAAGAAAAAAAAGGAAGAAGTCTGATGCAGTTCAAGATTTTTACTCTGTTTGTGACAAAATTGACATTTCTGTATATTGAATATAATCCTTCTACTAGTTATTCACTAATATTGGAAGAAGTTTAATATTGTCCTTATCCAAGAGTTTCAAGATTACTCACACCTTGAGAAGATCTGTGTAAGTTATGTTATCTCAAGATTTCTTAATAAACACATGAAATTCTTCATTAGGCTAGAATGATTGTTTTTATTAAATTTCTTCATCATCATGGTTGGCACTGGCAGAAGCAAAGGAATAATCATATTAATTTTAAGTTGAATTTATGTATTCCTACCCAATATCATACCATAAAGTTTTTACTAAAATGAAATACATCTAGACTCTGGAAGGTCTGATTTCATAGTTATTTTTTGAAGTTCTGGTCTTTACTTCATCCTGCTGTCATTGTTTTGTTATCCATGCCATTCAGGTCATCTATAAAACTCTGAATCCTCAATGGAACCAGACGCTGGAATTCCCCGATAATGGGAGCCCATTGACATTGCATGTGAAGGACCACAATACTGTCCTACCTACATCAAGCATAGGGGATTGTGTTGTGGATTATGAGAGGTTGCCTCCCAATGAAATAGCTGACAAGTGGATTCCCCTACAAGGAGTGAAGAACGGAGAAATCCACGTGCAAATAACAAGAGTAGTCCCTGAATTACAGAAGAAACCAAGCTACGAAGCTGGCGTTTCTGCTCTGCTTGATGCATACAAAATCTCTACTCAGGTGAGGTTAATCACGGGAAGTTTCTTTAGGATAACGCAAAGATTATATGGCACGAACTCACTGACCAACGATTATTTGACTTGATAGTGAATGCTAATGAGTTAGGAATTGCTTGGTGTCCATATTTTTTGATAGGTAAGTATTTTTATCTAGTTAAATCTTGTCCTGTTAGCATAAGGTCCCATTTGGAACCAATTTTCAAAAACAGTTTTTGAATTAGCTTTTTAAAACTTTTAAGCTGATCTGAACCAGCTTTTTCATAAGACTTGGTTGAAAGCAGCTTAAAAGTTAAAAACATTGAAAGTTTATAATAAACCATTTGGAATTTATTATCTGAAAACTAATTTTATAACAATTTTATCAAATTATTTTTTTTTGATATCGGGGGACCTCCTGTGGTTAATCTTACGGTCGAGCTGGGAAGGCTACCTCCGCCTGTTTGTCCCGGTCCCACGAAAAATTCTTTTGAATAATCACCAACAAATAGGTGGGTAAGTCAGCGCCAAGACTCAAACCCAGGACTTATCGGTAACACCGTTAAGCCCTGAATCGTTGTGTTACGACCACTGGGGACCAATTTTATCAATTTTGCAATTCATAAGGTACCAATTTTGCAATTGGCAAGTGTTTTTTCCTAGTTAAATCTTATCCTGTTAGCATAAGTTTCCATTTGGAACCAATTTTCAAAAACAGTTTTTCAATTAGCTTTTTAGAACTTTTAAGCTGATCTCAACCAGCTTTTTCATAAGACTTGGTTGAAAGCAGCATAAAAGTTAAAAAAACTGAAAGTTTATAATAAACCATTTGGAATTTATCATCTGAAAACTAATTTTATAACAATAGAATCAATTTTGCAATTGGTTCCATATGGGACATAATAATTAATCAAACTTAGGTCCTCTCATTGGAAGAGGTGATACCTTTGCAAACCTTTATGTAACCATATTTGCAAGAACATCAGCCATTTTATTAGCTTCTTCACATGCTCGATGTTGAATCTTTATTACCTTCATAATTGTCTCTCATCGGAATCTTTCCCACTGACATAACGTATCATTTGATTCTATAATGTGGCCACCTTTTCTTATGACCTCCTTTGAAATTATGTTGAGCAGATCAGAGAGACCGCGAAAAAATTTCGTGGGTTGGTCGATAAAGGCGATCTTGAAGGGCTGTCTTTGGCTTTGGGTGAGATAGAAGGCATTGAGGAGGTCCAGGAGGAGTACATGCTGCAGCTTGAGAGAGAGAAGATGCTTCTCCTTGAGAAGATAAGAAATCTTGCCTTGGAAATCAATCAGGCTCCACTTCCACTGCGGAAGAATTCCGGGTAATTGAAAGTCAATATATTTTGGTGGATCCATATAATTATGTCTATAGATTACAGAAATCATATGTATACACATTGATCATAGGCAGTGAAATTTATATTCCACATAGAAAACAATGGTATTCTTTTGTGTTTCTTTGAAGGGGGTACTGAAGTCAAAGCATTTGCTTGTCTTACCTCCAATTCTCAACTAATAACCTGCTTCTGCATGTATGAATACTGCTTTAAATTTAACAATTACCGGAAATTATAAGGTCGAAAATTCGACTGGAATTATGAAAACATGGTATTGGAATACACATTGTTTTGATATTACAATTGATGAAGGCTTTGAATGATAAGGAAAAGTGTGAAGAATTGCCAACAATGGATTATTGAACCATTATTGATCAAAACAACATAGTACAAACTTCATTTATAATTGAAGCTCTTGTTTGGATGTGGAATAGAAATCAGAATATCTTGGAATAAATGGAAATTATGGATTTTGGTTGTTTGGTAGCCTTGAATATGCAGGGATAAACTATGCTAGAATAAACTTGTATAAAGTGATATATGGATTAACTCATTGAATTAAAGTTATCACAAGTTATTCCACCCAAAAAATATATGTGGGTCCACTGTCAAATCAAATGTCATCATCTCTTATAATTTACATGTCAAATCAACTATCATCATTTTTTCGCATTTTATAAATCTTTATCCATTTTATTCACATTTTATCTAAACAACAAAAACTTTATTATTACATTTTTCAATTAGAATAATTCAAAACACAATAAAATATAAAATTACGTATTCTACTGTTATACTCACTTATACCGAAATAACTATATACTTAAGAATAAGTCATATTCTGTAACTAAACGGGGGTTAAGTATGTCATGTGGAATCCATAAGTCACCAATTTTTTTACCCCGCGTATGCCTAGAGACATAAACTCAAAATAAGAAAGAATACAAGAGAATAGTAAAAAAAAGCTGTTTGTTTTGATAGAATAAACCCTGATAGTTATGTCTGGATAAGTTAGGATAAGGCCTGATAACTATTCTAAGGAAATGGTGGAATTGCTTATCAAGGCTTATCTATCCCAATGGATAAAAATACCCTTCTCTGTCATTTTAAAAAATTTATCTCACCTAACAGACTCACACAGATTCCAAAAACTGTCACATCTATCAAATCAATCATATATCTCTCACACTATTCCCAGGGGGTATAATTGTCATTTAAAAAATCATAAACTCTTATTCATCCCTTATCAACCATTTATCATCATTTTATCCAAGGTGAACCAAACAACAAAAAAGTCATTTTTACGTTTCTCAATGAGAATAACAAAAAGAACAACCAAACAAAAAATTGCTTATTCAGTCTGGATTGTTATCTATCCCAGTATAGCTATCAGGAGCGAATAACCCAATGTCAGTCCCCATACGGGGGGTTAAAGTCTGAGGCTACCTGTAACCTAGATTCATAAAAAAAAAACTTTGGTAATTTTGAAACGATTACAAAATTTGATAGGAGTGAACCTTTTCAATGTTTTCTTATATATACGTCCATTAGAAATTTATTATATACACTTACCCATGTATAAAAAAAAAAGTGTTTTCTTGTAAAATGCACAATTTTCATGTGTCTGTGTGTGTATATATATATATATTATATATCAAAGAGAATCAAAGATATCAAAAGCATGTCTCGCTTATCAGAAACGTCGTCCCATTAAGAATCAAAGAGAATCAATTGTTAAACTGAGTATACTTTTGCAAGATCAAAAATCATTTTTCAAACAACTTATGAAAATTGGTTTCAAACAAGACCTCAGACGATCCAATATTACTTTTAGCAGCCCATTTCTTTTTATAGATCAAATCATAGCTATTTACAAGAGCATTGATACACATGATTCAACTTTTTCTGTTTTGTAATCTCATTTGTAGTCTAAATACAATTCTTCAACCGTTTATATACTCTATTATTGGAGTGTATACTATGATATGCAATATACATCTCAATAATTTATCTAAGTATATATTTCATTTTTTAAAACGATACGCATTTTATAAATGTAAATTTTGTTTTTTAAGAAAAAAAATTGAGTGTTCCGGACATACTAAGCTTGACATATCATTTTCTTATGGAATATGTAACACTACACTCATATCACTTTATAAATGTATATTTTTATTTAAAAAAAAAATCATATACTTTATTTAATGAGGTATGCACTTTTATAATAAAATGTAAAATATGTAATCCAATAAAGTGAATGATATCATTTATATAAAAAATATTATAAATTTTCAACGAGGTATCTCTATAGATAAGGGTAACAAATTATATAAGATTGCATTTGAGATTGTAAAAAGAATTAAGTGTACGGTAACTCTTTTCCTATTTACAAAGAAAATGAGCACTTCATTTTTTTATTTGAACTGTAAAATATTTGTACATCTGATATTTTTGTAGAGGGATAAAAAAACTGACAAAAAAATAATTCAAGGATAAAAAAAAAAACTGCAATGCAGACCTACAGGATACCTAGATGTACATCTCAGCCAGAGGATTTTCAGATACAGGGGGGAATCAATAAGGGGGTGTTTAATTATGCAGAAATTTTTTTTTTTTTTAAGTCTAAAATAAATATATTGGCACTTTTTGTTTTACAACTTGAAAAGATAACACATGAGATGGGGATGGACATTCGTCCTTTGCGCCCCCCCATGCAAGTGTACGTATTACAGTTGAATGTTATATATATTAATTTATATATTAGTATATAAAAAATATATATAATAAAGTTTAAAGAGATTGATGGTAGCTGTCCCCACTTTGTAACAAAAAGACAATCCTGTTCAGCTTTTGTTGGATCAGCCATTGACAATGCAAAAGCTGCTCCTGCAATCTCCTCTCTCTATCAACATTCACACAAAAATAAACTATCAACATCTCTCTCTCTCTCTCTCTCTCTCTCTCTCTCTCTCTCTATAACATGTACAGGCCCATTTGTCTATGTAGGTGTCTCTACTTGTGATGTATGGGTTTTTTATGAGTTTATATACTGGTACGGCCAGGAGTGGTGTGTGTAGAAAAGACATTCATTCGAGAAAGAAAAGCCACAAAACAATTGCACTCTGACAAGATATAGAGTGTGGGAGATGGAGATGAGGGGGAGAGAGAGAGCAGCAACTCTAGATGATATAGGGGAAGATTTCAAATCATGAATAGATTTTGTTTGACATGTGAGATTGATTAAAAAACAGTGATAGGTATTGACAGCATCTCTTTATGGGGGGTGGAGGGAATCTGTTTTTAGTAATCTAGTTGGCATAGGTTGGTAAACTAAACCAGCCCCAAAAACAGTAAACTGAAGGCAAACTTGGTTGCCACGTGTGGGGTGACACGTGGGATCAGAACAACGTTGGAGGGAAAAAAAAATTACAACTTTGATCTATATGTTTTACTGCTTTCATTAGATTGGTTTGGATTCTTTGTGAGGTTGTGGGTGAGGTTTAATTATAACATTTTGTCATTTATCAATCTCAATTTTTATGACTGATGAGATTTGATGAGATCTCAATCTTAACTCCAGTTCCAAGCCAATGTATTCTATTATTTTCTAATTTTTTATTTCATGCAACATATCAATTTTTATTTTCTTTTTTGAACTATGATTAGACATCCAAGGTGATTAGGGTCGGTAAACGATCCAAGTCGTTCGGGCTCGGCTTGGTATGAACTCGTTTGGGCTCGTTCAATTAGACAAATGTGCAAGCTTGAACAATTTTTAAAGCTCGGTTAGGTTTGGGACCTGGATCGAGCTTCATTTTGTGTTTAAATTCGACTCGTTTGTATTATAAAAATTTAGTTGAAATTTGACTCAACTCCTTTGTAAAATCAGAACAGTAAATCAATACAAAGTTATGCTCGTGAGCTCATGAACATGATTCATTTATGCTAAAATTTTGTTATAATTTCCTAAAAACCCTAAAATGAAGAAGAATACTAGGCTCATGAGCTCGGCTCGGCTCGGTTCGTTTATAAACGAGTTGAGCTTAAACATGTCAAAGCTCGGCTCGTTCAGCTCGTTTACCACCCCTAAAGGTGATCTCACCGTTGTGTGATTTCTTAATTAAACACCTTTAGTTGTTGTTACAGTTTAAACCTAGTAGCTATTCAACCAAAATGTTACCAATAATTCCTTAGGTACAGTGGGTGCATGAGAAGGACATGCATGCAGGCAAATTTGGGGACCAGCTGATATGTAAAAAACTTCGAACATTGGCGAGACAATTATATTTAGAGATTATACTACCAAAGAGAGTCATGAATTAAATCTAGATATAGTAACACCAGATATTTTGGATGTGTATCAATGAAACCAAGACATTGGTTACGAAATACAAAGGAGTGTTGATACACTCAGTCATTGTTGTACTCAGTAGCTCATATCTACTCTACTAATCGATTAATGCTCTGTTTTAAAAAAAATGTATTCAATTCATTCAAGTTTGTATTTCACTTTTTATGAAAATGCGTACATATTTTAGTAAATAATATATTTTTATAAATTAAAATATGTCGGGACTACAAAGTGACTACAGAATGATCTAGTGTAACATTTTTCAAAAACAAAGTGCACTTATTAATATATCCAACTAATTCATAGTTAGCCCCCAAAAAAGGTATAGATCATATAGGGTCAAAATGATTTATCTCAAGATTTTGAATGGGCAAATTTTAATGGAAAATTTTCCTCAATGAGGCATTCAAACAACTAGTTTGCTTTTGGACCACCTTGTGGCCAGTTATCTGGTAGTGTTGTGGCCAGTTCATGCTGGCTGTATTGAGTTTGGATGTAGTTGGGATGCTTTCACTTACCTGTACTGCCAAAAAAAATTAATTATTGATTTTATTTTTATTTTTATTTTTTTGATATTGCAAAACCAAAATGTTCACATTGAAAAACTACTGTACACACAGGATTGTCTGTAGATTGCCTGAATCTCAAAAATGACAATATTTTCTCTATCATTCTAGGTGAGTGTTTTTTTCTTCGTTAAATATTAATCTATTAGCAAGAGAAAGATTTGAAATCAAAACTGGGTTTCTGAAATTTTCTGGTGTTAATTTTTAAATTGTATCAGATTTTAAATATATATCATACATACTTAGTGTCTCTTATGTAGTGAGAAGTAAGCATGTCAATCGGACGGATACGAATCGGATAAGCTAATATCCATATCCTAACTTTCGGTATCCGATTCGGATATAGATATTAATTTTCGGATTCAGATCTCTTCGGATACGGATCGGATACGGATATTTTTCGGATAATTGACATGTTTGAATATTAACATTAATTTGGATAATCATATGATATTTTAAAGAGACATTAAAATTAAAATTAAGATTTTAAGGCTTACTATCTCTTTCAGATATCATACATTAAAAATTTAATAGTATTATAATATATTATCATTATGATTAATCATATAAGATAACAATATGAGCAATATATAATACAAATATATATATTTTTATAATATATGTCAGATATAGATATTTTTCGGATCGGATAAACCGATATCCATATCCGCACTCTGGATCTTCGAATATCGGATATTTTTTATTTTTTTTTATACGGATTCGGATCAGATTTAGATTTTTTTCTGATAATTGACAAGCTTAGTCAGAAGCATATATCTCGTTAATGTAAGTATATGTTTTGATGATTTTCTATCAACGCACATGGAACTGGATTAGGGTTGAAAAAATGTGTGTAACATGTTGTGTTATAAAAATTTTAGAACTTTATTACACATTATCTTTTTCAGGTCTAATTCTAGTCACATATACTTCATTATCATACGCTAACATTAATGAGATATATGTTTCTTTAGAAATGTTTCACATTTTTAAAAAAATATTATACCTTAGATGAGATATATGTTTTTTAAAAAATTCAAAATACATATAAATTGTAATTGGGATTGAAAAAGATATTGTGCATTACAGTATTGTTTATGTTTATTTATAGTGATGGCCCCTATTAGGAAAAAAAATCCAAGGTCTGCCACTGTCGAAGTACTGTAATTTGTTTGTTTTCAAAACTAGAAAGAGAACACAATTTACATATTTTAACAATTTAGAAAAAGATTAATATGGGAAAAAAATTTAATTTATGCATATTTGGTAATTGGGAATAATCCATTATACAATATTGAATTTTTAGGGGATTATGCATTTTTATCCATTTTAAAAGAAATTAGGTAGATGTGCATGAGATAACTAGATGATCGTATCAGGCTGTTATATATGTGTTTAACAATGCAAGTGTAGGATAAATCAAAATTTATACAATTTTTTTGTCTATTCTAGAATCAGCTCTAAATGACCGGTGAAAAATAATCAATAATATGTATGAACAAGTGTAAACTTCCATACCATAGCCATAGCAACCACTTTTTATTCCTACATGAATCATACCTATTTTGTATTTTCTCATACCATAACCTATTAATTCCATGATTGAACACAGAGGGGGAATTCAGCAACTTGAAGAAAATGTCTTGGTATATTTGGATAAGATATATTGACATTTTCTTTATCATTATTTTCTTAAGGAAGAAGATTATTTCATATAAAATATCATGATCATTGCTAGTCATGAGGGATGTTGAATGCATTAATACCATTGTCCATTGATGTAAACATAGTATTATCTTTTATTATTACCCACAAGTCCTTTAATTGATAGAGTCCTACAATCTTCAAGAAAAAGAGCAAATAAATAAATAAATAAACCTAGGCCTAGCTAAAAACATTACTTTTTTATATTTATCAACAAAAAAACATTATTTTTGAGGTTCTCATGTAATGCATCATATCATATATTCGACAGTGCTGCTGCTTTCCCATGAGTGAATTTCTTTCAAATTCTTCAAAGAAATATAATGCATTCAATTCATTTTACTGATATTGAAATATAAATCAGCTGGCTAAGCTTGGAAAAATAATATTATTGAACATCATATGTCTGATGGTTGTTGCTTAGGCATGGTGATTTATACATATAACAACCTCAAGTCCCTATTCACAATTAATTGATATAATATATATATTTTAATTTCAAATCATTATTTTATTTAATTCAGTTTTAAAAAAAAAAAACTTAGGCCTTCTCATTAAGTAAGTGTAATGACAATGACTGAACGGGAGGTGAGAGAACCAGAGAAAACACAAAAAAAACAACACAAACAAAGGGCACGATGCTCAAACCCGGTGATTTGAAAAAACCACTTGGTTTCTAGTTAACCAAACCAAATTGCCCACGTGACCGAGGACAATGGAGCAAAGGATGCCCCCTTTATGCGAGTTGTCCTTCCTCACCTCACCCCACCATCCTTGCCCCGGCTTTCCATAGGTCCTCCACTCCATTCATCCCCTCGAATATGTCCCAGAGAAGGGCAACCATGCACCAGACACAAACAAAATAAGTGGTCCACTGTTTTATCTTCTTGGCATCCAAACGGGCAAACCGCATCCGCCCTGGGGACCCATTTTGCGCGCCTAGCCTTTGTTACCAGCCTCCGTTGGTATAAGAGCCATAGGAAGCATTTTACCTTGAGAGGGATGTGTGACATCCAGATCTCATTGTGCTTCTCCGGCACTGCCTAATAGCGCCTCCTGAATCATTATCTTTTTTTTTTTTTAGTAGATAACTTTATTTTTTTTCTTTGTTAAATCTTCAAATATTAATTATCAATATAGTTTACTATGTATGATGGTCTAATTTGGCCTTACCTCATCATCATAAAATCCATTACATGGGACTATAATCCAAATTTAATTTTGGATATGATCCGTTGATTACTCCATTTAATGAAATCTTGAGAAATTTGAAAAAAGGTAACATCTAAATTGGAAAGCAAATGTTCCCAGTTTTCCTGATAAAATTTTAACTTTTATTCTAAATTTTTTAGTCAATATCAAATTCTTGATTTATTCTATTACACAAAGGAGTACAAATTATATTTGCATTCCTTTAAATCTGAGTTCTATCATGCATGTAACTCCCACATTTGACTAAAGTCATGAGTTTGTCTCATGTGGATCTCAAATTTAAATTCTCTAGATTTATTTGATGCACAGCGAGTGATATATATTGTAAATGGGTTAACATGCATCAACAAAAAAAAAAAAAAAAAACTATTATACCACAAGTAAACCCTAACCTGCTTTAGCCATCTTTAGAGGTTTTCCCACCTCTTGTTCTTAAAAATTATCCATCTAGCTAGTTGAAGAAATTCACACAACACTTAAATCACAAGGACCTCCACATTGGCCCTATGATAGCAACAAAACAATGAAACCCCCCTACACACAAAAGTACAATCTTTGAGGCCCTCTAACACACCCTATAGACTTAGTAGACCACAGTCCCCCTCTCTCCATAGCATAGCATTCCTTTCTTGATCTACATAACCATGCAGCATTGTCTTTGTCTTTACCAACCTCAAAGGATGTAAAGACTGGCATTATTGCATTGAGAGACTTCCTCCAATGTGAAAAGAGCCAAAGAAGACATATGAATCTATTGTCTTCACCTGTGTTGATGGGAACTTTTATAAATAAGTCCCACACAGAGATCATTATTTGAACCAATACCCTCTGGTGGAGGAACGCACATGATAATTAGCCTGAAAAGTGAGAATTATATGATGGGAAGCTTTTTTAGGGTTTGTGAGCAGTGCAACGTCCCTCTCTCTCTCTCATCCAAAACCAAAAGTCACTCCTACTTAACAGTCACAAAAACCAAAGTTTCCAAGTTATCTGTGTGTGTGTGTGAGAGAGAGAGAGGGGGTTGTGTGGTTGGGCGGCTCAGGCAGAGTGAACTGATAGAGTACTTTCAAGCTGTGCCCTTCCCAACATGTATTTCACACTTACTATATACTCTCTCTCTCTCTCTCTCTCTCTCACTATATATTGCCAGTCTCAAACTGCAGTTTTGTGGCTTCCAAACCTTTATTTCTCCACCACAATCTGAAGATTTTTTTTCCCCTCCCAACCTGATCACCAGTCACCACAACTCTCTTTTGAGTTCTCAACCACATTAACATGTGGGTAGTTTTTTTTTTTTTTCTTGTGTTACCATTCTTTCTATTCTTCCTCTTTAACCCTACAAAAACCCAATTAAAAAAATGTCTTTTTTTTTAAAAAAATACTGTATTCAATGATCATATGAATTTGAAATTCTCTCTTGTTTTTCATGATATTCTTCCAGGAGATCAGGAGGAGGGAACCCATTAGACCTCAACAACTTGCCCGAAGAGTACAGCGATCGATGGCGAGAGGGGAAACAAAGCATAGAGGAGAGTTCAAGTGCTACAACAGCTTCTACTGATGCTAGTAGTAAGCAAATATTCTCACCCAAAACTCATGAAAGGATACCCAAAAAAAAAAAAGACTAAACCAAATATTTAGTTCAAACTCATTTTCCTAGGTAAAAGAGGGATATTAGTGTTTGTGGGTATATGTTGTTAAAATTTTCTTTGATTAGATGGAAACACCATATTTTTATTAAATTTTTGGGCATCCAAACAGGAATCAAGAAGAAGAGAAGTGGTGGGAAGGATGAGCCAGGGAAGGTCTATGAATGCAGGTTCTGCTCTCTCAAGTTCTGCAAATCACAGGCGCTTGGGGGTCACATGAACCGCCACCGACAAGGTCTAACATTAACAATTTGATGATCAGTATTTCACTTGATCATACTAGTTATCATATATATCATTTCATGCTCTTCTCTCCAAGAACAATTTTTTTTTTTTCTAATTAAGTTCATTTTGTTTTTTTCTTCAGAGAGGGAGACAGAAACTCTAAATCGCGCTCGTCAATTGGTATTTGGAACCGAAACACTAGCCCCCACACATGGATCTCTTATTGGGTATGGTAAAATCAAGCTTAGATTTACTAGTGAATTTGTTCAAGAACAAGAAACCAATCATTCCTAGTGTATCTAATGTTGTTCTAGTGCTTTCTCCATGTTATACATGCACACAATGATCATTAATTAGCACAAATGTTACTCTAAATAGATAACATCATGAAAACTATCTCAAACAAAACAGATTTGGAGGAGGGCAGCCGATGTCGTTGGGCGGCGGTGGTGGCTTTTACAACAGAGATCAATGTCAGAATCTAAGGCCTGTCTATCCAAGACTACCTACAATGCTACCACAATCACAACAACATCAACCACCACCACCACCACCACCACTTCAACCATACCTATACACATCCAATTCTCATCACTTCCCTAACCCCACCACCCAACAATACCCACCACCGCCACCTCACATGAATGCAGACTACTTAGTCGGCCATGTCTTCTCAGGCAACAACAACAACAACTCTCATCATCGGCCGCCTTCGAGTCTCAATTATACGACCGAGCTGAATTATACGTGCATCGGAGGAGCCCCGCCTCTCGCCCACGGATTCCCCACCGAAGGCGTCCATGGAACGGTCACCGGAGATGTCAATCGGGGCAATCGGACCGATGGGTTAAGCTGTGATGGTTCAGACTCTTCTTCGATGCATCCCCTAGGGAGTGATTTTTGATGTCCAACAATTCCCAGATGAGTTTTTGAATTGTGACAATTCCAAATAGTATTTGATGTCAGGATCTTGAATCTTTGGACCACTTGAAGGAACATATGTATTGTAACTTTTAGAGCTTGGACTCAAACTGAGGAATCTTCGACTACTTATCTATCACCATCACATAAATCTCTAAATTGGGAAGGTTTTGATTGACATTAAAAATGGGTTAAAGCATGCTTGGACAATAGAAGCAAAGGACTACAAGAATGAATGTAGGTCACCTTTAGTAGCCCACAAACACCATTAATTATGATGTGCTTGCTGCAACAAAAACTGTCAAAAAACAACAAACATCTCTTCTTTTGTTTTTCCTTCATGTCTCTCTGATTGTGACCCTTCATTTTATTTATTTTTATCATGAGTTAGTTTGGTTGTCTAGGAGGCTATAAGCTAGCTAGCTATAAGGAGCTGTATATTTTGTAGCTGCTCTACTTTTCCTTAATTGATAGCTTTTCGATGAATGAACAAAACATCAAAACGAGGAGATAAAAGGAAATATCATGTAAACACCAAATCTGAAAAACTATAATTATATAAAAAAAAAGTGGCTAAACATAATGTTTGAGGCAGGCTATATGAACCCTAGACTTCTTCCCATCCATCAAGTGATGCTACAGGTGATTATCCAGCATTTAAAGTACTGCAATGTTACAGGTGCTCATCAGTGCTGATGATCGATATGGCTGATGCTCCAGTGCATCATCACACACTTCTGATATCCTCTCTTTGGAGTTACTGGGCCACTGACTGGCCTTGTGGTCATGTGTAATGAATATGACAGGTAGAGAGTAGCAGCTGTGGTTACTATGAGACGTAGGGTCAGTTTGGTATTCATTCTTAATATTCTCCTTCAGTTAGAACATTTAGATAAAGGGTATTTGGAATTCTCCATTCCTATTTCATTTCTGGATATTCCAGACAATTTTTTTTTTCTTTAACTATGATTCTTTGTAGAGAAGAGTTATCAAACTATCTCATAGTCACAAAGTATTTCAAATTTTTCTATTGGTGATTAGGGAATATACTTATCTAAAATTTCTTTTCATCGTTTATATAGGACCTAGAATGATTTACTATATAATTCATAAACATTAACCCTAATGGTCATACAAACTCATACAAATTATCTCCAGGTTTTTACCATACTGATTTTGTATGATTTATATATGAATACACAATTACCGTATGGTATACTTATCCAGTATAAATTATGTGACTATGGGGCCACTAGACATTTCGATTAAGAACATAACATAATATGATCTCCAAGCTTTGCGATAAATGGAGAGCTTCATATATGGCTCCCCAATTATCATTTCTTACTTTCACAATTACCTTGAGCATTAATTGAATGTTCAGAATTGCGAATCCAGATCCAGTGATTTTTCAAAGAGTTTCACTGATAATTTTTTATGGCCATTCATATATGATGAGCAACAGCCACTTTAGTAGGAATGCATATTGTTCTTAGTTGTTGATTTCATGTGCGATACAAACACATCTAATATATATATATATATATATATATATATATTTCACTCCAAAATCTGAATTAGTCCTTTTATCCTATGAAAATTTTTAAGCTACTATAAAATGTAGATATTACAGTTGAACATCGGTAGATTACAAATAGTGTGTGCATGAAATCCTTCATGAAATAGAACCAGTTTAGACCAAGTCTAGAGGAAGTTGTAATATTTCCACAAAAAAAAAAAAAATGAAAGTCTATCATTTGCAATAAATCACACACAATATTTTGAAATCTAGCTAATCATCAAGAAAAAATTTCGTCAACATTTTAAACTAAAACACCTGTTTTCTTAGTCTGGTGCCTAACATGGCTGTTGTCACAAATTTAAATACATCAAGTGCATGAGATATATACTTTCATGGATGCCAAATCGAAGTTGGTTTATTTAGGTTTACGTTATAAAGTAAGAATTTGTTACTCATGAACAACCAAATCGAATGGAGAATAAATAATTCTCCTTCATTCAGTTGAGATATATAAACCAAAGATATTCCACGACAAAACACCATTTTTTTTTCCCAAATGACACAACAAATCCATATAGGTGGGTCTTTCTATGTATTATTAATTTTCTGTCATTTGAAAGAGAATAGAGAGTTGGTGCATCTATGTCGTTTTAAGGATTCAATACACACAGACAAACACATTTGAATAAAGTGAGTCACCCTAGAATATAATAGGAGAGAAGAAGTGACCCTTGAAGGGTGAGAAGTTTTGTAGGGTTTCCATATTTAGGTATCAATTTATCACTGTGGACACCCAACTTTCAGAGATCCCACAGTTGTATATCGGTCATGTCTCTGTACATGTGATAATATTTTTTTATTATAAATTTTTTTTTCTTCTTCTTTAGAGGCCTATCATCTCACAAGTCCTTTTCTTGAGTTGCAAAGTAGGCACTGTGTTATGCCTTTCTGATAAATAAAATGGCATTGAAATTCACTCCCTGTACTCTCCGTACAATGAAATACTTAAAAAAAACTTCATAAGAGACATACATGAAGATACAAAATGGTGGGACTCACATATGTTACAGATGGGATGGATATAGACCTACAGAATCACATGCAACTGAAGCGTGGTTGGGAGTTGCTGTGAATTTTTGAACTGTTTAGAGAAGTTAGAGCTTACAGAGAAAATACGTGGGAGCTTTTCTGTGGATACATTCAAGATTGGAAACGTTTTGTCACAGACGTGAGGGAGGCATAAACTTGACTAAATAGCTCTTCTAACTGGTTTAAAAAATTGATATATTTAATGTTGGGTGTGAAAGATATATAGATGTGATGACTATGGTTAATTAAAATTAGTATTTTAAATTAAAGAAGGATGCATGTCGTAAACCATATGAACTAATTAAGTGAATATCCGGATCTAATCATATGAAAGTTTCTTCAACTAATAAATGGGTACATGATATTATCCAATGTTTGAATTTTTTTTTTTTTTTTTGCTTGGTAATGTGATTCTATTAATGCTGTAGAGAGAAATGTACATGATTTACGAAGCGGGATTACACATAAAGGATGGAAATGTCAACGAGACATAACAATGATTCAAATATTAACAAGAACAGATAGAGATTATATATGCTACTCTAGGCCAAAAAAAGAAGCATCATGCTAGACTTCTTACGTACTTGTAATTTGCCCTCTTTGTCTTCCTGTACCAAAACAAGATCAATATTACTCATTTGAAACCAATTATATGAAAATTTTGATTTTAGAAAAGTTAAATAAATTTTACAATTGATTATAAACATATATACTTTAATAAGTCGTTTAAAATTCTGTATAGCTAAACTACATGGTGAAACTCCATAAACATTACTACATGAAATGAAGATTGATTGCAGCTTTCCAAGTAAGTGTGACAAAGGAGCGTATACAAATCAGATAGGTTAATATCTGTATTTATATCTGATATCCAGGAGATATTTAAAACAAGTATATGTATCTGATCTGAAAATTCAGATACAAATAGAAATAATTATTTGAAATATCCAAAAAATATAATAGATATGGATATGTTTCAAATATCCAAAGATCCTATACCCAAAAAGTAAAAATAATATTTATAGCTAATATATGAAAAATGTAAAAAAATCCAATAATTACCTAATATAAATAAATAAATAATAAAAACTCATATTAATCTTAAAAACATAAATATATCAATATAATAAATAATCATATGATAAAATCATATTTATATCCTATTCAAAATATTTTATTTTAGATACATATATAGATTTTCATATATAAGATAATTTTTTAAATTTTTAAATACGAGATTCCGGATAATAAACTTTTCTGATAAATGAATAATTGACAAAGCTTATTTCCTACCCATTGACAGATCCATGCATCCAAAGTTATTTTGAAAAATAAAACAAAAAGAAAAGACATTATTCTTTCTTTTTGTTTCTTTCGAAAGAAAGCTCAAGAACAAACGCATGCAGATAAAGTCGAGCCCTCACCACTCATTACCATAGTACACCCTGGCCTCTAAAAAGAGTATCTACTGAGCCCACCAAAGGAGAAACACCATCCCAACCGTTCATCTTCATGATCTACAGATCATGTGTTCAACGGTTCTGATCCCAACTAAAGGTGATTGTTTCATTTGTTTTCATGGTGAATGAATGACTACGTAGTTCTCTCTCTCTCTCTCTCTCTCTCTCTGTGGATAGAACAGACTTGCACACACAATATATTGACAGAGACACGGCTTTTGATACACATATAACCCAAAAACATCTTAGCTTTTTTCGTCTCTCCAGGAACAACAATGATGGTCCCAGGCAGCTTTTAGAGAGAGAGAGTGTGTGTGTGTTTTAATGGAGAAATGATAATAATATATAAGTAGATGAGCTAGGGAAGGAGTAGAATAGGTATCAGCTTTCGATTCAGGGCTTTATAGGTAATGTCAGCATCAGGGGGGGTGTGTTGATAGGTGACAGTCTTTCTGAAACAGCCGACCTCTCTCTCTCTCTCTCTCTTCTATCTCTCCCTGGTTGTGGCTTCTGTTGGGCTTTTGGCATCTTAAATCTTATTTCCAATCTATATATATATATTGGAAATAAGATTTAAGGATTCACTTTTTTTTATTTAAAAAATTATATATTTTATTTAATAAAATATATATATCATTGCATAATATAGAGTTACTTTTAAAATTCCAGTTCACGGAAGAAAAAGTGATGAGATAAGAGATAATTATGTGAATAAAGAAATAGAAGAACAACTTAATCCTATTTGGTATAAAAAATAATCAAGGTAAACTGCAAACAATTATTTCAATTTTTAAAATGAAAATGATGATATTTTATTCTGTCTAAAGCCTGAGATATCATCTATCCCTATTTTTTCTATGTTTTGACAAATATGAATATAACCAAATTAATGATTTTTTATCCTCTAAAATTGAGACAAGGGGATAAGTGATAGAATAAAAGATAAGGGATAAGTGATAAGGGTAAGAGATATATTTCATTAGAGCATATCATATTATGGAAGAATTAATGTGCATAGAAAGTTTTCAATTTTGTAAACACTTAGATACATGAGTTTATCAATGCTCACAAAAACAAAGGAAATTTTCATATCAATACGTATTTATGAGAATACTATCAATATATGTTTTGATGAATAACATGTGTCCATCAAATAATTAAATATCTTTCATTACTCATTAACACATTTTGATAAACACATGTCGTTCATCCGAACACATGCTGATGATAATCCTATCTGTATGTACTGATATTAATTTTTTTTTTCCCAAAAACAAGGCAATCAAAAAATATATATATTGAGGCATTTATCTTTTGGTAATACTATATGGGCATTGTAGGGGGCATAATGTAATTATCCCTTGATTAGGTGGATTAGAGATATATTTATATGAGTTTGGTAATGGATTACCTAGATGTCAAATTAAAATATTGTTAGCCACCATGGTTTTTTTTATATATATATATATCGGAGGAGGAACCCCCGTAGTTGACCTTACGATCGAGCTGGGAAGGCTACCCCCACCTGTTTGCCTTGATCCCACATAATATTCTTTTTAATAATCGTCAACAAACTGTGAACCACCATGTTCCTTTACAACAAACCATTTTTCAATAGCTAATACCATAAGAAAATTTTATTGTTAACTACAATGCTCAATTAACATGATAATCTCTTGTACCAAATGCATACGCGTTCAGAAGTGATACTCAGATCAATTGATTAGAAGAAAGATATAGATAAGCCACCTGAGCAAATGAATCATATATTATGCAACTTATTGAAGCAAATAAAGGAGTCAACAATACTTAGTGGATGTTAAGAAAAGGAGAAATGAAACTACAAAGCTGAACTGAAAGAGATACTTGACTATTTATTTAAGAAATATTTGGATGCCTTTACAGATTAATTGACTAGGGATGTAAATGGGGCTGATTTTACCTTGATCTTTCTTGTGAAGTTTCCTTCCATTCTCATAAACAGATAATTGTACAACTATTCAAACATCTTCATATATGCTTATTTGCAAATACATGTAGGCATAGTATTTTGGGGATGTTGTATTCATGTATACTTTCGCATTCCAACAATAAAGTATAATTGAAATACCGTGTTGTTTTTACTAAGCCAAGCAAAAACATATCAAATATGTAACATCATTGAAGGTTGCCACTTCGAAGAGCCACTCTAACCTTAACAAGCTCAGCAGCAGCTCGGGCGGATGCACAAGCACGATCAGCAGAGGCAATGGCAGCTTGAGCTCTCTCCAACACCTCAGAAGAACGCCAGCTTATCTCAACTTTCTTGTCGCTGATTGATTCTTCAATTTGAGTGTTCATCGGTCGTTCCATTTTGTCTAGATTTGTCAAAGGTTTGTTGGCACCAAATCTCGCTGAACCATCAACTGATATTGCTTGAGCTGGTTGAGCTTCTCCATTTTTGTTTGCGTGCACTGCTGTTTCGGCAATCATGGATGGTGAAATAGGTGTTTGGGAATTCAAGGTCTTGCTGAATATCTGACTTGATCCTTCCTACAAACAATGATGTCAGTTGAGCTGCCAATGATAGATCAATATGGAAGCAACACAGCACTCAAGACCCACCAATTACAGTGTCACATAATTCAAGTGGCGTAAGTACTTCTAAGGAATATGTTATACTTACTCACATTTGCAGACCAATATACTTGTTTAGTGAAGTACATACTTTTATAATAAAAAATGACGTGCATACTCAAATGAATTGAATGCATTTTTACATTTTTTCGTACTAAAGAATATACTGACATAATAAAATATATATCATGTCAGGTGGTTTTATATACTGTGTTCGGTGACATGGTGCCTGCAGAAATGACTGTAAAAGTGTTTACCAGCACCCCGTTTTTAATGAGTCAATGTAGTTGAACAGAATTTCCTATATGTCGGTCAAACTTGCAGGTTTCATCTATCAAGAGATGATTCATGACATATCGAGCAATATAATGCAGAGTTCAAGAAACACACTACATATAAAAGAACTAACGGGAAATGGAGGAGACATAAAAGCATGCTTCACGATATGCCTTCAGCGGTAGAAAGCTCATATTTAACAGTAATATTTAGTTACAGAAAACATAAAGTACCAGCAAATCTTCATGTGTTTTACGAAATTCCACTTCTGTACTAGAAGAATCCCATTCAATAGTGTGCTCCCGAGCAATTTCCTTCATGGTTCTAAGTTTTGCATCTGCAGATGGAGCTCTAACTGCAAGCTTCTCAATTATCTGTACACACAGAATGAAAGAGAGTGACAATTTAAAAGAGAGATAACGAGAAATTATTACTCATAAAAAGATAACGACAATATAAACTACAGAATGTGGACTTTGGTCTACAGTTTAATTGTTTAATCTTATTAACTAACTTGCTGCATTTTTTTCCTTTGAGGTCCATCCATCGGCTTTAATTGTAGATGATCACAATAATAGAAAAGGCACAAGTTTGATTCGTCGCCAAATAATATGGCAGACATATCAACTAGATCAATAGGAAAATGAGGTGGTGGACCTGCATGAGCCAACTTCCGATTGGAGCCTAAACTACCTAATAGCAACTAACAAAAAAAAAAAAAAAAAGAAACATACTGTGCGGTTAACGCTTGTACCCGGATGCAGCTCGGAAGCAGCTGCAACAAATTGTTTCCCATATTTTGAACTAAACAAGTTCCGGATTTGTATCAATTCTGGCAAGTCTGAACATCTAGGAGCTGCAAAAATTATGCTTGCAATAGGTTCTTGCAATTCTGTAGGACACTCCCTGTAACATGGAAAAGAATCATTTACTTAGTTATATTCATTTATCTAATAAAAGAAAATTAAGCATGCTTCATCAATAAAACATTAAAGTATTGTAAACCTCTGCACTGAAATTACAAATCTGTCCAGGATAAAAGCAGAGGACTAAGGGCTTACACAATAAAATACTCTGCTAAAGAAGTGCAGCTAATTTATAATGATCATATATTACTGGAATTTGCTTGTACTCAATTGGGAAGAGAAAGCGAAAGGTACAGCCAAAAATGGCGAACACAGCAATATATATACAGAAAAGAAGTACAATTCTGTCAATCAAAAGCCAGGACGATGGACCCTTTCGTATAATAGGTAAAGGGCTTACATGGCAGTCTTATCATAACATTGAGATCAAGCAAACTGCTGATCAAGATGCTGGATGCAGAAACTACATAAATTATTTTCAACACAGAAAATGTGAAAAGCCACATTAAAGTTCCACATACAAATAATCATAAAAAAAAGGTTCCACATACACATTCCTATAATTGTTCATCAAACTAGTCAAATTTTCATTAAAATGCATGAAACATGGTATTTAGGAACTTAAGTGCTTGCAGCATACATCATTAGGGATAAAAATGTAAAGATTGATGGGGAGGGAATTTTCTGGTGGAGTAGCATTGCAATTTCTTTGGGGGTTTTATGTTTAATGCATTTTGTTTTCTTTTTTGTGTGTTTACTAATTTATTCATAATGCAAATTGGGAAAATGCCCGTGTCCTCAAAATAAATTGAAATAGCCACACCTTCTGTTCGTGGACACTAATATCTAGTCAAACTCCTCTGCGACCTAATTAAATGATGATAGTTTTCACTGATTGTCAGCTTGTTGCAACACTCCTTTCCATAGGCATGAGTCGCATGACGCAACTAATTTTGTTCAAGATGTAAATTTCAGCTCTGATAAAAGAGCTACTTTCTAGAACTAAGTTTATGAAAATTGTGGGGGATGAACTAGAACAAGTGAACTTTTGGCTTTTCTGTCTTGGAGTATAGAATTTAATAGACTGCTTCAAACAATACACAAGTGAAAGATCCTCCTAATGTTCCTCATGCATCGCAGTTACTAATTAGTTATCTCATTGATAAGACTTCAACAGAGCATGCAAAAAAGATCAAGCCTGATGCATTCCTCGAACTTTGGGTAACTTAGGAACTAGGAAAACCTACTAACACATGTAGCAGATCTACTTCGAGAGATGTGAATTCCTGTTACTGTAGTAGATGGATGAAAACAGTGCTAATCGCACGTGACACCACAGAAACCAACCACGCTGAAGAATAAAGTGGGTGGGTTGGTATACAAAAACAAAATCTTGTAAACATATATATCTGGAAATTTTAGTCTTAAAAGAATTATTATTACTGAACTGCAAATTCATGGATCTCTATATTACTTTCCTTGTGGTTAGATCTTCTGGCTTAGTTGAATTCTGAGAGAACATATAAAATTTCATTTTACTTGGATTTCGTCAAACCAAACTAAGGGTGGCAAATAAAGTGAGTTCTGTCCAACTGACATTGGCAGTGAAAATGCAAAAGATAGACAGGTAAAATTCTGCAAACAGGAAAATAGAACTTCTAAACCTGTACTTCTCAAAGCATTTTGTGAAATACATTTTCTTAATTTCTTCAAGATACTAAATGGTGTCACACACTTGCATGTATCACAAGAAGCAATTAATGCAAAATGCCATGAAGGCTTGAGTTGAATATACAATGCACATACAAATGATAAGTAATTACCTCTGAGTTTCAAGAATGGGAACACGTGCATGAACAAACTCGCAGAAAAGCTCCAATACCTCATAAGCAGCCAGAATGTTTTGTTCTCGTATGACATGCTCTACCTAACATAAATTTGGCAAACGTGAATGATAAAAAATTCAAAGCAAAAATGTTTCTGGTTATCAATGAAGAATTATTTGGTATCCCAATCATAGTTCAAAGTGCGGCCGCACGTATCGGTACGTGCGGCCGCACGTGCTGATGTGCCCCCCTCGGCGCACATCAACACCTAAGTGTTGTCCAAGTGCTATCCAAGTGCGGCCATGTCATTCGAACCCAGTTCGAACGGGAATCAAACGGCCCTTAGGCGTTCGAATCCAGTTCGAACAGAAAATCAAACGGCCCTTCAAGCGTTCGAACCCAGTTCGAACAAAATTCAAACGGCCTTTAAGCATTCGAACCTAGTTCGAACGGAATTCATACGGTTTGAACACAGTTCGAACGGGATTCAAACCGTCCTTACGCGTTCGAACCCAGTTCGAACGGAATTCAAACGGTCCTTAAGCGTTCGAATTCCGTTCGAACGCGGTTCAAACGCCCATATACTAAATTTAAAAAAATATATATATATATATATATATATATATATATATATATACACAATGTGCTGCCGCATGTACCGTACATGCGGTCGCATGTATTGTATGCGGACCCCACCGCATATGGGGTCTGCACATGTTTTTAAAACTATGATCCCAATAACAGAAACTCATATGTCAGTACAGGACCTACAGGTTCATTGGTGAGGAACATGGAAACATGTTGAAACTATCTCGGACTCTACACCTGTGAGGCACAATTGCAGCCGCTGCATGTAATGTTTTTTTTTTTTTTTTTTTTAAAGGTAGTAATTTGCTACCCGATTCCATTACTGAATATCGAATTCCAAATTCTGAACGGGATGGGGGGGTGGAGTAAGGAGGGGATACATAAAGGAACCGTCGCATGTAATGTTAAGGAGTTAAGAGTCACTATTATTTTATTTAGTTGCTTAGAGAATTGTTGGTGATTAGTGTTATTTGATTAGAGATTTTATTGTCCTTTCTCAATTTAAGGTTTACTATTTAAGTAGATGTATGACTTTGTCAGAGAGTTGGTTCATTAGTTGATTTTGATCATCACACATCCAAGTCAAACCCAAACTCCACAATTGCCACCCGATTCCATTGCTCTGTCTCTTGCCTTCCTCTTTTTTATAACTTCACTTCTATTACCAATTCCACTCTCTTTTCTCAAACAACTCCTCTACTTTCAATACAACCATCCAAGTCAGCTTCCACCAATACCACCACCTTCTTCCATAAATTCTTTTCTTTGCATTTATTATTATGTCCTTATGTCACTAGTCCCTAATCAGGAATGGATGAGGGAGATGATGGTCAAATATTGGAATATCTGTGCTTCCATTCTTCTTCAAGGGACCTAAGATGCATAATAAAGACTGGCTTTGTTCAAATAGGTAATAGCTGTTATGGGACATAAGATAAGCATCGCTAGTGAGGGGAATGCACAAAGTTTATCATTTGTCTTCTCTTTTTTTTTCATTCGACATCTCCACTAACCAACTCTAGGATAACATGAACCCACAAAAAACTCACCCATTGGTAACTCCCTGAGACAAGAAACAGTACAAGAAAATTACATGAGTTCCATATATTCACTATGACAAATGCCTTGTATGATCCCCTTCTTCAATACTATCTCTAGCAAAACCTCTTGTTTCTTTCTAACAAGAGAACCCAACAGATAGCAAATTTGGCAAGCTGATCAGCCAATATGCTTGAGAAATCCCAAGAAGATCCAAATGAATTTAGTAGATAATTATAATGCCAAAGATCAGTAATTACCAGGCACTATTCCCTCCAACCCAATGAGTGATCTGAAGAATGACAAACTGGCTCCTCATTTATTTATCTGTTACAGGGTCCCTACCTGATAGTCATTATAAAAGCTTGCAATTAGTGAGGGTCCTTCATTCTCCAGGCAATACAGATGATGATTCATGTGTTGTCTTTCGGTTTTTGATGACTTCTATACATTTGGTTCAATAATTTCAACCTCCTCCTTTTACCTCAAAAAAAAAAAATTCAGCCTCCTCCTCACCCATCTAAAACATGTTAATGGTCCATCAGTTTCTAAGCTCCATAGTCCTCAACCTATAATGTATCCACTTTTAAGCTTGAGTCCTATTAAAGATATTTATACAACTCCAAACTACTGTTATTGGATTGAGTATGTATCAAGGTCTCATGTAGTACACCAAAATTAATGCCAGTCATGAACTCCTTACTGATATTCTACCAACAAACACATACCCAAATCTTGCACTTAATATTTGAAAGTACACATTTTATTAATGCGCATCACACATTGTCTCTACCAATTTCACATCCCACATCACATCAAATGAAACGTCCTGCCAACCAAATCCACCATTAAATCTTCTGCTCTCTCCAGCCCCAGGTTAAAATATTTTCTTAAAACTTGGGAAATTTTCACTGCCATTATAGTTATTATTATGAAATAAACTGTTGGCCAATGAAGATGTGCAGATATAATTGTGAATATCTCACAGAAAATGCATGTCTCTGATAGACTTTTTGGTACAGGACTTATCTTCATTTAGTTCTCTAAAACACCCATAACATAGTAGTCTACAACAAGTGTTTATAAGTCGATCATGCACTTACTCGTATCCGAGCAATAGATTCTTGGCCAGTCAGAAGAAACTGGGCGATCTCTTTGCGCATCTGTTTCAGTTGCACCTCTCTCTTATTCCGCAGCAGCTTGATCCGCGATATCGCCAAATTCAAACAAGTCTTGCTGTTAAGAGACAATAGAAAACCATTGAAAAATCCATCACAAATACTAAGGTAGCATACAAAAATAGGTTTGAAAAGGAGCTTTTTACTTAAAACTACTTTTAAAATTAGATTCCCATGAAGCATATTCAAATGTTAGATATCTGAAAAGTTTAAATCATCCATGCATGTTTCCAAACACAAACTCAAATGTAATCCATCAACTTAGACTAACAAGTCTTACACAAGCCCATTTTAGTATACCATCAAACCAAGAAGAATTTTTGGCTCCACAATATCAAAATGGGTACAAAAACTCTATTTTTCTAGAATCCCATTACATGAAAGATCGAATTTATGCTATGCAAATATTTTCATCATAACTCACACAGGGTTGACACATTCACTAGATCCATGGGTTTAATCCGAGTTTATCTGATCCACATGGTTTGTAGATAAATGTGTGCACAGTAGAACCCCAATGGGTGATTGTACATTTGAAGGGCTAAAATGTTGTGCTTTTTCAATTTATGTGCCCTCAACATGATATTGGCGAGTGAAAACAAAAAAAGATATGATTTGAATCCAATATCAAATCAATATCGCCTATAACGATAACACCCAATTGAAATCATCAACAGAGCAACAGATTGTGATTCTTTATGGATTTCATTGAAAACATGAAAAATAATATATGAATGTAAAGCGAGGAGACGAACCATCGGGCCCCAAGAAGGCCGCGGTTGAAAAGGGAATTTAGCGCCGACATCACCCTCTCTGGCTCGCCTCGAAATCCGTGCGATGTGTCCGGGATTAGGGAGGGGGGTTAGACTATGCGGGAGGATCTCTCTCTCTCTCTCTCGAGCTGATGTAAAACCCAACAAAGAGTTATCTGCCTCGGATATAAAAAACATCATTTAGCCCCGTTTGAAACGTGGATAGGATTCATTCTTGGGTATACATTTATCGGAGCATAAGTGAATATAAATAAGAATAAAATGATTTTGTGTTTGGTTGTATTTTGAATTATTTTCGTTAATAAATCTAAGAATAAATGTTTTGTTATTTTTTGGATAAAATATGAATAAAGTATGGATAAGGATTTATAAAAGGTAAAAAAGTAATGATAGTTGATTTGAGAGGTGATTTATTAGAGGTGATGACAGTTGATTTGACAGTGGGTCCACATATTTTTTGAGTAAAATAACCTAGAATAATTTTTATTCTAGAGATTAATTGGAATCCATATACCACTTTATACCAGTTTATTCTGACATATTTTATCTGAGGTTATCCGGGCTTTTCAAACACAACAAAATTTCTATCCGTGGTTATCCGAGGGTTTATTCTCATTCCAAACATGGGCTTAATATAGAAATCCTAAGTTTTGATTTTTTTTTTTTATGAAAAAGGTTAGACCGGTCATGATTTACATTTGAGATCATATATATTTTTATTTTTAAATAGTAAATATTATTTTATAAAAAAAATGTATATCGTTTTATTTCGAATTAAATAAAATTATTTTTTGATAGTCCCTAATAAATCAGTCATGAAGACCCCTCCAATATAAAAGAAAAATTATTTTTGATTAATGTAAAATGTTTTACTAGACTTTTAACGTTGCATATGAGAATACAATTTAAAAATAAAAAGAATTATAACAACATCCTTTTTTTTATTTCTTTCATATGTAAATTTTAAAAAGTGCCTAAAAAAGAAAAATTGCAATTTCTATTTGGTTACAAAAATAAATATGGAATAGGCTAAAATGGGGTGAATAAACCCAAAAATATATTTGGATGATTGGCTTCGGTTCGTCGGTCCGCTTCTAGGATGATGTGTGGATCGGTGAGTCTACATTGAAGTTGTGGTTCCCACACTTTTTTCATATTGCTAAGGACCCTATGGGGATGGTGGGTGAGTTCTGGCAAAGACGTGCTTTTGGGAGGTCTAAGTGAGACAAAATCTTAATGATTCTGAGGTGAAGAGCTATCTTTCTCTCCTTAAATTGTTATAGCCGGTGGTAATGTCATAGGATAGGGCGGACAACCCAATGTAGTATCTGATGCTGTCAACGGATTTCTCAGCTAAGAATTGTTATGCGTGGGTTCAAAGAGACAAACTGATGGTCTATATAACGGCGGTCAAGCACAAGAAAATTTGAGGTTACAAGATATCTTTGAATGTTAAGATTTTTCTATGAATGGTTTATCTTCGCAAGATCCTCACAAAAAACTTCTATTGCCTGTGGTCACTAGGGATAGATATGGCTTGTAGTTTGTGTTGGTCGGAGGAGGAGACTCTCAAACACATGTTCATCGCGCCCTATGGTTCATCGGGTTTGGGGTTGGCTGAGATCGGCTATGGATCTTGAGGATCGGTTTGTCAATGTAGATGGGATGTGAGAGGTCGGGAGGAGATTGAGGGCAACAGGGGATCAGTCCTTGCACGCTAAAGTGTCCCGATCTTATGTTTTGAAAGTATTATGGGCTTTAGACTAACGTGAAATCTCTTGATTTTTCGGGGATAGACACCGTATGCCAAATTTTTTTGGAAGATTATGATTAGTTTTATACAAGAGTGAGGTAGGTTTTATAGAGGGGCAGCACGGGTGAGGGTATTGGTAGGCAGTGTGGTGATCAAGTATACCTTGACCTAATTGGGTTTGGGTTGGAGACTACTAACTGTCTAGGGGTAGATGTCTCTTTTACCATTGAAACGTTAAATTTTCGTTCCACCTAATCCAAGTCGTCTAATCCGAAACACTAGATTTTTTTCTCTTTTTTTAATACAAAAGTGATTGTCTATTGTTTTAGTAAAAAAAAAAAAAAATCATATTTAGATAAAAGAAATGTCAAAATAAATAGAAGAATAAAGAATAGAATATACTAAAATAACAGTGAATAAACCCAAAAATATATACAGAAAAAATAAATGTTTAGAATATATGAAAATAAATAAACTTAGGTGGCTACTCTAATGATATATCTCCTCCTTTTTCCTTTCCCCACCCCAGAAAAATGGGGTGGGTTTCCACATTCAAGGGGTGGGAGGAAAGTCACCCCACCCCGGTCATGGATTCCCTGAAACGGCCGCCAAAGATGACATCCCCTACGTTTCACGCAGCCAAGCCCAACGGTCCCCGTATACAAAAGACGACCACCCAAAAACCAACTGCTACCATTAAAGCCAGCTGGCCTAAAAGCCTTAAAACCATTGCAAATACAACCTCAAACAAACCCTCTTTTTTTTTTTTTTTTTTTTTTGGCCCTCTCTCGCGAAGCTTTTCTGTCCTCAATTTCTAGGGTTAGGGTTTCTGCTCTTCGATTTCCAATGGAATCCTAGGTTTTTGGGAAAAAAGAACACCTAGATTTCCCTAATCGAGCCATGTACGTCGACCAACCCCTCGAGGAAGACGCGATCGACCACTTCGATCGCCTCCCCGATCCGATCCTGGTCTCCATCTTCAACGGCCTCCAAGACGTCAAGGCCCTCGGCCGCTGCTGCGCCGTCTCCAAACGCTTCCGCTCCGCCGCCCTCCAGGCCGAGTCCGTCCTCGTCCGCGTTGACTGCGTCATCTCCGCCGCCGCGTCCTCCTCTTCCTCCGCCGCCTCCCGCGGCGTGTTAGGCAGCCTCGTGAAGCTCCTCCTCGGCACCATCTTCGTCCGGCCCATCCAGGCCCTCCACCAGATCCTTCTCCCCAAGAAGGTCGTCCTCGCCGACGTCTCCCACCACTCGCCGGGGGAGGTCCTCAAGAACTTCCGCGAGATCCGCGCCTTGAAAATCGTGCTCCCCGGCGGCGAGCTCGGGATCGACGACGGCGCGCTCCTGAAGTGGCGCGCCGAGTTCGGGAGCTCCCTCGAGGGATGCGCCATCCTCGGCGCCACCTCCTCCAGGCGGTTCGACGCGAATTCGGAGGCGGTGGTGGATGACGATGATGAAGAGCGGCGGTTCTGCACGAACGGGGGGCTGAAGCTGAGGGTGGTGTGGACGATAACGTCGTTGATCGCGGCCTCCACGAGGCACTTCTTGCTGCGGCAAATCGTTGCCGACCACCCGACGCTCCGGGATCTTGAGCTGACGGACGCGGATGAGCAGGGGACCCTCGCCATGGGGAGGGAGCAGCTGGAGGAGCTGCGGCGCGCGCCGGCCGAGGCTGCCTCAGCCACCGCGAACCGGACGCAGGTGCCCGCGCTGAGCATGAGGCTTTGGTACGCGCCGCGGCTCACGCTGCCCTCGTCGGGGCTTGTCTTGGAGGGCGCCACTTTGGTTGCAATACGGCCGATCGGCGAGAATGTCCGGAGAGTGGATGGTGGGGATGGGTTTTTGGAGGGTGCGTTTGAGGGGGAGTTTGGGGAGGCTGCGAGGGTGATGGTGAAGAGGAAGACTTACTTACTGGAGATGAACCCTTTCTGAGAGTGGCCGATGAGTTCTGCAGGCGTCTTTGTGCGGCTCACTGTGGATGGGGAGATTTTCTGTAAGGAGCTTCTTACTACTGTCAATGATTTTGATGGTTTCTTTTTTCCCCTATGGTTTAATTAGCACTGTATAAAGTTTTCATGTATGTATATGTGCCTTTTAATGAAGTGATCTTCTTGCATTATTCCTATAGTATAAAATTGACGGGTTGGAGTTTTTGTTTTCTCTCCCCTTGTTTTGAAAGAGGACTTCTCGGGATTTTTTGTTGATGGGATATCTTAATTGACAATTTTTTTTAAAAAAGGGATGCTCGCTCCCCTGGGTTTGATACCCTCACCTCCTTCATGGAGGTGCTAACCAACTAATCAAAGCTTGGTTCACAACCTTAATTAACATTGAATCAAGATCTAACATAATAGATATTAATACCTGTTAATTTTTGGCGTGGCAGTGTTTTTGAGGTGCTGTGCCAAACTGCCTATAGGATGATAGTAATTATGCCATTGTATTTTGGCAAATTTTTTTTTTTTTTTTTGGATGAGAGGTAGGAGAATTATTTATTTATTTGAAGAAAAGAAAGGTAGGAGAATTCCCACCATGTTTTATTATATGGTAAGACTCTAAAGATAAATGAAAACAGACCAGGACTCTGCTGAAGAAATATCAAAGAAAAAACTACTTGGCATGATTTTGCCAATATTAATGACAAAGCTTTTCTTTTGATTTTTAATTGGCATCGCAGGCTGTAGCCATAGTTCTTCTCACAAAGATTAAATAGTGAGGGGGGCAAGGTCAGAAGAGGTGTGAGAGTAGAGGGGGGAATCATAGGGTGTTTTAGCCTTTCAGGAAAATTTCCAAAGGGGTTGCAATCCTGAAGTAATCCCCAATTTTACCGAACTCTACCTCTCTCCCTGCATCTCCCTTCTTCCTTCAATCCTTGTAAACCAGAGAGGGTAAATAGCTACCAATCCAAAAAGAAACAAAGAAAAGGAAACCCAATATCTGATGCTAAGCAAAAGGGTGATGATGATCAACATGGTTCTAGCATCATACCACCATTTGTGGTTCTGAAAATTTAGAAGCCATTTACAGGAATGTATCTATAAGTCCTGTATAATTGGTAAATAGCTACCAATTAAAAAAAGAAAAGAAAAGAAAAGGAAACCCATAATATCTGATGCTAAGCAAAAGGGTGATGAAGATCAACATGGTTCTAGCATCATAACACCATTTGTTGTTCTGAAAATTTAAAAGCCATTTACAGGAATATATTTATAAGTCCTGTATAATTGGAAAAAATTTAGAAACTAGGATTACGCGATCTATTTGATTTCTTGAACTAGGATCATACACTTACATGAAGTTAAACATTAAGGAATGAATTACAATTTCATTTGCCTTACTCCATCAAGCTATCTGTTAATAATTTTATGGCACCTTAGGATGTTTCACGAATGGTATGGAACGTTTGCTCGGACAATTCAAATGAAATCTGGATTCAGGAAACGGATAAGTATCTTGACATATGGATACTTAAATTTTTCCAAGGCTCCTCAACGGCTGGATTTTAGAATGCTTATTAAGTGGTTCCTAGATCTAGGGTGCAGCTTGAAGATTTGTTCAATGTATCTTTCTTTTTTTTTTTCTGTACTCATCGAATTAGTGATGGGTCATGATTTATATGATAGATGCACACTTACTTGTTTGCAATACCCTCCTAGAGGAATTTGTTCAATGGTTTATTAGTAGAGCTATTATGAGCCACCAAAATTTATTTAATTGCATCCTAAGCATTGAGCTTAAATTGTTATTTTCTGAGTTGTGCAGAGAGTAAAAGAAGATGATTTGTATCAACTGCACTAGAGTCTGCATTATCTTTTTTTAATCCATGGTTTCCATCTTTAGGGAATTTTTTTAATCCATATAATTCACAAAACTGTGTTTCTTTATCATCTAATTGTAAAAAACTTTCATTTTTTTCTGGGAAACATCACAATCCTCATTTTTAGGGAATGACAACTAACAAGTAGATGGAGGTTATTTATAGGGATATATATGGTTTATGAGAACCCTGGCTACTAAAATAATAATAATAATAATCTACCCTTAAAAATTTCCCTCACCCTTAATTACCCTCTATGGTAACAGATTGCCTTTCTCAGATTTGAGTGTTATGGAGAAATTGTTTAAGCTATGAATTTCTATACATAAGAATGCAGACCATCAATAAATTTGTGAACTGCACTTTTTTTGAGATTAGCTGTGTTGTTAAAATGGAAAGTATGTTTTGGAAGTGGTCCAATGCATTCTAGGCTGTTATTTGTTTTTAGCAGAGCATGCATGTGAAAGTCAAAAAGAAAATGGTACACATTGTGGAAAATTGCAAAATGAAGAATTATAATGCTTATGTACACGTGCTTTCAAACAAGCCGCAGCCGTATATCATACCTAATAATATCATACCTAATAATAGAAAATTCATGATACTGACTATAGACATCTAGATCACTCATGCATAACACCAAGAGTGGAAATACCAAAATTACTACAAGGAAATGTGACACCTGAGACATGGAGGTATAGCTCAATGGCACATGCTAGCTAGACAGCCTAATAAATCAACATATAACCGTCAAAGTAGACAGCCCTCCGGTCATCAGATCTCCTATGGTTTTCTTAAGGACCGAAGATGGATGCGAAGCCCGACTTAAGATTCCCCTGTTTTTTAAAAGGGTGGAAGGTGAAGATGTTATGTTGGTGAATGGTTCTTGTTTTAGTATGATTGTTAATTAAGGTGTTCTTAGTTCTTACTATCATTTCAATTAGAATTGTTATAGTTAATCAATTTTGTGGTGATTAACAATATTTCTAATCTTCTACCTTTAGTTGTAGATTTGTTATCCTACATAATTTGATCACCAACCTTAGATTCATTTTTAATCCTTGTGTGTTGTTGCTAGAGAACCTTGTCAACAGAAACTTAGCATTCGGGAAATGTGATGTAATTGCAGTGTTTGATTGAATTCTTGAAGATACAGACTGTTGTGAACCATGGATGCTGCTCGGTGAATCTCACAACAACTGCCGAGCATTGGAAAACGTGGAGCCCAAATGTCCATGATTATACAATCATTTATTTTGTGGATGGTTCAAGAAATTGTGCAGAGAAATGGTGAACTAATCATTCTGCAGGGAGGTAAGGAATTCTAGCTTACAGAATATTGGATACAATTACAACATTAATTTGAGAGATGAATCAATTTTTTTTCTTTAAAAAAATGCTAAAGTAATTTGTATATATAAGCTCCTGTGCTGTCATTTGATGTCAATGACCTGGAAAAGCTCTTTTCTTCCTCAAGAATGCAATAAATACTGTTCTTTGAATATTGGTCACTGTAGGTTTCACTTTGATTATTATCAACTTGTGCTATAATTTGGCTTGATTTGTCTCCTTCAAGTTAATCCTTCTGGTTTAACTCTTGAACGAGTAGTGAACATCATCCCTTGCCCCATATCTGTAGCCCCTATATGGTTAGAATAGATGTGGAATTTGATAGAACAGGAGTGAATAAGCCAAAAAATCTGTTTGTGTGCAAAAATAATGGGTATAACTATATTAGAATATGTGAGAATAATTTGATATTGGTTTTCAGGTATTCTCTAGAATTGTGTTATTCTATTCATTCTATTTCACTGGGATACAGACTTACATGTCAAATTATTAATCAACTCCTCTTATAAATATGGGGGCCCACATGTTTTGATTCGATTCTCACACACTAATTTTAGTCATTTCGACCTCCCATATTGGCTTTACTTGGTTTGTTTAATAGAGAGAATACTTGATACCCTAATAATTTGGTTTTATCATTGGGCTGGTGGCATCTCTATCTGTAGACAAATAATTTGGTTTCATCTTTTTTAATAAAAAGGGGCTGGGTGTGAGTGTCTCTTGCGTAGTGGTGTGAAACAAAGATTATTAATATTCATCATTGTTTTTTAAAAAATTGTTTAACATATTATGTTCACCAATAACTATTTATATATATGGGGCATGAAGGTTATTATATTATTCATTGTTTTGAATTGGTATGCTTAAAATTTGAAAAATGTTCACAACAAATTCATTCATAGCCCCAACTATTGAGGCAGTCAGGGCCTTCACAGGGATGATCTTAGTATCTATTATTGTAAGGGTGTAGTTTAAATATATTGTTCCTAACATTTTTTTTTTTTTTTTTGGGGGAGGGAAGAATATTTTTTTATTCATTGATCACGTAAGGGTTTAAACCAGTAATCATCCATTTACTAATTGTGATACAAAATTGTGAATCATTTTTAGGGTACATCTAGAATTTTTTTTCCCGGACATGTGAATATATGAAAACAAATTTTACTTTCTTAAAAGCCATTGATCTCCTTTTGACTTGGACTTGAATTATATTATTCATTTATATGACTTCTGTCAAGCTTTTCGAGAGTCAACCACTTGATAACCACTTGATTCGGGCAGTTTGAAAACTCGTAAAAAGTATGGTTTTATATAAATTTTAGAAAATTCACTTTCTTTGTTTTTGAAAAGAATTCTTTTGTGTTCAAAAGCTGAAATAGACTTCTATCTATTATACTAATAAAAAATGTTTAAATTTTCAAGGTTTTTTTTTTTTTTTTTTGGTGTGTGTAATATTTTCATTTTAAAATTTACCCTTATTTATTTATTATTTTGATTTTATATTAATAAGTAAAAATGAAAAATACATATTTTAATATTTAGTAGATAAGCTTAGATATTCATTAAATTTATCTTTTTAAATTTTTAATTTTACCATTATTTGATTTTAAATTAAAGGATAAAAATGTATCTCTAATTCTTAAAGGATTTAAATTCTACAAAAATGTTACTTTTTTTTTTTTTTTATCTATTTGAGCTTGGTTTAAAGTTTCAAATGGGATATTACATTAAAAGGGCGGTGAAGGGGTATATATGCAAAAAATTCATTCTTAATTGTAACATCTCTCTTATATTTTAATTTAAATTTTAAAAATGATTTATTTAATCATTATTAAAAAAATTATTATATCATTTATACATATATAACATGATATATTACATCACAGATAAGTAGATTGAAAAATTTTGAGAGTATTGATTGTGAATAATTTTTTTAAAATATTTTTTTTTATTAGACATCTTATATGCTAGATAAGATGAGGCTTGATAAGCCTGATGTTCCAAATATGTTATTTGTTTTATCAATAAAATTCGATAGCTATGCTTGGATTAACAAATATAAGATGTGATAGTAAATTAAGGGGAGAATGACTTTTTAATACTAATAATTAAAATATCATTTTTTGTTATTTTAAAAAAATATTGTCAAGGGTTAGATCCGTAAAATCACATCTCTATTATCCTCTATTATTTTCTATCCCTGTATAGCCACCATTTCCATACAAGCACCAAACTACATTGGTGGGAAATAGATATGAAGCATATTATACACCTAAGGATCACCATGATAAATCTGAATCTATCCATCATCTATAAAATAAAATAAAATAAATACAAACCCAAAAGCAAAGCTGTTAAAAGTCACCTACGCCATTGAGAGAGCAAAAATAAACTAACAGTTTAATAGTCTAATGTTTAGGTGGGTGATGTCCTCAAGGATAATGAAACTCATGAAATACACCTTAAGCAAACCCCTAAACCTCCATTAGTCAAAACCACCATCACACATGTTCCAATCTTCACTCATCATGTCACATGTTTTCACTGGTGCGGGATATGGGGATCTAGATGTTTTTGAAGGTGAAGAATTAGGTTATTCGGGATAGATAATTAGAGAAAATAAATTATTTTATGCTTTGGTATATTTTTAGCTATTTTTGTTGGAAAACGTAACAATAAAGTTTTTGTTGTTTGAATGACTATAGATAAATGGTAGATGTAAGATAAATAAGATATTTATCAATATTTATAAAATTTTAAAAATGATTTGGTATGTAGGTTTCCTTGATTTATAAGAGGTGATGACTGATGATTTGACATGTAAGTTACTCTTATACCAGTAAAATAAATAAGTTGGAATAACATAATTTCAAAAGAAACCTAGAATATCAATATTATTTTATTTTTTCATATTCTGACATAGCTATATTGGGATTTTGCTGTTAAACATACAACATTTTTATCCCTTATTCCACCTTACGCACCCCTATCACCCCCTATTCCATTACCCAAACAGGGAAAATGTTACTTTCAGTTCTTTTTGCAGCACATTTCACATATTTGATTTGATTTTTTATTTTTTAAAAATATGTACTTAACTAATGAAGCACACCCTTTTATATAAAATGTAATACATACTTGTATAAATTGAAAGCATATATTTTTATATTTTTCTCAAAATAGTATATACTAATACAATAGAATATGTATCAAGTTAGACATTTTATATACTATATGCATTAGTTACGTGATAATTGCAAACAAAGCTAATGAGTGTGTTTGGTTGCGCCATTGTAAAACTATTTTTTGTAAAAATTTAAATTTTAAAATTGATTCTACAGGAAGCTCACACCCCTCCACCCACTTTTCAAAATCGCAGCTTTTGAATACTATTTACTTTAAATATGTCTGCATGAATCTGTCACGGTAGATCTGTTTAGTTGTACGATTGTAGAAGTTGCTTTCTACCATTGCAAAAACAGCTCAATGACACAATCAAGCCCACCCTAAGTAACATTAGGTGAAAATCACTGTAAATCCATCTAAAAATGAGCTACATAGAGTGGTCCATGGTCTTGTGTTTATGGTGGGTGTTTCAGTTAAACCACTGTTCGTTGAATCAATAGTAAATATTGATTGATGGGAGTTATGCCTAGAGAATCATTCATACATCATTAAAAGATTATATAAAAGTGCAAGTTGGCTGTTGGATATCAAATTTTATGTGTACATGCTTAGATAGAGAGGAGTGTTTGTATCTAATGATTCATTGGTTGGATGAGACTTGTGTTTATTCTTAAGTTGTGGCCTAACAAAAATTCTCCATGTACGGCTCACCATCTTTGTTTGGATGCAAAGATATTGTTTTCTTTTGTTTAACCATAAAAAAAGATCTTTAAGAGACATGCTGATATCTTTGTTACCATATTTTAAAAGATTGGGTCAGGATAGTACATAAAATCCTCACATTATTTTTTTAATGATATGTATTTCATTTATCAAAAAATATATTTTAATAAAAAAAAAATTAAAATGTATGCTCTAATGAATTATATGGACTGACATGTTTGTATTTATATTTATATAATCAATTAATCAATACTATTTAAACATATTTTCAAATAGAATATTCCACTAGCAGAGCTATAAATTTAGTACATGGGGGTGAAATGTAACTGTACTATTTATATTTTTTAAATCAATAATAATTAGATGATACATTTTTAAGTAAAGATTCATTCTATTAATAAGAAAGAAGGTTAATCACATCTATTATTATTATTTTAAATCTATGAGCAATATTTGCAGTAGTTAACTGATAGAAGATATGGAGAAAAGTCTTGTAAGACAAATATAATCAACAAATATTTATTCAAACAAATAAAGAATATCAACCAAATAGTCATCTAATACTCTAAAAACTAAAAAATGAAACATCACCTACTACTTTTATAAATATCAATTTCAAACAACTTAAACCAACAATTAAAACACACTAATAAATCACTTTTAACTTTTTTTTTTAAAATAGTGGGGACAGATGCCCCCACTAAGGCAATGTTTGGTTGCACGATTGAATAACTTTTGTATTTGTAAGAAGTCGCTTCTGTAATCATGTAATCAAACAGTTTTACTATAACAGACAAATAATATTCAAAAGCTGTAATTTTTCTAAAAGCTGGAGGGGATGAGCTTCCTACAGAATCAGTTTTACAATCGCGCAATCAAATAAACCATAAGCCATATTTGGCTCCACCAAACGGGGCTGATACACACAGCCCCGTATGCAGCATGATACACAATAATTAATAGTGTAGCATATACTGCGCTATCATAGTGTATACCTTCAATCATAGTATGTGACATGATTTTTTTTTAATTTTTTTCAATTAAAAAAAAATATATACTATTGTACCTTAGTATATATATCATTTTATATAACATCATACACTTCAAATGGAGTGTATAATTTTTTTTAAAAAGAAAAACAATATGGATTGCAATTGGGCTGCATCGGGGGTGAGTGTATCTTTTTCCTTTTTTTTAATGTTTCATTGAATATGGTCTGATTGTTATAATTAGAACAAAAATATGAAATGTGACTTTAGATATGTGTTTCCTATAATTGCAAAGCATTACAAGTCCCCATTTTGATGTTTCTTATTAAAAAAAAAGAGAGAGAAAAATTAATTCAGTGTCCTTGTAGTTATCCATCTATTATTTTTAAATCTCTAAAATTTTTAAGTTTTTTTAAATCCCTAAGATTGTTAAAAAATATTTTTATGTCCTTTCAGTTGAATGCGGTTAGTTTGCCAGTTATCTATATTGAAAATATCTTTGCCCAATGAATATGTACACTATTTAACATTATCAGATACATTGTTACATATCTTATGTACAATATTAACATTCTCATGTGCACTGTTAACCTTATATGTAATAATCACATTTTTGATGGCTTGGATTTTAAAAATGTTTCATTTAGGAATATAAGTATCTTGATATTTGAAGTTTATGATTATGTGTGGAAGAAAGAGATGGCAAAAAGAAAAAGAAAACGTAAGGGTAAAATGGAAAAAAAAATGGGCAGATAACCTCCGGTGGATGGAAGGATTCGTAAAAAAAAATACTTTCACCAACCTAAGGATCTAAATAAAACTTTAAAAGTGTTAGGGACCTAAAACTAATTAGGTATAACTTAGAGGATCCCTAATTAATTTCTCTAAAAAAAATCGTGGCAAGTAAAGATTAATACTTTATTCACTAAAATATTAGAAAAATCCATCTTGTTCGTGATCGGTCAGATCAGTCATCTTAACGAGTTCTAGTATTCATTAATTTTTCATGAAAAACATTATCATGATTTATCAAGTTAAAATATATATATATATATATATATATATATATATATATATATGTGGTAGGCCATCACCTTCGTATTAAAAACACAAAAATATATAAAACTACAACAGTAACATTGAACAAGAATGGTCTAGGAGAAATGATCAAATTGATCTGTCTTCTTTTTACATATTTTACTTTATCAAATACAATATTTATACAAATAAAAAATATTAATTTTTTACATAAAAATGATAAATTTTATCTAAAATTCAAAAATATAAAAATTAATCATACAAACTATTTATTAACAAAAACATAATAATTAATAATACATACATTAGTAAAAATAAAATAAAATTATTTTGAGAACAATTAATCATATATATTACAAAATGACAATTTAAAAAAAATGATCTTGATTGGAAGAAAATGAAGGAAAGGTAAGGTTGAATGACTCATGATTGATTTGAAAATAACATGAAATTAATTAGGTATTTAAGTTATTATGTTTAATTATTTACATTATAACAAATATTATATGTTAAGGTTATTTTTATCATTTTTACTTCTTGATTAAGAAACTAAATATAGTTAAGGCTCATTTTGGTTAAACATGATAAAAGAGAGGCACGTTTTTACATTAACAATAATTATAATGGTATACAACACGTTATTTGTAATGGTATAAAACTAAATACCATATTTTTTTATAATATACTGCAAAAAAAACCCAATTATTTAACTGGGAATTGAAATATTGGGTAACATGCATTAATGAGATAAAATGAGATAAATCATGTATAATGTTTTTGTCTTGTCGAGTTGGATCAACAATTAATCCGGATGAAAAATCGACTAGTCCACTCAATCATACTTATATTTAACAAAAGATTGTTAAATAACTAAAGCATATTACAATCCTCCATCAATGGAAACAATTATAAAGCCTAGTATCGATTGTCTATGTTTTTAATAGAAAATGTTAATTTGTTTTCCTTTTTTACAAAAATTAAAAGATGAATTTTCTATTTATTTGTGTTTAAAAAAAGTATTTTAAAAAAAAATTAACCCAGATAAATACTAAGAAAGATAAAATTTATGAACATTTTATCCAATAAAATTCGATTATCTTACTTGGTCAAAATCTTATTTTCTTTCTAAACCAACCTAGGTGTTCCATAGAGATTTTGAAATGTACGTGTATAAATCATGTCATAACAATTTTTTTAGAAGGTTAATGGATCAAATTCTAGAAAATATCATTCTTAAATAAATAAATAATTAATTAAAATACTGTCAATTACGGTAAAACATAAAAATATTTTCTTTAAAACATAAACCCCCCGCATGTCATGGAACATAAGGCAAGAATAATGAAGAATAGATGAGAATAGCTAAAAAAAGTTGTTTGTTTTGATAGAATAAACCCCAATAGTTATGTCTGGATAAGCTAGAATAAAGCCTGATAACTATTCTAAGGAAATGATGGAATTGTTTATCAAGGCTTATCTATACCAATTGATAAAAATATCATTCTCTGTCATTTTAAAAAATTTATCTCACCTAACAGACTCACACAGATTCCAAAAACTGTCACATCTATCAAATCAATCATATATCTCTCACACTATTCCTAAGGGGTATAATTGTCATTTAAAAAATTATAAACTTTTATTCATCCCTTATCAATCATTTATCATCCTTTATCCAAGGTGAACCAAACAACATAAAAGTCATTTTTACGTTTCCAATGAGAATAACAAAAAAGAATCAAATAAAAAATTACTTATTCAATCTATTCCAATATAGCTATCAAAAACGAATATGATAATGTCACGGGGGAAAATAATATAACGTTAACTTTATTATATTCTACGGTAAATCATTTATCTCCCCTCTTCTGTTACGGTAACTTGATTTTCACATTGATGAGTGATTACGTCAGCGATGTTGCGCACGTGCGGCCAAAATGTCCACTGCAATTACACGTGTCATGACACCATTGGTCATCCCAGTCGGCCACGGTGGGTAAAAAACGGATGGGTTTTTGGTGAGATCTGCGGAGGAGTCCAAAAGTTGGGCCCATCCATCTTCATCTCTGCCCCTTGCATGGCTCCAATTTACAGATTATTGCCACTCGCCCATCTTTTCATAAATATTATTAATACACATAAATATATTATCATAAAAAAAAATAATACTGCACATAACGTGCTCTTTCAATAATACGTACCAATCACCTACTCATTGGAAAACCAAATTTAGGATTTTTTTTAAAGAAAAAAAAAATTGAAAATTGAGTTCTCTGAAATGGCAATCTAGTGAAAAAAATATCCTAGTGACAAGGATACATGCTTGTGGAACATAAAAATCAAACTCAGTTTCCATAAACACAATCATTTTCAAAGTGACAGGTGAGATTACAAAATCTTTCTAGAAGGGGAAGATGATCTATAAAACCACTTTCTCTGTCCTGCTCTCATCTTCCCTCATTTGCTATTTGATGAACATGTCTTTTGTTTCCATGTTGGAATAACTATTCCACTTTTAGGGACTTCAAGAGGGGGCTAGCTTAAGACTTCCCTGAATTTGCATTCAAGATAGGCTTTTGTTGATCATAAGTTATATATATATATATATATCTAGAAATGGAGAATCTCCCCCCTGGATTTAGGTTTCATCCCACAGATGAAGAGCTAATCACTTACTACCTAACAAGCAAGATCTCCAATCTTAGTTTCATATCGAGGGCCATCGCGGTTGTTGATCTCAACAAGTGTGAACCATGGGACCTCCCAGGTTTATGTTTCATATATGTTGTTATTATTCACTGCTGTTCTTCAAATGTTATGAATATTAAAGTTTTGTGTGTTGTATGTGATTTGAATTAATTGGTTTAGGTAAGGCAAGCATGGGAGAGAAAGAGTGGTATTTCTTCAGCTTGAAAGATCGAAAGTATCCGACCGGACTCCGGACCAACCGGGCAACAAATGCAGGCTATTGGAAGACCACAGGCAAAGACAAGGAGATATTCCAATCAGGAGTTCTTGTTGGGATGAAGAAGACCTTGGTTTTCTACAAGGGTAGAGCCCCTAAAGGAGAGAAGACCAATTGGGTGATGCATGAATACAAACTCATCCAATCCAAATTTTCTTACAGACCCACCAAGGTAACTTACATTCAAGCTGTGAATGATCCAATCAAGATTAGATTTCTTCAGTCTTGATTATCATAAACGAATTTACATGTCAGTCGTTCATTGAAGAGTGGTCATCCATGTTCATGGATCACATTCCATTTCAAGCTCTAATTAAAACCAGCTTAGGATCCTTTGTCATGATAACATTAATGGATCATGGTCCTGATCATTATTGTGCTTTAGCAGGAGGAATGGGTGGTCTGTAGGGTTTTCAAGAAGAGCTCCAATGCGAAGAAACCTACATCGGATTCAACCCCATCACGTGATCCTACTTGCAGTTCGAGCTACACGAATGAGCTTGGAGACGTCGATATCTCCCTCCTCAACAATTTCGTCAGCTCTTCGAGCTCTTTGTGCGCCGATGCTGTTAATAACAATGAGAGACTGCAAGAAGATGTTATGATTTGTACTACTGGTGGACATATGAATCATCAACCATTCTCTTGGCATCCAAGCATTTTGAACTCAAACATTGTGTCGAACCCAGCAATTCTTCAAGCCCTGCAATTCAATGGATATCAGGCGCAGGTGAATTCAAACGATCAGATCGTTGCGTTGTCGGGTGATCCAAGATTGGATTTTGTTAATTCTATCTCAAGAGGTATGGATTCAATGCAAAGCAATGAATCCACATGGTGAAACCTTAGGTATGGGTGTCTTAACATGGACCATGTTTATGGTGACTGGTGCAGCTTTAAAAATGAGCTGTTGAAAGTATGAAATTAATACTGTAAAACCAAACTAAAAAAACATGATTTTATGCCATGAAAAACTTTTGTGGCTTCTGTTACATGTGTTTCCATATTCTATCTGCAACTCGCCTTGTCATGGTTGTACCAACCTCTCCCAACCATGGTTTGAATGTTTCAAAAATTAAGATATCATGGATCTTTTAGATGCACGTGTCCATATCTCTCTCTCTCCAGGGCAGTTGTTTTTGTTACTTGTAGAACCATATATATTTTTTAGATTTTTCTATTATCTAGGCTTGAAAAGGACAGTTAGATGATAATCATAAGCTGGAGCCTTGTTTTGGTGCATTTCCAATGGAAAATATTACAATTTGCACGTACGACACCGTCACACAACTCATGCATCATAATTAGTAAGAAATGAAACGCTCTTTTGAGGTTGGTTTCCTGTGTGCTTCACATGGTCTGCTACATATTTTGTTTGGGAGTTAAAAAAGAAAAAAAGAGAAATGATATTGTTACACACAATCTTACTTGCAGACATACATTTTTGTTTTTTCCTTACAAAAATTAGATGAATCATTTAATTTTTTGTGTTAAGGTATATATTATTTAGTGTAATATGTATATATATATATACACACATACACCACATTTTATAAGACACATGCTTTGTTAAATGAATTATACACATTGAAATTAAAAATCAGTTGCATGCAAAAAAAAAAAAAAAAAAAAGAATTTATTAAAAGGTTTAACATAATTGACCAAACAAGCTATGAAACAGCAACTAGCTCTGTTTACCAGGACAACCATTTCATAATTCATAACACCATCACTTCTTACTGCCAGGCAAAACACAACTTTAATTTAATTTAATATTAGAACAACAGTGGGTGAAAGAATGTTATAAGGAAAATAATGTGTGTGTGTCCGGCCCCAATTATATTATAGCTCTTCAAATGCAGTCCGCATAGTTTTTTTATTTTTTAAATCATATTCTCTCAATATTGTAGTATCTGAGATTGTAGAGGGGGTTGAGAAATAGACTAAAGTTGTGTTTGTAATGTGATTAAAATGATGAGATTCTTATAATCTTATTTTTCAAACTCAGCTTTTGAAAAACTTTCTTTTATTAGTTTTTCAATTGTAAGATTTTTTTTTACTTAAAAAGAAAATATTGTGATTTGAAAAGTTAAACGTTAAAAATGTGTTTGGATTCGCATTTGAAATTTTTTTTAAAGAAAGGGTAAATGTTTGCTATCCGATTTTATAAATGAATTTGAATTACAAACTTTAAATAGGAAGAGAACAGAGATTAAAAACAAAATACAAATAAAGAAAACTAGAATTGCCATGTGAAACGCGCACTGCCTCCAATCCCCCTGTTAGAAGAGATTTCTAGCCGAGGTTGGCTGGGGGCACATTCACCCCGCAATGCACAAGCGTCAGACACAGAAATCGACGGTATCCGCCTTAGCGATGTAATGTCCTTAATCCCTTATGCACCCTTAAAACATGTCCCACTACATATTTTCTTGGTACACTCGCTCCTCTCTAAAGACGATTGCATTTTGTGTTTTCCATATCGTCCACGCTCCCATCAAGACGACAGACTGTGAGATCGCCACGATGAAGCTGCACGCGCTCATGTTCTTCAATTCTTTACCTGCTATCTGAAGCTCTTCTATGTTGTGGAAGTCGATCTTCATCCCCGAATCAGCTCCTATCTTAATCCAAATTAAGAAGCCGTGCCACTAAGCATCTGCAAAAGAGGTGTCGAACATTCTCCATGGTACGCATACAGATCCATCTGGACCTATATACCTTTAAGTGTAAGCGTTCGAAAAATTTGAACTTCTTAAAAATAGAATCTACCTAAACACATATCTAAATGGGTCTGAGTGTGTTGACACTCATGTTATAATTCAGTTCATAAGCTCATCTCACTAGCTCCTGCCTGCTTTAACCCACTCTCGATCTTCAGTACGTAATCTCTTCACAATTTACATCATAGTCCAAATATCAAATATTTAAAATAAAAAAAAGGACACAAGGAACCCCTTAATTAATGGTGCATCTATGAATACTTATGTCCCAAATTCGTTGCGTGAGACACTTGTGATGTTAAATCTACGTTAAGTCATGATTGCATGCATATTTTGGTTGGAATTTTGAAGAACCATGGATTTTATTTTTTAAAGTTTATTTAAATCAAACTCCTTTTCATATGCTTAGTTAAGAGAGGTGAACACTATGGTAAACTATATCACTAGCTATTATCTGGTTAATCACCCAAGTTACCAATCACTACATCATAGGTTTCTCTACATTCAACTGACCCACGTAACATCATATTTTTTTAGTGTCGTGGAAGCTGAAAGAAATGGTGTTAATCTCTCTCGCTTTTCCATTGGTGCAAGTAGTATAATCTAATCTAGAAATTTCTTGATTTATATATAGATATGATATGAGATCAATATCATGATAATACAGAGTTACCATATGGGGCAAGTCACATGGACCTCCCATATGACATGTATGGATACACCACCTTAAGAGGTGAATGTATTAATGTGATGTTGAGGGTGGTGTGTTCATTCACGTGACGACACACCACCATACATGCAAAAACAGAATCCTAATAATATATAAGATCTTTATTTTATTTTTTTATTTATAAAAATACATATCATTTGACTATTTTACAGACAGTATAGAATTTTTTCTACTACTAGATTTGTACATGAGCCACCGGAAATAAAAAAAAAAAATAGATGTTTTTAATTAATTAATATTAAATTTTAGGAGAAACTCATCAACAGGGAGTGTTATGTAAATTCATGTGGATCTTAATTAAAAAAATTAAAATAAGTACTGTGTGCACTGCAGGTGGGGATGTAAATGGAACTGTATCTAACATCTTCCATGTATGTGCATTTAATACAAATGTGATGGATTCCATCAATATGTGAGTTTGACACGGGACGTATCACATATTGGATATGTGATTTTTACCAAATTTTAGTTCATGTTTGGTTGACGAATCGGAGATAGAATATACGAGAATAAAGTAAAATAATGATAAAATAAGTGTCATTTATTCCTTATCAATATCAGAATAGTCATGAGTTTTAGAATAACTTAATTCTTTATTCAAACGGGACTTAAGGCAAAATATCAATCATTCATTGAATACTAACAATGAGAGCTGATACACACAATCTTTTTTGTAGCTTGTTTTACAGTCTTATATGTTATGATAAACGTAATATATATTACATTATCATAATATATGTTCTATCATAGTACATGATAACAATACTTCCAAAGAAGGGCCCGACCCACCCGGCCCACATCTTTCCTTCCATTTTATTTGGACCCATCTGGCCCATATCGTTCCTTCAATTCGCAAGGGCAATCACGTCCTTTCACAAAGATCACATACGCACAGAGAGGGACCACTGAAGCCGAAGAAGAGAGAGAGAGAGAGAGAGAGAGAGAATGGTGAGGAAGGGAGGGGTACAGTTCGAGGAGGGACCGCCGGAGGACTTCGATCCGGCGAACCCGTACGCGGACCCGGTGGCGTTCTACGAGCAGAGGGAGCACCTGGTGAGGGAGAAGTGGATCGCGATCGAGAAATCGAAGATCCTGCGCGAGAGGGTCAAGTGGTGCTACCGAATCGAGGGCGTCAACTACATCGAGAAGTGTCGCCACCTCGTCCAACAGTACCTCGACTCCACCCGCGGCGTCGGCTGGTACAAGGACCACCGCCCCCACTACCTTCACGGTCTCCCCCTCCTCCGCCTCTCCTCCTCCTCCTCTGATCGATCGATCGATCGGTCTATTGGTTTGGCTGATCGTGTTTGATGTTTTTTAATCAGGTCCTAAGACGGAAGCCGCAGAAGCGGAATCGGAGTGATCGGAACGCTTTCTTTGATTTCGACGAGGTGAGTTCTCGTTGGATTTGGATGTATGATTTGGTTCTGAAATTGTTAGTGATTTTGATCAAACGTTTGTGTCTGCTTGTTGGATTCGTTTAGGAAGATTTTTGGTTGTTTGTAGTCTTGAAAATGTGACGTTTGAAGGGATTTATTGAATTTGGTGATGGGAATATCCTTTTCTGGGATCGTGGGAGGTTTAGTTTTTGATGTGTTCTTTGCGGGGATGTGGGATTGGATGGCATTGGGGGGATTGCAAGATATAAATTTGGAGTTGCTGGATTGGATTTTTTGGTCTGCTACTTGAGATTGTGATTTCTACGGAAGCAGCGACACGGGAGTTGTTTAATGAGAAAAGCAGGTGGATGTCAACATTGTATTTGAGGGGGGTTCCTGGTGGTGGTAAATTGGGTTGAAAAAAGGTTGAGGATGTGCTGATGTCCACTCTTGAATGGATTTAGATCATTTATGCATTTAAGGGTATTTTCTGTGACCATCAATCGTAATTTGACATGTGGTAGTGAGAGCAGCATGGAACAATCACTTGTGATATTACTCCTTTTGAAATGCCTCTCTCATTGGTCATGTGCCAAATCTTGGTTGTTGGAACAATGGGATGAGTTGTAAAAATTCATCATGGAGATAGAAGACGAGGTAGAGAATAAAGTTGTGAGTAGCCTTTGTCATATGAGGCTTTTTAAAATACAACCACCTTCTCTTCAGCAATTTGTGATGCATTGATGTGTTTAAGATGAGTGCACTAGTGTTGAGCATGTATTGTAAGGGCGAGGAAATCATGCACTGGATTACATGGGGAACTTATTTATAGGATGCCAGTGAAGAGCTTATTTTCAAATCATAAATTTTGGGGCTTAATCAAGTTCATTGCATGGGAGGCCCTACTTGGGACATCATACATGTTAGAAGTACATTTTCGAGCAAAAATTATTTTTCATTTGAGCAAAATCAAAGATCAAGGGTAATAAATGTGCGTTTACAACGGATTATTGATTCTTCATTAAATCTACAAGAGTTGATTTTAAGAATATGAAAAATCAAGTGTTAAAAATAAATTCACAGCAATACACTAAATTTTATTTTGTCGATATTCTTTTTACTTAACACTTTTGACCTGCTAAAATATGTATAGACTGAATAGCTGCACATGTTTCAATCCATTTATTGCTTCAAAGGTGACATAAACTAGATATAGTGCAGGGGAAATAGTAATCAAGTATAACTTGTTTGTTGGTGTGTTACACTCCAGATGCATGTGTTTAGTGATAACGCATTAGAGTCATATCTGTCCCACTTCTTCGGAGGAGAACAGGCAATCCCTCTGACATCCTAATATCATGGCACACACTCCGTCTTACCATTCCCTTTATAAAAAAGACAAAAGGTGTTCATAATCGTATCTCGTCTCCTCTTTCTTCAGCCCCCTCTTTTCAATAATCATTCAGAGGATCCCCCAAGAAACAAAGTTGGTGCTTAGAGTTTTTAAATGGATGGATGGAGACAGTCACGAGTTGGACTCACTTTACACACAGTTAGCAAAGAGGTTGTGGCCTTCGGAACAAGAGTTAAGATCTTCAATAAAATTGTCACAATTCTTTAGAATATGTAGGTAATGCATGAGATGATTCTGACGGAGATCATGAAAATGAAGTTTATATTTACATCCCACAGTCCTGCCTCATGGCCTTCTCCATCCACCCATTTAAGGTCATTTTAGGTACCAACATTATTTCTTAAAACTGCAGAGGAAACTAGATTAGGTATTTAGGGCCTTGTATTCTACTTCATTTTTGTTGCCATGATGCAGTCTCACAATTAATTGCATTATAAAGTCACTGGTATGATAATTGTATTGGCCAGTCTGGATATAGTGTGGCATACTGCCTTATGCCATACACCAGAGGATCAAGAGGAGGCAGGCACGTCACAGGGAATGGACATGTTAGATAGGCGCTTTTGAGATCTACTTTTATAATTTGTTAGGTGCATAGTGATTGGTCGCTTCCAAGTGGAAAGACCCCAATAATGTAGTTGATTAAAAGTTATTAATAGAGGAAGGAATACATTTCCCCTCAAAGATAGATGAAATATGGTGCGCGCACACACATAAATGCAGTTCAAGTCAATATTTTTTCCTCCTAGTATAAACTGTAAGTGTGATGTTTCTACGCAAATTTGTTTCAAGGTGTAATACTGAGATTTGGAATGGGATTTAAATTGGGAAAAAAGCAACTTTCATAGTTTTGAAAAAAGCTGATATGGATACAAGTGCTATTTTTCAAAAATCAGTAGTGTTTATCAACAAGTGGTAAGGTATGGTGTATTACCTTGTCTTCACCTTGTTCGGGGTTTTCTTTTAATGGTGGAGACTCCTATATTTTCTTCTAAAAAAAAGGTATGGTGTATATAAAAAGCAGTGTGGGGTGGATTTGGATAGGGTTCTGCTTGGAATACTTAGTGATTAACATGTAGAAGAAATGCATTTATTTTGTAGTTTAGGGCTTAATATTTAGTATTATTATACAAGCCCACCTTAGGGAAGCGAACATATCCATGCCCTATCAGTAAAACAATGGCACTGAAAAAGTGAGGGAGAAAGGGAGTATGAGAGAGGAACTTAGAAGGCTTGGATGGAAGCAATGGTAAAACCTACCTCATCAGTTACACAATTTAAATTGATGCAATCTGGAAGAAACTCTTTTAACTCCAAGATTTGGAAGATTCTAGACTAGGAGGAAAAGAAAAAAAAAATCAATATGGGGCCTCCTTTCATCTTTGAGGCAATTAAAAAATGATGCTGTGTAAACATAATATCAACATTTTTTTTTTTGGAAAATCGATGCCCTCCTGTAAACATTTGGCATCGGTGGGATTTGAGCCCCTGGCCCCCGTTTGGGGATAAGGGGGTGCATCTTTTAAATAATAAATGTTGATGTGCTCATATCAGAGGATTTGGAAAGGAGCATGTTGCTGCAAAAAGATAAGTGTTGTCAACCGGTGCATATACATCAAACATCCTCTTGATTGAATGATAACCCCTCTTTAGTGAGGGAACTTGGGTTCGAGTCTTGCCGCCTGCTGATAGGAGAAGATTTGACAAAATAAAATGTGCACATACACTAAAACCAGAGGGAGTCTATACTTACTGTTGGGTGTCTGGAGGGGACAAATTACACTTTGCTTTCAAGCAATCTCTTTAGAAGAAAAATCTTGTGAATATCTATTTTTTGGATAAATGTTTTTGGGGCTTGAGTCAATTAAATGGGTCCCATATTATGTATGTTGGAAACACAGATTCTGATGCTATGAACCTCTTTTTCTTTTTTTTTGGAAAAAACATTTGATAGGTATTTTATCTAAAAAAAAAAGACATTGATAGGTAGACTTGGAAGCTTTCATCTATGTTTATGGTTTTGATAGATAGGGACGTGTTTTGCATATATGTCATTACATTAGTACCTGATCTTCTACTGGGTGTTTCGCTGGAACGGAATGCCTTCTGCTGGTATATATGTCCGCTGCATATTTTGTGTGTTGCCCTATTTTTATGCCATTAGTGGATTTAATAGAAGGTTTTGTAGTGTATCAAATGTGTTTGACTGTACTCTAGGGAGCGCGGAGTGCCACTGTCGTTTGCATAAGTATGTTGATTACGGAGGCTGGCTAGTGATCCAATCTTGCCATTTGACTTGGTCTAAAGAATAAAAATGAAAACCTTTTAAAACAGTCTGGAAAATTATCTGAACAATAATAAGATTATGATATGGATTTCCATGGTTAGGATGAAAGATACATCCCTTATTTCTGAGAGCACTTGAAACTTACAAGTCTTTTATGCATGTGACTATTACATCTATGATAAATAATAATTTTTATTTATTTTTTTAGTTTATGGACGTGTTGTGTTCATAGTTGAAGTTGCTTTCAATTGTGCGTGCAGTGTTTTAGAGTTGGGTTTTATGCTTTGGACAAGTGCATCTCAAAACTGTATTAAATCAGCAGTAAAATATAATGCTAACACCTCAAGAGGATATGCCCTAGGAAGTACTGAGATTTCATTTGATTTGCCGTTTCCAACCCGAAACATGACACGGCTTGATATACATGTCCAAAATTTACATCATAAGGTTTGTGTTTATGATGCCCATGAACGACATGATTAAACATTGCTAAAGGTTTAATGGAGTTTAATGGAGTTCATGGTTGGTAGTGTGTGCGAGCAGAATGGAGATTTATTTATCATCATTGATGTACATGGAAATGAGAGTTGTGAGGAGGGGAAGTATGTTTATTCACATTAATGGAAGAGATTTAACTGTTTAGAAATGGTTTCTAAAAATCGAGAATCACCAAAGGGAATAGCGGAGCTAAAAGAAATATCAATTGTGAAACCTGTTAACGAGAATACACAAGCAAGAACCTAAAGCCAAACACAAATTGCTTATAAGAAAAAGGACTAACCTAAAAGAAATATCAGTTGAGTAAATGGTGTGTGATTGTGATATCTTAGTAAGCAGGGGACTGTAATTGCAAGTTAATAAATATTCCCACAGAAGTCGAATGTGACAGTTGACAATGGTAGTGTTTCCATTGGAGTTGTTTTAGTTATAACACTTTATATGTCATGACTCAAAGAGCATTGTAGTTCATTGATTATTGATTGTTTTGCAATTAATTATATCAATGACATCTGATGCTTATTTGAACAGTAACATTTATTTTTATTTCATACTCGAATAAAATGGAAAGACTAGTAGTGGAGGCACTTATCTTTCCATTTTCCAATTTCATAATGTAATATTTCTGCTAATTCTATTACAGGTATGATCAAAACAGCAAGCATTCTGTGGAAATCTGACCCGGGGTTCTTGAACATGTTCCCATTTGAATTAGTTTTTTGTTGAATGGCATACATTGTCTTGTGACAAGTAAATTAAAACATGCTCCTTTCATGTATGCAAAAGTTTGGCCGTCCAATAAAATGGCTAGGAGATGAACACAAATATCATTATTTGCTTCTGTGCATTCTTGCCTGGACAAGATCTCAAAATATACACTGATGCAAAGTTTATGTGATGTTGTTTCATGAAGTACGAATGGTTTATGATCTGCATACTCTTTCAGTATATGGAATCACAATAGAGTTTCCCCTTCATGTATGAATGAAGGTTTGTAGAAGAAAACAAACGAGGATGCACAAACTATGTTTACAGATCTGATTGGATTTACCAAGCTGAGTTCACAAACTATGTTTACAGATCTGATTGGATTTACCAAGCTGAGTTCCTTCTAATCTTTAGAAGAAATGACATGTTTCAATGTGCCCTATAAAACCCCACATGAAGAGTCTCTCCTCATCTGCTCCTTTTGCCTTCCCTGTCAATCCTGTAGAAAGCCAAAGAGTACCTTAAAACAAGATATATGGAGAAAGAGTTTCTTATTGATCCAAAGATGTAAAAATATCTCCACATGCAACTACATTTAAAAGGATACTTGAGGTTGAGAGACAGAGAGAGAGGAGCTCCCTTCAGTCCAATGGGTGGGCCAAGAAAGCAGGAGTGGCTCCCACCCCATGCATTGGCTAAGCTTATAACTCAAGATACCACCATCTCTAAAAAGTTCATGTTTGGTCTCTCCTCCTCAAGCTTTGCAAGATCTTAAGACTAGCCGAATGCATGGAGTGACAGCCTTGTCCACTCCTTAGCCCCCTTCATTGGACTGAATGGAGCTCCTAATATCCCAGAACACACAAAAAAAAGGCCAACTAAATCTCAGTAAATAAAAGACATTTGAGAAACAACAATGGATGTGTTGGTCCCTCCTCCCACTCCCCTTGAAAGCAATGTTCTTCTGATGATGATCTGTCCCTTTTTATCATCATTTATATGAAGTGGTACAGCTTACATTAAAATGCATTTGTAACTGAGTCAGTCCTGTGAAGCTTTTTTTTAGCCTGTGCTGTTAAGTGGGTACTCATGTGACGCTGGACGCTGAAGCTGTGAAATGAATCTTGTCCTGTCTTACACTTTTGTTCAAAATGACTTGAATACCCTTTTGAACTTGGGGCTGTTCATTCAAATATGACTAGCATAGATTATTTATAAAAGAAAGTTAGGATTGGTTTTGATCAGTCCAATCAATATTGAACTGTATATTCTATGAATTGAACTACACAGTCTATAAATTGAATCTCACAGTTAATTATTGGGTACGTGTGTTATTCTCCTATTGAATATTGATAGTAATGACCAAACTCATATTTAACTGAATCTAATGAAGGAGTGATACTTGTACCTAATAATTAATTATAAAGTTTATTTTATATGTTGTGCAATTTAATACTCGTAGGATTGACCGAAATAAATACTGATTAGATTCAAATTCTAAAAAAAATGACTAGCTATAGAGATTGTTTCTGACCTTGAAAGAAAAAAAAAATGCATTGTTTTTTTTTGGGAAATTTGTAGAAAATTTACATTGGTATGAAATTTGGACATTTAAGTAGGGGAGACTGGAGAGTAAAGAAAAACAAAACTAAGAAGGGGTTTGTTCTGTTAAATAATAGTTTGCGAATTAATTTTTAAGAGTTGTGACTTACAATATAAATATATTACATATATTAATTTAGGTAAGATGTAATAAAAAAATATATAACAATATATATTATAAAGAACATATCTAAAATCTATCCACATAACATATTTTGCAGGTATGAATTATGAAATGATAATGAATATGAATAAATTTTTTTTTTTTTGCATAACTAAGGCACAGGGGCTGGATGGTAATTTACATGTTGATCTTTCTGAATAAGACAAAACAGGATCTGACGTGGCATCAAATCTTTTGGATTGGAAGGGATGCAGGGATTCAGGGTTTTGAATGAGAGATCACGTGCCATGTCATATGCTATGCCAATGATGAGTCACGTCAGATATCCACCTCCGCTTTATATCACACTCATAATACTCCGCCCCCACGTGAACCATTCCTTGCCGCAGTCTTTCATTGTGTTTTGGGTTATCTACACACACACTGAATCCTTCATTTGGCATCCATTGCTTTTCCTGCCATTCTGGCTTGCACTTGTAAAACCTTTCTTTGTTAACCAAAAAAATAAAATAAAAATTAGAAAAGCATCTTCAGTATTGTACTTAGGGTCCGTTTAAATACGAGTTTAGGAAGTTTCTGTGTTTAAAAAGTTAAAAATTTTAAAACTCAAATCTAAACACATTTTCAGCGTTTAGCTTTTCAAACCACAATCTTCCATTTTAGACTAAAAAAATCTTATAATAAAATAAAGCTTTTCAAAAGCTAAGTTTCAAACATAAGATTTTAAGAATATTAAAGTTTCAAACTTACATCTAAACGCACCCTTAAACGTATATCTTAATAAAAAATTGATTATAGGAAAAAAATTCAAAAACACCTGTAAATCTAAATAGAGTCATGATACCCAAGCCCCAAAATATAAGACCCACTCACAAGCCCTATAAGGTGTCATGAACATCTGATTGATTGGCTTGTTGACTTTTCAAAAAGGATAAAATGACAAAATACAAATCTGTCATTCATTAAAAATGTATCTCATTAACTAAATCCCCTTTTTTCTCTAATAAGTTACTAAATTTCCAGGTTACACTAAAATTTATGTATTTCAAATTTGAACTATGCCTCTCCGGTTAAGTTCTGTCAGATGGGAGTGAAAATTTCTGAGAATATTCGTCTAACGCCGTTAAGTCGTAGAAAAATGTCTAAATTGCCCTTTAAGACCGTTGGGGCTTTAAGAAATTGCATCCATACCCCTGATGCCTATATAACCCTTCTTCAACCTCCAGACAACGTTCACCATTGCTCCAACGGCTTTCTTCGCTGCTCCAACGGCTTTCTTCGCTGCGCCAACATTCACCACTGCTCCAACGGATGCCATCTAACACCCCGAAGCAACAGCCTGTATAAGTCATCTTCAACCTCCAGTCCAACAAAGATGAGTGAAGCTTCTCAATCATCTTCTTCTATCCGTGCCATTCGTAACCCCAATTGTCGATGCGGGTCATCCAGTATAGTGTTGACATCTAATAGAGAAGTTAGCAAAGGGAGAAAATTCTACAGGTGTCGACAATGGAGGGTAGGTTCTCTGTGGGTTTGTGTTTAATTTGGGTGCAATGTTTATGCTGTCTGAATGTGTTTGACTAGGGTTCGTAGCGAGTTTCATTTTAATCTGATTTATTTACATGTTGCAGACCTCAGAAGATTGCAATTTCTTTTGCTGGGTTGATGAATTTGATCCAGGAACATGTGCGTTGAAACAACAAATCAATAAATTTGAAGAAAAAATGGATGAGAAGTTCGATGTAATGCGAAACATGATGGAAAAGAAGATTGATGAAATGCGTAGACAGACTTGGTTGTGCCTATTCATTATAGGGCTCTTACTGATTGTAGTGTTATTTGTGAAGTAGTCGAGTCACCTATTTTGAAATGAGATGAATATTTTGTTTATCATGCAATAAGCATGTATATGTATGTAAATTTCCATGTTCTATAATATATGGCTGATTTTGTGTGTGAATATTGCTTTGATATTTCTTTGAGGTCTGGCTGTTCTTTGTTTTGATAAAGTATGAGAATCCATACTGGCTTAACAACTGCTGCATATGGTGTTAGACATGGGAGTATAAGATGCAAACCCCTAATAATGATGAACTGCTTAGACAGTGAATAGGTTCTGCAACATCAGCTCTTTTCAACTGTCACATTTTAGAAAAGTTAACATCTGGACATTAACTTTCAACATATATGGCAACAAATATATGGACATTCACTTCATTCATATATGGCAACACATTAAAACAGATATCTGGACATTCACTTCATTCATATATGGCAACAGATATCTGGACATTCACTTCATTCATATATGGCAACACATTAAAATAGATATCTGGACATTTACTTCACTCATATATGGCAACACAACACATCAAAACAGAGCATCAGATAATAATTGATCCATAACATCACATAAAAACAGCCTTTTGTTCAAACAAACATAATAAACACTGAATACAACAGCTTGTTTTGTTTACACACACACAGACCTTCAGGTCCATTAAACACACATAACTAACAAAGACATTGTTTCTTTTACATAGATGTCCCACCCCTACTGAACCACTCACTGCCTGATCCTCCTCTTCTTGGAATCTGTGTCTTTCCCCTCAATCCCAGTGACCATCTACTAGTTCCTCTGGTTGAATAATTAGATGGTGCATATAAGCCTCTACGAGTGTTACTTTGACCTCCTGTAATTGAATCTAAATTTGTTGTCGATGGTCCTGGTTCATTTTGAACTGCAACTGATCCTCTTCCATGACCTGAGCATATAAAACATGAGTATGCCATATTAGTAGTGAATACTTTTGAGTAAATTTTAGACACATAATAAATAATGTAAGATTTCTCACCTCTGATTGAAATCCCTCTACCAACTGAAAGAGGTCCTCTGACATGCCTCTTTGCTGGCCTTCCTGGTGGTCTTTTTTGAGAACTGCATAAGTAAAATCAAAGTTCACATTAGTAGTGTAAAGTGGTCTCTTTATCAGAAGTATAAACATGTATAACTAGTATTTCTACCTTGAGGCTTCAGCAGATTGTTCTTCAGTGGTTGTGATTGGATTTTTACATGTACTCTGATGATGACCAACTTGTCCACACCTTCTGCACTTATGAACCTTCTTCACTGTTGAGCTTCCACTGGTCTCTTCATCAAAAGGCTTAATCCTTTTCTTTTTTGGCCTACCAGGTGGTCTTGTGCATTTTGGTGGTATAACAGTGTATGTCAGATCAACTATCTCCCACATTGATTTGTCTGGTAATGGTGAAATGTCTAAGGCATAAGCTGCCTTGTACCTGTCAATACAAATGAAATGTTTATTAGAATCATACACATGTGTGAACCTATGTGTACCTGTCAATTGTGTATTGAATATTTTCTATTCACATGTGTGAACCTATGTGTACCTGTCAATTGTGTAATGGATGTCCACAAAATCTTCCCATTTCACACCTCTGATTGTTGAAATAACTGCAGCAGCATGCTTGCAAGGTATGCCTGTTATCTGCCACTGCCTGCAGCTGCATTTTCTCTCATTCAGCCTCACATCAAACCTCCCTTCAGGTCCATCAACCTCAGCCCTCACATCAGTGGATCTATGGACATCATACATGCCATTACCCTTGCTTAGCTCATTCAATTGTTTTTGAACTTCTGGAACAATAGTCCCTGTCCAAATGAGTAACAAATAACACTTATTCATGAAAAAGTTACACAGTTAACAATTAAAGAATGTTAATAAGATTTAACACAACCAACCTGTCCATTTTTGAGCTTTCAGTCTCCTAGTATGCATTGTTTTCATTAACTTCTGTCTGATAGCATCAATGCAATAAATTATTGGCTTGAATCTTGCATCTCCAACAAAAGAATTGAATGACTCTGACATATTGTTGGTGAGGTAGTGGCATCTTGCAGTTTCTCCAAACATTGCCCTGCTCCATGCATGATCCTTTTCAGACAGCAAATAATGGTATGCATCTTTTGAAACTGCCTCAATTTGTCTCATATGCTCTGCATGCCACTGTGGTGTATATGCCCTAGCAACTGACCAAACCAATCTCTCCAAGTATTCTCCAGGATATTTTCTTTTAAAATTTTTGTATAAATGTCTCATGCATGCTCTATGTTCTGCCCTTGGGAATACAACCTTCACTGCATCATCAAGGCCTTTGCATCTATCAGACATAAATACAAGGCCTTCTGCATGTCCAATAGCCTCATGGAGGTACTCCAAGAACCACTGCCAGCTACCACTATTCTCCCCCTCCACAATTGCATAAGCCACAGGAAACAATCCATTGTTCCCATCCATTGCAGTTGCTGCCAACAGTGAACCCAAGTACTTACTCTTTAAATGACATCCATCAAGGCCTATGAATGGCCTGCAACCACTAATGAACCCTGAGCTACAAGCCTTGAAGCATACAAAGAACCTCTCAAAAGAATGATCTATATCATCAACTGTGTAATGAACAACACTGCCCTCGTTTCGTTTCAACAATTCAGCTCTCAGTGAAGGCACCAATGCATATAGATCTTCATAGGATCCCCAAATCTTAAAATTTCCTTTATCTTTTCCCCTCCAATACCTATGATACGGGACATTATCAAGTCCATAAGTTCTCTGCAACCTTTTCTTAATTTGTGAAATGGGAATATCACCCTCATGCCTTAGCCAGTCAACTATTTTATTTGAAATCCACTCAGCTGATGCCATACTAGTACCCTTTCTGTTCATAGAGGAACATGTGTGTGTGGGGTTTAGGGTTTTGATCTGAAAAGTCACCTTGTCATGCAAAACAGATGCATGAATCCTCCAAGGACAGTCATTTTCTGCACACTTGGCTGTCACTCTGGATGGCTCACTTCTCAAATATTTTAATGAAAACTCCTTCCTAATAGCATGCTGCCTCAGTGCATCCCTAAAAGCCCCTATGCTGTGGAATGTGATCCCTACATTCATGATGGGATCCTCTACATCATGGTGATCAGCTGAAACATCATTTTCTGTCACAAACTGTGCAGTGTCAGAGCTATACAATTCATGATAGCTTGACTCACTGCACACATTCCCATGGCCATCTTCTACATCTACCAATACATCTGTCTCTCTCATCCCCAAGATCTGTCTGCCCAACATCCCCAAGATCTGTCTGCCCAACATCCCCAAGATCTGTGTGTCTGTCTCCCCTGATCTCTGCATGCCTATTACCCATTTCATTTTGAATTTCTTTTCCCTTCTCCCTCTGCATCTCACCCCCCTCACTAACTTCTATTTCATCTGCCCCCTGCAATGGCTCATCATCAGCATCAGCCATTGCATCCTCCAATACTGCATCCTCAAACACATTGGGATTACAATCTCCCCTGCTACTGTCACTGTCATCCCCATGATCACTACTATCTGAACCATCCTCTGCCACTCTTTTATGTCCTTCATTCTCCTCTGGTGTAGGTAAAACATCATAACCTCCCACATTCTTCTCCAATGTTATGTAAACATCTATTTTTTTACTTTTTTTATGAATAATAAACATTCTCATCAAATCAGCATCAGAATCAAGTAATGCATATTGATCTACATCTGGGAACTTGTATGACAAGATCATATGATCATGTGGACCAGACTGCATGAACTTTTCAACATCCCCAAGTATATCATCCATGTTATAGCAATACTTATCTATCTTGACTTTTTTCTGTCTACCTAACCTATATGTTCTTTTTCCAGAGGGTTTATCAATCTTCCAAAACCCTCCATATCTAAACATTACATCAACATGGCTGTCCTCTTCTAACTGCAATACAAAACACCATAACATCTTCTTAAACATAGCAATGCTACATAATCCACACAAATATTAATGCATTACAATTTACCCACAAAGTATAACTAAATATGCATAATCTACACACACATTAATGCATTACAATTTACCCACAAAGTATAACTTAGCCTGCATAATCTACACACATCAATGAATAATATTTTACATACACCATATAACTAAACCTACACAATCTACACACACAAACCAATGAATAACATTTTACATAAACATTATCACTAAGCATACAGAATGTACACAGAAAATCAATGCATAACAATTAACATACAAAACAATGTAAAACTAAGCATATATTAACAAATTCAACAATATCCACATTGACAAATTCCAAACAAATAACCTAAACTCTAAACCTCACACCAAACCCACATGAAGGCTAAATGTAGAGGATTTACTTACAATGTCTGCGTCCAGCATGATAGGATCTTCCATGCTCGTCCTCGGCAAACGACTAGCTGGACCACGAGGAACCAAACGCCCATCAGGAGTCCTCACTACACTCCTCAACGAGTGTTTATGCCTCCACATTGCCGTAATACGTGGGTTTTTGAAGTTTTAAGGTTTGGAAGAGGGGATTTCAGGTTTAGAAGGGGGGATTTCAGGTTTGGAAGGGGGATTTCAGGTTTGGAAGGGGGTTTTGCAGATTTTTGGGTTAGGGTTTTCGTGGAGGGTTTTTCGGTGGAAGGAGAAGGTATGAGAGGGAGTGAGAGTATTTTTGGGGATTTAGGGTTGAGTTAACAACAGGGGTAAAAGAGATATTTCATGCAGTAGAGTTAGGTCGGTAACCATGGTTGATTCAGTCTCGGTAACGAACACAGACGGAGGGGCATAGTTGAAACACAAAAGAAGTTTCTAGGGGTATAGATGAAATTAGCTTTTTTATGGGGGTATAACGCAAAAATAGGCATTTTCCAGGGGTATAGATGCAAAATTCCCAAATATAAATCTTTCATTCATTAAAAATATGTCCCATTAACCAAATCCCCTTTTTTCTCTAATAAGTTACTAAATTTCCAGGTTACACTAAAATTTATGTATTTCAAATTTGAATTTTAAAATCCTTATCTAATAACTGAATTTTTTATTTCAATTACACCCAAATCTTATCTAAATTACACTAAAACTTAGCTAAATTATTTTTTTGTCAAAATCTTTCAAACGGCTACTCTTTTTATTTTACAAATTACATTCATACTATATACATGTAACGCTCCAGGCTTACACAGCAAGAAGTTGTCCGCTTTGCCCCTAAATGGGCTCATGGGTTTAAAACATGTCTTGGTGTGATACCATACCAATTGTAACGCCCCAGGCTTACACAGCAAGAAATTATCCGCTTTGCCCCTAAATGGGCTCACGGGTTTAAAATGCGTCTTGATGTGTAAGAGCTGTGCTCCCATTAGACGATGTGTGACTAAACACCCTCACTATCACCCAATCCATGGGCCTCTTGGAACTCTTGAGCCTGACCCAGGCGTCACAATACATTTTTTTAAGAATGTTATTAATTAAACATTATAGCATTTGACAAATCTCTTTTAAATTTAAATAAATAAACTATATCTGAAAATGCAAATACATTTCTTAAATGTTTACATCTTTTACAACTATTTGTTATATTTACATAAACATTGTTACATTTACATAAATATAACATAACAGTTAGATTTACATAACTGTTTTACATTCCATGCAATGTTTAAACAATTTTAAAACAGATCCTCTCTTTAATAGTCAGTTACATTTTATGAGAAATATCAAACACCTTTTTTGTTGTGAGTTACATTTAACAAATATTACATAAACTATTTTATTCATTTTTATAAAAACTGTTACATTTACATAAATGTAATATAACAGTTATATTTACATAAATGTTTTGCATTCCATGCAATTTTTCTGTAGTTGACTGTTACATATATGGATGTAACAAATATAAATCAATACATGCATGCGGTTGACTGTTGCAATCACAAATGTAACAAAAATAACACAGATTTGAAAAATGACTATTTACATTGTCAACAATGTAGCAGTAGCAGTATTGAGTGTTACATTTAGATATTGAGACAAAAACAAATCAAACTGTGAAAAATGATATTCAATACATGAAAAAAAATTCGTGTTCAAGCATTTAAAACAAAAGGCAAAACACAATTCGATTACAGATCCAATAATGTCAAACCTGATCCGAGAGACATTGAGGTGAGATCTAAATAAAAAAATAATAATTTATTGCCTTCCAAAACCTCAAAAATAAACTTTTAGATTTGCTCCCATTTGTTCTTCATAAACAAAATCAGTTCTGAAATTCAAACATCGATTAATATTGCTGTATGATTTTCAAAATCAATTAATGATAAAGAAATACAGGATTTTCAGAATTAAATGATACTCCACGATCATAAGGATACATGTTGAAATAGTTATTAAGTAAAGGGCATAATAGACAATGCTCTATTGCCACATCACAGGGCCCGGTTTGAGGCTTGTGAAGTTGGGGTCTGGGAATCATTATTGATCTAAATAGTTTCCTGAGTTAAATCTCTTGAATTAAATTTTTATTTATAGATAATGATTATTATGAGAATATTCTATCTTGTTAATCTTGACTGACAATATATAGTTTACAAAAAAAAAAAAAAAAAACCTACAATGTATTAAAAATGAAAAAACTCTCCTATAAAATATGATTTCATCTCTGTTTTATAATTTATTCAGAAGGGTGAAATTAACATTTTTTTTTCTTCTGTATTTTTAACTAAATGTAAGATTTTTGATATTTTATGTTTTCAGTCAGGGTTAACCAAACATAATATTTGCAGAATATTCGTTATCTACTAACGAAAGTTTAATTCAGCGGGTTATTTAGATTTACATAGATGTTTTTAGGGAATTATATGGACTTTAGGAAAGTCATGGGTTTTATAGATTTCGGACAATTTACAAAGGGTTATTTGGATTTTTCCCTTAATTAAAAGTAACTCAAAATGCATTCCTATCATTTATCCATATGCATACCAAATCAAGCTTATACTCAAATTTTTACTTCAATTAAAGGAGACTTAAATCTTTACACAAATTTTCAACGGCTATTTTTTTTTCTTTTACAACCACACCTCAAATTTTGACCCAAATCAATGGAAACTCAAACCTTGAAAATGTTTTATAAAAAATAATTGGGAGATGAAAATTTTTTTTTATAAGATTTGCGTAAAGCATAAAATGATGGTTGAAGACACACCATATTAAATGAATGTTTTATTCAAATTTTTAGTGAAATTTGAGTATATGTTTGAGTAAGAGCTAGAGATGCTATAAATCATTACACAAAATATACATTTAGCTCCTTATGTAGCTTCATTTATTTGTCCGTCCTCGTTTTTTATTTGTTTAAAAATAAATATTTTGCTAATATATTTTCTCTAAAAAATATATATATTTTTATAAAAATAGAAAAGTATATATAGTCATATAATTTTGAATGCATATAATTTGAAATCCTTTTTTTGGATTAAAAAAATTATATATAGTCATACAATTCGAATGTATACACCTTAAGCTGTTATGCATCATCTCTCATAATAATAATATGTATGAGACGAATAGAATTATTTCCCATGTAATTAAACATAGAAATTACTTGTCAACAATAAGAATGCACTATGAGTGGGTTGGAACAGGAGGAATATTGGAGGGAACATGAGATGAATAAGTAAAAAAGAATTATTTGTTTAGAATAAATAGATTGAAATAATTTTGTCAAAATATGTAAGAATAAGCTAGTATTTGTATATAGATCTTTTTATAATTATGTTATTCACTTATTGTATTATACTAATATAAGAGTGGTCCACATGTTAAATCAACTGTCATTATATGATACTCGGCCCGTTGAAGGAGTGGTGGGTCAGGATAGCTAAAAGGCCCAACAGTCTCACATTGCCTAATGAAAGAAAATAGCATGTGTTTTTATATAAATATATCTTTTACACATTAAGACTCAAAGATTTACATCAATTTTCATAAATTAATGAAATTCATCTAAAAATATTTTAAAATCTCTCAAAATAGAATCACGGTGGATTTGTGACAATTAAAAGTAAAAAGATGCATGGGAGATTGGGATGGGATTCAAACTGTCGGCTGCGTTTGGAGCACATTGGAAGCTGTCTATTTGAGTACAAGGTCTTCATATGGTCGCAATCAAAACTAAACTTGTCAATGGAACGGATGTGATCATATCCGTATCCATATTTGTATCTAAAATTTTATGTATTCATATCCAATAGATATTTAAAAAGTGTATCTGTATCCGATCCAAAATTTTGAATACGGATTCGAATAATTATCCGAAATATCCGAAATCAATAAATAAATAATTAAACATAACATATTTTCATTTAAAATTCAAAAATTGACTTAAAATTAAAAATTCACAAACATAAATCCTAATACTCCAACAAAAAGATATTCTACCAAATACAAGTTCTTTCAGCAGATAACAAAGCTTCCAAATTGTTCAAGTTTCCAACAGATTAATAAACTGAGAACAAAACTTCCAACTTCCAAAAAACAGACAAAAAAATGTCTTCTTTAACATTGCCTTTGCATGATGAAGATTCAAAACCACCATCTGATGCTGTAAAAGGGAACATATATGTGGTTCTACACCCAAAAGATAAAATAACAATGTAAGTTATCTGGAAAAAAAATTATATTATAATAGAATGGAAGAAAAAAATCCCCTTCAAATTTCAAACTATAAAATATAAACATGTAAAATTGAATAATCTATGTAAATATATACCTAAGAGTTGAATAGTTGAAGCTGGACTGATTATGTCAAAAAACAAGATGACCTAGCATTGATCCCTTCTTCGATCGATCTGGAGTGGAGGGAGAGAGAGGAAGACGAGCAGATATTCAGATCTAGAGTGGAGGAAGGGGCGTCGATCGGTTGAAGGTGAAGGAGAAGATGATGGGGGAAGCCAGGAAGGGTGAGGCGTGATCATGGAGGATTGGAGCCTTGGAGGGTTTTCATTGTTTTGGAATGTGAGAATGCCAAGATCTCTAAGGTGGCGTTTGGCACGGCAAAATGCGGATTTTAAGTACTGATTAATAAGTGCAGAAAGAGGTTATGCTGATAATCTTTAAGGAGTTCAGAAAAAAAGTGTTTGGTACAGCGAAAAATATTATGCAGTTATTTAGATAAGTGTGTTTGGTTGACCATTTAACATATGTGCTTATTAGGAGGCTATTTTAGTCCATTTTATAAGTGTTGAATGTTATTTTGATGTTTAATTGAAAACCTGAAACATGATATTAAAGATTATTATTTTTTTGCCATGAAATACATCAACCACAATAAAAAAAATGTAGAACAATGAAATATTTTCGGATACTTACACATGAAAAATAAATAATTTTGTGTTAAACCTGTCACGATCTCTAATAATTATAAACTTCTATCTATCTCTTGAGATTACAAAGAATAACATGGAGTACAAAAACTACTACAAATATGCACCTATTAACCTGGTAAAAACACAGAAACATGTGTATTTTGTGTATCTGAATCCATAATTAAAGGAAACTATAACATATAAATGTGAAAAATCACCATATAAACAAAAAAAAATTGAAGGACAAATCAACAAATATAAATATGAGGAAAGAAACACAACTCAGACAGATTTTTCCACCCAAAATCAAGAATCAACAAATCAACAAAAACCCAATGCGCGAACTGCTTGACGACTGTGACAAGATTAGAGACGATGAAGACGGTCGGACAGTGGAGAATCTCCGATTGAACAATCTCCAATTGGACGGCGACAAATCGGACGGCGGAAAGCCGATCGTTAATCGGACGGTGGAAAGCCGATCGTTAATCGAACGGCAGATCTCATATCGGACGGCGGAGAATCGTAGATCAGAAGGCCGATCACCAATCGGACGGTGGATCCCCAATCGGACGGCAGAGAATCGTAGATCGGAATGTCGATCGCCAATCGGATGGTGGAGAATCGTAACCAGACGACGATGGCAGATCAAGTTCACATTTTTTGTTTTGGTTGTCCTGGCAATGGTTGTGAAAGTGGGTTTCCTGGGTCTCGAAAGGGAAAAATTGCCTTCGAAAGAGAGAGAAAGAGAGAAAAGAAGGGTTAAATACCCTTGGTAATTACAGGTATTAGACAGGGACATGATCGTCTTTTCTCTGGGGCTCTAAATTAGCAGAATGCGAGTACAGAATAATAAGTAAGGTCGACCGAGCTTATTTTTCGGTGGAAAAAAATGCTAAAACGGAAATTTTAAGTACTGAATGTGACATCCAACCAAACAACATTTTAAAAAAAAAAGCACTGAAAATCCGGATTTAGCTAGATAAGTGCTGAATATCAGGGGAACCAAACGGCCCCTAAGTGTTATGTGACAGCAAGCTTAGGGAACCTATTTTTTGAAAAACCCTCAAGTGAATGTGAGCCATTAGATCAAAATCGAAGGGTCCATATTGAATACTAAAATTAATTTTTTTTAAATGCCATCGGATACAGATAAATTTTGGATCGGATCTGAAAAAAATTTTATACAGATATTTTTTTCGGATACGAATTATTCAGATATCTGATATTTTCTGTATTTTTGGATATCAGATCGGATACGGATAATTTTTTGGATAATTGACAGGCTTAACCAAAACAAATGACTTCATTTCTCATCATGTGGTGGTGTTTCAGGGAATAAAGACAAAATCAAATTATGTCATAATCTAACCATGTCGATTTTGATAAATGTTTCAAGGGTGTATGAGAGAGGCTACATCGTGAAGGCGGAGGACGTCTGTTTATGAGATGGGAGCTTGTGCATCCATTGGGGCGATTGTGGACATCCGGATCCCTTGACAGTTATTATAGAGAATATGAAAAATTTCTAACGGGATTTATACATCGTTAATGTAAGTATATAGAGATAATATACATCGTTACTGTAAGTATATGGATGTGACGAGATATATGAGACTGGAAAAAAAGAGACAGGATGATCAGGTCAGTTCGGTCAGTACCGAACTAGATGACGTGAAAATCGAACTGCACCACTTATAAATCGAACAACATAACCAATTGTTGAGTATATATTTTACTCTCGTATTGGATACTGATGATATTTAGGAATTCATATTTTCTTCAGTAGTTGATTGGATCCAATAAGAGAGTGAAATATATACCTAACAATTGGTTGTGCAGTTCGATTTATAAGTTGTGCAGTTCGATTTTCACGTGATTCAATTCAGAACTGACTGAATTGACCGAATCCAGTCCTGACTGGATCCGGTCCCGGGAACAAAATGTGTCATTGCTAGCCAATTTTTGGCATGATGGATGATATTACAGGACTGGATTCGGTCCCGGGATAAAAAAATGTGTCATTGCTAGCCAATTTTTGGCATGATGGATGACATTACATAGGAGGGTGGATGGTCCCTTGACCCTTGCCCTAAAAAGTCAGTTTTTTAGATGGGATTGGATGGTCCCTTAAACAGGATAGCAAGATAAATATGTGCGCACAGCCCCACTGGGTTTGTTTAGTGGGCCAATACACCCATAGTCCATTATGAGCCCATGATACCTCAAACTAGAAGTGCAACTTTGGTTGGTTAAAATAAATTTGAACTGATCCAAACTTATTTTTTTTTTAGTTTGGGTGAATAGTTTTATGATTTTGTTTGGGGTATAAATTAAAAAATAATAAACCAATTTACATTGGTTTGAGTTTGTTTTTATTTAAAAAAAAACTCGAATTAACCTAATCGAATCGAATTAAATTTAAACACGTGTTTATTCATAATCAATATTCATTTAAATCATGCTTTTTATATTAAAACTATATTATTGTTATACTATTAATTTTCATAAAAGAATCAATATAGTCATTTATATCACCAATCATAGAAGTTTGATATATTTATATAAAGTTGTAAATCATCCTCTAAAAAAACTCTAACCGACCCAAACTGGTAGGATTTTTTTTTCCAGTATTTATATGTCTATCTTTAACAGTTCAATTCGGTCTGGTTCCGTTTAATTTAGTTTAACCAAACAAAAAATGGTTCAATTCGATTTTGGGTTTTCGATTCGGTTTTCAGATTACATATGAATATAGTTTGATTCAATTTGGGTATGCCAAAAATCAAACCAAACTGATCGAATTGCACCCCTACCTCAAACCCATTCTGTGATATGGATTTTGTAGAGGAACATGGCATGTCCAAACCCCTATGCAATCCTAATTCCAGTTCACCCTAATTTCTTTTTAATTTTTTTTGCAGTAATTGATTCGAATTTTGTATTTAAATCTGATATAATCCTCCAACTCCATCTGATATAATAGATGTGGCACAAATAAACCTGTCAATCAGACGGATATAGATCGGATAGGGCCATATCCGTATCCGTATCCGAATTGGATATTCGAAAAAATATCCGTATCCGATATCCGACGGATATTCCAAAACCCATATCCGTATCCGATCCGAAAATCCGGATACGGATTCGGATAATATCCGAAATATCCGAACCAGATTAAAATATAAAAAATTTATAAAATCTTAAGTCCTAACATGGTTAAATAGGTATCCACTAAAGACATAAAAACACAAATCTTAATATAGTTAAATAAGTATTCAACATGGTTAAATAGGTTTGTGTTTTGTCCTAGATCATGAGCCATTGGATTTTCATCTAAGTGTTGAAACTAATTCTAACATATATAAATAAAATAACAGTTCGGATACGGATATTTTTCGGATCGGATATAGGCTATATCCGATCCGATCCGAAAATTTTCGGATACGGATTATTTGGTTCGGATACGGATACGGATTTTCGGATATCGGATATTTTCTGTATTTTCGGATACGAATTCGGATCGGATACGGATATTTTTTCGGATAATTGACAGGCTTAGGCACAAAGGTCTAACTCCACCTAATTTAGATCATTAGAATATAGAAATTATAATAAAAGATAAAAGATTGTATTTTATATGTGCACTCAAAACACAGCTGCCGCCTTCTCTTTTTTCTATCCTCCATTAATTCTCATAAAAAATTCAACATATTTACTCCTGACGGTCAATCCACTGTCCTTCGTGTTATACAGGCTGTCATCTTTTTCTTTTTTATTTTTTCTTTCTAACAAGTTAAGAGTATATTTAATCACACTATTTAAATATTTCATATATTTAAGAGTTAATAAGATTAAATATCATTTAAAAAGTATGTTTTTTAATTTTGCTCATTTAATAACTTTTTACATAATTTTTTTATTAATAAAATATAATGTGGGGTTCATTAAAAATATTTATTTTACAAAATGTGATATAAGACTCATGCAATATGAAAACAAATTTCACTCATAAATGTGGAAAGACTTACTTACCGAAGAATATTTAATGTTAAACATAGTGTGCCCATTATAACCATTTTTTTTTATTTTTTCATTAAATATGACTTGAGAGCCTCCAATAGCATTGGAGATGCTCTAAAAAACTTATTGTGTAATTCTTCCGGATGAATTATTTAATACATGTGTTTTCATATGTTTTGATGAACTTTTTAATGTTTAGTGTAATGGATATTAAGTACAGTTTGTTTTATATATTTTGAGATATTTAATATTTTTTTTATTTTACAAGAATTATTAGTTTGTTTATGAATGTAATTCTCTTTTGTGTTAAACATAATTTGATTTATTTTATCATCACATTATCTATAATGACCAACCCGATCCGGTCTTTGTTTTAGAAGTATGGATTTTCACGAAAAAAATTATATGTTCAGCTATTTGTGTAGTCCTGTCTGCAGCCCTCATTGATTTTATTTTAAAATTAGACATTTGCCCACTGAAATACATACTATTGTAAAAAGTGAATTATGTATTAAGATAAATCTTTTTTATACTTCTAAAACAAAAAAAAATTAAACAATTAGGGTGATTCGGACCAATAATAAAAAGACATGTCATGGTATCACTTTTGTGATTGGTCCACCTAAATTAATTTGGGTCACCAAATTAGTCAAAGTATTTGGCTATTAGATTTAAAAAAAAAAAAACTATTGTAGATAACACTGTTATAGTTGATAATTGTTTCATGTTTCTATTAATAGTGGATGAATTGGTTTACAAAAAAAAAAATCAATATAAAATTTTGTATAACAGGATGGTGGAAAGAATCCTTCATTCCTATAATTGTTTAAATTTTGAACCAATTTGTTTTTTTCATTAATTATGTGGCATGTGCTTGTGCATGTACCCATTGATGTCACTGATTCTGTCATGCCTTGTGAGCCCCTCAAATTTATATGTATGAATTAAAACAATATCAATTAAGATACAATGTATTCAGTATTTTGTGGATAGTACTATTTCAGATCTCCTCAAAACAAGAAAAGCAAATCTAACTTTGTTTTCTCCTACCTAAGTGATAGCCCTCTCACCACCTACTTTACAATATTTAAGCATAATATATCCAAATCACATTCATGCTGCGCATGTCAAGCACGTACACAACAACGTACATGAGATTATACGAAGAACATAACATCACAGGAGAAACATAAATTACATAAATATGGTTAAGCCTAAATCTATAAGATAAAATTTAAAGACATCCACTCTTTGTCAAAGTTAAGACAGATGTACAAGTATCTAAAAACTCTCAAAAACTCATATACATCACGAGTGTCAACAAATATTAATTTTAACACAATCTACCATAGTTGACCCTAACCTATACCATGAAATGACTAAATTATCCTTAATTTATTTTACACTTTCCAAACAGTAATTCTATAGGAATAAAATAACATAAAATCTAACATGGATAATTTGGCCTTTACAGGGACTAATTTGTTTTTAGGATTATTTATGGGAACTATAATGTCTATACAATTATATAGTGACATAATATTCTCGGAATATTCTATGAATTTTGGATGAAAATTTAATCCGGGGATGATAGTTGGGTTTTTGTGAGTTTTCAAAGACTTGTAAGTCTGCCACAACTTTGACAGAGACATTTATAAGATTTTTTGTGTTTATAGAGATGTAGATTTCTTTAACCCTAAAATTTAATAGAATCTAAGATACACAAACCTTGTAAGAGACGACTCACCAACTCGTAAGTTTCCCTCTCTATCCACTTGAGCAAATTTCTCGGTAAATCTCTACATTATTATATTGCCCATTACAAAGTCTCTTTACATGTGGATATTTATAGATAGGTAACCCACAACAACATTCAACCTCTTAAAAATCGTTACAACTAATATTAGCTTCAACAATCTATAAGATATCAAGAGATAGATTTCATCTATATGATTAATATTAAATTAAAAATAATTTGTGCCACTGCAATGACTCTTACCATTACCAGAAAATGTGGGTATTATACACTAGATTGTCATTGGATAAATCATGGATTACATTAATGCATGATGAGTAAGAATTACAGTGTGACTGAGGTTGCTCTAAAATTGTTATTTATCATCAACCTTGAATACAACCATAGAAAAAATCCATTCAAGCCAATGACAGAAGCCTTTTCAGTTTTATGATAAATATCTATTATTATCAACCTTGTTTTTACATCACCTAAAGAACAAACATCCCAAGCATATTTTATAGAATCTTTTATTTTACTCTTTTAAAACGATTCCCTCCCATCAAGATCAACTAAAAACAAGTTGCTTGTGTGATTTAATTGATCTCCACAACATTGCAATTAATTTAAAAAAAGTTGTTTATGTGATGATTCAAATAAGTGTTAACTTTACTCCCCGATGAACTTCCAGATCATGATTCAATCTATTAAAAAAAATTAATAATTATTGAAATAGATCTAAAACAAACCAGGGGGGGTTGGGATATTCCATAAAGTCCACCTAAAAACCTATAAAAATCAACAATGTTTATTTATCTAATCCTCCAAACAAATTTTTGGTTGGTTATAATCCAAGTAAGTCATCAGTGGGGGGGGGGGGGGTGTTTAGGGATATTCCATAAAGTCCACCTAAAAACCCATAAAAATCAACAATGTTTATTTATCTAATCCTCCAAACAAATTTTTTGTTGGTTATAATCCAAGTAAGTCATCATTGTAGACATTTTCCATATTAAGGATTCTCCAAGAACATCAAAATCCAAGCACAACAACTGTCATAAGTTTTTGTGATGTTTAAAAAATTGTGTTGTTGGGCTCAACTTGCACTTTAGTCTTTGCTTTGCATTAGTTCAAGTTGAAACTTTACAAATCCGCGTCACCACGTGGAGCAATAACAAGATGCCACGTGTATGAAACTGTGTCGGGCACACGCCAAGATTGACGGAAACCTTAAAAAATACAAATCCACGTCAACCGCCGTGACTTATGCGGCGCGATCTTCTAGATGGTTCTAGAATCTAGATTAGGGTTTGTATGTATGCCAATGGGAAGGGACACGTGGACCGACAGCTCGTGTAGGCGCGTGGTCTGCACACGCTATTTGTCTGAGGTGTGGGCCCGCATTGTGGCGTTGGTATTGCTTCTGGAATGTTCTAGAAGACTGTGCATGCTAATTATGGATTTTTTAAAAAACTAATGACCAGGTTTAAGTGAGTTTTTATTATTTAATCTCTCGCTTAAGCATTGCTGCTGACGAAGGTGAGAAAACTGTGGGCAGTGGTATTTGATTACGTGGTGAAGATTATATATAAATACATGATACATATATAATATATCGCTTGTTGTTTATAAGCATTGGTTAATATTTGCATGACCTAGCTTAAAAACGTACCACGATTTGGGACAGTACTAGTGTTGAATATATTCAAGCCCGCAGTATTCTTTGTTGGGTGCTTGAATGTCCATATTAATTGGCTGTTGAATGAAGAGGTGTGACACCATACATATATCTCTTTTGTGCTCCTGATAATATTGAGTTTAAAAAAAATAATTGTTTATTTTGTCAGATAAAGCTTGGATTGCAATATTTTGAAAATATAGAATCCCTCACTATTGCTATTTCAAGAGAGTGCTAACTAAAAGGTTCATTAGGTTATAATGACATATCTATGTTAATAGATTAAAAAAATTCTTATCATTTTTTTTTGAAGAACAAAATTCATATCAGTTTTAAAAAAATTCCCCGACCCACACTTAATATTCTCCAACACATCCTAAAAATATCTCATCTATCATAACTTTCATGTACATCATCCGCATACATAAAAATTAAATATAAAGTGGAATTATCATATGAAAATTATAAGCCGTCTTTATATTCAAATTTATCTAAATTTAATCAGCAAAAATGTAAATTTTACATGCATTTTTCAATAAAAATGACAAAAAAATCAATCAAACCATAAGAACTATTATTCTCCCTGGATTATCAATCCCCTGTTATGAGAGACAAAACAACTCCATGACAATTCCCAAACAGAAGGAATTTGTGATGAGAAATGATAAATATTTATGCATGGGCATACATTTACACTGTCTTGCATGTCTTACTATATATATAACGCGGTTGTACGTGGTGGTTCTAAAATTACTTATAATATAATATATGACTCTATGTTCCTAGCAAAAATAATGGATTGTATTAAATATTGTTTTGAACAAAATTGAAACGATACATCAGGTAGTTTTTATAAAATGATATACTCTCTGAATCCGAAAGAACTAAAAAGACAATTTTACAATACGTCGTGATCGAGATATATTTGGAAAAAAAGAAATAAAAGAAGTTTTAAATAGCTAGCTAGGTTAATTATGAGAGAGCTAGGGACGGCTACAGAGGGTATGAGATTAATATAAACGTTTCTTTTGTTCAATATTTAGAAGATGATTTTAAACCTTTACTTTTTTTGAATGTTTTTTTATAATTCAGGAATCAATATTTGAAAGGAGTTTAATGTTTGACAGAGAAAGTTGCTTTTCAATTTAAAAAATCGATTCCGACCAAAAAGCATTGTTTTTGAGCTTTTTAAAACACAGATTTCGAGGAAAAAATTAAAAGGAATCCAGCTTCCGATTCTGCAAAAAGCTGCCCCGTTTGACTGCACGATTTTAACTTTTCAGCTTTTCAAAAAGCAAAAACGCGCCTAAACGCGCAACCAAACGGGGCCTTAGTTTTTTTTTCGAATAATTACAACATTCAGTAAATTGATATGAGTTATCCAAAGATTAATAATTTATTTCAAGTTATCACTCAGAACATTGATATTCAGAAAATTAAATGGAATTCGAACATATTTAAAAAATTATCAACAAAATACCAAAAGTACAATAGAAGAGCAACGAAGAAGGACCTGTACAGTGAGAATCTTAGAAAAATATTATATCTTGGAATTAAAGTCACATATAATTTGGGATAGGATTTTCCAATTCCAAATTATGTTCTTTTAGATTTATTCACCAAGCTACATTAAATAATTGTCCTCACTACTTTTAGGTTAAAGATTTACAAAAGTTGCATATGCAACCAAATCAATACGGGAAAAAAAACTAATCCAAAATATTAGGATCATCTTATTTAGGGCTGCAACTTGGGTCGGGTTGAACCCAAACCCGACGGGTTGAACCCGATTTTTACATGGGTCTGGTTGACCAAATCGGGTTCGGGTTGGCTAATTCGGGTTGACTCACAAATCGAGTTAGATTCAGGTTGGCCTCACTCACAACCCGACCCAACCCGAACCCATAAACTAATAGTTAAAAAAAAGATCATGGTCGTTCATCATTTAGCTTTCAATCTGGGTAGTCCAAATTTTAGGTAAACCTAGCTAATCTTACGGGGTTAAGTCGGGTTGATTTATTTAATTTTCACATCATGTTAGAAATTCGGGTTGGGTCGAGTTGGTCCAATTCGGGTTGAAAATTGAGTTGGATCGGGTTGGTCCAATTCTTGTTGGGTCGGGTTGATTTATTTAATTACTGGTTGGGTTCGGATTGATCCAATTCGAGTTGAAACTCGGGTTGGGTCAGGTTAGAGTTGAGTAGTTTGAAATTCGAATTGGGGTTAACCTGAATTCAACCCGTCCGAGTTGTAACCCTACTCTTATTTGTGTCTTTAATTAAAAAGGAGTTCCTCGACCGAACAAAACCATCAAATCATCGAAACCTTGCCAACATAACAAATCCAATCACCATATCAACATGGTGGGCATACAAGGACCAAATATCCAATCCGAATACTTATCCAATGTAACAAATAAATTAAAAGCCATAAAAAAAACAAGGCTAAAGAACATGCATCAACTCAAATTCGTATTTTTTTTTTCTTTACCATTGCTTTAATATGTGTGGTTAAAAATTTATCTATAAATGTTGGATGGATGCGTCACTGACTTTAATTTGGACTCTGCACAAACTTTCTTCCAAGTTCCATGCATTTCTACTGTCCTCACTGCCCACAGATTCCAATTTCTGTTGCAACTTGTGACGCCACGTAGGCTCCCTGCCTCGGAAAACGTGTCTCTTGTATTTCCCAGAAATTCCAATACAGATGCACAAACAATATCCATTGAACCAAACACCACAGCCCAGTATCCAAAACAAAGTAATAATGAAAGTATGAAACTAAAATGATCTATATGTCAACCTCAAGCACAATTTTTACAGTAAGGACTAAAAAGTAAATAAAATAAAAGAGGAGGACTTATTACAACAACTCCAAGAAGAAAAAATTCACAGACGCGCCAAAACTACTCCCGCTGGGCCTTTGTGGACTGGGCCGTAACTCAGGCCGGTATATCCAGGCCCAGCTGAGTTCGACACGTGTCCACGCCCACAGACGCTGTCTCCTCCACGTGTGTCCGCGCCGGGCTGGAGCTCGAGCTGTGGCTCTGGTGGTGCGGCTCGAAGCCGAGAGTCAGCTCGAGCTCCACCTCGCTCTCGTCAGCGGAAGAATCCGGCTGCGGCTTCCGCTCGTCGGCCCGGCTCACGACCCAAGTCTCCTCGGTCTCCGCGCTCTCGTTCTCACGACTCGGCTCGGTGCCGCCGTGGCAAGCCGAGGAATCGTGGCTCGCGGCGCGCTCGAACCACCGAAGGTTGCAGACCGGGGACGCGTCATCCTCAGCCGAGCCGCTCCCGGGCTTAGCCGGCTCGGGGTGTTTCGGCTTGGCGGAGGCGCCGGACCGCTTGAAGCGGGTCCGGGACTTGGAGAGCTTGTGGAGGTCTTCGGCTGGGCCGGATCCTGATCCAGCATGGGCCGGGTCGTCCTTGGACACGTGGCGGATGTCGTAGGTCTTGAGGGGTGGATGGGGCTGGACAGCCGACTCGGATGAGATCTGGACGATCGGCGCCCCCTTGAGGACGGCTTCGACGGCGGCTTGGCAGAGTTGCCAGCTGCCTGACCAGAGCAAGCCGACTGAGCCGTAGATCGGGTTCACGATGCGACCGCAAGCCTCGTATAATAGGGACCTAAAGATTGCTGTAAAAGAGGGGAAAGAATAATCAGATCAAAAAAAAAATCTAAAAGACTGCTTAATTTATGAATGAGCGCCAGTACTCACTCCAATCATGTTTAGAATCTGTTATATAGTTTCATACGTTATAATAAATGGGATTCTATCGTAGTAGTGTATCAAATAAAAAAAATGTATTATTATATCTTAGCATACGATAATACGATGAAGATGAAGGAAAAAAGGAATACCGGGGCGGAGGTGGTCGGGGCCGGCATTGATGAGGTTGATGAGGCCGGCGCGGCCGTAGAATTTGGCGAGGAAGACGGTGGCGTTGGCCTGGGATTCGGGGGTCTTGATCCATTGGAGACAAGGCCTTATGCAGCAGTTCTCGCTGCAGCCTTTCCTTAGGACCCTGCATCCATTGCAGCTCATCCTCATCTTCTTCAATCTTTTCTGTTTTTTTTTTTTTCTTTATATTTAAAAGAGAGAGAGAGAGAGACTTGAAAAATGGGGATGGACTCAAAAGTGAGGAAAGAGAGAGATTTGGAGAGTATAAGGAGAGGGAGGAAAGGAGGGGGTTATATATATATATAAAGTTGAGGGGTTTTGGGAAAAAGGGGGCCGCGGTAATTGCTTCAAACGGAAAGCAAGCGGTTTCGGGTTTCATCCTTTTCTTTATTTTTGTTTCTTTTTCTTTTTAAATGTGGATGGTTAAGGGTGAGCCGGTGCGGGGTAAATCAGTGTCCCTCCTATGTTTTGTGTCAGGCGAAAAATATGAGAGAAAAATATAGAAATAAAATTTTTTCATTTAATCATCCGAAAATTTAATGTTTGTGTTCAATAATGAAAGGAAAATTTTCTGGTCACTTTTTTTTTTTTATTTTACCTTATTAGAACAGGAGATATTTTTTTTATTTTTTCATAGGTAAGAATTTGAAAACAAGTGATTAAAATTTTTTCATACACATATACAAACATAATGAAAGTTTGTCAAAATAAATTTTTTACTTTCCATCACTTTTTTTTTCCTCAAATTATTTCACTTTTCATTCAAATTTGTGTACAAACATACCCTCATCATTTAATACATTAACTTCCTTATTAGATTCATTTTAATCCAAATTCTCTCACTTTTTTTTTATTTTTCCTTTAAATTTATGTATAAACATACCCCCAGTATTTGACTCAGTCAACTTCCTTATTAGACTCCCTTTGATCCAAATTTTCTTACTTTCTTTTATTTTTCTTTCAAATTTATATATAAATACACTCTCAGTATTTGATTCATTAACTTCTTTATTGGATAAGAGGTGTTAGTTGACTAGTCGGATGTGTAGAGGTCAATTTAGCATTTGACTTGAAATGTCTAGATATGAACACATAAATCAAATATTATAAACATAATTTTTTTTGTGTTCCACTAGAATGAAAACAAACATGAATGCCTTTTGGAGCCTTACTTTCAAAAAAAAAATTAAAATAAAAATAAAAAAAATGTTACCCGCAATCATTTTTTCATTTTGAATTGATTTGTTAATTTTTTTTGCACATTAATATTCAATAAAATTCATATTTTTACATAAAATAATGTATTAACTCAAATGAATTAAACCCATTCTTTTTGAATTCGAGATCAGTTAGGTCAGAATTTGATCAGTATCATTAGTATCAAACTATACAGTTTATGAATTAAACTGCATAATCAATTATTGAATACAAGTGTCACACTCTTGTTAAATCCAATCATATCTAAATTTAATTAGTACTATTTGTAATATGTAATAGGAGAATTATACATATTTCCAAACCTAACAGTTTCGGATTTATTTTATTTATTTATTTATTTATTTACATTTTCTCCTTGGCGGTGGGGTTTTGGCAGGGGTGGAAGCAGTTGGCCCCATATAGAGCTAAAATCTATCCAAGTCTTCTTCTCACAAATTTACTATAAAACCCTTCCCCATCTTCTAAGTAACTAATAATAATAAGTATATATAAAAAATATGGCCCAATTTATCGTATGACAGTGGGCAGAAAAACGAGCGGACGAAAAGGTGGGAGACAGTAGAAACGGCCGCTCCATGCAATTATGTCCAAAATCAGAGATTGATTGAAGGAGAGAACGGCGCGTGGTGAACACACTCGAAAAATAAAAAATTAAAAATAAAACAAAAATATTTTTTAAAAAAAGTTTTTCACACCCTCAGAAAAGAATTAAATGGGGCACGAATCGCCGCATATCATGGAACGGACAGTCCCCGTTTTTCTGGAATTCCCAAACTCATCCCCGATCGTCCGTTTTCGAAAATAAAATAATACCAATAATAACAATATAAAAAATAGTTTTTTTTTTTTTTTTTACTGTTTTGTTTCTGTGGGCGCCGAAACGACAAAACCCCGGCCACCGGTTTTTCTCGTGTTTATCCTTATTCGTCCCAGCCTATTCCACCACACGCGGAATTGCTATACCACATCTCAGCCGCCCAATTCCAATTCCAGTCATGGATGGTGACGTCATTCGCACCACGTAAGTATTTTTTCTGAGCTGATCTAATCCCACCACACCGATTACTCCCCTCCCCCTAACCCAATCAAAAGTTAAAACATTTTTTTTATACACTCCTCACACCAACCTCACTTGACACAAACTCAGTCATACTGGAATGTTTAATCTGATTCAAGGTGTGTCATCCAGAATTTTTCAACTACTTTATTTTAAAAGTGGCGCGGCACATCTTGGGTCACCATAAGTTGTTCGATTTGACATGCTCTGAATCAAACTAGGGTATTTACTATGACTTAAAATATGTCACCCTGAATTTTTCAATTATGATATTTTAGAAGTGACACTACAAGAAATCGGGGTTTTAGCGACACATATTACCGACGGCCGGAAGAATACCGTCGCTAATATGAATGCAGAAGATGGATTTTGTATCTACGCGGAGCATTACCGACGGCCAAAGAATGGCCGTCGCTAAAGACCTCTTAGAATAACCACACACTGCAGAATTGAGTATTAGCGACGGTCAATAATGTCGCTAATACAATTTTAGCGACGGCCAGGATAGTGTGGTTTAACAACTTACCACGATTTTTTTTTTTTTACACAAACCTAAGCCGACTCACTTTTCGCCCCGACCCCTACCTCGCCTGATCTGCCACCGCCTCGCCCTGATTGGCCGTTGCCTCGCCCCGATCCGCCGCCTCATCCGATCCGCCACCGCCTCGCCCGCCTCTGCCGCTGCCTCGTCCGATCCGCCACTGCCTCTCCCCGATCTGCATCTGCCGCCTCGGCCGATCCGCCATTGCCTCGCTCGGATCCGCATCCGCCTCGGCCCGATCCGCCGCTGCCTCTCCGCGATCCACCTCTGCCTCAGCCCGATCCGCCGCTGCCTCTCCGCGATCCACCTCCGCCTTGGCCTGATCCGCCGCTGCCTCTCCGCCATCCACCTCTGCCTTGCCAGGTTAGGGATTACTATCTGATGAAATTTATTGGAGAAAGTCATGATTTGTCTAAGTCCGATTGAGCGTATTTCATGTTCTATGTAATTTGGGAGGTTGTATTAATTGTTGATTCACATTGATTTGGATACTTGAATCAAATTAAGAACCAGTCCAAATTATCAGCAACTCATGTGAAAACAAGTCCTTTTATTTATTGCTAACAGAAAAGAAATATATTTGTGTGCTTCTCTTAATTTTTGAAAAATTTATAATTTTCTCTATCAATGGAATTATATAAATATCATTGAGCTATCATGTTATAACTTATATAACATGTATATATAGAGAGAGTTTAGCGCTTTATCTATTTTTGTGATGTAACTACATTGTCAATTTGTCGTCTTCTCCATCATGAACATGTGAACTTTTAGTATATTCAGTTATTATGTAGTGCTCCTTGAAACAAATGTTTGACAGTCATATTTGTGTAATTGCTACCTATATATACTATTTTGTTTTAATGATAGATCCATCTTACTTTCTGTGACCATATTCAATTGTTAGGCATTTTGTTGGCTTGAAAATGTGTTTCTGAGGATTCTTGCTTGTTGTATTTGTTCAGGAGGAAGTTTCAAACAGTGAAGGCATCGACACGGGTTGATAAATACTCTAAAAGTGACATTCAAGTGATATTGACTTTAGACTGGTGAGGGAATCCACATTCTTTATTATATAGCTGCCCTATGTTGCCTTCAATATACTTGTGCTTATTTTCTTTGAATCAATTATATTTTTATGTATGACTGACATTGTTGAAGCTAAATGCTCATATTTCAACCATTTGGAATTTATCTCATATTCTATTAGTAAAATATGGTGATTGTGATATAAAAGGAACTTATAAAAAGTACAAAAATGTAGAGTCATAGTTTTTTTTTATAATCCATAGTTTTATATTGGAGTGACTTTTTTGATGCTTGAAATGGGAGGATACAAACCAATGCAATGTTCTTGCTTACACAAAAAAGGAAGAAATGGACAAAAAGAGTATATGTAAAATTGATTATTTTTAATTAGGGTTTATTAGATCTAGCTGATGTTTGTCTATAACTTTGAATAATATATTATGTGCATAGAGTTATGTTAATGTAACTTTTATTTGCTAACATCTGCCCCCTGCTATGTTCTATAAAAAATATGTGTTTTATTTGAATTAGTTGGTTTGGTATTTTACTTTATTTCAATGGATATAAGTTGGATTCAAAAGCCAAGAAACCTTTTAATATCTCAGCCTTTTATTACATGTTTTAAGAGAATTCCAAAATATAGAGTCATCCATGGAGTTGTTGAATTCACATTACGTGTCACTTTTAAAAAAATTTTATCTTGTATTAATACTAAGCTGATCAAACCAAACAATACACAACAAACCTTTATTTGGTGTAATATCCCAGCCTTCACATGTCCAACGATAGCTATTGATAAAAAAAAAAGAAGATTAAATCTCATCTATAGAGATAGTTAGGTTTTTTCTTGGCATTTTGAATTCTCTTATTCCATTGCGATAACTATTATTTTTTTTAATTATTTACAGTAATTTTCAGGATTTGTTTCAATGGATAAAAGTTGGATGCAAAAACCAAGAAATAGTCCTGAATATATGAATGGAGTCATTCAATTTTTAGATTTTGCATTTACACGATCACCATTTGGAAACAAAATTCAATGCCCGTGTAAAGATTGTCGAAATGTATTCCATAAGGAACGTGATGATGTTCATGGAGATTTATTATGGAAGGGGATATTGCCGAACTACACTACTTGGTATCTTCATGGAGAAAAATTTCCTGGTGAATATAGCAGCGATGAAACCTCCAACGAGGGTGATGATATTCAGGGAATGCTACATGATGCGTTTGGAATACATGATCGGGTGATAGGGGTGATAATGAAATGAATGATAATAGTTCCCATGAGCCAAATTGTGAAGCACAAAAGTTTTATGAGTTGTTGAAAGATTCTGAGACCGATTTGTATCCAGGCTGCACTACATTTTCAAAGCTTTCTTTTACTGTCCAGTTGTTACATTTGAAGTGCCTCAATGGATGGAGCAACAAATCCTTCGATATGTTATTGGAATTGTTGAAAAAGGCATTTCCAGAAGGTGAAAAATTGCCAAAGAACCATTATGAATCTAAAAAAATTCTTCGAGAGCTTGGCCTGGAATATAAGAAGATTGATGCTTGCCCAAATGACTGTATGTTATATTGGAAAGAGAATGAAAATGCAATTGAATGCATGGTATGTGGTTTGTCACGGTGGAAGACAGATTCATATGAAAATCCGACAGATGCATCAGCTTTAACAGGGAAGGAAAAGAAGGTATCTGCAAAAATTTTACGTTATTTTCCATTAAAACCAAGACTTCAGAGGTTGTTTATGTCAACAAAAACAGCGGAGGATATGAGATGGCATGCTACTGCACATAAAGAAGATGGAGTATTAAGGCATCCTCTTGACTCTGAGGTTTGGCAAGCTATTGACAGGGAATATCCTTCTTTTGGATCAGAAGCTCGTAATGTTAGACTTGGTTTAGCAAGTGATGGATTTAATCCCTTTGCTAATATGGCTACTCCTTATAGCACATGGCCTGTTATTTTGATTCCATATAATTTACCACCATGGTTGTGCATGAAACAATCATTTTTCATGTTATCTCTTCTTATTCCCGGTCCTAAGGGTCCCCAAAATGATATAGATGTGTACCTACAACCATTGATAAGTGAATTGAATGAATTATGGTCGACTGGAGTCCAAACTTATGATGCATTCTCCAAACAAAATTTTCAAATGCATGCAGTGCTCTTATGGACTATTAATGACTTCCCAGCCTATGCTAACTTATCAGGGTGGAGCACTAAAGGCCAAAAAGCGTGCCCATGCTGTCACAAACATACTTACTCTGATAGATTAAAGAACGGACACAAATTTTGTTATATGGGACACCGTCGTTTCTTGTCACTTGATCATAAATATCGGCAGAATAAGAAGTCTTTTAATAATAAGAAAGAGTTGGGAGTTGCGCCAAAACCTTTGAATGGATTTGAAGTTATTGAAGAATTGCGTGAATATGAGCAAGTAACTTTTGGTAAGGCAGATAAAAATAAGTCCAAGCAGCAGAGAAAGAGTGACGAACACCATTTGCCAAAAAATTGGACGAAGAAGAGTATGTTTTTTCAATTGCCATATTGGAAACATATTGTATTGCGTCACAATTTGGATGTTATGCACATTGAAAAGAATGTTTGTGATAATGTGATATCTACATTATTGAACATAAATGAGAAGACAAAGGATAATTTGAATTCTCGTCTCGATCTACAGTTATTAGGTATAAGGGAACAACTCCATCCTATACAGGAGGGAGCAAAGTTTTTAATACCACCTGCATGCTACACAATGTCTTTGAATGAGAAACGAAAATTTTGCAAATGCTTGAAGGACATTAAAGTACCTGATAGTTATTCATCAAACATCTCAAGATGCATTCAAGTCAAACAAGGCAAAATCTCAGGATTGAAGAGTCATGATTGTCATGTTCTTATGCAACAATTTCTCCCGCTTGCAATACGTGGACTTCTGCCGAAGCAAGTTTGTTCATCTTTGATTGAGTTGTCGACATTTTTTAAGCAACTATGTTCTAAGGTGTTGAGAGTTGTGGAGTTGGAGCAACTTCAAGCTCGTATTGCTATAACATTGTGTAAATTGGAGATGATATTTCCACCGTCATTTTTTGATGTTATGGTACATTTACCTGTTCATCTGGCAGAGGAGGCCAAGTTAGCCGGACCGGTGCAATACCGATGGATGTATCCAATTGAGAGGTTATTATATTACTCTGCCTTTTTTATATAAATTTTTTTGAGAAATATATATCATTTTTTTATTGACATATAGAAAATTTAATATAGGTACCTACACAGACTCAAGTCCTATGTTCGGAATAAAAATTATCCAGAGGGTTCTATTGCAGAGGGATATCTCTCAGAAGAATCTTTAATCTTTTGCACAAGGTATTTACATGGGGTAGAGACAAGGTTGAATCGACTCGATCGAAATAATGATGATGACATTGATGAATCACGAAAAAAGTTGTCAATTTTCAATGGATCTGGTCGTGGTTTAGGAAAGACTACTCCACGCTTGTTGACTAGAGAAGAGTTGGAACAAGTTCGTCTATATGTGTTAAACAATTGTGATGAAGTAATTCCATTCATTCAGTAAGTACTTACCCATTAGAATCCACTTTTCAAAGTTATATGTTACAATATAGTTCTGATTAAATTTTAATATATTTGTAGGGAGCACAAACAAATCATCAAGGAGACTTATAGACATTTGAGTGCTAGGGAAATAGACCGAAATCACATCAAAGAGTTTAGCGGGTGGTTTCAAACTCGTGTAAGAGTTTATTTGGAAATTTTCAAAAGTTAGTAAGCAGGTATAAATAGTTTTTTAATGTTTGTATACTGATATATGTATATCTATATGTATAGGTTTCCAAAATGCAGCGCGATGATGATGGAATAAATGAGCAACTTGAATCATTAGCTTTTGGTCCTTCTCAAACTGTGAAGACTGTTATGGGATATATTGTCAATGGCTTTAGATTTCACACAAAAGCTAGAGAAAAAAAAAAGAAAAACACAAAATAGTGGAGTTTTTGTAACAGCGGAAGTATCCAGTTTTGCTAGCTCAAGAGACAACAATCCGACAACAGGAAATGTTGTGTACTATGGCATATTAGAAGACATCGTCGAACTGCAATATCTTGGTGGGAACAAGATCGTTCTTTTCAGATGTGTTTGGTGGGATATATTAAGTCGTTCAGGAATAAAAGAGGATGAATATGGATTCACATGCATAAATTTTTCACGGACTTTAAATACCAATGAGCCATATATCCTTGCACATCAAGCTCAACAAGTTTTTTATGTCCAAAACATAAATGATGAAAATTGGTATGTTCCAATTAAGACTCAACCTCGGAACGCATATGCTATGGATGTAGAAGATGAAGCATTTCAGTCGAGTGAAACAGAGATGCTCCAAGAGTCTAATGTTGATGATATTGTATCTTGGAATAGGGAAGACATTGCAGGAGAATTTGTTGATGCATAATTTTTTTATTTTGAAATTTTTGTGCTAATAAATTCATGATCAAGTTGTTGATGCTTTTATCATACATGTATGAATTTTTTGTGCTAATAAATTCATGATCAAGTTGTTGGTGATTCTTTTATTATACATGTGGGTATTTTTTGTGCTAATAAATTTATGATCAAGTTGTTGATGCTTTTATTACACATGTATGCTAATTTTTATGTTTGTTTTTCTCACTATCCATGATTCATTATTATGCTTTATACATTACATCTTAAAGTATTTGTGTATTTTGATTATTATTTTATTATTTATAAAGTACATGGCATCTCGATCGAGATCTTCAAGACAGTCAACTAGATTGACACCGGAGAGAGCACATGATGTGGGTGATCATGCTTCCCCAGGGCAATCTGCTGGAGCTTCTAGTAGTATAGGTATGATTTTAAAGTTAGAAAAAAATTTGTTATTAAATATTGACTTGTACATGACATTAAATTTTAAGTGTGTTTGTGTGTGTTTGATGTTTCTTATAGGTTCTACTAGCGTGAGAAGGAGGGGCCCAACAAGGGGCATAATTTTACCACAGGGAGATAAATTGCACATTGATTGGAATGAACATGGGCAACCGACTAGCGATCGTTTTACTACTTTGTTGGGAACGACTGTTAGAAATAGTCATGTCCCTTTACAATATAAAAAATGGGCTGATATACCTGCGTCAACAAAAGAACGATTGTGGAAGATAATTCAGGTGAAATCCATTAATTCAAACCCATTTATTTAACAGTTTCAATTATATTAATGGATGTATTTAATCCGACAACAATGCATTTCTTCTTCTTTTTTAGGAATCAGTTGATATAGGGGAGAGGAAAAAATGGGTTCTCCAATCAATGGCATCCAAATACCGAGAGTGGAAAAATGATTTGAAAGAAAAATATTATAAGCCATTTGATACTGATGCTCAAAGATTGGCTAAACCTCCCCCTGGTATTTCTGATAGTGACTGGACTTGGCTTGTTCAATATTGGAGTAGTCCTGAGGCACAAGTAAGAATTTTATCTAGTAATTATAATTTTTTAAATTCTGTTATGATATTACTCTACTATTGATATTAATATTAACTTCATGTAGGAAATAGCTGTAAAAAATAGTCAAAATCGGAATAAACAAGTTATTAAACATTGTGGGGGGACAAAAAGTTTTGCTCGTTACAGAGAGGAGGAGGTGACTATCTTCATTTTGTCTTATTTTCTAGTTAACTCTTTAATAATGTTTATCTATTAATTTATGTCGTGACAATAGATAAGATCAAGAACGGATGGCAGTGTACCTACACGAGCTGAGCTTTTTGCTCGTACCCATACCAAGAAAGATGGGTCTCCATCAGATCCAAAATCTGCTGAAATAATGGTATGTAATTATTGTATAAACTTAATAATGATTAAATTATATTCAAAGTAATTTATGTTATCTTTTAACAGAATCGCTTTAGAGAAGTGGCATCGACACAGGAGTCTGGCTCCACTGTTAGTGATGACATATACACTTCCATTATGGGGCCAGAGAGGCATGGACGAGTCCACGGTTTTGGGTTAGGTCCAATGCCTACTTCAGTATTTGGATCATCATCGAGTCAATCACAAGGCAGTTATGTTGCGGTCTGTTCTCAACTTGAAGATATGCGTTCTGAAATGGAGAGCTTACGTGAAAGAGAGAGGTTGCGTGAACAAGAAATGCAAGAAATGAAGAGAACCATGGAGCAGATGCAGAAATATATGCATCAGATCATGCCTGACCCACACAATGAGGTACGATTTTTTAATTTTTCTTGCATTTATGACTATTCATTCTTGTACAAATTTATTATACGAAATACATAATCAGTTCACATTTCAAATTTAATATAATGATTCTAGTTTGTGATCAAATGTGGCATCCACTTGTATTTTGCATGATGATGGATTTTACTTGAACTTAGTTTACTCCCATCTGTCCTGGATTTTACTTGAACTTGGTTTGTGATTTGAATTTTCAAATGAGTTTACATGGTTTTATTATATGACAACTCAAGAGTTTTTATGAAGATAGACATTACGCCAACAAAAGTGAAGTGATTTAAAAATATGATGGTCAAAGTTAGTGAGATAGGAATGACAATAAAAATCATTTGGAAAAAGGTTTTGCTATTGTGTCTACTAAGTAATATGATAAAGTTGGATATATAGTAAATTGATAAATGTTTCACATAATATTTACGAATTTGGTTTATTGTTTTACTCTAATTTATTTATTCATAACCTAAAGATTGTATTTTTTTTTTTTTTTGCAGGACTCATGATGCAAGTTTTCATTCAACAATTGATGTGTGTTTCTTCTCATATCTTCACTTAAGTCCATATGTATATATTCTTTTAATTAATGATGACATTATAAATCAGGATTTGTTTTATTTAACTGCTTACCGAAATCAGGATTTGTTGAATGTCAATCGTGTAATTATATATTTGTGTCAAATATTATATATACAGGAATTTTTTTTTTTTTGTCAATAAATAGAATGGAGGGTGGGAAAGGAAGGAAATAGCAACGGCCAGTGACCGTTGCTATTACTGACAACAGACGCTAAAAGGAATTAAAAATCTAATTTTGCAGTATTAGCGACGGTCGTGGGCCGTCGCTAAACGTATTAGCGACGGCGTTGGCCATCGCTAATAGTAATACCGACGGCCAACGACCGTCGCTAATAGAAAAATAATATCCGTTATTGACCTTGTAGACTGCGTTAATATCGCCTTTCAGCGACGGCCGAGGCCGTCGCTAATACCTTTAGCGACGGGATAATTAGCGACGAATAGCGACGGCTTACCAAACGTTTGTAATATCAATAGCGACAGCGTTTTCTATTTGGCCGTCGCTAAAACCCATATTTCTTGTAGTGTGATATGACACACCTTGAATCATTATAAGTTATTCGATTTGACATGCTGAGTCAAACTAGAATGTCCACTATGACCTAATGTGCGTCGTTCAATACTATTCAATTGACAATAAGTTAATTTTTTTATCCATCATAAATATCATAAATACACAACAAATAAAATATCATAAATAAACAACATTCGTATACATGGTCATATAAGTTAATTCAACATTCACATATCCAACCTACACATTCACAAATCCAATACATTATTTTTTTCACAAATGAAAACCTACTATTAACATAACAGTCTTCTCTGTTGAACATGTATACATCCAAATTCAATTAATTAACACATAATGTGGATGTGTTGGTTGGTTGAATTTGGATGTGTGAATGTTAAACAAGGAAGACATTTATATCAATAGTATGTTTTCATGTACGACAAAAAGAATGATTAGATTTGTGAATGTGTATGATATGTACGTGAATTAACTTATGTGACTATGTACGTGAATTTTGTTTATTTATGATATTTATTTGTTATGTATTTATGATAGATAAAAAAATTAAATTATTGTCAATTGGATAGTGTTGGGCGACACACCTTGGGTCATAGTAGACACTATGGTTTGACTCAGAGTGTGTCGAACTGTACAACTTACTTTGACCCAAGGTGTGTCGCGTCACTTTTAAAATATTGCAATTGAAAAATTTTGGGTGACACACCTTGTGTAGGCCTGTCAACGGGTCAGGTCAAGACCCGGACCCGACCCGACTCGGACCCAATTACATGTGTAATATACTCGACCCGATTTGGACCCGACCCGATGAACCCAAACATACAAACGGGTCGGGTCCGGGTCCACCCCGCCCCGCCCCGTTGGACCCGAGACCCGACAATTTTATTAATATATGCACATATATTACAAGACTATTAGTAGTAGTTGATCCATAATTTTATTTTTTATTTATCAAGTTACAAATATAAGTTTTAACTCATTTTTGTATCCATAAATCCATAACCAAGCCCATAAATCATAACTCATAACCAACCAAACTCACCTTATTAACCATAAGCCTTATTTTTGTATAATTAATCGGTTTGTTGCATGATTTATGTTCATTGTTTAGGTTAATATGTTAGTGTTTATTGTTTTGAATGTTGTTTAGATTAATATGTAGTGTCTATTGTTTTGAACGTTTACTCAGTCACACAAATAACCATTAGCTCTCCTTTTTAGTTTATTGTTATATTGTTTAAATTTTTGTTTACTTTGAATGTTATATGTTAGCGTTTATTGTTTTGAATTGTATAAAAATATGTTCAAATATAATGTCAATACACCAATTTAGAAAGTTCAAAACTAATGTTTTATACAAAATTTTCATAATAGAATGATAAAGCAAACAAATTCATGAGCTCTTCTCTTTTTTTATTAACCATATTCGGGTCGGGTTGGACCTGTAGGTTCACATTTCCGAGGACCTGTCGGGTCCTGGGTTGAACCCGGACCGGCAGGTCTTGCCACGGGTCGGGTCCAGGTCAACCCTGACTTGGCCTGGACCTGACCCGTTGACAAGCCTAATCTTGTGTCATATTAGACACTTTAGTATGACTGGGTTTGTGTCAATTGAAATTGGTGGGATGAGTGCCTAGTATAAGATGTTTTAAATTTTTTTCTTTTTTTTTTCTGCTCCCTCACCCAGTCATTGGGATGTAAATGTTTGGACGGCCTGATGCGTTTCCTGATGTCGACTCTGGAGATGGACGGCCGAGATGAAGTCGGGTGTTTTTGGTGTTCTCGTCTGATGTTTGACATTGTCTAAATTGCCCTTGTAACCGTTTCCCCGAAATGGCGAAGGTATCCACCGTTTGGGAGGAGTGGGAGGGCTTTACGTTAAGGGCGTTTTCGGTATTTTAGGGTAGCTGAAGAAGGGACCGCGTGGAGTACATCGGCGGTACAGTCCACTTTTCGCCTACTTCGAGGAGAGGGTCACTTGTTAGATCAAGATGCGGCGCTGGGGCCCACCGCAGCCGATGGCCATGACTTCTGGACCACGCCATCGGACGGTTGGGACGGTTCTTGATCGTCGCTGATCAAACGGAACAAGAGCCGTACGATTGTTCTAGCTTCAATCACTGGATGGTCCATTAATTTTTTTTATTTTTTAAAATTAAATTTTTTTTCATTTTTATATATGTACGTTTTTTTTTTTAATTTCATAACCATGTGTGTTGCTTCATTAGACGAGCCTATACTTTTAAAAGAATCAAGATGAATGGCTACTGTTATATTTAGTTTTATTTTTATAAATTGCTTTTTATGCTCTGCCGGGGCATTGACAAAGGATGAATGCTTTAAAGAGCTGAGTTGAACCACTACCTGTGACGCTAAGCATTTGATCAAGCGTTTAAAAATAGTTGCATGAACTCATATATATCCTTGTCAAATACACGTCCCTATAAACATAGATAATTTCAAATAAGTTTTTGTTAAAGTGAGACAAATGTATAACAGTATAAGTCATTGAAAATTCACAAAAATTCATATACAACTTTAAGCCAATTTATCGTTGTTAATCCTAACATATACCATAAAATAATTATATTGTCTCCAACTTTTTTACTCCTCCAAACAATCTCTCTAAAGAATAAAGAAATATGAAAGTCTTATAAAGGTAATTTGATCTTTTACAGTTATTAATTTATCTTTATGATTGTTTATAAGGTTTGTACTATCTAAATAATTATTAGGTAATGGAATATTTTCACATCAAATTTGAATGAAAATTTAATCTAGGGATGATAATGGTTTTTGTGAATTTTCAGAGACTTGAACGGTCTGCTCCAATTTTTAGAGAAACTTATACAAGATTACCCACGTTCACAGGACGTAGATGTCTTAACCCTTATTTTTATTAATACATGATTTAATTATTTATAAATATTTTAATCATTTTGTTGTGATTTTTCTATGGGTTTATTTATGTAAAAAACTATTTTATTGAACACAATTTTTTTTCTTTTATGAGATTAAAAGTATTTGGTTTGTTTATGTTGATAATTCAATCTTTTGTTTCTACCCACGTGAGCTGAACAATTCCAAAGAATTTGTGAAATAACAGCATTCTGATTGGGTTATTTCTTAAACACCTTCAATTTTCTTTTACAATATCCAACAGATCAATTGTTAGAAATTGTATTTACTATGAGTGCAATGCAATTTTTTGTATATTCAAACTTAATTATACGGTCAAATTAGAATTTTCAAAGTAGGGAGAACTGCAAGTTAATCACAATTAATTAATATATAATTAGGTACTTGTACTACTCATCCGCGCAGCTATCTGATTGGATGAATTCACCTCAGAAACTCGTACTTCAAACTTTTCCATTTTTGACCGGGCCATGGTGGTTTTTTATTTTTTTCTATTTAATAAAACTTTTTTTTTCTTTTTGTCCCATTTGATTCGTATCAATATGTAGTGAAATTTAATTCCATATGACATTAACAAGAAATTGTGTAAAATTCAGTATTTAGTTAGTTGTAATCTTGATGATAATTGTGGGCTCCACTGAAATTAAAATCCATTCATATGAAAAAATAGAGTGGAATCAAATTTTCTCCCTTTGTGATGGTAATTTCAAATTCTACAAGTAATTCTAAATTAAATTACTATTATACCATTTTATAAATTAATTAAATTATTATTTACATCCCTTCTAAAATAAATAGCCTATTTTTTTTTACCCACCTCTTCCTCTCATTTTTTAGGGATTCATAATATTTAATTAATTTATGAAAATTACTATTATTATGTGTTTAATTATATAATCGGTTATTTTATTTATTTGCATTCGTTTAATATTTATAAAAATATTTATAAATGAGTCCTTTTTTATAATTGTGATATGGATAAATAAATAAATTTTACAGGTAAATGTATAATAGTAAATGTATTTTAGACATTTGAACCAAATTCCTCGTAGAAATCCATGTGTGAACCAAACACTAAAAAATGATTCTTTCATAACCAAACAGTCTAATGAAATCTAGATTCCTGATAAAATGATTCCTGGTAAAGTAAATCCCATATAAAAAGAAATGACATGAACTAAATAGAGTCTTAAGTATTTTAGAACTTATTTGATGGTCATTCTCATTTTGTTGAAACACCCAGAAATATTAATACATTTGAAATCATTTTGTCTACTCTTGGACATGCAATCTAGATTAAAGTTTTTTTTTTTTCACAGAAGCTACTAGAACTACATTCCTAAGAAGAAAAAATTCTCCTTCAGGGTCGGGCCCGTTTGATAACAAGATTGGGGGGTGATTCTGCTTTTAATTAAGCAAAAAACTCAAACGTGTTATCAAACATGTTTAAGGAAGCTGACTTAATTAAAAAGTTACTTATAACTTTTAGTATAAAATGATTGTTTTTTAAAAAATGCAAAAAATATGATTTTCAGTAATCAAAGTCTATTTACATCACTTTATTCAAAATCTTATTTTTCAAACGTGTTTGTATTTTGTTAGTTAGAATCATTTGCCATATGCATTGTATCTTTTATTAAATGGAATTGAATATTATAACCATCACACACCAGACAATTTTTCATTCACACACACATGATTCATGCACGGCTTCATTTTTCAGGCAGACAAGTAATAGCAGTATTAAAATAAATAAAAAATCAGAAATTTTCGAAAGCAGTACGATCCAGTGTTGAATGAACAAGCAATTAAAAAATGAGACTCAATAAAATATAGCCCAACCTATAAAAACACCATTCATACAAATGAGTCTTGCTAATTTCACACTGTGTCCTAGAAAACCACAAGTTGGGGTTGAAGTGGGGGCCGACCTCCCCACACTTTGATGTCATTCCATGCAAGTTGGAAGAGATGGATATACCACATGGTCAACAAGAAGTTATTATATTAATATATAATATATATATTGATAGTTACATTTGTAACGATGTGACACCCTAGCAAATGGAATATGTTTCCCCACATCCTAAGTCTCTGGTTTTCTACTGTTATGGTACTGTACATTATTTCAAACCATGTCGGGGTCGTACTAATTTTGGGTTTTTTCTTCTTCTTTTTTATCCATTCGTGAGACTTTTCCCTCATCACATTCATTGAATCTGACTTGGCCCTCCAGCATTTTGATTTCCTTTCATGACCTGGTCATCCCGATATATTTGTTGGATGTTGATACATTTAGTCTACTAGTTGAAGCACATGTGCGTTGCACATAAATTATTTTGTTGATAATTTAACAAACAAAGAGTAAGATATTTAATTTCTTTTGAATTATTATGTCCCATTTTTTACTTATTTTCTGTTTGAATAATTTATATATATTTGTACTTTCTTGTTAATGTTAGATTATGATCCTTGATATTCAAATTATTCAATAATTATCATTATAGTATATGTGTATGAGGTGTTACTTTGAAAATTTTATGCATATAAAGAGAAATTTAATTCTTATTCACTAACTCATCCACGTAGATATGTAGAAATGAAATACCTAAATCCACATAAATATGGATATTAACATATCAGATCCGTATCCCAATTTTGATTGAATTTACTCTCCCTTCCAAATTTATTTAATTTTTTATTAATAATTAAATACATAGAGCTTCTATTATATATAAGGATTTTCTAACGGTTACAATATATAATATATGTAGGTATATTATATAATTATATAAAATTAAGTTGCATATATATTAATTTAGATATATAATCATGTAATTGATTGTAAAGAATGTTAAAGGGTAAATACAAATAAATGTATAGAATTAAAATAAATGTATAAATTAAATACATTAAACACATTATATATGGTATTTGATTTCAAAGAATTTGAAAGGGTAAATTTAGACATATAAATGTGTAATTGATTGTGAAGAATGTTAAATGTTAAATATGAATAAATGTATAGAATTAAAATAAATGCATAAATTAAATACATTAAACACATTATATAAGGTATTTGATTTCAAAGAATTTAAAAGGATAAATATGTCTAATCAAATATAATTTGGGGTAGGAATGAATTTTCATGAATTGATAAGGGTAAATATGTCCAACGAATGTTTTTCATGGATTGGTACTTTTATAGGTAGTATAGATTTTATTTATAATCAAATGTCAATATATCATAAAAAAAATTAATGAAATGTGTTAACATTATATATATTCCATCATGTAATTATATATTATATTTTTTAAAAAATATAATATATGTATATGTGAAATGATAAAAAGATGATTTTACTTTTCTTAAATTTATATGGGCGAACGATATTAAAAAATTAATCGACTAAATGGATTTATGTCATAGGGTTAAAAACACCCAATCTATTAAATAGATTTTTATCGGATAGTTAAAAAAAATGTCACCCAATGAATGGCATGTCTCCATTTGATATCGTGGACGTTAATCGGACGGTGATCATGATATGATGACCACACACACATATATTCATTCTAATATGAAAATCATTATTTTATAAAAAAAAAACGTGTTTTATTACTTCAATGCATATTTGAATTAAATAAGGAAAAAATAATTATTGGGTCCTCCGAGAAACCATTGAATTATTTTTAAATCCTTGAAACATTAATTTGGACTTATTTTGAGGTCCCTAGATTCCATTGTTTATTATTTTCATATTTTTATGATTAACAGCTGTTAAATTCATAGTTAATATTTTCATTTTTACCTCTTTTCTTCACCGATTGTGTATATCATTAATGAATATGTGTACATTATTAATATGTCTGAATATATTATTAACAAATTTAGATACATTGTTAAGACGGAAGGAAGTTCAATAGAAAAAAGGTCACAGGAGAGAGGGATCATGAGAGGCGGAGGGGACGGAGGGGAGGGGTTCTTGTCGGTGTGGTTGGGAGACGGAGAGAGAGGGATGACTCAAATAAAATATGAAAGTAGTGGAAAAAGTGAAAAATGAATAAAAGATAAACTCAGATTGGAATGACCTAGAAACTCATAGGTTGAATGGGACCTGAAAAAAGTCAAAAAGTCCATAATTAATTTCCCCTTTAAATAATAATAATAATAAAATGTGTGTACTGTAAACGGAATAGTAATAAAATGAATTGTCTTAGCATTATCATATTCAATAACTTTGGTAGAGGTCATAATTACTATTTTTTATTGATATACTTTTTTACCCCCATATGGAGTGTGATTTATGTTATTCGCTCTTAATAGTTATATTGGGATAAATAACAATTCAGACTGAATAAATAATTTTTTGTTTGATTGTATTTTTTGTTATTCTCATTGGAAAACGTAAAAATGATTTTTTTGTTGTTTGGTTCACTTTGGATAAAGTGATGATAAATGGTTGATAAGGGATGAATAAGAGTTTATGATTTTTTAAATGACAATTATACCCCCTGGGAATAGTGTGAGAGATATATGATTGATTTGATATATGTGACAGTTTTTAGAATCTGTGTGAGTCTGTTAGGTGAGATAAATTTTTTAAAATGACAGAGAAGGGTATTTTTATCCATTGGTATAGATAAGCCTTGATAAGCAATTCCATAATTTCCTTAGAATAGTTATCAGGCCTTATCCTAGCTTATCCAGACATAACTATCGGAGTTTATTCTGTCAAAACAAATAGCTTTTTTTTACTATTCTCCTGTATTCTTCCTTATTCTGGGTTTATTTCTCTAGCCATACGGGGGGTTAGAGTTTTCTTGGGTAGCGTCTTGTTTTCATTGAATAATTACATTTGCCTATGAAAAGAGTTTTTAATATGTATTTGAGGATTCAGAAATGGGGAATAAGATGGGGAATACAGATGGGAAATGGAGAGGAATAGATAAAAATATGACAAATAATTATTTGTTTGCAAAAACTAGACAGCATAACTATTTTAGAATATATGAGAATAAGTTGGTATTGATATTTCTGGTTCCTTGAAATTGTATTATTCTATTCAATTTATTCTATTGTTATAAAAAGGGTTCATATATCAAATTAATTTTTTATCTTTTATAAATCTTTATTCACCTCTTATTCATTTTTTATCCATAATTTATTCATTATCAATCAAATAACAAAAATTTTATTGTTACATTTTCTTTGAGAATAACTAAAATCACAACCAAACAAAAATTGACTTATTTTTTATTTATATTGAAATAATTATCTATCTCAAAATTATGTCGCTGTCCAAACAGGAAGATACTACTCTTGATGCTCAATGTAATCTACAGTCGTAACAATATGCATTTGCCGTATGGCGTGGAACATAAGGCAAGAATAATGAAGAATAGATGAGAATAGCTAAAAAAAGTTGTTTGTTTTGATAGAATAAACCCTGATAGTTATGTCTGGATAAGCTAAGATAAGACCTGATAACTATTCTAAGGAAATGGTGGAATTGCTTATCAAGGCTTATATATGCCAATGGATAAAAATATCATTCTCTGTCATTTTAAAAATTTATCTCACCTAACAGACTCACACAGATTCCAAAAACTGTCACATCTATCAAATCAATCATATATCTCTCACACTATTCTCAGGGGGTATAATTGTCATTTAAGAAATCATAAACTCTTATTCATCACTTATCAACCATTTATCATCATTTTATCCAAGGTGAACCAAACAACAAAAAAGTCATTTTTACGTTTCCTAATGAGAATAACAAAAAAAAAAAAACAACCAAACAAAAAATTGTTTATTCAGCCTGCATTGTTATCTATCCCAGTATAATTATCAAGAGCGAATAATCTAATGTCACACCCCATACGGAGGGGTTGATGTTTAGGATAAATCAGTTTTGAGTTTTTTTTTAAATAGTCAAATCATATGCTAAATTTTGGGTTTCATATGTGTAATTAAATTAGCACCCAAATGACTTTTCTGATCCAACAAAAAAATGTAACAGAATGATGCTACTTCGACTTTAAAAAGATGCTCCATGCAACCACCAATCCATTGCACAAATCTAATCACAAATACATGATTAGTGTTTATCTTACATTTTTTTTTTTTTTTTTTTTGAAATCGGAGGGACCTCCTGTGGCTGATCTTACGATCGAACTGCGAAGGCTACCTCCGCCTGTTTATCCCGGTCCCACAGAAAATTCTTTCGAATAATTGTCAACAAACAGGTGGGTAAAATCAGCGCCAAGACTCAAACCCTGGATCTATCGATAACACCATTAAATCATGAATCGTTGTGCTATGATCACTGGAGACCTTAACCAATGGATTTAACGAATAACAGAAGAACAAATTAAAACTTTGCCCTGTGAGGCCGTATGTACAAGCCCTCGCCTGACAAGGCCAGATGCATTCAAATCTATAACAGCTTTGAAAGCTCCATGTAATGCTCATTCAACTTGTCCAATAGTATTGAAATTAATCCAATGTAACTGGCCTCAAAAGTACTGTTTTTCAAAAAGTGGGGCAGAATCTAGTTACGAGGATAAACGTGAAAAACATTTGGTCCCAAACTTTGTAGATAATTGAGTTTCTATTGGTGTAGGGAAATTCATCATCAGTTGGATGCAAACCTTATTGATGGTAGATTTTATTAATGTTAATGCAGTCAATAATCATATCTATAAATATATAATAGAACAAATCCATTGAATCTTGAAAGCATAAGTTTTGAAATAAACAATGACAATAAGAGTTCACTAACCTTCTTGACACTGATAAGAGACTCCATCAATTATGAACCGAACCGATCAACTAAAGCAAAACTCGATACCACAAGTTGTATTTGTCATTCCAATTTGGAGGATGTCAACTTGTTGTTTGACAAGTAAATTTTGTTCTATTTTGAACATCCTTCCATGATTTTTTTTTCTTTTCTACTTTGGAATATGTGAGAGTATTGGATAGTTTCATTCACCCATTGTGGTCAACATTTTGATGATGTTTCATGCAACATTTTGAAATAAATACACAAAGGACTTCATGGAAACCTAGACCTCCCTTGGAATTGTTTCATTCAATGTTTCTATAGGTACATATTTTTAAATATTTTTTTTTGGTTGGTATGCTCATCCTCCTGCTTGTGAATTTTATTAATGTTCTTTGAATGATCATGAGCAACCAATGCATGCATCCTGGTGAGGCCACAACATACCAATGTAAATAATGTTTTTTTTTTTTTGGCCCTAACATTGTTCCTTCTCTGCTGTCTTACAACTTAATAACAATAGCATTCACTGTTAAGAATTGATGTAAATTTCAAAAACATGGAACTGCTAAGAGTGTCCTGAATCACTCATTCTCATACTAGTTATGAATTTTGTAGAAGCCATAACCCCATTTTATAGAAGTAAAAAAAATTGGGTCAGAAAATAACAATTTTGGTTAGTATAACAAACATGATTAACAAATTTTTCTGATAAGAAAATGAAAATTTAATGATCCTTCCAACACAGCAGGGGGAGGCATCCCACCTATCCAACTGAGACATTTAATTAATCACAACAATTTTAAATTTTGAAAACTGTAGTTAGTTTATTATAATTGTTGTCGGTTGGTTATTTAAAAATAAATAATGATTTCTTTGGATCTAATATGTTTGTTTCGTATGTATAACACATGCACCTAGTTTTTAAATATCAGCAACTAAGCTTCTTCATTATTATAAGAGGATATGAGAAGATGTTATATACATTGGAACTCCCCAATTAATGTTGACATCTCATTATCCCCCACAATTGTTGAAATAAATAAATTGCAAATCCGCTCATCTTCACTTCTCAAAACCGTGGGTTTCAAGAGTAGTTCCATAAATTGTTCAGGAGATGAATAAATAAATTTATGGTGTGTCAGGTTGTTTCATATTCTATAGTGATTTGAGAAATTCATGTTGGATTAATAAATTTCATTTTTTTTAACATAAAGAATTCATGGTTTTGTTCAATTCATTTCAGTCAGTTGTATTGTTCTAGAATTTTTTTACAATCTCAAATGCAGTATCAAATAAACTCATTAAAAATCCAACGAGAAATATACCTTCTTATGTAAGATAATTACCAAATGGATATATTTATTTACAATGGAGCGATATACATTTTTTTATTAAAGCATATATCTTATTAAAAAACGTTTAATATTTAAAAAAAATCAGTACCTTCTTATGTGAGGAGGTTCATACCTTGTAATTTTTTTTACACTTCGCTGAAAATGAGCTCATTCAATTTAAAATAGAGTAATACACACTTTCCATCAGAATATGTATCTCATTAGATTTCGTTTAATAAAAAATTAAAATATGTAAACTCCATTTGTGGCTGTATTTAGAACTATACCTAACAATGTTATCCACTATAAATTGGTTTCAAATTCTAATCAGATCTAAAACCAAATAACTTCAATATTTTCAAATCATTTAAAATATATTATGAACACTAGTCTTCATTTAAGTTTTGATTTTCATTTTGATTTGCTATAAAATTTCATATGCCATTTTTTTTTTATATAATTGAACCTCATCATCTGGAACTTTGTAGTACAAATGACTTCACTTAAAATACAATTAGTTCATCCTAACAATTTACATATACCATCATCAAAACTCCAAACCATCCCAACAAAATAACATTACAACACTAACTCCATAACTTATATATATATATATATATATATGTAAAGGTTGTAAATTCTCACATGCTACAAACATTGACATAATCCACAGCAAAAACAGCATAGGAGAGCACAGAAATTGATTTAAGGATAGCCTGCCATTCCAACGGTCGAATTCGCACGGTTGTTTTTGCGAGAAGCCTGGCTGCTGGCCTTGTTGAAGTACATGTAGTAGTACACATTGAGAACCATTGTGAAAACCACAAACACGGCCCCCGCAATGAATACTCCCTTCCGGAGGCTTTCACAGGACCAGTTCTGCGCATAAAGTGCCCCCCTGTACTTTGTGTGGTAAGCATTCTTAGCTGCACCGCCGATTATGCAAGCTTCGGCAATTAAAAAGGACAACCTGTGAAGCACACCAAATTTAGATTTAGTGACCATGTCATAAAAGAATGGACCCCCCAGAAAAAAGGACATAAATCACAGGGTCTGACGAGATTGTGAGAGCTAACCATGAAGAGGAGAAGTATATGATGGACCAAGCTCTATTTCCTCCAGGAGCGAGAGGTCTCCCAAAGCACATGCACTTTGTAACACCCATGAGTAGTGATTCGCTAGAGAAGAGGAACAAGAAAGCACCAACACCATACCCAGTCGCTACGTCAGAGTCATAAACACAGTAGGTCATGTTCTTCACATCCGTAACAATGGTCCCCTGTCATCCAAAGCAGAATTCTTGGATCTCATTTTGTTTTTTATACGATGCAGAAAATTTGGAGTAACCAACCAAACAACTAAATGTAACATTACCCAACTCTCAAGATGAGGATCACTTATTTGACAATTAAAATATCAAGCACAATTTTTTGCATACTGCACCATGAAGCAGTAGTAAAATTCAATCTGTGTAATGGAATACTAATGTTGCCCCTCTCAAATATAGAAGGATTATTAGAATCCATCAGTTTACATTCATCAGCAGTAAGCAATCAAGTTCCTCTAGAATTGGGCCACTGCATCCTCGGATCTATGTAAAACATATAAAAACGAATTGCTCTTTTTTTCCCATTATTGGTTAATGTTCCAGCATCATATCGAGTAACTTAACTCCAGGGAAAACTGCAATATTTTGTAGAATAACTGCACCTAAAAGGATATAATGGATTGGTGTGAGAGACTTCAATGATATCTAAACAAATGAATCAAGGAAGTCAATGATGGAAGCAATGCCCTAGTAATGTAATTCTGGGATGAATATCTAAATCCCAAAATAGAAGAACAATTTGAATCCTAGGAAAATGTTATTCCACCCTGTTTGCAGTCCGCACACGTTTTGATTTTCTTATTTTTTTCTTTTGTTAAGTATAGACTTATCTAATAAAGTACATTGTTTTATAGAAAATATATTACATAATCATGATTTGAATGCATATATTTTTACGTTTTCATAATAAGAGTATAGAGGAGTATATACTAAGTTAAGCGATTTATACTTAGTGACGTCCCAACTGCAAAAGGGCAGCAAAATGGACTGAGTATATCAATGCCCATCCTAAAAACAGTTGTGATGAAAGTCATCCAATATTGTAAATGATGACTACAATGATGGCTGTAAGGCAAAGCACTCACGCTCTCTACGTGGCAGAGCCATAGGCCTGAAGGCATGAGGCATAAGCCTCATGAATTTTCTTTTGAAGAAATCTAATAAATCATAAAAATGGTGAGTAATTTTTTAATAAATGATTCCTTTTGGCAATGATACAGTTGTACAAGGTTATTAACATATATGATCCAAGTAAGGTCCTCAATGATAAGAGTAATTATAAGAAAGATCTATGTATAAAGTATAATTTTGAATAGAGTTTCGAGCCACGCACAGTTCATATGACACATACATGATACAATAATACAAGCAACTTGCAAAAATTTCACTATATTACCATGAAACAACAAAAGATAATAGAAAAAATTGCAAGCAACATCTAAAAAAGAGAATTGATATTTAATTTCTCCCACAATGAAGGTAATTCTATTGGACATATCTTATGCACTTGTGTTCAAGAAAGAACTAATGGAAGCTAAAAAGAGAGCTCGGCAGAAAGAAACATTATCCTAAAACTGGCTGAGATGCCGAGACCTCATTGTAAGACAGCAAGGCATGTGTGGCGTAAGCATTTTGAAGCCTAAATGCATGATGCACTAACAGTGTATCAAGAGTGGTACAAAATCTAAAATTTGGATCAGCCCTTCACTTTATAAAATGTGTGTCCCATGTGCCATTCAATGATCAAAATTTAAAACTTTCTTTTCTTTTCCCCTTCCTTTTTAATTTTTCTTATTTTTTTATGAACCTAACTTACATACATGCTCCCTAACATTCAGTAACATTCAACACATCTTTTTCTTTTTTTATGAAAATGCACATAATTTAGAAGCATTGTGAGCTAAAAGAATACATCTGCATAAAAATTATAAGAATCAAGATTCCTAATACATTCATGTGTATTATATGATGCATACGGCACACTGGTTTGAACCGAACAAATATGATACCGGTTGACCGATCCTTTTCCTCAAGAAAAAATAAGATCCTCGATAATTTAACAATGGCAACTAAATTTCATATTTTCAATACTTTGTGAAAGCTTCAAGGGAAAATGGGAAAACTTTAAGCATCAAAGGATGAGGAAAAGTGAGATGTTGTTTTACACATGCATGCCAGTGCTTAAGATTTGATTCAAACAGATCAGATGCAGTAAAAAAAAAACCTAAATGCGAAGTAATGAGAAATTAAGATGAAAATGGAGAGGAAAAATGATGTACATTCAGTCTTTAATTCTGATTTTCTGTAACTTTGAAATTATGTTATAAGGCGTCTTTAGCAGACCAACTAGTGGAACATATATTGTTATTTAGGTTTTATATTTGATGGTCTTTTGACAGTTTGAAAATGCTTTTAGGAGGCTTTTTAGGCTTTTAGTAAGGAAATTGGATAACTATATCATAATGGCTATACATGTAGGGCTCATTAGCAATGAAAATTGTGTTGTTTTTTAGTGCCTTAGACCTCCATTATCCTTGCTCATCTTCCCCCTTCTCTCCTTAAATCGTGTCTCTTTAACTCTAAATTCTTTTTCATCAGCCCCACCACATCAAGGAATGTCTGCACATTGGATTTTAAAAAGAAGACAAGAGTGCAAGGCCAAGTGATTGCATTCAGGTACATGACTGGAGAAGGAAAATGAACATTGCAATAAATAATGAGCTCCTAAGAAAATCATATAGGTCATGTGTATGGGAAGATGCATTAGATTAGACTCATGGAAAGGACCAAAAGAAATAGACATGATGAAACCTGTGGATCAGATTCATTAAGTTCACTAAAAATGGGATTCAGATACTTGCATGTCATGAGATATTGCTGGAAAAGGTATCTAAAATTGTGCTATAAAAACTCTGATAAAGGAAGAGAATAGGAGGAATTCCACATAAGTGGATGAAAGTGGACCAAAAACGAAAGGCTTATGTCCTTTAAATTTAACGAATTAGATATAACACACCAAAATAATATAAAAAACAAAAAAACAAAAGAGGTACGACTTCTTTACTGACGAACCACACTAGTGGTCAATTGAACTTGTTAAAAAAGGTGGAAGAAAGACTATATGACGAAGCACAAGTTTGTGAAGTAAGGTTGTGATGTACCAGGTCGGAGTGGTCCATTCCCCATGAACCACTCTGTGCCTTTTTTCTTCTCTTATCCTAATGGTTTTTTTTTTTTTCTCTTCTACTTTTGTTCATTAAAGGATGTTGTTAGAGATAAATTAGTAAATTTGGCATTTTATAAGCTGGCTTGCCATAACAGTCGGCCCACCTATCAAGCCATTTAACCATGTCCCTGTAAGCAAATTATCCAAAATAAACAAATAAAAAGAAAAAAGAAAAAAAACAATGAAGATCACCACCACCACTTCATCATTTTATATAAGACCACCCATCTTTCCATATAGCCCAAGTCACTATGACCGAATTGTACAAAATAAATAACAAGGAAATGGGGAAAAGCAATGCATATGATCATCACTGGTACTGCTTTCATCATCATTTAATCTATGACCTACATTCATGTACATATCACCATGCCTTTACTAAGTCAAAAGTTTTATAGATGCGGCATCATCGCATCGAGCATACATCCCATACAACTGTAAATTTCATCAGCATGTTTCTCTTCGAAATCCCATTCTAATGCCTCTGTAATGGGCCTCTTGCTGCCCACCAACTTCACAACTCAACAAGCGTGATTCCCATCTGCCTTGGATACTTGATGCTTGGATACCAAATACCAATACCAGATACTCCATTAAGTTAAACAAGTTGGAATTGATCATATAATCATGCATGTAGCCATCATGCATATTTATCAAATTATCAGAAAGGTTTAATTCATTAAAGATGTCATGGATAACGTTTTGATAATAATATGGACAATTTCAAGTGTAAAACATGCAGATTTATGCACTCATACAATGACAGTGCTCTACATATCCACAATCCCATATTCATCACCAAAGATTTAAAAATTCCAAGTACTGCCCAGACATTTAATCATTGTGTATGACTCAACATCCATTTCTGGACATCAAACATTTTAAGCATACAACGACACCCATCACATTCATATCCCAATAAAACCCTGCATTCTTTCTAGTGAGATTGGTTTGGTTGCCAAAAATACTTTCAAGTTCCAATATGGTCGTACTTTGTTCATTTCCAAACATACTACTCCAATGTGCGGTCTCAACACTCAAAATATCTTTCATGGACGCAAACATTAAAGAAAGACCGGTTTTTCCACATCCCAAAAGAACACCTCAATCAATCAACCCAAATTTCCAACCTTCTGGCATCCAAAGCAGATATTTTATTTATAATCCTCTTTCCCTTTGGCATTTGTCATTGCAATATCCACACTATCATAGAGATTCTTGATGACAGAACCCAATAGTGAAACCACACACTTTAGGAACAAAAACCTATCTCATCGTATGCCAGCAAAGTTGGACAGTAAATTTCGGGGAACCCCCATATTTAGAATCAAAATAAAGTAGTCCAAAGTCTTACATTGGTCCCCCAATTTCAGGGTATCAACGCAACCAACCCCAAATAGATTTTAGGAACCAAATGCTTTCAGTACTCAATTGAAATCCCAATTATAAAAAAATATACATTTTTTCCACATCATTGTCAAGCAAGGATCGAAAATACAACAATGTAGGTAAGTCTTACACACAAAACACTGGAAAACAAAAAAAACCCATAAAAAAAACCCTACTCAACACTCCTTAAAATCAAGGGAAGGGAACAAATTTTCTATGTAGAAATTAAAAAACAAACATCCACTAAAGACCAGCGAAGAACTCCAAGAAACTAAAACAATGAATACAGATACAGAGAGAGTGAGAGAGATACAGTGCTCCGTCGTCGCTCGGCGGCGATGGAGAAACCGAAGGAGACGAGGCTGAGGGCCACCACCAGAAGAAGAACCAGCGTCGAAGCCTTCCCTTCCCCCATCATCAACACCGATCTCTTCTTCTTCTTCTTCTTCTTCTTCTTCTTCGATTAGGGTTTTCGATTCGATCGAAAATACGTTTTTTTTTTTTAGTGAGTGAGTGACAACCTGACAAGGCTCTATATAGAAAAAACAAAAACGCTGTTGGAGGGGGGCATCTGCTTTTTCGAAATCAGTAATCGAAATGGGGTTCGTTTTTCTTTATATTTACGGGGTTTGCCACTGTGTTCGTAGTGTGAAATCCTTGACTTCTGTTGGGAATTTTTGTACGGTTTTGGGGGAGTTGGAGATGAGGTGTTTCGCGGTGAGGGAAGTGGTTTTTGTTTATAGACGTGAACGTGAGGATATTGTTTTATCTGAAGTTTGATTGGGTTGTGGACGGTTTGAAATTGGAGTGGCAAAGCGAGTGTGGTTTTATGGAGGGTTAGGTTATTTGGGATCGCCGCGGCATGTAATCCGACAACTGAGAACCAGCTCATTGTCGGAGAAAAGACGATTTGGGAATAAATGGAATTGCTATTCCAATTTCCATCGGGACCGTGATATATTATATTCAAACACTCTTCCATTTATTTATGATCTGGTTATTATAAAAAATGTTACGTTTCTCATAATAATAATAGCAAATACAATAACCAAACGATTTATTTATTCTAGTACAATTATCTACTATGAATATATCACTATGACTGCTCTCAAATAGGGCTGCAATTGCTAAGGCCCCTAGATGCATAAATACCATTAAATTTTTTTTATTTATAAGTAGGTCCACATGTTACTCAATAATAACTCAACACCTTACAAAAAAATATTTATTTTTCAAAACAATTAATAGTCATTTTGATATAGTTAAAAAGTAACCAATAAAAAATTGACAACATCTTCTGATACCTAAAAAATAGCAAAATAAAACAAGTTGCATAACCAACAGGATTTAATGCCTTTTTTGAATCCCTAAAAAATAGGAATATGAAATGGTGAGACCTAAAATAGTGTTATTGTTTTTCACTCTCTTTTATCATTTTCAATATATTTCTTTTTTATTTAAAAAAAAAACAATTCTTCTCACTCTATTTCTTCTTTATATATATATAAAAAAACCTATTGACTTTCTATTTGTTGTAGACTAAAAAAAAAAATTCCTTCTTTATTTTAAAAAAACTTACATATAAAAACTTCATTAATAATTTTGCGGTCCAAAAAGTGAAAAAACAAGAAGAATGATTTTTCATTAAAAAATTAATAATTTAAAATTAAAATAAATATTAATTAATTGGCTTAGGTCCCGTAACATATCGGGTCAGCCCTGCCATCAATCAGCAAATGATCCCTCTATACAATAGAAACAACCAAAGCAAAACATATTCCACAACTTCTGGTGCAGCATAACCACACAAACATATTCTGTAGAAGTCCAATATTAATATAATCTTTTTTAACCATAATGACCAATACAAATGAACATATGACAAGCTACTGACCTTTAGCTATTGTTAGTGTAGTGTTACAACATTTCAAACCAAAAAACAGACAGGTTCATCAGACCCTGGGATTGTGTTCAGGTCTGTGGCTGAACTCAAAATCGACGTGCACGAAGGCACGCTCGACCTCTGGCAACTGCTCCAGCTTCTCTTGGAGAGTCTCTCCGATGTCGTGGGCCTGGCTGAGGAGCATGTCTCCGGGCAGGACCACATCCACCTCCACAAAGTAGTGGCCGCCAAACGTGTACGCCCTCACCGTGTCGATGTGCTTGATCTGCTCGTTGTGGTTCCATATGAGATATGTCAGCTTCGCCAAATAGTCCGGTGGTGCGGTCTTACCGATCAACGACCAAACATTCTCTAACACGGTTCGAGCCCAGACGCCCATTGTATAGAGCGCAATCTGCAAAAGATATTGACGGTATTAGTTGATATCACTTAAACGATATATATTCTCAGATCAGAACGTACTGATGAGAATTCTAGATGAATAGCACGTGTGTGTTGTATTGATGAAATTTTCACCAATAATCTTCTATGTATTGATGAAATTCTCACCGATAAATCTTCTAATTAATTGTAGAAGTATTTTTTTTTAACTCTTTTGATAGATGTGTACTCATTCATCCAAGTATTGATATGGAAAAATTATTGTGATTTAAAACTAACCCTTGAAAATTCTATATATCTAATATAAACTCGTTTTCAAACATCCCCAATAATTTCTATTTTTGAAAGAAAAGGAAAAATAATTAAAATTAGTATTTATAAAAAAAATAGTTTTTCAGAAATATAGAAAAAATACATTTTTTGAAGAATTTATTTCAAAAGTTATTTTAAGTGAAAATCTCTCTTTTCAACTTGTTTCCCAAGCTACATAAACTTTGCTATGGAATCAATTTTTAAAAATAATATATGTTCTTAATTGATTAAAATAATCTATTATATATAAAAAAAACTTGTCTCACCCAATTTTCTCCTAAAATCCACCTCGTTGACTTCCACAACATAAAAACCAAAATATCAAGCCAAAAATTAAAGTTCAAAAATACTTGTTTAAAATTGATTATCCAAAAATTGAACATCCATGTCCAAATGAGGTCAAAGTATGTGAAGTGGAATATGTTTATGAAGGAAATTTTTTATATCAGTACATGTTTTGATAGATAACACGTGTCCATCAAAGTCATTAATTAAAAAAATCATTGATAAAATTTTCACTAATACATTAATAGACACGTGTCGTTCATCAAAAAATGTACCCATAAATAATTTTTTCATTTACAAGTGAAGTGAAAGTACCAGTATAGCTCCAACAGGGTCAATCCACCATTGAAAGCGGACGGCAAGGACGGCGGTGGCTAGACCGATGGAGTTGGTGATGACATCGAATAGATGGTCTTGCGCGTATGCTCTCACGATATCATTCTTGAAAGTCCGGCAGTACATTGTTAACCCTAACTTCACCACCGTCACTGACACCATGATTCCGATCATCCACTTCTCTTTCTCATGATCCAGACTTGGGTGAGACTGCAGTATATTATTATATAAGGAGAGGAACATCAGATATGAAGCTAATATAAAGGTGGAGAATGGAGAGTAGTATCAAATTGAGAAGGAAAATGTCAAACCACAATTCAAAATGTAAACCACGTATGTTTTTATTTATTTTTAAATAGTAAATGTCATTTTACTCTCTATTATGAATTGAATGAATCTATACCTTTCAAAAGATTAATAGAGGTATCCCCTTTTTACCGAGGGGCCCTGGGTTCGAATCTTACTCATGTTTATAGAAGAAGATTTGAAAAGGAAAATAAAAAAAAATTACCAATGCATATTTTTTATTTATTAATGAATTTCTAACAATGCATATAAGACTGCATTTTAGACTGTGAAAAAGACTGAATGTAACAGCGCCTAATTGAGAATTACATATGTGTTATTCCATGTATTGCATGTTACTTCTAAGTATACATTGGCTTGAATATGATCATTGTTTTAAAAATGGAACCATTCGGTTTATCAAAATAATGACTGGGTTAAGAGACATTTGTTCGTTGGGTTATCTGAAATTGAATGGCGATTTCATGAGTACATATATTTATATATTTTTTTAAATAAGCGGTATGATTTTTTTTAAATGCACAATATTAATATGTTGGTTCAAACAATTCATAGTTACAGAGAAACTTCAGTTTAATTAGTGGGTTAACCAATTTGTTTTTTAGATTTTAAGCTAGTTCTTATTTTTTTAATGGGTTTTGGATTAACAATACTAGAAGTCAGCTTGATGGTCTGGTCTGATTTTTTAAACATTGGTTATAAACTTATTATGATATATATTATATTATCTATGATATTTTTTAAACATTATGATATAAAAAGTATCATATTTCATATAATAAACAACACATATATAACAAGTGTTACAAACCTGTGCGAGAAGCTCCCTACCGGACTCTAATAATATTTGGAAACCAAGAGTCGCCATCACTGAAGCAAATACTATGATACCCTGCACATTGGAGTCAAGAATTTCAATTTTTTGTAAAATTTTGAAGTAAAAAATGAAAAAGAAATGTAAGGACATATTTTTAATGGAGCATATCAAAATATTGGAAATGTACATCCTCAATGAAGTGAAATACATCTTAATGTGGAGCAAGCATCAAACAATATTGTACCAAATATTGAAATGCATACTCAATACTTATATTGATTTATTTAGATATATAACTATCATGTTTTATCCACACAAAACATTTTTTTCCTTTTTTATCTGTTAAATAGTCATTATTATGAAAATATTGACTCTTTATTATCATTATTATGATATCATTAGTTTCCTATTTTTCCTAGTTTCCTTTTCTGGTATTTTAAATTTTTCTTTATGTATCTATAAATAGAGCATTTGGCTCATCTAATACAATAAGAAAAATTCCCTTTTTCCTTTATTCTAACATGGTATCAGAGCCACTTCTAAAACCTTAGATCTACAAAAAAAAAAGGTTTTATTTTTTTTCCCCGCTCCGATTGAAGAGTCTTCAATCGGGGCAGGGGAGGACTTTTGGTACCCATATTTTTTCTTTCGTTGTTTTGTTTGCTTTCTACGTAAATCCTATTCGTTTTTGCACGCCCCCGCGCGCTCTCTGTGCCCTTCGCACGCTCTCCACACTTCCTCTACGCGCCTCCACGCACCTCCGCACGTGCTCCGCGCCTCCAAGCGCTCACGCTCTGTCTCCACGCGCGCGCACCTGCCTTATCCCGTCCGCGCCGTTGTTGCTGTCCGAGTGTTGCTGCCGTGCATAACATGGCGGTCTTATGCATGTGTTCATGCATATCACACGTGAATAGTCACGAGGGTATCAAAGCCCTTTGTTAGGGTTTCTTCTTCTTCTCCGTCCGCCCGCTCTCCGTGGGGACGTCCGCACCGTCCGTTTGCGCCGTTCTCACCTCCTCCACATGAAGTCCTCATGTGACGTGGACTTGTGAAGACCGTGTGAACGTGGACGTGTGAAGACACCGTGTGACGTGGACATGAACGCGTGACTTGACCGTCCAACCAGCCCATTTAAGCAGGCTGGTCCACCAGTACTCTCTCCGCTGTATAATACCACCGCACCCTTCGCGAGAGTCTTTCGCGCGCCTTTGCTTTCATGTCTTACCTCTATGCACCTCCGCGCATCTCTGCGCCCTCCTCGTGCCTCTGCGTGCCTGCCTGTGCCAGCTTCCTGCACGATCTCCACCTCCGTGCGATTTGCCATTGCTCCTCCGTGCGCATAGCGTCAGCCCGCGATCTCCGCGAGCTCTGTCTCCGCGGTCATCGTCCCTCCGCGTGCCTGTCCCGCGTGCGATGCTCCTGCTTTCCGCTGAAGACTCCGCGTGGCTCCGCATGAAGAATCGGAAGAATCGTACGTGACGTGGAGAATCCACGTGTGATCGTGTCCGCATGAAGACCTCTTTCAATTGTGAAGAATCCGCTTCAGATCATGTGAGTCCGCGTGACCTGTGAAGATCGTGTGACAAATCAACGCGTGACTTGGCCGACCAACTAGATCCGCCAACCGGATCCGCTGATCAACCAACGTCGTCATCATTCGCCAAGTGGCGACTTTATTTACGTAGCATTGCTGCCTTTGCACACGTCATCTCCGTGCACTGTCTTCTCCGTACGCCATCGTCCTTACTCGCTGTCGTCTCCGTGTGCCGTCGTCCTCGTGCACCACCGTCTCCGTGCGTCGTTATTGTATGTGCGCACTGTCGTCTCCGTCCGCGTCGCGATTCGCATCACGTTTCTTCTTCTCTATCAAAGCGCCTCTCATCTCGCGCCGTTAGCTTCGCGTTTCTTTCTTCTTCGTCTTCGTTACGCTTTGCCATCAGTGTTTACAGTGTTGCATAAAGGCATCAGTCATTTCTTCTTCTTCTTCTTCTTCTTCTATGTCCGCGTCGCCATCCACGTCACGTTTGTTCTACTTCTTCTTCTCTGTCGAGGTCCGTCTAGGCCCGTTCGTGCGCCCTTCGAGCGTCTCCACGTTCACAGCCTCTCCTCGCGCCTCCACGAGCCCTCCGCACACCTCCACATCTCGTACACGCGCCATCTGATCTAGTGGACCAGCAACTCCGACTGACTCAATGAGCGGGAGCGACTTCGATTGACTTAATGAGCGGGAGCGACTCCGACTGACTCAAAAAGAGTAGGAGCGACTCTGATTGACTCAAAGAGCGGGAGCGACTCCGACTGACTCAAAAAGAGCGGGAGCAAAGTGATGGATTCCAAAAGACAGATGCGCCCTTCCGCGCTAATCGCCACCGGCCACCCGTCGCTGTGGTCAACTTCCACCACCGTCTTATTTTTGTGCAAACTCTAAGGGTTCTACCCTTCAGAGTTTGGGATGGGGTGTTAAAGAGTCATTATTATGAGAATATTGACTCTTTATTATCATTATTATGATATCATTAGTTTTCTACTTTTCTTAGTTTCCTTTTCTGTTATTTTAAATTTTTCTTTGTGTATATATAAATAGAGCATTTGGTTCCTCTAATACAATAAGAAGAATTTCCATTTTCCTTTATTCTAACATGATCTATTCTACTTCTATAACGACGTATTCTCCCCCTTGTTCCCCATCCGATTCAATAGCATATTCATAATTCATTTTCATCTTCAATTAATTAATCATAAATGAAAAATGATACACCAAGTTCTAAAAATCATCTCATGCCTTTTATTTGAAGTCATGTTCATTTATATAAATTTTTCTTCTGTGCTCTTTTAGTGCATATGACCTCTAAATAAATGTCTATGACCCGGATGTAATTTTTAGGTTGTGTCATGTGTGTATCAAAGTTTATTATGAATTCATGATTTCAAAACAAAAAGAAAAAAAAAAAGTGATGACTAATGGGCCCAAATTAAAAAAGAGAAGTTCAACTTTAACAAATAGCAAATATTAGTGGATCATGAAAAAATATAGTCTGAACATAAAATCTTGGTTATTCTTCCAGCCGAAGAAAGAATAAAAGTGAAAGCTGCAATGGATGAACCATAGAATGATAGAAGTGACACCACTTAAAGAAGAGGCATATAAAAGTCACAAAAGCAGTCTAGCACTTCTGAGCACTAAAACAGATTCTAAGCATGGCCCACAAATGTAACGTTTGTTGTCAATTTTTAAACCACTTTTACAAGTAACTTAGGACGACATGAAATAATCATGAATTATTCATGTGATAACGTTCTCCTTTTAATAACCATGGTACTTAACAAAAAAATTAAATGGATAAAATCAAGAATATATAAGCAGAACAGTTAAAGACATTCGATCATAATGGAATATGAATCATAATAATCATTGAATTGCGAAAATAGTTCAAGATGTTAACAAAATAACACAAATTCATATCATGAACATGTTGGTAGAAGCACCATATCTCGAGTTCAAAATCTTATTTCTGCTGGTAGAAAAAGATTTGATCAAAGAAAAAAATTCAGGATGTGCATACCACAGGTTGCATGCGTTTCTTTCCGATGGGGTAGCGATAATGATTAGGTTTCCTCATGGCGTGCGCCGTGAACCAGAGGATGAAGCCCGACAGTAGGTCCAAGAGCGAGTCTAATGTTGATGCGATCACAGCGAGGGATCGGCTCTCCAATGAGGCATAGACCTTGGCTATGAACAAGACCAAATTAGCGAAGTTTGATATGTGAATTGCGAGACGTTCGTTCTTTGCGAGCTGCTCCAGTTCATCCTGATGTGCGATTTAAAAAAAAAAAAGAAAAAAAAAAAAGAGAAAGAGAACATTTAATTTAATAATTGATGCATTAGCTATCTAAGAAGGTTTGGAAACAATAGTAGTTCATGAAATAAAAGCTTTAAAAGATATCACGTTTGTAGTTTCTCTTGTAAGAATGACAAAAGGAAAATAAAGGAAAGGAATTGTTGTAAAAATTGAATTATCAAACACAAATGGCTTTTTTTTTTTTTGTAAATGTTACATGTACTCAATGTTTATTACAATCACTTTAAATTGCAATCCTTCGCGTATACGTTTTGAATTTTTTTTTAAAATATGTGTGTAATTGTGTAATGAAATACACTTTCACAAAGAATTGAAAAAAAATACATGGATGAATTAAATATAATGACACTATTTTTATATATGTTCTAATAGAAATATATTTCATATGATAAATTAGAACTACAAAAATACCTATATTAGCACCCCCTTTTTGTTTTATATACGGCTAGTAAGTGATAAACATATTTTTTTTTATCTATAAACTCTAAAATAAATTTTACATTAATCTATAGTAAATTACTAAAACAAGATAGTCTAAAAAGAAAAATGATCAAACGCAATCCACTCGATAGAAAAACCTCTGTCGGAGCACTAGGCAAGCAACCTAATTCTGTGACCGTCTCCATCTCCGAGAAACCTTCCACGAGCTTCTCTTGCTTCTTGTAGTACTCCGCAATCTTACCATGCTTTCCTTTTACATCAAAAACCAAATTTAAACACATCAATCAATGACCATATCCTGTACTAACAAATCTAGAACACTAGAGTGTCCTTAGACTTTTTTTTTCTTGTTGATAAAAGAAGATTTAATCTCGTTTTAAACCTAAAATTAAAAGAGTAGTATTACTTCGAGTCCGGAGGAAGACGCGAGACACAAAAGAGGGATCCATGGGCGGTTCGGGGATCTGGAAGTCGTTAACATTGAGCCTCCAAGGCTGGTCATCGATCATATCGACGACTGGTTCTCCTCTAGGAGGCGGAGAGAGGAGCTCCGTCCTATAATCAGCCGAGTCTGTCCTCAGATCCATCACTTCCTTCTCTTTCTTTCTTTCTGTGTATACTCTGATCTATATAGAAAGAGGGAGAGATGATGAAGAGGAGACCTCTCTCTTCAATTTTAGTGTCTGTTTAAAAAGTGGGGGGGGGGGGGGGTATGAGTCAAGCTTGCTTGTCACGCGTGACAGTGGGAACTAATTGTATATGGAGTATTAGATGCTTTTTTTTTTTTTTTTTTGACTAGGTCTCCATTTGTATTTTGGTAATTGAATCTGGTAAGTACAATCTATATCTATGTTATTGTATGGTTAAAAAAATTCCACTTTGCCTGGGTTCATAAATTGAAGGGGTTGTTTCTTTTGTGTTATTGGAATTTGTGGGTTGTTAGTTTTAAGCTAGAATGAAAAAGGGGTGTTTATACATTTAGTCATTCCTAGTGTCAAACTTTAACTTTGTCAAGTGAGTGTATATTCGTTTAGTAAAATGTAAAAATGTTGTGTTTGATTCATTCATTTGTAAATTATATTTTATTTTTTTGTGAAGATATGTATTTTATTAGACAAATATATACTTAAAAAATTGTGTTATTTAAAAGTGAAACATGAATACATGATTATCTCAGTTATGCTAGTTTGTTGTTAAGAGCTCTGATTCAAAAAATGCTAGATCATCGTTCCAAAATAAAATGATCATATAAATTACATTTTCTTAATTAAAAAATGATCATCATTTTGAAAAGCAAATCTATCATTTTTCCAAATGCCTTAGCTTCACTGTACTAGCCTTTGAATTATGAACATTATTTACTCAAACAAATTAAATTGACATGTGAAATTCATTTAATTTGGATAATTAAAGGTTATATAACATGCTTAAAAACACAACTCGAGCAGTGTATCAAGCATTATTCTTCTTCCTAACGAAAAGTAATATATAATTGTCAAACTGCATTCAAGAATGCTTGTGGATTTCAGTGCTGCAGTTTTGGAATGATCATTAGGTGCATGGAGAGTTCCAAAAACAAGTACTTTAGCAGAAAAATTATTCATCAAAACAGATGGTCAAAAAGATATATAAGCTAAGGTCAAAAGAAGATCATTCTATAGATTGATTTGAGGTTTTGTATTATTAATGCTGTTGTGTGTAAGAAAAGTTTGCACATTATTTAATTGTGTGAGCACAGAGCATCATGTTTAGTGCCTTTTATCCATGCTTGACCTTGTTTTAATTTAAATGCATCTATCAATGGCGTACGCTCTTGCTCTAGATTTGTGTGACATAAAAATATTCACATTTATTTAAAACCCTATTAGACCTCATGTTATCACCCTGCTCTATGTTACGATTTCGGATCTTGGGATGCAATTAATCAAAGGAAATAAACAAACAAATCGAAACAAAGACACAAAAATTTACGTGGTTCGATAAATCTTGTCTACGTTTATGGAGCACACCAGAAATCAATCAACTATCAATGAGAAGTTTTTACAATGATCACATCGAAGATAAACACCCTAGAGCCTAATGAAAAATATGAAATGCTCTTTTATACTGATATCTCATTAAAGGTAAAAAGTCAATACACAAAAGACACCCCCGTCCGACCCTGCGTAGCATCAACAATCCTCTGCGCACATCATCAGACTCCACAATATATAACACTCTGTACTGGTGTGCTCTGAACTTCTCTTCTTTATTACTTCCATATTTATGTTGTACGGAGAAGTATGAATACATGTTTTGAAAAGAGTACGCAAAGAGTTGAGACGAAAAAAAAAATAAGGTATTAGAATAATCGACAAATCCTATATATCAAATAATTAGTTAAATTTTGAAGGGAAAGTCAGAGACAAGGGAGCATATCCATGCCTCGAGCTGAAGAGTCAACCCTCTCCTATTGGTGGATTAGTTTTCTTTTGTTAAGCTTAAGATTAGCTTGAATTAAGGGTCTCTCTCTCTCTTTATAATAAAAAATATGGTTGATGAGAAACGAACTTTGATTATAAGTCGGTAAAAATCACTTTTTGCGAAAGAGATTAAGAGATCAAATCTTGGGAGCACCATTTCTTCAAAAAAAAAAAATAATAATTGATGATGGATTATTTCACATGATTATAAGTGTTCTATTACCCACAAAAAAATGGGGTGGGCTGAGTGGGATTCGCAACAGGTAAGGTTGGGTTATCCAATCCAATTCACATGCTTCCAATTTAAATTCAAATCCAATCTAACATTCAACCCAAACAACTCATCCTAAACCAACCTAAACTTCAACTAACCCCCAAGTTAGGATCTGGGGTTGAGTCAGGTTCATGTCGAGTTGAATCAAATGATCAAAACCCCAATTCGAACTTGTCCAAAAGTTGATTTGAATAAGGTTAGGTCAAGTACAACCTAACCAAGTTGTACCTGTTGATATTCAATTAGACTTCAAAAAAAGTTCATTTCACCTAAATTTGTAACATATATTCCAAAACATATCTAATTTCTGACATGCATTCCCCAAAAACAAGCGATTATTATAAAAAAATGTTACATTTTCTCATAATAATAGCAAATACAATAACCAAACGATTTATTAATTCTAGTACAGTTATCTACTATGAATATATAACTATGACCGCTCTCAAACAGGGCTACTACTAGAACAACTAATCATATTTTATTTTATCCTTACTTCCAATTATAACAGCTCCATTAAAAACTTCTCCTCATATAACATGGAAAAAAAAAATTGTTGCTTGTTTCCAATAGATAATAAAATAATCCATCAATCAGCAAATGATCCCTCTATAAACTAGAAACAAGCAAAGCAAAACATATATTCCACAACTTCTGGTGCAGCATAACCACACAAACATATTCTGTAGAAGTCCAATATAATCTTTTTTTAACCATAATGACCAGTACAAGTGAACACATGACAAGCTACTGACCTTCAGCTATTGTTAGTGTAGTGTTACAACATTTCAAACCAAAAAACAGACAGGTTCATCAGACCCTGGGATTGTGTTCAGGTCTGTGGCTGAACTCAAAATCGACGTGCACGAAGGCACGCTCGACCTCTGGCAACTGCTCCAGCTTCTCTTGGAGAGTCTCTCCGATGTCGTGGGCCTGGCTGAGGAGCATGTCTCCGGGCAGGACCACATCCACCTCCACAAAGTAGTGGCCGCCAAACGTGTACGCCCTCACCGTGTCGATGTGCTTGATCTGCTCGTTGTGATTCCATATGAGGTATGTCAGCTTCGCCAAGTAGTCCGGTGGTGCGGTCTTACCGATCAACGACCAGACATTCTCCAACACGGTTCGAGCCCAAATGCCCATTGTATAGAGCGCAATCTGTAAAAGATATTGACGGTATTAGTCATTAAGATAATATCACTTAAACGAGAAATATTTTCAGATCAGAACGTACTGATGAGAATCCTAGATGAATAACACGTGTGCGTTATACTAATGAAATTCTCACCGATAAATCTTCAAATTAATTGTAAAAGTATTTTTTTTAACTCTTTTGATAGATGTGTGTACTCATTCACCAAGTATTGATATGGAAAATTTTTAGTGATTTAAAACTAACTCTTTTGAAAATTCTATTTTTATTGAAAATATATATCTAATATAAACTTGTTTTCAAATGTCCCCAATAATTTCTATTTTTGAAAGAAAAGGAAAAAATTAAAATTAGTATTTATAAAAAAAATGCTTTTCAGAAATGTAGCAAAAGTACATTTTTTGAAGAATTTATTTCAAAAGTTAATTTAAGTGAAAATCTCTTTTTTAAAACTTGTTTCCAAAGCTACATAAACTTTGCTTTTGACTCAATTTTTAAAAATAATTTATGTTCTAATTTGATTAAAATAATCTAGTATAAAAAAAAACTTATCTCACCTAAAATCCACCTTGTTGACATCCAAAACATAAAAACCAAAATAACAAGCCAAAAATTGAAGTTCAAAAATACTTGTTTAAAACTGATTATCTAAAAATTGAACATCTATTTTCAAACGAAGTCCAAGTATACAAAGTGGAATCTATTTATGAAGGAAAATTTTCATATCAGTACGAACAAATGAGTTGACACTTTTCTTAATTAAAAAATTATTGATAGAAAATGTTCATTGATGCATTAATAGACACGTGCCATCCATCCAGAAATGTACTCCTCAGTACGTATTGATATGAAAAAATTTCGTTTACGAGTAAACTAAAAGTACCAACCAGTATTGCTCCAACAGGGTCAATCCACCATTGAAAGCGGACGGCGAGGACGGCGGTGGCCAGACCGATGGAGTTGGTGATGACATCGAACAGATGGTCTTGCGCGTAGGCTCTCACGATCTCGTTCTTGAAAGTCCGGCAGTACATTGTTAACCCTAACTTCACCACCGTCACCGACACCATGATTCCGATCATCCACTTCTCTTTCTCATGATCCAGACTTAGGTGAGACTACAGTATATATAAGGAGAGGAAGATTAGATATGAAGCTAATTAATATAAAGGTGGAGAATGGAGAGTAGTATCAAATTGAGAAGGAAAGTCTCATACTTAGTCAGTTTTACAATCTAAAATGTAGATATGTTTTTTTTTTTTTTTTAAATAGTAAACATTATCTTGCTCTTCATTTTGAATTGAATGAATCTATACATCTTGAAAGATTAAAAGTTAGTAGAGGTACCCCCTCTTCACTAAGGAATTCTGAGTTTGAATCTTAACCCTGTTTATAAGAGAAGATCTGAGAAGAAAATAATTTTTTTTTAACAATGCATATGTTTCGTCTATCGAATTTCTAACGATGCATCTAAGATTATATTTTAGACTATAAGAACAACTGAGTGTAACAGCGCCCAATTGAGAATTATATAAATGTTATTCCATGTATTGCATGTCACTTCTAAGTATACATTGGCTTGGTTTTTATCATTGTTTCAAAAACTAAACCATTATTTGGATCAATATAATGACCGGGTTAAGAGACACATTGTTCATCGTTGGATTATCTAGAATTGAATGGCGATTTCATGAGTATATTCATAAAAAAAAATTAAAATAAGAGGTATGATTTTTTTTAAAATGCATAATATTAATATGTTGGTTCAAACAACTCATAGTTAGAAACAGTCATTTTAAGCTAGTTCTTATTTTTTAATCGGTTTTGCATTAACAATACTAGAAGGCAGCTAGACTGCTCGATGGTCTGGTCTGATTTTTTAAACATTGGTTATGAAGTACTATATATCTATGATATTTTTAAACATTATGATGTATAAATTATCATATTTCATATGATAAACAATGCATAACAGGTCTTACAAACCTGTGCAAGAAGCTGCCTACCGGACTCTAACAATATTTGGAATCCAAGAGTCGCCATCACTGAAGCAAATACTATGATACCCTGCACATTGGAGTCAAATTAAGAATTTCAATTTTGTAAAATTTTGAACTATAAAAAAAGAAAAAAATGTAAGAACATATTTTTAATGGAGCCCATCAAAATATTGGAAATGTACATCCTCAATGAAGTGAAATACATCTCAATGTGGAGCAAGCATTGAACAATTTTGTACCCATCAGAGTATTGAAATGTATTTTCGATGCTTACATCAATTTATTCAGATATACCTACCATATTTTATCCGCGCAAAACATTTTTTCCTTTTTTTTTTTTTTCTATTCTACTTCTATCACGACATATTCTCCCCTCATTTTGCACCTGAGGCTGGGGCAATAGGAATGACTAACTAAATCGATCCAATAGCATATTCGTAATCCATATTTATCTTCAATTAATTAATTATAATTGAAAAATTATACACCAAGTTCTAAAAATCGTTTTATACATTTTGTTTGATATCATATGCATTTATATGAATTTTTCTTCTATACCGCATAACTACATATAATCTCCAAGTAAATGTCTAAGACCCAAATGTTGTTGGGATTATGTCTTGATCCGGTGTATCAACATCAGATGGTCATGATGAAACCATATTAGGGTGGACACTTAATTAGTAATTAGTTAAGATTTGATCTTAATTAAGATATAAAGTGAATCTCCTAAAATCAGGAAAACAGATTTGTTTGTTACATATTTGTTTGTTAGGAGATTACTTAGAGAGGAACTTATTTATTCATATAAATATCCTTTAGAGTTTCAGGATAAAACTTGGCGTGGCTTGGCACATACAGATAAAATGTAGAAATCCACAGGAGAGAGATTGAGAGGGTTCAAGAGATGGTAACTCGATGAAAGAGAGTTTGTAAGGCTTTTTTGTATCTCAACTATTATAGTGGATTATCATTTTTTGCCCCGTAGATATAGACCTAGACCGAACCACGTATTTTTGTGTTCTTATATTCGATCTCGTGTTTTATTGTGGACTTCCGCGTATTTGTTTCCCAACAACTGGTATCAGAGCTCTAGGGTGCGACCTAAGAGAACGAGATCTGAAGAACGATGAAACGACATAGGTCGGAGAAGACCAGCGATGTCGTATCGAGGTACATCACATTGAAGTCCTTGCATGCCTTGCATGCCTCAGGAATGAAGGAGCCGCAGATAAATCATATGATTCTTCGTGTGTGTAGAGGCGTGGGTGCACATTGGAGGTCGCAGCCTACACAGTGACGAGGCAATGACGCGAGGTACGGATCGAGGACGCAGGATCATGTCCGGAGGCACGTATGAAGACGCAAGATGTGACGCGGCCACGACGAAGAGCGTGGAGTCACAATGCGAGGCACGTGATGTCAATGCTCAGTTTGTGTAAAAGAAGAAGATGGAACAATGCAACACAGAGAAGACGTTCTGAATCCGGGTGGTGTCTCAGGTGGTTCAGGTAAAAGCGAGTCCAGGTTCGGAGCTCGCGAGCACGTGGTGAAGCTTGTTCAAGGTGGAGTCCAGATCCTTCTTCAGAGACGCAACACAGAGGAGGCGTTCTGAACCCGGGTGGCGTCCTAGGTGGTTCAGGTAAAATGCGAGTCCAGACATTTGGAACTCGCGAGCGCGTGGTGTAGCTTGTTTAAGGTGAAGTCCAGACGACCATTCTTCAGAAACGCACATAGAGCATGCGACAGATTCACATGATTATCAAGTCAAAATGCTGACTTGGAGATGCAGTAGTGCAGACTTCCAGAAGAAGAAAAGTTCTTCAGCCAGGTGGAGTTTGCAGAGCGAGGTGGAGACATCAACAGAAATCTTCAAGGGGTTCGTGAAAGTCGGAGTTTACCGAATTCGAGCCAAGGTGGAGATTGTTGGGATTATGTCTCGATCCGGTGTATCAACATCGGATGGCCATGATGAAACCATATTAGGGTGGGCACCTAATTAGTAATTAGTTAAGATTTGATCTTAATTAAGATATAAAGTGAATCTCCTAAAATCAGGGAAACAGATTTGTTTGTTACAGATTTGTTTGTTATGAGATTACTTAGAGAGAAAGTTATTTATTCATATAAATATCTTTTAGAGTTTCAGGGTAAAACTAGGCATGGCTTGGCACATACAGATAAAATGTAAGATCCACAGGAGAGAGGTTGAGAGGGTTCAAGAGAGGGTAACTCAATGAAAGAGAGTTTGTAAGGCTTTTTTGTATCTCAACTATTATAGTGGATTATCAGTTTTTGCCCTGTGGATGTAGGCCTAGGCCGAACCACGTATTTTTGTGTTCTTCGTGTGATGGTGTTCCGTTCTTATATTCGATCTCGTGTTTTATTGTGGACTTCCGCGTATTTGTTTCCCAACAAATGTAATTTTTAAGGTTGTGTGTATCAAAGCTTATTATGAATTCATGGTATCAAAACAAAAGGAATGAAAAAGTGATGACTATTGGGCCCCAAATTAAACAAGCTGAGAAGTTCAACTTTAACAAATATCAATATTAGTGGATCGTGAAAATTTTTAGTCAGGAACATAAAATCTTGGTCATTCTTCCAACCGAAGAAAGAATAAGAGTAAGTGAAAGCTGCAACGGATGAACCATAGAAGTGACACCACTTTAATTAAAGAAGAGGCATATAAAAGTAAAAAAAGCAGTCAATTAAGCAATTTAGTTAAAGATCGTCCATCATCATAGAATATGATTCATAAAAATCATTGAATAGCTAAAATAATAGTTCAAGATGTTAAAAAACTAACATGAATTCAAAATCTTACTTCTGCTGAGGGACAAAGATTTGATAAAAAAAAAAACTTCAAGATGTGCGTACCACAGGTTGCATGCGTTTCTTTCCGATCGGGTAATGATAATGATTAGGTTTCCTCATGGCATGCGCCGTGAACCAGAGGATAAAGCCCGAGAGGAGGTCTAAGAGCGAGTCCAATGTCGATGCGATCACAGCGAGGGACCGGCTCTCCAATGAGGCATAGACCTTGGCCACGAACAAGACCAGATTCGCGATATTTGATATGTGAATCGCGAGACGTTCGTTCTTTGCGAGCTGTTTCAGTTCATCCTAATGAACAATGTTTTTTTTTTTTTTAGAAAAAAGAAAGAGAAAATTTTAATTATTAATGCATTAGTATCTAATATTAAAACGATGAAAGAAGTAGTTATTAAAACGATGAAAGAAGTTAAAGGGGCATGAGAATTAGTTAAGAATGCAATGGGATTGAACATGTAAATTTTATTTATCTTGTATAGTTCACGAAATCTTGAAAAGATGTCACGATTTGTAGTTTCTCATGTAAGAAATGCGAAAGGAAAATAGAGGAAAGTCCATGAAAAAGAATTGTTGTAAAAATTTGAATTTAGTACAAATTTTTTTTTTTTTTTTTGTAATGTTATACTCAGTTGATATTTTATTGGCTTTTGTGGTCTCTTTACACATTTTAAATTTTTTTTGAAGTATATATATGTAACTGCCTAATAAAGTACATATTTTTACAAAAAATGAAAGAAGATAGTAGAATGAAAATGACATCTTTTTAACATTTCTTTTGACAAAAATATATATATTTCACATGATGAATAAGAACTGAATATACAAGCTCCCACCTTTTTTTTTTTTGTAGAGTAGAATAGAAATCACTTATATGGCTAGGAAGCGACAAACATATTTTAAATCTATAAACTCTAAAAAAAAATTTATTTTAGTCTATAGTAAATGACTAAAACAAGATAACCTAAATAATGATACAAAAATAAAGAAAAAAAAATAAACCAAATGCAATCCACACTAGGAAGGAAAAAAAACCTCTGTTGTAGCACCGGGAAGGCAACCTAATTCTGCGACCGTCTCCATTTCCGAAAAACCTTCCAAGAGCTTCTCTTGCTTCTTGTAGTACTCCGCAATCTTACCATGTTTTCCTTGTTACATCAAACACCCAAATTTAAATACATCAATCAATGACAACATCTTGTACTAACAAATCTAGAATACCAGAGTGTCCTAGCTAAGTTTGACTTTTTTCTTCTGCTGATAAAAGAAGATTTAACCTCATTATAAACCTAAAATTGAAAGAGTATTACTTCGAGTTCGAAGGAAGACGCGAGAGACGAAAGATGGATCCTTGGGCGGTTCAGGGATTTGAAAGTCATTAACGTTGAGCCTCCAAGACTGAACATTGCTTGAATCGACAATTGGTTCTCCTCCGGGAGGCGGCGAGAGGAGCTCCGTCCTATGATCGGCCGAGTCTGTCCTCATATCCATCACCACCTTCTCTTTCTTTTCTTTTCTTTCTTTCTTTGGTCACTTCTTTGTGTACTTGATTTGTTACATTTATATATATATATAGATGATGATAAAGAGGTGACCTTTCTCTTTCAGTTCTCTTCTTAAATCTTCTAAAAAGTGTGGGGGGGTTGGTTGGGGTGGTGAGTCAAGCTTCGCTTGTCACGATTTCACCAAAAAAAAATATAAAGCTTGCTTGTCACGCGTGACAATGGGAACTAATTAATTATAATGGAGTATTAGATGCTTTTTTTTTTTTTCTGACGTGGTCGAACCTCCTAATGCATCCAATCAATAGAAACCAATACAAATAGAGCCCATGAAATTCTTGTAACAACATTAACAAGGACGTGAGAACAGAATCCAAAACAAAGAGGAAGAAACAGAGAAACTTCCGATGTTAAATTTTTGCTACATTTATTAACAGGTGCTATATCTTCTGCCTATCGTAGACCGACCGAAACGCCAATTTTACTGGATCTATTTCTGGCCGTCCATTCTGTATACCTTATCCGAACCCCATATGGTTTAAGACCAACTTTTTTTTAGTGTTGATACATTCAATTCGTTTTAAAGCCTGTTTTACAGTTCCATACACTATGATAATGCATAGTGTATACTGTATGACGCAATGAAATTTACTATTTTTTCAATATGAAAAAAAATATTCTAATACATCTCAGTATATACTTAATTTGATTTAATATTATGTATTTTAATAGAAGAGTATATAATTTTTTGTAAAAAAAAAAAAAAATCGTGTGGACTGCAATTGAGATTACATAGGGGACTGAACATATTATTTTCCTTTTCTTTTTTTGACCTTGCCAAACAAAGTTGGCGATCTTTCACAAAACATCCGCGATATGGAGTTTGTATAGCCATCCACACTATATTTTTTAAAATAATATTATTATTATAACAATAGAGAAAGTCATGCATCCATATTTGGATATGTGTGTGTGTGAATGTATGCATTCTATTTATTAAATATATATATTATTTTTTTTATAAAAGACACATTTTATTAGATGAATATATATACTTCAAAAAAATATATAAATGTGTTAGTAATGAAAAAGTGAATGCGGTAGTGATTGTCCTCAAATTTAAAAAATGAAAAACTACTCCTAGATCTACCATGTTGCGCTTGTGTGTTACTATGGGCTCTGGCTCATGAAACGCTGGATCGTCGTCCATTAAATAAAATGATCATATAAATTACGTTTTCTTAATTATAAAATGATCATCATTTTGAAAACAGATTTACTATATTTTCCAAATGCGTTTAGACACACAGTAGTACTATTCCTTGAACTGTGAACATTATTCTCAAACAAATCAAATTGACATGTGAAATTCATTTGGAACTTTGGAATTTGGATGTGCTTTTATAAAGGTCATAGAACATGCTTAAAAACACAAATCGAGCAGTGTATCAACCATTATTCTTCTTTTTCTAACGAAAAGTTATATATAATTGTCAAATTACATTTCCCGAATTGTGGATTTGAATGCTGCAGTTTTGGAAAGATCATTAGATGCATTGAGAACTCAAAAAACTACAAATGCTTTTGCAGATAAACTATTTATCAAAACTGCAGATATAAAGTAAAAAAGATAAGGTCAACAGAAGATCATTCCACAGATTGATTTTAGATTTTTGTATTATTAATACTGTTGTTTAGTTGTAAGAAAAGCTTGCACATTATTTAACCGTGTGGACACGGATCATTAGTGCCTTTAATCTATCCATGCTTGACCTTGTTTTAATTTAATGTATCCATCAACTGCGTACACTCTTGCTGATCTAGACTTGTGTGATATAACAATATGCTCATTTATATAAAAACCCTCTAGACCTTATGTTATCACCCTGCTCTCCTCCTGGTGTTGGTGTGCTTTTAAGTCCTAACTGCTCTTCTTTAATTAATTTATTAATTATTACTTACATATATATTTAATTTCCTTGGAGGAGAAGTATGAATATATATACATGACTTGATGAAAAGAGTTGAGAAACAATATTCAGAACCATCCACAAATCGAATCCTGTGCATCAAATAATTAGTTAAAGAGTTCTGTTATACTTGTTTTTTTTTTCTTTCTCAAATGCATTATTATATGACTTGTTAGCCTCTCCACTCACTGTATCGAGTCATATATATATCTCATTGAAAAGTTTTCACATTTACTACAAATGATACAATTCAATTTATTAGAGTTATAAAAATATATGAAACTTATTAGACGAGTAGTCATGTGATTTTAAAAAAAATAGGGTATGCATTTTAGACTATGAATTGGACTGAGTCTACCAATGAGGATTTGAGCAGGGCCAAAAATGCAATATATATTTGACCCAGAGCCAAAAATTAAATTCACCAGTAATAGAATCATATCATTGAATGAATCATAAGACAAAATACTTGCAAAATAGTCCTAACACTCCTCCATGAGTTGGTCCCTCTCTAATTCATTCCCTGAAGCCACACCCTTTATTGATTCTATATGGTGCTTAAACTATGTTAAAACTAAGTTAATCTTATTATATATTTTTAAAAAAAAACTAGGTTCTCAGGGAGGGTAAAAAAAAAAGGTAGGTGAGAACGTATTTACATTATATAGCATCTGCAATCCTATACCTAAACTTTTACTCAAACTTAAATTTGAGTAAAAATCACCTAAAACCCTCTCCAACCATTTACCCATACCTATACCAAATCAAATTTTTACTCAAATCTTTACCCAAATCAAGGGAGACTCAAATCTTTACCCAAATTTCAACATCTCTTTTTTTTTTTTATCTCCACATTTTCTTTCAATGTAACATTTTTTTCCCTTCTACTCCACCTTTAATTTAATTATATTAGATGTTTTCCCATCTCTTGAAATCCCAAAAAAAAAATATATATTCTTTCTTAGGTCTTCATCTTTGTTCTTTAACTTCTTATTTTTACTCCAATAAAAAAATATTACTTTTACCTTTTTTAAAAAAAAATTGGATGATAATAATTTTTAAAATTAAATATTTTGAAGGAAAGAAAAATTGAGTAGTAATTTGAATAAAGGACTTTGAAAATGTTTATAGGAAATAATTAAAAGAAGATGTGAAATTTTTAAAAGATTTAAGTAAAACACAAAGTGATGGTTGGAGGTGTTGGAAACAGGGACAATGGAAGAATACAAAACCAAAGAGAGTGCTTCAAGGATCAACAAGTTGAATGCTTTTAGACAGACTTCTCTCATTTCGGTATGAACCGTGAGTACGCCAGGGATTGATGAAGTATTGCCTTCAGGATACAATGAAGCTCACTCTTGGTGTTAAGAACAGAGTGTGTACCCTCTGTCTCAACCTCTTAGAACTCTCTGTTTATAGGGCTGATGATGCTAACTCGTAATATAAAAAGAGAGAGGATGAGTGGTTGTTGTGCTGTTTTTGTTTTGGATCTAAAGGTCTCAATTTATAGGCCAAATAGTGCCATTTGGTTCAAATGAGACACTCTTTCATGATGAGGAGTTACAGTAACTGTCTGATCGGTGGTCAAGTGCCAAGTGCGCCTTTAAAACGCCTAATACGCACACGCATTTGGTGGTGATGCTTCGCACCACCCCGTATCAAAGGTCCACCTTAAGATGTCCACCAAAAGGGTTTCACTATAGTAGAATGAACTCTCCTTATAAACACTCAAAACACTTTTGAAACAACCGATGTGGAACTAAAAGAATGAGACCACTTTTCATCCTCTCATAGGGACCACTCAAACCCAACTTTTGAACCATATTTTAAAAATACCCAAAATACCCAACATGAAAAACATCATATGAAATCAAGCTTTTACTCAAATTTTAAATAAAATTTGAATATAAATTTAAATAAAGCTTGAAGATGACCTAAATATGCTTAAAAAGAGGAGATGCTCTTGTCTAGAAAAGGTGTGCAGCTTGTCTTTCTAGTTGGTGTGTGAACACTACTATTAGGGGTTATTATCCAAAGTGTAATATTAAAATATGTCTTTTTTTAATTAGTCTCGTTCTTGTTCTTAATTGTGACTATTCAAAAGATTTGTGGAATCGCATGAAGTTGGAGCATGTTGTTACGATTTCGGATCTTGGAATGCAATCAATCAAAAGAAATAAACAAACAAATCGAAGCAAAGACACAAAAATTTTACGTGGTTCGGCAAATCTTACCTACGTCCACGGAGCACACCAGAGATCAATCAACTATCAATGAGAAGTTTTTACAATGGTCACACCGAAGATAAAAACCCTAGAGCTTAATGAAAAATATGAGATGCCCTTTTATAGCTTGACCCCCGTCCGACCCTGCGTAGCGCCAACAATCATCTGCGCACATTATCAGGCTCCACAATATATAACACATGCATCTTCCATCCATCCGGTACGCTTTTCTTATATATGTCCGAGGTTCCTTATAATTTATTTTTATAAATTGAATAAAATATGATAATGTTAGGGACACGTATGTACAGTCTTAACTCACAAACTTTGGATTGATGTAATAGAACATATAATTTTGTAAAAATAAAACATAATCCAAAAATTATATGTTTTTGTCTAATCAAACATATATATATTTAAGGCATTTTTAGTTTTAAGTCCCTACAAACCATCATATTTAGTGATCGATCCCTCTCTTCTTCGTATTTAGGTTTTAGTCCTCCGATTTAAAGGATAATTCATGGATAGGTCTTTCACAGGGACTAAAAAGTAAATTAAATAATTTATGGATAGGTCCCTCTCAGGGACTAAAAAGGAACTATCATTTAAATCTGGAGACTAAAACCTAAATACGAAAAAGGGAGGGATCGATCACTAAATATGATGGTTTGTGGGGACTTAAAACTAAAAAATTTTATATTTAATTAGAGATATAAAATCGCACGTGAAAATGTACAACAAAAAAAAAAAGCATTAGAGGAGCCCTTCTAGAACATTATTGTATTGTATTTATATTTTTGTCATTATGGAATCACGTCTCATGGAGGATAAAATAATGTGATGTCGTGATGGATAGTGGATGAATCATAAGTATTCCAAAATAGTGCACTGCACTTTATATGTAGTTCCTTCCTCCATCACAAAAGTATTCCAAAATAGTGCACTGCACTTTATATGTAATTCCTCCATCACAAAAGTAAGACAAGATAACATGCCAGATTCACTCAAATGACTCAATGGATTGATTCCTCGTAGGCTTGAGTTTGAATCCTGAAATTGCCTTATGCGCATAGTTTGTGAGTGACTCTGTGCATTTAGGATTTATCAGCTAATATATGTCTTTGATGCAAAACAAGTGATTTATGCATTTATGGAGTATCTGAACTATCAAAAGTAGTATGTAAATAAAATCATAAAAATAACAACCAACATAAAATGGTGGCCATCTAGGAATCCCACAAAATTTGGCATGATGAGTATTTTATGGAGATACACCTAAAATTGAACCAAATTCTTTTATTAATAATATTCGTTAAATAAAGAATTTACAATTCATGTTAATCAAAATTAATTATAACAATATATCTACTTTTTAGGACCTCACAATGATTGACTATAATGCCCATTTAATATTTTTGTTTTTACTAAATTATATATTTTAGGTTAATTATATTCCTTGATTGAGTTATTATATGAAGGGACATGTGACCTGATGGTGTAATCATTTTTTTCATCAATAATGCTCTATGTTATTCAGTGTTTGTTCTTTTTCTTTAGTGTACAATTGTGAAATCTTGATATATATAAGATACTTTTATCATTCTTATGCTATGTTAATCTTTACTTTACGTATAAAAAAAAAAATTGACAAGTTTTGAACCAAGAAATCTCTAATCAAGAATCATTTAGACAAAGCTAATTAACTCATTAATTAACAGGTTGTTAAAAGCAAAATCAATTAATTAAGAAACCCAACTGATTAATTTGATTGTTTCAAATGTTGAGGATCCCACAATCCCTATCGTAGGCAATAATTGGTTAGAGTAGACCTAGTAAAATCACTTTTCTTGCCTCTCATGGTCTTATCAAACTTTAGAGGATCGTATAAAATCTTGTCATGACTATGTTAATTTTGACGTATGTGTACAATTATCTAATGGAAAATATATGTAAACTCAATGGTTCATCCCAATATTTTATATAAAATTATATATGGTTACACAAAAAAACATTGCAGTATAAAAATGATAGTGCTATTATAAGAAAATGGGATATATTCTACTTGTAGAATCGCACTGATTTCTTTTTGTTCAAAGGACGACTTTCAAATCACACCCCATTTGTTAATGGGTCTGGCGCATTTTTTTTATTTATAAGAAGCTGAATTCTCCAAACCTGTTTTAAAATGAAAAGAAAAAAAAACTACAAATTAATTAAAATATGCAGATACATTTTTGTACAAAAATGCTTAAAAATTAGTTTCTGTTGTAAACTAAATAGAATATGATATATAAAAGTATATAAACAAAGCACACAAGTATATAGAGAAGAGAAGTAGAGAGATATTCTTATTCACTATTTTGTTGGTAGATTACAAGAGAGAACCCCTCTATTTATAGGGTGCATAGAGGAATCCCAAAGGTGGAGAGTTACAAGTTTATAGAGGTGAGGGGGAGATAGTGGGGCACTAATGGGAGTGTTATGGAATAGAAGAGTGGGGGAGGTTATGGAGTTGAAGAGTGGGGGAGGTTATAGGTTAGAGAAGTGGTGGTTATCCACCATATCTCACAACACTCCCCCTTGGATGACCACCACGCTAAGAAAATTGCCTCATTAAAACCTTGCTTGGAAAACCCAATGGGAAAAAACCAAAGCGAAGGAAAAAGAGTACAATGTAACTTAATCGTATAATAGTGTATGCGTTTGACACTGCCTCATTAAAACCTTGCCAGGAAAACCCAATGGGACAAAACCTAGGCGAAGGAAAAAGAGTACAGTTCGCAAAATGTCATCAAAAATTACTCCCCCTCATAAGTACAAGATTTCAAGAATTTTGGTCGCAAACTCGTCGCATCCCGATTTCATACACCAGCTTCTTGAATGTTGATGTCGACAAAGCTTTAGTAAACAAATCTGCAAGATTGTCCTTTGACTGAATTTGTTGAACATCAATTTCATGTCTCTGCTGGAGCTCATGAGTGTAAAAGAATTTTGGAGAAATATGCTTTGTTCTATCACCCTTGATATATCCCCCTTTGATTTGAGCAATGCATGCTGCATTGTCTTCATATATAGTTGTTGGAACATCTGTAATGAGAGATAGTCCGCATGCAGTACGAATATGATGAACCAAAGACCTTATCCACACGCATTCCCGGCTTGCTTCGTGGAGTGCAAGAATCTCAGAGTGGTTAGAAGACGTGGCGACCAAAGTCTGTTTCGTAGATCGCCAAGAGATTGCTGTGCCACCGCAAGTGAATACATAGCCTGTTTGTGAGCGAGCCTTGTGAGGATCTGAAAGATATCCTGAATCTGCATAACCCTTTAGTTGTGCACCATTATTGGAATCCTTTGCATAGAATAGACCCATGTCTGACGTTCCACGAAGATAACGAAAAATGTGCTTCACACCATTCCAATGCCTTCGAGTTGGTGCAGAGCTAAATCTGGCCAATAAATTAACTGAAAATGCAATGTCAGGTCTAGTGCATTGGGCCAAATATAATAAGGCACCAATTGCACTAAGATATGGTACTTCAGGACCAAGAAGATTTTCAGTATCTTCTTTTGGACGAAAAGGATCCTTTTTGGGTCAAGTAACCTTACTACCATTGGAGTACTTAATGGATGACATTTGTCCATATTAAAACGCTTCAGGATTTTTTCAACATATGTTGTTTGATGAACAAGTATCCCATTTGAACTTTGCTTAATTTGCAAGCCGAGACAATATCTTGTTTTTCCAAGATCTTTCATTTCAAACTCCTTTTTCAGATATTCGGAAGCCTTTTTGAGCTCTTCAGGAGTCCCAATTAGATTAATATCATCAACATATACTGCAATAATGGTAAATCCGAGTTCCATTTTCTTAATAAATACACAGGGGCATATTGGATCATTGACATATCCTTCTTTTATTAAGTACTCACTAAGACGGTTATACCACATTCGTCCAGATTGCTTTAATCCATACAAGGATCGTCTTAACTTTATTGAGTACATATTTCGTGGTTTTGCTTCAGGCAATTTTAGTCCTTCAGGAACTTTCATATAAATGTCGGTATCTAATTTTCCATATAAATATGCAGTAACCACATCCATTAGCTGCATGTCAAGTCCTTCTGAGACTACAAGACTAATTAAATACCGAAATGTGATTGTGTCCATCACAGGAGAATATGTCTCTTCAAAATCTATCCCAGGTCTCTGCAGGAAACCCTGTGCCACAAGACGAGCTTTGTATCTAACAATCTCGTTTCTTTCATTTCGTTTTCTCGCAAACACCCATTTACATCCTACTGGTTTAACACCTTCAGGGGTTAGGACTACTGGTCCAAATACTTGGTGTTTTGCAAGTGAATCCAATTCTGTTTGAATAGCAGCTTTCCATTGTGGCCAACAATTTTTTCGTCTGCATTCATCCACTGAACGTGGTTCTAAATCATTATCTGAAATGATTTCTGTAGCTACTGCAAATGAGAATATATCATCAACAAGCACTTGCTTTCGATCCCACAATATTTGTGAATTTGCATAATTTATGGAAATTTCTTCATTTCCATGTACTTGTTCTTCATGCACGGGCGTCACTTCAGGGACGTCAGTCTCTTCAGGGACTTGTGTCACTTCAGGGACTTCTTCCTCTATAGGAGTTATTATTGTGGGTCTTTCAAGTGTTTCATACTCTTCTAGAGAATTATTCTTCATTGTTTTTCTCCTTCGGGGAGCTGAATCTTTTGAGCCTATAGGTCTTCCACGCTTCAGGCGTGTTTTTGTTGATTCATTAGCCGGCATATTAGCAGTTTTTCCTATTGGAACATTAATTCGAGCTGGAGTATTAGCAGCTGGAATATGTGATTTCATCACTTTTGCTGCATCATTGAATGCATCTGGCAATTGATGCGCAATTCTTTGAAGATTGGTGATTCTTTGCACTTCAGTTTCACATTGATTAGTGCGAGGATCAAGATGAGACAAAGATGGAGTTTTCCATATAAGTTCACGTCGTTCTTCTGGCGACGGATTTTCTCCCCCTAATGACGGGAATATTGTCTCATCAAAATGACAATCCGCAAATCGAGCGGTAAAAACATCCCCTGTCAATGGTTCAAGATATCTTATAATAGAGGGAGAATCAAAGCCTACATAAATTCCCAATCGACGTTGAGGGCCCATTTTAGTTCGTTGTGTAGGGGCAATAGGAACTTGTACAGCACAACCAAAAATTCGAAGATGTGAAATATTTGGTTGATGACCCAGTACGAGCTGTAAAGGGGAATATTGATGATAAGCAGTTGGCCGAAGGCGAACTAATGCTGCTGCATGCAATATAGCATGACCCCAAGCTGAAACGGGTAATTTTGTCCTCAAAAGCATAGGACGTGCAATTAGCTGAAGATGCTTAATAAATGATTCAGCTAATCCATTTTGGGTGTGCACATGAGCAACAGGGTGTTCAACATCGATGCCATGCGACATACAATAGTCGTTAAAAGTTTTCGATGTGAATTCACCAGCTCCATCAAGACGTATTGACTTTATATGATAATCCGAAAAATGCGACTGTAATCGGATTATCTGAGCAAGTAGTCTTGCAAATGCAGCATTCCGAGTGGATAATAGACAAACATGCGACCATCTAGCAGATGCGTCTATCAATACCATAAAATACTTGAATGGTCCACATGGGGGGTGGATTGGGCCACATATATCCCCTTGGATTCTTTGCAAAAATGTTGGTGACTCAACATTGACTTTTGTAGGGGATGGTCTAACTATCAATTTTCCTTGTGAGCACGAAGTGCATTGATAGTGATTAGGTAAAAGAATCTTCTGGTTCTTTAACGAATGCCCAAATGAATTATCAATTATTCGACGCATCATTGTAGATCCTGGATGCCCGAGACGATCATGCCAAAGTGTAAAAATATCTGAATCATAGAACTTCTGGTTCATTACAGCATATGATTCGATTGTTTTTATGGTTGTATAATACAACCCAGATGAGAAAGCATGAAGTTTCTCTAATACATGTTTTTGGCCTGAAACAATTGAAGTAATACATAAATACTCCATATTGTTTTCATTGATAGTCTCAATATGATATCCATTAAGACGGATATCCTTAAAACTTAGCAGATTTCTTCTGGATCTTGCTGAATATAATGCATCATTAATACAAAATTTTGTACCTCCTGGTAATATTATATTTGCTCTTCCGGAGCCTTCAATTAATTTCGTAGTACCAGAAATGGTATTAACATTTGCATTGATTAATGTCAATGTCGAGAAATATTGTTTATTTCGTAGGATCGTATGTGTTGTAGCGCTGTCTGCTAGACAAATGTCACCAACCATAGCCATTCTTGTAAAAAAAAGAAAATGAAATAAATAAGATAAATATAAAAATAAGAAAAATGGATTTTAGATAACAAAGAAAAATTATAATTATAAAAATTATAAAAGTCTGATCGTACATCAGGTACGTGACCATATTTTTAAAGCACCAAATACATAACAATCATTTTCCTTGTGTTAGGGGTTTGTTCTGCAACCCTTTTCCCTTCAATTATGCTTTTGTTTAATAGCAAATCACTTCTAGTGATTTGAGATATTTTACAAACTTTATGATTGTTGTGCTTTCTCAACTATATAAATCATGATCTCATCATTCATGACCACAACTTCCATGGCGAACATAAAATAAAATGCATTTACTTCGGGTAATGATGCTATGCCATTGAGTTGAGTTATATGATATTTTAAAAAAAATCGTTGTTCGGCAACGAGAATATATAAAATTGGTGCTCTCAATATTGCTACAACTGGAGCATATTTGAGGCATAATGGCCGGTGGACCTTTGTCAATGAGGTATTAATCTTTAAATCCTCTTCATTATGATGATGATGGTGAAATCTAATCATAATTTACATGTTCCTGCTGGGATACATGGATCTTTTTTTTTTATTATTATTTGGTCCTTCAAGGACCCGAAAAATATATCATATAACTTTTGTTTGGTCCTACAGGGACACGAACAATCATGATTTTTATATAGTCCTTCAGGGCCAGAACAAAATAAAATTTTACATGTTCCTGCTGGGATACATGGATCTCTTTTTATATTATTATTTGGTCCTTCAAGGACCCGAAAAATATATCATATAACTTTTGTTTGGTCCTACAGGGACACGAACAATCATGATTTTTGTATAGTCCTTCAGGGATAGAACAAAATAAAATTTTACATGTTCCTTCAAAGATTCATATAATCATAATTTCTATACAATCCTTCAGGGATAAAATAAAATAAAATTTGTATGATCCTTCATGGATACAGTATAGTCATAGTCCTTCAGGGACATTTTTAATCATATCTTTTACATGATTCTTCAAGGATCCATGTAATAATTTTTATAGTCCTTCAGGGATAGAATAAAATTTGCATGGTCTTATTGGAACACATTATTCATAACTTCTACATGGTCCTTCAGGGATCCATGTAATTACAATTTTTGTATGATCCTATAGGGACACATGACATTGTAACATTAAAATGAATTTCAAATCAAATATAAATATCAAATTAATTGATATTTGTGAGAACTTCTGGTTCTACACATAGATGTATAATATTTAAATTTTAATAAAAGATGACAAACATGGAACAGTTACATGAAAAATAAATAATCAAATGATAGATGCCGCATACTGTTGCATGAGAAAATTGCATACTAGTTTTCATAAATTAATCATATCATAACATATGTATGGAAAATTTTCACGGGGATTGCATGCATGGAAAATAAAAGATAGATGTATGCAGTACATCAGATGAAAATAAAAGATAGATGTATACGGGTTCTACACATAATTTGCATACGGTTCCATGCATATTGAAAAAAATTAATCATATGTATGTAGTAGATGATTTACATAAAAATACATAACATCAAAGGGGAGTATATTTTTTATATAGATCATTAAGAACCCATCGATACAAACCTTTCTCTTTAACAAAGAGCTTCTCGTGCTGATAACGTGTTGTAAACTAAATAGAATATGATATATAAGAGTATATAAACAAAGCACACAAGTATATAGAGAAGAGAAGTAGAGAGATATTTCTTATTCACTTTGTTGGTTGATTACAAGAGAGAACCCCTCTATTTATAGGGTGCATAGAGGAATCCCAAAGGTGGAGAGTTACAAGTCTATAGAGGTGAGGGAGAGATAGTGGGGCACTAATGGGAGTGTTATGGAATAAAAGAGTGGGGGAGGTTATGGAGTTGAAGAGTGGGGGAGGTTATAGGTTAGAGAAGTGGTGGTTATCCACCATATTCACAACAACATATAGTTTCTTAATAATTTGTGAAAATGTAGCTTTCTGTAAACTCAGCTTTAAATTCTTTCAAGCCCGTATCCAAACAAGGCCTAAATGTGTAAATGTGTCCCTTAAGTAGTTGACCTCATGGTTAAAACATGCATGCCTCTCATTCGGACCTGTGCTCGAGTCTTGCGAACAACAAGACTTGCGAACAACATGCATGCCTCTCATTCGGACCCGTGCCTCTCATTCGGACCTGTGCTCGTGTCTAGCTATGTTTTCGTGGACTTCTGGTATACGATTTGTTTAATCCCGAACCTATGTTGATCTAAGTTTTTTATAAGAGCGTTGTTAGCCTTCCAATGACAAGTTTTTTAACATTTGTTAAAAATGAGTTTATTCAATTTAAGATAGAATGATATACAATTTATGTCAAAGCATATATCGTCAAACGATTTTTACTATTTTAAAAAATTAAAACATGTGAGGATTTGTTCGTGGGACTGTCTTAGAGGACTATCCCTAACATTTTGTCCTTTTTATAATATTATATTTGATCAATTCGTAGTACATTAAAACCCTTGTACCACAATATTCATGATTAAATTTATTTCATTCCATATGACAGCATATACTTCAATAGAAGAATACTCATATAATTTTTTTTAAAAAAGAAAAATTGTGTGGACCTCAAATGGTCCATAGAAGGGACTAAATATATCATTTTCTTTTATTTAAATGAAAATTAAAAAAAATCATTTCAATCATTTTACGTCCTAATATATTATGAATTTTTATATAAGGTATATATATTTTCCTATGAAGTATGTATACTCCATTAGAAAAACTTAAACAAAATTGTTGAAATGATGGTAAGAATGATTGAGTATTTCAACACCCAAAACTCTCATTCTGTTGTGTACTATGCTTTTGGTGGGGTAGAAGCACATGTATCACGACTGGTTCTCAAAAGACAGCTAAAAACCCTCTCCCACAAAGTTGTAAAACCTAGACATCCAGTGCCACAAAATTTGCATCAAAGTACCCCCCCCCCCCCCCCCAAATTATCTTGTCTTCATCAATTAAAAATGAGGCATCCGATGATCAAAATATGGGGTAGCCTCCACAGTGACTGTTGTAACTGAATTTACCCCTTTTTGTGGTTTATAAGTTTTTTCGACCTTTTTCACATTTATTCATATTATTAATCACGTGAAACACCCTGAAAAATTGTGTTCAAAATTCTAGATATCTCAGGTAAAATTTCTTCTTTCACATATTTTATCAAAAATTTCATAATAGTAAACCCATGTTTGGTGCGAGAATTAAGTTATTACGAGGTTTATGACTATTCTAGTATAAATAATGATAAAGTGATTTTTTGTTTAATTGTATTTTGAATTATTTTAGTTATAAGGAATGTAATAATAAAGTTTTTGTTGTTTGAAAAAAAATACGAATAACGTGTGACTAATGATTTATAAAATATGAAAAAAATGATGACAGTTGATTTGACTATTGATTTATAAAAGGTGTTGACAGTTAATTTGATAATGGGTCCACGTATTCTTTTAGGTTGAATAATCTAAAATATCTTAATTTCAAGAGTTAGTAAGAATTCATAAATCACTTTATATCAGTTAATTCTGATATACAAATTCTCATTTATTTCAATCATTTAAACATCTATAATGAAACTATTCTAACTAATTTCAGCTCATTCTAAGCCTGTTATCAAACCAAACATAAATTCTATTTGATTTGATGTCAGTGGAGAGTTTGCGTCGGCAAACGCAATCTATCACCACCTCCAACCCAAACACCAAATCAGTGTCGGTGTCTCAATCAACAAAACATCAAATCACTGTGTATTTTTTATTCGTTTTTTGACGCATTAAAACATAGATTGGACGGACACGGAGCGCTTCAGCGGACGCGGAGGTGCCTTTGGCTTCTCCGCGTAACTATGGTCTGAATATTCCAATGTAACAATCAATCAATGAATTACCACATAAACCTTTGGCTTCCCAAACAGTGACCTTTGGTTGAAGGACCATCACACCCTGTCAGGCAGAGAGAAGAGATAAGATGGGTGGCAGGTGACAAATTGACACGTGTCACTCAATAATGGTCCTCCAAAGATAAGAATTGTAATCCATGTTTTCCCCCCCACTTTCATTTCCCTTATGATGTGTGGTTTAAACTCAACCAATAGTATGATCCAACGGCCAAGATGTGTGGAGGGTCTTTGGATTTGGAAGGAGTGATGGAGAATAGTAGCCTACTAGACTATATAAAGCTAAGGTGGAGAAATAGCTTGATCAGACAATTGACTTCAGGTTTTTTGAACTCTTTGGAGTGAACAATGGCCTCCTCCATGATGGTCTCCACCGCCGCCCCGGTCTCCTGCTCCGCCCCGGCTCAGGCGAGCATGATCGCCCCCTTCACCGGCCTCAAGTCCACCTCTGCCTTCCCCGTCACCCGCAAGAGGAATGACCTCTCCACCCTCCCATCCAACGGCGGCAAGGTCCAGTGCATGAAGGTCTGTTATATCACTAAATTAATGTCTTAATCTACCATGCGTGTCATTACCTTTGTTTTCTCTTTTATTTTGATTTGCATTTTTTTTGTTGACTCCTGTCATCTTTTCTGTATCTCATCATCTTCAATTTGAACATTGTCTATTTTGATTCAGTACTGAAATAAAAATGACATACAATTTATTAAAAAAATGATAATGAATCACAACACCGTGCATTTATTTGGTAATAGGTGTGGCCTACGTCGGGACTCAAGAAGTTCGAGACCCTCTCGTACCTCCCAACCCTCACTGAGGAAGAGCTCGCCAAGGAGGTCGATTACCTCCTCCGTAGTGGCTGGGTTCCTTGCCTGGAGTTCGACAACGTAAATTGTTTTTTCACTTAAAATTATTTTTAAAATTAGACACTCTCAGGCTAAGTTGATTCCTGTAAAAGCAGAAACAATAAAAACACGTATTTGAATGTGTGGGTGCGCGTGCGCAAATTGCAGGTTGGATTTGTGAGCCGTGAGAACCACAGGTCGCCAGGGTACTACGACGGGAGGTACTGGACAATGTGGAAGTTGCCGATGTTCGGGTGCACCGACTCGGCGCAGGTGTTGAAGGAGCTGGCCGAGTGCAAGAAGGAGTACCCAAATGCATTCGTTAGGATCATTGGATTCGACAACAAGCGCCAGGTCCAGTGCATCAGTTTCATAGCTAGAAAGCCTGCTGGTTACTAAGTCAAGTCATCATCAATGTCATCTCTCTTTCTATGTCTCTTGTTGATCATTTTTGTTGTTCTTGATTGATCACTTGTGGTTTGATTTTTAAGTTCCTTTTTTTTAATGGTTGTTATTGTTATGTATCCGCTCTCAAACTGATGAGAATGGACTGTAATTGTGATTGAGAAAGCATAAAAAAGCTACGGCTACACGTGCCTTTAATTTGTTTGTGTTCATAATTGTTATATATATGTGGTCTGGCTTTCTTCTTCTTCTTCTTCTTTTTCTTCTTGATGATGAATGAAATGGAGAAATGATTAAGGATTGCTAGTTATGAATCGTTGATCACATAAGACTTTTTTTAGTTAGTCAATTAAGGATTGCTTGTTATGATTTGTAGCCCACATTAATTTATTTTTTTAAAAAAATATATTCATTTATTAAAATACATGTTATTTTATAGGTTGAAATTATAAATTGAGATACATTAGTTTATTTTTATTTAAAAAAATAAAAATAATTCAATTATATTTTAATAGCGCCGTGTATGGAGCGACAATACAGACTCGGTGCAGTGTATCAATGCACGACAAACCAGCTACCTTCATGATTATTTATATTATATATTGAACCAGCCACTCTTTGGCCCAGACAGCTAAATGTCACGGTCCATTTCAGTTTGGGCTGCGGGACAGTCAGTAAGCTGTGGATGTTGGGCTTCACGAGGTTAGTCCGACCTTCTTTTATCATCCTTTTGGATAATGTTACATCTAACCCTATTTTTAACTTCAATTTCAGTCTACATGTGTTTTGAATTTTTTAAAAATAGTATACTTCATCTAATGAGGTACACGTTTTTATAAAAAAAAAATGAAGCATATGCTTCAACGAATTGCATGAATACATTTATAGAAAATGTAAAAAAATTCTTTCAAAGCATATGCCCTGATAACGTGAGCATATGCGTCGATAGAAATCTATCGACGCATATAGAGCTGGAATTGAGGCTGGAAATGGATCTAGGTGTAACATCGCCCTGTTTTTACATTTTCTATAAATGCATCCATGCAATTCATTAGAGTATATGCTTTCTTTTTTATATAAAAAACATGTATTTCATTAGATAAGGTTTACTATTTTTAAAAAATTTGAAATACATGTAGACTAGAATTGAGGCTGGAAATGGGGCTGGATATAACATTATCCATTATCCTCCATTAAATGATGGAAGGGCGCTCTTACACCCAGATCCATTTCCAACTCCAATTTTAGTCCTATATGCATCAATAGAAAATTAACGATGCATATACTCACGTTAACAAGGTATACACTTCGAATTTTTTTTTACATTTTCTATAAATACATTCATGCAATTCATTGGAGTATATGTTTCATTCTTTATAAAAGCATGTACCTCATTAGATGAGATATACTATTTTTAAAAAATTCGAAGCACATGTAGACTGGAATTGAAGCTGGAAATGGGGCTGAACTTAACATTATCCAAGATGGAAATGTGACATCATCGTCCCCTTCAAATATTTTGATTTTTGTTTAAGTATATATAAGCATAGCAATTAAATGTATATATATAGACATTTTTTTGTTATATAATTTATTCTTAGATAATGAAATATATATTGTACAAAACTATCTCATATACAATGTTAGTGTGTAACAAATGCAAATAGATAACAAAACGGTCTAAGTGTATTAACACCCTAAATTGATTGTCTCATAGGGTGTACTATAACCTAGAAGCTATTCCGAAGCTCTAAATTTATATTGGAGGATTAAGTCTGCGTTTGAAAATGAGCTAAGCATTTGATGTAGGACAGATAATGCAGATGGAACCACTAAAAAAGGTTTATCAAATAAATTATAAATCAATAGTCATGATCTCAAAATCACATGAAATTTTACATGGTGAAATATATCAAGAAGATCTTCTGGATTAGTTGCTATACAACTAGCAATTTTTATTTTTCAAAAATTCATTTATTTAATCCTTTAAATTAGAGATTTTATTATTTTTTAGTAAGTTTTATATTTGTGATATCTCAATCATAACATATCGGAATTGATTTCGATCAATTCCTATGATCATTTAGGATTTCAGAATCAGAAATATTAGTTTTCGAATTTTACTATTTTTAGTCATTTTTTAATTTTATGTTATCAATATAAATAGCAGACTTGTAATCTAGGGTTACCAGTTTTTATCAGTAATATTTTGAATTTTCTCTGTTTTGAGGTTTTCTTCCTTGTAGATTCAAGGATTCCTTATGGATTCAAGTAGCTTATGAGATCTCAATGCTTATTAGATCTTTTTATCCATTTTTCGTTGCGTTAACAACTTTTGAAAATTCCACCCATCTTCTTCCTCTCTATTTTTCAGGCACCGGTGGGAGTATTGGAACGCATTGACGTGATCAGAAGGAAATTTTTGTGGCAGGGTACATGCGAGAATCCTCAAAAACCACACATGATGGACTGAGGCACGGTGTGTTTGAGTAAGCGTGCCGTGGGCCTCGGTGTGCTCAATCTCCCAGACATGAACAAGGCACTCCTTGATTGCTGGTTATGGAGGTGGCTCAATGACCAATCTCGGTCTTCGGTCCGGATGTTATTGGAGCGCTATGGCGGGCACGGCTTGAGAGATAGATGTTGGCCAACGATCACGGTCAGGTCAACGGCCATTGCCAAGGGCATCGTTGGCTTGGCCAAGGAGTTCTCCACCATGCTCATGTGGAGGGTTGGGGATGGCCAGAGGGTCCATTTTTGGCAGGACCGGTGGTGCGGCAACACACCCCTCAGAGAAGACTTCCCGAAGCTATATGCACTCGCAGAACGCCAAGACGGACCCATCGCCTCCTACTGGTCGGGCTCGGGCGCGCTTCACGGGTGGGACATCCGGCTATTGCGACGTTGCCTCTCAGAGGTGGAAACAAATCAGTTGGCCATGTTGGCGGAGCGCCTCTCAACACGGGGAGGCTCTTTCGGGTAGGAGAGTGACTGCGTGACGTGGGGGTCGAGCCCGACATCAGGTTTCTCGGTCAAAACCTCCTACTGGTGGAGAAGAAGGGCTCGGCCTGTGGCACAACACACGGCCCCAAAAATCATACAAATTTGGCGGCCTAAGATACCTCTCAAGATCAAAGTATTTATGTGGCAATTATACCAAGAGCGCCTACTCAAAAAGGTCTATCGAGCGAAGTGGAGGAGATCCGAGCCGACCGACTGTGCTCTCTACGGGGAGGAACCTGAGACGGTAGCTCACCTCTTCTATCAATGTCGAGTGTCCAGACAGCTATGGGATGCAGTGGGTGCAGCCACGACATGGAGACCTTCTTTCCATGACATTGAGGGCATGTGGGCGGCTGGGAAGGACATCCGCCAACCGAATACATCAAGACTCGCGAACTCCGTGTTGTGATCCGATCATACCGACGGTTGCATGGGCCATTTGGAGGACTAGAAACAAGGCGATATTCAAGAACTCAAGGGTCTATGTGGGAAATGGTGGTGCTTTCTATGTCTGACTGAGCGTGGCATCGCTGGGGCAAAGGGGATCGCATTCTCTCGAAGCGGAATAGTCATCACAGATTAAGCAGAGGGTCGGGGGGTGGGTGGTGGGTGGCCACTGGGATGACATTAGACAACCCGTCTAATGCATCGCTACCTCTTCACCTCACTTTCATTTATCGACACCTCTTATCTTTATCTTTGTATTTTATTTTTTCTTCTTCCTTTAATTACTTCTCTCTCTTCTTCTCATCATCTTTCAGACTTGTAACCCACTTTTAATATAAGTGTTGGTAGCAAGATCTACTTTTCTCTAAAAAAAAAACAACTTTTGAAAATTCTGGTTTCACGATCCCTCATTTTTCATATATGCATTGAACATCTTAAAAGTCATTTTGAACATCATGAAATTAAGGATTAAGTTTTGTGCATATTTAACAACAACTTGACCCAATCTAGTTTTCAAGTTAAAAATTTGCCTTTGTTTTCAAACTTGAATTTTGAACAAACACCCACGCGACGTGGGTTGAGTTTGAGTTGAGTGATTGTATACACAAACAGTATGTTTGTATAAATGGTAAATATAAAAGTTTAGTTTAATTTTTTTAAGATTAATTTTGAATCTTCTAATAATTCTTATTTTGAAATCATTTTTTTTTCTTCTGTAGTTTGATTTCTTTATTCTCTCGTCACAACCCATTTTTCTATTTTCATACCTATTATCCCATCTATTAAAACATCAACACTAACGTAAACTTCAAATTATATTAAATGACGGAGACTTGGAAATAATCAAACTCAACACACAAATCTTGAATCAATTTTAAATAAATCTGAATAGAACCCTAACCCGTCAATCCAAACCCAGACAAAACCTAACAGGTTGAATTTAGATTGACTTTCCCAAACTTAATTTGGGCCAGGCTCGAGTTGGCATCTTTAACCTCAATTCCAGATGGCCTCTTCTATCTTTGAATTGGTGTGGGTTTTAATTAAGTTCTAAACCAAACCCAATTTACATCATATTTGCTACAGAACGAATACGTTTATTTTTCAAGTGATTCGTATCGTCAAGTGTACCCATTCCAAATTTCATTCCGATCAAATGATCCGCGGCAGCCAATACATCTCGTGGTAACAAAAATGTATTGCTCTGACTCAATTTTCGCCCATGAACGATTTGCGTCAATGGATTAGTTCGATCCAAAACTTGAGATAAAGGGTGTAGGCCGAAAAACGATTCATAAGTGGTTGTTAATGAAGTTGAACTGACCAAATTTTGAGGAGTCAGAATCAATTTATGCAAGTTACAGCTCCATTCATCCTTGCCCGATTAACCAGAGTAATTCACAGATCTAGTGTATATTGACAGGATGTCATGCTTAAACTATGGTTTTTTAATTATTATTATAATTATAAGTTATAGGGTTTAAATGAAATTTAAAATAGATTAAATCTGAGTTTTATATTTTATTCTTTAACCCGTTTGTATATCATATTCTGATCTGAATTTATTTTTCGTGTTAAATTTGAGAAGCAAATTTTATAGATGGATTTTGAATTTATGAAAAATAAAAATAAAAATAAAATATGTTATTCTTATATATCTAAATATTGGTGATCAGCTCAAAAGGGAAGTTTGAAACCAATTTTGAAAATTAGATACAAAATTAAAAATTTATAATTGCAAGCACGTGATGGGAGATTTTTTTACAGCTGGGAAACCTCTGGAATGACTGATTTATATATAATATCAATTAATCTATGAAAAATGACAAAAAAAAATTACCATAAATGTTATAAATACTCAAATCATACACTTTTTAAAATTTATATTAAAAAAAATCTCTTTTTATAATTTAAAAAACACAAAAAACTTACCTTACCTTATATATATCATGAACATATTACATACTTCTTAACTTTGTTAAAATATTTCACATATTATCATGTAGAACTTTTTTTTACTTTAAATTCTTTGTGATTAGGTAAACTTTGTCAATGTAATTTAAATTTTTTATAATGAAATTTATTAAATGTTGATTTTTTTTTAAAAAAAATAGATACGTAATAATGATGGTATAAAAATACGTGAATAGCCAAATAAAAAAAATGTGAATAAATATTTAGAATATTAAAATATCATATGTTGTATTAGGGCACAATACGGATTTAAATTACATATTATGATTATACACAATTAAAAATGATAAACAATATGAGGTAATATATATATAAGAAATACACAGTATTAATATGATATATAATAACAAAACTTCTAAGGGGATTGATGTAGGTCATACAGAGAGATATTGTTGTTTTATAATAAAAATAGGTTTTTGGTGTGAAATAACCTAACAAAGGTTAGAGAAGTGTTTAAGATCTAATTACATAAGGGTAGATTAGTCTTTTGTGTTTTCAAAATTATGAAATGAGACTTTTTATGTATAATTTTAAAAAGTGATTGATTTTGATATTTCTAACTTTTAAGAGACTAGAGACTTTTTTTTTTGTCATTTTCCCATTAATCTATCAAATATATTGTAAAATATACTCTTGCATATGGAAAAAAAAAATTAATAACAAATTTTATATAGCGTATTGTTGAAAAAAAATCATGCCTCTAAATGAAGCATAGAAGAAAAGGAGTATAGAAAAATAAAACATAATCACAAAAAAGATATTTACGTATTTCAGCAAAGTTTGCTTGTAGAGAGACAAGAGAATTTTTATTAATTTTGTAGACTAAAGATTTTGTGTAATGGGGCTACAAAGAGGCTAATTTTTTGTGTTCTGGTTAGGTCCAACGGATATTGGACAATTTGATTGTCTAATGCACTCAAAATTATTTGATTTTTTAATTTTGTGATAGACATTGTGATTAAGATATTATGTCAGATTTTAAATTTAAAATTAAAACAATTAAATTTTAAACCTTCCTTTTTTGGGTTTCAATTAAATTGTATAATTCAAAGTGAAAAGATTGGACGGTCATGAGCGTGTTGGAATCAATTTATTCAATTAAACAAATATAAAATTTGACAAATGTTATTTATTTTGAAACTGAAAATGGTAGACTTGCTACTTCTTTGTGTTAATAAAAAGGAGTACCCACCTTGAAAAAAAAAAAAAAAAAACATGTAAGGGAGATCACCACATGAAAGTAGGTTAAGAGACATAAGTTAGCTTTCATGTAGGAGCAAAGGGAGACCTATGTGCCAATCAAAACGGAGTCCTCAAGGACCAGCACTGAAAAGGCCCCCACGGAAGAAAAAGATAACCTACCCCGCAATAAAACCCTTTGTATTTATGCATCGAGACTAAGGACCCACGAAACAAGACATTGTTGTGACTCAGCCAGATAACCCACTAGAGCGTGGGCTAGAGAATTTGAAAAACATTTCCCCCGAATACTTATGTCCCCTCATCTCCGCATGCTACACCCAGCTCCCAAATGTGATCGGGGAAGAACTCCCATCCACGCCCAGTGATAGAATGAAATAAGAGAAACACTTTTTTGAAAATGGAGCACTCGCAGAACAGATGCGTGATAGCTTTACCTCCGCATTGCAGAAGACTCACAAAGGGGAATCCGAAGCACACCAACGTGCCATGTAAGCTTTAGTTAAAAGCCTCTCTTGGTAGAGAAGCCATTAAAAGAATTTCACCTTCAAGGGGGTTATTATCCCCCAAATCTCACACGCCTTCCTCACCATGCCCATGTTGAAAGACCTGCTAGAGCGCAACCACATGTAAGCAAAGTGTACAGAGGAACCATCTGAAGGACTAGGAGACCAAACCGTAAAATCCGCCACAGGCCCCGCAATCCGGAAATTCGCAATCACGTAGAACAACATCAAATGACAAATACTGAAAGAATTCGTCATCTGACAACCCTCTACATAGTTGGATCCTCCAACTCCCTTCTATGCTTGACTTGTTCCAATACTCATGAGCTAAGTCGTTCTTGTTACCCAAATGTTACCCAAACTGATTGCATAAAGATGAACAATTAATTTGATAAATGTTACCCAAACCAACATGGATGGACAATTATTAATTAGAAAAGTGACAATGAGCTATTTTTTAAAGCAATGAAAGTGTGCCACAAAAAAGGTAATGAAAATATATTTCATTTTCATATTGATTTGAAATGAATTTAGTTTTAGAAAGTCAAAATTGGGTTCTCGGATAACTTTTTTTTAATAAAAATGATGTATATATACAATGAATAAAGTCAAAACTTGCTTGTTTCTACCAATTAAACATTCATTTCATCGTGGAATGGGGACTATAAGCAATTTTAGGGGGGACATGGAATATCCATTCTCATTTATACCCCGTTATTCTAGCATTGGTATACCACTTTATTTTCCTCAAACAAACACCTATTTTATCTTATTCCATGTTTATTCTTGCTTATACATCCTTATTCCTCTCCGCAAACAGGCTATAAAGGAATACTACTATGAGCTTTATAAAGGAAAAATGTTATGTTTAGCATTGTTTAGACCATCTTCAGCCCTTACTCAAACTTATACCAAAATTTCACTTAAAATTTGAGTAAAAGCTTGAATTGATATGATGTGTCTTCAACCATTACTTTATGCTTTACTCAAATCTTTTAAAAATTTCACACCTTCTTCTAATTATTTCCTATAAACATTTTCAAAGCCCTTTCCTCAAACATTTTTACCACTCAATTTTTCTTTCCTTCAAAATATTTAAATTTAAAAATTATTACAATTTTTTTTAAAAAAGGTAAAGATAATTTTTTTTTATTGGAGTGAAAATAAGAAGTTAAAAAACAATGATGATGACTCAAGAAAGAAGAATATTTTTTTTTTTTTTATTTCCATAGATGGTGAAAATTTTGAGGGGTGGTAAAAAAATGTTATATTGGAAAAAAATGTGGAGATAAAAGAAAAAAGAATGTTGAAATTTAGGTAAAGATTTGAGTCTCCTCTTAGATTTGGGTAAAGATTTGAGCAAAAGCTTAATTTGGTATAGGTATGAGTAAATAGTTGAAGAAGGTTTTAGATGATTTTTATTCAAATTTAAGTTTGCGTAAATGTTTGAGTATATGATTGGAGATACTTTTACAATACCTCTTGTAACTCATATGTGTTTTTTTTTTTAAGCATATTCTTAACAAATATAGTATATAGTTCATTGCATAAAGAATATGATAACTTTGAACCATGACTATGGTAACATTGTTTATTGTGTCATCTAACCACTAGGCCATTATTATTATTTTTAGATAACTACGGTGATGTCTATTGGTATAGAAATGCCCCGATGAAATGAAGAGACGGGGAAAAAATAAAAAGCTATACATCTTTTAAAAGCTAAAAACAAAAACCAAGAGAACAGGAGGTTACAATCATTAATTGAACAGAGCTACTCTTACTACATTAACTAGGATTAATTGATGACAAAGTCATACATTACTGTAATTATGTATAACTACTCACTCTTATTAACTTGAGACTTTGATTTGATAGGTCCACTTTTTTCAATTAATGTTAGTTGAGAGTCACACCATCTCAGCTAGTGCACAAATCTCAAACATAAACGCATGCCTAGTAAAATAAAATCAAAATAAAAAAATAAAGCTGTGATTTTGTGGGGTGGTGGTGTCTTTTCAGTATTCCTGTCTGCCTTCTTATGCGGATCTTAAAAAGAGTCAAAATTCAAAGGATACCACTGATTCCCACCATTAAAAGACAGCTCAAAAGCTGTTTTTAACTCATTATATGCAAGTCTACACTTTAATAATAATATATAATATTCAAAAGCCAAGTTGTTAGTAATAAATTATTCACCCTCTATGCGTGGAGGCTTTGGACATTAGTACTCACGGTCATGGCAACTAGAGGACGTTTGAACGTGCATTTCACCATTTCATTTTCAAATATATAAGTCTATCTGTATTTATAAAGAAAGATGAATAGTAGATGTCTTTAATTTGGACCAAATGAAGTGCATGTTCGTGGCAACAATGTTGTTTAGAATACAAACAGAAAAAAGCAACTCAGAGAGAACAAACCCAAAGAATTTGAAAAGAGCCCTGTTGATAATTCGAAATGGTTCGTAGTTATAATTTGTACTTGTTTCCTGTGTGTTTAATGTAATTGCTCAAATTGTCAAACATAATCTCTCTGTTTCTCCTCTCATCTAAATGTGTTTAGTTCAAGACTAGATGGTGCATGCTTAGGTATATATCTCACAAATCAATCTAGACTCCAGTTTATGTCCTGGGATGCGTATTGGTCGTCAGCCTACTTGCATTTGAACAGGTGATCAAAATACACTTTTATTATATTATTATATGGATTGATAATTGTTGTTAAACTATCTTATTGTGTCAGTACGTGTTGTTAAAAAATATTTTATAGTCACACGAGGTAGAAAAAATAAAAGCAATAAAGACAACTACACAAAACAAGGATTAACTTGATTTGATAAAAGATTGCCTACTTTAATTAATATATTCTTTAATTTATTTTTGTAGATTTAGCTCTTTTCCTAACTTTTCCTCTCACACTTTAAGGCTACAGATCTAACTTCGTCTCACACTTTAACATTAAAGGTTCTCTCTAAATTATTTGAGAAAATCTGAATAACAACAGAATATAGGTAGATTGGTACATGCCCATAATACCTCAATGCATAATATAACTACAGCATTACCATTATACATGAAAAATACTCATATCTCAGCATAACATAGTCACACTCGACCCACGTTTTTATTCATAGTAACAAACAATATTTCGATCACGTGAGAATTATATTGCTCCTATTATATAATAATTCAGAAATCGAAATGCAAAACATAAATCTAACATGTGTGCGACATCTTATTCAGTCTCCTCCCCATCCGACCCAACATTACATAAACCAAACTCATCCCTCCCCAAGGTAGCTAGTATCAACCCAAACCCCAATTTACCCCTAGCTTTAAATCCAGTAAACAAAATAGTTAATTATCATATATCTAATTAATGAGCATGTATATTGAATGTTCATCTGCAGCTTGAACACACAGTAAGTACCTCTCAAGTACCCAACCAAAGAGTCTTTTGTCTGAGTTTTTTTTTTTTTTTAAGACAACCCACCAGAACAAAGGGGGAATCAAAACTATATATATAATATGGTTTGCACATACACAGCATGTCCATCCACTTGCGCGGCCGCAGCTACTGAATGTACGACCGCATCAAAAGTGCATACACTTTGGTCCCAATCAATTTCTTTCTCAGCTGCATGTGCGTCGTCCGCTTATTAGGGCGCAAGTTGGTTGTTCTTTTCATTTCCACCAAAGACAAAGGGAGTAATTCAAATTTGTTAAGCAAGCAGGGGGCTGTTTGCAATATTCCTATATAAATTACCAAATCCATCATTTTTAAATTACAACTCTGACTCGGGTTTTGTATTTTTGTGGAATTAGCACTTGAATGAATGTTGATATAAAATATTGTTCCCTAATTTATAGTTTAATTAAAAAATCAAAATAGTTAAATAGAAAAAGAACAAAAAAATAAATAATGAACAATATTAGAAATATAAATACATTCATTTAAAGTTAAATAGGTTAGAAAATTAAATGTGAGAAAAGATCAAACATATATTAGAAAGATAAATACATTCGTTCAAAATTTTAAAAAATAGAAAAATTCAGTGTTAGAAAAGATCAAACATAATATTAAAAATCTACATAATAACAGATAAAATTTGTCTAGTTTTGCCTTTCGAAAAATAACAATTAGAAAAATCAGCGTTAAATCTAATTATGTCTTTCCACTAATTAGATTGCTAAAAATTATTATTATTTTTAATAATAACTTTTTTATATTCATCTTTTTGTAAATAAAAATTGATAGATCCTGTTATTTTCTCTTGTATTGCAAAGTGATGGTCACATGTTCGAATGAAAGTTGAGAGAAAAAGAAATAAGAAAAAGCAAAATTATACGAAAACTCCACACCGAAATGGGATTTGAAGACGCATCATTAAGGTAGCGTTTGGAAATACAGTTTGAAAAGCAGCTTTTAGTTTTTGCAGTTTTATGCACACCTTTTGAAGGTATAATGATGATGATTTGAGGGTGTAATAATGATGACTGTTTTATAAAACACAAATTTTGAGGTACAGTTTAAAGATAAAATTTAGTAATGATGATGTATTTAAGTTGACTTGTTTGATAACAGCTTTTAGCTTTTAAATGATGATGTATTTTACTTGATACAACTGCAAAAGCTAAAAACTGCTTTAAGCTTTTGTAATCAAACATGACCTAGTGATTACAAAATCTTGATGGATAAGTGTTCATATTGGAACATCATTAACCATATTCGATTATGTATTTTAGATCGTCTAATTTTTTCAAACAAAAAATCAACCGAACACATGATTCATTCTTCTGAAAATTTATTTCAAAAAGTTATTTAAATTTACATATATCTTTTGAGGGGTTATATGGAACTCAGAAAAATACGGGGTTATGTGAATTTCGAGCTGTTTACAGGGGGTCATATGGATTTTCCCCTCAACACGGATCGCATCACAGGACCAGAAGATTTTTTTTTTTTTTTGGTGGGCCCATTTTGTTCTCTCATTTTTCTTGTAAACCATAACCCCCCCTATTCGGCTTGGTCCGACTCCGACCTGTACTACCAACTTCCACCCCCAGATCTACAAATAATTACACACCTACCCCCCCAAATTAATCACGTCTCCGCTTATCAAATAATACACTTCCAACCAGCACGAGCTACATATCCGGCCTCCCAAGATCCTCCTCTCAATAAAGCCAAGGACTTTCTCGTAATTTCACCCCTCTCTGAAAAAGTACACGGTCCCTAAATATATTCGATGCCGGTTGTCCCACCCCAAAAGAAAAAAAAATAAATCTCCACCGTCCGTTGGCGCAACCAAATCCTGACCGATGAAACCCGCATCAGATCCAGATATTTTACGCCACCCCTTCATGGGCCTCCATACGGCCACGTCTTCACATTTTTTTTTTAGGGTTAAAAACATCTAAGTCCCACAAACATTGAAAAATCTATATAAGTCCTTTTTAAAATTCGAACATACGTACGAGTCTCTGAAAACTAAGAAAAATTCAATTATCATATCTGAGTTAAAATTTTCATCCAAACTTAACAGAATATTCTCAGAATATTCCGTTACATATAATTGTGTAAACATTGAAATCCTTATAAACAGTCATAAAAACAAATTAGTCCCTGCAAAAGATAAAATTGCCCCTGAAAGACTTTTACATTAAATTGTGTACACATTGCAGTCTCTATAAACAATCATAAAGACAAATTAATCCATGCAAAAGACAAAATTGCCCTGAAATATTTTTACATTTAATTGGATAAATACTACAGTCCTTATAAATAATCGTAAAGACAAAATGGTCCCTGTAAAAAACCAAAATGCTCTTGAAGAATGCATTCTACCAGTTAAAATATTATTTTTACATCCAAATTGTGATCTTCATGTGGAGTATGATTGATAGGATAAAAGATGAATAAATAAATAAATAAATAATATTATTTGTCTTTATGATTGTTTATAAGGACTGCAATGTCTACACAATTAAATGTAAAAATCATTCAGGGGTATTTTTGTCTTTTACAGGGATCAATTTGTCTTTACGATTGTTTATAAATATTATAATGTTTATTCAATTAAATGTAAAAGTCTTTGAGGGACAATTTTGTCTTTTGCGGGGATTAATTTTCTTTATGATTATTTATAGGGACAGCACTGTGTACACAATTTAATGTAAAAGTCTTTTAGGGACAATTTTTTCTTTTGCAGGGATTAATTTGTCTTTATGACAGTTTATAAGGACTTCAATGTCAACACAATTATATGTGATGGAATATTCTGGGAATATTCTGAGAATATTCTTTTAAGTTTGGATGAAAATTGAACTCAGGGATGATAATTGAGTTTTTCTGAGTTTTCAGGGACTCGTACGTCTGTCCCAATTTTAATAGAAATTTATATGGGCTTTCTCATGTTTGTAGGGACTTAGATGTCTTTAAGCCTTTTTTTTAAAGGTTAAAAAGACGTTTAAGTCCTTGTAAACATATATATACCCATATAAGTCCTTGTAAACTTGAGGAAGGGCAATTACATCCCTAAAAACACAGAAAAATGTCTAATACATCCTTACTATTAAATAATTTTTAACCAATCATGGCTAAAATTATCCATAGATATGATTTTACTATTATACCATCCACAATGCATAGCATGAAGATTAAAATGAGCTTTTTAACTTGTATAATCACCTCATCAAAATGTAAAATAAAAAATCTAAATAATATCTATAGTATATTAAATACAATATATAAATAAAATCATATTTATGATTACAATTGTTTGAAGGGTTTTTTAGTTTTTAGTCCCTATAAACATACCTATTTAGATATCGATTCCTCACTTTTTTATATTTTAGTTTTAGTCCCTAAATTTAAAGGATATGTTCCTTTTTAGTCCCTACGAGGGACTAAAAACAAAATCAAATAATTCAGGGATAGTTTCCTCGCAGGGACTAAAAATGAACATATCCTTTAAATCTGGGAATTAAAACCAAAATATGAAGAATTGAGGGACCGATCACTAAATCTATGGTTTATAGGGACTTAAAAATAAAAATCCCTTGTTTGAAATAGAAGAAAAAAAAACAATAATAATAAAGTAGTACGCAACAATAATGTTAAAATCTGCAAAAAAAAAAAAAAAAAAAGAATTTAAATGAGTTTGATCAGAGCCAAAATGGTTATTTAAAAGGATATATATGTTTTTTTCTATTTTTTCTATGATTTATATAAATGTTTAATTTCACACAGATAAAATATTATAAGAATATATTGTCAAATTTGATAAAAAATTAATCTATGAACTAAATTGATTTACTATAACAGTTTAAAGGACTAGTATGTCCGATTCTAAGTTTACAAGGACTTATATGGATCTATGAATATTTTGAGGTACTCAAATATCTTTAATTTTTTTTTAATTCCTCCTACGTCACATGTTTCATTAAAATTAAAATAACAAAAAAAAACGTGTGGACATGGTTCGCCCGTTCCGTCAGAGACCTTATCATTCCGCGCGGAGGAGAAGGAGTATATGATAAGGAGGTGAACCGAATCGAAATAATTAAAGGCGGTGCGAGAAACGATGCGAGCAACGCCCGCGTGAACCTATTAAATACCAACAAATAATAAAACAACAAAATATTTAAAAATAAGTTCTTTCAGAGGAAAGAAAGTAAACGTGGTCGAGTTGTGATTATTATTATTATTTAAATATTGAGATTTTGTTTTTTATTATCGAAGATTTTTTTATTTATTTACCGCTATAAATAGTACCCCAACCCCTCCTTGTCTTCCCTTCTTTTTTTTCTTCGCCGGATATGTTTGGAGTACAATTTCGTGTTTCTTTTTAGTTTTTTCTCCCTCTTTTGAGAGAGCGATTGTTCTTCTTTGTCGTAAGTCCTCTCTCAATCTCTCCTGATTTGCAGATCTAGTGATTTAGATCAATTCTTTTTGCAAGAAATACGTTGTTGATTGATCAGATGTTCGTTTTTTTTTTGTTTTTTTTGTGAAAACAGTTATTATCGGTGGAGATCTACCGGTGCAAATTTTTCGTGTATCAATTTTTTATTTGTGTGTATAATCGAAGATGAACCGCGTCGGAGTTTCACCGAACGGCCTCTCCCTCTGCGACGACGCGGCAAGTCTGTTCGGAACCGACCGGAGGGAGCCTCTCTGTTGCCCTAAGCCTCGCCGTCTATCCATCGCCGTCATCGACTCCATCCGGCCGTTGCGATGGCAACTCAGGTAGAACAAATCCGATTAGGTTTTCCTATTCAATCGATCCGTCAATCAAAACGCCGATCTGATCTTTTTTTGGTTTTTGCAGAACCGATTTGAACGAATCCAGAGCCGGAGCCGATATTATGGATCTGATCCTCGCTAAAGTGAGTATTTTATTTTTAGTATATATATAAACCGTCTGATCCTGTATTTATATATTTGTTTAGACGTTCTCCATCGGATTCTCCGATCAGATATTCGTTCTTTAACGTTTGATCTGACTATCCTGATCTTTTGCAGGAATCGTACGGTTACGATCGAGCAGGGAGCGTCGCTTCATCCCCGCCTTTTTTTTGCGGTTCTCCGCCGAGTCGGGCGGAGAACCCGGTGGTTCAGGACGCCCGGTTCGGAGAGGCGAATCCGATGGCGGCGTCTCCGGTCCAGTCAGGGTTCTCACCATCCATGTCGCCTCGGAAAGCGTGCTCGACCTCCCGATCCAAGTTCGGGCTCACCCAAGCCGCGGTCCGGGTCGAGGGGTTCGACCCGGATCGTCGCGGGCGCGGGATCACGGCCGTCGCTTGATTGGTTCCCCAAAAATTGTCGCGGAAATCGTAAGTGAGAGAGAGATAGAGAGAGGACATTAGATGTACATTTGTGCCATGAAAAACCAAAGTTGTATAATATGTAGATTAATTTTTGTTTTTTTGTTTTTTTTTAAATAAAAGAGTTGGGGAATTGCATAAGTGAAACCCCTCTCTTTTGAATTTTTAGGCTTTTTGTTTCCTGTGTTGATGAGGCCAAGGCGAAATCATGTAATTTTTGGGTTTTTTTTTTTTTATGCCTTGGAAATTTGTGTGTATATAAAAAAAATCTCTATCATGTAAATAGAGTTAGGTCATTATGACCATTTCAAAGAGTCTGGTTTTTGAAGGAATTGAATTCAAATACGGTGTGCTTTTGTTGTGATTATAAAAAAAAAAAATTGGAGAATCGAAAAATCTGAAGGCGTTTTGGTTGGGAGCCGAATTAATGTGACGGGTACGTGACGCTGATGTGTTGGGTTTCATGGGAGGTCACCGGTCACACATGGTGGGGACCGGTTTTAAAAATTCACATGGGGACAAGAAGGGAAGAGATTGTCTGGCTTGGTTTTACCTTTTCAAATGTGGTTGGAGCCAGTTTTCCATGTTCGTTGGCCTTGCTCTCCGGTCTCTTATTATCGTCGTTTGATGTGTGAACGGATGGTGAGGATTTATTATTGCAAGGGATTACTGATTGGATGGGGATTCTGTTTTTGACGTTATTGGTGTTTGGAATAGGTGTTGTTCGTGTTTTTTTTTTTTTTTGAAAATCATATTTAAAGCATCTCCCATTCAAGTCTCCGAATATGGACATTTATGTGAAGCAATCATTCTTTATTTTTTTTTATCATTTTTAAAATTATATGAAAATTGATTAATAAATATTATTATCTATTTATATAAAAATTATACCATTGGAAAGATCATATTAAGACTTTAAAATGAGTCTACTATTAAAATAATTTTTTAATTAAATAAATAAAATAATTTTTGAATAATCAAACGAACGAGGATTAATTTAAAATCAATTCTAACATAGTCTCACTTTGAAGGTTTCGATGAGATCTTTCCAACTATAGTATTTTTATTAAAAATGAATTAACGGATTTAATTATAAAATTGATTTGTAGGTGACCTCCAATTTTGGAGGGTTAAAATCCAAATCTCCAAATTTGAAGGTGGATATGGAGTGTGGTTGGAGCACAACACCCTCCAAATTTTGAGATATGGAGTGTAGTTGGAGATGCTCTTAGGATCTATTTGGAAAAGGGTCTCAGATCTTTTGGATTTGCATGAAGTTATTTTTTTTAAACTTGTTTTCAAATAAAAAAAAACTGTGGTCAAAAGTCGTGAATTATGTGAAAAGTGTTCACAATCTGAGTTTTTTTTTATAAAGTGTTGACAGACAACTGCTTGTAAAATCAGTTTTAAATCTAACTTTTGCTTAAAATCACTTTTGCAATCGTGCAACTAAACGTAGCTTTAGTACAATATACTATACACTTCGGTAGCTTAATATATATTGATGTTATTATAATGAATAGATAATTGAGAATCACTTCTAAACCATAGGCAAATTACAAAACGGACAAAGTTCTCATTTTCTAAAGAGGTTTTTGAACGGTTTTATTTTTATTAATATACCCCCGATTTTATGTAACCCCCTATCTTGGAAACTGTTTGAAATTTATATACCCCTGATTTTTCTTGAAGTCTATATAATCCCCCTAGAAACATCAATGTAAATCTAAATAGCTCTCCGAGTTAAATTTTGTTGACAAATGAAAATATTATGAAAATATTATGTTTGGTTAACCCTGGATGAAAAAATAATATTCCAAAACCCCCTACAATATATTAAAAATATGAAAACTCTGTAAATGATAATTTTATCCCTTCAGATAAGGTTATAATCTATTTAGAGTGGTAAAATCATCACTTGCAAATGATTTTTTATATTTTTAACGTATTATAAGAGATTTTTGGTATACTGTGTTTTCAATTATGATTAATCAAACAGAATATTCATAAAATATTTCTTATTTATCAGTGAAAGTTCAACTGAGGGGGTAATTTGGATTTACATAATTATGTTTTCAGGGGGTTATATGGATTTCATGAAAATTCAGCGGATTACATGGATTTTAGTTTACCAGGGGTTATTTGAAAATTTCCCTTTTATTATATAAAAAAATCATTTTTTCATTTGAGTCGTGTTTAAGTTGTCTTGCAAAATAGGATATATTGTTCCAATTCTATTTTTAGACCAGTTCTATTTTTAGACCAGTGGGCCACTACAAATATTTTATATTCTTGTTATCTTTCAGTTTACCTACTCAATTGTTATACGGCTGCATTTGAAAAGCATATATAGTCACTTTGCATGTTCCTAATGAAGGTTAATGGCAGCGTTTAGTTCTGTGATTTGATAGCTTTTACATTTATGAAAAGCTAGTTCAGTTTACCTTCTTGTTATTTTTCAGTTTACCTACTCAAATGTTATTAGGCTGCATTTGAAAAACATATATAGTCACTTTGCATATTCCTAATGAAGGTCAATGGCAGCATTTAGTTCTGTGATTTGATAGCTTTTACATTTATGGAAAGCTAGTTCAGTTTACCTTCTTGTTATCTTTCAGTTTACCTACTCAAATGTTATACGGCTGCATTTGAAAAGCATATATAGTCACTTTGCATATTCCTAATGAAGGTCAATGGCAGCGTTTAGTTCTGTGATTTGATAGCTTTTACATTTATGGAAAGCTAATTCTTCAATCGTATAACTAAACAGTTCTATGAGTCCTATTTGCAATCACATATATATTGTGTTAAATTGTACTCATATTGCCATTATTCATGTTTTTTTATAATTCAAATCTACATATAGATTTTACTGTTTGAATGTTAATCCATATGGCAAAGTAAATATTATCTATAATGTTGGGATTATGTCTCGATCCGGTGTATCACATCGGATGACCATGATAAAATCATATTAGGTTGAGCACCTAATAAGTAGAATATTATTTAAGATTTGATCTTAATTAATATTTAAAGTGAATATTCTAAAATAGGAAACAATATTTGTTTGTTAATTAGGAGAGTGAATATCTTCTAATTAATGGAACAATATTTGTTTGTTAATTGTGATATTACTTGGGAATAAAGTTATTTATGTTTATAAATATTTTCTAGGGTTTCTTGGCAGGACTAGACAATGTATACAATCTAGAATGTATACAATTTAGAGATCCTAAAGGAAGGTTGAGAGAGCCTAAGAGAGTTTGTGAGTCTCTTAATGTATCTCAATTATCAAAGTAGATTATTTGTTTTTGCTCCATGGATATAGGCCTAGGCCGAGCCACGTATATCTTGTATTATTCGTATGATGTGATGTTTCGTTCTTGTATTCGATCTTGTGTTTGTTGTGGGCTTCCGCGATTTACCCTTCCCAACATATAATTCATTTTCATCCCTATTGGACTTGAGCTCTATTTCGATATGAGATTGAAATGATGGGATTCCTAAAATCTGGAGTTTTAAATTTAGCCTTTTAAAAACATTATTTTGTTAGCTTTTTACTCACTTGATTTTTTAACTTAGAAAAATAAAAGAATATTTAGAAAAGTTAAACGTTAAAAATATATTTTGATCCGTGTTTGAGAATGTTTAACTTTTCAAATGCAAAATATGCTCAATAATAGATCCATACATGACTTCAGAAAATAAAGTGATGAATGAATACACACAAAACCTATCCGTGATCTGCTTTCCAATTATAGTCATTCAATCAATTTAAATGTTAAATACTTTAAAATGGCTGCTATAAATTCTGGTTTTGGACAAAGGCCGATCACTGAAGGCAAATTGAAACAGTCAATTTGATGTTGATCTTATCTGGTCTAAATCGCTTTGATAATACTTGTTGGGATCCTGATTGTTCTTGGACTACTTATTGAACCATGTCACAGAAATTTTTCTCAAACTGGAGAACAAAAGAATAACAAAAAAACAAAAGAGAGATACATATAAGTGAAGATGTTTATTCAGTGATTAATTGAATGGCCGAATGATCGTGTTCAATCCTATTGTTCATATATTTAAAGCCCCCACTAAACATGCATTTTTCATTGCACAAATCTTTCATTCCAATAGCATCAGTGTCTTTCGAATTTTCCCAGTCTCACCCCAACACATTCAGAAGTCGTCTGAAACTACGCTTTTCAGTTATATATAGTCTCCCATTATCTAAAAAAAATCTCGTAGTCATTGTAGTGTGAAGTGCTATTACCACAATGAATTAATCATCCTATAACATATTAGCTAGGTCTCTAGGATGGAGAATCATCTACGTTAACACATCTTCATCCTCGAATCATGTACGTTCTCAATCCATTTATTCTAAATATTTTATATAGTACTATTACTATATTGTTATAAATAAGCCCCCGTTTGAGTTTGAAACGGGAATAAGCCATCGGATAACCTGGTATTGATTGGAATAGGAGTTTTAACCCGTTTGTTTGCCTAGTATATCATGGAATATCTTATGCACAATAAACTGGTATGAAATGGTATATGAATTTCAACTAACATCTGGAATTAAAGTTATCATAGGCTATTTCACCCAAAAAATATGTGGGCCTACTATTAAATCAACTGTTATCACATCTTATAAATTACATGTTAAATCAACTATCATTATTTTTTCACCTACTATAAATCATTATCCATACTTTATTTATATTTTACCCAAACAACAAAACATTTATTTTTACGTTTACCAACGAGAATAATTCAAAATACAACCAAACACAAAATCACGTTACCCTTATTTATACTCACTTATGTCGGAATAAATGTATGTTAAAGAAAAATAGATTGTAATATGTGGTGGGTGCTTGGGAATAGTCCCACATCGAAAAATTGAAAAAGACTTTTCCACTTCATAAGTTAACACACTTCTAGAAGGGTGTCATGGAAAAAACAAAGGGGGTACCACACATGCTATACATGTACGCGCGTATGAGCATTTTAACGCATTTTGGGCGTACGCACATAGGCGCATTATTATTAGGCGCACTTAGCTCCTGTGTGAAGATAATATGATAAAAAAGTTTTTTTTACTGGATTTCTTATTTTTGAAATTCAAACTGTTTGGTCAACTGACACTCCTCCAATGCATGCATCCCTTCATATTTTCATAACAGGCACCTCTTCCCACAGGTAATAACTGAAATTATGAAAGGATGCAAAGACATCCCTCCAGGACTTATTTAAAGGGTGTTAATGGAATACTTTGAACATCAGTTTTGTTTTGAAGAGTGTTGTGAGAGTTCCTCAGAGTTGCTATCTGCAGACTCTCAGAGTTTGTTGTATCCTAGAAGTGAATTTGTCAAAACCTCTTAGCAAACTCATTTTGAGTAGGAGTAACTATCATTTTAAAGATAGTGAATCATCGCGCCTCAAACTCAATCATCTTCCATGTCTACCAAATTTTCTCTACAATATATACGCAAGAATAATTCATATTTTCATTCCAAACGGGGGCTTATTAGTTAATGTAGTATTGTTTATTGCGTACTTGACAATATCTTATTGTTGTAAAATTTTAAAACCATAAAGTTTTCTGAGTGTTATAACAAATGGTTCGGGATTTTTAGTTTTAAGTCCCCACAAACCATCATATTTAGTGATCGATCTCTCCCTTCTTCGTATTTAGGTTTTAGTCCCAGATTTAAATGATAGTTCCTTTTTAGTCCCTGAGAGGGATTTATCCATAAATTATTTAATTTACTTTTTAGTCCCTGTGAGGGACCTATCCATGAATTATCCTTTAAATCGGGGGACTAAAACCTAAATACGAAGAAGAGAGGGATCGATCACTAAATATGATGATTTGTGGGAACTTAAAACTAAAAATCCCATGTTTTTTCAATTTATTTTTGGGAAAACGAAGTAAAGTTGGTTTTGCTAATGTAGGGTATAAAACTATGAATGGTTTTTTTTATAGTGTTTTATGTATAAAATTTGCATTATCAATATTTTTTTGCAAAATGGAGTATTTTGTTTCCATGCTTTCACCCAAATAAACAAAAAAGAGGAGAGGATAAAAATCAAAATGAGAATGTGAAATTAAAAGAAATTATGTTTGGTTTAAAAAGCATGAAAAGCATGGAAAGAGGTGGTTTAAAAACAAAAATTAAGAGATTATGAAATTAAAAGAAATTGTGTGTGCGAACAAGTGGTTTAAAAAGTCACATGGTGTATAAATGTTTGAATCTAAATTTAAAAATTTTTAATTTTTCAAATGCAGGATCTATCTAAACTCATATTCATAAAAAAATCTAAAATTTTACGAATAAGCTCAAATGTACAAGAAACTAAATAAGCCTAATATGTACTTAAAGAAAAACTTGATAAAGGATTTCTCAAAAGAATGAGACAAAACATAAGAAGAAATTGAAGCATCTTGTCAACATAGAGGGCTCCTTGAAGTACACAAACATCATGTCACAATTTATTTTCAAATAATTTATCTGAATCTTGTGAGGAAAAGTAGGAGACCTTTTGACAGAAAGTGTGCACATCATGATTAAAAAAAATAATTTTTTTTTTTTTTAAATCATACACTCATATTTTAAAATGCATGCATTTATATAAATAAAGTATATTTAATAAATTTTTTTCATGATTAAGAAATAAAAATAAAATTTGGGTCATATATTATGATAGATATATTATGATAGTGCAGTATATATTATGTTATCATAATGCAAGAGGTTGAAAAATAAACTGTAAAATAGACTGCGTGTATCAGTACTAAAAAATAACTTGTGCGGAGCAACAACTAATTAAATGGGCCTGGTTCAAGCGATGCCCTTCGCAGATCCAAAACAATGTAGACCTGATCCAGCCCACATAATCGTATAGAATGTGCACTTGTGGACAATGGAAAATGACATGACAAATTCATAAAAAACTTAGATTTTTTCATGTATACCATAAAAAATATGATATTTATTTTTATACCATCATAAATAAGGTATTTATTTTTATATCATTAGAATTTTTCTTAATATATAAATGTGCCCCTCTTTTATCCTTTTTAACCAAAATAGGCCTTAACTATAATTAGTTTCTTAACCAAGAAATAAAATTAACAAAAATAACATTAATATATAATATATTTTTTTCATAATGTAAATAATCAAACATAATAATCTAATTAATTTTATTTTCCTTCTAAATCAGTCGTGATCCATTCACCCTTCTTCTTTCTTTTTCTTCCAATCAAGATTTAATTTTTTAAAAAAAATTATATTTTGTAATATATATTATTAAATGTTCTCAAAATAATTTTATTTTATTTTTTCAAATGTAAATATTAATAATTATTATATTCATGCTAATAAAAAAATTTTATGATTAATTTTTAGTTTTTTGGATTTTAGATGAAATTTATCATTTTCATGTTAAAATAAATATATTTTATTTTTATAAATATTGTATTTGGTAAGGTTAAATATGAAAAAATTTAAAAAATAAGGATAATTTGGTCTTTTCTCCAAGACTTTAACGGTTTTATGAAAATTTGGATGGAAGTTAACTAGAATGGTAAATATGCATAAATTCTACATATTTCAATTGTATAAAAATAAATAGTTTATTTAAAATGATGCAAAATTAAATATCATATTTTTTAATGGTATATATATAAAAAAACCAAAAACTTAATATAACAGTTAATGTAAGTAAAAAAAAATAACGCTAAAAATTAGTATACACTGCACGCAATTCTATATATCATTTCCCGGAGTTTCATAGGCACGCAAGAAATCAAATGGATCGGAAGAAGAAAAGAAAACTTGATCACATGATTTCTAACGCACCTTAACTTCTGTAAATTATAACTTTGAAACGTATATCGGAATAGCTAGTTCAACATATTTTAACTATAACGGTTATGTCATTATGGTAAATTTTGGAATCAAAATAAAATTATCTCGGATGTCAAATTGACGGTTAAAAGTTAACTTTTTTTTATTGTAATTTTTGTTTGTTCTAAATTAACATAATAGTTGTCTCTTTTATTATAAGGATATTTACGGCTGTTAACATTGAGATAGAATTTCTTTCCTAATATAGGAAATAAATAAAATCTTTTCAAATAAATGTTAGGAGATTTGAGGAGATTCTGGTCTATTGCTTGCGCTTCTCTCCTGTGTAAATAAATTCCTTAATCATGAAAATAAATCAAACTATATCATTTTGAGTTTTGTTTTGGTTTTTTCTATTATTTTTGTCATTTTTGGTGGAATAGCACATGCATAGAAACCGATTGTTCTGACATGTTCGTGAAGAATCAACAAATTCGTTGAAGTCTGTACATCCCACATCCATTCGTGTGAAGGTTGATAAGATTTGTGGAAGAGCATACTCTACGACACATAATCAGCGAAATACAACTCAATTAAATAATATGATAAAATATTTCAATTTATTAATTTTACCTTTCCAACGGTAAGATGAAATTAAAAATATGATCTACAACAATCTCAATCAATTTGTCATCAAATATAAGATTTCAATACCCAATGTGCATGTCATTATTCTGACGACAATAAGTGAACCCATACAACAAATGGAATAAAGTGTTGAGAATCCATGTGAAAATCCACAAGGAAAATGTTCTTTTTTTGAAGCAAATGGTAGGGCATTTTATTCAATCAAATTTGATAGGTGCTCAAAAGGAAAATACAAAACGATCACTAGCAAATCCTAGTAGAAGAGGATCCTACTTTGAACTCGCCGATCGTGAGCATTACTCAATTACAAATTTACCATCAACAAGTGACAACCATTTTGGCACCCGTAAAAGAGGTCCTAATCCCTTACAAAATGAGAAATAGTGTTCCAAATGTTCTCCAAGTAAAGGGAATCACATGGAAGAGAACATTACTCGTTCTCGCCATATAGCCCAAAATGTAGCGGGGATGAAACTATATGAGATCTTCGCCCAAGTGCTTCAGTTCCCCTCTGCCGGAGGTGCCTCCCTGCGGTCCGACAACTCATCAAGCGAGCTGCAGTTTACATTTAGTCCTGACATTGCCCCCACTAATCTCCATACTTGTCGAGAGGGAGCAATTGATGAACAGATGCTCCACTGATTCTAGCTTCAAATTGTAGAACAGCAGGCACAACATGTCCACTGAACTCACCCTACACAACTTGGTGAGAACACTTTTTTTGATATAGTCACACCAAGACCCAAACTCTTAGGGGAATCTTAGGACATCAAATCTCCTTGACTTTACATGACACCCGAACATGAAGCTGACGTTCCCTCCGCCACCCTTTTTTGATGCCTAAACGCATTTCACAACCTTTTTTTATTATTTTGAAAATAGTTTTTTACATCTAATAATGCATGTATTTTTATAAGATAAATAAAATATAAATTATATGAACTCATTTATGATATGTACATGTATACATCATTATAGCGTGTATAAATAGTTAACAAGGAAAATGATAAATCCAGTCCTATGTCTAATAAAGAGCAAGCCTATAGCGAGTTGTCCATTTTTTTTTTTTTAATGATAAATCTAAGCAACCTTTACCCCCATATGATATGAAACATAAGACAAGAATAATAAAGAATAGATGAGAATAGCTAAAAAAAAGTTATTTGTTTTAATAGAATAAACCCCGATAGTTATGTCTGGATAAGCTAGAATAAGGCCTGATAACTATTCTTAGGAAATGGTGGAATTGCTTATCAAGGCTTATCTATGCCAATAAATAAAAATACCATTTTCTGTCATTTTAAAAAATTTATCTTACCTAACAGACTCACAGATTCAAAAAACTGTCACATCTATCAAATCAATCATATATCTCTCACACTATTCCCAGGGGGTATAATTGTCATTTAAAAAATCATAAACTCTTATTAATCAATTATCAACCATTTATCATCACTTTATCCAATGTGAACCAAACAATAAAAAAAGTCATTTTTACGAATAACAAAAAAGATAACCAAACAAAAAGTCAGTCTGGATTGTTATTTATCACAGTATAACTATCGGGAGCGAATAACCTAATGTCACACCCCATACGGGGGGTTAGAGAATTGTCAATTTTCTTTTTTTTTTTTATAAAGAAAATATATTATAATCCATTGAAATATATATTGTTATTAAAAATGAAGTATATATATACAATGTACTAGTATATTTTTTCTTTGAAAAAATAAGTTTTAAATTTTCATATATTGTGATAGTGTAGTATACTATGATACAACATAATAAGGTTGGTCAGGTATATGTGACTGTTTTTAAACCACCCCCCCCCCCCCCCCCCAAGCCCATGGGTCAAATGTCAAATGTTATGTTTAGTTCTATTTACAGTCCACTAATGTTTTAATTACTTTTTTGAAGTATATGTCTACCTAATGAAGTACTTTTTTTTATATAAAAAAATAAATAATATACATACTCATATAAAATGACTACATATATTACTATATTTTTTTTTTGTAATAGGGTGTATACCGAGATAATTGAGATTTAGCAAATTTCATATACCACGTTTGATATGGAGACTAAGGGCCCATTTGAAAATATATTTGAAAAATAAGATTTTAAATAAAGTTGTTTAAATAGACTTTAATTCCTTAAAAGCATATTTTCTGCGCTTTTTAAAAAACAATCATTTTACACTAGGGTCTGTTTAAAAACATGTTTGAAAAATAAGATTTTGAATGAAGTGACTCAAATAGACTTGATTATTGAAAAATACATTTTTTAGGCTTTTTAAAAAGCAACATTTTGGTACTAAAAGCTGTAAATAACTTTTTAATTAATTCTATTTTGTCGAATGTGTTTAACAATATTTTTCACCTTTCTGCTTAATTAAAAGTAGAATCATCTTATTTAAGTGTTATCAAACGGGCCTGAGATAATGGAGCTTTAACGTTTGACATGGACAACGTAGTCACAAGAAACAAGGCTACTATATGGATTGAGTTTTATTAGAGCCCATTGAAATTATTGAAATTTAGAGTTGTAGTTTTTTTTTTTTTTTTTTAAGAATTTGTGAAAAACATGGTTTTCAAGGGATTTTTTGTCTCTGTTTTTAGGGGTTGAAGAAAAAAATCACTTGGATTTTTTAATATTTTTATTTATATGTTTCATATTCCTATTTTTCATATCCCAAAAATCTAATATTTAAAGGGTATCATTGTACATTATTTGTCATATTAATTTTTTCATATTAATTTTTTTGTTATTTTCAAGCTTTTTTTTTTATGATGGAAAATAATGAGATTAGGAGATTTTGTCTTTATTTATCATATATTTTATTTCTTTTATAAATATCTTTTATCTCTTTATTCTATCTCTCTTATCCACTAGTCCATTTTATTCTAATTTTTAGTTCCGCTCAGTTCTCTTCCAAGGTGAACCGAGGAATCATTGACTCAGAAATCCTGAAGTCAATCATTCCATATAAATAAATAGTTTCTCAATATCTTGCCCTTAGTCCATTAACCAAATCCCGAATCTCAAGACACATGCCCAATGCACATTATATTCAATGTTCAAGTTCCAAGTCCAACTAAAGTTCCTAACTGATTATTCTTTAATAAAAGAATGTCATGGGTTAAAGTTTGGGGCTGTGTTTGTTGTACAAGGAAAGGAAAAATGAGAGAAAGTAAAAAATTTTATTTTGACCACCTAAAACATGATGTTTGTGCCATATAAACAAAGGAAAAAATTTTGTCTTATTAAAATTAGGAAGAAAAAAATTTCCTCGGAGGAAAAGTAGGGGAAAGTGAGAGAATATGTGATTTTCTCTACACATCAACAAGAACAATCAAATAAAACATTCATGTAAGTTCTCTCTCTCTCTAATCCTTGCTTCTTTTTTTTTATTCAATCTGATTTGATTTATTGAATGGATCAAGATTTTTTTATTTGTTGAATAGATTTTTTTTTTTTTTTGCTTAACCAAGATTGAGATCTTATATCCATTTTTGTGGTTTATTTGAAATCTTAGATTAAGATCTTTTTCAATTCATCAGGGGGCTGGATCAAAGATCTAAAGCAATCAAAATATGCTTTTTCTACATACCCCCAATAAGATTTTTTTTTTTTCTTTTGGAGTAAAATTATTTCCAAATTTTGTTAAAAATGAAAAAAGCATCTAAAAAAAATGAAAACCCTCTTTTGTAAATCTTAAGATTTAAATTTTAAAAAATGGTTTCCAGAGATAACTCTCAAGTTTGTGATAGCTTTCAAAAAATTAAAACCCTCATAGTTTGAAATCTCAAAAGTACATTATAAAGTGAATTTTTGTTCTAGATAATAATATCTATTTCATTTTAGATACAAAAAGAAATCTTGTCGACTGGATTTGATTGTCAGAAAAAACATCAGAAATGTTCTAATGGTCATTTTTTTTTTGTCAGTAGCAATGTAGCATATATCATTTTATTAGAAAAAATATTTGACAATTAATTTAATGTTACTTTCTTATTATATTTAATTTAATTGTCAAAATATATGTTTTTTTCATTTTATATCACTTTCTCGAAAACACCGACGATACATTTTTATTTTCAACCATTTTTCATCACAAGCACAAATAACAGTTTTTATTTTTCATCATTTTTCATTACACGCACAAACAACAGTTTTTATAATCTATTACTTTCTATTACAGGCACAAACAACATATAAACTGGTCAAAGGGGAAATCTTTTTTTTTTTCCATCGCTTCCCTTTTAACTAATATTCATTCACTTTCTTTCATCTTCCCTATGTGATTGTGCACAAACACACCCTAACTACAAAAAGTTTTTTTTATTAGGGTTGTTACACGCTGTCTCATTTGTAATTTCGTCTACAGTTAAATATATCTCGATAACTGTCCAACAAAACACAATAAATTTTGTACATACTTTTATAAATGGATATACATAATTTGTTGAAGTATATATATACTTCATGTTGTGCGTGACACACAAATATTAGGCTAAACACAAATTCTTATAATTATCTCACCAAGAATATAGACATCGAATAAATATATTAAACTATGCATATTCTAAAATATATAGTAAAAATATGAAATAAAAGAGTTAGAGATTAGAAAATGTATCCGAAAATGTGGAAGCGAGTGAAGACACTCTGTCCTCGGTGAATAAGGCCCCCTCACGCACAGGGTTGAATGCATCCTACCATTGAGAGATATGACCACAATAGGTTTTGTTCTTTCGGGGTGCGAGCTACGGAAGAACCACGATGAACAGACTGCGATCCTTTTAGATGCCCAGATAAAAAAGAATAGCTAGAAATTAGTGGATGAATTTCAACACTGGTTTGTAGAAAATTGGAGTGCTAAGTACTCCTCACAGGTTGGTGATGAAAATATGCTGAATGGTGGTTTGTTGATTATGTTGATCATCATACTCTCTCATTTATCAAAGGGTGCATGAGGCCTTTATATAGGCAACAATATTAATTAACCCAATTAAATGATACATGCAACAAATGTATATTCAGTTACATCATTTCATTCACAATGCATGCAATTATGAATTTTTAACCATTGCATACAAATGAAACTGATTTGGAATGAAACGTTGCATGAGGGTATTGCAACCGTTTCAACATCACCCAATAATATGCATTGATTTATTGATATGAATGCATTTTTGGTCACTTAATTCCAACAATCCCCCACTGACCAAAAATGAATAAAACACAAAGTGAAATAGACAGAGGAATGAGACAGATTAATATGAGATGAAGCAAATTGATCTGGGTTGGAACAAATTGATTTGGGATGAAATAAATTCATCTAGGAGTCTTATACCATATAATAGGTGAATGTACTTTTTGGGTTTGAACCTTCACTTAGTGTAAATCATATCCCCCGGAGAAGCCTGAATAGACTAAGTCCTTGAATTCGACCCCTTTAGCCCGGTTTCACTGATCACACACACGGTACATGATATGAGTTCTGTTCTGCGGGGTAGCACGTTACGGCCATGTCTTGTATCCTTTCTTGAGTGCCTTAGATATTTAGCCCAAATCTCAAAGGACGCGGCCCCACGTTCGTGCACTCATATGGGTGAGTTCTCATGGGTGCTTGCATGGACCACACCCTGTCCGAAAAGGACTCGAACCCATTAAGAGCATTAGCTCAACCTACTTCCGCTACAGTTAGCATTGTTACCATAGGGATGAGTTAGAGGAGTTTTTCTTCTACAGTACTAACAAATTTACCAGTACAGCTTCGTTAACCCCTTCAAAACCATCTTCATGGGATCTCCAATCACAATGGTATGGAGCCCACTGTAGATAATTATTTAATAGGCTTAACCCACATCCCTCTTGGTCTCGATATTAAGGACGAGTTATTTTGCAAGTCCTTTAGTGAAGTTTTCTGCAACTTTACAAACTCGAGTTATATTTCCTTAGATATAAGTTGAATCGACTCAAGTTTATTTATAGTTGTCTAGACATTTTTATTTTCTTGTCCCAATATTTTGTAGTCTCTCTCTCAATATTTTTTTTTAATTAATAAGGTATATGTCTTTATGATTTATTTTCACAAATACCCCCACATGTAGAGACTACTCAAAGAATAATTTGAGATATGCATGCATGCAAAGAATATTCTTTACAAATAAATCACAATTTTTTTTAATTTATTTATGCATGCAAGTAATAAAACTTGGTCATTATCACATGAGCGTACAAACATGTTAATTGTAATAACTCGCACATTAACATGATTTTACTATTATAGTATGCAATTGATCAAGACATTTATATGAGCATGATTACCATAACATTATTTAACATGACCACTAATAATTAAGGTAATTAAAAGTTAGCTCTATACTCACGTACCTCGAATAGATCATTTGTCGCTGAATATTCTTCTAGAATACCATAATATAATACACAAAATATGAAGACCACTTGTAGAATATATCCGGATAATTTTTTCAAATAATACCTCAAGAAAAACTAAATAGCATAGATCTTCCATAAAATGATAACTGATAGGCAGAATAAACCTTTTTCAATAGAGCGTGAAACTGGTTTGTGAAAATCACTTAGAAAAACCCTATCTGCAGAAATTGAATATTCTTGCAATAGTCTCTTTGATCAAAATATATAGAACACCATTTGTCAATCAGAGTATGAATGAAATATCACTAGCCAATATTTGACTTCCACGTGTTCTATGATCTCCGATTGATCCTGTATAGTATTAGTATCCCATCCGACTTTTATTAATTCATGGTCAATCATCTGCCAGGAAGCCAAGAACACTAAAAAAAACATTAAAAATTAATAGTTCCATAAAAATTAAATCAAATGCATTAAGGAACATCTCCTACTATCAAAACCCATCATGGGTGTATGCTCATAAATCACCCAAACATTTCATCATATGTAGCACTACATATGCATACATCTATGGCACATATGTATCATGAATGATGTGTCCAACAATTCTAACTTAAGCATGCATATTGAGAATGAAACCCCCACATTAAAATTGCATGAATGCAAGGGATACTTTTTCATATATATATATATTAGAAAAAGCAAATTCCACCGACGATCCTTACGTATTAAATAATCATAGACACTTGTTGTACACTTGTAATATATATATATATATGATATCTGCATATATGATATTATTTATTTTTAAATACTATCATGGATGGCTCACAGTAACCTCCACCAACATGTGTTTGTAAGGTTAATGCTAATAAATTCATGCGGTGTATGAGGCTTTTAAATTGACAAGAATAGTAACAGAAATAAATGACACCCGTATGTGATTAAAGTTTCAGTTACAAATCAAAGAAAGAAATGACACCCGTATGTAATTAAAGTTTCAATTACAAATCAAAACCCATACATTTTGACCCTATCAAACGTTTATCATTTCTTGCATGAAATTATGAAAGATCCTGAAAATAATTGCACAGGGAATAACGTGTTGTCATGCATATATTTTTTAAATTCAATCACTTGTGTGATTATTATCTCAGCATATATGACCATTGGATTTTTAAAATACCCAATTCAAGAAAAAATGCATGCAATTATGAAATCAATTAAACAGATAAAAAATCATACATTTAATGCATTCACTGATAAAACGTCCACATTTCAACATGCATGCAGTAATGTGATCACGCCATAAACAATTTATTTATTTAGTATAATGACTAATCAATAAATATTCATGATCACTAAAATTCATATAACAGTATATTTTTCAAATACAAGCATATTTTACATCATCTCAAATATAATAAAATTATATTAGCACGTATTCATTTCAAATATAAGAATTTGTATACTTATTCACCGAGTTGTTGTGCGTGACACACAAATATTAGACTAAACATAAATTCTTATAATTATCCCACCAAGAATATAGACATCAAATAAATATATTAAATCATGCATATTCTAAAATATATAATAAAAACATGAAATAAAAGAGTTAGAGATTAGAATATGTATCAGGAAATGTGGAAGCGAGTGAAGACACTTTGTCCTCGGTGAATAAGGCCCCCTCACGCACAGGGTTGAATGGCTCCTACCACTGAGAGATACGACCACAATAGGTTTTGTTCTTCGGGGTGCGAGCTACGGAAGAACCACGATGAACAGACTGCGATCCTTTCAGACGCCCGGATCAAAGAGAATAGCTAGAAATTAGTAGATGAATTTCAATACTGGTTTGTAGAAAATTGGAGTGCTAAGTACTCCTCACGGATTGATGATGAAAATATGCTGAATGGTGGTTTGTCGATTATGTTGATCATCATACTCTCTCATTTATCAAAGGGTGCACGAGGCCTTTATATAGGCAACAATATTAATTAACCCAATTAAATGATACATGCAACAAATGAATATTCAGTTACACCATTTCATTCACAATGCATGCAATTATGAATTTTTAACCATTGCATACAAATGAAACCGATTTGGAATGAAACGTTGCATGAGGGTATCGCAACCGTTTCAACATCACCCAATAATATGCATTGATTTAATGATATGAATGCATTTTTGGTCACTTAATTCCAACACTTCATCTTTTATGAAATGAAAACATATATAAATAAAAAACATATATTATTTTTTTTAAAATTAAAACATGTATGCATCAAGTAAAAGTGAAACTATAAATGGAACAGTGTCCAATTTTTTTCAAGCATCTCTGAAAAATAAAGGCAAATCAAAATGAATGGAGAGTGGGTCAAAAAGCGCGGGACCACATAAAAAAAAAAAGATTTCAAATATTGTGCAAGTGACAATATAAGTCAAGTGGGATCGAGCATCTGTTTTCACCTAGCATTAAAAAGTGACAATATAAGTTTAATATAATGTAACCAATAAATGTCATCCGAACTTACGTGTTCTATGCAATTAAACTTTCTAAACAAAGAAAATATTCTTAACACACACACACACATGCAATGTTAATTTGTACCCCTTGTCCCCCAAACCCTCATTAATGCTATGTCCACATCAATGCTAAATAGAAAATGGTTATGCAGTTCACATGCATGCTAACTTCAGCGTATAAGATTCTTACACCAAACACACAATTAAGAGAAAATTAAAGCATCAATTTGATTTTGGAATGAAATAAATTGTATTTTCATGGAAATCATGATAAAAGTCAATATTGATCTCTCAGTAATTTTTTTTCGTTGTCCAAAATTTTCTCCTGTTTTTTTTATCCTTATCTTTATGCAGAATCTTTTCTTTTTTCGCATTATCTCTTTAGAGTCTTCTATATTTCTCTAATCTTATTCTTGACATATATTGCCTTTCTTGTATCTTAACATAAAATACCACTATTTCTTTTTCTTTAATTGTTTTTTTCTCTAAGATATTCTATTTTTATCCATATTTTTTTCTAGAACTAATTTCTTATTACTACAAGGAAAATTATTGACAGGCTCCATTTTTGTAGACTTCAAGTAAGCCCCATATGTATAATTCATATTTTACCCTCTCTATAGTTTTTTCTTGAGCTCTGCTACACAGACCCCATTGTATAAGCCCCACTCATAGGCCCCATAAGGTGTCAAATTTTTATTAGATGTCTAGTTGACTTTTAAAAAAAATAAAGTACAAAATTACCCCTATTTAAATCATGCTAGTTTCTCTTCCGTAAACACCTCCCAAAATTTTCTAACCATTTTTTAAAAACATTAAGCAACTTAAAAAAATCATTTCAGCCGACCTGCTAATATTCGGCGAAAGGCGTCACCACCCCTGGATTCCTTTTCTCTCTCTCTATCATATGAGAGGTGGTTCGATTACCTTTTCAGTCTTCCTCCGGATTCCACATTTTTTTACCATATTGACTTTTTGATAAATGTAATTGACTTTTAACGAAACACTAAGATCAGATAAAAAAAGTCTGTTACATTTTGTAAATATAACTTAGTTTCAAAATATATTGCACAAATAATTCAGTTAACTAAATTTTATTACATAAGGCATGTAAATATCAATTGTATATTTCAAAAATATAGTTGACTTACAAAATATAATGCATAAATATTCATATTAATTTTGAAAATATACCACAATCATATGCCAATATAACATCAAAACTCTATAAAAATCCTCCAAAAAACATATTTAACGTCAAACACCAGATTCAAAAAAAAAAATTGTAATAAATGCAAAAACAAACATTAACAAAGGTCATACCTGAATCGACAGATATTGAAAACTATAGCCAAATCAATCAATTGCACAAAAGGTTAGTTATATTTGTGAATTTAACTAACTTTTACAACATATTCATATAACAAATCAGTTACATTCATAAACGTAACTAACTTACAAAAAATTATATAAATATACAGATTAGTTTGGAATATAGCTATCTTTTGAAAATATGCATATAAGTCTTATAAAAATATGAATGTGTAACTGAAATTTAAATATTAAACAACAACATTCCATATTCAAATTGCAACATCAAATGGTAAACAACTGATATGCTGTATAGAAACCTCGTTTGACATAAAAAACAACTAGAATTAATGAAACAATTGAAAAAACATACAATAAATAAACATCACACCTAAATTGACAGACAGTTCAATGGTAGCCAAATTGATCAATTCTTTTTTTTTTATCAGATAATACTAAAAGACGTCCCAAATCTCAAATCCGATGTTCAACAGACTCTACATAAAAAATTCTGAAATTTTACCAAAACAATAAAGCAGATTATTAAATTATGAAAGCCCGATTTAATTGTGATGAGTCAAAAAAGGAAAAAAAAACATAATTAAATGCTCCCTTCAACCACGATTTAATTGTAATGAGTCAAAAAAAGGAAAAAAAAAACACAATTGAATACCCCCCTCAACCACAATTTAATTGTGATGAGTTAAAAAGAAAAAACAAAAAACACAATTGGATGCCCTCCCAACCGTCCACCATTAAATAAGTTGGGAAGTTACCAAAACTCACCAGAGAGTATAATCGGTAATTCAATCTATGCCACCTCATGTGGCTTATGAGGGGCCTATAAAATGGGGCTTGTGAATCATTTTCCTTATTTCTTTATTCGGTAACTGTTCCCATAATTAAGGAGACAGTAATAATTACTCTCTTCCACCTATATAGAATTAATGACAGTGACAATAAATTATTTCCATTTGTAATTCACGTTTCTTATTTGTTTTTGGATTTATTCTAATAGAATTATTTATACACCTATAATCAATAGTTCATTTCCTTTTTAAAACACCATTATTGTTTTTAAAAACACCTAGCACCAGATCGAAATGATTTATGTTTATGCAGTTGTGTGTAATTACTTGATTTTACAAATTTATATTTGTTGAATCTGGTCTTTCATAGTAAATTAATTTTTATTGGCATGTTCTTTCATTTTAGATAATCTAACACAAATCTTCTAAATTCATTTAAAATTTTCTTTTTTGTTTGATTTAAATTTTTTATTTAAATGTGTAATAACACTCATACATTGTTTTTTTAATTTTATTTGAAAGTGAGTTACATTTCAAAAGAAGTCAGTTATATTCGTAAAGAGTCAGCTACATTTATATAGTCAGTTACATTTTCCTTGGAAGGCAATCCGGAGAAGGATTTCATTGTTGAAGTTGAACAACAATGTGCAGAAAAATCGTGCAAAGTGTTGGATTGACATTTGATTCAGAAGAAATGTATGTACGTTAAAATGATATTTGATTATGAAGAAGTTAGTTACAATTTGAAATAGATAATTCCAAATAATTTACATGTGATTTATATTTTTAATAGAAATTAGTTACATTGAATGAAAATTAGTTACATTATGTACAACAGTAACATAAAAAACATATAATGATCAAAGAAAGATAAATCATGATAAATACACATACAAACCAATAAATGTTAAGGTCGTTGAATTAAAATTAGTTATAATTTGAAGATAGTTACATTCATCATAACAATAACATTAACCAAACTGAATAATCATATTCCTTAAAGTTGTTTACATTCCTCTAATAGTTAATTACATTTTTTGAAACACGGTTAATATTGTGTATTTCTTGTCTTTTAGTTACTCTATCATTTTTTGACCTGCAGCAATTGATATTACATGTCATACACATGTAAACGTACATGCTCTTAAAATATGACTCCACATACATAATAGAATACATACATACAACAATTATACATACACGAAGTTAGTTACATTTCAAAGATAGTTACATTTTGTAACTTTAAACAAACTGAAAATAAGAATGTGTGTTTTTTTCTTAAAAAAAAAAAGATTTCACATATTTTTTTAAAAAGTGTATTGTAATATCACATTGTATAAATTACAACTACTAAAGGATCGTTTGAACTATCGTTGAAAAGGGTAGCATAGTTTGTTTCCTCATTTTGCACCACTAAAATAATGAGACTTCTTTGCAGGGCAGTCATCTTTGAATTGAACACACATAAAAGGAAGATTAGACATCCATAAAAATAAAAAAAGGCAGACTAGAAGAGGTCCCCTCACTCTTTGAAACTTCTTGGTGGATGGGTTTGGATAAAATTTTATGATCAATATATCATGTGATATCAAGAAATGTACATGTCTCAAATTTTGAAAAGAGAATGGAAGACAAAACTGAAAAAAACGCCACAAAAAGAGGGAAATGGAGTGAGAGATTGTGTGTTTTAATTAGAAGTAGAATTGTATTTTGTTTTTTTGCCTTTTTGTAAAAGTCAATCGAGTAGCCAATAACATTTTGACACCTCATGGGACCTATGGAAGTGACTTATAAACTGGAGCCTGTGTAACAAAGCTCTTACTATAAATATAGGTAAATGTTTCTTATTTTGAATTATCAATACAATCATAGAATCAGGGTCGGCCCTGAGATTGACAAAATGAAATGGGGCCCTAGGCATGTTTGTAAAAGGGTCCCCTAAATTTTTTTTTCTTTCTAATTTTTATTATTATAAAAAAATTATATTTTTAAAAGTTTAATTTATATTTTTTAAAACAACTAAGCCTAATAAAACAAAACAAACAAAACTAACATAATATACAAACAAGTTTTTAAAAATTAAACAAAATAATTCAAAAATAACAAATGAAAACACAAAGCCGAAATAAATAATAAAAAAGAAGATAAAATTAGATGAAAGAAATTGACAAACAAACCAAAATAAATAATCTTAAAAAAAATGTGAACTGAGTTTCTTCTCTGTAAATCAAATAACAAATAAATAAATCCCAATAAATAAGGAATAACTATAAAATATGAAAAAATTTAAAACAAAAAAAAAATTAAGTACAAAATAAAATAAAATCCTAATAAAATAGAGATGAATAACATATTTTAGATTTTTGGGCCCTTGAAAAAGTGGGGGTCTTAAGCGATCGCCTATACTCAGGGGTTGGCCATGCGTAGAATGATCTAAGTATAAAATATAAGTAGTGTGTGTAAATCCCATGCTTGTATGCATGTGTATTAGAAAAAAACAATGACCGGTAGGTGCGTGGTGTGAGTAGTGTTGCTTAGTGGATCATTATTGTTGTAACATATTTGTTTAAATTAATAAAATGTTCTGATTTCTTGCGCTTTTGTGCTTCAATAATTTCAACTAATATCTTCCAAACTATTTTCCACCATAGTAAATAATCAAATTTGCCTAGGAGAGGCCTTCCAGATAGCTTTAGAGGAAGACCGGTTTGATATCATATGGTAGCGTCTGGACCATGTAGAGATGGAGGTTTTATAAATAAAAGTATTTTCTATATCAAGTTCTCCAACTCTTGTGAACAGCCTTTTCACATGGTTTTTCTTTCTATTATAATGATTTTTTTTTCTATTTTCTCTCACCCTATTCAATCAGTGTCTATTTTTATTACGATTGGAATAGAAATTAGTCTATAATTTTGTTTTAAAAAAAGCATAGTAAATAATCAAAGTGGACAATTATCTTCGAAACTACATAAATGTTTTTTTTTTTTACTTCGATTAACGCGCCTATTTTTCAAAAGTGACGACAATGACTTTAGCTTTCAAAAGAAAGTGATAACAATGACTTTTCCATATTGTATGAAAGAAGATGCTGCACCACCCACCATTCCTTTTTGGAAACTTACTAATTGTATGTATAACTCATTCTGATAATTTATCAAATAGTCTTATTTTTTAAAATAAAATGATAAGGTGACACCTTTCAATTCTACCACGTATTAACTGGATATATTTTTTATTTTACAAATTTTTTAATGAGACGTGATTTAAAAAAAATATTTTTATATTAAAATTAAAAACTTTTCAATCAACGTTGATGTCATTATAATCAGTTTTATAATAAAAACCGACACAATATCGATCTTGTCAATTAATAAATCAAAGTCCATTTGACAAATTGCCCTCATTCGAAGCACCAATTCTAAAGCCATGTAACCACATCTTTTGAAGGTTCAATTAGATGGTCTAATAATAACAAGCTTGACACTGACATACAATTATATGGTCATATATTTCGAAATTGAATTCAATTGTTTTCACACTCATCGGTACATATCTATTTTCAATCAACAAATGACACATGTCACAAATAATTTTAAAATTTTACATATTTATCATGTGATAAGACACATATTATCCACATTGAATCACATATCTAATATTACACATAAACATCAGTTAACCACACATGTGCACATGTGCTGTGAACCAAATGGAACAGAATTGGCCAGAGGAAGACAGAGTGGTGCAGGCATAGAATAGGAAAGTAGGACAGAGTTGGAATATGTGCAGCCTGATTTTCCAAGAACTATTAATTGGTACTGTCTCGAGCCACATTAATAGAATCCGTCCAAGAGTGCTGCAGAGCCAGGCCAAAGAATTGTTGCTATGTATACAATTTACATACATTTTGGGTAATGGATTTGATTCTGTTTCCCGTTCAAATATGTTTGAATTCTAGTTATTTTAAGTTTAAGAGCCCGTTTAAAAAGAAAAAAGACATAAATTATCTTAGGGTTTATATCTATATTCAGAATTGTTGACTTTATCAATGGAACGAATGATTTTATGTTTGATTATATTTTCAGTTATTCTCGTTAGAAAACGTAATAATAAAAGTTGAAGTGTGTTTGATTGATGAAGAATAAAATGTAAAATGATGTAAAAAACTAATTTGACATGTGAGCTCAATTAATATATAAGAGGTGATAACACGTGATTTGATGTGATGACATGTGATTTGATAGGTGAGCCTCCTTATATTAATAGAAGAATAACATTGTTGCATGGAGGGACTCGAAATACAAATACTAGTTTATTCATATCTAATTCAACATAGCTATACCCCATTTATATCACCTATCCAATTTTTTACCTATATTCCTCTATATCCCTCTTATTCTCCGTTTTATTTCCCATCCAAACGGCACCTAAAGGTTAAAAAAAAAAAATAGAAAAATATATTTATGATTAAGTTCGTGTAAATACCATGTTTACACGATGCACATTATTTATGATTAATTATGTTATCGAAACATTCTCAATAAAAAAAAAATCAAAATTTTCATAAGAAATAATATATTTGAAGAACCGTTACCAATTAATAAAATACGGACATTTGAAGGGAAAAAAAAAAATTTAAAAATAAAAAGCATAATTGATTTGGAAGGCCTTGTGCATTTGTCAGATAATAAAACGATAAAAATCAAAGATGAAATGTTTTAAAAAATAAAACCCTGAATCATTAAATATTTGTTGTAAATGAATGATATGATTTATAAATGATTCACTGCAAATTCAATAGTCAATTGTTCTCGAACTTCAACTAATAATTCCACCAAACATTACCCAAAAATTATAAAAACATGAATTAAATACACATTCAACACGAACTCCTCCCCATAAAAAAAAAAAACAACTAAAAAAAAAAAAAAAAACCTTCTGGTCCGTTTCAATCTCAGGTCACGGGACCCGGTTCAACGTTCAAGTCTGGCCGGCCCACCGCCGCCGTCACCGTCGCCGTCGCCTCCTCCTCATCCGCCACGGCCGTGACCTTCCCGCCGGCGTCGGACACCACCTCAAAATCCTCCTCCCTGAAGCATATCGGCCGCCGCTCTTCCGCCTCCGCCGCCGCCCTCCGCTCCGCCCCGATCACCCGCGCCGCCTCCCTCATCCGCCGCAGGATCGCGAAGAACTCCTCCACGTCATCCTCCTCCGCCGCAGCGACCGCCACCGGAAGGCGACGATCGCGCTCCGAATCGGCGGATCGGGCCCTCTTCTTCTTCCTCTTCCCTCCGTCGATGACGCCGTCAATTCTCCGTTTGTTTCGGTCCTCCATTTCTGTTTTTCTCTTAACGGCGTTAGATTTGCCGTCTCGTTTGGAGGAGAAGCGTAGGAGGTCTGGAGACGCGTCTTTATAGGAAGGGTTTCGTTTTTGCTGATGTCAGATAGTGAGGTCTGCTTGCGTCATTTGATGCCTGACGTGGGTCAAGTGACGTCGGCAGAAGGGGGGTTCGAGTCTGAGAGGAAGACTCGGACGAGTCAACGACTCAGGATTGTTGTAATCAATGTTTTAAATGGCCCCAGAATTTAAGCGTCACCCATAAACGCGTCACCCATAAATACCAATAGCTGTCAATATCTCCTTCATTCTTTATTTAATTTTTTAAAAAGATAAAAACGGTAAAGATAATACTGACATTTTTTTATATTTAAATTTTTTTATTCATAAAAAAATATTCCTTTATTGATCTCTCATCGATGATAATGTATAACCATTTTCTGAAAAAAAAAAAAATTTACCCTTCTATGTCATCCGTCACTTCAAAAATCTATTCCGACTGGTCTCCTCATCTCCGACGACCGGTATCACCACCTTTGGATTCTTCTCGTCACCTTCTATCGTATGAGAGGTGGATTGACAACCTTTCAAACCCTCATCCGGTCACCACCTCCTCCGTCCTCTACCCCCATCTTTTTTCAGATACAGAATATATTAGAATTTCAGATACAGATATAGATGAATATATTAGTTTTTTCAGACACGGGGATACAGATTTGGATATAGTTCTATTAGTTTTTACAGATACGCATGTATCTAAAAAATTTAGATACAAATACAAATACAATCATCAGAGATATCTTATGTACATTGTTCATTTTTCTATATAAGAAAAGTGATTTATAAACATGTATACGAATCTGAATAATGTGATTCATTTATTAGATAATCATTTTCACAAATGTATGTCAAAATTGTTTATAATGATTCATCTTCGTTTATTTGTTGTATCTGAAAAGCATGTTTTACACATGTATCTGAATTCAAACTAAAAATGTCGAAATGGAACATCAAATTTTATATACCATACCACCAACTAACAATGTTTAATTACAATTGATTACATCCAATAATTTTTTAAAATTCCACAGGAGTGTAAATGGTGTATTATTATCTTTCATTTTATAATCTAGCATATATTAGATTATAACGAATATCTATATGTATCTGAAATTAGTGTAGTGTATCTGAAAATTATCCGTTGTATCGGAAAACTTGTTTAACATATATATTTGAATCCGATTAAATAATGTCGAAATTCAAATGAAATAATTTTGGTTTATATGCTAATAAGCCATTGCTTTGATGATTAATAAATATCATTAAATATACATGACAAAAACAAATTAAAATTTCATCGATCTACATTAATCAAATCATAAAAAAAACAAAATTTATAAAATACAATATGCATATATTATTCAAATACACACTACATGTATCTGGAATCATAATAAAAACTTTACATTAATCAAATGTATATGAATTGAGTAATGATTGTGAAAGATTAAACATGCTCAGATATTCAATATGCATAATTATACGCATATACAACATCATAAACGATTATACATATAGTAAACAAACACAATGTACTTGTATTATTCAGATACACTTAACATGTATCTAGATTCAAAGATAAAAACTCAGTCCGTACGTGTTATATATGTGTCACTTTTTAACCTGCTGGTAACCGTTGGAGCGTTCTGGCAGTTTTTCATTTTTTTCGGTTTTCGATCAGAACCGCAAATTTTTGAACAGTTAGCTATCGTCCTGAGTTAGAGGACTCCGATTGGAAATCTAACTGCATATTTGGTGTCCTGGTGCCGTTTTAGACCTCTCACGAAAATTTCATCGAATTCCGGTAACGTTTCCAAAATTTCACAGTTCCGGGGCGTATCCGGGTATTTTAAGTCGCTTACTATATAAGAGGTGAGCTAAAAATATCTGGCACTATTCATCATCTCCTACCTTGAGCCCTCTCTCTCCTCTCCTCCTTTTTCTTCCATTTGAGGCCTTAGACCCCTCAAAGCTTAAAAGTTAAAACCTAGGAAGTGTAGATCGGGTCCCGATCTACACCCCGGTGGTTTCAAATCCCATTTCCGGCGAGATTTTCCCCTCCGTCCGCCCTCTCTTCGTCCCTGATTTGAGCCATCTCGGTGGTGGAGGTAGATCCGGGCGTTGGAAACCTTTTGGGAGAGGTTTCGGTGCGCGGAGAGCAACCGGATTTCCTTTCCTCCCCTTGGTAAGCCTCTTTTCCCTCTCTTTCTTGCTTAGATGTATGCTAGGAGGGTGGAAATGGGGTTGGGAGGAGGTTGGCGGCGGTGGGTGGCCGCCGGAGGGCTGTGGGAGGTGGTCGGAGGCTGTGGTGGTGGTCGGAGGTGGGTGGTAGAGGAGCTCGGGCTGGCAGGCGTGCAGCTCGGGCTGGCGGGCTGCTGTCTCGGGCAGGGCAGCAGCGCAGGGTGGTGCAGGCGCAGTGGTTGGCGCGGGCGCGCGCGTGCGCGCGGGCGTACGCTCGGGCGGTGCTGGGAGCCAGCAAGGCTGGGCGTGCGGGCACTCGGCTGGTGCTGGGGGCCAGCAGAGCTGGGCGTGCGCGCTGGGCAGGCTGCGGGGCTAGCTCGGGTAGGCTGGGAGCAGGTGCACTAGGGTGCCGGGTGCGCGAGCGCGTGCGCGCTGGTGCGCGCGCGGGCGTGCGCTCGGGGGGTGCAGGGAGAGGCGTGCGGAGCAGGCTGCTGGGCTGTGCGCGCTGGCAGGCCGGGCGAGCTGGCTGGGCGCGCAGGCGAGCAGGGCAGGGGCGCTTGGGCATCAGGCGGGCAGTGCCCCGGGCGTGCAGGCGAGCGGTGCTCGGGCCACTCGGCGACGCGCGCAGGCAGGCAACGCGGGCAGCAGCGCGGGCAGGCTGGCAGGCGCGCTGGGCGCGTGCTGCCAGGCGCGCTGGGCGCGTGTTGCGAGGGCGTGCGCGTGGACGCTGGGTGAGGGTCCCGGGTGCTGGGCGCTGGGTCGCGGGTACCGGGTGCTGGCCGAGGGTGCTGGGCGCAGGGGCGCTGGGCACCGCTGCGGGGCGTCGTGCAAGATGCGCGCGGGGTGCGCTCGGGGCGCGGTGAGGCGGCTGGTGGTGCGCGCGGGGCGGAGCCGGCGGTGCGCGTGGGGGCGGAGCTGGCGGTGCGCGCGGGGCGAGGCGCTGGGCGCGCGGGGCGTGCGGCGTGCTCGCGTGGTGTGCGCCGGGTGTGCGCGGGGCGCGCGCGGGTGCTGCGCGTGGGGCGCAGGGCACTTGGGCGTGCGGCAGGGAGTGCTGGGCGCTGCGCTGGGGCGCAGTGCAGGCGGGGGTGCGTGCGGGCGCTGCGCGGGGGCGCGGTGCGTGCGGGTGCACCCAGGGCCGGACGCGCGGTGCGCACGGGCGTGCAGTGTGTCCAGGGCTTGCGGGCAGATGCTCGGCAGGCTGTCCAGGCGCGCGGGCCGGGGGCTCGGCGGTGCGCCCGAGGCGGGTGGCCGTGCGTGCGGTTGCCCGGTGGGCTCGGGAGTGAGTCGGGTTGCTCGGATACGCGTGCGTACGGGCCGTATGTACGTTTGTCCGAGTGTTGGGTATTTTAGATGTATTTTGGTGTATTTGTGTATTGTTCTCACCATATTGAATGTCTGTCTTGCAGATCTAGACGGACGGTCGCGCGACGACCCCGATCTCTGGTGAGTGGGACAATCCAACCCAGTAGAGAGGTGTTATACGCACTTGGGCGTATACCGACCTCTCCTGGGGCACCATGGATGGATATTGGCATGTGTAATATGTATATCATGCGAGCATGATTTAATTGTAGAATGCATGTTACCCTAGACTTTGCATGTTAGGGACTTGCACCCTTAGGATATGTGTATGAGCCATGCAGCATGTCCCCTGGTTCCATGTTAGGAAGCCCGACCGATGCATGTGCCCTACTAGTTTATTTATTAAATTAAATGCTAGTATTTGTTAAAATTGCATGTTATAGTGAATATTATAGGGGAGGGGCCTTGCGAGGACAGCGGTGAGACCCGGGTTAGGGTACACCGTGTTCCTTGTTTGGTTGTCGGGGTGTCCTATAACGGGAACTCACGCTGCCCTCCCGAGTTTCTTTCTCCAATGATATTCCACCCTGTTATAACCTTATGCATGTTCCCCGCATCGTAGTTATGCGCCCTGGTGGGTTCTGAGGAATTCAGAGCATTAGTGTTGTTATGATGTGTTGTCTGCGGATCCGAGTGGATCATATGCGATGGATAGGCTGTTCTGTTCCCTTCGTTGGATCCGTGTAGAGACTACCTCAGCGTTAGACAGGTTGTCCCGTGCAGGGGCTCCTAGTAGTAGGCGCCTCCTGATTTGGTAGAAGGACTGTGCTGAACATGGGAGTGGCCAAACGACCTACGGAGTGAGGAGAGACTATCGGTGGACCAAGGGTGACCAACAGCCTAGTCAGTCCCAAGAGCCTAGGTCACCTGTTGAGGGTGAGGGTGAGGGTATGGTGGGCCGGCGATGTGATGACCCACTGGATTGTAAGTCCCAAAATCCTATGTCACCCATTGAAGGGTGAGGGTGAGGGTATGGCGGGTTGGCGGAAGCGACCCGCTGGTTTTGGTGCAGTTAGTCCCAATATCCTTGGTCACCCCTTGAGGGGTGAGGGTGATAGCGGGTTGGCGGAAGCGACCCGCTGGTTGTGTGTAGCCAGTCCCAATATCCTTTGTCGCCCATTGAAGGGTGAGGGTGAGGGTGTAGTGGGTTGGCGATTGAGCAACCCACGGCTTTGAGTTTTGCTGTCAATTGTGGCTTGGATAATGTGTTGGTGGATTAAGGATTATCTGGTTGTGGTCAATATTGTCTGTGATGCATGGGTTGTGCCGTTCACTGAGCGTGTGGCTCACCCCTCGCATAATATTTTCTCTTCAGTGTCATCTGAGTCGGATCCGGAGGAGGAGCTCCCCGAGGGACTTCATCAGTAGCGGAGTAGCGCCACGTCCCGCGAGTTTCTGAGACTATCAGCATCCCTTGTACCAGTATGTATTATTTTCCGTGCTTGGGCACGCGTTTGTGTTGTATTTGGATGTCTTTGTATGTATATTGGCTCTCACAGGACATGTGATTATGTATGGAGTCTGTAGTGTGTTTTGATTACAGATTCAGTCTTTAGTTATCCGCATTTGGTGTATATATCATGTCAGCCCTGCTTTTGTTGTCTGTGTGTCATTCTGGTTGCTTGTGTATGATATATTATTGACCTCCTGTGTAGATTCTGATATTTTATATACACTTGCCGCGTACCGGGGACGCCCGGGGCGTGACAGTACGAATGTAAATGAAACTTAAACATTATTAAAAAATAAAAAAGATTAAACATTCTCAACTCAGATCAAAATGTATTATTTAGATCGAATTGGCCTAACTTGAAACGATCTCCATTGATTGCACCACATACAGTTCGCTCAATAAAAAATAAATGAAATTTCTCACAAAAAAATGCGTGGATACAAAACATGACTCAACTTTAATAAATCAAAAATTCTTTGAATAAGAAAGAGAAATGATCAAAGTTCACATCCAAGCGATATGATGCATGAGGGCCATTTAATCAAATGAACCCTTCAAAAATTTCGTGAACTTACAACCCAAAATAATAAAAAATAATATTTTCATGAACTTACCTAGTCTCTATTTATGTGATAGACAGACAGCCCAAGTTTTTAAAACATATTTATCAAATTAATTATGATTTTAAAATACACCAAAAAAGAAAATCGGAAATTAAAACTAACATTAGATGTGAAAATTGTAACCGTCTCCTTAATTATGGGGATCAGTTATTGAAAAATAAAGAAATGGTATAATAGGTATTAAACCCATGCCACCTCATGGGGCTTCCGATGGGGCCTATAAGATGGGGCATAAAAATCATTATTGTTTAAATTATCTTAACCCACAATTAATCTATAGTTGATTAATAAGCTATTAAATTATATATCTATTAATTAATTTTTTTATACTATTCTGATTTTGTTTATATTATTAATTTTGTTTTGATATTACTTTGTTACTATTTTATGGTATAAAATTATTATATATATAATATTTATATGTATATATAATTATGTATTATATATTTTTATTAAAAAAAGTGAATGACTAATCTCCACTTAGTTATCACTTAACTTATTAATCTCAAAACCTTGCTCAACCGTCTTACTAGGGCCTAGTGCTTTTTCAATATGGGTTGTAATGTTCTCTGTCAAGTTGGGTACGAGCCTCTAGGGAAGTTTAGTTTTGGTTAGTGATAATTGTTTGAGCCTCCTACACTTAATTCATTTTACAGCACACCCTACACTTACATGTAGTAATTACATACATCATTAATAAGGTTTACACATTCTATAAATGAATTTATACAATTTGGAAGAGTATATATATTATATTTCTTTTTTTATATAAAAAAATTGTCTCATTAGATAATGTATTAAAAAGACGTGAATTATAATTTGGGTTGAAAACGAGAATTTTTCATATTTTTTAGGTGCAATGATATACAATTATTTTTTAGATTCTTGGGCAAGAATAATATTAGGATGGGTGACGGTTCTAAAAATTCTTCATCTTGTACCCTAAAATTTATGTGAGAAGCTACATTTAAGATATTTGTTGTCGAGTGACAAAAATGGAGTCTTGCAAAGAATAGAAAAGTTTTGGAAAAGGAGAGGGATGTTGACTATTGAATTGATCATCGATGGAAAGGTGGTCATATTTGGGTGGAAGAATAAGAGAGGAATAGAGAAGAATAAAATTAAAAAGTTGTTTATTTGCAAGAAATGTGAGGTATAACTATGCCAAGATCAGTGAAAATAAACTGATATTGGTATGGGCACCAATATTTCCACCCACATAGCTATTCACCCCACCCCTCTAAAAAAATTAGAATGTGGTTTTTTTAAAGAGTAATCCCACCCCGATCCATTCGACTTTGTAAAGTCGTCTATTATGTGACAGGTCAACATCACATAGTTGAACCGGTCACAGAAATCTAAGGCCCTCTTTTTAGCCCACTCGACTTTGTGAAGTCGTTCATTATTTCGCATAAAATAGTTGCTAGTGATTTGTCTTTGGAGTGAAACCAAGAAGGTAGCGAGGGCGGGACGCTAAAGACATAGAGTAAGTACGAGATTTATTTGCAAGAGCTTTGCTTTGTTTATGGGAATCGTATTGTTGGACCCTATAGTCAGCGGTTAAATTGTGATCCTTAAACAAACGACGGGAATTAAAGATTAAGACTACACTTTATAAGCCAACGACGGGGAAGGTAATTCAATTATTTGGTTGTTTAATCCCGACTAAACGGAACCTCAACCAAGGGAAGGTGTTTGACCAGCAGCATACCCTTCAACCTCAATGAGTTCGTGAAGCTATAAGTTGACAGTTCTACCCAAAGGAAGGAGGCATAACGGGAGGTGTGTGTATGCCGAAAATCTCAGTTAAAGAGAAAGAAAGGTTAGGAAGCAGGAAAATCATATATAAATGGATGTTCAGTTGGAGGAGCTAAGTGAGGTGAGGGAATGGCAGGTTTTGTAAACCTGCCATTCCCTCACCTCACTCAGTATGCTTCGCACTTGGTTTTGTAAACTAAGAACAAAGTGTAGTCTTATGCTAAAGAATGAAGTTACGTACGTTTGAACACTCCGTGATATGGGTATAGAGGTTTGGTAACAAGGAATTTAATATGTAAGGTTGGGAATGGCAGGTTTGGAGACGAAGTAAAGTTTAGTCTTTCTGACTTTGTTTTGTATTAAGACAGTGATTCGTTTAGTCCCGATTTCTTTCTCATTGAATGTCTTTTGTCTTGTGTAATGTCTCTTTCTTGTCTCTGTCTTTCAACGAGACCCCTCTCTCTGCAACGATAGACCTGCTATGTTAGGCCCTGCCTGCAACTATGTATCGGAATGTAAAACTCTCTCGTTCTCTCTCTATGATTGGCCAGTCCAGCAAACAGCAAATCCATGGGTATTTGAACCCGAATATCCCGGAAAAAGCAGAATATTTGATGGAAGAACGGGGGATCCTTTTGAACAGCCTGTTCTAATAGGAAAGTCCTATATCCTGAAATTAATTCATCAAGTTGACGATAAAATCCACGGTCGTTCCAGTGGACATTACGCACTTGTTACACAACAACCTCTTAGAGGAAGGGCCAAACAGGGCGGACAGCGCGTAGGAGAAATGGAAGTTTGGGCTCTCGAAGGGTTTGGTGTTGCTCATATTTTACAAGAGATGCTTACTTATAAATCTGATCATATTAGAGCTCGTCAGGAAGTACTTGGTACTACAATCATTGGAGGAACAATACCTACCCCCGAGGATGCTCCAGAATCTTTTCGATTGCTCGTTCGCGAATTACGATCTTTGGCTTTGGAACTGAATCATTTCCTTGTATCTGAGAAGAACTTCCAGATTAATAGGAAGGAAGCTTGATCGGAATGAATCCGAATTTCTCTTCTATGATCGACCGGTATAAACATCAACAACTTCAAATTGGATCAGTTTCTCCTCAACAAATAAGTGCTTGGGCCAACAAATCCATTCACTATGCTCCTTAGTCGCTCACAAAGACTAAAAACTCTTCTTCTTCTCCTTTTTATTATTAATGCGAACAAACTGAAGCAAGCTTCCCCTATCAATGTTACGGGGCACATCCCAGACCATAAGCCCTGGTCTTCGTAACTTTGTATAAACTTTTTGACTTGCTTCTTTGTGTGAAAAGAGCAAGTTCTTTGCCCATGAATTAATAAGCCCTATTCATCGACCAGAGACTTCCCTAACCATAGGACGAAGTTCGTTGAAGGTTTTCTACGTAGGTTCGAATCCTACCTCTCCCAATATCTCTCAACTTCGTTCTTTCTTTGTGCGAGCCATATACGGTGAGAGTCGCACGTACAAGTCGACATCACAGAGTCGAACTAGTTATAGAAACCTAAGGCCCTCCCTACGGCCTATTCGACTTTGTGTTTTGAACAATGTGTTTCGCGTGTTATAACGTTGTCAATGAAATGATATCTTTAAACGATGGTGCGTTGTTCAGTATCATGAAGAATAGATCACATGATGTAGTGTTTAGATATCTCTTTGTGATATCATCCATTATGTCACAAGTTGAATGGACCGTAGAAAGGGCCTTAGGTCTCTGGGATTAATTCGACTATGTGATGTCAACCTTGACATAATGACAATGTTTTAAAAATCAAACCGTTCAATTAACCAAAAAAATGAATGAGTCAAGGGTCACTGGTCCAACTGTTGGGTCAACCAGATTTGAATCATGATATAATTATAATATAATAATTTTTTAATTATCATTACTAAATAAAAATATAAAATTTTAGAAAATCTTTGCATAAATGTTTTACTTAACATCATAACATGATTTTAGTATATAAAATCTAAACTTTGGATTTGATTTCATGTTTTAACAAGTGATTAATAACAATTTCTATGAATAAAGAACCATTCGATATAATCAGCTCGCAACCGGTTCACAAAAACCGTTGGTTGAATCAGTGGGTTGATTGAGTTTTACTGATTTTTTATAACATCGAGTTATATGGCTAAACCGAATCGGAATTCAACGCGGGTGAAGGTTTAACTGATTCAACCAAGTAGGTCGGGTTGGGTTTTAAAACACGGCATAATTGACCAAACTGAAGCATAAATTCGAATGGGTCATATGAAAGCCTTAGGTTTCTGTGACCTGTTCGACTCTGTGATGTTGAACAGAGTACATAACTGACAACTACACAAAATTGAATAGGTAGCAGAGAGGGCTTAGGTCTCTGTGATCAGTTCGACTATGAGATGTCGACCTGTGACATAATGGATGACTTTACAAAGTTGAATGGGTTGGGTGGATTCACCTCTTAAAAAAATCACATTTTTATTTTTTTGAGAGGAGTGGGTTGAAGAACTCTATGGGTGGAAATATCGGCACCCTATTGGTATTCCACGTTTCCATTTGAATTGTGTTATTCTACCTAATCTATTTCACTAGTATAAAAGAGGTTCACATGTCAAATCATCTGTCATGATCTCTATTAAACTAGGAGACCTACATGTCAAATCTATTTTTTACATTTTATAAATCTCCATTCACATCTTATTCATTTTTAATCCAAAAAAATGTATTCATTATCAATCAAACAACAAAAAATAATTTATAAATGGAAATACCTAAAAAAATACAATAATAAAAAAAATTATTTTTTATATATACTATAATAATTATCTATTTTAAAATAACTTGTGCTGCTATTTAAATAGGTCCTAAATGATTTTTGGGTGTCCAACCTTGATCAAATCTAGTTCTATCAAATGATTAGTGACAAACCCTCCATATTCCCTCATTTTCTCATCCGAATACCTTCTCTTCCCTTATGAATATCCAATAGTATGAAAAACAATTCTACACAGTGGAAAGGTTTCAAACCATACACACACGTTGGTGTTTCTGTTTCATTCAAATTTATATACACAGTAGTTACAAGAAGTGGGGATTGGTCTATTACATGAGTGGAGAGATATTTGGGATTTGGAGAGGATTGGTTTGGTTACATGAGGAGAGAGATGCATGGGATTTGCATGATGACTTATTCTCTACGTGGAATTCTTCATGAGGGCCTTCTTTTATGGAGTCAATTGAAGACTTTGTTTTGGTATGTCTATCATAGTATACATTGGTAAGGGGGAAATAATAATGAGCACTGACATACTCGGTTTATTTTGTAACCCTATACGTTATGATAATGTAGTATGTACTACACTATTATATTATACGGGATTCTATCATAGTATATGACCAATTTTTTTTCTTTTTTTAATATAAAATAAATATACTAATGTATCTCAGTATATACTTTATTTCATATAACAGATGTAATTCAAATGATGAACGTATGATTTTTAAAAAAAGAAAAATGAGTTGGACTGCAATCGAGACTGTGTGTATCGTTTTCCAATAATCCAATAATAACTGATGGCCCTCATAATCTAGTAACAGTCACAGCCCATTGGTAAAAAAAAATTTATGTAAAAAGGGCACACACATAAAAACACACAAGAATTAGCGCTCTATTGAGATCCACTGGATTCATGCTCTATTGTGACCTAAAAAACAACAAAAGCTGCAGACCATGAGACAGCAGGGCTGAGGCCCTGGGTACACTCTCCTCCTAGCATGCCGTGATGTTGAAGGCATAACTAGAATTGCCCTTATTTGGGTGCCTACAATCCAAAAGCTAGCTGAGGATTGGGGCATCACAATCCATCCCATTGAGAGCTTGCAAATCAGAATCTCTTGGTCCCCGCCGGACCCCGGATGGGTTAAGTCCAATTTGGATGGATCCCTTTCAACAGACAAGGCAGGATTTAGAGCGATCTTGCAGGACCACTCAGGGAAATTGTTGACAGCTACGGCAGTCCAAGACAAAGACCTTCACTCAATAAATATTTTAGAATATAAGGCGATCCTCCAAGGAATTAAATTAGTTGTCGCCCATGGCTTCTCCAGAGTCCAAATTGAAAGTGATTCTTCAACTGCCATTGCTTGGACTAGGGGAAAGGGCAGGCTACCATGGAAAGCTCTCCGAGTACACTATGAGATGAGGTCCATTCTCAACTCATTGCAAGAATGGAATGCTTCGCACATTTTTAGGGAAGGCAATCAAGTGGTGGATCACCTAGCAGCTTGGAGAAATTCGCCGGGTGTGACCTTCGTTGGCCCGCATGAAGATTGGCAGCAACTGCAACTTTTGGTCAATCAAGATGCTGCAGGGACTGAATATATTTGTGGACGCCAAGGCTAACTTTTGGGTAGATAGCAGAATGAACCTCGTCATTCCTCTATACCTTGACTGTTTAGCCAATGGTTCCATGGGTTTCTTTTCTTTTGTATGCAATTAATTTTGGTTTAAAAAACTTCATGTTCTGGCTATAACTAATATAGAAAGCAATGACAAGATTCTTTTTTACCCCACAAAAAAAAAAGTAAGAAAATCTCTCTGTTTTTAGTTTTTTTTTTTTTTTTTGGTAAACATTAAAAAGAATTAGCAATCTTTATGTTAGGGATAATTCTACGTGCAGTCTTACATGCAGTTCCCACATTTTTTTTTTAATTTATTAGTTCATGTAAGGAAACATGTGGTCATACTTAAAAATTAGATGTGCAACCATGAATTATACAGAACCATTTGCTGTCTAATTAAGCATATACATTTATTGAGAGATACGGAGAACTCTCACAAAGGAAGGAATATATCTCAAAGAACTTGCACTTGCAAATGGATAAAACCCCCGTTTCTATTACTGTAAGAAAATGGTCTAGACTCTAGAACATCATTTTTAGAGACTTTTAGAAATGAAAAATATAGAGTATAAATTTCAAAAAATCACCAAAGAGGATTAAACACAAGGGAAAAATTCAAATAACCCCATGTACATTGTCTAAAATCCCTATAACCGCCTAACTTTTCATGAAATCCACATAACCCCTCGAAAACACACATGTAAATCCAAATAGTCCCCTGAGTTAAATTTTCTTTGACAGATGAAGCATATTATGCGAATATTCTGTTTAGTTAACCCTAACTGAAAACACAATATACAAATAATCATCTACAATGTGTTAAAAATGTAAAAAACCATGTGTAAATGACGATCTGAATATATTATAATACTCTATCTGAATGGGTAAATTCATTATTTATAAAAGATTTTTTATATTTTTAACACATTGTAGGAGGTTTTAAAATATTATGTTTTCAATCAAGATTAATTAAACAGAATATTCACCATCTGTCAATAAAAAAATTAATTCAGGAGGGTATTTGAATTTATATATGTGTTTTGAGGGGTTTATATAAACTTCAAAAACAGTAAAGAGGTTATATGAACTTTTTCTAGAATACAATTGTCGGTGAACAGAACATCCTGATTACTCGGTGAATTTAATTCCGTGCAAGTCCAGTGCTCCGCGGTCAAGGTGTAAAAACCGTGAATTTCATTTTGGCACAATGCTATCACTGAATGAATAGCTGAATGACCAATCTTGTTTACGTGATAGTGAGGAGCACTGGATGACCTCTAATCACACCCCCACTTGCATAGGGTGCAACCTGTGCTGGTTGAATCTATCCCAGTCTGATTTTAAATGAGTCTCAATTAGAATTTTGGAAAAACTTCATATAACCCCCAGTAAATTATATGAAATTCATATAAATCTTTGACTTTTCCTAAAGTTCATATAACCTCTTAAAAACATCTATGTAAATCTAAATAGCTCCTTTAATTAAATTTTCGTTGACAGATTAGGATTATTCTATAAATATTCTATCTTGTTAACCCTGGTTGAAAAAATAATATACTAAAAACCACCGACAATGTGTGTAAATGCTATTATTTCCTTTGAGCACTTGACCCTCAATATATTCAGGCAAGCGCCTACCGTTTCAAGAAAAAAAAATGTGTATAAATGCAAAATCATATATAAATGACGATTTTATCTTTCTAGATAAGGTTTTATAATCTATCGGACATGTAAAATCGTTATGTACAAAAGATTTTTTACATTTTTAACAAATTGTTGGATTTGTTAACAAAAGAGAATATTCACATTCTTCTTATCTGTCAACGAAAGTTTAACTGAGAGAGTTATATGAAATTACATAAGTATTTTCAAGGGAGCACTACAAGAAATCAGGGTTTTAGCGACGCTTATTACCGACGGCCGAAAGAAAACCGTCGCTAATAGGAATGCAGAAGACGGATTGTTTATCTACGCGGACCATTACCGACGGCCAAAGAGTGGCCGTCGGTAAATCCCTCATAGAACTGCAGGAATCGGGTATTAGCGACGTTTCTGACCGTCGCTAATACAGTTATAGCGACGGCCATGACCTGGCCGTCGGTAATTCCCTCTTAGAGTAACCGCGACTGCAGGAATCCTTATTAGCGACGGCCAGAAACGTCGCTAATACAGTTATAGCGACGGCCAGAGTCTGGCCGTCGCTGATAGTGGTGTTTATCAAACCACTTACCACGATTTTTTTTTTTTTACACGAACCTAAGCGCCGACTCACTTTTCGCCCCGACCCCTACCTCGCCGGATCTGCCGCCGCCTCGCCCCGATTGGCCGCCGCCTCGCCCCGATCCACCGCCTCATCCGATCCGCCACCGCCTCGCCCCCCTCTGCCTCCGCCTCGGCCCCCTTTGCCTCTGCCTCGTCCGATCCGCCTGCCGCCGCCCCATCCGATCCGCCACCGCCTCGCCCCCCTCTGCCTCCGCCTCGTCCGATCCGCCTCTGCCGCCGCCCCATCCGATCCGCCACCGCCTCGCCCGCCTCTGCCCCCGCCTCGCCCGCCTCTACCTCCGCCTCGCCCGCCTCGTCCGATCCGCCTCTGCCGCCGCCTCGTCCGATCCGCCACTGCCTCTGCCCGATCTGCATCTGCCGCCTCGGCCGATCCGCCATTGCCTTGCTCGGATCCGCATCCGCCTCGGCCCGATCTGCCGCTGCCTCTCCGCGATCCACCTCTGCCTCAGCCCGATCCGCCGCTGCCTCTCCGCGATCCACCTCCGCCTTGGCCTGATCCGCCGCTGCCTCTCCGCCATCCACCTCTGCCTTGCCAGGTTAGGGATTACAATCTGATGAAATTTATTGGAGAAAGTCATGATGATTGTGATATGGTGATTGTCCATTTTGCATTGTATGAATGAAACAAATTTAGAATGCTCTTAGTGAAATTGACATGCTTCCCAATTATGCTCACTTCTTACCATATTAGGTCTTACATCATAATATAGGAAGATATATTTGCACATGGTGTGGGGCTTTTCCCCCTCACTGTGCTCGGACATGTTCAAAGCTCTATATGCCATCAATATTGGGTTGTGCTTTACTTTCTCTCAATTGTTGATGAATTCTGGTGTGCCTGCTTGTTCAACTAATTGCATTCTCTCAAAAAACCTCTTGTTATCCGGAAAAAAGAAAACACTCAATTGATTTGTTTACCAACCTTTCCTTTCACATGTCCAATCAAGTCTACATTCTTTAGGCATCAATCATGCAAAAATATGGAATTTATCTCATATTCTATTAGTAAAATATGGTGATTGTGATATAAAAGGAACTTATAAAAAGTACAAAATTGTAGAGTCATAGTTTTTTATTTATAATCCATAGTTTTATATTGGAGTGACTTTTTTTATGCTTGAAATGGGAGGATACAAACCAATGCAATGTTCTTGCTTACACAAAAAAGGAAGAAATGGACAAAAAGAGTATATGTAAAATTGATTATTTTTAATTAGGGTTTATTAGATCTAGCTGATGTTTGTCTATAACTTTGAATAATATATTATGTGCATAGAGTTATGTTAATGTAACTTTTATTTGCTAACATCTGCCCCTGCTATGTTCTATAAAAAATATGTGTTTTATTTGAATTAGTTGGTTTGGTATTTTACTTTATTTCAATGGATATAAGTTGGATTCAAAAGCCAAGAAACCTTTTAATATCTCAGCCTTTTATTACATGTTTTAAGAGAATTCCAAAATATAGAGTCATCCATGGAGTTGTTGAATTCACATTACGTGTCACTTTTAAAATTTTCAAAAGTTGTATTAATACTAAGCTGATCAAACCAAACAATACACAACAAACCTTTATTTGGTGTAATATCCCAGCCTTCACATGTCCAACGATAGCTATTGATAAAAAAAAAAAGAAGAAGATTAAATCTCATCTATAGAGATAGGTAGGTTTTTTCTTGGCATTTTGAATTCTCTTATTCCATTGCGATAACTATTATTTTTTTTTAATTATTTACAGTAATTTTCAGGATTTGTTTCAATGGATAAAAGTTGGATGCAAAAACCAAGAAATAGTCCTGAATATATGAATGGAGTCATTCAATTTTTAGATTTTGCATTTACACGATCACCATTTGGAAACAAAATTCAATGCCCGTGTAAAGATTGTCGAAATGTATTCCATAAGGAACGTGATGATGTTCATGGAGATTTATTATGGAAGGGGATATTGCCGAACTACACTACTTGGTATCTTCATGGAGAAAAATTTCCTGGTGAATATAGCAGCGATGAAACCTCCAACGAGGGTGATGATATTCAGGGAATGCTACATGATGCGTTTGGAATACATGATTCAGGTGATAGGGGTGATAATGAAATGAATGATAGTAGTTCCCATGAGCCAAATTGTGAAGCACAAAAGTTTTATGAGTTGTTGAAAGATTCTGAGACCGATTTGTATCCAGGCTGCACTACATTTTCAAAGCTTTCTTTTACTGTCCAGTTGTTACATTTGAAGTGCCTCAATGGATGGAGCAACAAATCCTTCGATATGTTATTGGAATTGTTGAAAAAGGCATTTCCAGAAGGTGAAAAATTGCCAAAGAACCATTATGAATCTAAAAAAATTCTTCGAGAGCTTGGCCTGGAATATAAGAAGATTGATGCTTGCCCAAATGACTGTATGTTATATTGGAAAGAGAATGAAAATGCAATTGAATGCATGGTATGTGGTTTGTCACGGTGGAAGACAGATTCAGTTGAAAATCCGACAGATGCATCAGCTTTAACAGGGAAGGAAAAGAAGGTATCTGCAAAAATTTTACGTTATTTTCCATTAAAACCAAGACTTCAGAGGTTGTTTATGTCAACAAAAACTGCGGAGGATATGAGATGGCATGCTACTGCACATAAAGAAGATGGAGTATTAAGGCATCCTCTTGACTCTGAGGTTTGGCAAGCTATTGACAGGGAATATCCTTCTTTTGGATCAGAAGCTCGTAATGTTAGACTTGGTTTAGCAAGTGATGGATTTAATCCCTTTGCTAATATGGCTACTCCTTATAGCACATGGCCTGTTATTTTGATTCCATATAATTTACCACCATGGTTGTGCATGAAACAATCATTTTTCATGTTATCTCTTCTTATTCCCGGTCCTAAGGGTCCCCAAAATGATATAGATGTGTACCTACAACCATTGATAAGTGAATTGAATGAATTATGGTCGACTGGAGTCCAAACTTATGATGCATTCTCCAAACAAAATTTTCAAATGCATGCAGTGCTCTTATGGACTATTAATGACTTCCCAGCCTATGCTAACTTATCAGGGTGGAGCACTAAAGGCCAAAAAGCGTGCCCATGTTGTCACAAACAAACTTACTCTGATAGATTAAAGAACGGACACAAATTTTGTTATATGGGACACCGTCGTTTCTTGTCACTTGATCATAAATATCGGCAGAATAAGAAGTCTTTTAATAATAAGAAAGAGTTGGGAGTTGCGCCAAAACCTTTGAATGGATTTCAAGTTATTGAAGAATTGCAGGACTATGAGCAAGTAACTTTTGGTAAGGCAGATAAAAATAAGTCCAAGCAGCAGAGAAAGAGTGACGAACACCATTTGCCAAAAAATTGGACGAAGAAGAGTATGTTTTTTCAATTGCCATATTGGAAACATATTGTATTGCGTCACAATTTGGATGTTATGCACATTGAAAAGAATGTTTGTGATAATGTGATATCTACATTATTGAACATAAATGAGAAGACAAAGGATAATTTGAATTCTCGTCTCGATCTACAGTTATTAGGTATAAGGGAACAACTCCATCCTATACAGGAGGGAGCAAAGTTTTTAATACCACCTGCATGCTACACGATGTCTTTGAATGAGAAACGAAAATTTTGCAAATGCTTGAAGGACATTAAAGTACCTGATAGTTATTCATCAAACATCTCAAGATGCATTCAAGTCAAACAAGGCAAAATCTCGGGATTGAAGAGTCATGATTGTCATGTTCTTATGCAACAATTTCTCCCGCTTGCAATACGTGGACTTCTGCCGAAGCAAGTTTGTTCATCTTTGATTGAGTTGTCGACATTTTTTAAGCAACTATGTTCTAAGGTGTTGAGAGTTGTGGAGTTGGAGCAACTTCAAGCTCGTATTTCTATAACATTGTGTAAATTGGAGATGATATTTCCACCGTCATTTTTCGATGTTATGGTACATTTACCTGTTCATCTGGCAGAGGAGGCCAAGTTAGCCGGACCGGTGCAATACCGATGGATGTATCCAATTGAGAGGTTATTATATTACTCTGCCTTTTTTATATAAATTTTTTTGAGAAATATATATCATTTTTTTATTGACATATAGAAAATTTAATATAGGTACCTACACAGACTCAAGTCCTATGTTCGGAATAAAAATTATCCAGAGGGTTCTATTGCAGAGGGATATCTCTCAGAAGAATCTTTAATCTTTTGCACAAGGTATTTACATGGGGTAGAGACAAGGTTGAATCGACTCGATCGAAATAATGATGATGACATTGATGAATCACGAAAAAAGTTGTCAATTTTCAATGGATCTGGTCGTGGTTTAGGAAAGACTACTCCACGCTTGTTGACTAGAGAAGAGTTGGAACAAGTTCGTCTATATGTGTTAAACAATTGTGATGAAGTAATTCCATTCATTCAGTAAGTCCTTATCCATTATAATCCACTTTTCAAAGTTATATGTTACAATATAGTTCTGATTAAATTTTAATATATTTGTAGGGAGCACAAACAAATCATCAAGGAGACTTATAGACATTTGAGTGCTAGGGAAATAGACCGAAATCACATCAAAGAGTTTAGTGGGTGGTTTCAAACTCGTGTAAGAGTTTATTTGGAAATTTTCAAAAGTTAGTAAGCAGGTATAAATAGGTTTTTAATGTTTGTATACTGATATATGTATATCTATATGTATAGGTTTCCAAAATGCAGCGCGATGATGATGGAATAAATGAGCAACTTGAATCATTAGCTTTTGGTCCTTCTCAAACTGTGAAGACTGTTATGGGATATATTGTCAATGGCTTTAGATTTCACACAAAAGCTAGAGAAAAAAAAAGAAAAACACAAAATAGTGGAGTTTTTGTAACAGCGGAAGTATCCAGTTTTGCTAGCTCAAGAGACAACAATCCGACAACAGGAAATGTTGTGTACTATGGCATATTAGAAGACATCGTCGAACTGCAATATCTTGGTGGGAACAAGATCGTTCTTTTCAGATGTGTTTGGTGGGATATATTAAGTCGTTCAGGAATAAAAGAGGATGAATATGGATTCACATGCATAAATTTTTCACGGACTTTAAATACCAATGAGCCATATATCCTTGCACATCAAGCTCAACAAGTTTTTTATGTCCAAAACATAAATGATGAAAATTGGTATGTTCCAATTAAGACTCAACCTCGGAACGCATATGCTATGGATGTAGAAGATGAAGCATTTCAGTCGAGTGAAACAGAGATGCTCCAAGAGTCTAATGTTGATGATATTGTATCTTGGAATAGGGAAGACATTGCAGGAGAATTTGTTGATGCATAATTTTTTTATTTTGAAATTTTTGTGCTAATAAATTCATGATCAAGTTGTTGATGCTATTATCATACATGTATGAATTTTTTGTGCTAATAAATTCATGATCAAGTTGCTGTTGATTCTTTTATTATACATGTATGAATTTTTTGTGCTAATAAATTTATGATCAAGTTGTTGATGCTTTTATTACACATGTATGCTAATTTTTATGTTTGTTTTTCTCACTATCCATGATTCATTATTATGCTTTATACATTACATCTTAAAGTATTTGTGTATTTTGAATATTTTTTTTATTATTTATAAAGTACATGGCATCTCGATCGAGATCTTCAAGACAGTCAACTAGATTGACACCGGAGGGAGCACATGATGTGGGTGACCATGCTTCCCCAGGGCAATCTGCTGGAGCTTCTAGTAGTATAGGTATGATTTTAAAGTTAGAAAAAATTTTGTTATTAAATATTGACTTGTACATGACATTAAATTTTAAGTGTGTTTGTGTGTGTTTGATGTTTCTTATAGGTTCTACTAGCGTGAGAAGGAGGGGCCCAACAAGGGGCATAATTTTACCACAGGGAGATAAATTGCACATTGATTGGAATGAACATGGGCAACCGACTAGCGATCGTTTTTCTACTTTGTTGGGAACGACTGTTAGAAATAGTCATGTCCCTTTACAATATAAAAAATGGGCTGATATACCTGCGGCAACAAAAGAACGATTGTGGAAGATAATTCAGGTGAAATCCATTAATTCAAACCCATTTATTTAACAGTTTCAATTATATTAATGGATGTATTTAATCCGACAACAATGCATTTCTTCTTCTTTTTTAGGAATCAGTTGATATAGGGGAGGAGAGGAAAAAATGGGTTTTCCAATCAATGGCATCCAAATACCGAGAGTGGAAAAATGATTTGAAAGAAAAATATTATAAGCCATTTGATACTGATGCTCAAAGATTGGCTAAACCTCCCCCTGGTATTTCTGATAGTGACTGGACTTGGCTTGTTCAATATTGGAGTAGTCCTGAGGCACAAGTAAGAATTTTATCTAGTAATTATAATTTTTTAAATTCTGTTATGATATTACAAAATCTATTGATATTCATATTAACTTCATGTAGGAAATAGCTGTAAAAAATAGTCAAAATCGGAATAAACAAGTTATTAAAGTTTTGCTCGTTACAGAGAGGAGGAGGTGATTATCTTCATTTTGTCTTATTTTCTAGTTATCTCTTTAATAATGTTTATCTATTAATTTATGCCGTGACAATAGATAAGATCAAGAACGGATGGCAGTGTACCTACACGAGCTGAGCTTTTTGCTCGTACCCATACCAAGAAAGATGGGTCTCCATCAGATCCAAAATCTGCTGAAATAATGGTATGTAATTATTGTATAAACTTAATAATGATTAAATTATATTCAAAGTAATATATGTTATCTTTTAACAGGATCGCTTTAGAGAAGTGGCATCGACACAGGAGTCTGGCTCCACTGTTAGTGATGACATATACACTTCCATTATGGGGCCAGAGAGACATGGACGAGTCCGCGGTTTTGGGTTAGGTCCAACGCCTACTTCAGTATTTGGATCATCATCGAGTCAATCACAAGGCAGTTATGTTGCAGTCTGTTCTCAACTTGAAGATATGCGTTCTGAAATGGAGAGCTTACGTGAAAGAGAGAGGTTGCGTGAACAAGAAATGCAAGAAATGAAGAGAACCATGGAGCAGATGCAGAAATATATGCATCAGATGATGCCTGGCCCACACAATGAGGTACGATTTTACTTGAACTTAGTTTACTCCCATCTGTCTTGGATTTTACTTGAACTTGGTTTGTGATTTGAATTTTGAAATGAGTTTACATGGTTTTATTATATGACAACTCAAGAGTTTTTATGAAGATAGAGACATTACGCCAACAAAAGTGAAGTGATTTAAAAATATGATGGTCAAAGTTAGTGAGATAGGAATGACAATAAAAATCATTTGGACAAAGGTTTTGCTATTGTGTCTACTAAGTAAAGTTGGATATATAGTAAATTGATAAATGTTTCACATAATATTAACGAATTTGGTTTATTGTTTTACTCTAATTTATTTATTCACAACCTAAAGATTGTATTTTTTTTTTTTTGCAGGACTGATGATGCAAGTTTTCATTCAACAATTGATGTGTGTTTCTTCTCATATCTTCACTTAAGTCCATATGTATATATTCTTTTAATCAATGATGATATTATAAATCAGGATTTGTTTTATTTAACTGCTTACCGGAATCCGGATTTGGTGAATGTTAATCGTGTAATTTATATATTTCTGTCAAATATTATATATACAGGTTTTTGTTTTTTTTTTCTTTTGTCAAAAAATCGGATGGGAAAGGAAGGCAATAGCGACGGTCAGTGACCGTCGCTATTATTGACAACAGACCGGATAAGGAATTAAAAATTTTAATTTTGAAGTATTAGCGACGGTCGTCGCTAATAAAAAAAACATACCCGTTATTCACCTTATAGACGGCATTAATATCGTCTTGTAGCGACGGTCTTGGCCGTCGCTAATACCTTTAGCGACGGGATAATTAGCGACGAATAGCGACGGCTTATCAAACGTTGGTAATATCAATAGCGACGGCGTTTTCTACTTTTAGCGACGGCTATGGCCGTCGCTAAAATCCCAATTTCTTGTAGTGATATGGACTTTAGAAAAAATCAGAATGTTATATGGATTTCAAACAGTTTACACGGGTCATTTAGATTTTTCTCTAAAATTTTAGCGTTTGGGTTATGTACTTATGTATGAACCTGAGTAAGTTGGACCAAATTTGGATTGAGGGTTTGGATAAGTCAATCCCAACCTCAGCAAGAAGAAAAAAAAAAAAGAGTGATAATTTAAGGGAAAATAATAAAGAAAAGTCTTTTAAAGATGAGAAATATCCAAACAGACACATTTAAGAATTCTAAAAAAAAAGAGTCATCTTTAACATTCTTAGAAATTAAAATAACGCAAATGACCTTGTTATAATTTTTAACTCTCCTTCACCTTATTAAAATATTTCACTTCTTCATGTAATTGAAAAACTATATCAATGTAAAAATTATTTTTATTTAAGAGTGATTTTACTTGTTCTTAAATTTCATGGTTATTCTATAAAAAAAAATTAACATTATAAAATATTGTCACTCTTAAATTTTACAAGATCGTTTTTGGAAATATCTAGCGTTTTGAAGTTTTTTTTCTTCCAATTTTCTTTTATTTTTTCATCTTATAAATTTCTTGTATAAGAATTTTATTATATAATCATTAAACAGAAGTTCCCCAGCAAATCTTATAAATTTAGGAATATCTAAAAAAATCAATTTTTGATTTTTCAACTGATCTTAATAGTGTATTCTGAAAAAAAAAAAAAAAAAACAAACCTCATCACATAAAAAAATATTTATTTATTTATAAACATTCTTTAAAATTGGGTGTGAAACAATTAAACATGAGTGATAATATAAGGGTAGAAAGTCATTTTATATTACGAGATTGTAAAAGAAGACCTTTTTAGGTAAATTTTAAAAACTGGCTGATTTAAGTATTTCTAATACTTAGATGATTTTTTGAGTATTTTTTATAAATTTAAATATTATAAGTTAATTTTTAATTGTTTAATTTATAAGATAAAATTTGAATTGTCCAATATATTTTTATCTAGAATCTATCTTTTCTATAATTTCATTTTTTTTATTCTCTAAGTATTAATCCGGGTTATAAATTCTTCCTACATTTTTAATTCTTAAACCCTGAATTTGGTTTAGCTGAATCTTGACTTATAGATCAAGATGATCCCCAGTCCCATTAAAACATTATTTATGCGCTTGAATATTGACTATTATGTAAGTTGACCAATAGATTGCTCTCACCTTTTGAAACGCCAGTCAAGTTCAAATATGTGAATCGACCAAATCATGGGGAATGTCAACATGGTTACATGGACAAGGTCATGCACCGAATGCTCACCACTTCAAAACTATATTATACACAGTTTCAAAGTTGATGTATATATATTTTTGTTTTTTGGAAAATTTTGATTTTTGGTCCCTGTAAAATTGAAAAAATCATCATATGTCCCCATGTTATAAGAAAATAAATATCATTTTAGTCCCTACCGTCACCCTTACTAACCAAATACATGTTTTACCCTAAGTACACATTAAAAATTATCAGAATGCTCTTACCCCTTATTTTTATGGAAAAAAAATCTCCTTGGGTCCTGATTTTATTAGAAATATTTATTATAGTCTTTACCGTAACCGAAACTAACTAGATATGTGGTAGACTCTATTACAAAAATTATTTATTCTTTTAAACAATTATTTCTTCTCTTAATCTTATCTTAATATTTAAATAGATAATATATTTTATAATTTTTTAATAAAAAATTAGATTCTCTAACAAATTAATTAAAATCAATTAAAAAATAATCTATATTACATATCATCAAATCTCATTAAATTTAAGTTTTAAATTTTATATAGTTTTAGTGCACATGTAAATAGTTTTTTAGATAAGATTTCAAAATATGTTTTTATAATGATTTATTGATTTTATAGGGGTCTTTTCCGATTTTCATAGGTTTCTAAGGAGTTATGTCGATGTTTCCATTCTTTTTACCATACGTGAGTGTAGGATAGTAGGGGAATTTTTAAGAAAATGTAGGAGCATTTTTTGTTATCAAAAGTATTAAATCAGATTTTTTATATTTTGTAGGGACTTATTTGAATGTCATTTAGTAGAGCTCTGTTTAGTAAATGGGATATTCTTGAAATATTCCCAATAAACTAACGACAATTTAACTAGGAGCTAAAACCGTTAACCATACATATTTTCTGGGAACCAATAGCAATTGCTAAGTTTTCAAGGACTTATATCAATTTTTTTCCATTGTTTTAGTAGATTAGGGTGTGTTCGTGTCACTGAAAAAATGGGAAAAATGAGAATTTTTCTTTTCACATGGTGTTCGTGTCACTAAAAACATGGTGTTTGTGCCAACTAGAGAGTCGAAAAAAATTTCTTACTGTCCCTTTGTTATCTTGTCTTATTAAAATATATGAAAAAAATTTAGAAAAACCAAGCAAAAAAAAGAGGGTAAATTGCTTAAATTCCCCTTGACCAACAACCCAATTTCTTTTCACCTCTGGACTTTTTTTTATTTCTTCTTTACATTTGCAATGTTGTCCTATTTTTTTTTTATCCCAAACTTTTAATAATACATGAAATACCCTTTATGGACAGAATTACAGAATACATAAATATAATGTGATGCATACGGAAATTATACACATAGTTACAGATCTTTTATAGTTATCTACAGAGAGCGTTCAACGTACACAAATATAGTTAAAAACAAAATGGTTATAGTACAATATATTCATGAATTGTAAGTCCTCTCATTATCACATGTAAGTGCATTCAATGTACATAAAATAAGACACGAAGCACTACTCTGCAAAGTCCAAAATGATCCCCAAGTGTCAATGTAAATAACTATTGAGGGCATAAAAAATTTATCCGCTTCACTAATAATTTCATCTTTGCATTTATGCATGTAGTGAGTCATGAGAATCAATCGATCATCCTTAGCTTACATGGATAGAAGCTAAAAAGATAAGTTCACACATATATAATGATATATCTGTAAATATATACAAAGTTTCTGTAACTAGTTGAACATATTATGTAACTACACATAATTAGTTTAGGTATCAAAGTATGATGTGACACTGATCAAGGGTAAAAAATGGGACTAGACTATAGGGGTAAAAAAAAGTTCAGGGGTAGAAAACAAATAAGGCTATTGGTCAAGGGGCTTTGGGCAATTCCCCTAAAAAAATTCAACTAAGAAGAGTAAAAGTGAGGGAATCTTATTCTTATTTATTATTTGTTATTTTTTTTCAATTGATGTGATTGCACAAATAATACATTTTATTTTTTATCATTTTTCATCGTATCCACAAATAATTTTTTTTTTTAATTTCAGTCACTTTTCATTACAATTAAGTGCAAACAACATATAAATCGATCAAAAGAAAAATTATTTATTTTCCTTCTGTTTTCGTTTTATATTCTTATATTTTCCTTTCAAGATTATGTACAATTAATGGATGTATGGTTATGTTCAATCTATGTCTATGAAATCACGTGAGAGAGATGGTATATTCAAGAGCCCAAAAGATAAATATTCATTCATTAATAATTTTTTATGAGCCAAAATATAAATCTCATGAAGTTGGTGTATTTCACTTAAGGTTGTGTTTCAAAACATAGTTTGAAAAATAGCTTTAAGTTTTAAATCCAATTTTTTAAGATGTAATCATGAGGGTTGCTTTTTAATTAATCAAATAATCATCTTTGTTGTTGCTAACAGAAACTACATTTGTTGGAATAATCAATGTCTTCAAAAAACTTTTTCTTAGAGTCCATATGTAGGTTTTTAATTAAGCAAATTTGTTTGACAATCTGTTTGGAGCTTTTAGCTTTTGTAAAAGCTAAAAATACAACCCAAAACAAGTTGCCAAAGGGGTCTAAATTATAAACACAATCCAAGTTCCACTTCAAATAACAGACTAAAAAATTGATAAAAATTATCAATTTGTTGCCCTTTTGTAGGGTTGCACCCCCTATAATGATTTCACACGTAGGGATAATTCAAAATGATTATGTGATATTTTGGGTGATCAAACATATATTTAAAGAAAAAATCAAATTCTTAATTAATGGACAGTGGATTTGATCCATTAATACGTTATATTTCTCTCTCCAAATGAAAGAGATTTACATGGATTCACCTTCCAGATTTGTCACCACGTAATAAACCCGGATGACAAAAACCCTCTCCACACCTTTCATCATAAAAAACACAAAATAAAATGACATCACATATCCAAAACCACTACAAGAAAAATAAAAGGAGTATATTTTTTTGAAAAATATTGCAGTTTTCATTCTCAAATAAGTCCACACTCTTTTTTAATTTTTTTGAAACAATTTATTAATTTAACTAGGTTTATAATATATATAATTTTATGAATTAGTTTATAAAATGTGTAAAAATTTCTAACGATACATTTACATATATAATATTGTTTAAATTGAATGTAATGCAACGAAAAATTAAAGTTGAGATCCTTCAACAAACTCACAAATCTAAAAAGAAAACAAACTGGAAATTATATTAATAAAAAACTAAAAACCCTAAATTACAAGTCTCTACTTTTATACCAATAACAAAAATTCAAAATTACTAAAAATAATAAAAATGAAAGTTTATTAAAACTAAATCTACAGAATCCTAAGAGATCATCGGAATTGACAAAGATCAAATCCGAACTGTTTAAATAAAGATATTTCAAATCTGAAAAATTACTAAAAATAATAAATACGTTATTTTGAGGTCCTAAAAATAGAAAAATAATAATAAAAAAAAGCATCCTTAGTGATATAACTACTACTCTTGAAGATCTCTTTGATATTTAGCTCCAGTAAAAATTTCATGCGATTCTGAATTCGACGATCGACCTTGATGGTTCAGAAACACTGTACCATGCTGGGGAATGTGTAATGGTGTAACTTTGTTAGTGTACTGACTCTTGAACGGGAATAAAAAGAGGGGAAAGCTGAACTAGTTGTAGGTGCCACAACGGAGTGGAGTTTACAAAACTAGGCCAAATAAAGAAATACGAGTGGAGGAATGTAGCACCTAGCAATACCTACAAAGGATGCCCTCACGATAGATGCTTTTGATTTCTACTAGTCGATTTTTCTGTAATTAATTAAAAATCTTAAAAGTGAATATTTCTTTGGGTTCATCGCTCAAGAAATACGTCGGCCACCCGTTCTGCATAAGAATGTAGGTGACTAAGATTGCATTTGGCAATCCTTTATAGTAACTTTTGCTTTTCAATCAGTCAAACGATTCGAATGGGTTAATTTAAAAATCAGCAAGTAAATTTAAGTCCATTCATGTCAATATGTGTTTTTCAAAATAGTCTGTATATGTTTTTTATATTTTAAATGTGCAAAAAAACAATTCTGTTATGAGCAACGATCGTGATTCTTGAATTAAAATAAAAACCTAAAAAAAAAAATATAATAAAAAAACATGTTAAAAAATAACTTTATTATCAAAAACTAATTTTTTTGGATACTTGTTTTCAAACCTGAAACAGTAAATAATATTATAAAAAAAGACAAAGTGCAAGAGACGCTGGTTATTATTTTATTATGGGTTAAAGACATTTAAGTCCCTACAAACATGGGAAAACCCATATAAGTCCCTACTAAAATTGGAACAGACGTACGAGTCCCTGAAAACTCAGAAAAATCCAATTATCATCCCTGAGTTAAATTTCTATCCAAATTTAACAGAATATTCCTAGAATATTCCATCACATATAATTGTGTAGACATTGAAGTCCTTATAAACAGTCATAAAGACAAATTAGTCCTTGCAAAAGATAAAATTGCCCATAAAAGACTTTTACATTAAATTGTGTATACATTGTAGTCCCTATAAATAATCATAAAGACAAATTAGTCTCCGCAAAAGATAAAATTGTCCTTAAAAGACTTTTACATGTAATTGAATAGACATTACAGTCCTTATAAACAATCGTAAAGACAAATTGGTTCCTCTAAAAGACAAAAATACCCTTGAAGTATTTTTACATTTAATTGTGCAGACATTGCAATTTAAAAATTAAATACCCTCTAAAAGACTGCAATTTCTACACAATTAAATGTAAAAATTCTTCAGGGGCATTTTTGTCTTTTACATGTACCAATTTATCTTTACGATTATTTATAAGGATTGTAATGTCTATCCAATTAAATGTAAAAATCATTCAGGGGCAATTTTGTCTTTTGCAAGGACTAATTTGTCTTTATGATTGTTTATAGGGACTGCAATGCGTACACAATTTAATATAAAAGTCTTTGAGGGGCAATTTTATCTTTTGCAGAGACTAATTTGTCTTTATGACTGTTTATAAGGACTTCAATGTCTACACAATTATATGTGACAGAATATTCTGGGAATATTCTATTAAGTTTGGATGGAAATTTAACTCAGGGATGATAATTGGGTTTTTCTGAGTTTTCAGGGACTCGTACGTCTGTCCCAATTTTAGTAGGGATTTATATGGGTTTTCCTATGTTTGTAGGGACTTAGATGTCTTTAACCCTTTTATTATTTATATTGGGACCGCAGGTCTCACGCTTTACGATTCATTTCGCAAAACCCGTCACTGCCGACGTCATCGCATCAGTGTCAGCTCAAGCGAAACTTGACGATATACCTCTGACGTCACCAACTAACCCATTCCCATATAAATTGACAATCGTAACCCCACTCGTAAAAAGTCATAAACCGCATCCAATAAGGACTGTTTCGTAAAACCAACGTGTACGATCCTCACGCGTTTTGAAGTCGACGATGTGAATCAAAGCAACACATTTTTTTTTTATTTTTTTTTTTCTGTGTTTGTTTTCACCGCTCACTCACTATAAATAGAAATCCAAAGAAGGTCAGCTTAGGCCATCGATATCCATGGAAGGTGATGAATCGAAGAGACCAACAACAACTTTTATTTCTCGTGCAAATGAAGTAGTTGTAAATGAAGGGGAGGAAGAGAAGAAGATGGAGGAGTTTTTCACATTGATTCAAAAAATCAAAGCTTTGAAAGATCACTGTAGGAAGACATCATCATCATCATCATCATCATCGGAGAGGACGAAAACGGGAGGCTCATCGACTACGTCGACTACGGCTTGGGTTCCTTCGTTTGAGTTGGAGGACTTCAATCAAGACGTGGAGTTCAAGCCAATGCCGGTGGTGGTTGTGCCGCCGCCGCCGCCGACTAAAGTGGAGGAGGAGAAGAAACGACGTGTTGGAGATGATATGGATTTGGAGCTTCGACTTTAGGGGATTGTGAGGGGAAATTTTGTGCATGCATGCCATTTGTAAATTCTCATTTTTATGAAGTTTGATTTAATTTTGCGAAAAAACTGTGTGTGAAATTGTGAATGAGCAAAGTTTATGATTGAAAACTGCTCATGACAAATATTGACTCTTTAACAGTGACTTTAAAAAAGAGATTTTGATCTTAAATATATTTTGAATTGGGTCGGGTGATGCAAAACGAGTGGCCGGCCTGCACATTCCTGCAGTGATAAACCCAAAAATGCTCAATTCAGAGATTTTTAAATATTTATAAAAAATCGATAAGTGGAAATAAAAGGTGTCCCAAACTCAGAATCACCAAAAATATTTACTAGAGCTAGATATTGAGAAGATCAACAAATCTAGCAGATTTGTCTATTTTTCCTATTTTTAAGTCCGACATTTTTGCAATTTTTAGTAACTTTTTATATTTTGAATATCTTTATCATAACAATTCGAATTTGATTTCTATCAAGATCTCTCATGATCCCCTAAATTCATTTACAACAAACTTCCGTTTTTATTATTTTTAGTAATTTTTAAAATAGTATAAAAAGGAAACTTGTAATCTAGGATTTTCTGCTTTCGATTAATATATTTTCAAATTTTATTTCTCTTTTGAGAGTTATGAGTTTGTTGAAGGATTTCAACGCTTGTTGGATCTTTGTTTAATTTTTTGCTCTGTTATTGGATCAGTTCCAAAGTACATACGTTGGACAATTTATTTTTCCAACGTGATCGTGACTGACTGTCGATTTTATCACTTTGAGATACAAAATTTAATTGAATTCTAAAAAATGAAAAATTAAAATTTAATTGATCATAATTTTAATTTTAAAAAATGACATAATATCAAATACATAATGCATCAGTAAAATCGGATAATCATGATCTCGTTGGACAATCAAATTATTCGCATGTTGGAACTTACTTGATCCCCTTTTTAGTACAGATTTTTTTAGTAAGCTTACTTTTTATTTTAATTAGTTAATACTGTTTTTTTGCTTGCTTCAAAAATTGGGGGAACTCAAAAATGAATTTAATTAAGTGGATTCCCTATAAAAGTAGATATTTTAAAAGTTGCTCAAACTAGATCCTAAAAGAAATCTTAGTCGTCAAAATATAGAAAAGCAATTGAAGACTTCATCTTTTTTGTTATTAAATTAAGAATTTATGTGTGTTTAATTTTAGATTATCTAAAATAAAAGGTGGATCCTAATGAAAATGGAGGAGACATGAAAAGGTGGGTCCAGCCTAACTGAGCCTTAAGATGAAATTCTAAAATGAGGGCATATTTATTTACAAAACAATTATATTCGAAGAAACTATTTTTGGATTTAGGAATATATCCTCAATATGGGTGGTATACCACAACCTAGCACGTCTAGGATCTAGTCATGCCTTATGCATATGGTCAGGACCACCATGACCAAGTCCAATGTTGTGATGTTTACATAGAATTTAAATCACAGAAGTAGAATCTTTAAAAAAGATATATGTTTTATATCCACCATGACCAAGCCCTGAACTGTTGTGCTATGACCACTGGGGACTTGTCTTATATGTTGTAAATTGAATGATCAAGAAATTTGATTAATGAGAATCTTTAGATAACATTAAAAGTCACATGAGATGATTTTTCGTTTTTCTTGATAGCTAAATTCATGATAAAAAAGAATATTTAACATTTTAATATAATAAAGAAAGAAACAGATATTTCAATCCATTCACTAGTTGAGTATCAATGCGCTCGCTTTTAATTAGTGTATCATTGATTTTTAAGTCTGGTTGGTTTTCTTTCACTAATCAATCTAGATGACCTGCAACCTAATTGACTCAATGGATCGGCCGACCTGATTTGATTAAGTGTCTATGTAATGTTTTTATCAAATTAAAAACTTTTAGGTGGTGATTTAGAGAGTGATTTGAGCATGTTTTGGTGAATTAGGAGTTCAATTATTAAACTGTCAAAGTTCAAAATTGGAGTGAGAGAGAAGAGATTCCCACGTGGTCTAAGGTACGTAGGAAAGCAACCCTTGTTCAAAAAGAAAACCATTAATGAGAAGGACATATTAGAAACTTGAAATTAAATCATTCAAACCACCAGACTTATTTGTATTTCCAAGTAACGAAATGATACTTATCTTTTACGCAATACTTTCTCAAGCTTTGGTAACCCTTTTTAGATTTTGTCGCATGAGAAGGGCCGAAATGCATGAAGAGTTTGATTTGATTTCAACTTGGGGAACCCCATAATAAAAACGAGTTGTCTAAGTTTGATGCGCAGTTGATATATTCAGTCACATTTACAAATCCGTATGCAATTTAAAGATGGTCCCCTAATCGGCTGTACCAACCATTAGTAGAGTATATATCATCCTTATGTGTGTGTGTGTCTATATACTCGAATAATTTTTTTATTTTTTTTAGTAAAACAAAAAAAGTAATACAAACACAGACACACTTCGTTTTTTTATATGAAAAAATTCAAATAACCTCTTGTAAACTACCTTAAATCTATATAATCATTTGGCTTTTTCCTAATATCCATATAACCCCTTGAAAACATCTATTAAATCTAAATAACCCCCCTAGTTAAACTTTTGTTAACATATGAGGAATTTTATGTGAATATTTTATTTTGTTAACTCTGACTTAAAACACAGTATACTAAAAACCTCTTATAAATTTTTAGAAATGCGAAAAGCATCTTATTCGGAGGGGGGGGGGATAAAATCATCATTTACAGATAATTTTTACATTTTTAACACATAATTATACGAAGTTTTCGGTATACTATTTTTTCAACCAGAGTTAAATAAACATAATATTCGTAGAACAATTCTAGCATGTCAACAAAAATTTAACATAATGAGTCATTTGGATTTACATGTTTTTTAGGGGTTATATGGACTTTAGAAAAAGTCCATGGGTTATATGGATTTCATACAGTTTACAGGGAGTTATTTGGATTTTTTTTTTTATAATAGTAAGTAATTTATGAAGCGAGTATATACTTAATAAAAAAAATCAAAACGATGTGGGACTGCAGACATGAATACGAATATCCATATCATTATATATGTGGAATTTTTTAGTAATTAAAGGAAAAGAGAAAAATCCAAATAACCCCTTATAAACTATCTAAAATCCATATGACCCTCTAACTTTTCCAATTTTTCTACGGTCCATATAACCCCCTGAAAACACCTATGTAAATCCAAATAGCCCCCTGAGTTAAATTTTTGTTGACAAATTAGGATTATTTTGTGAATATACTGTATTGCTGTCTAGTTAACTCTGGTAAAAAACATAGTATACCAAAAAATCTTAAAGTGTGTTAAAATGCAGAAAATCCTCTTTGAATGACGATTTTTCCCCTCCGTATAGGGTTTTATAATCTAACCAGATGGATAAAATTGTCATGTATGAAAGGTTTTTCACATTTTTAACAAATTGTAAGAGGTTTTTCAAATACTGTATTTTCAATCAAAATCAACAAAATGAAAAATTCGCATAATATTTCTAATTTGTCAACGGATCGAAGTTTAACTCAAGGGATTTATATAGATGTTTTTATGGGGTTATATAGATTTTAAAAAAAGTCAGGAGGTTGTATGAATTTCAAGCAGTTTCCAAGAAGTTATTTGGATTTCCCCTAAATGAAAATGATGGTACAGATTCAGCGGCCAAGCAAATAGTTTGACTTGGGGAGGTAGATACTTATTGTTTCTTCAGATAAATCATACGAAAGGATCTTATCTTATAAGCAATACTTTCTCATGCTTTAGTTGGAAAAAAAACCTGACATGTTTTTCTAGCCCTTCTGAGATTTTGTCGCACGAGGAGGGGCCGAAATTGATGACAAGTTTGATTTGATTTCAACTTGGGGCCCCCACAATAAAAACGAGATGTCTAAGTTTGATGCGCAGCTAATACATGCATTCCATCTCATTTACAGATCCGTCTGCAATCTAGAGATCATCCCCCCCAATCTAGTAGGGTATATATATACCATCCTTGTGTGGTATATACTTTAATCGTGCAACATATACTCGAATAATTTTTTTATTTTTTTAGTAAAGTAAAATACGTTATACACATACAGATTTCATTTTTTTATAATAACATATAATTTATCAAAACAGATATATACTTAATAATAAAAAATTCAAAACGTTGCGGAAACTATGAGATGACTGGGAATATCCACATTTTCCATGTGGAATTTTTGTAGTAATTACATGAAAGTGATGGTACAGATTCAGCGTCCGAGCAAATAGTTTGACTTGGGGAGGAAATGGACATAGAGATATTTATTGTTTCTTGGTGCCATGTATTCAACTCAATGACAAGTTGTATGTTGTTCTTTTGTCCAAAAGTAATCGCATGTTATAATTAATTATTAAAGACATATGCATCCTTGTAAACATATTTAATTTCATATAAGTTCCTATAAAAATTAGGGCAGACACATGAATTCCTAAAAACTCACAAAAACCTAATTATCATGATCGAGTTAAAATTTCATTCAAATTTGATAGAATATTTTATCACCATGTAATTGTGTAGACATTATAGTCTTCATAAATAATCATAAAAATAAATTAGTCCATGCAAAGATCAAATTATCCTTGTAAGACTTTTTATGTTTCTTTATTTCCATTGAAGTATTGATTGAAAATTGCTAAATATTTAAGGATAATTTAATCATTTCATGGTTATAAGTTAAAGTTAAGTATGGTAGGTTAGGCTAGGATTAATTTTTGTTGAAACTAGGGATGCATATGGATTTTTGTGAGTTTTCAAGGACTTGTACGTTTGCCTCAACTTTGATAAGGACTTATATGGGATTATCCATGTTTGTGATGACTTGAATGTCTTTAACCTTATAATTAAATTGCCTAATTGTAGGCATGCATCAATAATAGAGTCCTCTTTCGAAACAAAGTGTTGGTTGGCCGGATAATTCGATTGCACGTATCAGTGTACGTAGTATATGATTGTTATGAATCAATATAGATGTATCTATATAAGGTCATCTCTGGCCCTTACTCAAACCTATACTCAAATTTCACTTAAAATTTGAGTAAAAGCTTAATTTGATATGATGTGTCTCCAACCATCACTTTGTATTTTACTCAAATCTTTTAAAAAATTCATATCTTCTTCTAATTATTTCTTATAAACATTTTCAAAGTTTTTTTCCAAACATTTTTACTACTCAATTTTTCTTCCCTTCAAGATATTTAAATTTAAAAATTATAATCATCTAATTTTTTAAAAAAGGTAAAAATATTTTTTTTTATTGGAGTAAAAATAAGAAGTTAAAAAACAAAGATGAAAAGTTAATTAAGAAAGAAGACCACCTTTTTTTGTTTTTTTTCAAGAGATGGTAAAATTTTTGAAGAGGGGAAAGGTATCTAATATAATTCAAGTTAAGGAAAAAAAAATGTCACATTGGAAAAATGTGGAGATAAAGGAAAAAAAGAGACATTGAAAATTTGGGTAAAGATTTGAGTCTCCCTTGATTTGGATAAAGATTTGAGTAAAAACTTGATTTGATATGAGTACATGTAAATGATTGGAGAGGGTTTTAGATGACTTTTACTCAAATTTAAATTTGGGTAAAGGTTTGAGTATAGAATTGAAGGTGCTCTAACAATCGAAAATGTTTTAGTTTTTAATTTTATATCTTTGTAATATTTTCATTTCTAATTTACCTTTATTTTTATTTTTCTGATTAAATATAAAAATGATAAAAATAAATGATACCATGAGATATTCACTATCTTATTCAATCACGATTCACGGATCCTTAATTTCAACAATATATTTTTATAAACATATGATTTTAAATATCATTTATGATATAAATATAAAATATGTCGTCCCAAATATCATATTTAAAATATGATATTATAAATTAATATTATCAATAAACTAAAGATGGCTCATTTCAGTCTTTTTTTTCTTTTTTTTTTTTTTGCACGCGCGGGCGAGTGGATTTATTCTTCTTGGGGTTCGGGATTTATTTTTAATATATGTTTTAGCTGGTTATATTATGAGGTACTAAATTGATTTTTGGGAGGAGAGAATTCAGTATAGTGGGATCCACGTGGGGGTAGGCATTTTTGTATTTTTTGGGTTGCTTGGGATTAACCAGCTGGATCTTGAAGATTATGTATTTTATTTTTGTTTGTTGATTGTTGTTAGTAATTATTTATTTTATTTTATTTTATTATTCTATTTATAGATTTTTTTTAAAATTCATTTACATATCATATTATTCATTAATTTTTTTCATGCCCGTCGTGAATAGTAAAAAAACTAGTATAATATGTGCTTATAGTTTAAAAGTACATTTACTGTGACATGACTTACCTTCAAATAAAATTCAAATGTGAAGGAAAGTTTGGTATTTTATGATTTTTAGGGACACAAGTGTTGTTATTATACGATATTTAACAAGCTTGTGGCATGGACATTCATGGAATGTATTGGCTGATTAAAAAAAAATAAAGCTTATAAATTGTTAATAATATTTGCATTAGCCTAATCTATAGCATGTACTTTGTGTCAGCCGCATCTGTTAAAGAGTGCTTACGTATTCAATTGAATCACATACAGTGCATATCGGAAGATTACTATCTGTGGGTGATACGGGTTCAATCATGGAATATGATTTCACTTCACTATTTTAATATTAAAAGGTCTGATTATTATTAAAAAGGGAAAAATCCATATGACCACCAACAAAGTTGTTAAAATCCATATAACCCCCTGTCTGTTCTGAAAATCCAAATAACCCCCCACAAACTTCATAGAAATGGCAAAAGAACCCCTGAGTTAAAATTAACCCAATAGAAGTGGAATATTCTCAGGATATTCCGTTATGTGAACCCACCCAAATTTCAAACATATAGATAACCCCCTGCAAACTACTAAAAATACAAATAACCCCTTGATAAAGACATTTTGCCCCGCCGAACCCATCTTCTTCCATTGTTTCCCCCTCTTCGTCAATCCTTTCCACCCACCCGACCGTTGGAGTTTCCCCCTTCTTCAATAGACACATTTGTGCATCCATTGTTTATAAATGCTTCGTCCTCAGCTATCTTCATCTGCACATGCATCCATTGTGAGCATTGTCAATCATTCTCAATACTAGTCCCCACTCTGGTCATTGATCTCCAAATTCTAGGCAATGTTTGAAATGGCATATGATGATTTGTATTCAATATGTTTGATAAAATGCATGAACCATTTTTTTTTTGTCTTTGTGTACTTGAGTAGAATACATGCTTTCTAACTACTTTATTTATTTTTATTTTTTTATGCTGGTCTTCCACGGTAAGCCAGTGCATGCGAGCTATTTGGTAGGCAGAGTTTTTAAAACCACTGCTCCAACACCACTTGGTTGGCATTGGGTTAAGAATGTGAAATCTTGCTATCTAAGCTGCTAGATCACCATGCAGACAAAAGTAATCTTTTCTCTGATCGTGGGAGCATTATTTCCTAACTTATTACACCCCCATTAAAGTTCCAAGAGCTTCTATTCAGGGACTTGATATACTGGCCAGCTTTGCGAGGAAACAACGAAGATCGGGTTTTTGTATATATTTACAGGATGAAAGGGTTCGGATCTTGTTAGGTTCTTGTTTCTCCAATTTTACACAATGTATATCTTTTGTAGAGGCACAACTACAAGTGCCTGAATGTACTTTGTAATTAAGGTTTTTTTTTGTGATAATTATTATATCCCCTCAAACAGGGCCTTGTCACCAGAAAAAAAAAAATCTACTTTATTTTTTTGTTGACAAATTCATTTTAGTCATCCACTGTTGATGCTGCTGAAAACATGCAACACTATACACACACCTGATACTATTACATGGTGTTTCGATCCTGCTACTGTATATGAACTAGAACATGAAATTGAATTTAACCCATTCCACACAACTATTAATGTCTTATATGAAATATTAAAGAAATACTGCTCAAAACAAAAAACAACATGAAATATTACATGTTCCACAAGTCTCTACTAACATTGATACGCAACTTAAACAAAATATATCAGAGTGATGCTGCAACTAAAATAAAATTGGAACATTCCCAGGCCTCTACCAACACATGAAACATCAATACCTAGCAGAAAAAAAAAAAAAAAAAAAAAAACTACATGTCACATTGATGTACACATTCAAAAATGAAAATCTTGGGTTGACTGGACTTACTTACTGGTGCTTGTCAGACATTACTAGATTGAGCCCCCATGTACTGTGCAGCCCCCCCTACCTCTTCGAGCTTGATATTTGACTCTCTCACTTATTTGTGTTTTAGAAATTCTTTCTTGTGGTCTCACTCCCAATGATTTTTGCCTCACCTACTTCCTTGACTAATCAACCCTGTACAAAGTATTTTCATACATGGTGTTGTATCATACAAAATATACAATATTTAATGAATAGAAAATTACCTTGAAAGACCACAAACGGCTTCGGTCATGAAGAAGATCGGCAAAGAGCATCTGTGGCGACGAGGATCGACGGATGGCGATGAAGACGATCAAGATGAATTCGAAGATGATCAACAGAGGACATTGACGACGAGATCAACAGAGGCGTCGTCAAGGAGGACGTGGACGATGAGATCAACGAAAGGCGTCGTGGACGGCATCAAATGAATGCGGAGGAGACGGCGTCAAATAAGGGAAATGCAAATGTTTAGGTTTTAGGTTAGGGAAGAGAAAGGGTATACATGTCATTTCACAACTAAGGTTAGGTTCAGTCCATCTATAGGTTAACTGATAGAAGGTTCTTTTTGCATTTTTGTTAAGATTATGGGGGGTTATTTGTATTTTCAGAAAACAAAGGGTTATATGGATTTAAACAACTTTGCAGGGGATTATATGGAGTTTTCCCTATTAAAAAATAGAGTTAAAAATATCTAAGTCCCTACAAACATGAGAAAACCCATACAAGTCCCTATTAAAATTGAGACAGGCGTACGAGTCCCTAAAAACTCAAAAAAATTCAATTATCATCTCTGAGTTAAATTTTCATTCAAATTACAGGAATATTCCCAGAATATTCCATCACATATAATTGAAACTCTCATAAAGACAAATTAATCCATGCAAAAGATAAAATTGTTCCTAAAAGACTTTTACATTAAATTATGTACATTGTTGTACCTATAAATAATTATAAAGAAATTAATCCCTGTAAAAGATAAAATTGTCCCTCAAAGACTTTTACATTTAATTGAATAAACATTATAGTATTTATAAATAATCGTAAAGACAAATTGATCCCTATAAAAGACAAAAATACCCCTGCAGGATTTTTACATTTAATTGTGTAGACATTGCAGTCCTTATAAACAATCATAAAAACAAATAATATAATTTTTTTTATTTATTTTTTCATCTTTTATCCTATTAATCACACTCCACCTGGAGATCACAAATTAGATGTAAAAATAATATTTTAATCTGTAAAATGCATTCTTCAGGGGCATTTTGATATTTTACAAGAACCATTTTGTTTTTACGATTATTTATAAGGACTGTAATGTTTATTCAATTAAATGTAAAAATCTTTCAGGAGCAATTTTGTCTTTTGCAGGGATTAATTTGTCTTTATGATTGTTTATAGAGACTGCAATGTGTACACAATTTAATGTAAAAGTCTTTCAGGGGCAATTTTATCTTTTGCAGAGACTAATTTATCTTTATGACTGTTTATAAGGACTTCAATGTCTACACAATTATATGTGATGGAATATTCTGAGAATATTCCATTAAGTTTGGATGGAAATTTAACTCAAGGATGATAATTGGGTTTTTCTGAGTTTTCAGGGACTCGTACGTCTGTCCCAATTTTAGTAGGGACTTATATGGGTTTTTTTCGTGTTTGTAGGGACTTAAAGTCTTAAACCCTAAAAAACAAAAAGCTCTTAAGCACTCATAAAAGCCCTGCCTTTTACGACTTTACCCCCTCGGTGGGTTGGTTCCTGCGGGCCTCTGGTGGTGTGTTGGGTTTTGTGGACCTCTGGTCCACGTTTCTTTAGGCCCATATTAGAAGATGTACTCTTCTATTTTTTTTAAGCATTGCTACAGTAAGTCTGTTTTGCAGTTTTTTTTGTAATCTCATACCACGTTATCACAGTGTATGAGTATTTATAACAGTATATGACAAAAAAAATTGTCATTTTTTCAATAGCACTAATGTATCTTAATATATACTTCATTTCATATAGCAACATTAACTTCAATGTGAGAGTGTATGATTTAAACCAATGTGGACTGCAATTGGGGATGCATATGAGGTGGACCGTGGACATATCATTTTCCATTTTTTAACTCTTTTTTTTATATCACGTGTCTCATAATTCACCTGCACCCATAAAAAAGAATATATTACACTAAAATTTTATTATTTTATAAATGAGTGCATACAATTTTTTTAATATATACTTCATTTTATTATTAAATAATATGTGATGCTTTAAATATAGGGTTTTTTAGTTTTCAGTCCCTGTAAACATATCTATTTAGGATCGATCCCTCACTTCTTCATATTTTGGTTTTAGTTCCTATATTTAAATGATATGTTCATTTTTAGTCCCTCCCAAAGACTAAAAACAAAACCAAATAATTTAGGGATAGGTCCCTCCCAGGGACTAAAAAGGAACATATCCTTTAAATCTGGAGACTAAAACCAAAATATGAAGAATTGAGGGATCGATCACTAAATCCTATGATTTATGGAGACTTAAAAATAAAAATCCCTTTAAAATAATATAAAATAGAGATATTGCATGAAAAATTATTGTGAGTGGGGAGGTCACACTTTTTTGTTGTTGATGGGGATTGGGGGCATCTTCTCAAAGGGGTTGAAGTCTATTGCGTGACATTCTATGTTCAAAATTTCATTAAATTGAAATTAACTGTTTGAATCCAGGTAGACAATCTTATTTTCAACTCAGATCCAAGAATATTTTTTCATGTTTCAAACAGTTTTATTTTTGGTCAATAAATGTTGAGACGTACTCCAATCCATACTCTCGTGTTTATAAAGTTTGACAACTATTAAACTACGACCTATGGGTCCATAATATTTTTGTGATCACAGCGAATAATTTTATGTGAACAAGTTATCGATGAGTTCTGTGTTAAAGACTAGAGTAAAAGGATGCCAGGAGCAAATGTCACAAATTTTGTGTGTGCGTGTGTGTGTGTCCACATATATATATATATATATATATGCAGCTTCTTAACCTAGAGGAATCCATTGCGCAATTTTTTAATGGATGAATATCTTTTCATTAATGCTACAGAGATGTGTGCATTGGACTGCAAATTGTCCATGTCAAACTAATGCCTTTGCAAAAGCCTATTAAGACCCGTTTGAATTCATGGTGGGATAGATTCTACCATAAAAGTTTCATCAACACACCATTGTGAATCCAGACATCTTTTTCGCATTTGTGTAGTTACGGCTTAAACAGCTTCCACACATCATTTTTTCTTCATTTAAAAATTCCTCAAAACATTGTTTTTTTAACATAATCAAACTTTTCAGAACGCAGAAGTATTTTTGTCAATAAATAAGTGGATGCATGTTTTGGTGGTCTGGTTGGTTGATGAAGATCCTAGCTAGGGAACAAATTAAAAACACAACCGTATTAGATCAAGTGAATCAAACCCAAATCCATAGTGACTGGATCCGCCGTGATCCGACCTAAATCCAACCCCAAGATCTGAGTATTCTCGAATTGGGGAATGGCTCAAGGATGCGTTTGGTAGCACGATGGTAAAACTGATTTTCCATAATAGCTAGGTTTAAAACTGACTTTACATAAAGTTCACTCCCTTCAGCTTTTAGAAAACGCAGTTTTTTAATATTATTTATCTGAAATCTGAATATAGAATGCTCTTCCAATATTTCTAATTAGTTGCACGATTGTAAATGAAATCTCCGACATTTATATAAGCTATCAAATCGTGCGTGTAACCAAACATACGATTGCATTCCAAATGGGCCATGGGTCATGAGTTTGTTTACTGTTGTAACTTATTTTTAAGTGGAATTTTTTTTAGTGGGGGGTGGGCAACTGTTCAAACTGTCCCCACTTTTGTTACACAGGCCCTAACATATAGACCCCTCCCACAGGCCTCTTGAGTTGTCAAAATGTCATTGGTTATATTGTTTCTTTTTACAAAATGACAAAAAAGCTAAATCCTTGGGTCATGATTTTCCTCTTTTTCCGTTTTTTTCCACTCATCTTCCGTCCCTCTTAGCCATTCAAACCCATTCAAAAATATTTAGGGTTTTCAAAAACTCAAATGTGAATCGAAATCACATAAAAAAAAAAACCTTTTTTTTCTAAAATGGCGAAGAAAACCAAAGATTTCTTTGAAGAATCGATTTGAAAAAAAAAATTGTTCTTCTGGAGATGTCAACACCAGCCAAAAAATGGGTACAGAACCCTTTGTTATTTTTGAAGATCTTATGATTCCATGAATATGATAATTTTTTTTCTATGGTTTTTTTTTTGGAATAGTTATAAAAAGTAACTCTTTTTTTTTTTTACAGAAAACTGAAATGTATGTTCAATTTCTGTTTTTATTTTTTATGAAAATGTAGCTGACTATCAGAAGAATGTAACCAGATTTAAGTAACATGTGTTTTCAATTTGTTTAATGTTACTGCTATGCGCAATGTAACCATGTATTAAATGTAACAAACTATAAGTAGATACTAGTGTATATAAGTGCTAAAAAAATGTAACTAACAATTAAAATGTATTGTTGAATGTAACTTTTTTAAGAATGCAACCAACTTTTATTCAATGATTCTAATAGTTTATTATTTTTGTATGTATGCATGTAACGATTTATGTTTCTTCATCATTATATGTTTTTTTTTGTTCATATTGATATGCACAATGTAGCTAGCATCCCTTCATAGTAATTATATTATGTTAATGTAAATTTCTTTGTATTCATTTTTTTTAATTAAATATGTATTTTCAGTTTGTTTCATGTTACTTGTATGCTGAAGGTAACTATTGTCAAAATTTAACTAATTGAGAATATCTGCACAACAAATGTAATTAACTATTAGAAGAATGTAAACAACAAAAATGACTATGTGTATTCAGTTTGTTTAATAATAATGTCATCATGAATGTAATTTGATTGACAATGTCACTTTATCCTGAAAAGTTATTTAGTTTTGTGTCTATGTAAACAACAATCACACATCTTCTATATCAAATGTCATTCCAACATATTGCTGCTCAACTTCAACAATGTAATCTCTCTGCGGATTGCCTTCCACAGAAAATGTAACTGAGTCCATTGTATATCCTACATTCAAATGCAAAAAAGTTTCAATAAAACTAATATACTGTTGTAATCACTAAAAATCAGATAAACATAAAAAACTAAAAATGGAATAATATGACTCATAGATCCACTAAGATCATATTAAGAGTCGTTGATATTTTGAAATGGAACATTGTTTCACAATTATATTGCTCTAAAGTTAGTTATATTTAAGAAAATGTATCTAGATCACAAAAAACAGCAAAAAAAGTCCAACAATGGAATAACTATGTAATCGACATTCAAATGTTAAACAACTAATGTATCATATTCAAAACCACGTTTCACATAAAAACAACAATAATTAACATGTAAAAATGAAAAATAAATGAAATAATTGAAAACGCATACAATAAACATGCACCAAACCTGAAATCGGCAGACATTTCAAATGGTAGCAACAAGAATTCAATAATATTTTTTCGATCAGGTAAAAAGCTTATATAGTCATCTAAAGAAGAAATCTGATTCTGAACGACCTGAACAAAAAAAAAATCTCAAATTTTACCACGAAAATGAATACACAATTCAAATGTTGAAATTAAAAAAAGAAAAAAAAAACAAAAATAAATGCCCAGACGCGTGATTCTTGGAATTAATTAATATCCCATTAACAAACCTCCACATTAATTACGTTGAAAATTAAAACATACACTTAAGAGGTATTTTAGATAATTTAATCTATGTCATGTCATGGAGTTTACGAGGAGCTTACGAAATGGGACATGCCAATCATTTTCCCTCTACCACCTACTACTCCTCTTAATCCCGGATCCCCTTCACTGTCTCCATAAATATATATATATATATGAAAAAAGCACACCACTGCGTGATGACCAATTTTGAACATGAATACAAAATACTGTGGATGGAAGACCATCCAACAGAGGTAATGTCACAAAAAACTCGAGACCGCTCAATTGCCTGAAATGATCCATAATGATGACTCATCCACCACCACCATCGCCACAAACATTTTCCTATGAAATCAATTATTGATGAAACAGCAACACCAGCTCACCCAGTGGTTTCAAATCCGGGTCGTCATGTGTTTTAGAATCACATATTATAATATATATAAAAACACGGGAAATACATTATGTGCACGCCATCCATAGATTCAGTTGCAACCACTAACAAACAGGTTTGGCCTTTAATGAGAGTGCCCACTTCCACTTGCTCATGTGGATATCTCTTCTGTCTCATATTAATTGTGTTTTAAATTTTTTAAAAATATTATATCTCATCTAATAAAATAAATATTTTTATAAAAAATGAAGTATATACTACAATGAATTGTATGTATGTATTTATAGAAAATGTAAAAAAAAAATTTGAAACACATGTCTAGTTAACGTGAATATATAAATTGTTAATTTACTATTGACACATAAAAAATTAAAAGTGAGACAGAAAATGAATCTAAATGTAACAACGCTTATTTTTATTTTTCTTTTAGTTCAGACATATAGTCCGTTTAAAAACACAGATTAAAAAGTAACTTTTGAAATAAAACCGTTTTTTAAAATAATTTTAGACGTTGATTTTTTTAGGATACTTTTTTTAAAATAAAAAATCAATATTTGAAAGGAGTTTAATGTTTGACAGAGAAAATTGCTTTTCAATTCAAAAAATCGATTCCGATAAAAAAACGTTGTTTCTGAGCTTTTTAAAACACAGATTTCGAGGGAAAAATTAAAAGGAATCCAGCTTCCGATTCTGCAAAAAGCTGCCCCGTTTGGCTGCACGCTTTTAGCTTTTCAGCTTTTCAAAAAGCAAAAGCGCGCCGAATCGCGCAACCAAACGGGGCCATAGTGTGACTCCTGTAGTAAGATCATGATATATATCTACTTTTTAAAGAAGAAAAAAAAACCCCCCCCATTTTCTGTTTTTGAAACGCTGCACGGTTTCCGCGACGGACAAAGGAATGCCTCGGAAACCGTGCTTGCGAAAACTGTGGACAAAGTCTTACTGAAAATTCCGTCCACGGCAAGGAATTCGATTTTAGGAGTCACCATCCGCTTTTGTGTGACCACAAAGTGCTTCCAAGTGAACCCACCCCCTTTATATCACACTCTCTCTGTGCGCACATTTATTTATAGTTAGAATAAAGGGAAAAATAGACCTGGCTCCGAGAAAATTTATGTAAATTAAAAAACGTTTTTATAAAATTAGTAAATTTTTTTAGATTCCTATCTTATTAGATAATATTTATTTTATTCTCTATAATTAATTAGATGTGTAGTTAACCCTGACCATGCATGATAAATTACTATTATACACTTTTAAAATTTATTTTCTTTGTTGAAAAAAATCGATATAACTCCTTAAAAACTTATGAAAATCGAAAAAAGTTTATGTGAAATTTAAAAATCGTCTTAACTCTCTGAAATCTTTTTAAAATAACAAAAAAATCATGTGATTATCTAGAAATATATACTGATTTATTTAAATTTTATTAAACAAATTATAGTCATATAATCAAGGTGTTATGCTTTTTATTGCTAGTAATTTTAAGTTAAGAATGTATTATAAATTTTTTATTAAGTTTTTAAATTGTTTTCTCTACTGATTTTGTAACGGAATTGATAAAGCTGTAATTTTTTTTGTTCAGTCTATGTAATGAGATTAAGGAGGTAAAAATGTTGAAAAATGACTCAATTTTATAGATTAAATGAGATTTGATCGATATTTTTTTTTTACAGATGAGGATGATATTTCAAGAGATGAGGATGTTAAAAAATGACGGTTGTATTTTTGTCTTACAACAGAACTAAATCTTATTTAATAAAGTTTGTAGGGACTGAATCTAATTTTAGTAAATTTCTGAGGACTTATTTCAATATACTATTGACCAGGGGACTAAATTCGTTAACCATACACACTTTATGGAGACTTAGGATGATTTTCTAACTTTAGAGGAACTTTTTGTGATTTCAAGAAGATTTCAAGAAGTTAAGAAGATTTTTCCCTAGAATAAAATGTAGATAGAGATATCATTGTATGCTCTGTACGACACCTAAATTTGACATATATTATGAAACTATATATATCTTTTATTTGTATAGGATTTTTTTTTATGTAAATTCATATATTTTGTTTTTATTCATGATTTTAAAATTTTAAATAACCTCCGTATTATTTTTCTATAATCTCCAAAAGACACAAAAAAAAATTTATTATTATTTTTGAACCTTAATGTTTCAATCTCTGCTTGCCGTTAGGCACAACTAAAAAATATTAAATCCACATCTAATAATCCATATACATTTTTTACAAAAATATATATACACTTTCATAAATAAATCTATGAAATAAAAAACAACAAAGTTATTATCCGTGGAATTGCACTTGTGAAAAGCATATAAGAACGCTTTAATTTGAATACCAGTACTTATCTTAAAAAGTTTTAAGGGTAAATTAATTAAGGGTTTCTGTAGTTACCCGTCTATTATTTTTAGATCTCTAGAAGTTTTTAAATTGTTTGTAGGTCGTTAAGGTGATGAAAAATTATCGTTAGATCCTTCCATCTGGATGTTGTTAAAAAATAACAAAAATGCCTCTCGCTCAATTATTTTAGTATACTGTTAACATTCCCGATTACATTGTTAAGTACCTCCGGGACACTGTTAATACTTTTTAGTACATTGTTAATCTTTACATAAAATGCCCCCGCCTAATAATTTCAGTACATTGTAAGCACTCTCCAGTATATTGTTAAGTATCTCCAGTACACTGTTATTATTTCTTAGTACATTGTTAACATTCGCATAATTAGACAATGTCATTTTTGATATTTTTGAACAACATTAGACTGAAGATACTTAAAGATAATTTTTCATCGTTTTACGGACCTAAAAAAAATTAAAAAAATTTTAAAGATATAAAAATAATAAACGAATGACTACATGAACCTATGATTAATTTCCCAAAGTTTTAAAAACAAATTGAGTCGTCCCATTTTAGTACACTGTCACCAGAAGGTGATCACATCCACCATCTATAGATAACAGAGTCGTCAGTGACTCTGTTCCCTCCACACACACGGTCCTTCGTCAAAAACAAAAACAAAAACAAAAACGAAAACCCAAACCTTGTAAGCGACGATGAGTAGTAGCAGCAAGCGCGGCCGAGACAACACAGTAGCGGTCGAAACCGCCACGAGAGCCACCAAACGCCAGTCCCGAACCGCTGCATCGACGTCGACGCCCCAAAAGTCATTCGTTGTGGAGGAGGCGACGATGGGCTACGTGGACGTCTCTGATGATGAGCTGACATGGTTCCTGACGGTTGATGAGCATATGTTCCTGGGGTGGTTCCCCTTCGTGGACGACGACTTCGTTGAGCAGGGGGAGACGGTTTGGGGCGATGACGACGATCTTTGGCAGATCATGTCCATCCATCACATCCCAACGACTCAATAGTGGTCTTCTGTTTTAGATTCGATCTTAGTTTTTGTCTTTTGTCTTTCGTGGCAGTTGATGATGGTGGGAGGATTTGTTTGACCTTGGTTTGATATGTAAATATAACGAGATGTACATCAGTCAACAAATGTTAAGGGGAACTTGGTACTCTAAATTTAGAGCTAAAACTGTGATTTTTTTTTTTTTTATGTTTTCAGATGCGTGTCTAGTGGGTTTAATCCATTGACATTCTTTCCAAAACAGAGAGCTAATCATCTTAGGGTCCGTTTGGCGCCGGGGGTTCGAGAGCGTTAGTGACGGGCATTTAATGCAATCATCAAACACACACTAAAAATCATTATTGCATTATGCTTTCGGCCTTTTTCTGCGTTTTCCTAACTTCATAGAAACAATGCTTCCTATGGCATCGCAAATCTTTCCGTGTCTTGGCACCGTGAATAAGTCTGTCAATTATCTAAAAATTTTAATCTGTATCTAAAAATTCAGTAAATATCCAATATTCGAAAAATTTGTATCCGTGTCTGAAAATTTTCTGATCGGATACGGATATGCCTGTATCCGATTCGAAAAATATCCGTATCCGAAAATATTATTATATTATTATTTATTTAATTTTATATTTATATTTTTTAGGTTTAATATGAGTTTTTATTTATATTTTTACTCTAAAGCATATAATGTTTGATGTATATACTTACAATTTTATGTTTTATACTAGTTAATTATTAGATTTTTTTACATATTTTAAATATTAAACATATGATTTTTATTTTTGGATATTAGATCTTTAGATATTTTAATAATTTCATATTTATATTGAATTTTTTGATATTTCGGATAATTATCCGTATCCAAATTCAGACTTTCGAATCGAATATGGATACTTACTTTCAATATCCATCGAGTATCGGATACGGATATTTTTTTCAAGGGAAAAATTCATACAACCGCCTGAAATCTGACTGAAATCCATATAACCCCCTGTCTTTTTTTAAAATCCATATAACCCCCTGAAAACACCTAATAAATCCAAATAACCCACTAAATAAAATTTTCATTAATAGATGATGAATATTTTGTGAATATTTCGTTTGGTTAAACCTGAGTGAAAACACAATATACTAAAAGGCCATTACAATATGTTAAAAATGTGAAAAATCTTATGAAAATAACGATTTTACCATTTCTGGATATACTATAAAACCCTATCTGGAGGGATAAAATCGTTATTTATAGAAAAGTTTTTGCATTTTTAACATATTGTAGGTTTTTTTTAGTATATTGTGTTTTCTACCATGGTTAACCAAACATAATATTCATCATTTATAAATGTAAATTTTATTGAGGGGGTTATTTGAATTTATTAGGTGTTTTGAGGGGGTTATGTGGATTTTAAGAAAAATCAGGGGGTTATATGAATTTCAGTTAACTTATAGGGGGTTATATGGAGTTTTCCCTTTTTTCAAATATCTAGTTCAGATACGGATATAAGCCTATCCGATCTATATCCGTCTAATTGACAAATTTAACCGCGAACGCCCGCGGACGTGCTCCCAACCAAACATTGGTTTGCCAAAAGGTGAGATTGATTGAAAGCCTATTTGTTTATGAAGAAAATGCAATTGGACCTTTAAAGTTTTTGAAACCTTAAAAAATACACTTAAAATTCAAAAACATACCGTTTACCATTAAATTTTTCATTTAAATAAGGGAAAAGTACTTTAAATTTTATATTTTACCCTTCAATGATTTTTTTAAATAACCAAATAAATAGTCCATGAATTAACTTTAAATATGCTTTGTGAATATTAACTAATATAATAATCAATTATTCAAAAACATCTGGATGCCGATGTATTTTTTGTGAGAATTAACTTGCATAACATTTAATTAAAATAGTAAAACAATATTCTTATCTCATCTTAGCGGAAAATCTAATGGCAAGGATGTAAATGCATATTTTGAATATTTAAAGGATTAAAGGATGTTTATGCAAGTTTCAAAAATTTTAGAGGATCCAAACTCATTTTACCTTTTGTTTATCATCTTTTTAGCTTGGTCTGCAAGAAAATAAATTAAAATGATGTTTATAGTCCAATGTGAAGCGCTCATCCGCAACTTTCATCCAATTTTTTTTTTAAATATATATCTGCCCATTAAAATACATATTATCTTAAAAAATGAAATATGCACCAAATTACACTAATATTTAAAAAAATAATGATCTTTCATATGAGATGGTGAAGTATACATTCTGTGAGTTTTATTATCACAGTGTACAAATAGCACAGGTGGTCAGCAAAACACTTTTGGATTGCAATTGGGCTGCAAAATAGGCCACGTATATCAACACTACTCATAAATAAATAAAAATTAAATCCAATCAATGTTGGATATTATCAGTCTTGCAATCTCCAATGAGTTACGAGCATGTATTCAGAAAATGTAAAATATTTCACATATTAAATATGTGAAGTGACACATGTTAGTTCATCATTGAAGATTAACCAAAAACTGATGAGACACAACATTAGCTAAATTCCATTTCAATGTTGTCATAGTGCAATGGGGGCGTCTCTATTCCAAGTCACACCTTTTTTTTTAGGTTACTTATGACATTTGATAGCTTAAAATTGAAATCATCTGAGTATACATTTTATTTTTTAAAGTATCATATATATTCATATATATATCTTAAAAAACATATTTTAACAATGATATTCTCTAACAATTTTCTCTCCTTTATTTGATTTGATGATTAATGAGCAACTTGAACAATCACTTTTAAATATAATATAAATTACTCTGTAACTTGAGTTCATGACTGCTATTTAAAACATGGGCGCTGTTACACCCAGATCCATTTCCAGCCCTATATGCGTCGATAGATTTCTATCGACTCTATCGACGCATATGCTCACATTAAGAAGTTATATGCTTCGAAAGAATTTTTTTACTTTTTCTATAAATGAATCCATGTAATTCGTTGGAGTATATGCTTCATTTTTTTATCTAAGCATGTATCTCATTAGATGATGTATACTATTTTAAAAAAAATTCGAAACACATGTAGGCTAGAATGATGTAACATTATCCTTAAAACATTAGTTGAATTAAAGACATCAAATGATGCATCTGCTAAATTGTAGTCCACTTTCCAATATAAGACTCTGTTTGGGAGGAGCGCGTTGGGCGAATGGTAGCGTCTAAAGGAGGCGGGTGGACACAAACGCCAACACAAACATTTTTTTCCCATTATGCATCAAAAACCTTATGAACTTTTGTCGTTTCGAGTTTTTCTGCGTCCCTGACTCCGTGAAACACCGCTTCACCCACCGTGGATGCCCCCACAGTGCTCCCAAACCAACCTCAAGAAAATTATGACCACTCAATCAATAATGAAGTAATGGCCCAACCACTGATAGCTACAAACATAGCGTACAACCAAATCATGGAGTGAGCAAACAAACTTCACAGCACACAGAAAAAATAACAAACCAGAGACAAATAAAACTGACTTGAAAATTAAAATCCATCATTGGAGATGATCTTATTATCAAGAAAAATGTTTCAAGGCGCATAAGCCCACTGTTTGGGTGGGTGTAATAAAATACTTCAAACTTATTCTCGAATAACAAGAGATTATTGTCAAATGCGACAAATGATGATTGTTTGTAGAAATTCTAGTGTTTCTAACAAAACCAAAACAATCCTGATATGCAAGAGAATTGAACATGGATACAGCTTAGTGACTTGCAATATTATATGACATATGAACGAGATCATGAAATAAAACTTCTCAAAATCTATATTTATGAATTTTAAATTTCATGAGCGCAGCCTTAATAGAAATTGTAATGCAGAATTCATGCAATGACTCAACATAGACTAAATATGATTTAATTGGGAATTGAAAATATACTATTCGTATGCGAATTATTCAATAATCTTTAATGAAACTTAAGACCGGAATAACTAAACCGTGTGGATTTGGTCCATGGTTTGATCATTCCATTTTTATTTTTATTTTGGGGAGGAGCCGTGTCATAGCTTTCAATGCCTTCTATCTTCAATGGAAAAAATATAAAACAGCTACAAGTCAATATCAATAGACTTACTTTGATGTTTATATTATGAATCAAACAGACGAAATATTCAACTTCTATGGATGGTGTTCGAATAAATGTTGTAAGTTGATTGGTTTGGACACCCATGTGGGTGGGTAGTCACTCCATAATCCTATAGCTGCTAATAGAAGTTACAACGACATATTGCAATAATAATATTCAACTTGGATGGGATATACAAAAGATACGTAATTTTGATTCTATGATTGATCGAGAGAAGATATATACAAGGCAACCAAATCAAAGACATCTCAAGAGAGGTATTTGGGTTGTGAATTTGTTGGGTAAATAATTTACAGATATCCTAAAATTTTCAAATTGGTGACTTGAATATGTAAGTTATGTATTCCATGTCATCATTATTGGGATTTAGCTCTGTTTGAAAACATGTTTGAATGCTTTTAAGTTAGCATGAATATGAATTTCTCAAACTCATTTTCAAACAGGAAAAAAAAAAAAAAAACTATAGTGTAATTAAAAGTTACAAACATCCTTTGTAAAAAAAAGTATAAAAAAACTAGCTTTTTTATATTGAACAATTAACTTTACGTAAACTCAGTTTTAAACCTAACTTTTGATGAAAAACTGACACCAAAATCCGTTTTCAAACATAACATTAATGGATAAACACATATCTAAAGCACATGCTTTGATTTGTGTCTGTTAGATTATATGTGTTATCTTATAATGTGTGTAGTGTATTACACGTGTAACTCCTAGATCTTTGTATATATAAAGGGATTTCATTATTTTATTCTCTGTTTGTAACATGGTATCAGAGCTAGAAATTAAAAAACTCTAGTTTTTTTTTTTTTTTTTTATTTTTTTTTGAATCCTTCACCCTTTGCCGTCGCTGTTGCCGTCGTACCTTTGCCGTCGTCGTCGCCGTCGTGCCCTTGCCGTCGCCGTCGCTGTTGCCGTCGTGCCCTTGCCGTCGCCGTCGTGCCCTTGCCGTCGCCGTCGTCGTCGTGCCCTTGCCGTCACCGTCGTGCCCTTGCCGTCGCCGTCGCCGTCGTGCCCTTGCCGTCGCCGTCGTTGTCGTGCCCTTGCCGTCGCCGTCGTGCCCTTACCGTCGCCGTCGTTGTCGTGCCGCTGCCGTCGCCGCCCCTGCCGCTGCCGGCGCCGCCCCTGCCGCGCCCAGCCCTGCCCTGCCCGGTGACCAGCCCAGCCGCACGCGCCCTGCTGCGCCCTGCCCGGATAGCCCGGATCGCCCAGCCCGGATCGCCCAGATCACTCTGCCCGGATCGCCCGGATCTGCCCGGATCGCCCGCGCGCTGATCCTGCCCGGATTTCCCGGGATCTACTGGTGCCAGCCTGTCTCGAGCTGTCCGGATCATCTCGCGCGTCCGACCCGGATCCGACCCGAGCGCTCCCAGCATCCGACCCGGATCCGGGAACCCGGCCCGGGACGCGACCCGAATACGCCGCTGCCGGCCGCCCTCCGCCGCCTCCGGCTGCCCTCCGTCGCCTCCGGCTCCTCCGGTGACCTCCGGTGGCCGTCGTGCTCCTCCGGCCGCCCTCTGCCGCCTCCGGCCGCCCTGCCGCCGCCTCCGGCGCCGCTTGAGACTTCAAAATCACTAAATCGGTCATAACTTCCTCTCCGGAAGTCCGATTAAGGTGATCCAGGAGTCCATTTTGCTCGATTTTTCATGCTCTACGTCCTCGTCTGCTTTTGATCCTCATCCGAGTGGTTCTGCACAATGTCAGAAATCAACGACGACCCTACTCTTCCGTTACCAACTTTGAAGGCTTCTGATCTCTCTCAGGCTGCTACTCTCTCTCAGTTGACATGTTTTGAGAATTTTCGGGACAATCTTCCGAACTCGACGGATTTTCCTCTCAGTTCTGCTGACAATTGGTCACCCTGGCACATTACGGTATAGAGCGCTCTCGATCGTTGTCATCTTGTCGGTTATATTGATGGTTCTATTGTGCAACCGTCTGATCAAGACCCGACATATATCACTTGGCGCACACGGGACAGACGCGTATTCTCCTATTTGATCAACTCTGTTGATCGTTCGATCCGTGCAGATCTCACTGGTTTTCTGTCGTCCGCCGCACTATGGACTCATCTTTGTGACCGCTTTGTAGAGAAAAGCGGTGCTCGTGAATATCAACTTCTGATCGACACTCAGACTGCTACTCAAGGTGATCTATCTGCCCAGACTCTATATGGCCGCATGAGGGCGAACTTCAGGGAGCTTCGTGCGCTTGAGCCTGGACCGATGGCCACTCCCGCTGAGCGAGAAGCTTTTCGTGATCGTCGTGAGTTGTATCAGTATCTGATGGCTCTTCGTCCAGAGTTCTCCGCATTGGCCGGTCAACTCATACATCGGGATCCACTTCCTCGACTGGAATCCGCCGTCACTGAGGTTGTTGCTGAGGAGACTCGTCTTCGCACCATTGCATTGCGCCAGTCCACTCCATCTTCCACTTATGAGGGTGTCTTGGCAGCTACTCCTCCTACGACACTCACCGGCTCCTCTCGAAAGAATACATTGTGTACTCACTGCAAGAGGACTGGACATCCGGTCGCCGACTGTTGGAAGCTTCATCCTGAAAAGCGCTTTGCACCAAAAGGACAAGGACAGCGTCGCCCCACTGCTCCCTATACTTCTGTTGCTGTTGCCACTGACGCTCCATCTTCATACACAGATCAGCTTGGGCGTATCCGAGAGAGCCTCGATCAACTGATCATACAGCAACCTCCTCCTGGTTCTTCTACTCCCTCTGCTTTCTCTACTACTTTGGGTACTCCTGTTCATTGGATTTTTGATTCAGGTGCTTCACATCACATGACACCGGACAGTTCTGTCCTCACTGCATGCTCACCGGCACCTTCACACCTGCCCACGATTCATACTGCAGATGGCTCCCCTTTAGTCATCACGCAGTGTGGATCGATCACTACCACCTCTGACCCTACAGGACGCATTTCATTACCATTTGTTTTGCATGCCCCTGACCTTTGCATGAATCTTATATCTATTAGCCGATTGTGTGATTCTGGTCTCACTGTTACCTTTACCACCTCTGGTTGTCTTGTGCAGGATCCACGATCAGGGCAGAGGATTGGCGTTGGACGTAGGATTGGCGGACTTTATTACGTGGAGTATCTTCGTCTTCCCGTTCCTGATTCATCTGTCTTCTGTGGTAGCGTCACTTCTGATGTCGATTTGTGGCATCGAAGGTTAGGTCATGTGTCTGAGTCTCGTCTCAAAGAACTATTTCAATCTGGTGTCTTAGGTCGTATTTCTTTTTCTCCACTTTCTGTTTGCGAGGGCTGTAAATTAGCCAAACCTGTGGCTACTCCTTTTAGTCCTAGTAATAATCAGTCCTCTAGTCCATTTGAGCTTGTTCATTCTGACATTTGGGGCCCATCTCATGTAACCTCAAAGAGTGGTTTTTCTTATTATATTAGTTTTATTGATGATTACTCTCGTTTCACTTGGATTTATTTATTGCGTCAACGTTCTGAGGTTCCCAAAATTTATGAGATTTTTACCAATATGATTTATACCCAATTTCAAGCTCGTATCAAAACTTTTAGGTCTGATTGTGCTCGAGAATACATCTCTTCTACGATGCGTTCTCTTCTTCATTCTCATGGCACCCTTTTTCAGCAATCATGCCCCTACACTCATGAGCAAAATGGGGTTGCTGAACGTAAACATCGTCATATTCTTGAGACGACTCGTGCTCTCTTACTTTCCTCTGCAGTCCCCAGTATGTTCTGGGCTGAAGCTGCTCTTCTCTGTGTCCATCTTATCAATATCACCCCCTCCTCTGTCCTCTCCGGTATGACTCCTCATGAGCGTCTTTATTCTTCTCACCCTGATTATAGCAGACTTCGCACATTTGGATGTACGTGTTTTGTGCTTCTCCCTCCTCATCAACGCACCAAGTTGGCCGCTCGGTCAGTAAAGTGTGTATTCTTGGGGATTAGCTTCGAACACAAGGGTTATCGCTGCTATGATCCTGTTGGAGATCGATTTTGGATCGCTCGTCATGTGTCCTTTGTCGAGGATGTTCCCTATTTTTCTCTTCACCCACTCCGTCCTCTCCTCCTATTCAGGTCTCTCCTATTACATCTCTTCCTTTTCCTGGCCTACCTGTTGCACTAGAGTCTGTTCCTACCCCTGCGTCTCAACCTGACAATCCTGCAGATAACCCACCCTCTCCTCCCAGTGTGTCACCTATTGTCCCTACTGAAGATACTTCCACTGGTCCTCCGACTCCTACGCCTGACGCGCCTCCTCCTGCCGTGGATCCTCATTTTTTGCCTCGTTATCCTCACCGTGCGCGTCACCCTCCTTCCCGCTTCAGTTACGACTCGGGGCCACCAGATCAGTTTGGTTTTGCATCTGTCAGTACCTACTCTCCACAATTTCAGGCCTATCTCACAGCTATACATGTCCACCGTGAGCCCCGATCTTATCACGAGGCAGTCGAGTACCCTGAGTGGCAGCAGGCCATGGCTGAGGAGTTTGAGGCGTTTGAACAGACACAGACCTGGGATGTTGTTCCCCTTCCGGATGGTGTTACCCCTATCAGCTGCAAGTGGATTTTCAAGATCAAGCATCGCCCTGATGGTTCCATTGAACGCCATAAGGCTCGTCTTGTTGCTAGAGGTTTCACTCAGGAGTATGGCATTGACTATGAGGAGACCTTTGCTCCTGTTGCTCAGATGACTACTGTTCGCACCCTTCTCGCCGTTGCTGCTGTTCGTCGCTGGTCTCTCTTTCAGATGGACGTGAAGAATGCTTTTCTTCATGGTGATTTATCTGAGGTTGTTTATATGCAACCACCTCCAGGTCTCAGCACTCCTCCTCAGCATGTTTGTCGTCTTCGGCGGGCTATATACGGACTGAAACAAGCTCCTCGTGCCTGGTTTGAGCGTTTTCGCAGTGTTATTCTGACAGCTGGTTTTGTTGAGAGCCACCAGGACCACTCTATGTTTGTGCGATCCTCATCGCAGGGGCGGGTAATCCTTCTTCTGTATGTTGACGACATGATTATAACTGGCGATGACTCCGCTGGTATTACTCGGGTCAAGAATCACCTCAGTCGACAGTTTCAGATGAAAGATCTTGGTACTCTTCGCTACTTCCTTGGTCTCGAAATTGCACAGAGTGATCGTGGGATTCTGCTTTCTCAACAGAAGTATACAGCTGACATTTTAGAGCGTGCTGCCCTCTCCGATACCCGCAGTGCGGATACTCCTCTTGAGCTTAATGTGAAGCTTCGTCCTACAGATGGTGAGCTCCTCTCAGATCCCACTCGATACAGACAGATCGTGGGTCAGCTTGTGTATCTCTGCATCACTAGACCTGACATTGCTCATGCCGTCAGTATTGTTAGTCAGTTTGTCTCAGCTCCTCGATCAGTGCATTATGGTGCTCTTATGCGAATTCTTAGATATTTGCGTGGTACTATCACTAGATCGATCTATCTGTCATCCTCTTCGACTCTGGTTCTCAGGGCTTACACTGATGCTGATTGGGCTGGAGACCCGACGACTAGACGCTCCACCACTGGTTTCTGCATATTTCTCGGAGATTCTATCATCTCTTGGCGCAGCAAGAAACAGGAGGTTGTTTCTCTTTCCAGCACTGAGGCTGAATATCGAGCCATGGCTATCACCACCAAGGAGATTGTTCATCTCAGACGTCTCTTGGTGGATCTAGGAGTTACTATGACTGGTCCTACTCCTCTTCACTGTGATAACCGGTCTGCTATTCAGATTGCTAGCAATCCGGTCTTTCATGAGAGGACCAAACACATTGAGATCGATTGTCACTTCGTTCGTCAGCACTTTCTTGCAGAGACATTATCGCTTCCGCATATCTCCTCTGCTGAGCAGCTTGCTGATTTCTTTACGAAGTCACATCCAGTTCCTCGATTTCAGTTTCTTCTTCGCAAACTCACTTTGTATGATCCAGTTTGAGGAGGGCTGTTAGATTATATGTGTTATCTTATAATGTGTGTAGTGTATTACACGTGTAACTCTTAGATATTTGTATATATAAAGGGATTTCATTATTTTATTCTCTGTTTGTAACAGTGTCTATCCAGAACTCACAAAGTTTTAATTTTATAGATAACATTAATCTAATCTCTACAATGTAAAATCAAACAAGTAAAGTCTCTCTTCTTTTTTTTAAGTTTTTCTTTTTCATTATTTTAGGATTATTTTATTTTAAGATTCGGACATAGTATCAAAGCAGTTTTTACTCTTGTATTAAGAAATAAAGTATATGTTGAGATTTAATAGATAAACACAAATCTCAACCAAACAAGTCAGTTAAGATTTCTATCAATCCAAATTCATCTTACTTTGGCTTTACTATTATTCTCTCTTTATCATTATATCTTTTACTTTTAGATTTGTGCACTCTTACAAGTATTATATTACGTGATTGTTGTTACACGACATTTCAGTTCATGAATTATATTAAAAGAGACCATATTTACTAGGAAAATGTATGTTACTCATTCCATTTTACAATTCAAAACACAGACTTCACAAGTTGTTGTTTTTATTTTAAATCATATACCTCTTCCAATGAAATATTTACTTTCTTTAAAGATGAAGTATATACTTCAATAAATTAAAGAGTCGTAACACAGACTCCACTATTTAGGCCCCATTCACAAGTCCCATGATGTATTATTCCCTCATTGACTTTTTAAAAAGGTTAAAGATGCAAAACAAAATATTACATTCACTAAAATCCCACATTTTCCTTTCTCATTAAACCTATCCCCACTTTTTTCGAAAAGTAAATCAATCCATTCCATGTTGAGAATACAGTTTTTTCAAAACCAATTTAAAATAAAAAGAAGAAACCATGAAAAGCAAGACGGAAATTAGAATAATCTAAGTTTTCTTTAAATAAAAAAACTAAAAAAATAAAATCATTCAAAAAACCCATTTATTCAGAAACATCGAAAAAGATGGAATTTTTATTTGAGACCTCTCATTCAACCATAAAACAAATGTTTTTAAATTTTTTTTTTTAACGTTGTCGTTAATTTGATAATTATTTAATTACAATAAGTAGACAAAGTATTTGCGATGGATGCAAAGTTTTTTTCAATGAATGCAGAAATAAAACACAAATCATGATATAAAATAAGCATTCAGAATAAAAGTTAGTTACATTTATAAAATAAAATTTAGATTCAACAATAAATTGCATTAGAAGTGAGTTACATTTGTAAATGTAACTGATTTTTGTTAAATATAACAATTAAAGGTCAGTTACATTTCAGATATAATGCATGTTTATATTAGATTAAGATGTCACTAACTTTAAAAAAATAATGTATATAAGTCTAAAATGACAGTTTGAAATATGTAACTAACTTTTGAATGTTTCACATCCCAAGCCAATGTAAAATAATTTAAAATCAAACGTCACATCTAAGAAAAGATTGTAATAAAGGCCGGACCAAAGATTGCTTCTTTCATTTTTTTTGTGCGACAAACAAGTAATAAATCATTTGAATAATGCGAATTGAATGGATCCAAAAATGGATTTAACATCTAACACCAAATTCAAAAAGAAAAAATTATACCAAATACAAAACAAAGAATGTGACCCAATATTACATACTACTAAACGATGTTTTTCAGTAGTTCAAACAATTATAAAATTAAGAAAGAGAATTCTAATCTTCATGAATTGCACAATGAAATTGATAAGTTTATACCTGTGCATATCCTCGCAATGGCGGTTTGTAATAAAAAAAAAGCTAATATCATAACCCTGAAAAAGAAAAAGAAAAAAAGACAAAAACAGAATTTCAAGTTACTGAAAATGGTTTGAGTCAATATGATTTTGATCAATTCATTGATAAAGATGAATATTAGTTGACAAATATTTCTTCCAATACAAATTTTGTTTCAGATAGAGAAGAAAAAGAAGCCACAGATGAACAGACAAACAGATCATGTATTTTTTTTTTCATCTTATAAAGCAAAAATAGAAGACCATTAATTGTAAAAAATTATGGGATTTGATCCTCTGCAAAATTTTAAAAATCATGTCACATCATCAAACTCCTTGATTAAAGAGAGTAATTATCGAAAAATGCAGAAAAGGTAAAATAGGTATTAACCTTTTTACCACCTCATGGGGTCTATAGAGGGCCTATAAAATGGGGCATGTGAATCATTAATATAAATTAAATGATATCATTTATAAAAAAATATGAAAAATTTCGGAAGACTTATATACCTCGTTAAAGTGAGAATACAGAGATAATAAGATATATGAAATTGTATTTAGGACTGTGAAAATAACTATGTGTAACAATGTTTTTTTACAATTCTCTTGGTCCTTGCCCAAATGGGCCAAAAAGTTGTAGTGTTTGGGCTTCATTCATACTCTACAAATTGCTGATACACCCAGTCTGTTTTACAGTTTGTTCTGCAGCACATACTCGATGATAACGTAGTATATACTATAATGTTATAGTGTATATTGCACTATCTAGTATATACTTTAGTATGTTTTTTTTTATTTTTTCACCATGAAAAAAAAAATACATTAATATATCTCAGTATATATTTCATTTCATAAAATAATATGCACTTTAAATGGTGGGTGCATAATTTTATTAAAAAAAAATATATGATAGACTGTAATTGAGGCTGCAATGGGACTACGTGTATCTTTTTCCTACTCTACAAATGTATCTGGGCCTCTGCCGCATAGAAGAATTTTTTTTCATGCCCAACCTGACCTGCGACCGCTAATTAATTATTCCCAATTGAAATGTTTTTGTTTTTATTTATTATTTCAACAAGATTTTTGGGAAAGAAAATTGTTTCAGAGCATATGTTAATGGATTTTTACATTCAAAATTTGTCACAAATATAGGGCTAGTTTGACATGGATTATGGTTTTAAGAGTAAGTTGTCCTAATTTTAAAAGATAAAAAGTCAATCAATTTTGTTTATATTCACATTTATCAAAATTGGAACAAAAGGTGGGGATAAATGTTATTCCAGCTTTTAGATGGAACAAAATATCCACATTTTTATTTTAAAATTGAGACAACTGTCCGCAGTTTATTCTGATTATTTTTTTATACCAAACGGGGGTAAGCTGTCCCCCACTCACTTATCCTCATAAATGTTCTTTATCCCACCACTTATTATCTTATCAAACCAGCTCTTAGCCCTTGTTTGTTTTGAGAATAACCCCTGGAATAACTAAGAATTAGGTAGAATGGCCCTTTTTGTTGTTTGGATGCCTGGTATACTATGGGATATCTTATGCAGAATAAACGGGTATAAAGTGGTATACGGATTCCAACCAACCCCTAGAATTAAAGTTATTCCAAGTTATTACACCCAAAGAATATGTGGGTCCACTGTCAAAGCAACTATCATCACCTCTAATAAATCATATGTCAAATCAACTATCATTATTTTTTCACCTTTTATAATCCTTATTTTACACTTTATTTACATTTTACCCAAATAACAAAAATTTTATTCTTAAGGTGCCGTTTGGATAGGAACATAAGCTATTGTACCCCCCGTTTGCCAACTAACATAACAGAGAATAAGGGAGAATAACAGCAGAATAGTCCTTATTCGCTGTTTGTTTGGAGCTGATAAACCCTGATAGCTATGCTTGGATAAACTAGCATAAGGCCTGATAACAATTCTACTAAAATGTGAGAATAGCTTATCAAGGCTTATCTATTCCTGAGAATAAAAATACCCCTCACCATCATTACAAAAAATATTATCTCTCTTACTTTAACACACCCCAATGGTACACCCATATTTAAGGTGGACCATCTGATCAATATGCCTGGGCACTCTGATTAAATCTGGACCATCAAAAATACACTGAAAAAATAAATCTCATCCTGACCGTCCAAAATCACTCTGCTTTTTTTTCATCACTGTACACGTGTCCGGCTACCATTCCATCCCATTCACTCCCACCGACCATCCTCGAATACCCATTTTCGTTCTCATCTCTCACTCGACTCCCTCTGCAACGAAATGGAAACCCTAGCTATGTTGGAGGGGCGATTCACCATGGACACCTTCTGAGAGCTTGGAATCGTGTAGATCGAAGTTCGGGCATTTTGAAGATCAGGATTGTACAGTGGCTTCCCATCAAGCTAAGACTCACACCCCTAATCGCGACGAATCACAGGTAAACCCATCGGTTTTCGGCGATCTTATGTTGAAGATCTACCGAATATTCATGTGATATTTAATAGGGTTATGGTTAGGTTAGAACATTTTGGTTCATCTTCATAGAGCTGATGATGTGTGACCTTCTACACCCAGTGACCTTCTGTGTTGTTCTCCTGGTTACATGAATATTTGATTGCCTGCTTAAACTAAGTTGAATACATTTTATTTAATACAAGGATTAAACCCTTTTTCTTAATTTTGATTTTCAGTTTTAAATATCATGTCAAATGATAAAGCACCTCATTTTCATTTTACATAGATCAGTATTGGAAAGCATGATAACCTGGAGAACCTTGTAATGCCCAATTTATATTAATAAGAGTCATCTGTAAATCCCACAAACCCATCTTATTCATGCTTGATTTTCCCCTTTGTGATGAGAGACCAAAATGACAGAGATGAGAGACCTCTATTTGGATTTACGATTTCATTTTTATCGGAACTTTTCTAGGAATAGATAATTATACCAGTGGAATAAGTTATTTTTTGTTTGGTTGTATTTTTAGTTATTCTCGTTCCCCTGTTTGGGAAGTGAAATTGCCTTATTCAACCCTGATAGTTATACTGGGATAAATAACAGTGTTTGACAGAATAAACCTATCTGTGTTTAGTTGCATTTTGAGTTAGTGTTATTGGGAAACATAAAATTCAGAATTTTGGTATTTGGTTGACCCAGAATAAACTGTGGATAAATGGTTGATAAGAGATGGATAATGAGTTATTATTTTCAAAATATCAACTTTGCCCCTGAAATATAAGTTGTTGTTTGGTAATATATATATTAATCCATGATGAGTGTAATTAAATCTGAACCGTCCATCTTATGTAATATCCATATGGTGGGCCTTCGAATATTTTTTACAACTACTCTATGTATGCTTAGTGTTGATTCCAATTGCTTTCTAATAATTATAATTATTGTTCAGTTTAATTAAATTTATTCAATCGGTTGGTCATAAATAGTAGTAAATTAAATTATTAACAGTATTAAATTATTAACAATAGTAATAAATTACATTAATGAAATATATATAAACAATTATATTAACAATCCTAATAAATGATGATAACAATATATATTAACAATAGTAATAAATTATTAAAATTGAAGTCGAGTGGCGTGTGCGAACCATTTGCCTGAGCTATAACACACATGGGACGAGCCAGTCCCAAAACGGTGTCCACCCATTAAAACTTCGAAGTCCGGATCCAGTGAGAACTGTGATAAATTATGTCATAATCGAATTATACAATTTATTAATTAAATTTTTTTAAAATTGAATATATGGTGAAATAAATGACAACGTATCCCTGTTTGATATAATATATAATAAAGATAAACTATAAACAGTTATTCTTTAATTAATGGATTGTGTAATCAAAGAACAACTGTTTTGTTTATCTCTATTATATATTATATCAAACAGGAAATGCTATCATTTTTTCACCATATATTCATTCCTAAATGGACAGCCCAAAAAAGCAAGACCTTTGCACGTGCGAGCAAGCGAATGAATCCAGTGAAATCTGAATATAAAAATCATCGGATCAATTTCTTGCATCTCATCGAAACATCTCCTCCCCCAAATCTTTATCCAATCAAAGCAAAATCTGTTTTTGCTTTTCTTGAAAAAAATCTTGTCCAGAAACAAAAGCATCCCACATCCATTTCCATTCAAAATCACATGAAAAACCTCTCTCTGATGTCAGATCTCATCTTCCCTTCCTTTCAATCCATACCCACCCAAAATCACTCATTACATTGTTAAAACCTCTTCAAATCTCCAAACGAGCTGTTTTTTCCACCCAAAAATCCCATCTTTTCATCACCCACAATGTCAAAACCCCTTCCTTTGACACCGATTCGCTGCCTTAGGTGGACGAGGAGTCACGGAGCAAACCTGATCGTCGCCGAGCCGAACGTCGATCAACGGATTCAAGTAATCAGAAGGCGGTCATGGTGATTTAAGGGGAGTGGTTGCTAGGGTTTTCGAGTGGATTCGAAGAGTGGGAGACGAGTGGGAGAGATGAGGACGATGGGTTTTCGAGGCTGTACAGAGAGGAGAGTAAATGCGATGGGAACCGGCGCGGACACGTGTACGACGATTGAGAGAAAATAAATTGATTTTGGACGGTCAGGATGACTTCGATTTTTGGATGTATTTTAAACAGTTCAGATTGAATCACAGTGGGAGTGGTTCATTGATCAGACGGTCCACATTAAATATAGTTATATCATTGTGTTGTGTTAAGGTAAGAGAGAATTTTTTTGTAACGATGGTGAAGAGTATTTTTATTCTCAAGAATAGATAAGCCCTGATAAGTTATTCTCATATTTTAGTGGAATTGTTATCAGGCTTTATGTTAATTTATTCAGGTATAGCTATCAGGGTTTATCCGCTTCAAACAAACAGTGAATAAGGACTATTCTACTGTTATTCTCTATTTATGTTAGTTGACAAACGGGAGGGTTAAGAAATGTAATAATAAAGTTTTTGTTGTTTGGTAAGTCGTGGATAAAATATAAATAAGATGTGGATAAAGATTTATAAAATGTAAAAAAATGATTTGGCATGTGGGCCCGTGATTTATAAGATGTGATGACAATTGATTTGATATGTGAGTCCTTTTATACCAGTGGAATAGATTAGATGGAATAACACAATTCCATGGTCCCCTATTTGTGGTGGAGAATTAACAAAGAATAAGGGTGAATACCGGAGAATAGCTTTTATTTGGTGTTTGTTTTCCTTAGGTAAACTATTATAGCTATTATTGGATAAGCTATGATAAGGCTTAAGGAAGGTCTGTAATTTTTTATCAATGCTTATTTATACCAATAGATAAAAATATTCTTCTATGTCATTTTAAATTTTTTATCTCAACTAACAATCTCACACACATATCCCAAAAATTGTTACATCTATCAAATCAGTCACACATTTCTCACACTTATTCAAGAGTATTGTGATTTAAAAAGTCATAAATCCTTATTCATCCCTTATCCGCAACTTATTATCATTTTATCCAAGGCAAACCAAACAACAAAAAAGTCACTTTTATATTTTCCAATTAGAATAACAGAAAATGCAACTAAATAAAAATTTGCTTATTCAGCATGGATTGTCATCTATCCCGGTATGGCTATGAAAGACGAATAAGCCTATGTCACATCCCATACTGGCCTTGAGAGATTTGGAATACAAATACCATCTTATTCTCACTTATTTTGTCATAGCTATACCCATCTATTCATTCAAAACAAACAACTTGTTTAGCTTATTCCCCCCTATTCCCTTGTATTCTTCCCCTATTCCATTACGCAAACGGGCCCTAACGTTTCCCAACGAGAATAATTCAAAACACAACTAAACATAAAATCAGTTTATCCTTATTTATACTCACTTATGCTGGAATAACTGTATACCTAATAATAAATTATATTCTACATCCAGACGTGGGTTTAGGATTTAAGATTTTAAGAGTTGGTTGGAATCCATATACCAATTTATATATATTAGTTTATTCTAACATATTTATACCATATTATACCCACTCATCCAAGCACATTTTTTTTTGCTTTATCCCTACTTTTCCACGTGTATTCCCATTTTATTCTCATCCAAACAGCCTAGAAGGTTCAATGTTAGAAGTCCACACGCATTTGTAAATTGACTTTACATGAAGTTGCCTGCTTTTTGCAAAGATTGATTTAATCAAATCACATGGGTCAATAGTTGGACCACATATATCATTTTTTTCATTTAATCAGTGTGAGTGACACGTCTGTGCAAAATTAGGTGCACTGTGCGATGAATTTAAAATGTTTCCATCCATATTATTGGTCCTAATTCCTTGCCTCCCATTTTGTGGGGCCAAAATTTCCAACCAAAATTTCAATTTCCACTTCACAACCATTGATTGGTGGGAGAAATTAAAGAAAGCAGCCTATACCATCCCTTTCAATTCACATTATCTAAACCTAACTGCCCTCGGATCTCACAATAGAATTATGTATTCCAACCCTCAATCACAACATCGACTTATTCCGGAATTAATGGTTAATAATACTAGGTCCACAGACAAGTCAATCTTTGGAAAATATTGGTTGGGACCAACCACTCAAACCATAGATTTTTTATCCTTCTTTCTTTTGGGGGGAAACTACGTCTTAACCTACGCATCTCATCTTTTTGTTTGAGTGGTTCAGATCAACCCATGCCTATCATCACCACATGGTTGCCATCACTCACAACCAACTTTTCTTTCTACTAGTAGTAGAGAATTTTCTTTTCGGCGCATTTATCACAAGGTTTCCCTTAACCCACCAAAAAAAAAAAAAATGTTTGGTTGTTTTCACTAATCCAGATCGATCGAATCTGGTCGTCATTTGAGGTTTTCAGCGACCGAACTTGATTGTCATTTTAAGTTTTGGACAACCAAACTTAGTCGTCATTTTAGGTTTTGGGCAATCGAAATTGATCGAATATGGTCCGGAACTATATCTACTTATTCTTTGTAAACAAACAAATTTTAGGATTTATCCATCATATTTTACGTTTATTCTTTTATCCAAACAGCAGCTAAGGGATTGAAAAAAATGTAAGTAGATATACTTTCAATTAATTCATTTTTTTATAGAAAAATATCTTATTAGAAAAATATATATCATTTTTAAGCTCCGTTTAAATTCATATTTAAGCATATTCTTTATTTGAAAACAAAAAAAAACCTACCAGTTGAGTCAAACATATTTTATATTTAGATTTTGAAAATTCATCCCTCGCTTATGTAAAAAAAAATGTTCATCTGTTCTATATTTAAAAATAATGATTGATTCTCCCTATATTAGAACTCAAACTTGGAGTGGATGAAGGATCCAATGAGAATACACATCATCAGATTAGGTTTCTAAGAAAAAAAAATTATAAACTTTATCACAAACCATGTTCAACCAAGTTTGGTCTCCCAAAATCTAAAATGGTGATCAAATTCGATCGTCCAAAACCTAAAGTGACGACCAAGTTTGGTCGACCTGACCGGATCGATGAGAACAAAAGAACATCGGTTTTTTTTTTTTTGTCAAATCCCACAGTGGGAATAGACGCGCACATTTTCTTTTTCTTTCTACTAGAATTAAGTTAATGAAGTAGCAAGCATATATTTCATTAAATGAAAAACATATATAAGTTTTCACTTCTTTTATAAGTGGATTTATACACTTCATCATACGTGAGGATTAAACATGTGAGACAGTTCCAAACAGTCCATCTCCTTTATTTTTATTTAAATTCTATGCTTGCTTTTAGAATAGTAATAAGAAAGGAATGAGATTGTACTCGATTCTTCTTAAAGGTTGGAATTCTTTTAGAAAAATCGCACACTATGGTATGAACATTAAAATTCCTACCTATCCTTCTTGAAGATGAGTTTAAATATGTGAAATTTAATTATATCCAAATCATGAAATCATGTTTAATTTCTTTATGGAGGTTAAATATTACAAGCAACACGAAGGTGATACCAAGTCTACCGACGATTATCAACAATGAATCCTACATCTCTTGCAAATTAAAAGATGTTCTTAATATCAAATTGCATCTAATGGTCTAGACTTTGATGCCCACCTATTATATATTCTCACGTTAGCTTTGGTCATGTCTCATGTCATGAGAAAACATTTTCCTCTCTTTGTGATCCAAGTTTGTTCCATGTCATTTTCTATCCAACTCAAATGTGACATGAATTGTTATTTTATTCAAAAATAGAGATAGAGAGAGAGAATTAAATGAAATTGAATCAAGTTGGAGTTACTAGTGAGAAAGGGAAATGGTCCACCACCTCTTTCATTTTCTTTTCTTTTCATGAGTGAGGGGACATGACTCCTTGAAAATTAAGTTGATCATGTCTGTAGAAGTTCAAATCTGTCACACCTTATGATTCATTTAAAATGTCATACCGCATCGGCCCATGATATTGGGCCATAAATACAACACTATTTGAGATTGGGTCAAGAAAGGATTCCATTCCATGATATGCTCACACCTCCATGGAAATAAGCACACCCCCTCCCACTATAAATAGGAAAGTATCCCCTTCATCGAGAGGGGAGAGAGATATACTTCTTTTTCTTCCTCAAAAAAGAGAACCGTAAACCCAAGCTTCAAATAATCCCATTTTAATGGAGATTGAGCTTCGTCGTCGGAGGTTCTCGGGAAAAAAAGGAACTACGTATGGCTTGATCCCTCCAAAAAGGGTAAGTAGGCAGCCTGATTTACATCAGGTTCAGTCGAGACAAACCTCATCAATCCATCCACGGTGGACCCTCATCGTCGTTTCTTCACGGATCTACACAAATCAAGTTTGGACAGCCCTCAAGTCCGGCTCATTCCAGGGGAGCACCTTTTCACCCCTCACAACGCCAAAAGTGTGGCTATGAGAAAATAAGGCTTATTTTCTCTTCTAGCTAGATCTTTATAATTAAATCATAAGCGTGAAATACATTCAAGCTGTTTTACAATCCTATCTACAATCTAAAAAACGGTCCTCCAACCATTTACACATTGTGATAGTTAATGTATAAAAATTTAAAAAAATATGTATATTAGTGTATATTTTATATTTTATAATAATATTTATTCCAATAAACGAGTATGTGTATTTAAAAAAATAATAAAGACTAATAGTACGACTGTTAACAAAATTAGACATATCGGTTTCTTTATTTATTTGCCTTGTACGATGCATAGAATGTGTTTGGAAGCTTTTCAATGGGACCTACCATGTTTTCATCATATCACAAAATCATTATTCTTCAATGTGTGTGCTTTCTAGAAGATTCTTGGAGTTGAAAGAAACAATTCTTTGCTTAATTGGTGGATATTTTTAAAATAATCATATTATTTTGGTAAATGATCACATTTTGTGTTTTTTAAAAATATTTAAATGGTGTAAATATAATAATCTCTAGTAAGTACAAATGATGTATATACAAAAACAAGTCAAGGAGAAAAAACTGCACCCTAATTTCAAAGAAATTTGAACATTAACTATCTCTAGTTTTAATTTGTCTGTGAAATAAAGTAAAAATTGCCCAATAGCATACACAAAACCACCTACTTTACTGTAAGAAAATAAATAACCATCTATTAATTGGCCACATATTAATGTGCTATATGCCTCGCACTATAATTTTCAAACACCAACCGAAGCTGCCCCACATGGAAGCTGTAAAGTTTCATCAAAAATATAATTATAATAATTCAAGGCTTGTATGTATGACTACACACTTTTGTGTCAAGAATCTAGAGATGATATGGAATGTGTGAGCCAAGGTTTATGTTGTGCATTCACAATTTTACCCAAGTATCAATCAAATTAAAGTGATTTTTTTAATTTGTTACCTATGTGACTTATTTTTTATTAGTTAACATAAGGTTTCACTGTGATTCTTATCTCTTGAGACAAATCCTAAACGATGAGCTGTTGTGAATGCAACAAAACATGTAAATCATTGTTAATTTGAATCATATTCCAACAAAACACACAGTCAAGCATCATCATCATCAATCAATTAAAAAGAAACATACCAATGAAGTAATGGATCCCACCAACTCACTTTATTTTATGGCATCCAAGATGGCATCTTCACTTTATACAGAAAGAAAGAAAGAAAGAACAATAAGCTGTTCCTCGGAACAAAAGAGTAGTTCCAAAGCTTGTAAGGGAAAAAACTTTGATTGAAAAGAAAACCAAAAATTATTCTAGTTTAGCTTCTGCCGCCGTTTATATTCGTTGGTTTTAAATTCTCGGACAAGACTCGAAAATGTCGCTCGAGATATTGATATTTTTCCCGAGTAAATGCGTTCCCGTTTAATCGTGCGATTTACTCGTTCTGGACCGCCACGGACATTTCGTACGAGAAGAACACGTGGACGGTCCTTGCGCGGGGCCCACCACTTGATTTTTCACGTGATCACGTCGTGGCAATTAATAAATGTCAAAGAAAAAAATCTTTGCGTGCAATGACCGGATTAGCCTCTGCTTTTCTTCAAATTTCTCATGTTCTATAGTGTCATGTGGGACATGTAGGCGACGTTGCTTAATGTTGATTTACAAGTGCGGAACAATTGACCGTAGCTGATGTGATTACCAAAAAAATCAAGGTGTATAGGTCCAATTTTAATGTACAATTTTTTAATGAATGAGATGTGCAATGATGCAGAATGGGTGGCCCAACGATTGATTCTCCAAGAAAAGGTCCACTAAAAAATTTCTAAATAATTACATAAAAATCAGCTCATAGAAATCAAAGACACCCCGATCTCAGAATTATATAAAAATTTTACTGAAATTAAATATCAATGTAATTTTTAAGAATAATTGCTACGCCACTATGCAATCTTATTTATGTTCTTAAATTAACAAATTTATTATTTTTAATAATTTTTATATTTTTGATAACTTTATTATAACATATTGGATTTGATCTCTATAAATTCTAACGATTATCTAGGATCTTGTAGACTTGTAACATAGGATTTTCAGTTTTTTATTAATGAAATTTCAAATTTCTATCTATTTGAGATTTGAGAGATTTACTTTAAGGATTTCAAGGCTTGTTGGATCTTTCTATAATTTCACGTTGCCTATTGCATTGATATAGTTATAATGCTTATAATTGTTGGATTCATTTGTGTTCAACATTCAATTATTGAGATGTCTCAATGACTTTGGCCATTTGGTAAGTGACATCTCCCTTTAAGGGGAATGCCAGGGTTCTAGCTTGTTGATGACAAAAATAACTAAAAATTGTTTTAAGTCACCAAGTGTGGGCAGATTTGTTTACAGTGAAAATGCACCCACAAGTTTATCGCTTATGAGCCGGTACTAGTCGTAGACTTGTCTTTGTATGTTGGAATTGTATCGCTCTATCCAGGCCTTCGTATTAAAAAAAAATTCAAACATTGAGATGAACGTCTAGACTTTTAGATGGACAATGAGATCAACTGTAGAAAGAGTTTATGAATATTTGAGATATTTAATTGATTTTATTTATGTTTAGGTTGAAACTACTTTGAATTCACGTTTTTTAAGTTTTATGTTCAAGTATTATAATTAAAAAAACAAATTCTATTCATGTGATCCGGCCGAGCACAACTCGAATAGGATAGGAGCGATGAATTGGATTCGGTGGATCATGGATGTTAAAGTACAAATTTTCATCCATGCATGTTGCATGTATAAATTAAAAAAAAAAAAAAGGCCTTCAAACAATTTCTCTAAGCTAGCACCTTCATTTTTTTTTTTCAACCCATTTATACATTATATAATATAATATCTCATATTACATATATGTAAATGACATAATAAAATATTAGTATTATTAAATAAGTCATTAGTAAAATGTTATGAATTAAAAATGAAAAGAATATGTTACAACTATAAAAAAAAAAAAAGATTTTTGTATATATATAGCTCTCAATCAATCTTATATTATCAAAATTCACCATTTAAAACTCTAAAATCATTAATTAGCTCACAAATTGATTAAAAACAATATTTATGCTTAAACTAAACCCTTGTGAGAGGTATTTTGACAAAATGTGATTTTTAAAGGTATATATGAAAAAATCTCCATTGAAAAAGATTCCATGAGCCTGAGTGGATGTGGACATAATATTATTTATTATATATATATATACATATGTGTATACACACACACATCCACATATGTTTTTTTTTTTTATATAGTAGATGCACATGCACATATGTTGATTTAATGAATATCTTGAATATATTTAATTAAATAATAGATTTTAATAATAAAAATTAGAATGTAAAGATGAAAAATTTTGTTACATATACTTGAAAATCTTTTTTGGTTTTGAATATATGAATATCTAATAAAAATATGTCAAGTAAGAGTAAAAAAGAAAAAGCTCTATAAAATTATAGTTTATCATCATTTATGATATGATTTACAACAATATTAGTACATGCACATTTCAATTTCTTGTACACTTTAATTATTTTTATTTTTTTGAACCATCTAAAGTTACATTCATCATGGGATAGGATGGATGTCACTTATACTAAGCATAACTCCAACCCTAGTATCACAATTATCAATTTGAAGATGTGTTTGGAAACACATAAAAACAAATGATTTTGAATAACGTGGTATAAATAAATTCGAGTTATAAGAAGCTCATTTTTTTATGTTTTTTAAAAAAACATATTTTTTATACTAAATGCCAATACAAAGTTTTAATAAGTTTGTTTTCATAGAAGTGTGTAGACGCATGTTTATGCTTTTCATTTAAAAAAAAAAAAAAATTAAAACATTATTTGATTACATGATTGAACAGTTTTTAAATTTGATGAAGTTATTTCTACAACCATACAACCAAAAAAATTTAATATCACAACTTCCTCTGTGATTTTCAAAAGTTTCATAGTCAACTTCATGTAGAGTCCAATTTAAACAGAGCATTTATAGGAAAATCAGTTTTGTAATCCTACTATCGAGGCCTTAAACATGTTTTTAAACGGACACGTAACAATCACGTGTAAAATCATTTAATAAGTCACTTATCGGACGGAGTCGACATACAACATGGATGGATAGACAAGATGGGATCTCCTCACTTTACACCCACCCTACACAAAATGGACGGTCCAAAAAGCACGGTTGTGTTCCCAAAGGCCAGACGTCAACCCCCACAAAATCGTGCGATTCATGCGAGATATTCGGGTCCTCATCGCGCCATCCAACACGGCAACAAAAAGCTCTGCTTGGTCGGCCCAGATATTTTTTTTTCTAAAAAAAAATAAAACAACTGGACCCACTCAATGGACGCTACGTTCCTTCATAATCGCACGGCACATTCCACGCTTCGGGTGCGTTTGGTTGTTTGGTTGCGTGTGATTACACAGTGTTTAAAATTGAAGGAAGTTGAGTTTGTAATCGTACAACCAAACAGTTTTACTGTAAGAGCTTTCTACACATAGATTTCAGATAAATAATACTTAAAAACTATGATTTTAAAAAGTTAAGAAAGTGATCTTCTTGCATAATCTATTTTAAAACTCAGATTTCTACATAATCATTTTTACAATTGTACGACTAAACACACACTTCCTGATTAAAGTGAAAAAGCAAAGTGGCGTTTCCTTGAATCGTATTTCGCTTTCCTCCGCCACATCCCAACCGCACATATCACCAAGATGCAGGGAGGTAAATGAAGTTACGCTCACCGCTTATTAAAGGGTTCGAGAAATACAGGCTGGCGAGAATAGACGAAAACCACCTCCATCATTAATAATTCAGCTGTCGGTCGCACTAGTCGAAACCTATCAATATTTTAATAAAATAAATAAAAACCAGATCCGCCACTCAAGCGATTTGGCCCGATATCCGCTCCCCATGCCACGTGTCACTCCGATAGCCACCCCCAACGGTCGTCTCGCGCCTGGTCTGTTGCGTGGACACACCGGCTTCTTCGTGTCGTCGGCTGGCTTGTCTACGCGAAAATCGAGGCGGATAACGAGTCCAATCCTCCTCGTAAATCGTTTCATCGGCTTGGCTTACACGGCTCGGCTGAAATGTATCATATTTTATTCTAATTAAAAGAGGCAGTCAAGAAGGATAAACATGGTTATTTAAATTAGTCACGCCTATCTAGATGCCTCGACATGTTCTCTGATCTTTATGTGAGAGCCCCATTTTGACCATCTTGGCTTACTACTTTTTTAGGCGTGTCAGGAACTTTTCAATTTTTTTTAAAAAAAAAAATTGACACAACTTGTTCTTTTTTAACCACATGGATCGGTGGACGCTAAGGAGTTTTCATTATTTTAGATCTCGTTTGATTGTATGTTTAAAGTAATTTGTCTCTCAAAATCTGTGTTTTGAAAAGTTCAAAAACAATAATTTTTTTTTTTTTTTTTTTGTCAGAATCGATTTTTAGAATTGAAAATCAATTTTTTCTGTGAAACATCAACGGCTTGATTTCTAATTAAAAGAAAAAACATTTTAATAAAAATCAAGGTTTAAAATCATCTTCAACTCTGACCCCGTTTGATTTCACGTTTGGGATAGCTTTTCAGCTTTTGCTTTTTAAAAAGCTGAAAATCTAAAATCCTACAGTCAAACGGGACAGCTTTATTCAGTATCTAAAGTTGGATTTCTTTTAATTTTTTCCTTGAAATCCATGTTTTGAAAAACTAAAAAATAACCTTTTTTCGTTCAAAATCGATTATTTGAATTGAAAACAACTTTCTCTACCAAACATTAACTACTTTCAAATATTGATTCTTGAATTAAAAAAAAATTCTTAATATAAAAGAAGTTTAAAATCATCTTAAAAAACAAATTTATTCTAAAAGCTATTTTTTAAATTAAATTTTTAAATAGACCCTTAATAAAATATTAAAAGAATACCCAACAAAAACCAAGCCCGTACATATCCAGAACTTGTCATGAAAAATAAACTGCTCCCCACCAAACATTGCCGTCCCCCTCCATTTTAAACACTCAACCAAAACATGGAAACCACGGGCATTTTCGTCAAAACAGTGACCCGATATTTTCGTAAATTCAACGTTGAAGCCCAAAAAAGCTGAAACGGGAACCGCACGTTTTGGGCAATCCCCCCCGGACTTCAAACCTGGAATTCAAATCAGTTAATAATCCCAATAACGACAACCCCAACTAAACCAAAACAAATACCCAAAAATAAAATAAAAATTGAATAAAGCGAGGCATCCGTGATGACCGATCCACGCGCGCCTCCGTGTGACTTTTTTTTTTTTTTAATATTTAAATATTTATTAAAAAAGAATTCCAGCTGCACCGTATAAATAAACCCTAACCCTATCTCATCTTCCCATCGCAAACACGACTCGACCGTACCTTATCACACTTTTCAGCCATTTTTTTCTCTCTTCGTTCATGGAAGCTGAGAACAACAAGAGAGTCCGAGTCGTCGACGACTCGGACGAGTCACCCGACGCGAAGCGGTTTCGGTCCGAGCTCCTCGACATCCTATCCGATGACGACGACGCGGCATCCGCCGCAGGAGACAACGGGGAGTCCCCCCCCTCCGCCGCCTCCACCGATGACCTCGCCAACGTCATGAGGCTCCTCGAGGAGGAAATCTCCCTCCCTCCGCCACCTCCGTCGGAGCCGGCGGACAACCTAGGGTTCCTCCTTGAGGCATCCGACGACGAGCTCGGCCTCCCTCCGCCTGCGCCGGAGAAATCAGTGGCCGATCTGACGGAGGATCGGCTGGAGAGCGTCGGATCTGACCCGATTTGGGGATTCGATGAGGATGAGATCATAAGCTACGACGCTTTGGGGGGGAATAGTGATCACAGTGAGGGGTCCGTGGTTTTGGAGGAGCTTTTCGATTACGCCGATCCGTTCGGTGGATCGTCCGATTACTCGGATTTTTACTGGCGGCTGGAGTCGTTGCCGGCCGTCTGATCTGATGGGCCCTTCTATACAGTGATCTTTTTTTTTTGGTAGGGCCAGGATTGTAAATTCAGGGGACCGGGCGGTCCCCACCTTTCAGACCAGTGACAGTTTTTTGCTTTTTAGAGGAGATAAAAAAAAATACAGTTTTCTTTTTCTTTTTAATTAATTGCTTTTGTTGGGGTTGATACGAGACGTCTGGATCTTCAACAGAAGGTGATGCTTTGATTAATCAAAGACATATTTAATGATAACTTGTTGATTAAAAACAACACGTACAGCAAAATCCAGGCCGTCCAGTGTGTATTTAAGGTTGAGTTGCTTCATTAAAAAAATGGAACGCTTTGTTGGGCGGTAGTGGCACCAACATTAATTCACAGCCGACTCCCAAAACTAATTCAGTTTTGCACGCGTTTCAAGCATATCAACTGTTGACTCAGCAGGGATGTATAAAATAATTCAGGGTTATATATAAAAAGTTTGCCATATTTAAATGAGTTCAGTGCACGTAACTTAATGATATTTTTAGATTTATATTGGACAACAAAAAGTTTCTAAGGGATTGTTAAAATATCTGAACTCATATTTTATCTTCGTTTGCACACCCAATCTAACATCGACATCATCCTCTCCTCTTTTTCCGCGTATACAGTAAACGGGGAATTAAATTTAGACATAGGAGGAGGATGCAAAATAATAGTGGGCAAATCAATTAAATTAAATTAAACAAATTGGTCGGTATTCATTTTGGAAGCAACATCAGGTAATATATATATATATATAAAAGAAACACACAATATGATATATAATAATAAAACCTCTAAAGGGATTGATTTGGGTCATACAGAGTGAGATTGTTGTTTTATAGAAAAAATATGTTTTTGGTGTGAAATAATCTAATAAATGTTAGAGGGATGTTAAAGATCTAATTACATAAGGATAGATTAGTCTTTTGTGTTTTTAAAATTGTGAAATGAGATTTTTTTAAGTATAATTTTAAAAAGTGGCTAATCTGAATATTTTAACTTTTAAGAGATTTTTTTTTATCATTTTCCCTATTATCAATGTCATATTTATCTAAATATATTATATGCCACCAAATACTAAACAATCATAATAGAAATAATTGAAACTACTAATATAAAAAAAACATATATAATAAAAATCCTAAAGATCCTACTAAGATCCTAAAAATCTTATATTCAAATTTCACTGATAAAAAATGATTCTTATGATATTAAATAATAAGATTTGTCTATAAACAAAAAATCTCATAAGACTTTAGAGTAATAACACATTTGAAATCAAATATTTTAAAATGATTTTTTTTTCAAATATGTCATCCATCGGAATTTGTACAGAATTTAAAAATAATTAACAATGTCTGAATGTCAAGACGTGGGCACTGATTCTGTGATGGGAATTGGTGCAATAGGAGCTTTTTTCCATTAATTATATTAACCAAGTTTATATGTATAAATACAGCAATACCCTTAATCCATACTACGCTGCTTGCAACCAGGTATAATTCAATCCTCCGGGGGTACATGTAGTAGCCAGGTATAATTCAATCCTCCGGGGGTACATGTAGTAGCCAGGTATAATTCAATCCTCTGGGGGTACATGTATTCTTTTGGGGCTAGTTTGATAAGGGAAAAAGTAATGAAATAAAGAGATGAATGTGAGAATAAGTAAGAGATGAATAATTTTACATTTATTTTAAAAAATAATCAGAATACAATGAAGGTAGTTGTTCTAATTTTAAAATAAAAATATGAATTTTTTTTGTTTTATCAAAAGAACATATAACAATATTTATCTTTTTCCTTTACTGTGATTTTGATAAATATAAATATGAACAAAAATATTTGATATTTTTATATCTAAAACTTTAGGATAATTCACCGTGTTGAGTGACAAGCAGGCACTAAGATATGGTGTAATAAGAGGTCAATCAAATTGTCATTATGAAACACGATGCTTACATTAGAGAATTTAAGAGATGCAAGTATAATTGAAATACATAAACAATATATAATATAAGCACATAATATAATATAATATTATTAAAATTTAGATAGTTTTATATAAAAAATAATTCTGATTTACTTGTCCACTCCCAAATGAGCCAAATGAGTCCACGTCTTCTATTGCTGTACAATAATTCATAAGTTTTAGATATGAATTTGTTAGTGACACGCCAATAGGACAATGGAGACCAGTCACGATAGGTCCATTGGATCTATTGAAATCTAGAAATCTAGATTATTTATTAGCTATCATCAATATATCATGAATTGTTTTATGTGGATATCTATTATGAGGTTACGTGTGCAGGGGAGAATTAATCCCCTCCGAAAGATAAGGTTAGAGAGAGAGGAAATTAAAGGACATCAGCTCTTCTGTCGACTGGACGAGTTGACACATGAATCTCAATAAATAATGCAATGTTTCTTGACCTTTGAATTTGCATTTTAATAGATTCGAAATTTTAAAAACAAGAGATTCTAAAATGCGGATGCAAATAAACTTTTAGATTTTTTTTTCAATCCAACTCTTATTTTTTCAGATTAAAAAATATAACTATTAAAAAACTAATAAAATAATATTTTATAAAATTGAGATTGAACCGTGTCCGAGTAACTGTTCCAAAGATCTTAAACGAGCTCAATTTTCAACCGGTGCTAATTCATAAAGAGTGTTGATACATCAAGTTCATTTTGCAGTTCAATCTACAATCTCATACACTATGATAATATAGTATATGCTGTATTATCATAATGTATGGAGTTTTATTATAATGTATGACATAAAAAAAATTATTTTTTCAAAAAAAAAAAAATACAATATTATATCTCAATATATATTTCATTTTATATAATAACATGTACTTCAATGGAGAGAGTACATTTAAAAAAAAAATAAAAAAACTCGATGTGAACTGTAATAGGGGCTTCACATTATTTTCCATCTAAATATCCTTTTCATAATGAGCTCTGGGCTTTAGGAATAGGTTCTCTTGGAAAAGTCAATATGTGAAATTTTTAAGAAATCTGATACACACTTTCGCGTTTATAGCCTATCCTGCATCTTTATATATCTCAGTAATTGTCTAACAAAATACAATTTTTACATTTTTTATAAAATCCATACCATTAGTTAGAATATATACAGGAGAACAACTTGAGTGGATTTGAAGCCAACACAACCCCTTTTGGCGGTTTGGATTGAGATTTTTAGAGTTCAGATCCAGCCCGCCCAAGTAACACAAACCCAATTTAGCTTTAGTTTGGGATAAATGGTTGAGAAACCCAAACCCAGCCCTACGTCAGTCAGTAGTGAAATTAAATATTTCCATAAAATTTGAACTACTTAATCTATGAAATGCAATTCAAATTGTTCAAATTAATTATGTCTTATTACATTTAAAGTTTCATTATATTCATCTTTATTATCTTTGTCACACGAAGCATTGATGATTATGAAGTTCAAATTATCGAAAATGACACTATCTTTAATCAAAACTTGAACCCCAACTCCAACCCGACCCAATTCAAATCAAATCCAAACCCAACCTAAACCCAAACAACTCCAACCCGACCCAATTCAAATCAAATCCAAATCCAACCTAAACCCTAACCAAACTCGACAAATTAGGTTTTGGGTTTAGATTGTATTTTTTAAGGATTTGAGTCACATATAGGTTGACACTAGTTGGATAGGTTGAACTCCAAATTGACCCAACTCGCCTTAGATCCAACCCTAAATATATTCTTCATTTTGAATTTTTTTTAATAAAAGTATATATATCACTACACGAGGTATATTATTTTTTAAAAATCAAAACATGCCTAATTTACACGCAAAGTTGTAAATGGGGTTGTGTCTAACATTTTTCAATCTCCAATAAATTATATACTCTAATATGAAGTATATATACATATTTGTTAAAATTTATAAGCTACAAATTATAACTTTTAGTTTAAAATAAACAATTGTTGCTTGTTTTATTAAACTTATTAAAATTTATTTAAGCCAAATCAACTTAAAAAAATCATAATCTATAAGTAAGGTTAGGGTAACTTTTCAAATTATAACTTCTGGATTATTTTTTTATAAAAATTTGTTGGACAATCATACCCTTCACTTTATTCATTAAGAACAAGTCTTTTCATCTCCCCGTCTCATCTTCTAAAACCATTACTGATTATTGGATTATTGATAGGGCTGGTAAACAAACCAAACCACTCGGGCTCGACTCGGTTTAAACTCGTTCAGACTCGTTCAATTAGACAAATTAGCGAGCTTAAACAATTTTAAAGCTCGGTTAGACTCGCGACCTGAATCGAGCTTCATTTTGTGTTCAAACTCGACTCGTTTGTGTTATAAAAAATTTGTTGAAACTTAACTTAACTCTTTTGTGAAATAAGAACATTAAATCAATACAAAATTATGCTCATTTAAATTCATAACTTAGCTCATTTAAGCTAAAATTTTATTTTCAACCCTTAAAAATACTAAAATAAATAAGAATGCTAAGCTCGTGAACTCGACTCAGCTTAGCTTGATTTTATCGTTTATAAACGAGCCAAGCTTGAACATGTCAAAGTTTAACTCATTCGACTCGTTTACCACCTCTAATTATTGAACAAAAAAAAAAAATTACAGACCTCTGAAGCTACGAAGGAGATGTGAGAGATGAAAGAAAAAAAAATGAGGTGCGCGTGCGCGTGTGAGAGAGAGGGAAGGAGAGATAAAGAAATGGCGAGAGATTTAATAAACCAGATAAGATTAGACTTTGGTGTTTGGAATGTGACCTTTGTTATCCTAAATTTGTCATCGCCTTCATTTAAACTTTTATTTATGTGGTGTATAATATTTGAAAACTATAATAGTGAATTTGAATTTTTACTTATGTTATATTAATTTTTGCTATATTAATTTGTCTTATAAAGATTCATAAAACTAATTTTACGAGTAAAACCACAATTCTCTTATCAAACAAGTAAATATAACTTATACATTTGGAAGGGGTATTTTTTACAATTACACAGTAAAAATTTGTTTTACAGTTTATTCAAATAAACATCCACAACTGTTTATTCACTGTTTTTCAACGGTCAACTATTTATCAGAAAAGTTATAATCTATAATCTATAATTTATAAATTTAAGTTGTAACAAACATGACTTATATAGCATACAAATATCATGAAGTACAGCAATCAATATAATACACACAATAAATAAAATTATCTTTGAACTCGGCATAAAATAAAGGTACAGCACTCATGCACCACGCCTTACAACTCTTCTATCGTGTCTTTTATTTTGTTCCATTAAATGTTTGTAGGAGGACATCACAAACTATAACACAGCATCTACTTCACTCTGACCTTTAAAAATAATTTGTCCCAAGAAGGGTGGGTTGGGGTGGGACCTGTGACTCCATTAAAACTTTGGACCAATTGAAGCAGACTTGATGACTCCAAATGCCAGACCACCTACTGAGCCACTTTTTTGCCTACTTGGGACTTCAAATTAGTGGCCATACCAAAGTGGTTTCAACCAATCTAAGCATTTTTTTATAGGTATATTTTTCTCCTCAATTTAAAAACTCGCTCATGGGTTGGATCATCAATCACCATTAAAATTGTTGACAGCATTGTTGACAGTGACAAAATGAGAACGTACTGCTATAGAAAAATGTTTTTATAAAGGGACTCTTTTCTCTGGAATTTCAAAGGCTTTAGGTAATCTGTACACATCAAAAACCAAAAAAGGAACAACTTCACCAATGGCCTGGCCAGCTATTATCAAAACCATGAAATTCTAAAGAAAGAATCCTATAGAAATATAATGTTTCATGTTGTACCTCATGTGACAGGTGAACCACTGCATTACAATAAGTCATACTACATGCTAGGGATCATGTGCATAATGTTCAAATGGCACAAATCAATACAGTTTTGCTTGATTATATTCATATTTCCATGAGAAAATATATTTCCCATTATACCATTCCATACACACAGCTACTTTACTTCCACAAACATACACTAGTACAATCCCAAGTTGTCAAAAAAGATCATGGTATGGGTAATATATGTCTTCAACCTATGATTATTGACCAGAATGTATATAGCTGCCATCAATAAAAATGTCACGAAAACATACCTTAAAAATTTGGCAAGTATCTGATAGGCTGAGAATGGTGAAACCTTCTCTGCGGGTACTTAAAAGACCCACAGATATGCTGTCGCTCCAATAGATTCGCATATAATGATGATGATGATGAATGCCTAGTAGATAACAACTAAAAATTGATGGATCTCTTGGGATGGTGTAGACTAATATCAGCGAAATGATCCCCGAAAAATGCACCAGTTTGAGTCTAACCCTCCTTGCTATATGCACATCTTCAATGCCATAACACAAAAGTTTGTGTTGCCTCTTGATGGTCCCTATAAAAGTCTGCTAAGGGACTTGATAAGTAACTTCAAATTCCGCCTTGTAGCTTCATCACCTGTGAATCCTGATACGTCAGAGCTTATGCTCTGCAGATTCAAGTAGGAAAGACAAATCATTTAGAGAGACCATTATTGTTATCATGAATAGAAAACATCAAGAAATGGATAGCTGCATCACCTCTAAGTTCTTCAGAGTGAATACAAGTGTTGAAATGGACTTCCGCATCTGTTCAGCAATCTCGGGAGTCAAGATAGACGAATTCACCCTCCTGCAATAAGGAAAATGTTATGTTCAATCTTTTCTGCAGTCCTGACACACACTTTTCTCCCTTTTTTGTAAGTATATACTTAGGATGAAGTCTAATTTTGACAAATTGCTTATATAGAATGAAGACATGATAGATTTTACCTCAGATCTTCTGTGGCTGCAACCAAGCCCTTTGTCAAATTTTCTACGTCCTTCAGGAGGGAACTATCACGCAATTCAGCAAGCAAAGGTTGGACATCTTCAGCCATGGCCTCAATCTGTTGTATCACTACAACAAAAGATTGGTGTAAGCATACCAAATTGGAATACTGTATCTGAGCTTCATAAAGAATATACATCTCACACCTTTCCAACCTTAGTCATTGCAAATCATTAAAACACACGAGGTTTTAGACAAAAGAGATTTTTGTTAATGCCCACAGAACCAATCAAAAATGGCTTTTGATTGATTGATTTTTTTTATGTAGAAAACATCTGCAAATTAAAAAACATATTTTTGTGAAATTCTTTTATGAGGAAACAAATGAAAATTGAAAAAACATATTTTTCTGATTTTTCATAATTTTTGAAAAGTAAAAATAACCTAATCTAATAATGTACAGCCTGAAAAGACATGCAACGAATGACAAGGCACAAAAAGATAGATTCACATACTTATTACAAGAAAGAGGTCACTGCCCAAAAAAATCTTATTAGGCCTAGCTTGAAAGAGGATAAAAAAAAAAACAAAACAAAAGTGATTACATGCTAATGTACCATTCCAACTCAAAATACTTTCAAGTTATGGGCATACAAGTCCTTCAATATATCATTAGCAAGAAATAAAAGAAAGGGCACTACACTTAATATTAAATATATATGCAAGGAGATGATGTCATTTCACACCTTCGCAAGCAAAGGCTGTGCTTCCTGTACAACTGATGCAACTTTTTCAGCCAATGCATAACTCTTGGTAACACCTATTTCTTCCATTTCTCGTCCAAGGCGAGTAAATATCCCAACCAATTCATCCAAGCTGACACCCTGATGTCCCTTTATTCTTTCTCTGTCGCACACTATTAGACCTTCCTTAACGCATTCGGTATCAAGAGGGCCTACAGAAGGTGTCGGGAGGGGATCTCGTGGTGTGATATCAATCAAAGTCTCCATAAGAAGACCTGACTGATTCACCTCTACTAGTGCATTTCGTGGTATGATTATCTTCTCATCATCAACCTGTCAAGCAAAAGGGCGAAGTTGTATGAATACCTTTTAGATATGTGAAAAAAAAACTCAACAACATGATATGTGCTTTGAAACAATAAAACAAATATATTTTTATTGCTAACTAGAAGAACATGTGCTTTTGTTTCAATTATCTGCTTCCTTGGCTTTGTATTTCCTAAATCAGTTTTAGAAAAAATAGAGAGACCTGAAAATCAATTCGGTTCATAGTAGCATGTGCCTCAATGATATGAATAAGAGAGGAAAGTGGTGCAGAAACTGTTAACAATAATTTTAAGTTAATATGCAGAAGGTGATAACCATATAACACACCAAAATAACAGGGCATATAAGAAGAATTAACATGCATAATGAACTACATGAACACATGCATTTGATCTCTCCCTCCCTCCCTCTCTTATAACAAATACTGGTTCGCATGCTATAGAGATGCATATACATCCTCTTCGAGAAAAGAGGAATAAGAAAGAGAACATGACTAACATATCAATATGTAAGGGGAAACTGGTGAGATTTGAAGGATTTGCATAAACACATGCATTTTGATCATCTATTGCCAGTCCAGGTACACATGAGCTGATTTTCCATTGGCTGAGTGAAACTAAATCCCTCAAAAGCTTCGTTGAGCAATAATACTGTGAGCTCAATTTCGTAAGTATGTTAATAAAATGTTGGCATCTAGCAGAACAGATGGCCGAGCCACATTGCACATAAAGGAAACGTGTGAACAGGCAAATGAAATTAATTAGGTAATAAAACCCACATAACTATTTCGTCATTGAGCTTATGAGTGAAGACAGTGTAACATGTCAAAACTTACAGACCATTAACAAAATTTTAAGTATGTTATCTTTAAAGAGGCAGCAAAATAAAAAGATATGACTGAGCTAAATGTCAACCAAGATCGCTAAAAGCCCACAGGTCTCATTGAAACCAGTTACTTAAGCACTCGATTGTCACTTAAGCTCATTGGTTATAACCACCAGTTCTGTCAAAAACAGTTCTTTATACTGCTTTCTAAAAGCAACTCTTTTTTACTTTGTGGAGACTTTTGACAACAAAAGTACAAGAAGAAAATCAATGTCTAGGAAAAACCATATAGAAAAAGATTACAAAAAAAGAATGACCTCATAGCAGGAAGAATATAAATTACATAGCATAGATTCTTTCCTTCATTCAGATTGAACAAGCATGGATCTGAAATATTGAGCTTCCAAGTTCCAGCTACTTTCTATTTTTTCACATTCATTCACCAGCCTAGGTGGTTTGTAACTGCTTTAATCTAGGTGATACCTCAATGGATGAACGTTAACGGTTCTCATGAAAATCGAAGTATATTAAGTTTATCGCATTCTATAATTTTATGGAAGAGGGAACTAAAGTTCAATCATTGTCAAACAACTATGGATTAGTTTTTCACTGAAGTATGATACATTATTACAACCTGTTATCAATACAAAATGCACTCCAATGAAGCTGGTGCATTTTTAAAAATTGAAAATCCTAGAATTAAAAATGTCTGACACTTAAGTAGATAAGTGAATACACACTGAGTCCTTTGGATAGATTTTTACGATATCAGCAACTTTGATCGATATAACATGAATAAATACATCTGTTGATCCTCATCATCTTTGGGAAACATAACAATCATGCCCAAGAGAATCCAATGCATCATAGTGACAGCTAAGAAAACATCCAACATAATCATGCAGTGGAAACAGAGAAGAAAAACAAAATCACCTCAACTACTGCGTCAATATTCTTCAAAGAAGGATTGACGCGGACCACGCTGCCAACAGTCACACCACGTATCCTGACCGGCGTTCCCATACATATCCCACAAGCCTGAGAGAACTCAAACACCGTCTGGTACTTTCTGAACCGTGACCTCAAATGGAAGCCCCTCAACCAAACTAAGGTGAGCGCAAGAAGCACTGCCCCAGAAACAATGAACAACCCAACCCCTCCCTCCCAAATACTCCTACTCCCAAATCCAAAATCACTGAGTGGATGCAAAGTCCGACTCCACAAAGTCCTAGGAATGTCAAGCACCAAAGCAAGAGGACTCTTCCCCTTCAAAGGAGCCGGCGAGCTCTGTTCCGTCCCGGAGTTCAGTGAAGATGCATGTATGCAAAAGGGTTGTCTTGATGGCTTCCGAGAAACAAAACGAGCGTAATATTCATTTTCGATAAACCGAGAAAGTGAATGTGGAGACAAACCAGTCTTACAAGGAGAGGCATTTATCAATGCATTCACCACCATGTTGAAGTAACACAGATAGCACTCAAACTTCAAGAACTACAACAAAACAGAAGAACCCAACTCTTTGAAAAGAAATCCTAAAGAGCTGATACGAGTCAAAATCGGTAAAAACATCGACAGAGTTCCATCTGAGATTCAATTGATTCGTTGATTGATTGGATCAGTGACTCTGTTTACATTAAGAAAACAATTAAATCAATACAGTGAAGCACAAAAACCCTGAAAACTTATATGGGTACTACTGCTATACACTTCCCCACCAAAGAATCAAAACCCAACTTCGTACATCAGTGAAAAACTCTAAAAATCGTCGTGGGTATGTCCCATTCCCTAAAAAAAAAAAAAAAGCAAACAGTCTAATTAAAGGAAAGAACAGAAATTCTATAAAAAGAGTACAAAAAACAGCATACCTAAACGGTTCAAATATATCGAGAACAAGAACAGAGAACAAGATTTTTTATGTGGGTTCAGCATAAAAGGCTTGAATTGCAGATATGTTGATTTGGGTATTCAACAAAAAATGAATCAAGAACCTGATATCGATTTCCATAAGAGCACAATTTCTTGGCACAGTGAACCGAGAGAATGAGAGAGACCGCTTCGGATTTTAGGAGGTTAAAATAAATTGATTAGGTCACCGGAGGTGAGGTTTAACTTATTATGTGTCTTCAAATATGAACCGTCCGATTTAACAAGGTTGTTTGTCCGGGCCCATCAGTAATGTACAACCCAAGCCCATTCCCCGACGAAACCCAAACACTGAATTGGGGCATCGAATCTCCCATGGTGAAACCACGTGGGGGTTATCAGTGCATACAAAAAAAAGTTAACTTAATTTCACTTAAAAAAAAAAAGGTGAAAAAAAAAATTACTTTGCATACGTGTAGACATCTTCTGGAAGTCTGTTAATCGAACGGATATGGATTAAATATGTCAATATCCATATCTTAACTTTTAGATTCAGATACGGATTTTAATTTTTGGATTCGGATCCCTTCGGATACGGATTTTTTTCGGATAATTGATATGTTTGAATATTAACATTAATTTGGATAATCAAGTGATATTTTAGAGAGACATCAAAATTAAAATTAAGATTTTAAGGCTTATTATCTCTTTCAGATATCATAAATTAAAAATTTAATAATATTATAATATATTTTCTTAGTGATTATTCATAATAGATAACAATATGGACAATATATAATACAAATCTATATATATTTATAATATATGTCGGATACGGATAGTTTTCGGATCGGATATACTGATATCCATATCCGCACTCCAGATATTCGAATATTGGATATTTCTGATTTTTTTTATACAGATTCGAATTTTTTTCGGATAATTGACTGGCTTAATCTTCTAATTGGCTGTCTCAAGATTTTTTTTGTGGTTTCACCACAGAGGATCCGGTTTTCCCTTGAACTGTGCCTCCCCGAAAACTCTGGGGTTGTTCAATGGAGTGCTGATACACTCAATCCATTTTACAGCTTTATATGTTAAGATAATATAATATATATTAAGGGTGTAATTTAATCGGTTAGCCCAAATACGAACCGATTCAAACCGAATTTCTTTTTTTGTTTAAGTCAACAGTTCTTCTGTTTGGTTTTGGTATTGATTGAACATAGGTAGGACTTGATGGGACACATACTAAATTAGGGGTGGGTCTAATTACACACTTATCTTTATTCCGTACACTTCTATCTTTTTGCACCCTATCCAAATAAGCTGAGTGTTTTAAACACCTAAAATAAATAGATCTTAAAAAAAATCTATTTATGCAATAGGAGGAGGAGGTAGAGGGTGGAGCTGGGACGGAGGGTTGGACTGAGTCGGGTAGGGAAGAGCGCCTCCAAGAAGATACTTCAGCAGTCCTCGACATCCACAAAGGTCCGAGAAGACAAAGAGGTAGTGAAGAGAGTCAACCGGTCAAAACCAATGCTAGGCCAGTGCCCGATTTTTGAGGCAAGCGCATGGAAGCAATGGTTGTGGAGGGAGTGGTGGGCATAGGCGGAGACGACGCAAATCAGGAAACGAGGTTGGGGAGGGGGATGGAATCGAAGACGTGAACAAATTGGCCTTGTTTTGCATGCATAGACATTGCTATTATCGACGGTTTCACATTCCATAGACACTCCATGTATTGATCCTTTAAAAAAATCATTAATATTTCATTTCTTTCTCTAAATCTCAAAAAAAATTAAAAAATTATAGTCTTCCTCGCCTCCTTCATTGTGTTCATTTTTATGATAATAGCTCATGTCCCCTCCAAAAATCACTTGGCTTTATTTCTAGGACCTCGTTGACATATCCAGTGTCGACAAAATCTAATCTGGTTAACAGTTCCAGTGTCTACAAAGTCTAAAATCATTTGACTTTGTTTCTGGAATCTCATCAACATATTCAATGTTTACAAAATCTGACTCTGTTGACAATTCCAATGTCACAGGGTCTAGAAACCACTTAATGGGTAAAATAACTAATTCTAAATGAGTGCTGTTACACTCAGTTTTTTTTGTCAGTCTAAAACACGGTCCTATATACCACGTTAGAATTTCAGTGAAACATATACCTTGTTAGATGTTATATATATCTCATTAAATATTTTTTACACTTATTATAAATGAGTTCATTCAACTCGAACTAGAATGATATGCAATTTTTATCAAAGCATATACCTCATTTAATGATGTATACTATTTAAAAAAAAATAAAAATACGTGAGATCTGAGTTTCAATTGGTGAATATGACTGAGTCTAACATTTTCCATTCTAAATTAATCTTTATATGTGATCCATTTAGTTGGGTGTGCGGAGCATTTTGATAGGTGCAAATAGACCCACCCTTAAATTAGCCTGAGTCCAGACCCGATGGGCCTGGATCAAATCTAGGTATGGCCTAAAATCAATAGTGTTTAACATGTAGCAATGCAATCACTGCGATTTGGGTGAACAATAGTGAATGTTGCTACACTCAGTTCAAAATACAATTTTATAAATCTCATTAGAAATTTAGTGAAATATTTACCATTAGACGTTGTATATACCTCATAAAAAAAATTTACATTTATTAAAAATTGGTTCATAATTCAAAATTGAGAGATATAAACTTTTTATCAAAACAAATACTTCATTAGATGATGTTTACTATTTTAAAAAATAAAAACATGTTTCATCTGAGTTTTGGTTGGTAAAACAAACTGAGTATAATATTTTCCTAATAATAATAATTGCATGGCTCCTAATTTTGAAGGACATTTTTGTTTATGTAAATAACCATGAAATTAGTGGGGGGTTTTACCGACAAAATCTTATATTTTCAGGGAGATTTTAGAAACAAATAAAAGATTCACCCAACTAGTTTTTATCTCTTTTAAAACATATTAGTCTTATATACATGCCAAATGCACGTAGATTAAGATATAACTATGCTATTGATACGAATAACACAATATAAATGAAATATTTATAATATTAAACCATACAAAAAGCTCACAATATATTGATAACAAATTTGTATACCATGTAATCAGAGGTGGATCTATGAGTTGGCTGGGCGGATGGCCCTACCCAACTTTTACATTTTTTTTATTATGTGTTATAGTTGTATTTTAAAATAAATATGATTTTATTTTATTTATAAAATTTTAAATCAAGTAGATTGATCAAATTTAAAATAAAAAAAAAAAAACATAAAATATAACTCACTCGCGAATAAAATGAATTTAAATGAATATACTGAGGTCGTAGGCTTTGAATCTTATTCATGACCTTAAATAACTTGTAATTAATGATTTATTGTTCTTCTGTAAACAATAATAAAAATAAAAAACTAAATCTTATTTAATTAATAAATCAACTCTACTTAATAAATCAAATCTCAACACACCAAAGTTTATCCAAACAAATTAGAACTTTTAATCTATAGATAAATTCTAACAACTTGAAATATTATCCTAAAATATAAAAGAGAAAAATATTGATGCAAACATCATACACACAACTCAGATAACTTTTATTATATTTTTTTGTATATATCATTGTCATTTTGATTGTACATTGAATGGATTTTTCATCTATTTTAAACATCAGTTTATTTAATTTAATAAAAATTTAAACACTTAATATCTTTTTGAAATATCATAACAAAATTTTAGCCCTAGAATAATTGTCCTAGATCAACCCTCGAATGTAATGTATATATTTTCATAAAACTACCATAATAAATCTCTATAGAATAATCTTGAATTATTAAAATTTATTAAAATTAAATCTCTATAGATTTAATAAATATCTTTAATCTTGAATTATTAAAATTTAAATATATTCATATAATTTATATAAATCTGCTTTTAAAATATTAAAATATATTTATGATTGACATAAATCTTGATTTGAAATCTTAAATTTTAATAAATATAAGTAATTATTAAATATATTGGAGGGTAAAAACGAAAATAAAAAATTAGATCAATTACCCTTTAATAAGTATGATAGATTGATATAGAAATAACGTTAATGTATTTAATCACAGTCGGGCAGTTTTAAAAAAATCAAACCAGACAGCTTTTCTTGTTATTTAAATAAAAAGAATTCCTCGTATATTATATCCTTTGTTCTGTTTTTATTTTTCCGGATCCACCTCCTTGAAAGTAACCTCTTCTTTTATAGGTGATCTCTCTTTATTTTTAAATGGATGTGTTTTATTGTGTTGTTTGATCTGGTTTTTTTTAAGTTTTTCTTGGGTCTCTATAATCTAAAAATTTTAATTTTTCTTAAAGGAAAAACTCATTTGATTTTTATTTTATTAGTTTGATTGAGTTGCATGTTGAGTTTTTCTCAATTATAATTGTATTTGAGTACCATCAATATTTTTTTGTGTGTTCATTTACATGATTTATTTTTTATGGTTAAAGAATTATGCCTTAAAATCAAATTGATTTTCTGTTTATTTTTATATATTTGTATATTATTTGATTGGTTGCAAATTGAGAATGCATAAGAAATATATATATATATATATATAAATCCTCACTTAAATTTTATAAAAAATTTATAATTTTATAGAACAATCTTACAGGGAGAGGAAATAAGGAAAACCAATTTGTCTTTAGATCCTGATATCATAAAGAGATGATATGAGTCAAAATTACAGGAAGAGAACTTGTATAGCATGTTTGGATGAGAAAATAGGAGAGGAATATAGGAGAATAAGGTTGAAAAACTTTTTGTTTACAAGAAATAAAAAGGCATATTCAGGGGCAGATCCAGTACTCTATTTCTGGGTGGGTTGATATAATTTTTTATACTAAACATTTTTTTTTGTGGGTAAATTTATTTATTTATTGGTCAAATCTTCTCCTATCAGCCCAGATTCTCTCACTAAAGAGGTGGTATCTCTCTCATTCTACTAAGAGAAGGTTCGGTTTTGATATTAAATATTTTTTTATTTTGATAGACAAATGATGGACTAAAAAAATATATGTATGAAATTTATACAAGTAACAATTTATGAGATATTTGAAAAAATATTGCATATTTTTACAAATTATTGAAGTGATGATGTAAGATATAAAAAACACAAATATTTTAAAAAATAAAACTTGATAAAAGATATAAAAACAATAATTATTTAAAAAAATCTTCAAAACAAATTTAAAAAGGAAAAAAAAAAACAGAAGTACGCATATGAAATATAATATTAAAATTCCACTTTTTTCAAAAACGAAGTTAGATAAAGATATAAAAACAATAAATATTTAAAAAATCTTCAAATTTTTTTTAAAAAAAGACATTTCAAAAAATTAAAAATTGTATCCCAAACATGATACATATATAAAAGATTGGCTAACATGGAGAAACAAAGAAAGGTCGATAAATTTTAATTCAGGTTAAATCTACTATTAGACAGTCCTCACACATTAATTTTTTTACAAATAATATAAATATATATATATATTTTTATAAAATTATACATTCTTATTTTTTTTAAAATAAAATGTTTATGTTAATATGTTTATCTCATTTATCACATATTGACATTGATTCAGAAAAATGGTTCACCCATTCACGTGTGACCCATTCACGTGTGATCTTTGTGTGGGTCTCCTTGTATTTTATCTTGTTTTAATTTTTTGTTTTGTTTTGTCGTTTTTTTGGTGATGGGGTGACAGCTGAATTGTTGAAATATGAAACTTATTAATGGAACTTCAAAAGCCCCTCTTTTCACAATTTATTTATAAAAAAAGAATAACCAAACCAGTTGAATAGCAATTCCAACTCTAAAGTCCGCCCCTGGGTATATTTATGTTATAATAGGTGAGAATAAAGTGGTATTGCCGTATTGGTGTTCCAGGTTTTCTCTGGATTGTGATATTTCACTCAATCTATTTTACTAGTATAAATATAGTATAAAAGGGTTTATATGTCAAATCACATATCACCGTTTCTTTTAAATCAATTGATCCACGTGTCAAATCAATTTTTTACATTATAAATTCTTATTCATATCTCATTTTTCATTATCAGTCAAACAACAAAAACTTTATTATTATATTTTACAATGAAATTAACTAAAATATAACCAAACAAAAAGATTAATTAATTTTTACTTATACTGAAATATATATTTATTATAAAATAATTTACGTCGAATGAGGGCACATATATTTTTCCATCTATTCTACACTGTCACGAAAACTCGATAGCCCATCTCACAACAAGTACATAATTAAAAAATTTTCAACTTTTTCTTATTTTTCATGTGACACAAACACACCATAAGTAAAATCAAACATATGAGAATGTTTTACAAATATGTAAAGGCCTACAAGGAACTTTGCATACACACCCCCAAAATGTTTACCAATACCTTTCAATAGGAGAATGTGAGGTACAATGTAACAATGCCCATTTAAATAACTATAAAAAATAGTTTCCATGTGGGTTTTATGTAATAATAAATAGCTTTGAATTGCTGACATAGGTTTGAATTGTTGATATACTTAAACAAATTTAAAAAAAAAAGTAAGTACCTGAGATGAACGGTCCCGATCCACTCTTCATAGACGACTTGGCGCCCAAGCAAAAAGAGTGATTAATTAACGTCACCCCTAATCACTGGTTTTCCTCCTAAAAAAATGAGATTTCATTTTTGATTTCCTCCTAAAAATAGAGTTTTAAATTTTTTATTTATTTTCTCTTCTCGAAATCCCATAAAAACCATAAAAACAGGATACATGACCCGCCTCGAATCATGGAACAGTGAATACCTATTCCTTCGCCTTTAAATTACACTCTCTCTGCTCCGCCAATTTCTCTCAATCTCAACCGTCGATGAGTCCCCCTTTCTCACTCCCGAGGAGGTCAACGAAACATTTTTCTAGAAAAACAAGAGAGTTTTTTTTGCATAATACTCCTGAAATAATTTTATTTCGTTAAAATACCCCATGTGAATTAATATAAATACCCCTCAAAAGGGCATGGATGTATAATTTAACCTTTTTTATGGGGTACTTGTGGTAATAGAGTTAAAGAGGGTAGTTTAACAATACACGTTTTTCTGAAGGGTGCATATTCAAAAACCCAAAACAAAAATAAAAACGCATTCCACTCATGCATACATGTCATGGTGTCATGTGTCATGCATGCGCATCATAATATCAGCCATGACAGCTTCGCAAATCCTTTCGTCTGTGATTTTTTTTGGGTTTTAGAGAGCAACAACAGAAGAGTGAAAGAACTCCCAAAAAAAGAGGGTTTTTGAAAGGCAGGGTTTTTATGTCTTCGAGTGTTTCGAATCTGATCATCGAATCTCCTCATAAACAGCTCTGGATCTCTTCTCTGGTTGTTCTTTATTGCTTTGGTTCTCCTCTTCAACCTTCGGCTCTGGGTCTCTGCAAACGCTTCGGAGGACCCAAAGCCGTTTCGATGCGTTTGAGGTTCATAAGGTACTCTCATTTAGTACCCTTTATTGCGTAATTCGTATCTTATGTTATCTGTTCTGTATTTGTTGGGATTCTTTATGGGTTTATCTTTGGATTGATTCTTTTTGAGTGCTTGTTTGGTTTGTTTTGGTTTTTCAGATTGCAGAACAATCTGTATTGATTCATATAAGATCTACCGATTGGACTATATATATATATATATATGTTTTGTTCCTGATTTTCTGGGTTTTATTTGTTTTATAGATTAATGGATTCATATGTATTTGTTGAGATTTGGTGCTTTCAATTGGGATTTCCTTCATCACATGCAAAGTTTGATTTATTTTATATTGTGATTTTGCAGGCCTGGTTTTCCAATATTATGCATTGTTTCTTGGTATATAAGACGATTTCATTCATTGTTCTTATTCTTCAGAAGCTATTTCACTTGAAGTGGAATTTTTGCTTGATTTCTATAATTTTTGGTATGCAATCCCAACTTCAAAGTCTGCAAAACCACATGAACATTAAGATGTCGAAGTCAGCATTGGCATCCAAGAAATCCAAAAAGACTACAAAAAGAACATCATCCGATTCACCCGATCATCCCAGTCAGGAATCGAAATTCAGCTCCTTGAAAGTAGTAAGAATAACATATACAGACCCAGATGTCACAGACTCCTCTAGTGACGAAGAATATTATCATCGGCCGAAGCGAATGGTACAAGAAATCCATGTAAATGAATCTCGGAGACCTACACGCAGGAAACCAAAGGAGAGGCGGTCAGGTTACCGCGGTGTTCGCCAGCGAAGTTGGGGGAAATGGGCGGCTGAGATACGGGACCCATTGCGTGGCCGCCGATGGCTGGGAACCTTTGACAGCGAGGAGCAGGCGAAGGAGGCGTATGACAGAGCCTCTCGGGCTATCGAGGAGGAGAAGAGGAGGTCGGAGAGTCAAACCCCTGCTCTTGCTCAATCGGTGTCCGCTAGTGGCTCTGAAGATTCAGGGCTGGTTTGTTCAGCCCAATCACCCTCCTCAGTGCTTGAAGTTTCCGTGAATCCACCGGAGCAAAATGAAACTTTACCCATTGTGAAGGATGTCATTGTAGTTGAAGAAGTTAAAGAAGGGATAACAGAGAAAAATAGAACTGTGTCAAGAGAGAAAGATGTTATTGTGAATGAAGCAGCTCAAGCAGAGTTTTTTGCGCAAAATGAAAATGTGCCTATTGTTGAGTTGAAAGAGAAGGATGTTATTGCAAATGAAGATTTAAAAGAGAAGAATGACATTGAGGCTGATAACATTATAGGAGGAGGAGATAATCATGTTAATGATGATTTGGACTTTCTTGATTGGAGTATTTTTGCCGAGTCGCCTTTGTCGTGCACTATGGACTTTGAATTGTACCCTGATGAGTATTTCGGGGACGATGTATCAATGCTGGATGATTTCCCTGATTTGGACGAGCTGCTTCAGAGACTAAATGAATCCACTCATTTGGATGAGCTGCTTCAGTTCGACGACGACGATGATCCAGGACTGGATGATCGACTTGACTTTAATTCTAAGTTTGATTCTAAGGTATGGAAGTCGCAATTAAAGGTTTGAGTGAGGTATTCTTAGTAATTTAGTTTACTGTGGGTTTTCAATGGTGGATGGGGAAGTAAGAGAATCCCAATGGGTGTCTCTATTTTTGGCGGAAATTTTTGTTTTTAGTTTATTTTTTTTTTAATTTTTTTTTGCTGATGTACTTAAATTAAAATCAGTTGAGGTATTTGAGCTATAAAGGTTTTCTTTCGGAAAAATGATACTCCCACCTTGTTTTTTAGTCTTATTTTTTTACTATACCTATTATATGGGGGTTCATACCATATAAGCTGAAAATCCTTAGTGTTATATTAATGCATGCCTTTTCTAATAGAGTATCTATTAAGTTATCTGGTATATACATACTCAATTGGAACAAAAATGCAGAGGGATATATATTCAATTCATTCACCATATGCTTCATTTTTTGTGAAGTTTGTACTTCATTGACTGTATGAATGTTTGTTCCTAACATTTTTCATCCTTTATACGTCATGTTATAGCTATAGAGATTTATTCTTCTAAGTCTTTAAATTACAATAATTAGGTCTATTTGTGTGATCTACAGAGCTATTCAGGTGGTCTATATAGCTTTCAATAAGATAAAGTTAGGTTTATTGTTTTATTTATGTGAAACTGAAGCCAGCTAAAATGTGGTGCCATAAGATAAAATTGATTGATTTATTTTTCCACTTTTTTAAAAAAATTATACTTTATCCACTTTATTTATTGCATATCTGAGATGCCCCCTTTGTTGCATATCTGTATTTTTTTTTTCTTAATCAATCATGTTAATCAGTCCCATTTAATTTTACTCTATCCACACTTTTTATTCTTATTTATTCAGTTATGCCATTCTTGAAATGGAAGAGAAAGTTCTGTTTACAAAACTGAATCAGTCGGTCTTTGGTTGTTCTCTCTCAAGTGTTCATTTTGGTGGGTTTTCAGACTTCTTTCTTGAACATGCAATCAAAGATCTGGTGTTCTTTTCTCAGTGAATTTCACAGATATTCACACACATATAAACATTATTTAGAAAATAAAACTAAAAAACAGAAAATGTTTTTTTTTTTTTTGAGAAGCGAAAATGTTTTTCTTGGTGACACATAATATTCAGTTCAATGGGAATTCAGCTCTACAGATCTAGGATGAGAAAATAGATGAAGACATGGCAAAAATACATGAAACATATTTTAAAAAATGCATGAAATATTTTTTGAGATAAAAAAATAAATGCTTGACATTTAAATGATTTAAGGAGAGCGAGGATGCACCCACAAAAGAATCCTTTTTTTTTTCTTCGAAAAATTTATTTGTGGATGCATTTTTAGATGGATTCATGTGCCATTTTTTCATGTGCATTTGAATTTTTTTTTTTCATTAGATATGAATGATTTTGTGGGATAATCTTAGGTGTGTGGTAAGCTCTTAGGAGATTTTTTTTTACATGTTTTTATACTAATCATACTTATTAATTTAAACTTTTTGTTCATGTCCATGAAAAAAAAGTTAAATATATGCCTTTTGCTATGTGAAAATTGAAATGACCATTTTCAATCTATTATATATAAAGGAGCCTTTATTATCATCATCATACCATCATTAGATCCTCATCGAAGTATTTTATTTGATTTTTGGGTTTTTAATTTTTTAGTTATGTAAACTATATGATTTAAATCGATCTTTCGCTTCTTTATATTTCAGTTTAAGTCTTTAGATTTAAAGGATATGTTTCTTATTAGTCTCTATGAGGAACTTATCATTAAATTATTTGATTTTCCTTTTAGTCCCTTCCAAGGACTAATAAGAACATATTCCTTAAATTTGGAGACTTAAACTGAAATATAAAAAAAATGAGATATCGATCACTAAATCATATAGTTTATGAGGATTTAAAAATAAAAAATCCTTAATTTTTATAAAGATGAAATTTTTTTAATTTTGGGCGTTTTTTATTTCATTGTTTTTATTATGGGAAAAATTCATATAACCCCCTTTAATCTTTTTGATACTCATATAACCTCCTATAATATCAATATATCCATATAACCCCCTATAAACACACCATAAATGCAAATAACCCCTCGCGGTTAATTTTTTTTTAATAGAATTGGAATATTTTGAACATATTGTGTTATCTAAACCATGGTTAACAAATATATATTCTTTTAACCCCCGAAAAAGGGTCAATACTTAAAAAAAAACCTTCATATTTCTAATTTTACACTTTTTTAGGTTTTTTTTTTAAATATTGTATGCTTTTAAAGGGTTAAAAGAATACATGTTTATTAACCATAGTTTAGATAACACAATATATTTGAAATATTTTAATTTTGTTAAAAAAAAATTAACCGTAGGGTGTTGTTTACATTTATGATGTGTTTACAGGGGGTTATATGGATATATTGAGATTACATGGGGTTATATAGATATCGGGAAGATTGCAGGGGGTGATATGGATTTTTCCCTTTTATTATTCTATATTTTAACCATTGAATTTTTTTGTTGGTATTCACTCCATTTTATGACCACATTGTTCCGTACGTACGGTCAAGTAAACCGTATAATCAAATTTCCGCGACTCTCAGATTGCATCGTAAAATAATATTCGTTCAATTGGGGTTGCTGAAGATTCGTTCATATAAAATCAATGGGTTAAAGACATCAAAGTCCTTACAAACATAAATAATTCTATATAAATCTTTATCAAAATTGAGACAGACGTACAAGTCCTTGAATACTCACAAAAACCTATATACATTCTCGGTTTCAACAAAAATTAATCATAACCCAACCTATCTTGCTTAACTTTAACCTATAACCATGAAATGATTAAATTATCCTCAAATTTTTAATCATTTTCAATCAATATCTCAATGGAAATGAAGAAATATAACAAGTTTTACAAGGATAATATGATTTTTGCATGGACTAATTTGTTTCTATGATTAGTTATGGAGACTATAATGTTTATACAATTACATAGCGATAAAATATTTTGTTAAATTTGAATAAAATTTTAAGTCGAGGATGATAATTAGGTTTTTGTGAGTTTCAGGGACTGATATATCTGCACCAACTTTTACAAGGACTTATATGGGATTATCCATGTTTACATGGATGCAGATGTCTTTAACCCAAAATCAATTTATTCAAGGGAAAAATTCATGTAACCCCCTGTAAACTGTTCAAAATCTATATAACCCCCTGAATTTTCTTGGGGTCCATATAACTATCTGAAGACTTGAAATAAATATTTATTGATAGATGAGCAAATATCCTATGTGGGTAATCCTTGTCGAAAACATCATGTGCCAAAAACCTTTTACAATGTGTAAAACATATGAAAAATCCTCTACAAATAACAATAACGATTTTAACCCACCGGATAAAGTTATAATCTATTTGGAAAGATAACATCGTTATTTATAAATGATTTTTTTACATTTTTAACGCATTGTATGGGGTTTTTCATATACTGTGTTTTCAATTAGAGTTAATCAAATAGAATACTTGGATAATAATCATTATCTGTCAATTGAAATTTAAACTTAAAGGATTATTTAAATTTATATAAATGTTTTCAAGAGTTATATAATGAGTTATAGACGGGGGATTATATAGATGTCTGACAGTTTGCACGGGGTTATTTGAATTTTTCTTTTTATTTAATCATGTCGCGCGGTCACGTGATTACACTGTATGAAGGATGTTTTCAGATTTTTTTTTTTATTTTGATAGATGAATGCTTGTCTTCGACCACGATTAGAAAAGATTGATTTTATTCTTCTATTACGCTACCACTATATCACATCAGCTGCTCTCTAAATTGTGTGTGCATAAAATAAATGTTCATCTAATATAGAACAATTTTTTAAGAATGGACTCCGTGGTTTCAAGTCACCTGTGTTTCTATAATTCATCAATCATGAATTATAATTTACTAATTAGGACATAATAACATTTGAATGCTTCGTTTAAAATTATGAGCGTGTTTGCTGGCATATAAATAGAACTCTATCTATATGATGATATATAAATTTTTTTTATGTTTACAAGGGATGACAATGAAAACAGGTTTGGAATGACAAAATCTAAGGGTGGTGCAAGCTTAGATCATCTTGAATCTGATCTTGATTCGCTCCACTGCCATTCCGAATTTTTACTAACAATTATACGGATTAGTAGAGTTCAATGTGCATTCTCTTCTTCCAAAACAATGATGTTAATTCTGATTATCATCATCAAATGACTTATATTTTATGCTTGAACTCCTTTTTCATTAGACTAGTACAATTTGCATTCCACATTGATTAAAATTCGATACAACAACAAAAAAAAAAGATATTTTCCAACTTACATAGACCACATCAATTAGCACATATGCTCTGTGTGTTTGAAGTCAAACAGGTGTTACATTCATGCATCATCATTCATTTGGGTGCATGAAAACCGAGACCGGATCCGGTCAGGACTGGATCCGGTTAGGACTGAACTGGACGAAGTGAAAATCGAACTGCCCTACCTATAAATTGAACTACACAATCAATTGTTGGGTATATATTTCATTTTCTTATTGGATACTGATGATACTTAGGAATTCATATTTTTTCCAATAGTTGATTGGATCCAATAAAAGAGTGAAATATATACTTAACAATTGGTTGTACAGTTCGATTTATAAGTAGTGCAGTTTAATTTTTTACGTTGTCCAGTTCGATACTCATTCAACTGACCGGATCCAGTCAGGCAGCTTACATCATATAAGATCTCTTCCCCTTATACAAAACATTACAGCAGCCCAAAAACTTCCCCATGCATCGATTGTATACATAGATGAAAAGGGAACATCAGAGGACCCAATAGATCCCGTACTTATGCGAACTGGAGAGCATTTTTTGATAATGACATTTGTTGATTCCGAGCCAGCTGAGCTAGCTTCTCCGGGCCGACAACAAACTGGCGATCACCTTGGCATATTTGATGTAATGGAGAGAGGAAGCCAATTGCCGGCAAACTATGTGATGGATATGTGGAGGACCCTCCGCTGTGCTATCAAGGATGGAGACCATCGATAGGGAATCAATGCAAATGACGACATCCTGGCAGCCTATCGACATTGCACCATGAATACCCATTCTAATAGCCTCCGCCTCCATCTGAAGCTGAATGGCCCAGGGCCAAGACTACAACCCCGCATCTATTATCCTATGTTGGCCGTAGGTAACAAACGCAGCCCCTGCCATTTTGGTGTGCAAGTCAACACTTCCATCTACAAACACATATATCCTATCGAAAGAGGGATTGGATATGGGCAAAATCTGTGTGCATACCTCTGAGGAAGGACTTTTAGAGGTACCACTTCCTTGCTTAAATGGTTAATGCATTCAGATGCATGAGACAGTGTCCAACTCGCGACCCATTGAGGATGACGCCATTGGCGTTGGAAAATAAAAAGATTCCTAACCCTCCGTATATTCCACTGCACCGTAACAAATACAGTGACTCGGAGAGCCCAATTCTTCCGCTTGTCAAGAATGACCGTCTGCATAATACTAGTCCAACAAGTATCGTGAGAAGGTTGAATCAAAGGACGCAGTTGACCCGAAATATGACTCCACACATCCGCAGCAAATGGACATTGAAGGAAGAGATGATACGAGGTTTCAAGTTGATCTGAGCAGAAAGGGCATGCCCGGTCCATGTAGCATCCTAATCCATCAAGGAGTACCTTTGTCGACAATCGATCCCATAATAACTGTCAAAGAAACAACTTAAATCGAGGAAATATCGGTAGGCGCCATATCCCCTTCCATAACGGAGTAGAACTAGTATTAGGCGAGGGGAGGAGGAGCTGATACACGTCCCGAACCCGAGGTTTAGTTGTTGGAGTCGACTCCCAACGCCACTCATGATCTCCAAGCAGGCCCCACTTCATTGACAAAGCATAACATGTCACGCACTTTCAATGTGCATTGATTGATTAATATCTCTTTAGAATGGTTCATCAAGACAATAATTTTGGACCTGTGAGAGTGGGGGGCCTTTAGCTTTTCTGATGGAATTTGTGAAGGAAAGTTTCATTGAGGGTCGCTTTGTAGTCTTTATGATAGTTTATTATTAACTAGAGATCGAAAAAAACAAAAATAAAGTGTGGAATGTAAAATAGTCATCATGCTGCAACAACTTCACGTGCTTTCCTCATGTTTTGGTATTTTAAAAGGAGTATATATTTTAAGAAAAATGATTTAAAAAATCTTTCAAAAGTTAGAAATACCCAAATCAATCACTTTTTAAAATTATACCTAAAAAAGTCTCATTTTACAATTTTGGAAACACAAAAGACTAATCTACCCTTATGCAATTACATCTTTAATACATTCTATATCATTTAACTTTGTTAAAATATTTCACCCTCTTAATTTTATTAATATATTTCACACATTTTCATATAGATCAATTTTTTTTATTGTAAATTCTTTGTGATTAGGTGAATTTTGTGAAATGTGTACCAATATAATTTGAGTTTTTTATGATGAACTCCATTAAATGTTAATGCTTTTTAAAAAAATGGATATCTACTAATGATATCATAAAAATATGTAAATAGCCAAAAAATAAAGAATGTGAATAAAGATTTAAAATACTAAAATATCATATGCTGCATTGAGGCACAACACAGATTTAAATTACACATTATGATTTTACACAATGAAAAATGATAAACAATAATCACGTAAGATATATAGAAGAAACACACAGTATGATATATAATAACAAAACCTCTAAGAGAATTGATTTTCATCATGTATAGAGAGATTGTTATTTTATAAGAAAATTAGGTTTTTAGTGTGGAATAAAGAGGGATATTAAAAATTTAATTACATAAGGGCAGATTAGTCTTTTGTGTTTCCAAAACTGTGAAATGAGACTTTTTTAGATATAATTTTTAAAAATGACTGATTTCGGTATTTCAAACTCTTAGAAGATTTTTTTTGTCATTTTCCCTATATTTTATGTAACCATATCTTTAATGAATTGCTTGAACTCGTATTTCTTGTTAACGAAATATATATCTTGTTGGAGATATATAAAAGCAGTCAATGATGCTTAAGATTCAAATTTATATTAATATAAGTATGTATTATGAGTTGTTGTGCATTCTAGTATAAATATGTTTATTCGCAAAAGCGTGGGGTTGAACAATAAAATCATGTTTCTTTCACTTTGAGAAATCTCACAATCAGATGCACATATTGACTAGTTTTAGCTCCCACATGCATAAACATTTTCTCATTTGTCAATGTATGTGGACAATTAATTATCTTTTAAACCAAAATGGGGACAACTAAAAGAGGATCATGTACCCATGAAAAGGTGTGAATTAAAAGTTAGAGTCTTTGATTAATAAAATTCTATGCACATTTGAGAAAAAATTAGAGTGTTGTGATATGTAATTCTTATATTTCTAATAATGTATATGTTTTGTTAGATGGATTACGTGATGTTTTTTTTTTTTTTTCTTAGATGTATAGATTTATTACAATATAATTTTTCTTATGAAGATGCACATGTTCAGTTAAATAAAGCATAATTTTTTTCGTTTAGGTTTTTTGTACTAATTTATTAATTTGTGTTTGGTGACAAATGAAAACTTATACAAACTATATCAACATGAAATTTTGCTGTGATTTGTTAGATGAATCATGTGAATTTTTATTTTCTATAAATGGATGTATAGATTTATCACAATATTTTTTTCTATGAAGATACACAAGTTCCGTCAAATAAAGCATAGTTTTTCTTCGTTTAGGTTTTTCGTACCAATTCACTAATTTGTGTTTGGTGACAAATGAAAACTTAGACCAACTATATCACCATGAAATTCCCATGTGATGAGGCTTGGCATTTTTTTATCCTAGATGCATGGGTCTTTTTTTTTTTTCCTTTCCAGTGATATATCAAGGCTCCAAATTATAAGCCTCACTCACAAACTCTATTAAATGGCATAATCTTATTGGATTGCTTGTTGACTTTTGAAACATGATAAAATAACAAAATATGGATCTGCCCTTCATTAAAAATGTGTTTCATTAACCCAAATCCTTCATTTTTCTCCATTATGTTTTTACTCTTCCACGTGAATCTCGAAATCCATTTACCCATTTTTAAATTTTGAATTTTGAAATCCTTACATAAATTATAATTAAACCTATATCACACCATCCTCAAAATCCTTCAAATGGCATGTATTTTTTTTTCTTCAAATTTACATTCTTATTATACACATTTTTTTTTGAAGAATGTTATTAACTGAACATTAAAAAAGTTTGGTAGTTACATTTAACAATTAATTATTGATTACAGATTCATCATGATACACACAATACAACAATGGAAACATTTCATTTCATAAAAAACATATTCATTCTTTAAAAACATCTCACATATCTGTTACATTCTATCATTTGACAAAACATCTTTTCAATTTACATAAATGAGATACATCTCACACAATACAAGTACATTTTCTAAATGTTTACATCTTTCACAACTATTTGTTACATTTAAATAAAAGCTGTTACATTTATATAAATGTAACATAACAGTTACATTTACTTAAATGTTTTACATTCCATGCAATATTTAAACATTTTAAAAATAGATCCTCTCTTCAATAGTCAATTATTTTATGAAAAATGTCAAACACCTTTTTCGTTGTGTTATATTTAACAAAACATTTACATCTCTTACAACTATTTATAACATTAACATGTGTTACATTTATAAAATCAATAACTGGCTCACAACTATAACATGCGTAAACAGAATAAAAACTGACATTCAGATATAAAATAAGATTGATAATAAAAAAGGTTAATTTCAAATTCAAATATAACATGATTAAAACATGAATTTTTTTTTAATATCAAACAAAAAAAAAAATGCAAATAAAACTCTGTTGCAGATTCAAAAACATAATAAATGTCAAACATGATCCGATAGACATTAGGACGAAATCCAAATCGAAAAAAAAAAAAAGAATCCGTGGCTTCAAATTCCTTCGAAGTAGAAATTCAGATTTGCTACTAGGAGTTTTTCATAGAAAAAACAAATTTGAAAAAAAAAAAACTTAATAACGATGAATGAATAAGAATTCAATTCAACACCCCGAAAAAAAACAAAACCAGTAATTAATGTTGCACGAATGCAAATATAAAAATCGAAACCGTACCATGTTTTGAGGGATTGATTGTCAAAAAAGCTATAATAGAAATTCTCCATTTATCACCTTATGTGACATGTGATGGGCCTAACTTGCTTAAAAAACATTTTTTTTTTTTTTTGAATAAAATGTATGCCTTTTATAACTAGACTAGATAAATCAGTTATATTAGGTCTGAAATAGAGTACAGGAGAACATAGAGGAAGATACAAGCGACGCAGGGGGGTTAACATAACCCAACCCTAGAGAAAAAGAAAACAGGGCCTATTAAGATTACAGATTATATTGAAAATATAATATTGCACTCAATTATTAAAGAACAATAAGCATATTTCTGCTGATATTCAATAATCAAGATCAACAATGATAAAAAGCAGACATCTGGTCAGACACATTCGCAGATTACCACTGAGTATTGATTAACAAGAAGGGAAAGCATGTTTAATTGATATAATATTATCTTCTTGTCCATTAATCTTTATCCATTTTTATCTCATCATAATCTAGTATCGGATCAGACTGCTTTTTTCGTTTCGGGTAGTCCGAGAATTTTCACATGGCCAGCTCAACAGCAGACGTGGACCAATGGCAGTCGAGCAGTGACACACCCCTCGTTCCACCTATATATATAAAATAAAATAAAATAAAAACAGAGAGAGAAGACGAGAAACCGAAGAAATTAAAAAACACACATCGCATTCACAAAACCTCGTAAGTGAAGGGGGGTTAGAGAGAGGGAGAGAGAGAGAGAATGCATATATTCGGATACAGACTCAACACGGTCGCGACCTTCTCCGTCCTCATCCTCGGCGTACTTTGCGCCGCCGCCTCCCTCCTCGACGGCTTCGACTCCTCCGCCGTCAAAGCCCATGCCCAGGTAACAATAAGATTTGATTGGTGGTGATTTAACAGATTTTATGACTTGGGTTTTCTTTTTTAAGAGAGATCTTGCTTTCATGATGTGGAGAATTGGTGATTGATATGAGTTTTTGTGATCTTATTGTTCAATGGGTCGATGTTATGTTCATGTTTTGGAAATTGGGTTTTCGTTTTCAAGGAATTTAGATGGAGGAGAGAGGACAAGAATTTTAGGGGAGTGAGAAGAAACAAGAGAGGGGGAAAAGAAGGAAAATTAGGTTTGTGGAAAATGATAAACTTACAGGTTGATGTGAATCTGGACTTGATTTTATGGTTGAAAAGGCTTTTTTTAAAGGGAGCCACATATTGTGAGTTTTTTTGAAGGAAACGGTAGGCAATTGCCCTCATTTTTTTTAATCAGAGAGAATGCCCAAAGGGAAATGCACAGACAAAAAACATGAAATGTAAAAACCCAGATCGACCTGTCCTATGTAGAGGAGGTCTCTTTGTAAGACACTGACTGAACTCAAAACCCAGAACCCGACAGGACTACAGCCAAATTGGCTCCCACCCTCGAACTCACAGACCGCGCTTCAGCACAGTAGCGTTCACCTATTGTGCCATCTCTTTGGGATGATAAACAATGGTGCTCGTAGAGTTTGAGCTTGGCATAATCCGAACCCGCTCTTATCCCAAATAGTGTCATCCCAAACTGCCTCGTCCCACCTCGGGTTTTAAACCTACCATAACTCATGTTTACCTAACCTCAAGTCCACAAAACCCTCCCTGCCCCAGTCCTACCCCTATGTTGAGTCAAGCCAGGCTTAGATGGATCACAAATTAGAAATAATATTATTGTTTTATTGTAGAACTTCTTTTTAAAAAATTGATATTAATTTTTTTTGACATAAATATATACCATCTTAAAAATTCATGTGGACTTCTTACAATAGAACACTTAGTCCATAAATGTCGCATTTATCTGGGGTGTGGAGGGTTTTGAACTTGAAACCTTAATCTGCTCCATTATGCGTTGAGTTTGAGGTGGTATGAAAATCAAGGAATCCATACCTGCCCCGATGGGATTCAGTTGTGGCTGGCTATCCAAAAAATCCACCCCATTGCAATCCCTACTATCATACTTTGCATTTGTTTCTGTTTCTGTTTGTTTTTATCCCCTATGTCAGTCACAAAGTGACATGGAAAAGAAGCTCAACCCTTAACCAAGTGCAAAGGAGGCACTGATTCGTTTAATTACACCACTATAAGATGATGGCTTCGAACTGCAAAAACAAAACTATCTTCTTTACCGATAGTCAAATTTCTGTTTTTGGCTGTAAACATATTGGGCTGCTTTGGCAGCAAGAAGAATCTCTGGGGTATAGACATTTATTAAATTATGAATAAAATTGTCCAGGCTTATATCAATACTCTCACGTATGCCAACATGTACTCTGAATGAATGATTACTTTTTCTCCCAAATATGCATTTATATTGGCCAAAATGTGATCCATATTATTAACTCAGTGTAATTCAGCGCTAAACTTCTGAGGATTGGTTCAGCTGACTTTTCAAATTAGTAAATTTATCATGTTTTCAAAGTTGAATCCATGAAGATTTTATCATTGTTTTCCTATAGCATGGTTTCCTCTTTATTGAATGCATTTTATACTTTTTCCTTATGTTTGGTGTATATAATAATAGATGACGGAGAAGAAGATGTCTCCGTAAACTATTGGAATCTTAATTCACCAAATTTACTTGTTTAGTGATTGTTTCTTTTCCTTTCTTCAGGTGCATAAGATAAATCGGTTTCGCAAGCAACTGAGTGGGAATGATGAGGTTTGTTTCTTAAAGATTTGCCGACTTGTCTTTACTCTTGCCATTGAATCATTTATCCAGATTAATGATGGGTTATTTCATTCATAATTATTATGGTTTATGAGTTTATCCCTCTTTATGTGGTCAATATGAGTTTATTATCTCTAAGCTCAGGCCTTCGTTCGCATTTCCCTTGGATCATGCTAAACAAAAAACCTTGGCTACATTATACTCTTTGATGGTAAAGAAATTCTCAGTTATGTTATCTGAACCATAGGCTTATTTTATTTAATTTTTCTTTTTTATTTTGAGGGTAGGTGGGAGAATACGACCTGAGTTTTGTTGAAAGACGAAGAGAAGTAACTCCTTATGAAGAGGGGGACAGTAACTTCTAGCAGAGGAGTAATCCTTATTAATTTTTATGTTTTTATTTTTTGAGGGGCAGGTAGGCATAAGCCTTTAATTTATTCAAACCAAAGCTAATGCCCAAAAATGAAAAATACTTCAAATTTTTTTTTCTTTTTTTTTGGGGTGGGGGGGAGTGTGGTTGCAACATGATTTGGGGGAGTGTGGGAGTGTCGATCCTTGTCTGGATAGTAGTGCCCTCAACTACCTCCAGGTTCTTTCTTTGTTTTTTTCCCTTTGTAATAATTTACTCGCTCCTGATTTAATGAATCGTGGTAGTTAGTCTACTTTTTCATAAAACAAAATCTATGTGCCACATACTTGTTGGTAATTATGATCTAATACTTCTAGGATTATCCTTGTGGTTCCTTTTTCTCATGGTTGAAGAGCTTAGAAAATTGGAGGAGTCATCTTCATCACATCTTCAATAATTTGAGCTTACCTGTAATGATTTAGAAGATTCTAGCATGTGGTCAATTGCACAGTGCATGCTTATTCATGTCTTTACCTTGCTATACCATCAAATGCGATCAACTATACTACTTGTTAAATTCCTTTTTTTGAGATAGATGGTTGAATTCTTTTGTACTTGCATATTTGACAGGTTCATCTGACCTTGAATGTTTCAATGGACTTGCAATCATTGTTCACATGGAACACAAAACAGGTGAGATACTCTTTTACTTTTAAGGTTCTATTTCCTCATCATAGTTTCATGTATAGCCTATCAATGTTTTATTATATCTGATATGTTTGGCCTAGTGTGTTCCATCTATTGGCACCTACTTTATAGTATCCAAAGTTGCAAGTTATACGGAATACTTTAGAGAGATTAAATGTGAAGTGGACTGTTACTCTTTGGGAGTCAATATATATAATATCCCCAAAGCTTGTTTGACTCGTATAGTTAGAATTCAATGTGCAAATGCAAGAATCCTTGTTTTCTCATCTCATGGAGTTTGTAGTTCCGAATTTTGTTAAAGATTGATTTGTCAACCATTATTGCTGGTCTATTCTTTCCCTAGATTTTTTTATGTTTTTTGTTTTTTATTTTCTTGATCAAATCTTCCCCTATCAGCTGGTGGCAAGATTCGAACCCCCTCACTAAAGAAGGGGTACCTCTCCCATCCTACCATAGTTTTAAATATCGATCGATTTCTGGGAGCAAAGCGCTAAATATCGAAAATTTATCGATATTTTCGTGAGAAATTGAATTTCTCGCGAGAAATCACCAATATATTGCAATTTTTTATATATAAAAAACACTTAGCTAATATGCATATACATGATTTGAAGTAGCAAATATCAATGTTTTGTAATTAATCTATAAATATGAAACTCATTGTATTGTTAGTATTTCATTCAAATGTATTATTACATTATAATTGTTACACAAAGTTAACAAATATATATATATATATATCACAAAGTTTCTTACAAAAAAAAGATTATTAGAAAGTTAATAAAGATATATTATTCCCCAAAAATAATATATTATTACATTATAAATGTTAGGAAAGTATCATTATAATACTAACTAACAAATAATGTTTTATAATGTAAAAGCTAAAGTTATCATTTGTAGTTTTCATTTATAAACTACAAAATCTTGTAATTTCATAAAACCTAATTTTTTCTTATCTTGATTCCTAATTTCTCTAAATTTATAAATTCATCCACACTCTCATTTCCATCGTAAAACCTTAGTCAAATATTCATTAATAAAGAATTATGTATTTTCTCCATTTCTCTGTTTTTTAACATCTTCCCCATTTTTCTGATTTTTTCTTCTATTTTTTTCCAATTTTTTGGAAAAAAAATTCACAGAATCGATATGTCGATGGATATATCGATTTTGGGGTATTTCCATATATCGAAATTTTCGATATTTAAAACATTGCATCCAACCAAAAGGAGGTTTGGTCTACTGGTCTTTTCCACAGTGGGGTCAACAGTCTTCTCCACAACATGTTTTTTTGTTTTTGGTATCCCTCTTACTTCATACACCTACAGTGGGGCCAACAGTCTTCTCCATATCGGTTCCCTAATTTTTTTACTAATCTCGAAAATGTGCCCATTTAATACTTATAAATGGACATTGTTTGCATTTCTTCCTGTACATGTTGAAGGAAGAAACTAAATTTCTGCAAATGAGTACACCTTGCATCCAGTTCTCCCTGTACATATTGAAGGAAAAAAAAGACTAAACTTGGTGCAAGTGAGCAACGCAAGAAATTTTTTTTTATGCATTCTTGTGTTTTCTTTCACAGAAAATGCACCACAGTTTGCTAGGAGAAAGTATGCATAGGGAGTTTTGAGATGCAAATAAGTCAACCAGTATCATAAGTAGCTATGTGCGCTTGGTCAGTGATGGCTTGATAGGGTGAGGATAAGGACTTGGAGAACAAAATTGCATGAAAGAATTAATCCTTGATTTCCAGTAGCTTATGAGTCACGATTTCTTAATTATTGAAACATAACCTGGGAAGAGATGAATATGTAGTTAGTAGTAACATAGTTTTTTTCTTAGGGCTGCCAAAAAATTTAGTAGAATTTATGTTGTAAGTTTGTAACTATTGCTCTATGTTATGACAATATAAAGCAAGCAGTTGTGAATGAATGGGGGAAATTTATTACGGAGTAAAACATTGCTTCAATTTTTTAAAATTGGAAATAAATAAAATGTATAATTTTTAACTTTTATGAAATGAGTATAATGCTTGAAGGTTAAAGCAATTCTTTGTTGAGGAAATGGAATATTCTAATAACTATTTGTTGAAAAGGGTACCCAAATAGCTTGGAAGCATACACTGTATTAAAATAATTGTGATGGATCAGATATTAGGAATGTGATCACATTTAAAATCATGTATGAGGCAGTCATTGTAGAAAAAGGATCACCACATTGGTTATGCAGGAGAAATATAGAATTATATTGGGTCTTAAGGGTGTAAAGTACTTTACCCTGGATCAAGTATACATGTTTTTACTTTGGTGTGAGTGGTGAATGGAGAGCTTTAGTAGTCATCACACAAGAATCACCCAAAGGAATGCTATTAACAAAGTCAGGGGCTGTGGAAACAAGAAAATATTATTAAGATTAGTTCAAGCTGGGAAGTGAAAAGCGTCCAATTTAGCTGATGGGTGAATGCTAATAAACTTTAAATTTGATGAGATAGAAATCAACCAAAAGTTGGTTATGCTTTAAAAAGTTCCATTAATTTATTCCCAAATGTTTTGTCCCATACTCCCATGACTGCTCAACCGTTTGGATGGCTGCTTATCAAGTTAAATGTCACCTCTAGGAAAAGTAAAACTTTAAACAATCCTAGATGTAATGTCCTTATAATCTCTAATATAGAACAATATTCTTATATATATATATATATATTTTATGTAGAGTTCACCTAAGAAGATGAATGCCTATCCAGTGAAATCTAACAAGCTCTGTTACCTTTCTCAACCTTTTTCAAATATTTTTTTTAATTCCCTAGGACTGCAGTATTTTTAAATATGGAAGTGTGAATGACTTTCTGCATTTGTTTTTTTTTTCTCTTATTGCAGGTCTTTGTTTTTGTAACTGCTGAATACGAAACCGCAAAAAATTCTGTAAACCAGGTATTCCGACTATTTGTGGTTGCAAATGAGAGTTATGAAATTAGATTGTGTTTATATTATAGTTATTCTAAACCAGGTATTCCGACTATTTGTGGTTGCAAATGAGAGTTATGAAATTAGATTGTGTTTATATTATAGTTTTGGTATGGTACTCTGCATTATGAGTTAGGATGTGACAACATATAATTCACTCTTTGCTTATATGTCTTCTTACTTGCTGATTTTTCCAATGGGAGATGCTTCAGTTGTGCCTTTCAATGTCCCGCTCCTTTCTTATTTAATTTATTATGAATAAAATTCCTGCATTTATCCATGATGATGTTTTGGTTCCTTTTCATGTCCTCCCTGGGCCCCTCCCTCTCTCCCCCTCTCATTTTCCCTGGTCATTCACCCCTCCTCAAATTTTTTTGGGTGGGGTGAATGAAGGGTGGGGTGGGGCTAAACGTCCCCATGCAATTCTGTTGGCAATGGTGGAGTAGAGGAGTGGTCATTTGGATGGATAAGAATCAATCAAACATATGTTTTGCCATGCTCTGGTATGATAACACTACATCACAAGGAGCGTTGATATCATAATTTCCTGCCATATATAATCAAATAGACACAAATCCATATGATGACGTAATGTGTATGACCAAAAATCCAAAGAAAGGTCCTTTTTCTCCTTTCATTCATTTGTTTTGTGGGGAATAAATGTTGAATGGGAGAAATTGGAGGGCAGAGAGTGATATTCTCTTCTTCTCTTTCTTCCTTTTTTGTGTAATAATAAACTTAATATAAGATATGCAACTATGTAATATGGAACTGGTTTACATCGAGAGAGAGTTTAAAAATGATTGTGTTGGAGGAAGCTTGGGGTTGGATTCCGTGGCGGATGAAATTTGTCCTAAGTGGTTCATATATGTGATCCCAAGCTGAGTGCAGACCTTCAAAATCCTCATTTGATGAAGAATTCCATGATTGTTATAACTTAAGAATATATTTGACATTGCTTTGCAGATAAATTTTCATTTTAGCATGCCTCTCCATGTTTATATACAAACAATGAACTTGTTTACAAAAATTATTTGGTACAGTCTTGTTAATTCCAACCCGACTACTAGCCCATAGGAAGCAATGTGTGGCACACAAATGAGGCAATACTTATCATCTCCATTATTATATTAGTGGTTGATGCATCACAACTTGTAAATTGGAGTAGGTTTCTCTGCTTTACGATGCATTCTTGTTCATATTAATATAAAATTTTCAACTTTTGCACTCCGGCCCAACAGAAATCTGAATGTTTCTTTTCTTTTCTTTCTACTTTAGATCTCTTTGTGGGATCACATAGTCCTTGACAAAGACCAAGCTCGGTTTGAAAGGCAGATAATCAACAAGTATCCCTTAATTGATCAGGTACATCTTCAAGTGTTTCTTACTTCGAGAATAACAGAATAAAATGGGATAATCTATATCATTCCTCAGCATTAAATATTAACAACTGCATGAATTATTATCTATTAATTTGGTGCAGGGAAGCAATCTTCGTGATAAGGAGGTCAAAATTGTTCTGCACTGGCATGTTATGCCCAAGACAGGTAGAATGGCTTCTGATAAGATGGTCTTGTCCCAGTTTCGTCTGCCTAATGCATACTCTCAGTAAGAATTATTAATTTGTAAGTACCGATATCTTCTTCTTCTTCTTGCTTGGTTAAGTACCGATACCTTAGTTGAATCTACTACAATTGTAGGTGTACCACAACTTAAAACAGAAGTGGCTGCATTCAGGATTTGCTATTTTTGCTTTGAATGGCCCTTCATTTATAAAAAAAAGCTTCTGATTTTCTAGATTATATTTATTTCACAGAAGCATCACTGGTTAAATCATGTTAATTGGACAATGAAAATCATGAATTTTTAGATTCTACATCATCTCTCCATGCTATTTGGCCATGCCTGATCTGTCATGATATTCACTCTGTGGCAGTAGCCGATACTGTTGGGTATTCTGCATGAATCAGATTCCATTTTCTTATACATCTGATGCATACATGGACCACTTATAGGGTATAAATACGGAAGCCTTTTTGGAAGCATAAAAAAGATTCCGTGTTAGGATTGATAGTTACTGTTTTGAATTGATTTTGTGAACTTCATTATGTGATATATCCTATTTTTCCCCCTGAAATCAGTTCTGAATAGTCAAAATAAATATTTGCATTTGAGTTTTCCCTGAAAATATGTTCTAGATTAACGGAAAAAATGCTTTAACACAACTCTTGGTAAAAAAAACAAGGAAAAATGCATCCACCCCTGAAAAGTGATCGATATTCAAAAAGACTTCTCAAATCCCAGTATATAAAAAAACCTTGATTTTTGCCTTGGTTAAACAAATAACCCCCTAGTTAAATTTCTGTTAGATTGTAAGGAATATACTAAAAAAATTCCATCCACTTAATAGAAACAAAAAATGTACATTCAAATAACTCCCCACCTTTTCTCAAATATCCAAAAGGACCCCAAAAAAAAAACAAACTTGCCTTTTTTGCAAAATCAACCGTGATCTCTTCTTTAACCTCCCAATGGTCCATGTCTTGACCGTTTGAGAGATCTTGGGCATTTAAATATCCCTTTCATTTATCTTCTTCACATGATTCATTTAAAAGTTTTCATTTTTTTCATTCAATCCTATTATTCGAGTTTTTTTTTTTTTTTTTGTCCATTTCACTTGTTCATTTCTTCTCTAAATTATTTTATCTTGGGAGACGGTTGAAAGAGAACAAGGGGTGATTCGGCTGGGGGGTGGGGGGGGTGGAAGGAATCGATTGGGTTATTTGTTTGAGGGGTAGGATGGTCATTCCATTATGTTGGGTTAATTTAACCCAACCACAGACTATTAACAGTAACAGTAGGGGTTTATTAGGATTTAAGGAAAAAAGTCAAAGGGTTTTCTGGATATCCTGAGATTTGAGGGTTCTTTTGAATATCGGTCACTTTTTAGGGGGGTGGATGCCCCCCCCCCCCCCCCCAAAAAAAAATAAAAATAAATCCAAATAACCATCCTATAGGCTGCCTGTAATTCACATAACCCCTTAATTTTTTCTAAATTTCATATTACTCTCTGAAAACATCTATGTAAATCCAAATAGCTCCATGAGTTAAATTTCTGTTGAGTTAAATTTTATTGACAAATTATGATTATTTTGTGAATATTCTGTCTGGTTAACTTCGATTGAAAACACAGTATACCCAAAACCCCCTACAATGTGTTAAAATTATGAAAAATTTTCTGAAAATGTTGATTTTAATCATCCGGATAAGATTTTATATTCTATCCGGAGGGATAAAATCGTTATGTGTAGTAGGTTTTCCGCATTTTTAACAGGTTGGAGAAGGTTTTTGAAATACTGTGTTTTCAGTCAGGGTTAATAAAGTAGAATATTTACATAATATGTTTCATTTGTCAACGAAAATTTAACTAGAAGGTTATTTGTATTTAAATATGCGTTTTCAAGGGGTTACATGGACTTTAGAGAAAACCAGAGGGTTACATGAATTTCATGCAGTTTATGGGATTATTTGGATTTTTTTTCTTTTATCTGTCATTGTGTCCTGAACGTAAAGATTTCTTTTCTAATCATTCGCGGGTGTTGTGGAGGACGAATAATGGAAATCAGGCAATATGAAACCATTTACATGTCTCATCTCTAAAAGCAACACATGAACTGATATTTTTGCCTTACGTCGAATGCAGGCACCAGTAGAGGAAGTAACACCCTATCATGGAAGCTCTTAATACAATCATGAAACATTTTCAGGGATGGTTTTGAAGGAGGTGAGCCAAGCCCCAACTGCATGATCTTTGATATACCCATGATGTGTTGATTTTCATGAACCTGTTCAATCAAACAACATCTTAGATGCTAGACCCTGGAAACGAAGTTTTTTTTTTTGTTTTTTTTTGCATTTGGATAGGATGGATAATATAGCTCTCATATCAATGAAAAATGGCCTCGCATGGCGAGCTTCTTTGTTTTCAGTGTTTCCACTTGGATGAGAAGCTCAAGTCCGGCAATGTCTTAATCATTTGAATATGGGTATTAATATTCAGATTTCATATAAATGTTATTCAGATAATTGATATATTTGATACTAATTTGAATGATTAAGTGATATATTAAAGAGAGATGAGAATTAAAATTAAGATCAGGCATTATTCTCTCTTCCAATTATCATATATTAGTCGACTAATTAATCATGCATGATAATGAATGTGAATAGTATGTCTAAAATAGTATATATAAATTTATAAAATGTGTTTGGGTTTGGATATTTTTCCATTCACGCATGGGCCGACTGATATATGCTATACCTAAAAAAACCATCCATCTCTTGTCAAATCAGTAGAAGTACCCATTTGTATATTAATAATGAGTATTGTCACACAGTTTTTTTTTCAATTCAAAACATAGACCTATATATCTCGTTACAGATTCAGTAAAACATATACTTCGTTAGATGATGTATATACTTCACTAAATTTTTTCTTACACTTTTTAAAATGAGTTCATTCAACTTGAAATTGAGCGATATGCATTTTTTATTAAAACATATATTTTATTAGATGATGTTTACTATTTTTAAAAAAATGAAAACATTTGAGATTTGAGTTTTGACCGGTAAATGTGACTGAGTGTATCATTTTTCATTAATAAAATAAAAGTAGATGCATTTGTAGCTGACCTTTTTTTTCTCATCTAGGATTTACTAGTTTATTATAATATAAGAATTTCAAAAAAAGATAATATATATATATATTTATATTTATTTAATTGTAAGATTTCAAAAACAGTTTCTTATATACCTAAAAGTTATTCAATTATACAATTAAATGTTGCGTGAGACCTTAAGTTAAAGAAACATGATAAAGTTTATAAAGTGATTGCATGAGTGACACATGCTTATTAAATTTTGTAGTACGACAAGTGGAGACTAAAGATATGCATTATGCATAAACGGAGACTACAGATATGCATTTTGTATAATATTATCACTGGTATATACTTTTATAGTGGAACCACTTCAATGAGACGACAGAGATTCATGAATCCTATGCAATTTTAATTTTAACAATGGATCTCCTATTAACAATGGAACCTACCCTAAAAATAAATCTTTTCAGGTTGATCAGATTAGTACATAACTACATATGTAGGATTAATTATCATTTAGTTGGCACCGTGTGACATATTAAAAAATGCATGCAAAACAAGTTGATAATTTTGTTTTACCGTTTCTATCCATTTTTATTTTATTTTGAGTTCCAGTTGAATTGTCTTCTCTAGTTGGATTGGTAGACTTTATCTGGTTGGCTTTGATAAGGATCACTGTATGCATGCAATATGACATCTACACCTAAAGTTGAATGAATTGAATACATTCATCAATCTTGGTTTTCCTTGATCTGTGTTGCTCGTATAATCATCAGCCATCAGTTGCCAAGAAAATTAATGGAACCTCAGGGTGTGCCTTTAATTTACATGCAAGGTACTAAAGAAAATCAGAGAATAAAGGATTTTTTGGCATATATCCCTGCTTAATTTATGTTATTGCATAAATACCCCTCTTGTATCATCGATTGCAAAAATACCCTTCTTATATTTGAAAGTTGTGTAATGGTGCCCTTGTGATTAGATGTCATAAGGTCCGGTAAGGAGAGTTTTGTCAGTCATTGTTAGGTCCACGTAAATTGTCTAAAATAACCTCCCAGGGTCACTCCTCCCCCATAACCTTATCTCCCTTTTTTCTTCTTCGGAACCCTTTATCTTTCATCATCATCTTCCCTTTCATCTCCCTTTCTTCCTCACCCTCTCTGTTTCTTCCTCGCAACAAATTTTCTTAATTTCTTATTTCATTTTTTATTGATTGGCAAATCCAAATCCTAATTTGTTTATTTACTCTCAATCTCTATGGAAACGAGTAGGTCCATAAGCAATCATCACAACCCACATCCCAAGTGCTATTGTAGGTTTTCTTGTAGAATGTGGACATCAACCTTAGAAAGAAATTTTACAAATGTCAACAAAGGGGGTAATCTAGTAATTTCACAAGAGTGGGTTAGGAAACTGATCATGGTTCAATTTAGGATCCGGTAACTAACGGATGGGTATGATTGCACGGCTTCTAAATATAAGAGAGATATTTTTGTAATAACGGAATTTAAGAAGGGTATATATACAAAAAATAAAAAAAAATCTTCATCCCACTAAAATAACTGGTATTTTGTCAAACAAAAGGAGAGAATTCAATCTCTTAATTTTTTTTTTAAATGTTCATTATTTTTTCAATTTCCATAAGGAATGGATATGTGGGAAAGGGATAGAAATGGTAGTATTGTTTCTGTCACTTTTCATTCCAGACACCAGAAAAATTTTAATTGTTGTCAATTTCTCTTTGATACATATTATTTCAATTTCCTTTATTTTCCATCCAAAAGTGTACATAACACACACCCTTTGATTTTACTGGAGAAACACTTGTAAAAATAAAAAATCTTCTTTTAAAACTCTTTTGAAAATAATACCTAAAAGAGCTTAAAGAGATCATATCCTAAATATCTCTAAAAAATAAAGTATTTGCTTGAGCCGACCCAAATCCCCTTCTTATATAAGACATTGGATGCGATGATCAGATCCGTTATATTAAAGACACAGAAAATATCTATATGACTTGCAATTACAAAATGTCACTCGTAGATATATAATTCAAAGTGTGCATAAATCATTTTTTCCTTATATATCAATTAAAATAGAAAGAGTTCTCATTTACAATGATTTTTTTCTTACATGTCATTCGATTGAATAATAGAATGATAATTTGCATTTGTCACATACTGGATCTGGACTCTTGAATTTATCGCATGGTATAGTTTGTTCGACTTTTATCTTCAACTAATCAATTTACTCAAATAACTATGCCATAAAAAACGATTTGAAGAAGGCGTTGGTATTTTTCAAATCTCCAATTGTAATTAGTATTTGATTATCTACTGTATTGTTCTACCATTCTTTTTCCTTTCATGCACGTCCTATTTATCAATTCCATTAGTAGAAACTCACCTAGCTTCTTCAATTCGTCTTGGTGTGGGTGTATTTAAATTTGTATCATCAAGGAAATGAAGAATCATTACAAGAAAACAAGTATTTTTGGCACGTTAAAACGGGAGTTTAACACATTCACACACACACACATATTATGTTTCAATTTTTTCAATAACACCCCTATTAAAACCTTTTGTGCACAACTGTATACTCATGTTATTCTTTAAATGACTGCATCCATGACTCTCAGTCATCTTCCGTTTGGTTTGATTAAACATCACCGTTTTTGTACTGTTAAATACTAGTGAAATGTCTAAAATACCATATTTTACACCAAATAGCTTTCTTCAACCTCTCCATCTCTTTCAAATCTCTCACTCATTTTTTAACCTCTCCATCTCCTTTTTTTTTTTTTTTATCCTCTCTCTCTTTAAAACATCTTTCTCTTCTTTTTTTTTAAACATATCAATCTCTTTCACATAAGAGATTCAACGAGTGAAAGATCTAGGTTTATTTTATTATTTTTTTTGTGAAAGGGGATCCAGGGTTTCTAAGGTTTTTTTTGGGTGAAAGAGACTTTAGAGTTTCATTGTGGGGTTTTTAGGGTAATCAAGGAGCACGTTTGTCATTTTGCATGTCTGATTAAACCATTTAATCATGGTTCAGCAAGGATCAGATAAGACGTGTGTCGGAGGAGTATAAATACATTCACTTAAAGAACAACCAGTGTATTTTTGCATAGAGAGTTTTAATTTAACAGATGTATTCTAATAAAATTGGTATATAACATAGGTACCTATGCAAAAATCTCAACCTCAACCGACACAAAATATATATGACAGTTTTGGTAGGGGCCACGAAAGATCGCGTCTTAAAATATTAGCCAAGGTCGCCTCAAATTTTGAACTACTAAAAAATCGTCCATTTCAACTATTCAATATGCCGCAATATGACTTTATTTTTCGTAGTGGCAAAGCTAGAGCACACAATGGTGGCCTCAAATTATGACTTTAGAATAAAAAAAAACCTCAATATATTTTCCTAGTAGTCACATGCTTTGTAAAGTATATACCAAGCAAGATGTCTCTTTAAAAATGTTATAAACTTCAATGGCACGTAACTAAATGCTACATGCATGGCAAGGATCTTTTCTTTCTATATATATTACATAATAATGTTACATACAATATTAATTTTTTTCAGCTCTAATTCCAGTCTCCCCAAGTTTTGAGTTTTTTAAAATACTATACCTCATCTAATGATGCGTATGCTTTTATAAAAAATAAAATATATATTTTAATGAATTGTATGGATGTATTTATTAAACACATGCAAAATTTTATAACGAGTTATATATCTTGTTATATATATTTTAATTTGTTAATGTGAGTATATGACTCATATCAATGTATATGAGATTGAAATTAATTAAGATTAGAAAAAAAATTCTATGTAATAAAACTCGATATATATGTACAGCTGAGTCTTTTCAGTGGGCGGGAAGGGAATCCCATTGCTTACGTGGTGAAATTATCTGATGCAAAACATCAATAAAGTAAACCTTAATTCAAAGATACGAAAGGCAGAGTTGCAGACGTATTTCAATTTATTTTGTCAAACGCACTATTGGCCCGACAAAAAAAAAACTAGCTGGCTAAAGTTGGCTCAACTAACCAAAAAAATAAATATTTAATGAAACAGAGCTTATCAAAATATGTGTGTCAGGTCCACCTTTGGTGAAATTTAATCAATTTCTGAATCTCGATCAAGAGATGGAGACTCAAGAGTCCGTTTAGAACCAGTCAATTGTTTTGAAAAACAAATTATGTTCTAGATTACAAAATTGATTCTATAAAAAATTACTCTCAATAAGTTTTTTCATACTGAAAAGTTGATTTGTTACGTTGACTATGAAAAACTTAAAGGGGTTCGCATTCAGTCAAGATTGACTTCTGTCAGTTCGGTCAGTATTGAATTGCACAGCTTATGAATCAATCTACACACCTTATTAATCAAACTGCACAGTCAATGGTTCAACACGTGTATCACTCTCTTATTAGATCTAGTAAAGTCTGAGTTTGGTCATTACCATTAACATCCAATAGGATAGCGACACATGTACTTAATAATTGACTGTGTAATTCAATTCACAGGCTGTGTAATTCGATTCATAGGTTGTGCAGTTCGATATTGATGGATTGATCGAAATCAGGCCTGACTAGATCCAGACTCAACTAAAAGCTAAAGTTTAAAAAACATCCATTTGGAATGGATTATTTTTCAATAGGCGTCATGTACTATAAATTCTTATAAGTTTTCATTAGGTAATGAATTATGAATATACAAAAATTAACGATAACATATATTTATTCTTCAACGATGGATTAATGGATAGGAATAAAGTGAGAGTATAATAGGACGGACTCCGCATGCAGCGAGAAGAAGACTTGCAATGCCAGGTCTTCTTTGTTCTTCATTAATTAATGCAAGTGTTTTTTTTTTCAAAGTCATTAATGCGAGTTGATTAAAGTTTAAGTTTCTTAATTCATTAGTTTGAAACACGTGGATCCTGCACAAGACTTTTGATTAAACAGCTTTTTCTTTATATTTTCTTGAACCATATGGACTATTGCATGGGCCTATATAAATGATGATCAAACAATGAATCAATTCATGCTTTGAAAACAAAGCTTGTGTTGGCCACGCTCCCCTTCGGTCTCACTTTAACTTTTATAGGATCCCTTTCTTTCTCTTTATATCTCTCTTAAAGAGACAACGTTGTCTAAAGAAAGTTTGCTTTTCAACAAAATGTCTTTTCAGTTTTCAGTGTTTTGTGCATGTTTGTTATATATCCTTTTCTATAGCTAGTTTATTCATTTTTTCATTGAGTGCATGAATTTTGAGATATGATCATTCTTAAATGTTATGAAATCTTCCATTTTTCTGGATAATACAAAATTATTTAAGATGAGCATATGTGATTTTTCATATAAATTTTTATTAAAAATGAAGACTATTTCATAAAAAATGTCTCTTTTGTTCATTATATGACTTTTTTTTATTAGTTCCTAATTAATGTTATCACTACACACGTTGAAAAATGTATAAACAAAGAGTATGTTTCTTTGTTCTTTTCATGTGCTTTCCATAAGTGCGCACTACATGATCTATCTGCTATGATATACATATGTTCATCGTTTAAGACATGCATATATCAAGTGAATCTAGCTCAGAAAACATTTACTAGTATCTCAATGAATAATTTTCATTAATAACAATTTTTTTTATTTTGTTTCTGTCTTAGCCTATCATCATTTCATACATAGAAGCTGAAATGGGAAGGACACAATTAACCATGTTAAGGTTGATAGTAGTGGTTCTGGTGCTGGTCTTTACGTCTGCGTGCGCCAAACTTTTCGCGCCGCCTCCGGTGGCCGATGCTGACCTCCAACGGATCGCCGGAACCCTAGAAATGTTCGTGGACGAGCTGCCGCACATGCCGAAGATCAATGGTTACACCGTCGGTGTGGATGGAACCAATAACCCTAAACACCTCACCATTGGAATGTACCAGAAGAAATGGGTATGTGCGATTCACTCTCAAGTTCTTTTTGATGCACGAAAACTAGGGTTGCAATTCGACCGATCGAGTAGGTGAGGCTCAATTCTTAGGTTTGAAATTGAAAGAAACCAATCTAAAACCTGCGTATCCCATTCCCTGATCGGGTTTGATTTAGATTCTAGTTTGATTCAAGTGTTAGTTCATATTTGATTTTTAAAACTATGTTTATTCTAAATAATTTGAATCTCTCTTAAACATAACAAAGAATAGTTGGTATGGCACGTGGAGGAGCAACATAGATTAAAATAAGAGTAGATATAAGGAAAAAAATCATATAACAAAAAAAAAAAAAGTTACGGAGGAGAGAATTTAGATTAAAAAAAAAAAAAATTGAACGATTCAATTTTCTTACCTGATGGGGGATGAGTTCGATTGCGTAGAGTCTAGATCCACAGGGTCATAAAAAAAGAGGACATCTGTATTGATTAGTAATAAGAAAACATAATATCACGTAGGTGGCAAAATGCATGTCCCATATTTTCTATGAAAATATCCTTATTTTATTTAGCATTGAAAAAAAAAATCATGCATGCGTATTTCAAATAAATTTAGATGATGTCACACTTTATGATATGTCAACACCGAGTTTAATTTTATGTCTTTCACAATCCAGACTAAACTAGATTCAAGTTTGATCATACTGAACCAACCACTAGAACCCCTACCCAATTTTGCCATAAAATCGGATTGTACAACGAACATAGTTCAAATTTTCTGTGTGACAATCACAGAAACTCTGTGTATTGTTCAATGAAAACATGTCACGTAAATATATAAAAAAAATAACCCCATTAAAATTTAATCATTTGCGATGTTATGTAAAAAAAAAAACTAAAATACATACACTTTAATTAATTTTTTTTTTAAATCATGTACGTGACATCCACTTTGGTTGGTTAACACAGAAATTCCACCGAGACATCCCGGCATCGAACGTCTTTGTCTACGGCACATGCAGGGACTCCGCCACCTTCCCCGGCCCGACCATAGAGGCCATCAAAGACGTCACCACCTACATCACCTGGCTCAACCACCTCCCTCTGACCCACATCCTCCCCTGGGACCCAACCGTCCCCACCGCCACCCCCACCATCGGCGGCGTCCCCACCGTCGTCCACCTCCACGGCGGCGTTCACGAACCAGCCAGCGACGGCAGCGCCTTCGCGTGGTTCACCAACCACTTCCGCGAGAGGGGCCCGTTCTGGTCCAGGAGCACCTACACCTACACGAACGTCCAACACGCGGGGAACCTCTGGTACCACGACCACGCGTTGGGGCTCACGCGGGAGAACCTCCTCGCGGGGCTCCTCGGGATGTACGTCATCAGGGACCCGGCTCTCGAGGCGCCGCTCAACCTCCCGTCTGGGGTGGAGTTTGATCGACACCTCGTGATCGCTGACCGCAGCTTCTACTCGGATGGGTCCATCTTCATGAACTCAACCGGGAACGTGCCTTACATACACCCGCAGTGGCAGCCGGAGTACTTCGGGGAGGTCATGACTGTTAATGGGAAGGCGTGGCCGTTCTTGGCTGTGCAAAGGAGGAAGTATCGGTTTCGGCTCATCAATGTCAGCAACGCAAGGTAGGCCCGTGAGACTAATAAAATTATTTTTTTATTTATAGTGTTATATTGATTTGAGACGCCTTTACGTAGATGGTTTTCTCGTGTGAGAGACACATGAAATGCACAAGTAAGAGATTGTCACCAATTTTTTTTTTATAGATTCTTATTGACAAGAGTTTATTAATAAAATAAATTTAATTTTTGATGAAAGTTAATTAAAAAATTAAACATGATTTAAAAAAAAACATAATTTTTTACACTATTTATATGATAATTTTTTATTGACTATTACATACATTTTAAAAGACACATGAAATATGAACTCGTCTAAATGACGTTACGCATGTAAAATAATAAATAAATATTGACTTTCTTTTGATGAGGTGTTGTGCACACATATTTTAATACGTTGAGTTGGACCAAATCAACGATAATGTCATCGATTTGAATTAGTCACAAGTCAACAATACAGTATAATAACTTTTAATATTAAATAATAAAATATGAAAAAATAAATTAAATTAAAAGATAAAAAATTTAAATAAAATACACAATAAATAGCAAAAGATAATATTATAGTAATAAATACTAATTTTTTTATTAATATATAATTATCAAATTAAAATATGCAACCGTCACCTGAAATGAACTGCAATACATGAAACTGTATTATCATTTAAATAATATATATATAATCAAACATGAAACATCCTTAGTTTAGCAAAGACACGTTTAAGCTTAGTTTATTGAGTGTTCGTCGAATTGGATCGGAGGTCTTGATGTTGATTCATCTTATCCGTGTTCTGATCATGAGTTTTTAAACAGAGTACGTCATCAAAAAAATTCAATCTCATATAAAACAAGGCTCTATTACATTAACCACGACATCAAAGAAGGGTTCGCTTAGCTTATACACAAAATTGAGAGGAAAATTATGGAAATTAAAATATATTTTTTCAATCAACTTTTACTATGTGTGTGCATGTAAAAGAAAGTAATAAAATTATTTTATATCATTAATCAAATTAGGAGCGAGAAAAAATAATGTAACTTTTGTTTTTGTTTTTTTTATTTGATACAAACACTATAATTTTTAATTTAAAAAATTAAAATATTAACTTTTCTTTATTTTTCTTTACTTTCATCACGCTCAAAACACCCTATTTAATATTACATGAAACAGGTACCTACATCTGAACTTCTCCAACGGCCTGACCTTCACCGTGATCGGATCCGACACATCCTACCTCCCCGCCCCCATCGTCACCCCAACCCTCCTCCTCTCTCCGGCAGAGATCTTCGACGTCATCGTCGACTTCAACACCACCACCACTTCCGAGACGATCCTTCAAAACGACGCCCCGTACCCCTATCCGACCGGCACCCCCGCGGGCCCTCTCCACCAGACCATCATGAAATTCTCCATCTCCACCAACCAACCCATCACCCCCGACACCTCCACTATCCCCACCACCCTCATACCCTACCCAACCTCGTTATCCCCAACCCTAACCCGCTACATAACCATGTACGAGTACCTGACCCCCTCCAACCAGTCCACCCACCTATCCATCAATGGCTTGCGTTTGGAGGACCCGGCGACCGAGACGCCCGTGACGGGCTCGACCGAGCTTTGGGAGGTGATCAACTTGACTGGAGACGACCACCCGCTGCACCTCCACCTCGCCATGTTTCAGGCCACGAAGACGGTGGCGTTGGTCGACCCCGACGTGTTCGTGGCGTGCATGAACGTCAGCAACGACGCGGTCGCATGCAACATCACGGGTCACGCGACGGGGAGCGTGACGAAGGTGCCGGAGCATGAGAAGGCTTGGAAGAACGTTGTGAAGATCGCGCCGATGTCGATGACGACTGTTATAGTGAAGTTTAATCTAGTGGAGGGGGACAAGCCTTACCCTTTCGATGCCACTGGCAAGCCCGATTACGTCTACCATTGCCATGTAAGTGTTTTTTTTATTTTTTAATTTTTATACACGGTCTTTTTTATATTTATAAATTCAATTTCATATATCTTATTAGCCATCCGACAAAATATATATACATTATAGGTATATGTCTCATTAAATTTTTTTTACACTTTTTAAAATTTGATCAATTCAATTTAAAATGAAACGATACATATACTATTCATCAAAGCATATACATCATTAAAAATTAAAATATGTATGGATTACTTATGGGACTGCATTTGGGATATACCTAACATTATCTTTTTTAAACGATTTGGTTTATGTTTAATTTGGTTGGGAGGTTTGTAATTACGATCCCATCAAACTTGTGAGAATGGATCGATCCAGCTGATCTAGTCATACTGGATCTCATAAATATGTATTAATTTTTTTTTGAGGAAAATTAATACTGGATCTCATAAATATGTATTAATACTGAATGAGGTGTTGATAATTAAGTGTTCACTCAGATGTTTAATGCATAAGAGCAGTAAGATGTGATGCTAAACCATGAAAAATGGATCGATCACTGATTGAATTTGATCTCCAAATTGAAATATATTATAAATATGACATGCATGTTAAAAATTTAAATTGACATCTGATATAGTTTGTTAATTTTTTTATTGAGTACTATCAGAACCTTATTAGTTGTAGTTTTGGCTACATCATGTTGATTAATTGTTTGGGTGTGGGATGTGCATGGACAGATTTTGGATCATGAAGACAATGCTATGATCCGACCTTTGAAGTTGGTGGCTCCTTTGCTGAGTGCCGAATAAGTTGGAGGGAGAAGAAAAGTTAATACTCTTCATATGGTGTTTTTTTATTTATTTATAGATAAATGATGGGACTGAAATTCATTGACTTTTTTTTATTGCAAATTCTATGTATTGTCAACATTGATGAATTATGGGTCCAGCCCAGTGTTGTGTTCTTCGCTGGATTGAAGTTTATTGTCTATGGTTTTCAATAGATTTTTCGAAAGGTTAATATAAGATACTGGAATAAATGTTTTTTTTTTTAGGAGTTATCATGTAAAAAGCATGTGAAGCTGTGAGATTTTATATATGTACATTAACTTAGCCAATCAAGTTATATATTAAAAGAGATATCATAACTAAAATCAAAATTTTAATGATTATCCTATTTTTCAGATATCATATATAAAAAGTACAATAATAATGTAAAGTGTTATGACTATGATTAATAATGCAAGAGGATATGAATAAAATATAATACAATAATTTTATAATGTAAGTCTGATTTGGATATTTTTTTATCAGATACACTGGTATTGTATCCACACTCTAAATATTCGAATATTGGAGAATTTTTTATTTGAGAAATCTACATAAAACCCCATTAAAATTCGTTGATATTAAGATTGACCTCTCATTTTTATAAAAATTTATATAACTTTCAAATTTTTATTATGGTTAAGCATATTGTCCCTTGAGTTAATTTACTGTTTATTTAATATTATAGGAATATTACGCGACTTAACGGAAATAAAAAAAATTTCATATAACTCCCTTACATTTAATAAAAAATTAAAAAAACTCCTAAAAATGACTAAAATACCCCTGTCCTCCCAAAAAACAACGCTCAAAATCCCTCCCCAGATGTTGTGCGCATCAGGCTCCATCCCCATCAAATTCACCAATTCCATCGCCTCTTCGGTCCACCCGCCCGACAACTGTATAGATCCCACCATGCACACGTAGTGTTGTATCGCCGGAACACGCGAACAGAACGCTCAAGAAAGTGACCGCGTTCGGCCTCATCCGTCGCTCCCGCAACCTTGCGAAGCAACCCAGGCACTCTCCGACGGTGCATTGCAAGCTCGACGATCATGGCCGTCCACGCCATCACGTCCTTGTCTCCCTGTCCCCCATCTGGTCAAACATTGCGTAGAGCATCCATACATGTTTTTTTAAGGTGGGGGTATTTTAGTGACTTCAAATTGTAGGATTAAGTTAACCGTAGAACGGTTACACATGGGTAAAGATAGGGGGGTTGCGTGAATTAACCATTAAATTAGAGTTGAGTTATCGTTACATGAATTTTTAGAAAAAATAAGGGACTGATCTGAATATAAGTAATTTTGAGGGGCCATATGTGTTTTTTCCTACATTTTAATTGTTTTTTTTTGTTGCATATATATACCTATAATAAAATCACATTTTTGAGAAAAATATTTCAGATGTTTAGTTATTTTTAATAATACCCCTAAAAAAGTTTAAATATCCATCGTGATGTATGGCGTGGAACATAAGACAAGAATAATGAAGAATAGATGAGAATAGTTAAAAAAAAGTTGTTTGTTTTGATAGAATAAACCCTGATAGTTATGTCTGGATAAGCTAGGATAAGGCCTGATAACTATTCTAAGGAAATGGTGGAATTGCTTATCAAGGCTTATCTATGTCAATGGATAAAAATACTCTTCTCTGTCATTTTAAAAAATTTATCTCACCTAACAGACTCACACAGATTCCAAAAACTGTCACATCTATCAAATCAATTATATATCTCTCACACTATTCCCAGGGGTATAATTGTTATTTAAGAAATCATAAACTCTTATTCATCACTTATCAACCATTTATCATCACTTTATCCAAGGTGAACCAAACAACAAAAAAGTCATTTTTACGTTTCCCAATGAGAATAACAAAAAAGACAACCAAACAAAAAGTTGCTTATTCAGTCTGGATTGTTATCTATCCCAGTATAGCTATCGGGAGCGAATAATCTAATGTCACACCCCATATCAACTTAAAACATTAAAACATAATAAAAGGGGGAATAAGGGGGATAAAGGGGAATAGGGGTAAAAAGGCTATTTGGGTGGGTGATATAAAGGGGGTATAGTTATGCAGAATTATGTGAGAATAAATTGATATTTGCATTTCAAGTCTCTCTAAGGAATAATGTTATTCTTTCACTGGTATAAGGGGATCCATCTATCAAATCACATGTTATTACATCAAAATCACATGTTATCACCTCTTATACATCAAGAGGGGCCCACATGTTAAATCAATTTTTTACACCTTATTTACATTTTATTCTTCATCAACCAAATATTCCAACATTTATTATTACGTTTTCCAACGAGAAAAACTACAAACATAATCAAATAGAAAATCACTTATTTCATTGATAAAGTCAATAATTCCTGGAATATATATAAATTCTAGAATAGCTTATGTCTTTATCCAAATAAGCTCTAAAAGGGACACCTCCCCACGGGAGGCGCATGATCCATTCTTGCTTCGAGCAAGAAAATGTGACAAAAAAACACAGCTGGGCTTGTTCATGGGCCAGTAGGCCCAATTTTGTTTGGTTATGCATCAGGTACTTGTAGTTTTTATGGGCTGTTAAGTTTGTAATCGTCCTATGGAACCTGTCAGTTTGTAAACGCCCTGCGGGGTTCTGTACCAAAAAATAAAATTAAAATTTAAACAGTAAAAAAATGCAAAAGCTGACATGGCCATTGAGACTCGGGAGTGAAACGTATGCGAAGATAGATATTTTCAATAGACAGAGATGAATTGAGGGCCTGAGGTAAAGTCAAGTCTTTCTGTTTAAATAAAATTTCATGTAATTTCCAACTTCCAAAATTGAATCTTCTTGGTAAGACAATAATATTATGTTTGGTTGACGGTTAGCTCAACACCTCCCAAATTTTAGTAAGCATCATCTTATGTTATGATCAGCCAGCAGACATTCTCATAACATGACAAATGACCACTTTCTAACATTCCAAGCTCGTCTGAGCACTAGCTTTATCTATATTCAATTACATATTAAGCTGTGCATATTGGTTGTTCTATACACTGTATAACCAAGATGGACACCTTAAAATGGTGACCCCAGTTGGTCTCTAACTTAAATTTCAGATAAACAGAAAGATGACCCAGTCACTCAGTCGGTGTAAGCAATATAATAACCAGTATAAATGACAAATTCACATAGTATTAGCCAATGTTCTAAAAATCGTCGCTAGGCGCTAGTCGGGTGGTTGAAGGGCGGAGATTAATTGGAGATTAATCGGCTAGGCGGAGATTAATCGGGGATTAATCGATCAGTATAAAATAATACATACATGTATATATATGTGTGTATAATACCTAAATGTTGAAAAAATAAAATAAATACAATAAACTACAGAAAATAAATGACCTGACACATAGATATTCATGAAGAGAACGTGTAACTATCACACAGATAAATCAGAAAGAGAACATAAGTACAATCATGCAAATAATCATGAAGAGAAAATATGCAAGTGCATCTATGACTTAGATAATATTTAACTAATAGGTGTAATTATAACATACTACATAGATAATAAAAGAAAAATGTCAGCAATTAAATAACAAAAAAAAATCTTGATTTTTATATGCAACAAATTTTTTTTCTCTGAGACCGACTAGTCCTCACTTAAACTCGCCTAGGCGGCTGACCGCCTAGGCAGGGTGATTATGCCCTAAGCGATGCGGGAAGGGCCCGCCTACACCTAGGCGGCCGACTAATTCCCGTTTAGGGCCGCTTTTTAAAACACTGGTATTAGCTTTACCATGTAAGCTGGATCCTTTCAGACCATATCAGTTGTTCGCGTGAGAATTGTATATGTATGAAAAATCTTAATTAATTCAGCTTATAACATCACAAGTGAATGAAATTATCTTCTTACAACGTACTTGTCAACTTGTACACTTACAAATTGAACCTCAAAAACAAAAACTATAATGCATGGCCTTTAGCAGCGATCAGTTGCAGGTTTTTTGTTAGTTGGAAGTACGTAGCAGTAGTCAGTACTCAGTACATGCACCTCATCAGAACAACATCATTAATATTAATTTTTGGGTGTTGGGTGTCTGAACATACATGGACTAAGACTTGTCCACCACTGATGTCTGACCTTTCTCTAACAGTCCACATCTTCCATTTCACACTCTCTTGTCTGGAGTTGGGTGTCCCAACATGGGCATTATTATGCATTTCAATATCAGTTCTCAATTGCAGTTGAATGGTTGTTCTTTGCATGATGCGTATATGCATGGTCAGATTGAACAGTTGATGATATGCATACTTGAACAGTTGCATTAGTTGTATCATGAAATGCATGCACTTGCTGGTTATCCAAATGCACACCCACGTTACCTACTGATGAAATGCATGGACTGGGGACGGTTCATTGCAAAGGCGGAGGAGGTGGCATTCAGAGGTGGGAGGATATGTGTCACGAGGTAGCCATGGAGTGAGCCTCCTCACCCCTTCTGTTGGGTTAGATGTCTCTTCTAACCTCGGGGAGCGAGGGGGTTTTATTGTATTTTATTAGATGTTTTCTTTATGCTTTCTAATCACCCTCCTTTCGGAGTTTGTAATTCAATATCAGAAATGAAATCGGGTAGCAAACATCTACCTTTCTTCAAAAAAAAAAAAAAAAAAACTACTGATGAATGAATTGAAAGAGAAATAGATCTGGCTGCATGTGGTGTTTGAGTTACATGTGAAATGGATGATTTTTCAATGTGTATTTTCTATTCTAATTAAGAATCCTCACAGTAATTCAAATATCCAATATGCAAAGGGCGCTGTTACATGCACATTCTGGTTTGCAACCCCACCTGTAGTCCAATTTATATATCTTGATCGTTGTCTCACAAAGTATATAATTTATTAAATGAGGTGTATAATTTTTATTTTTTATATAAATGGATCCATACATTTATTGAAACAAATGTTTTATTTTTTTAAAATAAAAATATACTAATTTTCATACACATGCTAAAGCACGTGATATAATATTCTCGGTTATATATTTAAATAAAAATAATGATAATTATATAAAATTGAATAATCATTATTTAAAAAATAAAAAATATGTTTATAAATATAATGTTAAAAATAATGTTTTCTATTATATTTAATATATACAAAGATCACATGTATATATCTTAAATTAAATATGAATTACATATTCTCACTAAAGAAAAAAAAAAAATTGGACACATTGATTTATTGTGTTAAATACTTATTGGTTCAATCACCAATATAATGATGAAGATGTCTTCCACACACACATAAGATTCCCATTTTAAAAATAAACCTTTTATATTTCAATATGAAAAGTAAAAAAATCATTTACACACGTTTGATTTTCTCTCATCACTTAACATATCTACTTCAATGATAAATAATTTTATGTCATAATTCTATAATATTGTTAAAACACATATTAACACTACAAGAATAGGGGTTTACGATAACGGCTTTAAACCCTTTGATGTAAACATATAACCGTTACCAAAACAAATGGTAACGGTTTAATATGAGTTAACATAGATGGGGTTATATTATCTGTATAGTAACGGTTTACACTATTTTTTTTAGTCATGGTTATTGGATCTAAATCTTAACAGTTGTTAACCATGGTTGAAAATTAAGGGTAACAATTTATAAACCGTTACTATAGTGCAATTAAATTCTGTGAAAATTATCGTGGCAAATATATAACCGTTACTATATCAATGCAACTCTATTGGTAAAATGAATTAGTGACAGTTGTATATTGTCCCTAAAAATAATAAATGTACATTTTTCATAGCCCCCCATCCAATGGTTGTAAAAACTAGTCCCGTTGACTCGGTCAACGCTGACACATCAGCGCTGACCCTTTTTTTTCTTCAGTGGAACATGTCTCCTGGATACTTGTTATATATAACACCTTTCCAATGTGTCTCCGATTGATCCTCCTCTCTCTTATATTTTTTACATATATTTGTTAGCGAATTAAAATAAAATTAGATAAGATTGAAACAATATTTTGAATTTTATCTCAATCTCAATAGATAAAATGGAAATTTTAAATTTTAATTATATGAGATTTAAATTTTAAATAAAATCTTAATAGAAAAGAATCAATAAAATTTAAATTTTGGAATATATTTAATTTAATAGATAAGATTGGTAAATTTTAAAACTTGAATGATAATTTAATTAAATTTCAAATTATAATATAACTAAAAAAATTATCTCAATCTTATCTTTTAAATTAAATATAATTCAAAATTTAAATTTTATCTCGATCGTATCTATTGAGATTTTATCTTTATCTAAAATTTAAAATCTTATATAATTAAAATTTTAAAATTTCAATCTTATCTATTGAGATTGAGATAAAATTCAAAATATTATTTCAATTTTATTTTAATTTGATAGCAAATATACTTAAAAAATATAAGAGAGAAAGAGGGATCACATTAGAGACACATTGGAGATGTGTTATATATAACACGTCTCTAGGAGACGTGTTATATAGAGACGTGTTATATATAACACGTCTTCAGTAGAAAAAAAATATGTATATAAAAAAATGGTCAGTATTGACATGACAGTGTTGACTGGGTCAATGAAGCTAATTTTTGTAAATATGTGATGAGGGGACCGATTTCTGTAAATATTCGGTGTGAGAGGGCTCTTTGTTCAAATAGTCCTTTTTCTAAAGAAGATTATGGTCATATGCACAGTTGTACTACCTTGTAATTGCAGGACCAAACTGCTTATTGATAGGTTGGTAGGTATCCCTCTTCATAAAAATTTCTGATCATTTCAAATTATTTTTCTACCATGGAGAAAAGAAGATTTAAATGAAATATAAAAGAAATAAAAACATTTTAATTTATAACAAAACAAAAACTTCATAGTAAAAAAAAATTCAGTCATTATGCTATGAAAAATTAATATTATATTACACTTACAAATGTAGATACAAACTCCATTCAAAGTACACAATGAAATACGTACACACAACCCCTTTCTCCATAAGAATAATAAATAATCTCATAACAAACTGAAAGGGGAATATCAACATAGATTTATGTGCACCAAATCTCCCATATCTTCTAAATTAGACCATATTACATCCATATATGTCACATAAGAATCTCATCTTCCCCACATTTCCCTCAACACACCAAACATTCCAAACAACAAGTCTCTTCACCAGTTGCTCAGCATCTGCTCTCACAAACCACACTCAAAAGTCATCTAAACAGAAGGCGCGTAGAAAGTGCATTCTGTGGAGGAGATATGGTGAGGTCAAGATTCAAATCATGCATCACTTCATGTGGTCCATTCCCAGAATAGTTAGCCTCATCGGATGTTTGATCATCCTCCGTGTGGGGTGGCCGGGCATTATTGAAGTGGTGGTGGTGGTGGTGGTGGAGCGGGGGAAGTGGATTGATCCCCATGCGTAGAACCTTCAGCCGTAGGTGAGAGTTCCAGTGGTTCTTGACCTGGTTGTCGGTGCGCCCCGGAAGCCTCCCGGCGATCAAAGACCACCTAGGACAAAATACATGAAAATCTGGTACACATGAGAGATGTGTTACTTAGACATAACATGTTATTAGTATGGTATAGTCCTAGTATGGCTCGTTATATAAATTAAAGCTTGATTTCATCTTCCTAAACATAAGTAATTGATCTTACTTGTGTTTGATGTAATGAAGTTTTTAGAACACTTTGATTCCATAAGAGAAAATTAAAATTAAATGAGATATTTATTTATATCTTAATTTCTTATTTAGTGGTGTGATCAATACTAGAACATATTAATGTAATTCTAAATGATTTTACTAAAAAATAGTAGATTATTATAAATCATAATTTTTGTGAAAATAAAATTTGAAATCTGAGCCTTTGGTCCCTGCCCATTTCTACGAGCTACCTTAGTTTAACAAATATACAATATAAGCTATTTCAATCTCCGGATCAAAAATCATGTCTATTAATTTGAATTTTAACCCTTCCATGAGTTCAATTTGTTTCTTCAGATTTTTTCTCGCTCCACATCAATTTCAGTTAAAAAATTTTACCTAACAAATAACAACTACAAGAGAGATAGCTAATCCAAAGGGTCCACAGTGTTTTAAGTAATCTGCTTCACCCATATACCTATTAAAATACAGTTCTCGGCGTAGATTATAAATGAATTGCGTTTTGATATTTTTGAAGCTAAAAAATTATCGTTTAATTTGTTAACCAAACCAAAACAGAATGCAAAAAAGCATATAGAATTGGTAATATTTGTTAATGTATACCGGTTCCCAAGAAGTGCATGAAGCTTGATAATGAGGTCCTCCTCATCCTCTGAGAAGTTGCCTCTCTTAAGATCTGGCCTCAGGTAGTTTATCCATCTTAACCTACAACTCTTGCCACATCGAAGCAGTCCTGTTGATCCAAATATACAACCAAATAACAACATTAATTTGATCAGCCAATTCCATGACATAGCCATGTAAACCTTTGTGATTTTAAACTTAATCAATAATCAATGCTCAATTAATCAAATAATACAAGTCCTCCAATCACCCATGCAAGTTCAAATTGTATATATTGGTGTAGATTCAGTCTAGAATTGATCAGGTTTAGCTACGTGTCATCTCATATATTTAATAATTAATACATGACATCTTTAAATACATATCAGTTTCTCATTGCAGAGTGAAGATATAAAAGATGGATGCATGACATGCCTGCAGCTTGAGGTAGAGACCTCCAGCAACCCTCGCCGTGAGTCCGGACGTAGTCGATGAGCTTCTGGTCCTCTTGTTTCGACCACACCCCTTTGTTCATGTCTTGCTTGTCATATGCATGTGGCTTTCTCATCTTCCAATATTGCTTGATAGATTGAGAGAGGAAGATAGAAGATCTCTATATATGTGTGTAAATGGTGCCGATGTGTGCATGTGAAACATTAATACAAATTCCCATTATTATATATATATATATATATATGAGAGAGAGAGACTTGTTGTTTGGAGAAAGGAAATAGAGGAGTGTTTTTGACTTGGACTGGAGGTTCGCATGCAAATGCACGCCCCACTCCCATCTCTTCTCACCCCTCTTTTACGTTGACTGATGGTTTCCCATCCTTTGTTTTTTTCACACCCTCCTAATATATATATATATATATATATACATGTTATATTTTGATCTTATCAAAATACTTCTTCGGTTAAAAATCCTTGTACAAAAATACTCCCATGAGTGCGATAATGCGCCTCCGGTCATATTCCATTTGGTGTGGTTAAGAAACTCCATTTTTATATCGTTAAAAAGCGATGAAATGTCTTAAATATCCCATTTAAAACAAATTCTTGTATCAACCTCCAACCAAGACATTCATATCTTCAACCTCCATATTCTTGCACAAAGTTTTTTAATAGAGATATTTTGACAAAATCAAAATATAACAGGGTTCCATCAAATGAAAAAAAATGAAAGAAAGTTGTTCCGTAGGTAATGCCATATATTGTGTTAAGTGAGAGCATTCTCGTCTTTTTGTATGTCTGGTTGTTCAATGTAACTGTTGTTCACTTAGGGTTAGAAACGACATCTGACAGAAGAGTACATTTGCATTCATTTAAAGAATTATGGGAGTATTTTTGTGCAAGAGTTTTTAACAGGGAAATTTTGATAAAATCAGAATATATAAGAGGTATATATGTAAAATTCTTCTAAAATATATGTAACCATCCAACAAAAAGTCTCTTACCGATAAGAGTCTATTTAAATATATTTATTTATGGTGCATTCATTTTAGGTCGATCATTTTCATTTACTGTTACAGGGTTGTTCCCGGCCTGTAGCTAGTCACTGAAGATCCGACTTTGTAATGTATCTACCAAACTATAGATAGTGATACTATGTTGAAATTCAATCAACTCCTCCCCCCCCCCCCCCCCTCCCTCTATTGACTAAAGTCTAGAATCACCCTCACAAAACTAAAATAATATAGGGTGAGGTTCCAGTACTCTAGAGGGTGGGAATGGGATAGGGATGGCAGTGGGACAGGATAAACAGGAAATCCGCCCCGATCCAACCCTATTGAGATGAGTTTGGTCATCTAAATGTCAAATCCGATCCTGATCCGTTCTAACCCGATGAAGATATGAGACAAGTTTGGGATTCAAGCGCAAAACCCGCTTCGGCCTGTTATACCACGTTTAAATCATTTATATCATTCCATATGATATGATGGATAAATTAAACTAGCATATCATATATTATTATTATTTATAAAATATTTAAGTATGCATTAAATAATATTATATAACATAACGAATAACAATAATTATTTAATTTTTAATATAAGAAAGAATAAACAAGGGTTTGGGATAAAATTTTATTAGTGGGTTTGCGATTGGGATTGATCAAACCTGTCCCAACCTGCCCGTTGCCATCGCTAGGGTGGGAGAAAAAGCCCTCGTCTATGCTATGCCGTGTTATGATGAAAGGAAAACGATACGTCCAGTCCCTTTTTCAGTCCCAATAACAATCTAGACCGATTTTCTTTTTTCTATAATTTATATATTCTCTTATGAATATACATACTGTTATTTGAAATGAATTATATACAGATATGTAATAACATTTTTTTTATTTTGAATTTTATTTTTATTTTTTTACGTTATGCACTATAGTAAAATCTTATATACTATAATAACATAGTATATACAGTACTATTATATATGGGACTATAAAATGGATTTATCCGTGTTGTACTATGGAATGACCCTTTAGGTGGGCTGGGCTGGGCTGGGCTGGCACACCTCGACGTGTCGATAAATGGAAAATGATACACTCTGACTATAACTCAATCAAAAACTCAGACCCCACGTGGACAGTACCGATGGGGTGGCTCCTGCGGTTTAGGCGGGATCGACTGGAGCTCAAATTTTGAAATTTGAATCGCTGTTACAAGTCGTCTGAGTTTGCATTAAATCATTGAAAAGACGTTTCTAACGACGACATGACATGATCCTGACATAGTTTTGCAGCACGGATCCCAACAATACATAAGTACATACGCTTTTTGAGAGAGCATGTACTTTGATATCCTAGTATGTACCTTGACCAAAAATTTTGTGTGTGTTGGGTGGATATCGAGGAGAGTTATCTAAGACGTTGGGTTTTACACAACCCTTTTGTCTTTCACAAAAGAAAAACTCACTACAGCAAATTTGATTATTAGCTACGAAAAACGAAAAACGAATTCGTAGGGAATAATTTAATTTTTACCGACGAAATAATTTAATATTTCGTAGCTAAATGTGACTTTTACCGACGAAAAATGAATTCGTAAGGAATAATTTAATTTTTCTAGCAAAAAATATGCCTTTTGGCTGTGAAATATAACTTTGCAGAAAAAAAATTATGACTTTTTTGCTACGAACTTTGATTTCGTAGGAAAAAATATGGCGTTTTGCTGCGAAATTGAATTTCATAGTAAAAGATATGACTTTTAGCTGCGAAAATTAACTTTTGTAGCAACATATATGACTTTTGGCTGTGAAACATAATTACGTAGCAAAAGATATGACTTTTGGCTGATTTTTTGCTACGAAATCGAATTTCATAGAAGATTTTTTAGGTATTTTTAAAAGATTTAATTTGTTACGAAATCAAAATATGATCTACATTGTATCACTATCAGACTAAGATCCTTGGCTATAAATGTAAATATAATTTGGTTCCAATCATATATGGTAGAAAATTATTTATTATATAGTCCTTTTTGCAGGGTCCGTTTTTCGTATATATTTTTCTTTTTCCAAATAAATATAAATATAAAATATGGATAAAAATTAGTATATGCAATCGATATATATTTTATTTCCTACGCTAGTCCATCAGTGAATTAGATGATAACTATATTAATTGTGTTTATTGTAATTAAATATTTGGAATGACATTTTAGATCATGCACAAGCGTGATAAACTCTTTTTTAAAGGACATTATGTAATTAATTGAGGTTTGTTGCTGTCAAATTTGTGTATATTCATTTTGATATTATATATTTACAATTAGCTTGTTTTTGTCTTTAATGAACCCAATGCCAAATTAGATTTTCAGTTACCACTCTCTAGCTACTTTGTTCTTGACATCCCATCTTGAACAAACCTCATTTCTCAGTGGCTTGTGTTTACAGGATAACAAAGGCACACCATTATTTCAAACAAGATATCATCATCGCAGTCATATATTTAATACATCGTCCAACCCCAAAACACCGTATCTCTGTCGTCCAAGCGAATTGAATATCATCTTTTTATATATCATAAATTTAGTTAGGAGTAAAATTATTATAAAAAAAAGCATGCACATATAAAAAAATTACCTTCAACGAAAAAGCATATAAAAAAATAGATGAACACAAAAAAAGGGGAATCTTATGAAAACTATGCATATACTAACTTTTTGTCCCCTCACTGCAAACGAGGAATATTTATTACCCAATCGTGGAGCTGCAATGGTTGGTCTATGGTGGTTGTCGCTGACGAGAGAGAGAGAGAGAGGAGAAACAAAAACAGTAAATGAAAAAAAAAAGATTGGCAATGAAAATGCTAAAAAAAATGGTACAACAAAAAAAAGGGCAACAACTTTTGGCGAAATTTTTTTGGTGAGTTATTTTCATGAGCTGACGTGGCATTTAAAAATAAAAAATTCCACGTGGGCAATCCGACGTGGGGTCTGAGAAAATGTTGGTGATGTAAAGTGAGTGTAGCAACACCCGTCGGTAAATATTCCCGCACACCCACCCACCATTATTACGAGTGACGGGCATAGTCACAAAGTTCGGCGAACTTATCCGAATATTCAGAGAAGTACGCTGATTTGAAGGCAGCCGTATGAAACGGCCAAATGTACTCTGGTCCGACGAATCCGTCAAACATTCACAAACATACGTTCTAAATCCGTACAGTTCGGATTTTCTAAATAAACAATCACCCACAAATCTCTTTAAGAAAAAATCCTAATCTCCCTTACAAGTTTACAACTCACAAGCCACAAATCCACATCTTCTTGGGTTGAATCTCCTCTGCTTCTCCCTTTTCCGTCCGGCCGTGCCTCCTCCCTCTAGTCTCTAACTTGTCTTGGTTTGTTTCTCACATTCGAATGTTTGCCGGCCATGCCTCTTCCCTCTAGTCTCTAATTTGTGTTTCTCACATTCGAAAGTTTTGGTTTGTTTTGTTATAAAGTATAAACATAATTTTGTCACTTTGTGAATACAAGTCTCGCCCATTAAATGCTTGAGTGTTTGACAAGTGATCAACAACATTGTATTTATTTTTTTTTATTTTTTTTGTGAAATATGACTCTCTAGGACGAAAAGTCAGTAAGTCACATGCATATTGATCATTCCAAATTTTTATTTTGTTATTTATTTTAGATAGATATTGACACAGTGACATACCTTATATTTAATTTTTTTTTACTTTTTATTATTATTTTTTATATAATGTATAATTCAAAATACATAACATCGTAATATTAAACAATTAGATGATGCATAACATCATAATGTTAAAGAAGATTATGTTTATGTATGTTTTTATCTTGATGTTTTTTATTAAAATAAAAATTTTGAACACTAATATTCATTACATTTGTTATTAAATCTTATCTGTGTTCAACATTGTATTAGGATGATAAAATATAGTTTGATGTTTTATATTTACTCATGATTTCTATTATATTTATATCTTCGTATGTTTTTTTTATCTATTCTGTATGACTCATGAATGTACATGTACCGTACTGTATTGAATAGAACACTCGTTGAACATTTATCGTACACGAACTTTGTTACTACGGTGACGGGCTGCGAATGGACCTGATCCGTGCCCAGCCCGACGTGTCGGTACATATTCGTTCACGGCCCATCCACCATTATTACGCGGGAGGCGTGACGGGACGTGAATGGATCTGATCCGTGCCGTGCGGAGGCCTTCTCCGATTTCTGCCACCTGGAGTCCTCCTGGGCTACGAACGACCGAGATTGAGAGACGTCAGAGAGGGAAAAAAGAATAATAAAAAGGATACAGAGTTTGTCACATCTCCACTACCCTTTTAAAAACTTTTCCATTATTCGAACCGTACGATCGGTGGGCCCCATTGTTCTTTCTTCGATCCAACGGTTCGAGTTCACTCGAGACTTTTGAACAAATCAATACAGGAATCTCTTCTTCATCTCATCAGTCTCTATGAAATCCCACACATGCGAGGTCTCTCGAGCCGCCCTGATTTAGGTGGAGGTCTTCGAAAGTTCTCCGATTTATTCAAGTAAAAACAGATTGATTTGATTCGTCATCGCTTTGTGTATTTTGTTTTTCTCTGATCATATCGGTGTTCGATTCAGGTCGAGAAGTCTTTTGAAGGAGTCGTCCATGGCGAGTCCTCCGATCCTCTCCTTGGCCCTCCCTTCCGGGACGGGACGGGTCCTCAGCATCCAGTCTCACACCGTTCAGGTAAGGACAACCGACACTCGCTAATTGGATTGATTTTGTGAGCATGTATGGTTTTCGATGGGAGGGAGGGAGGACTAATGGCGGTCGTTGAAATGCAATACTTGTGTTTAAAACAAAGAAAATGTTAGACTCAATGCTTTTTACCGTCTAAAACACAAACCACGTATATTATTATTTTATTAAAAAAAACAGTAAAATAGTAAACATCATGTAAATGCTTTGATGAAAATTGTATATTATTCTATTTCGAATTAAATGAATCCATTTTTAGTAATGTAAAAAAAAATTTAACTATGTATAAATTTCATCTAACTATGCATGTGCTTCACTGAATTTCTAATGATGCGTATGAGATTATATTTTGGACTATAAAAATGACTGAGTGTAACAACACCCTTAAAACAATTGGTCTTAGTGTATTTTGACCCTCCTATTGATATGTTGTTGTCGTTTACTCGGTATGCGAAAATTGAGGTTTCCATATTATGCTTGGGTAAGGAAAGTGTGAAGGAAAATGTTAGGGGCAATCATTCCTACGGAACCTTGTGCAGTCCTTACATGTTCTGAATTTTGTTTGAAGGTATGTGCTCTTTGAATGAAGTATATACCTTCACAAAAAAAATGAAGTATATACTCGAATGAATTGATTGTTTACCTATTTAGTATTTACATAATTACATTTTTCGTGACGTAGTACATACTAGTCTAACCTAATATATATATAGATTAGAGAAAGTATATACTTGGTTAAGACTATAGTAATGACCCTGTGTATCAACACCCAAGCGTGAATGGTCACGAGCCAAATCGAAAAGAAATTGATCTCAATGTGGCTTTGTAGAATGGGCTTTCTGCACGACAATCATGATATATATTGTATTAATTGACTTGCTGCATCATATTTCCCTATGATGCAAGCGTTAAAAGTGGGTAACTCGTTACCTCCCTAAGAGACATGAGGCTGCATGGAATCAACGGAAGCACAAGTGTGGTCAAGTATACTGATATTGCTATTGGTATAAAAAACCTTTGGAAGCACTGAATGTGTAGTTATTGAATGTGTAGTTATTTCCTTGCCTTATTTTTATTATTATTGAATGGCCTTTCTAAAGCTATACACTGACCTCATCATTTGCTGGTCCTTGTGCTTAGGGTTATGTAGGAAACAAATCCGCCGTCTTTCCACTACAGCTTTTGGGCTATGATGTAGATCCAATCAATTCTGTGCAGTTTTCTAATCACACAGGCAAGCAGCTTTCCAAACAATCTCAGATCTCACGAGGCCTGATATACGTGAGTTTATCTAATTCTGTATTCAACCGCATGGCTGCATGACGTCCAAATTTGGATGTAAGGCAGGTCATGGTCTAATTAAGGTGGGATTTTGCAGGATATCCTACTTTCAAAGGCCAAGTCTTAAATGGTGAACAGTTGTGGGATCTAATAGAAGGACTTGCAGCAAATAACCTACTTTACTACACTCATTTATTAACTGGTATCGCCTTTTCATTAGGTCTTTCATTGACTTCTTTATTCTGTTTGTATACTTGCCAGTGTTTTATTTAACATGGGTATTTAAGTTTGAAGCTTATTTTGTATTTTAATTTTCATGAGTAAGATTCTGCATATGAAGAAAGCAAGTAGGATATCATAAAGGCAAAACTATTTATTTATTCTAAGAAAAAATGGCATAACTATTTATTAGTATAAGCTATCATATAGTAGTTATAATTTGCTTTCATTAAATCCATGTTCATTATAGGCTGCTTTGGAATTACTTGTTTTGTATAGTTGTTATATATTTCTGATGTGGTATGGCTTAGAGCATGGGTAAAACGGAATTATTGATTGTATTTAGTTTCTCTTTCTTGTTTTTCAACGGTAGGTTGACAGTCTGCTTTATCTTCCATTTTTATTGCATGAATGTGGCCCCATTGCCCGCCCATCATTTGACAAAATCCTTAAGCATGGTTAAGGTCAGGTGAATGGCTGCTTTATCTTCCATTTTATGACATGAATGTGTCCCCATTGCCTGCCCATCATTTAACGGAATTATTAAGCATGGCTGAGGTTAGGTTATTGGCTTATTGTAAAAACGTACTTGTCCAGTCTTGAAGCCTTCTCTCTCTTTGGGGATGTCACCCCCATACACACACACAAGAAAAGGCACAAGGCTTATTGTTATTGATTGATCTTGCAAATTCTTGGATAGAAGTTCATAATGTCAGGGTTTAGAGATCATTTCTTCTTGTTTCTGCTTTTATATAACATCTTCCACAAAATATATTGTCACCTTTTATTGTTTTACATATTTTCAGGCTATATTGGTTCAGTTTCATTTTTAAATATGGTGCTACAAGTTGTGGAGAAGCTACGCTTAGTCAACCCAGAGCTGATCTATGGTTAGTGTACTTAACAATAATTTTAATCTGTTTAAATTTTTAGCAGACTAAGTCACTTAACAATGGCAGTGTGCTCTAGTATTCTGTATTTATTCGGTTAATCAATGGTGTGATATTACTTTCTATCTTCCTATTTTGATTGAAAATATTGTGGACATGGCCTCTTCTTTAGCATGTGGATTGCATGATAGTTTCCGTCTTCCTGATTCCTCTGAAATCATTATGGCACGGTTTTATTCTTTCTAGTCTCAATGGTTTTCAAGGTTCATAGTGTGTGAACCTTCATTAATAATTTTTAATTATGTTACAGTATGACCAATTTCTGTAATATATAATCATATTTGTATTTTTATATGCAATGATTTGAATACTGACAGTTAAAATGTTTAATCATTTTGAATACTGATGATTTAAATGTTTAAAATTGCCAAAATCTATCATATTTAGTTTGCGATCCAGTCATGGGAGATGAAGGGAAGTTTTATGTCCATTCAGATCTGGTGTCTGTGTATCGCCAGAAGGTGATCTACAATGCTTTGAAACTTGAGGATGACTTTTCCTGTTTTCTCACAGCTGGTAATCCTTTTCAGTTTTGTCTTAATTGTAGGTCGTTCCCGTGGCTTCAATGCTGACTCCTAATCAATTTGAAGTAGAGCAATTGACAGGATTTAGGTAATGTTGAATGGTATTTTTGCTGATAAATATTCAACTCATATTGATCTGCTTTATTTGTTCGCTTTTTTATTTTCTGTTTTATGTTTTGTGGTCAAAGAAAGAAACACTTTTTTTTTACTAAAGAAAGAAACACTTGATGAAAAGATCCAGTTATTTTTGATTTCATAATATGGGGTAAAATCTTAGCTGGGATCATGTCAAGCTAGATATTGCAACCCATTTAAGGTTGTCAATCTTTCAATGTTTGTGATTATTGTTGCATGAAACAGAATTAGTTTTTATGGCACTCTTCAACAATTGATAAAAAAAAAATCACGGTTGGGGTTGGGGACATCTGATGACAGTCTAGACATTTATGCTATTGGAGGTGATGAGTGTATAGCTTTGATATGGAACTGGCGCAAGAGAAAAATGAGAGAATTTTTGGAAGATGGCAAGAAGTCTTTGCGAATTGTTATCCTAGCTGCTAATCCACATTCGTTGATCAGGATCTAAAGAAGCTCTGTGGGTCACTGTTATGCAGATGCCTGTCTATGATTGTATCCAATATAATTGATGGTAGAGAAGATAACACCGCCACTTGAGATTCAGCTTAAAGGAAAATTTGGTGGATGCTCTATTAGCAATTTGCTTCTGGTAGTGATTGCTGGGGAGGATCTTATTGGTGTCTTCCAAAGTCAGGAATAAATCATTGGTTTTAGTGGGTTAAAAAAGAAAAGAAAGAAATGCATTATTGGACACAAACATTGGTGCACTGTCTCACTGGATTAGGAGGCCAGTTATTCTTCAAAGCAATCCACTGCTTTAAAGTTTTAACAATAACGTTCTCTACTCATACTTCATTTTCCATGATAGTGCTTCGAGTAGTATGAATCTAACTAATCCCATTCCTGTATCTTTCTTTTTCCATTCTTTAATCTTTCAGAAACTATTTTGGATTATATGTAGGATTGCTTCTGAAAGCGATGGACTGAAAGCCTGTAATTATCTTCACACTGCTGGGCCTTCAAAGGTCTGTTATTTTCTTTTGAACATGTGTGCACTTCTTTTAGTCATGAGCTATACAGTGAGCTTTTATCTATGATTTTCCCATCTTTCATGGCGAACATGATGTATTTGATTGTGCTATTTTACAAATGTAGTTATCTCATGACCTAGGGGACAGTCTATCATAGTGTAGAAAAATTCATTCGTTCATTTTCCATTTAACAATAGATATTTTCATCCACAAAATCAAATTCAATTCATATATGATAGATGAAAGTTTTTTCATTTAAACTTTTCTTTTTTACAATACATGTCTTTGTGTTGTAACCTATTTATTATAGCCAACATTTTTGAGTAAAAGTGGGAGCCCACCTCTTATGAAGCATGGCCTCCAAAATGAAAGGAGATTAGGCAACTTCTTAAGATAAATCAGAAAATTGAAAACCAGAAAAAGAGGCTGAAGAAAAGGAGGGAGCCCAGTAGCCTAATCAATAACAAAGTCCCCGGCCAAAATAAGGACCACGGCCCAACTCTGAATTCCCCTGGCCTTAATGCAGCCCCATCCCATGTAGTTAGTTTCTTTAATGTTGAATGTATGGAAAATGCTGGTCTTGCTAATGATCTATTTCTAATTTTCACTGCAAAGGGAGTCTAGATCAGTCATTGCATGAAACTGCACTTATTCTGTAAGGTAGAAGAACAATTTGGTATAAATTTTGTTAATACAGTGCTTAGGAAGAAAGTATTGTATATACCCTGAATAACCTGAATAAAAAAGTGATAATGGCTGCTTGGTTGTCCAATCTGGTATAAAGCTGTTACAATTAATTCTTTAACCATTTTTTTCCACTTGCTCTAAACTCTAGGAATGCCATTACATTTTTTATCTTATTTTATTGATTGCCAACATGTAGCCTCCATGTAGTTTAAAAAAAAAAAAAAAAACATGTAGCCTCCATATTAAGCTTGAATATAAACTGTCCAAGTTTTCTGGTATTATGAGCGCAGATTCATCTTCATGGTGCAGGTAGTTATAACAAGCTTGAATCTAGAAGATAATCTTCTTCTGATTGGCAGTCATCTGAAAACAAAGGTAAATAGTTCTAGAGCTTCCTTTTTGGCTATTGTTGTAAACTGACCTGAAAAGATGTTGGCTTCAAAAATATCAACTCAACAAAATATTAATAAAGGGAAGCTATTATCTCACAATGGAGAAATATTTAATGAATCATGAATACGACCAAAACACTCTGAATTTGCAAGAGTGCATAGGAAGTTGCAGATAATCAATAGAATTCTTTTTTATTGAAATTATATAATTGATACACATTTATTCTACAAAAAGTTGGTCATGTCATTCACAATCAAACCTGATATGGCTTCTTTCATCGTGTGGTGGAGATCCTTTTTTATATAATTGGTTAACACATCAAACTGTAAAAGAAATTATCTATTTCTGGTGGTATCATCATTTTGAGTACTTTTCATTGCAGGGTGAGCCTCCTGAGCAATTCAAGATCGTGATACCTAAAATCCATGCTTATTTTACGGTATGTTGCACCATTTGTAATTCTCCAGCTGCATGTTTTTTTCATTTTCTGCTTATGTAATTTGATTTATATGAACCTTGAGATAATGAAGGTCGTGAAATTTCTCTGAATAAGGCCAAATTTGAAAATATCATCTTTCATTTTGAGTTTCTTTCTTCTTTTCTTTTTTTGGCCCAAAGGTAGAAGTTAATTTGTGACTTCGTACACATATTCTAGATAAAAATATTTTTACTAAAACATTTAAGATCTGATTATTATCTTAGAATAAGGTCGCGATTATGATTTATGAACAGTAGCTGTGATTTAGGGCCAGTACAAGAAGAGGAGTCAATAAAGCCAACACTGAGCAAGATTAGTGACCGATGGAAATCTTCTTTGCAAGATTTGCGACATTGAGTTGGAGAATCGTGATCATCTCTTCTTTGGTTGTCATCTTATTATAATATAAGTGTGGGAAATGGTGAGTGACTGTTCGATTTTTCAAGCTCTTTCACAACCATAGGAGCAGACGTGGGTTTGCTTCCAAAGATCAAAAAGGTGATAAAAGTAGATTTGCTAAACTCATTGGATGTCTCCTACATGCGGTGTGTTGGAATGTGTGGCTTGCTCAGAATGAAGCCATTTTTCAAAGCAAAAGGATCTGCATTGAGCATATTTGGTGGTGATTAAGGAACTTCATGCTTGAGATAAGTTACTTGTTGGGAGAAGGCTTTAGTGCACCTGTTTGCCCGATTGGGGCAAGCGGTGAAAGCTAGGGTATGGTTTTGTTTTTATTCATTTTTTTTGAAGTGGGGCTCCTAATTCCCACCCCCACCCCCCTCTTAGGTTTATAATTGTTTTGTTTTTTTCTTCCCTTTTTGGACATCCTGTATGTTTTGAGGGGCATCATTATATATAAGAAGAAAAAAGGGCCATCATCCAGAGTGGTCCTACATATAATAGTCTTGGAATGGATGATACTGATACTGATTTTTTTTTTCTCTTTCATAAAGTAGCTGCTCTCAGGACACCAACCATGATTGTTGGCAATGTACGAAAAATGTTGAACATAATTTGTGATTTGGTTGACAAGTACACCCATTGTTGAATTTAATAACAATTCCTCTCTCTGATTGTATCGATAACTTAAAGTGGGAATTAGATTTTTTAAAATTGTTTTCCATAGAATGATTTCCATTTTCTGTACAAAAATTAATCAATTCACCGTGCATGTGCTATCATTGGTTTCCGTTAGTTAGTAAACCAAATATATATCGTGCTGCTTGCATAGGTTAATGGACCTTTTCTTTGTAGTAGAGTTTGCAAGTTATTATTTCTATAGATCTTTATTGTGCATACTCACTTTGTTCTGATATGTTATAACTGGCTTTTAGGGGACAGGGGATTTAACGACAGCACTATTACTAGGATGGAGCAATGTAAGCCTGAACCTATGATTGAAGCACCTTATATTTTTCTACATACCTATTGACATACTTGACTGAAATTGAGTTTTTTTTTTGTTGCTTAGAAATACCCAAATGACCTGAGCAAGGCAGCGGAGCTTGCAGTATCAAGTTTGCAGGTTGAATTGCCTGATCATGCTTATGTTAATCATCACATGCCGCTGATTCGCTGAAGCACATTCTAGATCAATATGTATGCCTTTTTTTTATGCAGAGTCTGCTGCAAAGGACAGTTGCAGATTACAAAGCTGCAGGTTTTGATCCCCAATCAAGCAGTCTGGAGATACGACTTATTCAGAGCCAGGATGACATTCGCAACCCACAGGTCAAATACAATGCAGTAAAATACAATAAGATCCATGCTTCATAGACACGACAGGCCTATCCCAATGCAAAAGCAAGGTATTCGTCTCTATGTTCATTCTTTTAGATTCGATGATTGATTCATGTTTGTGATTTGCTTGTTGCACCTAATTGCGGAGCACAGTCTATTTGAACTCCGTATAATTTGTAGAATTGAATTACTGCTTGATGTAATATCATTAGAAGCAGTGTTGTGTCACCCTGTTATGGGTGCTGGTATATGTGACGGGTGGAATATTTGGATGATTTTGATATAACAGGTCTGCTCAGTGTTAGTTTTAAATTACCAATTTCAAGGGTTTTCAACTCTCACCTTAGCAACCAAGCTAAAGTAGATATATTTGTTTATCAAATTTTGTACTGTCACAGAAATGCATCCATTGGATTGTGTATACACACACACACAGCCTGTTTGAGTAGAGGGGAAAGGTTTTGTTTGTAAGGAATATATGAGTACAACTATGTTAGAATGTGTGGGAATAAAATGGTATTACTATTCCAGCTCTCTTTGGAATTGTGTTATTTCACTTAATCTATTTTAGTGATATAAGGGGAATTTATATGTCAAATTATTTGTCATCACATTTTATAAATTTTTATTTACAATGTATTTATGGTTAACAAAACTAAAACGTTCCATTATTACATTTTTCAACTAGAAAAATTAAAAACACAGTCAAATAAAAAATGGATTATTAATTATTTATATTAGAATAATTATCTATATTTGAATAATTTACATCACTACCCGGTCTTTAAATGTTGAACACTATTACAATTTAATGATAGATTCACGAAATCTATGTAATTTGAAACAATTGATCTCATTAACAAATGGGACCAATAATTATTCTATTGGTCAGATAAATACATAGGATTAATAATTATGTAATTGGCACCAAGTGATCGATTCATAATTTCATATGATGATGAGTAGATGGCATAAAACATTTTCTTGGATTAAAAGGTGTGTTTGGTTGTGCGATTGCAGGATGTTTTATTTAGTTGTACGATTACAGATTTAGTTTTTTTGTGAACGTAAAAATTACATAATCGTGTAATCAAACGCTACCTAAAGACCTTTCTTCTATTGATTTGATAAATTAATGCCCCGCATAATAAGCTGATAGTATTTGTACACCGTTTTCATTCCGTTTTTTACTTGTACGCCCGCTCTCCCCTTGCCCAGAGAGAGAGAGATGAGATGAGAGAGATCGTTAGCCGTAGTACTCTTTAGAGCACTACTCTCTTGCCTTCGGGAAGCTTCTCTTTGTCTTGTTACTTAGGAAAGTAGAGAGAAAACGATCCATGGGCGACTATCTCACTCCGTGTGTTTATGGTTTATGTACGACGTAGACCTCCGTGGGTGAAGGTTTCCCATACCCCATAGCGGAATGGTCTTCTCTAGCTGGCTTGGTAGACTTTCTATAGTTGATAATGATCATTAATCTTTGTTTTCATTAGATTTCTATTTCTCTTATAAAAATCAGCCTTCAAGTGCCAAGAAAATCAATGGAATCTTAGTGATTGTACTAGGAAACAATTAAAATCTTATTTTAAAACTATTTTTTAAAATAGGGATTTTTTAATATATATTCTATTGAATTTTAATTTTGTCAAAATATCACTTGTTAAAATCGCTTTTGCATTCCCAGAAAATATTTAAGTTAGCATCTAGGGCTGCAACTTGGGTTGGGTTAAACCCGAACCCGACGGGTTAAACCCGATTTTTGCATAGGTTGGGTTGACCAAATCGGGTTAGGGTTCGGATTCGAGTTGGTCAATTCGAGTTGACTCACAAATTGGGTTGGATTCGGATTGATCTCACTCACAACCCGACCCAACCCGAACATGTAAACTAATAGTTAAAAAAAAAAAATCATAGCCGTTCATTCTGTAGTTTTTAATATGGGTAGTCCAAATTTTAGGTAAACCTAGCTAATCTTATGGGTTAAGTAGGCTTGATTTATTTAATTTGCACATCATGTTAGAAATTCGGGTTGGTTCGAGTTGGTCCAATTCGGGTTTAAAATCGGGTTGGGGTCGAGTTAGTCCAATTCGGGTTGGGTCGGGTTGGGTTATTTAATTACGGGTTGGGTTTGGGTTGGTCCAATTCGGGTTGAAAATCGGGTTGGGTCGGGTTAGGATTGAGTAGTTTGGAATTCGGGTTGAATTCGGGTTGGGGTCAACCCGAACCCAATCCGCCCCGAGTTGCAGCCCTATTAGCATCCATGTCTCTAGAACACACGCCATTACGAACCCTAAATAAACTATGGTTACTAAACCTAACCGCAAATGGAAAAAGATCAAAGTGCCCTCACTAAAAACAAATGAAAAAAACCTTAACTTTCCCTTTCATTCTTCCTTATGCTATCCTTAACATCCAACTCTAAGGTGGCGTTTGGCGCGGCGGAATACAGATTTTAAGTACTGATTAATAAGTGCAGAAAGAGATTATACTGATAATTTTTAAGAAGTTCAAAAAAAAAAAGTGTTTGGTTTAGCTAAAAATATTATGCAGTTATTTAGATAGGTGTGTTTGGTTGACCACTTAACATATGTGTTTATTAGGATGGTATTTTAGTCCATTTTATAAATGTTGAATGTTATTTTAATGTTTGATTGAAAACCTGAAAACATGCTTGAAAGATTATTAATTTTTTCCATGAAATACATCAACCACTAATGCCCTATGTAGAACAATGAAATATTTTCATGGATACCTACACGTGAAAAACAAATAATTTTGTGATAAATCTGTCGCAATCTCTGATAATTATAAACTTCTATCTATCTTTTGAGATTGCAAAGAATAATATGGAGGAAAAAAATTTCCAAATGCCATTGTTGAACAACAGGGAGAGCAAAAAAATGTATTACATCACTTGAAAGTTGATTGTTGCATAAACTACTAGAAATACACACCCATTAACCTGATTTCTCTAAGGAGAAGAGTCCACATAGACAAGAAAGAGCCTAATAAATTTATTAGTAAAGTGAACATTATCCACAACAAAATACATATATCCAAATAGGAAGAACTATTGGCATGGATGAATATATGAATAGGTGAAATGCACATAGAAGTATATGAATTAGAAAATTTGTGCACATAATCACCTTTACAAACCAGAAACCAGAACCCCCTCAGAATTCTATATGTCAAACACAAAATCCGATTCATCTATATCTAACTTAAAACCCATAAAAGAAAACGAGAATTTCAGATCTGAGATTTCAGTGGAAATTCAAAAAAAAAAACTCAACGGGGATAGGAGCTCAATCTATGATGAGCTCAGTCTATGGTGGTGGAGTTCAAATGAGCTTTAGATCTACGAAGAGAGATGATTAAGGAGAGAGACAGCAATGCAGGTGGTGGCGGAGGTCGATCTTCTCCGGAGATACGAAGAGGAGGCTTCAGTGAACATGGGAGATAGAAAAACTTCAAGCGATGGTTGATTCTTGTCTTTGCTAGGGTTTCAAAACCCCAAAAATATGTCCTGCAAGGAGAGAGAGTGAGATAAAAGAGGGCTTAAATAGTGTGGTAATTTTGTGTTTTCATCAAGGACAATGTGGACTTTTCACGTCGACGGTAATGAAATGGAAAGCGAGAGCAGAAAAAAAAGTGACGAGAGGAGAGCTGAATATTTGTTGGGTTTTTTTTTACTGAAAGAGAGAAATGTTCATTGCTTATTAAGGTGTCAAACAAACGTTGATTTAATTCATAAGTGCTGATTTTTCACTATCAGCCCAATGAGTGCTGAAAAAATGTTGAACCAAACACAGCCTAACTCCTTTCTTTCTTTCAGCATTTTTCTTGCTTCAAAAAATTCACCTCAAAACCCCTCCAACGCCGAGGCTAGTGGTCTGCCATCAATTGAGTCCAGGGCTAGTTCGTCCGGTTACAAATCCCGTGGAAGAGTAGATGGTGGGGTTGGGCGGGGGGAGGTGAAGGGCGCGGCGTAGGGAGGCCATGGAAGCAGACGGGTTGGCAGAGCGGATCCCAGCCGGCCTCGTGAGGTCCCCTTGCTTGCATACCTCTCCCTGCCGCAACCGCACAACAACCTCTCCGGAAGCTGTGGAGAGAAAAAGAAGTTTTACATGTTTTCATTCGACGTAAAAAAGTAATTTTTAATGTGGGGATTAAAAGTTAGTCGTCTATGATTAAGTTAACTGATAGAAGGACTTATTTAGATATACATATGATTTTATAAGGGGTTACATGAACTTCATGAATCTAGAGGGTTATATGGATATTAAACAGTTTGCAGGGGGTTATATGAATATTTTTCTAAAAAGAACAATACATTTTAAATACTGATAACGGTACACACAACAGTGACAATTACGTTTCATGTGTTGGTGCATGCAACATATATGACACTCATAAATGTCGTTGTTGATGTAATGAATAGATCGATCCCCTATATATGTGCTTGTTATATTGAATTTTGTGATGATTCTGTTTAAAAACTCAGTGATCTGACTCCGATCCAATTCGAATAACACTCAAGTAAACTTAGCTTAAATATGTCCATTATTTTAGGGCAATTTTTTTAATATTTGCAACAATAAATCAATCTGATGAATATTAGTAGAAAATGAAAATGGATATATTATTAATTTTAATTAAGATGAACATGTATGATTTTTATGTTAATAAATTTTTTATTTTATTTTGATAATTTATATATAAATAAATATTTTATTACTAGTCAATTATCTTTTACTATTTATTATGCAATTTATTTTAATTCCTTATATATTTTTTAATTTACTTATTTTTGTATGTTATTATTCAAATTTAAAAATTATTATACCTTATCGTTGACTTGGTGACTAATTCAAATCAATGGCATATCAAGTTAACGAGTTTGTCATAAAGGAGCACATACATTTTTTTTTTTTGTATTGAAAAGGTCACGTTTGGTTGAGCAGAGTTGGTTTTTCATGAATCTGGATTTTAAAATTGATTATACAAGTTCATCCACCCAGCTTTTAGAAATAGTAGCTTTTGGGCATTATTAGTCTAAAAATTTATATGCAATAAGTTATTACAGTAAAACTATTTGGTTGCATGATTGCAAAAGCAGTTTTCTGAAAATACAAAAGCTCTATGATCGTAGAATCAAATTCACCCTAAGGCGAGTATAAAAGTATAGTTTCACTAGATTAGGAGCACATACTTGACCTCATCAAAACGAGGATAATATGTATCTAATTATTTTACATGCACGCGTTATTGTGCTCCCTAGTGTTTGATGTACGTGTCTCAAACTAATATATATTAAAAAAGGGCAATTAGCAAAAATAGTATCGTTTAAACTAATAGTAGCAAAAATAGCACCGGATTGAGAATATTTACAAAAAGTAGCACCGGTCACCGCTGACTATTTTTTTTTTTTACACTAGAGGCGCTGTATATATACGACGCCTCTTTTGTTTTTTGTTTTTTTTTTTTTTTTTTTGTTAAGATCACTACTTTTTCTCATTTGATTAAATATTAAAAATATGTTAATATTAATTGATTAAATTTTTTAATAAATTTGAGTGGCTAAAAAAATAACTTCTTTCCATATATTTCTCCACTAAATCAAAAGCGCTATTCTTAAAAATCTTCAATGATTTTCTTCTTGAGTCGTTAAATTTAATCAAATAAATAAATCTTCTGTGATTATCTTATCAACTAGATATATTATTTAAACAAAAAAACTCAGTCTATGATCTTCCATTATTTTCTCTCTTCTCAACCGAATATTTAAAAAAAATCTCAGCTATTAAAAAATTTAATTAAATAAATCTCAGCCGTTTAATTAAAAGAGAAGAAATAGTGATCTTAACTAAAAAACAAAGGAGGCCAACGTCTCTCTTTAAAACACAAAATCATATGGTGCACCTCCAGTGTAAAAAAAAAAAAATGGTCAACAATGCTAATTTTTGTAAATATTTCTGATTCGGTACTATTTTTGTTAATATTGATTTAAATGATGTTATTTTTGTTAATTGCCCTAAAAAAAAAAAAAAAAAGTCTCACGAGCCTACCTTGCGTTGCTGACGTTAATGATCCGGAACCGATACTTCCTTCTCTGCACGGCCAGGAACGGCCACGCCTTCCCATTGACGGTCATGGCCTCGCCGAAGTACTCCGGCTGCCACTGCGGATGTATGTAAGGCACGTTCCCGGTCGAGTTCATGAAGATGGACCCATCCGAGTAGAAGCTGCGGTCAGCGATCACGAGGTGTTGATCAAACTCCACCCCAGACGGGAGGTTGAGCGGCGCCTCGAGAGCCGGGTCCCTGATGACGTACATCCCGAGGAGCCCCGCGAGGAGGTTCTCCCGCGTGAGTGAGTCCCAACGCGTAATCTTGGTACCAGAGGTTCCCCGCGTGTTGGACGTTCGGGTAGGTGTAGGTGCTCCTGGACCAGAACGGGCCCCTCTCGCGGAAGTGGTTGGTGAACCACGAGAAGGCGCTGCCGTCGCTGGCGGGTTCGTGGACGCCACCGTGGAAGTGGACGACTGTGGGGACTCTGCCGATGGTGGGGGTGGCGGTGGGGACGGTTGGGTCCCAGGGGAGGATGTGGGTCAGAGGGAGGTGGTTGAGCCAGGTGATGTAGGTGGTGACGTCTTTGATGGCCTCTATGGTTGGGCCGGGGAAGGTGGCGGAGTCTCTGCATGTGACGAAGACGTACGTTCGAGGCCGGGATGTCCCGATGGAATTTCTGCACAGCAGGTTTATGTTGGGGTTTTAGCGGTGGATTCAATATGCGTTTAAACATTAGCAAATGAGATGAAATTTGAGTTGTTCAATTTATTTTTAATTTAAATTAATATTTCCCCAGTAGATTTACTTTTTAATTCTTTTCCTTTATGTCCACTAATTTTAATCTATTTACGTCATTTCTTTGTTATAACTAGGGGACGTTCAAATTATTTAAAATAACCTTGATTTTGAAAATCAAAAATGAACTAACAACTAATATGAATCAAACTCGAATCTAACCTAATTAAGTCTAATCAGGGATGGATTAAGTTGGATTTAGATTGGTGTACTTAAATTATAAACCTTTGAATTGAGCCCCTCACCTATTCGATCAACCGAATTGCAACCCTAGTTTTCGTGCATCAAAAAGAACTTTAGAGAGTGAATCACACATACCCATTTCTTCTTGTACATCCCGATGGTGAGGTGTTTAGGGTTCTTGGTTCCGTCCAGGCCGACGGTGTAACCGTAGATCTTCAGCATTTGCGGTAGCTTATCCACGAACATTTCTCGGGCTCGGGCAATTTGTTGGAGGTCATCCTCGGTCATTGGAGGCGGCGCCAAAAGATTAGCGCATGCCGACGTGAAGATCAGCGCCAGAACCACTACAATCAACCTTGACAAGGTTAATTGTAGCCTTCCCATTGCAGCTTCTATATATGAAATTATTGGATAACACACAAAAAAAATGAACGAACATACACGCACCCACACACACATATGCAGTAGGTAGATGAGATCATGTAAGGCACACTCATGAAAAAGGCATGAAATTAAAAGAAAAGAAAACATCCCCTTAGTTTATATATTTTAACGATTATTTGTGTGACGAACAGAGAGGTTAAATCTATTATGGGCGAATTAAAAAATATCATATATCCAGCAAATTTTTTTAATGAAGTCTTGGTATTAATTAAATTTTATATGAAAATCACACATGCTCATTTTAAATAATTTTATATTATCTATATAAGAGAATCTCGTAACATTAAAGACTTGCTACACATTTGAAAATGCATGCACTTCATGAAAATAATATGAATAAACTAACAATAGAAAAAAGAAAATATACAACGTTGTCTCCTTAAAAGAGATATAGAGAAAGAAAGGGATCCTCCAGAGGTTAAAGTGAGACTGAAGGGGAGCGTGCCAAACACAAGCTTTGTTTCAAAGTATGAATTGATTCATTGTATGACTATCATATGTATATACTAGTTATCATGCACGTGCTAATGCACCAGATCTAGCCTTCTAAATTATATATTTAATTTAATAAATAATAATTATATTTATACAAGAACTAAGTAATGATTGAATAAAAAATAAAAAATATGTTATTAACATGTACAATGTTAAAACAATATGCTAATATTATAAAACGTCAACATATCTATACCTAAAGGCTCCCTACCATTTTTTTTTTTTTAAATATTTATATCTTAAAGAAAAATATAAAAACCATTGAACACATATTATTAATATAATAAATGAAAAATCATCAATATTTCTATGCTATGAATTTTTTAAAAACATATAAACCGGTAAGAGTTTGATCACATTTTCTACTCACACAAATAAATGATTCAAAAAAAAATACAGAGTCTTGAAAAAAATCCAAATTAACACTCAAATAAACATAAAAGAGACTGAAGAGCATATTAAAATAATAATAGTAATATTAATAATAAAATAAAAACTGAGAAAACTATTTACAATCTACACAACAAAATATATTAAATGAAAAATGAGAATAAAACAATACAATAAAATAATTGTATTGATTATTATAAAAAATTCAACAATAACTGGAAAAAAAAACAATCAATCATACAATTCGTAGGAAAATAACATAAAACAAACTTGCCATGTGTTATGAAGATGAATAAGAATAACAGGTTAAATAAGAAGAAATTTTTAAGATCATACATAACTTGAAATATACTCACCTCCATTTCTCATTAAAAAGATAGTTCACTCATCTTCTTAAACACATCAATAACATGAAATTAGATAATAAAAAAATACAATGAAATTAAAAGAGGAAAAAGTAAAATACATAAATAATTTGATTGATAAAATAAAAAAATTTAAGAATAAAACTCCAATTGATGCGGCTATCAGAAATAAGAAACAAAGTTGTTTCTCTAGAGAAAAAATGTATTCCGTTTTTTAAACATAAGTAAATCAATCAATAAACAAACTAAATAAGATGTTCTGTTGGCTCAATTAACAAATCGAGATAATTTAGGGATTTTAATAGATAAGTAATAGATAATACAAATAATATAAATTTAAACAAATCTATTACTATTAGTAATTAAAAAAATCATAATCTTATTAGATCAGATTATATCATTCAATAATTTTAAATTTTAAATAAATCTATTACTATTAGTAATTATAAAAAATTGATTAAAGGATAAAAAAGGATCTTATTAGTAATTATAAAAAAGAATATTTATATTATTTAATAAAATCGGATTTTGATTAAACAATTAATTAAAATTTTATGATTTATCTAAATCTGAAAATAATAGATTAGTTAAACAATCATAATCTTATTAGATCAGATCATATTACTTAATGATTTTAAAATTTAGATAAATATATTACTATCAGTAATTAAACAATTAATTAAAGGATAAAACTGAAAATTATATAGACAATTTAATAAATAGGATTTGCATAACCCAATCACTACAAAAGAATTTCATTTTCAATTTATTTATTCTTGCATTTAATTTTAAAATAAAAATCAATTTTTATATCTGTATATTTATATTAATTTAATGAAAATAATTTTCTAATTATTGATTTTAATAACACAATGTACACGATTAACCAGATAAATAAATACCTGGCCTAACTATAATATTGATATGAATAACACGATAAAAATAGAATGAATTTTAAAATTTAAATAAATGTATTACTATTAGTAATTTAAGAAATCATAATTTTATTAAATTAGATTGTATTATTGAATAATTTTAAAATTTAGATAAATCTATAACTGTTAGTAATTAAATAATTGATTAAATGATGAAAAGGGAAATGAAAATATTGGGTCCCATAATCTTTTTAATAAGTAAATAATGGATTATTTTGAAATTATAAATGAATATTTTTAATTTTGAATAAATAAAATCTTAAGATATAATTTAATTAAATTTAATTTAAAAATCTTAAATAAATATTGTACAAAGTACCCATGCAACTTAAAATAGGCTGATTAATTATTTACTTGGCCGAACACCACAACCACAGAAATCCAGGTGGGTATAATCAACTGATGTTTGGATTGTCTGAAGATCCCAAGCATCTACCCATACTTATCATATATTTAAATATATTACTTGATTAAGTGAAAAATATTCAAATCTAAATTCCTTTGATCAGCATTCAGTGATCCTCCTCCAGAGGGAGAAAAGTGGAGGCCATGACCCGGCCCATCTCAGCTCATGTGCCTTGTGAAACCCTTGGGCGAATTTCGACCTAAGAAAGGGAGGGAAAGAGGAGGACCCAACAATGGCCGGACTCTTCATTCGCCGTCTATCGTCACTTCGTCTCTTCCGCACAAGGTGTCCCTTTTTTGTCCTTCCCTCCTCTCTCTTTTGGGTTTTCAAATGAACTGATTTTCTTTCACTTTCTCTTTATTTGTGTTCGTTCAGGACGGAATCCGTGTGTATTCCTTCAATACTTGGTTACTGTCAGCGGCGAATTGACGAGCCGTATTGGGTCTCCAAACAGAGTCTGTTCTCTTTCACTTCTATTGATCTTTTGTTTGCTAAGTTGAATTGGGTCAAACAATTTTGGGTTCGTTAAAGGTTGAAGTTTTGATTGATATTTCGGGTTGTTGTTTTACTTGGTTGAATTGGGTTGAAAATTTTGAATTCTTGTTAATGTGGGTACTTATTTTTGGGGATAATCGGACTTGTTATTTGAATTGTTGAACTGAGAGAAAAAAAAAAGTTCCAATGTTTTTTTTTTTCATAGGTTGAGACTTTGGGTTGTTTTGTAAATCTCTCTCATGAGTATATTTATTGGTTCTCAATTTTTTGTTGAGATGAATATGTTGATTTTTAACTTTGTTTAACTGTAATTTTCTACGGTGATGCTCAATGGTTTGATTAGATGAGTAATTCAGTTGTCTCAGTTGATTTTTTTATGAGTTTATTGTGACTGGTATAGTTGAGAATTTGTTCGAGTTTTCTTGATATTGATTGTTTTAATGCGTTATTAAAGCATTTAGACAGAAGAAAGCAAATTAATTTTTTATAGAAAAGGAGATATTTTGATCCACAATTTTTAATTTTGGTGTTCTTCATTAGCTCTGCTCAATGTGATTTAGTTCATGTTTCTCCCCCGGGGGTTGATATTGAAATGTTGTGATATTCAATCCATCTTATTTGGTCCATACTGTTTTTTTCCTCACATGGTGGAAGATTGAAGTGGTTTTTACAGGCTCAAGTTCCCTTTGTCACATTGGCAGGGAAAATCCTTGATGGGGAAAAAAGAATCATTAATACTCTCAAATGCACCTCTTTTTTTTCTTTTTTCTTTTTTTTACAGAAAAAGGAAGTATGGAGATAATTAGCTTATGGTTTATGCCATATAGTGAAATCTACCCAACTATGAAGGTGGCGTTGTTTGTGAATATGTTTTTCATTTCATATATATTATAAGTATGTGTATATGCTTGGGATCTTCAGACAATCCAAACATCAGTGATTATACCCACTTGGATTTCTGTGGTTGTGGTGTTCGGCCAAGTAAATAATTAATCAGCCTATTTTAAGTTGCATGGGTACTTTGCACAATATTGGGTCCTCCTAAAATATATCTGAAACCACTCAGGTAAATCATTTGTTTCTATTCTCTCTTCTTTTTTTTTTTTTGGTTGAATATGTGGCATCAGGCTATTCTATTCTATTTGTTTGTTAATGATTTAGAAATATCTACTCTTCTTCTTTAGTAAAATATGTGCACCTTTAAACCAATCTCACTATGTTCTTTTATTTATTTATTTATTTTGTTACAATTGATTTCAGTTTGTTAAATGCTTTATTATGATCACTTGTCTGAAAAAAATGATTTCTTATAACCAGTATGATTCACTGTCCTCTTTTGGAATGATTCAAGTGTTCTTTGCAGAATCACGATCTTATGCTGGTGGACAGCAATATAATGATCTATTTGGCAATGGAAGGCCGAGTGATCAAGAATTAAGGAAAGCATTGGAGGAGGATGTAAATGAGGAGGCCAATCTATGGTCAGAGAGTGATGAAGACAATGCAGATCCTAAATACCAAACTCATCTGGACAAACATATCAAAAAATTGAAAGAACAAGCACAGGCACGTGCAGACCTTATTGATGCTGACGACAGTGATGAGTTAAGAAGTGTTTGGTCTGGGAGTGATGAGGAAAAAACATTGTGGACCGGAAGCGAAGGTGATGATGATGACGACATCCCAACTGAAGCCTACCCAAATGAAAGTAGCGATAAATATCTAGACAAGTTGTTTGAATTCGAGGACACACCCAAAGTTCGGTCATTTGCTGATGTATGGAATTGGAAAAATGAGAGTGAGCCGAAGGAGTTGTCTCCAGGAAAACATGCAAGAAAGATTGCTGTTGAAAATGCCTTAAAGAAGCTGAAGAAAGGACCAGATGGACGCTACATTAATGTATGGGAGGTCATCAGCGATACAGACATTCTTATTGGAGCTTTTGAAAATATTATTTCAGGGCCAGAGTATGCTGAGCTGCGAGAGGGTGGACCCAAGAAGCTGAACATGCAGTTCTTTAAGGATCTACAAGCACGCATGCGAGATCCCAATTTTAAGTTCCAACCTGAGGTTAAGCTGAAGCCGAAAAGCAAATTTGTTTCAAGAAAGAAATGGCAGAAATCTGAATCTAGACGTAGGAGAGCTCGAAGACGTTAGGATGAGGTAATTTCTTGTTCACCCTCTTCAAGTAAGAATGTATATTCCAGGTGGCCATATGAAGCATGCTTAAGTTTTTTTATAAAAAAAAAACGAATATTTAGCGAGTATGCTAAACTGATAGTGTTGCGTGCACGCACGGACAACACATTTTCATGGAAGAATATCCAATAATCTTGTTTATTTGGATTGAATTTAACTGGTTATATTTATGATGTAAGTTGTGAAGTTACTGTAGGAGAATATCAGTGGATAATAAATGTTTGCAATCAGTTCGTGCATTTGGAACAGATTCCTAATTACATAAGAAAAGATCGTGTTATTCTATGGGAAACTTGTCAAATGTCTTTGGTAGATCATGTTTAATAAGCATGCATGTGTTCATGTTCATAGTAATTGTAGGCCCACCTATTGTTTCTAGTAGTATGTAGCTGAAAATAAAGCGCAAATGAGTTGAAGAGGACTTATTGATTGATGCAAGTAAATTGAAAAGTGACTGAGGCGTGATATCTATTGTCCTTAAAGACCGATTTTGCCCCTTTGGGTGAAGCTCTTCCTGGTGCAACTAAGGGATTGTTGTGTTCGGCCTCCAAGATTTTACAGTTACACTCTTTGGTTACTGTGCACTAAAAAAACCAAAGGAACACTAGCTCACAGTACTCACTCCAGATTTTTTATGTGGAATAAACTAGAGAATATATGTTTCTCTGTCTATCTCCTCTCCTCAAGGAATGCATACCCTTATATATAGAGCTCCCATACCCTTGTAATACATAAACCAACATTCATTGGATAGTTAATCCAAATTATTGTAATCCGTGCACCCATATTCAATGGAAAGTTAATCAAGGAGAATTCATGCACCAATATTCACTGGAAAGTTAATGACGGAGAAGTCAAAGGGACATATATGCATTTGCACACAATGTAATGATAGAATAATTTTTGTTTTCCTTTAATATTAATAATTACAATTTAGAATCACAAATGCTAACACCACCTCCCCCTTGTGATCTTAACCATTAGAGACTCCAAATTTTTATTTTTATTAGATGAGGTGTGTAACTAAACATATTCAATTTGAAATTTTGAATAATAGATTCAAGTAAGAAGGTGAAGATGATTTTTATAGATTAGTTAAAGCTAGGATGAAGAAAGTAAATTTTTTTTTTTTTTGTTGCATTAAGATTACGAGTGAAATGAATGAAATGTTATGAGGCCAATGTCCAAATAATAAATGCAAACTTTGAGAGGGTCTAGTTTAATGGGTAACTTGACACTTAGGAATGCCGCAAAGGTTTCTAGCATGAAATATAGGATAAGGATGATCTGTGCCTTAGAAGTGGTCCATTGTGCATGAACCACTATTTTTTCTCTTTTTTTCACCTTTCCTCTTTTGTATTAAGTAGTCTATCAGTTTCAATAAAATTGGTGGACACCACCTTTAAGTGAAATTGACAAGTCCTCAGCTAACTCGAAAAAAAGCAAGGTGTTGGGACCAGATGACATGCCTTGTGATGGTCAGTGTCATAAAAAAGGAAGGATCAATGTGCTTATTTTGTTTGCTTTGCAAATATGTCAGTAAAGAACATTTAATGTCTCATGCTAGGAATGTTGAGTTAAGCCCATTTTATCAGACAAAAAACTGCTAAACCATCATTGACAATACAAAAAGAAAAACAGAAACTGTGGGTACTAGACCCCAAAGATTTTTGTTCTTAACAATTAGGCCATCCCAAACCATAAATATGCTGTGCCCATTCCAAATTACTTCATGATGTGTATAAGATGATGCAGGTATAGATCCAATGCTTCTCGAGGAAGATAAAATGCAGGCTTAACTTGTATGTCCTTAACCAATGAGGCTTTTGGTTTTCTGGTCTAAAACGAAATATGAAGGAATTTAGCAGCTACCCGTTGCATTGTGATTTTTATAGTCAACAAAATTCAAAAGTTTATTATAGAACATGGTATATGATAAGGGTCCTATTATGTTGTTTCAACATCAAACAATAAATCTGATCTCTATTTTTGTAACTTCGATTTTATCATTCAGAATTGAAGAGCAAGGAAATGACATGCTACTGGAAGTTCACGAAGCAGAGTGGAATTCATCACATCAACCATATCAACTGCTTACAGGGTTAGCTCTTCTAAACACGTACTGCTGCTTCCATTTCAGTGAACATAAAATGTATGGAAGTAAGTTTTAGGAGTGTGCATGTTCATGTAAATTACTTTATGCAAATTACCATAATGAAAGTACAGAAAGAGTCAAGATTCCAACTAATTCCTTCTGATGCTCCAGGCTTAGAATTTGTATTCCCTCTTGGCCTTCATTAGCATAATTTTCAGACATTGGAGTTTGAAATTAAAGTGAAACATCTTCTGCCTACCATTCTAGAGTTCACATGCTTTTAGATGGGTCCTTGTTTGGTAGACCATTATTCATCCACTGGTCACAAGAAAAATTGAAAATGACTTTGTGTTACCTTCTGGCCTTAGCCTATTTTGCAGACGTTGGAGCTTTAAATTAAAGTAGAACTTCTACCTATCTTTTTAGAGTTTAGTCTTAGATGGGTCCTTAATTATTCATATTATCCATGGTTGGTAAACCTTTTTTTTCATCCACTGAGCACAAGAAAAGTTGGTGAAAATTTGCACTGGGGTAAGGTCTTTGGTTAGAGTCATGAGTTTCTCAGAGATTGAATGTGTGTGGAGTGGACGTCAGAGCTTTTTTAACCAAAAAATTTAGTTCCTCATATCCCAATAAAATAAGGTTTTGATACACCAAACTTTGCCCCATTTGAAAACATATTTGAAAAACATGATTTTGTATAAAGTAACTTAATAAAATTCGAGTACTAGAAATCTCATTTTTTTAATTTCTTTAAAAAGCATACATTTTATATTAAAATTAAACTTTTTAATTAAATATATTTTTTGAAAATCATTTGAAAACACGGTTGCTGTGCTCACTTATAATCTCCCCTTCATTTTGAAAACACGTTTTGCTTTGGTCACTTTTAATCTCCCCTTCTTTTGTGGGGTATATACATTTATATGCCCCTTTATCTGATGATATAAAATTAAAAGTAGGCTAAAAAGGGGGATGTATCTTAATTATAAAAAAAACTTGTAGACAGGGCCTTTCAAAGCGAATCCACTTTTATATCTACCCCTGCCCCAACACACGTGCAATACTAATGAAGACTGCATAAATATATAGAAACCTGTGTTAGGAGTCACATGCACGTACAGCACCACTTGTTTGTCATCATCACCACCACCTCTTTTTAAAGAAAGCATAGCAAGCCAAGCAGAAAGAGTTGGTGGAGACCATATCTGCCAGGAAACACAGGTTTGACTAATCCATGCATAACTTTATCCCACTTCACAAATTCCCATACAATGTACCCACTAGGATTAAACTAAACATCTTCACACACATCCACATACAATAAACACACATATATGGATAAATTGATCTGTTCTGAGGGAGACAATATCAACACTAAACAGTCATAAAAAACATGCAAACAACACTATCCTCAAAGCAATCAAACAAAACAAACAGACACAACAGGTTACATGATAACACAGCTCTGGGTATTCTCATCATTGAACATATGTGAGGCATAATCAGCACCATCGTTTTGCTGTGGCTGATAATAGTAGCCATTCATGTAAGGGCTACTGGTATAGTTATTCTGGGTACTGCTATAATAAGGGTAGTAGCCTGTGTAGGGTGGAATCAGAGGGGACCTATTCTGGTACACCATCTGAGGCTGCTGCATGTACCTGTTGTTGTTCATCATCATCATCATCTGTGATGGATGGCCCTGATTTTGGTGGAACCCACCACCACCACCAACACCCATGTGGTGGTTCATCATCATTGGTGCAGCTGCAGCTGCTGATGGATGGTTGAGATGGAACCCATTGTTGGGCTGCTGGAGCTGATGGGCCTGGAGCCCAGCAAACCCATTCCCACCTCCTCCCATCAGGCCCATCCCACCAAGCCCAAGGCCCATCATTTCACCACCCCCACCACCACCACCCTTCTTTGCCTCCCCAACCCCTCCATTAGAGTTCCCACCACCACCACCACACACATTACCCTTCTGAGGACCCTTCAATCCTGCGCTGTTCTGATTAGGGTTAGGGTTTCCACAACTGCCACCGCCCTTCTTTCCTCCCACATTGCCATTTCCGCCTCCACCGCCACCGCCAACATTGTTTTTCTTAGTAAGGAGGTTCAGTTGGTTCATTTTCTGATTGAGGAAGCCGAGCTCGTCTTCGAAGTCACCGTCATCGCCGTCATCGGAATCATCTTCATCGGACTCCAAGGAGGGGAACTTGTGCTGGTTCTTGAAGGCTTGCAAGCCTTTCATCAACCCCTGCTGCTTCTGTTGCTGTTGCTGTTGTTGCTGTTGCTGCTGCTGCTGTTGGGATGGTTGGGGTTTGGTTGGGGTGTTGTTTTTGTTCTTCTTGTTCTTTTCATCCTTGTTGGGTGTTGTTTGGTTCTGTTGTTGGGCTTTGTTTTGATTGGGCTGCTGCTGCTTTTGAGGCCACAGCTCGGCATGCTTGCCTGACTTGACTAGCTTCTTTATGAGTGTTGCAGAGTCAACACTCCCTAAGACTGTCACCTTCTGCTGCTCTGCATCTATGTTGACTGTATAAACCCCTGAAAGTAGCACAAGCAACCAAAATATATTATACATTTTAAAAACCTGTATTTAAAAAATTGACATGTAGCAGAAATGGCAAGCTTTCATGTTTTTCCACACTGGTCTGGTGCATCTGATTTTTCTCCTTCTGTATATCTTTTGTTTCACTGAAGAAGTAAAAAATATTTCTACAGATATTGCTATAGTTACTGCTCTTTCATCTCAGTCTGACAGCAGGACATCTACTCTTCATTGGGGGGGGGGGGGGGGGGGGGTTCTAATTTTTTTCAATGGTGAATACTGAATAAGGGGGAATACTGAATAAGGATTAACAGGGTGGGTTTCCATATTTTTACTACTGTTTCTGTAGGGATCAATTTTTTTCAGCGGTGCTGGAGATCACTGAAACTCTGGTGGGTTATCCAGGGTATTTTATCACAGGGAACCTAAAAAACATTAAAAATGTGCATTTAGAGCTACAAAGAGATGAAACCTTCAAGTGGGTGTTCATGATTTACAAAATATGTGACCCAGAAAAACATAAGATCAAAATCTCTCACTAGAGTGTTCGTGCAATGTTGGAAAAAAAGAAACATTTAGGAGGGGCTGAAAGACAGCATTTCTTCAATTCCCCACCAAAAAAATAACTCACATTCAGATAAAATGTAAATCTTCATTTACCGAGATAACTCATCAAAAGTGAAAAATTTTACCAAAATTTCAGGACAAAAGAAAAGAGACCAAAGCACCTTCAATTTTCTGGAGAAGCTTCTTCACTTTTTGCTTACACCCATCACAGTGTATGTTCACCTTGAGAACAAATGTCTGATAGGAAAAACAAAAAAGACTTATTTTTCTCTGCATAAAGACGACACCCAAAACAACAAAAAAAAAAAAAAAAGAAAGAAAGAAAAACCTGGATCTTGAGGAGCTTAAAGTCTTCATCTTTAGTCATGTCTGTTAGCCCCTGTTGAATGTGTAGTAGTAGTAGACACTATATAAGTCAGTGAGAGAGGATGAGAGGGGCAAAAGAGCTGCAAAGGGCTTTTAAGGAGATTGAAAGGCTTGCATGAGAGGCTTCATTAGAGATTCCTCTCAACCAAACCAAACCCAACCCACATGTCTCTCTCTCCCTCTCTCTCCCTTCTTTAATAACATACAAGTTCACAGAGCCTGCCAGTGAAAAGCCATCCAACGGCCAGAACAAAGTCTCATACAGTAGGAACACATGTTTTACAAAGGCTGATGACTGTTATATATATACATACAAACATCCATTCACACATATGATGTGATTTGACATTATACATTTTTATATACTATGATGTGTTTGTGTATGAGGGGGAACAGGAACTGCTTATACGGCTGTTGTGAAGCCCACCACATTCATTTGGGGGATTAAATTCTTATCCTCACCTGGAGGTGAACGTATGGGACGCGAGTAGCCGTTGATGAGAGGAGAAAGAGAGATTGAATTTATCGCGACGAGATGATACGATCGCTTTGACTCGGGGAGACCGTTTTGAAGGGGAGGTGGAGCACGAGAGAGAGAGTTGGCCTCGCTTTGCGAGAAAGCTTTTGTTTCTATTGTCCTCCTGTTGGGTTTAACGTTCACTCCTATTGTTTTTACTTTTTACCGTTGACTGACGCACTTTTGACTGACTGTAGACGGTGGTAGATGGTGTGGTAATAAAACTTTGGTTTTTTTTATTTATAAGTTCTGATTTATTATTCACTTCTTCTCGTTTATATTATAGTTTAAGTCTTTATATTTGAATTATATATTTTTTTTAGTCGCTTCAAAGATTAAATAATAAAATCAAACAATTTAGTGATAAGTTCCTCTCAGATATTAATGAGGAACATACCCTTAATTATAAAGATTTAAACTGTAATATGAAAAATGAATGATCGATCACTAAATAATATAGTTTATATTTTATAAGAACTAAAAAATAAAAATCTCTAAAACTTTTGGTCGTCGGTGCCATTTGGATGTGATTTTGTTTTTTTATAAAAAAAATGAATATTTTAAACGTGTTTTTAAACTGTTTTTGTTTAATTAAAAATATATTTCAATCATTAACATAAAACATATGTTTTCTTAAATTTTTAAAATGAGCTTTCTATGAAATTATATTTAATTAAGCTATTTTATATCAAATCAATTTTTTAATAGGTTTCTAAACAACTTATGTGGAAGTATGGAAATCTTGAGAAATATTTTTTTGGTAACATTGAATTTCTTTTTGAATATTTGTTCCACAAATTTCGCGCTTTATATAAAGATGTTTTTTAATTTTTTCAATAGCTGTTACACACAGTTCTACTTATAATCTTGCACATGCTCTGTATGTTAGTGTATCTCGTTAAACAAAACATTTTTTTTTATTTTTTTTCGTTCATACAATTTTAAAAAATATGTTTTGTGTAAGTATATATTTTACATGAAATATACATCTTTAAGAAAATACAAACATGTGAGGATTTCATGTATGATTGTAACTAGGGATGTGTGGAGTTACAACCTTATGGATAATCTTTCTTGAAGTTTAAATTTATATATTATTGGGAGACCAAAAAAAAAAATCTAATATATATAAATTGAACTCATCAATATTTGACTACACAAATTCGATTCAATTTGTGGATTTAATAATTCAATTTTGAATTCAATTTGGTAAAAAAAATTTTATTAAATTGTAAAGATAATTCTCTTCTACAGTGAAATATCTCTTTTATATCTTTTTTGCTTTATTTGTTTCTTGTAATTTAGGTATAGTTCTTCTAATACAAGAGTATATCTATCATTTATCTCAAAAAAATAAAAAAGATAATTCAGTTATCAAAGTCAAATCAAATAGACTAAAGACCCATTTAGTATACATTCTCACTTTCAAAATACGGTTGAAACCTTCTATTATTATGTTTATTCCTTGATATTTAAAATCAATTTTTTTTATTTATGAAATTTATCATAACTAAAGAATTCTCATTTTAGGTAAATTATCTAAAATTATTACAACCATTTTTTTTATTAGTTAAGTATTAAAACTCGAACTCATGATCTCATAGTTATAAATTCTCTTATCAATCATTAAGGTCCCGTTTAGTTGTACGTTTAAAATAGTTTTTATTTTTTAAAAGTTGAAAAGCTAAAATTTGTGCAGCTAAATAAGATAGTTTTATTTAAAATAAAAAATTAGATTTTTTTTTTATTTTTCTCTCAAAATTCATGGCATAGTACAGAACCCTGAATAACAAAATGTAGCTAATTATTAAAAAAAAGATAAAAATAAAAATAGACGAGGTGAGAATATCAAATCCTCGGTGGTAGCTTTTCAGAGAAGCGAAGCACGCAAAAGCACGCCGAGTTTTTATTTATTTAATATATATATATATATTCACAATCATCATTACTCTCTGCAAAGCAGCAGACCATGCCGCGTTTCAATTACAATTTTATCTCTCTGAACACCAGGACTCCCTCCCCCCAAATTACCCCCCACATGTACTGTTTATTACAATGATGCCATCCTTATTTAGGATATCTATGTTTGCGCGTTTGTTTGTCGTCTCTCGCAATTGGAATAGCAGTGTGTATAAGGTTGTCCCCACCTCACCAAAGTTATTAGTTGCTGTTTGGTGGGGATTATTATTATTATTATTTTTTGTTATTATTATTACGCTGACCCTACTTATGTCATCCCATAAATTTCAGCCAAGGTCCATTTCATCATTTACTGAACTGTTTCCAAGTGAAATAAGTACTCTATCCCTGGTAGTTTTAACTTTTAACAAGGTAAAACGATCACTCTGGATTGTGATATGATTTTGTTTTAATGATGTTTTGTTTTTACAAAAAAATCATATTTAATCTATACTTGTTCGATCCAGCAATACCAGTTTAGAAAAAAAAAATAGCAAAAAAACGATAGGCGTACGCCTTTAATTTTATTGAAAAGAAAGGGGTTGTTCAAAACATAAACACTTATAAAAACACTCATCAGAGATAGAGGTAGAAGAGGTATCTACTCTGTTTTCTGGTAAAACAACAGGAGACAAAAATAACTACTCTTCCACAGATAATTTATCCTCTACAAAATTCACTTTCTTGGCCCCCACACAAAAGGTATCACTGGATTTGAAAAAAAACACAATCGACTCCCAGACATTCTCCTTTTAGACAGGATTTAGACATATGATGTTGTTTTCAAAAATTCTTTTAAATGATAAAAAAAAAAAAACTATTCTTCAAGTCCTTTTGGAACAAAGCCTATGGTGTTTAAAAGCATTTACTTTAAAGCATGTTGCACTTAGGTAGTGTTAGATAGCGGGATTATAAAACTGATTTTTTACAAATGTTCGGTTTAAAATTGATTATGTAGGAAGCTACCTCCCCTAACTTTCTCCAATTACAGTTTTTGAACACTATTTGCTTGAAATCTGTTTGCAGGAAGCTACGATTGCAAAACTGTTTAGTTGCACGCTTACAGAAACAACTTCTTGTAAACACAAAAGCTATTCAATCATAGAACCAAACGTTATCTTAGTCCTAAAAATGGCTCACAAAATGGAGATGAGCCCCTTTCAGATATACGGATGTCACATGGAGGGTGGATTGTACTATTTTCACTGGCCGGATTCAAGTCCTACAGAAATCGATATATTTATATTCTTATTATTACACAAATAGTCAATTTTATTTTTTATTCTGTAATTATTATTTTTGTCTTTATGATATTTTTATCCTAGGGTGGAACATAAGCAGAGAATATGGAGGAATACGGGAGAATAGCAAAAATTGAAAACATCTCATTAAATACAAAATAAGTGCATTCATTCATTCATTCAGAAGCCTTAACACTCAAAGATACGGAAAATGGTACAGAAGGGAGACACCACTAAAGAAATAGTGCTTTTACACTCAGTTTTTTTTACAGTTTAATTTACGGTTTTATATAGCTCATTAAAGATTCAGTGAAGCACATACCTCGTTAGATGATGTATATATCTCACTAAATTTTTTCTTACACTTACTAATAATGGGTTCACTCAACTCGAAATAGATCGATATACACTTTTTATTAAAGCATATACTTCATTAGGTGATGTTTATTATTTTTTAAAAAATAAAAACATGTGTAGTCTAAGTTTTGATTGGTAAAAATGATGGAGTCTAACGTTTTCCCTAAAGAAATATTTGTTCAAATGGTACTGTGAGTTGTTCAATAAAAATTGCCAAATAAACTAAAATATTATATTGTTAATAGCTGATTATTGGAATGCAATTAAACTAACATGAGAAAAACACGTGCATGTTGTAAACACACCCCATACTGATGATTTATTATCTTTTTGGATACATGTTTTGGTTATAAAATGAAAAATAATAATAATAATAATGAAAAGAGTACTAATGCATGACCTTTGCTCATGAATTTTTTTTTTTTTTTTGGTTAGTTTTAAAGAACAATAATCAACCTTGTTTGATAGAGTGTCATTCATGCTCAATGTGTTTTGTTTTGTTAGCACTTCATTCTATTTTCATGCATTAAGTTCACTTGAATGGGCAAATGGTATATCCTCAACGCACGAATACATATAAATAAATACATATATAATCAACAACAAATACTTCTGCTTGTCTCATTTCACCAAAATTAATGGTTGATGTTTTGGTGGGGATGGCAATTCAAAGTGTCCTCTTTGTGTTTTGTGGGGGCATCTGTTTTAAGTTATTTATTATCATGATTATGGTGACCCTACTTTTGTTTGGCATTCCATAAATTGGAGCCTAGGTGTCCATTTCATTTACTGAACTGTCTCCAGGTTTCTAAAAAAAATATACCCTTTTTAGATGGTTTTTACCAAAGTAAAAAGTTACATGATATGTATTTTTTAATTAATGATGTATGAGTATGATTATAAAGGATATATCAAAAGTTATTATAGTGTTTGATGTTTACAATCATTTGCATGTGTATACAGGTATTGTGTTAGCTTGAAAATCTCCACAACGAGGATGATGACATTTGTAAAGAATAAATTAATATAATTATATTAAAATAAGTAGAAATAAGTTGATATTGGTGTTTCATACCTGACTGAAATTGTGTTATGCCACCAATTTATTCAACTAGTATAAAGGGTGTCCACATATCAAATCATATGTCATCACTTATTATAAATCAGGGTGTTCACATGTCACATACTTTTTCACTTTTCATAATTCATTATTCACATCTTATTTGTATTTTACTTACAACTTATCTATATTCAATTAAACAACAAAAATTTCATTTATAACGTTTTCTGGCAAGAATCATTAAAAACACAATCAAGCATAAATGATGTACTTTATCCATACTTAGAGGTGTAAAATGGATCGTGTTGAGCCGAATCGACCCTTTAAGGAACTGGTCAACGGGCTACTAGGCCAGGCAAACGAGCTGCCACATGATAGCAAGCTGGCCCACCATTATTTTAATATTTTAGTATTTTTAAAGTTAACCCTAAACCCACATCGTTAAAAAAATAAAAACAGTTTTCATGCACTGTTGCAGTACGAGGAAACCCACCTCGAGGTCGGCATTCCTTCTGACGATTGTGATGAGTTATGGTCGCCCGAAGGTCCAGCGAACTAGAGTCAGAGGGACGCCCCCTGTCATGCGTTCGACTGAGGGTTTGCCGTTTGTAGTAACCCAGGTCGACAACCACTCGGACGACAGTGTTGAAGTATGGTCGTCTCAGGGTGGGTTTCCTCTTATTGCAACCATGCATGAAAACTATTTTTATTTTTTTAACGGGGTGGGTTTCTTGTAAAATAGGGTGCATATATCGACCCCTCTAATATTATACACACAAAATATGTCTTTACCATGCTCACTAATGTACAATGTCAAAATTGACCAACATATTGTAGGGGGAGTGCTGCTACACTCAGTTTTTTTCTCAGTCCAAAACACAAACCTATATACCTCGTTACAGATTCAATGAAGCATATATTTCTGTAGATGATGTATATACTGTACTAAATTTTTTCATACACTGACTAAAAATAGATTCATTCAACTTGAAATAGAGCGATATGCATTTTTTATTAAAGCATATACCTCATTAGATGATGATTACTATTTTAAAAAAATTAAAAACATATGAGATCTGAGTTTTGGTTGATGAATGTGACTGAGAGTATCATTTTCCATTGTAGGGGTGGCCCAATATGGCCCATATTCCTTTAACACACAGTCTCGTCAACTCATCCCGCGTAATGTTACGTACAGTTCATTTTTTAGTCTTAATTTTAATTTATATGTTTTTTTAAATTTTTATAAATACCATATTCATCTAATAATGTACATGTTTTTATAAAAAAAATGAAACATATATTCTAATGAATTGCATGGATGCATTTATAAAAAGAGTTTTTTAGTTTTCAGTCCCTGTAAACATACCTATTTAAGAATCGATCCCTCACTTCTTCATATTTTGGTTTTAATCCCTAGATTTAAAGGATATGTTCCTTTTTAGTCCCTCTTAGGGACTAAAAACAAAACCAAATAATTTAGAGATAGGTCCCTCCCAGGGACTAAAAAAGAACATATCCTTTAAATCTGGGGACTAAAACCAAAATATGAAGAATTGATGGATCGATCATTAAATCCTATGGTTTATGGGGACTTAAAAATAAAAATCCCTTGTAAAAAATGTAAAAAAAAATTATCGAAGCATATATCTCATTTATGTAAATATATGCTCTGATGATTTTTTTTATCGACGCATATAGAATTATAATTGAAGCTAAAAAAAAAAACACTGTATAACAACACTCAATTTCTTAACGTGTTGTGTCTCGTGTCACCCCGGGCTGACACAATTTCTGAGCCCCCGTTTGGAACGAGGATAGGCTTTATTCTTGAGTATAAATTTATCCAAACATAAGTAAGTATAAATAATGATAAAATGATTTTGTGTTTGATTGTATTTTGAATTATTCTCATTGGTAAACATAAGAATAAATGCTTTGTTGTTTAGATAAAATGTGAATAAAGTATGAATAAGAATTTATAAAAGGTAAAAAAATACTAATAGTTGATTTGACATGTGATTTATAAAAGATGATAACAGTTAATTTGACAGTGAGATCACATATTCGTTGAGTGGAATAACTTATGGTAACTTTAATTGTATGAGTTGGTTGAAATCCATATAACACTTTATATCAGTTTATTTTAACATACTTTATCAAAAATTATTTAGGATAAAGAAACACTTTTTATCCTTTATATGAAGTCATCGGGTGCTTAACGTGTTGATTATTTTAAAATATTTTATCCCGGGAATCGGCTACCCAACGCATCAGCACTAATGTCGAGGAAACAACACTTCCATCAAATGTCGTTTTCGCTGACGACAAAATAATTTAAAAAAAAAAAATTCAAATAACCCCTTTTAAAACCATTTAAATTCCACTCAATCTATTATTTTTTCTAAAATTCATATAACCTCTTGAAAACACATTATGAAAATCGAAACCCTTGAAAACGCATTATGTAAATTGAAATAACTCCCTATGTTAAATTTTCATTATTAATCAGATTACGATTATTCTACAAATATTTTATTTGATTAACTTCAGTTGAAAACATAATATATTAAAAACCCCTTACAATATGTTAAAAATGTAAAAAAAACACCTTTGTAAATAAAGATTTTAGGTTTTTACATTTTTAATAAATTGTAAATTTTTTTTAATGCATTATGTTTTTAGTTAGGATCAACAAAATAGAATATTCGCATAATATTTCTCATTTGTTAAAATTTTAATTAAAAAAAGGGTTTTTTATTTTTAAATCCCCACAAACTATAGAATGAATTTAGTGATCCATCATTCATTTCTTCATATTTTGGTTTTAGTCTCTAGATTTAAGGGATATGTTTTTTTTAGTCCCTCCCAAAAACTAAAAAAAAAATTAAATAATTTAGGGATAAGTCCTTTCCAAGGACTAAAAAAAAACATATCTTTTAAATCTAGGGACTCAAACCAAAATAAAAAGAAGTGAGGGATCGATCACTAAATCTCATAGTTCGTGAGGACTTAAAAATAAAAAATCCTTAAAAAAATTATTTAAATTTTCATGTGTTTTTAAATAGTTATATAGATACACGATAATATAGATTGGAGGCAATTTATACAGGGGTTATTTGAATTTTTCCCATAAAGAAAACTCTATCTGACTCTCCAAAACCCACCAACGCCAAACACTTTCACCACTCTTTCGCTCCTCAGAAACTATAATGAAGCGGCGTCTCTGTCACTCCTTTTCGATCCACCTGATCTGCATTGCTGTGTTGTTCCTCCTCCTTGGGGGCTCACGCTGCTCCGCGGAGGACGGTAGTGGGCGGGACAAAGTGGAGGACGAGCCGAGTCGGTTCCGGTACGAGACGGGCGGGCTGAGCAGGTTAAGCTTTCCGAAGGGGTTCGTGTTCGGCACCGCCACCTCGGCTTACCAGGTCGAAGGGGCGGCCAGCGAGGACGGCAAGGGTCCCAGCTAAGCCTGTCAATTATCCGAAAAAATATCCGTATCCGATCCGAATCCGTATTCGAAAATGCAGAAAATATCCGATATCCGAAAATCCGTATCCGTATCCGAACCAGATAATCCATATCTCAAAATTTTCGGATCGGATCGGATATATTCGTATATCCGATCCGAAAAATATCCGTATTCGAACTGTTATTTTATTTATATATGTTAGAATTAGTTTCAACCCTTAGATAAAAATCTAATGGCTCATGATCTAGGACAAAACACAAACCTATTTAACCATGTTGAATACTTATTTAACTATATTAAGATTTGTGTTTTTATGTCTTTAGTTGATACCTATTTAACCATGTTAGGACTTAAGATTTTATAAAAAAATTATATTTTAATCTGGTTCGGATATTTCGGATTTTATCCGAATCCGTATCCGGATTTTCGGATCGGATACGGATATGGGTTTTGGAATATCCGTCGGATATCGGATACGGATATTTTTTCGGATATCCAATTCGGATACGGATATGGATATGGGCCTATCCGATCCGTATCCGTCCGATTGACAGGCTTATCCCAGCGTCTGGGACGTCTTCGTTCGTAGGCCCGGTAACATTCAATCTCCGCCGTTCATTCCATGTTCCCCTTTCTTCATTTGGTCCTTTTCACCGTTCAATTTGCAGTAAATGCAGTCCCTTTTCCCCCGTTTCCCTGTCAATTTGAATCTAATAAGTCCACGAATGTTTTGATTTTTTGAAAAATATTATATCTCATTCAATAAAATATATATTTTTATAAAAAAATAAAAAATGTATTTTAATAAATTATGTGAAATTATTTATAGAAAATGTGAAAAATTATTAACGAGACATATGTCTAATTAATGTAAGTGTATGACGTTAATGAGATATTTGAAACTGGAATTAGGGCTGAAAAAAAGATTACGTAGAACATCACTTATTCGATATTAATTTTTGGATTTGCATTTCTTTTATATGTGTGTGTTTGTGTGTTATCTCATAATGTATGTATTGTATTGCATATATAACTCTTAGACACTTGTATATAAAGGGGATTAAATCCTAAGTGGAATACAGGGATTCCCATTATTTTATTCTCTCATTCTAACAAGAGTCCTACTACACAGGCCCATTATATATGCCTCACTCATAAGCCCCATTAGGTGTCAACATACCATTGGTTTCTTGGTTGACTTTTACAAAAGGGTAAAAAAGCAAAATACAAAACTACCCCTAATTAAAAATATATGGTTTCAACATCAAAACCCTCTTTTTTCGATTACGGTTTCGTCTTCCCCATCCATCTCGTGAGCCAAATTTAGATTTTCAAATTCTCTGGAGTTTCTAAAAACAAAAATCACAAACCAAATCACACCAACAATCTCTTCCCATTTTGTCTAAAACAACCAAAAAGACCTCAAATCTGTTTGCAGCTTCATTTTTAACAATTTTTTGAACATTTTCTTCATCTGATTGTTAATCCCCTGCCAAAATGGGTACTCAGCGTTTTTTTTTTCCAGATGCTTTTGTTGTTTTAAACGATCATTCGAATCCAAAAAAATCATAGAAAATTTATTTCCGATTGTTATATTAGTTTTTTCTATGATATGTGAAAATAATTTATGAATGATGTGAAGAACTATATGAATCTGTTGTTATTGAAAATTTTTAGTAGCTCCCCAAATTTATTTTAGTTAAAAATGCTTTATAATGTATAAATTGCTGCTGAATTTGAATCTGATGCACCTATTGAAAGAATGTAACCGACTTTTTTTTATTATGTTTATTGTGTGTATTTGAATGTTGCAGGTGTGATTGTGACATGATGTATGTGAAATCATTAACTTGTTGTATATGTAACTGATTAATTGAAATATGTAACTTGTTTTTTTGATTATATGCATTTCCTTGTTTGTTTGATGTAAACTGACAATGGGTGAATGTAATTGTCTTTTGATTAAAGTAACTTGTTTTTTGTTGTTTGAAACTTTCAATTTAAAAAATGCAATCAACTTGATAGTCAAATATAACTAACTTTTTAACAATGTAACTAGCAATTTTAAAATGTAACTGAATTATGGTAAATGTAACCTAGTCTCTCGAAGAACACATTACAGAACCTTCTAGAAATCAACAAAAGGGTTACAAAACATGTCACTGAAAAAAAAATGCTAAGGAAAATAAAGGAATCACAAAGCAGCAGATCCAATAGTTTCACCAACATCTTGCACATTGCAATTTTCAAAAATCTTCACTTGCTTTCTCTTTGGCTTAAAAACCTTAGATGCCTTCCTTTTCAATGGTAGCTCCCCTTCACTTTTACCCTTGATTGGAGAGTGAATAATTCAATCTCACAATGATTCTTCGCCAACAACTACAGTTAGGAATTTATGTCAAAAAGTTGATCAGAGATGCATGCAAGAAATGTAACTGATTTTCAAATGTTGCTCAAGCCAATGCCAATATAACATCAGCACTCTAAAAAGTTCTCCAGAAAACAATTTTAACATAAAAAACAACAGATTCAGATAACATTAAATATGAAATCCAATAAGAAAAATGAAAACACATGAAAAAGCAAACAATAACAATGTTACATCTAAATCAACTGACATTATAAATTGATTAATTGTTGTTTCAGATCAGATCAGATGCTGAAAGTCCTCCAACAAATAAATCAAAGGTTCAAAAATAGGAAAAAAAATCTTCCGATCTGCTTCTCTGTGTTCTTATAAAAAATTATAGTGTTGAAATTTTTTTTATCGGTGATGATGGACGATTAACAATTCAATTGTCATAACAAAAAAAAAAAAACAGTAATTAAAACTTGATTACTTTTTCCACATAAGGAAATTCTAACCGACCATTAAATGTGAAGAGTGGTTATCGAAAACAGTTTCAAGGGTATATTCGGTATTGCCACCTCGTATGGCTTACATGAGAATTAAATAATTTCCCTTCTAAATAGGGCTTGTGAATCATTTCCCTTCTAAAAATATTGAATAATTGAGATGTCTAATTATGGATATTAGAGATATGAGAATTATAATCGAGATTATTGGGTTTATGCATTTTTCATACACTAGCTAATATATGTATTTGCACCAAGTATTTGGATAATTTCTGATTTTTCATATTGACATAAATTTTTTTAGATAATTGACATGCTTAATATAAAAGTTCATGGGTGCTCTGACGATTAAAACAATTATTCTTCCAGTGGAGAGCAATATCTTTTTTTCAAAAAATTTCATAATTTAAAAATTGACCAATTTGAACTGATTTAGATTTAGGCTATTACTAAAAGTAACATCACCAATGTTTTTTTTTTTTTTTTTTGGTGGGTAAAAAAGAATTCATTCATTCATTTTTTCACATCAAGAATTCATTCATTCATTTTTTTCACATCACCAATGTTAAAAAGTGATAAATTGAGCTATTCTCTTATCATTTACCTAATCTTAAAATTAAGGCATAGAATTAAATAAATTTTGGTTCACTGGAATAGGATATTAATAAAAAGCACTAAGTGATAAATTTCTTTTGTTCTATTAGAATAAAAAAATCTTCTTGTCGTTCCTTATTTTGTATTATATCTGAAACAGGAGCTATTTTGAATAATGACACTGGAAAAGTCGCGGCGGATGAGTATCATCGATACAAAGTACCTATTTTTTAAAAAATATATATATGTTTTTTTTTTATCTATTTATGTTTTTGATGTTATTAATGTTCTCCCTTCTTTTTTTTTGTTTTTTATTTTTATTTTTTTATATGCAGGAAGATGTGGATATTATGGCCAAGATGAACTTTGATGCTTACCGCTTCTCAATCTCATGGTCACGGATTTTCCCAAGTAAATAATATATTTAAGGAATGTTTAAACAAAATTATTTGCTTTGCTTTACTTTTTTTTATTTATTGAGAATTTACAATATGTTATGTAGATGGGGTTGGAGAAATCAATTGGGAAGGGGTGGCTTATTATGATAGGTTGATCAATTATTTGTTGAAGAAAGGTAAATGAGAGAACCAAATTATTTTAGTAGTTTCTACTGCTACTACTGTTGGATTAATTGTTATTGTGAGATAATTGTTTGCAATCAGTAATTATAATATTAGTTATTTAATGACACTAGTTACTTTTTTTCTCAATTGAAAATGACTCTGATTCATGTTTAATTTGGATTTGATTTGATACATGTATTCGGGGTGATGACATCAGGCATAACTCCATATGTGAATTTGCACCACTATGACACCCCGGAAGCTCTCGAAAAGCAATTCAAAGGTTTCCTGAGCAGACAAATTGTGTGAGTATTGTGTTTCAAATATAAAATAATCTCTCTTTCACTCTGTCCGACCCTAGGCCTTCGCAAATGCCAAATGCATCTATTCATGTTAGAATCTAAGACATCTCACAGCAGTTTCTGTACAAGTGTTCGTGAATTCCATTCAATGAATCTTCTTCTTCTTCTTCTTCTTCTTCATTTCTAGGGATGCATATGTGAATTTCGCAGACTTTTGTTTCAAGATTTTCGGTGATCGAGTGAAAAATTGGATGACGTTCAATGAGCCAGGGATTGTGGCCCTTTATGGATACGACCCCGGAACCGCAGCCCCGGGGAGGTGTTCTCATCCATATGGTAATTGCAGAGAGGGAGACTCCACTAGGGAGCCTTATATTGTTGCACACAATTTCATTTTATGTCATGCAGCCGCGGTCCAACGATATCGCAAGAGGTATCAAGTAAGACACACGATCATTTTTGCAATCATTTCTACAGTTCCAACACTTTTGAATTGAATGTCTAGAGTGCATACTCTATTAATAGAGTATATATTCTATTAGAGATTTCATATACAAAATTAGGATTACAGAAATGACTATATGAAAGCACCCATTGTTCTCCAGGCAACCCAAAAAGGGAGGATTGGCATTATTTTGGACTTCAGTTGGTATGAACCACTCACTGACTCTGTCGCTGATCGACAAGCCGCTCAAAGATCGAGAGATTTTGAATTCGGATGGTAACATATATACTAATTAGTTACTACAACTCTTTCAGATAACATGATTTACACCGGAAAAAAAAAAAAAAAAACAGAGTAACTTCTTAAACTTTTGTTCCAAATATAGGTTCCTGCATCCCATTGTGTATGGAGAATATCCTAAATCCATGCAAGAGTTGGTTGGGGAGAGGCTACCAATGTTTTCTGCAGGCGAAATCGACATGGTGAAAGGCTCCATGGATTTCGTGGGCATCAATCATTACACCAGCCAATACGCATACGCTCGTAAGGCACCTCTTCCCAAGTCCAGGGACTACTTGATGGACAGGAATGCTGGATTCACTAGTAAGTAATTGGAACATCTGAAGCTGATAATATATAGATCTGCTATTCCAGTTCTAACTTTTTGTTATTGATATGGCAGCCATGCGCAATGGCGTGCCTATTGGACCAAGGGTAATTAATCGATACTTAGCATAACCAATATTTTAATTTAAGCTATGATTTCTTGCATCAATATTGAATGAATCCTACATTCCTAATGCAGGCACACTCAAATTGGTTGTATATTGTACCATGGGGGATTTACAAAGTTGTGACATATGTGAAGGAGCACTATGGGAACCCCACCATTATCATATCTGAAAATGGTTCAAGATTGTTGTGATACATTAGTCTTTTTTATGCATTACAACATATCTGATCAAAACTATTATAATCTCACATGTTAACAAGACTGACCAAACCTGATTAGATCATACACAAATTTCAGATTGACTGATATGAAACTTGTATTCCTACCAGGCATGGATGATCCAGGGAATGGAACTTTTCCACAGGCCCTGCACGATACCAAGAGGATTCATTATTTCAAATCCTATTTGCCCCAACTCAAGAAGGCGATCGATGAGGGATGTAATGTGATCGGATACTTCGCATGGTCCCTGCTCGATAATTTTGAGTGGACATCAGGATACACATCAAGGTTTGGACTGGTTTATGTGGATTACAAGGACCTCAAGAGGTACCCAAAGATGTCAGCCTATTGGTTCAGAGAGATGCTTCGCAGGAAGAAGAACTAGCAATGTCTGCCATCTTTTGTTAACTGAGAAGCAGTCTTTGGTGTTCAGGAGCTTATGTGGCTTTGTTTGGGATGGATTTCCATGAAGTTGAAGCATGAGCTTCTACTTAAAATCAGTTTTATCTTTTTTTGGTTGTTTTGAAAGTTGTGGACATCTGTAAAAGCTTTCTTCTGTTTTTGATAACAAAATATTTTCCTTCAATAAATGAGGAGTTCGAATACATGTTTTCTACGTGGTCCATATACGTATTCATTTGTGTAGCCAAACATGTTGCAATGTTAAATTAATATAGATATTTTGCATCCACATGTTACACTGAATGACTGAAAGAGCCTTTTTTCTGTACCAGTCTTCAATCAGAGAATCTCATGTAAACGAAGATTTCATGCATTGCTCAGGCCAGAAAGCTTGAATGATAACTTTTGAGTGATATTCAGAGTTCGAGGTTTGGCCTCATAGACGACGATTACAAGTAAGCATCAGCATTTGGTTCGAAGTTCACAAAACCGCCACCTCCAGACCTGATCTGTAGGGTCAAAACTCAGCCTGGACCGGGCCTAAGCCTCATTCTGAGGTTTGGACCCAACCCATAAGATAGTGGAGTATATAATGTTACATCCAACCCCATTTTTAGTCTAAATTTCAGTCTACATGTGTTTTGAATTTTTAAAAAATAGTCATCCTCATTTAATGAGGTGTATGCTTTTATAAAAAAATGAAGCATATACTTCAATAAATTGCATTGATGCATTTATAAAAAATATAAAAGAATTCTTTCGAAGCATATGACTTGTTAACGTGAGCATATGCGTCGATAGAAATATAGGGGCTGGAATTGGGGCTGAAAATGGATCTGGGTGTAACACAGCCCTTTCACCGTGTTAGTAACATAACAATTACTGAAACTTGCAAAACGGACTAAATGTATACTCTAAGCTTGTTTCTACTTGAACTATATAGTTAAGCCCATGATCTATTGGGCTGAGGCCCATTTTTAATCCCTTGCCTATAAAATAAGCAAAATTGTACGAAGTCATTCCTCCATTCACCTTCATAGTTGTAACTTGTTTTAATTTTATTTAATTGATAGAAAAATGAAATGTATACTCTAATTAGTTGAATACATATCTTCTTTTACTTTCCCAAGTATATATACACCCACCTATATACTATATTAAGAGTGGAGGGCAAAAATGATTAGAATAGTGACGGTGTATCAGCACACATAAAATAATTGTGACATGCATGCAGTCACATTTCACTAAGATGATGCATGTTTAAGCCCATTTTTTTAATTTTTTTTTAATGAGTATATACAATTCGTTGGGGCTCACGAAAAGATACATGTTTCAATGTTTTGGTACATAACATATACACTTTGAATAAAAAACAAAAAAAAATATAAGGACTGCACATGAGATTATACATAGGGAGGACATGGTTTACACACAACAATTTTCATAACCGTCTCATTTCTGTTTTCATTTTGTTAAATTTTTCTCAAATATATATTTAGGCATATATTTTTTTAATAAAAATTGAAAAATAGACTCTAATATTATATATTCTATTAAACATAAAAAAAAATTTAAACTAAATCACATATACAATCCATCGAAATAAATACTCAAGTTGATATATGTAAGAGATGCAACAGAGACTACACTGAAACAAGCCTGCCAAAAAAAAATCACGAGGGTCAAGAGGGTGGGGCTTTGTAACACGCAACTCATTTTATACAGTCATTCCCAAGTCCCAACAAAATTGAATTGAAATGTTGCTTTCCATCATTACTATTACAGGATGAAATGTGAAGCCATATTTATATAACACAAAGTTCTCTGTCAACCAGTGCCATAAATGGTGGTTAATTTAAAGGGCATCGACATTTTCTTCAATGTGTCTCTTGTTCCATTTTTCCCTTCCATTGCAGTTTTGGGCAACTGGTCAGAGTCACTGTTTCTTTATGATTGTGTGCTTCTGTGTTCAGATCTTTAAACTGATGGAAAGTAAATGTAGCCCCTGACAAAGTTTATAAAAAATAATTGAAAAGGGGAGTTTTTTCACTTTTAAAAAATTTTGAGACTAGGTTTATTTTCAAGGAAATTCTTTTGCTATATCACTGAAAAACTTTTTTTTGTAAGTTATTTTTTAGCTTTATGAAAAAGCCTGGAACACTATGGGCATTTTGAAAGAAGTTCTGATTAAGTATAATTCTAGTAGAAGTAAAATACTCCAAAACACAAAATAAATATAGGAAAAAATCCATATAACCCCCTGTAAAGTAACTGAAATCCATATAACCCCCTGACATTTCTTAAAATCCGTATAACCCCCTGAAAACATCTAGTAAATCCAAATAACCTCCTGAATAAAATTTACGTTTACAGATGATGAATATTTTGTAAAAATTATATTTGATTAATTTTGATAGAAAACATAGTATACAAAAAAACCCTTATAATGTATTAAAAATATGAAAAATCTTCTATAAATGACAATTTTACCCTTCCGAATACAGTTTTATAAAATATCTAGAGATGATAAAATTATCATTTTCATATAATTTTTCACATTTTTAACACATTGTAATATATTATTTAGTATATTGTGTCTTCAGTCAAGATTAACCAAACGAAATATTCACAAAATATTCATAATCTATTAATGAAAATTTTATTTAAGGGGTTATTTGAATTTACTAGGTGTTTTTAGAGGATTAGATAGATTTTAAGAAAAGTCAGGGGGTTATATGGATTTCAATCAGATTTCAAGGGGTTGTATGAATTTTTCCCATAAATATAACTCTACCATATAAACTATATTTATGATGTAGTGACCAAAAAAATGTTTGATTAATTTGAAGATTCAAATTGATCTTTCATTAGTGATAAAAGACACATAATCCTATCATGTTTCATAGAAGTTATCATTTTATTATGGAAAATGATTGACAAGCCCCATTTCGTAGGCCCCTCGTAAGCTCCATGACATGACATAGATTGGATTACCCAAAATATCATTTAAGTGTGTTTGTTAATGTTCAGTGTAATTAATGGAGAAATTAAGAAAATGGGACAGTAACTAATTTCTAGAATCACGCATATGTGCATTCAAATCTATTTTTTTTTTTCAACATTTGAATCGTCCATTCATTTTCGTGGAATTTTTTTTTCAAACTGTTCACAATTTGTTCTAATAGTTAGTTACATTTGTTGAAGAGTTATTCTCAATCAGTTACATATCAATCGACTCTTTATATGATCTTAGTGGAACTATGAGTCATATTATTCCATTTTTAGTAATTTCTCAAACGAAATTAATGCAAACGGCTATTACTGTCTTCTTTGAAACCGCGCGTGAGAGGCATTCAATTGTGATTTTTTTTTCTTTTTTTGACTATATCACATTTAAACGCTTATAATTGAATCAACAGCTTCATTTTTGTGATAAATTTTTAGAAATTGTTTTTTGAGATTGCAATTGGATTTGATTTTTTGAACTACTTTTTTAAGCGTCTAATCTGATCCGAAAAAAAAAAACATAACAATTTGGTTACCATTGAAATGTCTGTCGATTCAGGTGTGGTGTTTGTTTTATTGTATGTTTTTCAATTGTTTCATTTTTTTTTTCTATTTTTTAATGTTAATTCTGGTTGTTTCTGATTTTAAATGTTGTTTTCAATACGGCATATCCGTTGTTTAACATTTGAATGTCAATTACATATGCATACCCATGTGATAGAGAATGTAACTAACTATTATATGAATGTTTGTATTGAATTTTGTAACAAGCTTTATGAATTTGTGAATGTAACTAACTTATTATATGGATTTTGTATTTTAACCCAAGTTACATTCGCAAAGTTTTTCTTAAATCTGTTGTTTGACATTAAATATTGCAGTTTTTTATCTGGCTTTTGTTTACAATTTTTTCTTTGAATCTGGTGTTCGATGTTAAATATGTTTTTTTGGAGGATTTTATAGTGTTTTGATATTATATTGGCATATGGTTATGTTACATTTTCAAACTAATATGAACATTTATGCATTATTTGTTTAATATATTTTTAAACTAAGTTACATTCACAAATGTAGCTGACTTTTTTTATTTGATCTTAGTGTTTCATTAAAAATCAGTTACATTCATCAAAAAGTGGACATGAAGGTCGAAAAATGTGGAATCCGGAGGAGAATTGAAAAAGTAGTCGAATCACCTCTCATATGATAGAGAGCGACGAAAGGAATCCAATATTGGTGACGCCGTTCGTCGAAGATGAGTAGATCGACCGAAATGATTTTTTTAAATTGCTGATTTAAAAAAAAACGGTCAGAATTTTTTGGGATGTGTTTAAGGAGGAGAAACCGTACAGGAAAATAGGATTTGACAAATGAACGTGTGATTTAAATAGGGGTAATTTGATATTTTGCTTTTTTTACCTTTTAGTTAAAGTCAACTAGGCAGCTAATAAAAATTTGACACCTCATGGAACATATGAATGAGACTTATATAATGGGGTCTGTGTAGCATAACTCTTTTATAATTGATTAAAATTAGATTTAATAACTAAATTGGTCATAGTTGTGGTTATTAATTCTTTTTTAACAAAAAAAAAAAAAAAACATCACATTAAATAATTAGAGTCTCATTGAAATTAACAAAACTAGTGCTATTACAAGTATGCTCTCCTTTAGTGCTCCTTCTTCATCCGAGTATTCTCCATCATAAATATAATTAGTTTGTAGGGAGTTATATTGATTTTGCCAGCTCTCATGGGTTACATGCATTTTTTTTTTTCTCTTTCTTTAAAAAGATATTTTGTCTTACCAAAAGAAAAGGTACCCAAACAAAGCCCTGGCAATTTTTACGAGGAGCTTTAGACGTGTCCCTTTAAACATAAAAGAATGAGATGTGATGTGGCTTTGCCTTCTCTCTCTCTTTTTTGTTTTCTGAAAGCTTTGAAAGTAATCATAGGTAAGCTTACAACTTCATGCATGATGACCTTTTTTAAAAAAAAATAAAATTGAGACTAGATTAGCTTGAGTGTTGATGGTAACCCTACGAAGGGAACCAGTACTGGACCAACAAATTATAACATATTTATCAATTCCAAAGAAATTCATGTTTATCAATAGCTTTCAAGGTCTTTTTCTTTCTCCCATCTTATCTATCTACCTATATAAATATATCAAAGTTTCCGCCACTTAAACTAATAAAACAAGGTTATGATCCCAAAGCAAATCTTCCTTTTTTGAATCAGAAGACCAGGGTTCAACTTAGATATAATATTGGATTGGTTATCTTATAACAAGTGAACCACATATGGTACAATAAAAAAATGTTACATGGCCCCTTAATGAAAGGTTATAATCACCTCTTTTTCATCATCTAATCCACTAGAATATGAGGCAATCATCCTAACTTTATTTTCATCTCTAATTTTTCTTAGCGGCGCCGCTTGGGAGGGTCCAACAAATGTCACTTCTCATCTCATACCATTGTTTATAATCAAAATTGAAGTTAGGCACTTGATGATCTTCCATTTATTTATATATCATTCACACTTTATTAATTTAATAGAGTTTTATGTGTTTCTTATTCTTGGTTTCCAAGTACTTCATGTGTTTCGAGTCAATAGGAGTTGCTCGGATTATTAAGTGTTAAAATATTAAGTAACCCATGTAGGGTTTGCAAGTTGGTTAGGGTTCGTCTAGACTTATTCGATGCACATGATTTTTGATGATTATATGCATTTGAGTTTTGCCCGGGCTCATCCAATTTTGGGGTATTTTTTTATTAAAATAATTTTAAAATATTAAACAAACTCTTAGCTATAACATGATTATTTGTATTCTAATGTATGAAAATTTTGCATTCCTTGCTCTTTTTCCTGATAGAGATTGAACACCTTGAGTATGAACCTTATCATTTTTAGATTAATTTGCAACCAAAATGTCCAAAATGTAAACTTAATATAAAAAAAAAATAACAAAAGGAGTTAGGCAATAGGTGTGATAAATGTCTGATTTTATTAGACTTATTAGGGACTGATATGTGACACCTCATGTATAATGTTTATGTTATTTACAATTACGTACGTGTCAGTCCCTTGGAAACCGATGAAACTTGATCTTATATTATTAATTAAGCATCCATCATGATTAATTAGTTTTCTTGATATGATGATATTGATTTTTATTGTACTTGCACATTAGGCTTTCATCTAATCATGTATGTTGTTTTATATAGTTAATGATGCTGACAATGTCTCAAAGATTCAATAATTCTTTGTTACGTATCCAACAAAAATACTGGTGCACGTACTGAATTGTAGATGGAGTGCCAAAAGTACAAATTGAGCTGTATGTTTTTGAGTTGTGAGTGAGTATTAATTATTTGCACAGACACGTTTGGTGCTTGGGTAATATAAATTATTTGAAGGAGGTTGTATAGTCTATTTTTTGGGGCAATTTTATATATATATAGCTATATGGACTAAATTATTTCTTTTACTTAAGTCCTTCCATGATGAGAGTCCTTATCTGCATGTACAAGAGCCCAACACTCCATGACCTTGTTACATTTTAATTGGTGGTTGTTATTATATATAAAAACATTATATATTTTGGATAAGTTTACTCTTAATTTCTATGATGATGTATACACTCAAAAAAATATTATATGAAACCCCCTAAAAAAATTATAATTTTGGACATATTTTTGTGTACATGCTTGTTAATGTGTCATGTGTACTTATAATTAATTTACAATATTACTAAATGCATATGTATGACTATCCGTTATTAACTTAGAACATATATTTGAAAGTCTCACTATTTTCTTTTCCTATGGTGAAAAGTCGTATTCTTTATAGCCTTGACATTACTTTTACTTGAAATACTTATAGATAATAAATGTATTTTCGATATGAATGAATACTAACACATAAATGCTCGTATGTTTCTTGGAGTTTAAAAAATGCCAAAAATAGAGTTGTGTATAGTAAATCTATTAATTGAATACATGTAATAATTCTGTCTCATTTTTAAATGATACCACATCTAAGGAAAATATAAGTTGAGTCTTTCTTTCTATCATTAATGCAAGACTATTTTGATTTTTTAAAAACATTTAAATTGTCTAGTAATACATTTTATATACTCATGAATTGAAATTTATACTTAATAAAGTAGAATTAATATAATAAATAAATGAAATATATAATGCATTAATTGATTTTTTCAATACTGGACTGATGCCTGCAAAAAGGACCAGCGTCTCACGCGTAACTGTAAGTCTGTAAGACATCAAACTCAAACCACAACAAAAGGCCACTATAGTCCTCCATAATTCACTAAAACATAAAAAAGTCCTCCTAGCCCATTCAATTCACAACCCTAAAACAAATTCACCAACACTCACACAACCAAAAGACCCCTTGTAATTCACAGCCCTCACATGATGGAACAGGCGTTGGGGTTGTCGTCGCTGAAGAGGGAGACATACTTCTCGGTAGGGTCGTTGGGGCCGGGGAGGGCTTGGGGTGCGTTTCGAACGTAGCCCGAAGGGGCCTTCTTGTCGTAGACCTTCTCGACGTATGGATACGATACGAGGTTGTACGGAACATAGGGCCACAGCTCCGCCACCTTACCTGTGCCCCTCACCCTCTTCAACACCATGTTCGGTGTCACGTATCCTGTCACTGTCACCTTGCTCTGCTTCCTGTTCACCTCCACTGACCTAACGCCTATAGCCAGACACCCCCACACTTTTAATACGTAGACATGTTATTTATTATGAACTTTTTAACTTATCCTATGTTTTATGTAATGGTACATATGAAAGTCCATTCATTATCATATGTTTTGTGAATATAATATAACCCCTTCAAAATGTCATATTTATATACAACAACGCAAAATCATAACTAGTTTTGTAATTGTATAAAATATGGTACTAAAAATGTAAAGAATTGAATGTCGGGTTGACATCGACCTTGATTGTGTATATATTTCGTTGTTTAATAATTTTGAATTTGACAAGGGCAATATGCATAAGTAAAAGTTTAATAAGGGGCTGTTCACAATTGCCCAGATACATAATCACCTGTTAATTGTAATGAGTTTGAGAGTTTCAAGGGGTTAGTTGTAATATTGTTAGGGGGTTGTGTGGAAATAAAGTATTCGCAAGAGAGTAATACTTAACATTCTCATTCTCGGATATAAACTTCCCCCTTTTGTGTGACTCGTTTGAGGTAACTCAGGTTGGCCAATTTTTTTATTTTTTTTACGTTTCAGGATTTTGTGGAGACACTTTTATCACTTTTTTTATTATTATTGCAACAGTATATGGTAATGTAAAATATACACCATCTACGCCTCTTTCCACTATGACTCGTTTGAGGTAACTCAGGTTGGCCAATTTTTTATTTTTTTTACTTTTCAGGATTTTGTGGAGACATTTTTATCACCTTTTTTTTTTTTAATTCTTATTACAACAGTATATGGTAATGTAAAATATACACCATCTACGCCTCTTTCCACTGTCAGGGCCAGCTATCAGCATAGGCAACTACTTTTTAAGAGTCTCAAAATCTAAAAAATGTTATTCATGCCTATTTTATTAGGATTTTATTTTATTTTATTATTAATTTTTATTTTTATTTTAAATTCTTTTCATATTTTATAATTGTTCCTAATTTATTAGAATTTATTTGTTTGTTATTTGATTTGCAGATAATAAACTTAGTTCACACATTTTTTTTAAGATTATTTATTTCGATTTGTTTATCAATTTTTTTTATTTGTTTTTATCTTCTTTTTTAATTTCTATTTTTTTATACCTATTTTGGGATTTTGTGTTTTCATTTGTTATTTTTAAATTATTTTATGTTAGTTTTGTTTGTTCTATTTTATTAGGCATAGTTGTTAAAAAAAAATATAAATTAAAATTTTAAAAAGATAATTGTTTTTATAATAATAAAAATTAGATAAAAAAAAAGTGAATTTAAGTACCCTTTCGCAAACATGTCTATGACCCGTTTCATTTTGTTAATCTCAGGACTGACCTGTCCATTGTGCCTCTGATTTGAAGTAATCACTAATTGCAAAATATATCAACAATTTCAAAATTTTCATTCAATATTATATTCTTAAAAAAAAAATATTTTGATTAACTGTGTCAAGAGGAAAATAAATAATTAAGGTAAACACAAGCTAAATGTTCTATCACCATTTCAATGGTTTCTTATGCACAAGGAAAATCGAAAAGAGGATGTAAATCAAACTTTAATTTTTCTTGAATGATGTCTTATTTTCAAATCCTTTTTAAAGCTTCCCCAGTAGAGAGAGAGAGAGAGAGAGAGAGAGAGAGAGAGGGAGACCTTTCATGGAGCGAACAGCATTCCCGACCCTCCTTTCACAGCCATCACAGTCCATCTTCACCTTCACCTGCACAGTCTAATAACAACAAAAGAAAAACCATTTAAAAAAAAAAAAAACAGGAAACATAAGAGAAAGAGAAACTGACTTTTCATCATAAGCCAAAAAAAAATTAAAAATTGAAGTATTAGAGAAAGAAAATATTGGTTTTGATGCAACATAAAAAAAAAAACCTGCATTGGTTTTCTTTTGTTCCGTGTGCTGGTGACAGTGCAAAAGTTGGAGAGGTAATCAAGAGCACCCATCTCTTCTTTTCCAGTTGTTTTTTAGAGAGAGAGAGAGAGAGATCCAGGCAAATATGTGGAGGAGTGTGTTCTTTATATAGGGAGGGTGGATGTGAAGGGTGAATGAACATTTATATATTTAAAAAATGAGTGATCACCTGTAGAAGGCATCATGAGAGGTCCTCCTTTTATTATAAACTTAACTGTTTTTTTTCATTTTGTTTATGAGAATGTCTGATAATGAGAAATCATTGCATTAGTGTGTTTGTGTGAGTCACCACACTGAAGTTTTGTGTTGTAGAAGTTCAATGCCAGCTGGACACCATCTGATTCTGATCAAAGCATCACAAAACCTCAATAAATGTTTGATCTTTAAATTTTTTTTACTGGAATTTGTTCTGATTGGCATCCCACCGTGGTACTGGATAACAAACCAGCTTCTATTCCAAGCTTCCATGCCTATTTCAATTAAAACAGACAAGCTTCAATGTGAAAATGCATGATATTTGTTTTTTGATAACCACCTCTAGTAATCTTGAAGATATATACTGATATATTCATCATTATTTGAGAGTAAAGCTATACATATATTTCTATTATATATTTTTGGTAATTCTGAACATCATTTGAAAAAATTTTAAATGTACAGTCTCACCCACTAGCCCTATGGATCAGGCTAGTGGGCTTATTGGACTACCAGGACACTGTAAAATTCAGGTCATTTATTATTTGAAATATTTCTAAGAAAATAAAAATGAAGAAATAATTAAAAAAACACTAACCATTTTTCTGTGGTTATGTTTTCATAGATGTGTTCATTGCACAGGTGGAGATGGTTCAAACCATATACTGTTAGAATTTGCAAACACAATAAATGAATTGGAGCCCATCCTTGCATTATTATGGATGGTTTAAGAGTCAAGAGAATGATAGTATTAAAACCAGATCCCCTCAATCATGCTCAAACCCTAGATTTTTTTTTTATTATTCTTATAATTATGCCAACTATGTTAGTAATTCATTTACTGACCATTGTATGGTCTGCATCAATGCCCCCATTCAAATGGTTTTTCGAGTCCTCAAAAGCGAGTGATGTCTGCTTTCTTTGCATTTATGAGTAACCCTAGAAATCCACATCAAATTAACTCCTTCAAAAACAACTTGACATAAATAACTTTGCTCCGCTGTTAGTCCTCCTGTTAATTACAGGTACAGTGATAAAGTTCATATACGTTAAATATTCGACAAATGTCATGTTCGATACAATATGTATATATTTGTAAATTATATATATGGGATAAATACAAAAAAATACAAAGATAATTAGACTATTTTTATATATTTTAAGCATTATTATGTTTTAATAAATTTCATACGCAATATGTTCGGTACGATACATTTTGTACGAAAGATATATTCAGAGTATTCTAACGAATGTTAGAAAAAATACGGAGGACTTTGTTACTATGATTACATGAATCAATTTTTGTTTAAATCACATCACTGATTCTCGGTTCCTGGACAAGAGAGAGAGAGATTGTTTAACATAAGATTCATACACACACACACGTGTACCAAAGTGTGGAACTATAACACACATGGTATTGACTATTTGGATAGAGCTGTGTGTTTGTTCTCTTTCCCCATGTATGGTTAGAAAAATAAGCCCAGAATAAGGAAGAATACAGGAGAATAATAAAAAAACTGTTTGGTTTTGACAGAATAAACCCCGATAGTTATGTTTGGATAAGCTAGGATAAGGCCTGATAACTATTCTAAGGAAATGTTGGAATTGCTTATCAGGCCTTATCTATGCTAATGGATAAACATACCCTTCTCTGTCTTTTTAAAAAATTTATCTCACCCAACAGTCTCACACAGATTTCAAAAACTGTCACATCTATCAAATCAATCATACATTTCTCATACTATTCCCAAGGGTATAGTTGTCCTTTAAAAAGTCATAAACTTTTATTCATCACTTATCAACTATTTATCATCACTTTATCCAAGATGAATCAAACAACAGAAAATGCAACCAAACAAAAAATTGCTTATTCAGTCTGAATTGTTATCTATCTTAGTATAGCTATCAGGAGCGAATAACCCAATGTCACACCCCATACGGGGGTTATAAATTACGAACTTAAATCCACCAAATACATATGTTGTATATGGTTTGTAAGTGTCTGTGTATCTAAAGTTTTTTCAACTAATGTTGAGGTTTTTTGTCCCAAAAAAATGTGCAATGGGTACTTAGCAAATTAGATCACTGATGCCAAGTTTTAACTTAAATTTAAACACAATATTAGTTCCTTCAGGTACTTGAAACCGGGATTAGATTCAAAAAATGTTATTTTATCATACACATTTAAATGCATGGTTCATGACCATCTGATAATATTATTTTTTTACTCATTACAAGGTAAGTATTTCAAATTTTAAAAAACCAGTACGGTGTGAAAACCATTTGAATTTAGGCACTGGGCAGGGATACGATCTGCAGTAAACAACTGAACGGGATAATTTTTCAAGGAAAAGTTACTCACAGGTCCTTTATATAAAAAGTTTATTTTTAAAAACCTACTTTAGTTTTTCTATCATCCCAATGCAACATGGAAAAGCAAATGGTTAAGATTTTAATGATAAATTGTTCTAATTTTAGAAGATAAAAATCAATCAATTTTGTTCATATTTTCATTTGTCAAAATTAAGATAAAAAGTGGGGGTAAATGATATCCCAGCCTTTAGTGGGAACAAATATTTTTCATTTCATTTTAAAATTTAGACAACTGTCCATATTTTATCTTAATTATTTTTTATAACAAATTGGGATAAACTGTCCTCTCACTCATTTATCCACATAATTAGCCTTTATCCCATCATTCCAAACCAACTGTTTAGGGAGCATTTAACCCCACCCCCCTCCCATTATTTGGGGGGTCCCCACCCCAATAAAAAAAAAGAGAGATTCAGTTTTTTTGTTGGGGATGGGAGGGAAAGAGAGGTCGGGGAGGATTAGGTGGGAGGAGCCGAAGGTAGACATCAACAATAGGGCCGGAGCAAAAGAAAGGCCCAAGTGGAGCCTTGCCCACGGGCCTAGGCCTGAACGGGCCGCAGGTCGGGCCCAGGCTTGGACTACAGGTCACCCACCCAAAAAAACTGTTTTAGGGGCCTTTCACTGGCCCATGGATTGAGTCTGATTCGGGCTGGCTTAGCTTTCAGGTTTTGGGCCAAGTAATGACCCTTAGGTGGAGGAGAGGCTAGGGAAAGGGGAAGTATAGAGGGGACCCTCTTCAACCATTCTTCCCCCCCACTCCTCTCCCCCCCCCCCCCCCCCCCCCTCTTTTTTTAGAGTCTAAATCTAGTCAGGACTAGCTTCGGTCAGTCAGATCAGTATCGAACTCCACAATCTATGAATCAAACTACACAATCTATTATTCAAACTGCACAATTAATTGTTGGGTACAAGTGTCACTTTCCTATTGGATCCAGTCAAATCTCGATTTGGTCAGTACCATCAGTATTCAATATGAGAGTGACACTTTATCCAATAATTAACTGTGTAATTTGATTAATAGATTGTGTAATTCGATTCCTGACTGGATCTAGACTCTTTTTTTCTCTCTCTCTCTCCTCTTTATGTTTCCTAAACACCTCTCTCCAGCTACTCTAACCTCTCAGGTAGTACACTTTTTTATATTTTGGGAAAAAAAAATTAGTGGAGTTGAATCTCCAATTGCCATTAATTTGAGTTTTTATTTTTATTTTTTTTATGTGATCGTAAATAAATAACTATACTGATTGAGGTATAAGAAATTTATGGAGATAAAAAAAAAAAAAAAAAAAAGGAATTGTTCCCATGCCACAAAAGAGTATACCTTTCTTTGGGTGTTCTGTTCTGGTCAAATAAGAAGAGGTAATTTTTGTGTCTCATAAACCACTCTAATTCTTGGACGCTTGGACTCACAGGGACACGGGCCCTCAAAGATTATCTCCATATTCGTGGTCTCGATAGTTGTTTGGTCGATTTGGTGGACGAAAAATGACACGATCTTCAAGGGAGCGAGGGATATACATAAAAATCATGCTTCATCAAATATTGGGGATGCAGCATTGCCTCGTTCAATCAATGAAATATCATGGTGGATGTCTAGGTGGCTTTGTCAGGGGCACTAGGTCGAAAATTGATATCTCATCAACAATCATCGTCTGCTCCCTTTCCACCGAGGTCACCATGTCATTTTTATATTTTAGTAATATAGTATAGTCTCAATTTAAATTTGTAATTGCGTTTCTATTAATAAAAGTGATGGTGATAAGGGTGTATGAACACACTCAACATCAAGGGATTGGGATACACTCATCATGTCCATGTCCTAATGGGATGCAATATTGTAAAGGTGCATGCCATAGTGAACACAGAGAGAGATCAAAATATCAGGTTAAACTTTTGTTGTGTTATCATTAATGTATAAAACCATAGTTTTCTATTCTTAGATTCTTTGTTTGTAGTATAATGTTCTCTGTTTTAGGAATCTCACTTTAGGAGTTCGTTGGGTCTTGTCTATTTGGCTGAGCTTTTGAAACACGTGGTTATGATTTACTTAAAAACAATTTTAGATATGAAAAATGTAACACTCATTCATGCCATGACTCTTATATCCTTCTACATATTTTGAATTTTTTTAAAGGTATATAAATGTTTAATGAAAACTACATTTATAAACAATAAAGTATACACTCAAATAAAAATAACGTATTATCTTTTTTTTGTAATTTTTCCATATATATTATTCTAGGTTATGAAAATGTGGAGACAAAAAGGACATCATGAATGATAGTGTATCAACTATCCTCTCATTATGGTGAGATGGGTTATAAATTTAAAGGACAAGGAATAAAGCAGAGACACAGGAAAAGTATGTTAACCACTTTCATTCTAATATTACCCCAATGATCACAAAATGAAAAAGATGTATGACTTAAAAATAAAGTGAACCTCTAGGGACAAAGACATAATTAATTTTTCAAATTTCTAATGGACGGTCACTTTATTTTACAAGAAACTCTCAATCATCTTGACCCAAAAAAAAGAAAGTAAAGGGCAACAAAATTTTGATCCACAAATGTCTTTGTTTTTATTTCCCTTTCTTCCATTCCAATCAAAAGTCCAATATTGTAGTATAAACATTTGGAGGACCGTGAGACTGAAACAAACAGACGGAGATAGCCTTTCCAGTTCGATCGTAAAGCCAGCCATGGGAGATCCCTCCAATATCAAAAAATACATTTGGAGGATATGAATTAGCTTGGTAATGTGTAGATTTTTATTAAATGGATGAGTATAACAAGAACCTAATCTTGGTTGGCCAGTACAGGTGAGCTGATGGGGAATTCTTGGTGATTGTCCTTTTTGCAAATAAAGGCTTGTAGTTATCATGCCACATTCAATTTGAAAAGCTTTTCAAAATAAATGCTGCAGTTGTGTTGTGACATCCTACTTGAAGCTGTTGCCAGTGATGACCTCTTATGGTCCAGTCTATAATTGTCTTTAATACTTCCATTAAAAAAATGAAATGTTTCATAAACCAAAGTCACAAAGAGTGAAATTCAATATTCAATTGCAACAGTTGTAATTTTTCTTGAGCTATGTATTGGAGATCAAATATTCAATAAAGAATTACACCTACAAGCGTGTCTCTTTGATAAATTTTGAAAAGAAAAACAGCCCATTTGAAATTCCATCTCTCCCTCTTCAGATGAACAAAGCCCTGCAAACATGAGCCCCACTGTTAACTACGCTACACACATCGCCATGAAGTTTATCAATGGGATATTTGCAAGACCCAATCCTAATATCAGTGTGACATGAATAACAAATATCATATAAAACAGAACATGAGAGCGATAGTTGTAACCTTAAAAAAAATGAAAAAATTATGCGAGATATTGCCAGAAAACAAATACGGTGTTTCAATTTCAGTGGCCAAATCAAATTATTAGACTTCAATGAATTGAGGCAGAGCGCAACAATTAGGTCACAAAATACTTGGAAAACATGGCTAAGTTCGCACTTACAAATTGAATTAGTGGCAAATGTGTGGTCTCCCTCCAAAACTATATATCTTCTATGGTACTTTCTTCAACTTCTTACCTCTTAATCCATTCCAAAAATCTCGAGAAGTCATTACTTTCTTTCCTGGAAGCTGGAGTTCGAGTATCTGCAAAAAAAAAAGGTGATACAATATATTACTTATATAGCAAACAAAAGGAAGAAACTTGGAACAAGTGACGGCTGAAAATCACGTGTCAAAATGAAGCTTTTGCTCAAAGCCAATAAGAACACTTACTAAATTTACCTCAAGCGCTGTATGTCCAGCACATGGAACCACCAATGCACCTGCAGCATAAGTTATATCGTCTTTTCCATCCCCAATACTAACAGGATCAAACACCCTTGTGGTGATAACTTTGAATTCTACGATGTCACATTGACCATTTTCATCAAGGACTTGCACTTTAGTACGGGTCCCCGGCCACCCTGCAAATGCACGAACCTGGAGAGGTCGTTTTTATGATTGCAGATCGAGTCATCCAAAAAAAAAATTAATGGAAAATTACCTTGTTATGTAAGGTTAGAGCTTCCTGTTCAAAGGAGAGCCATGATTCTTCTGGTGATATCTGTACAAGGAGTGTGGATAAAGATATCTTAGGATGATCTGTGACAAAGATTACAAGTATTCATATCTATGCATGTATTCATAGGTACTTTCTTGCTTAGCTTCACAATGGTGCTTGAAAAGTGTCTAGTACAGGCTCCTTCAATTTCATAGATGACTTACTATCAAACGCCATTGCTTATATGATATAAGAAATTAAACTAAAGAGTATGCTCGATGAAGCTGTTTGAGATTAGAGATAAATAAAAAGAAACTTAGAGAACAACAAGCAAACCAAGATGAATTTGCATTGGAATGAAATGTTCGTTATTCACGGAACTGAATCTACAGGGTTACCTTAGGAGCCAAGGTAGCTTTAGAATGATCTTGAGGCTGTGCTTTCAACTTAGCAGACCCATCAAAAATAGAGGGAAGTTCACGAATCAGAAGATCAGATCCTGTCAGATCCATGAAAGAAGTTTACAACAATCTATGGAAATTGATTATGAAAAAAAAATCTCAGATGACTGCAATATATATGAAAGAAAATTATGTTTGGAAGCAAAATTGATTATATGTTTTTAATAAAAGTTACTTACCCAAGGCCCCATAGGAAGAACACTGACATATTATGGTGCTTTCACATAAAGAAAATTGAATTCAGGGAGATAAATATGGACGATAACAGCAAACTCGACTCAACAATTACGCAGAGTACACAAATGCTGAAGGATATACCATTATACTATGTTTTTAAGTGTATCATGAGAAAAGAGATTGGCTTATTTCAGATAATATGCTTTCATAAAGAAATAATGCAAACCTCGGTCAAATAACTTGTCAAGCAATTCTGGGGCCTGCCACAGAAAAAAAACATACAGTGAGATTGATTAGAAAGGATCAAGAATGTGGTGTACCATGTATTAAACATCTATTCATGTAAAAATTGGATAAATTTTCTATAATTACATCCACAATGCTAAATAGGATTGAATGTTGAAGGTAGACACTGACTGGTTATATAAAAATGCTTTTTCACAACTTAACAAAAAAAAAAAAAACACAATACTTGGGATCACTTAAAACAGCCGAAAAATTGTTAAGAGCCATCACTTGATGACTTGAGAATTCTCTTTTGTTTTATTTTACATGCACTTTTATCATTTAGGTGTACAAATATAGCCATATTGCCGACAACCCACCTCTCAGTCAAAGAAGAAAAGGCGCATTCTTTTTTTTTAGGGTAAATGATTCACACCGTCTCTCAGATCCTAATCATATTCAAAGCATATCAAATAGTATTTTCTTACGGAATGTGTTATATACTTTGATGTGTTCATCCACATCTACTCTTTCACAGGCAATTATTGGACCAGCATCCAATGCCCGAACTGTGTACACAAGTGATACTCCTGTTTCTTTGATGCCATCCTAAGCACACAAACAAAACACACATTTAAAAGTAGAGACTCGAATAGAAGTATAGAACGGTGCTAGTGAAGAAACTCAGGCACCAGTAAAACCTGCAAGGCTCTTTGAACAGGAGCGGCACCACGGTATAGAGGCAACAGACTAGGGTGAATATTTACTGTGCCTGCAAACGTGCAAGAGATCACTTTAATATGGAATTCGCATATTATTTTCTTTATATTTAAACTTAAAACCATATTACAAGAATAGAAGTGACCAGCACTTTAATGTTAAAAATTTACCAATCTTAAAATGTACAGCAGTGCATTGCAAGTGTTTAACATAAGTAGTAAACCCATCGAGGAAATTTTGATAGAAGTAGTACTGAAGTCAGCAAGGAGCTGACCAAACTAGTTTTTATAAAGGAGAAAACAAAGTTGGGGAAGAACTATACAAGATAACAAGACACTAATAATTCCAAATGAAAAAAGAAATCACACTTCATATAGTGAGATATCTCATGTTATTAAATATCTATTTATTCATCAAGTGAGAAATCATAATAGTTTCAAATTAATCTGATTTAAATGTTTAAAGAAATTGTGAGACCCAGACTTAATGTGGCAAACTTAAAAGCCTGGCAAGCGTGCCATGGGTAGAAGTAGAAGTAGGCCAAATTAATTCCTGATCTGCATTATTCCTCCGCAGCTACTAGGGTAGGTCCAATGAACTATGATGCAATACAAGATCATTAGTAGCTGTTCACTTATGCAAGTGTTGCTGCATATCACTGAGATCATACATCATGCATTATTCAAATTATCTACAGTGAATGGTTTAAATGAATTTTGGCTTTTCTCACATGTAAATATGTAATCTTATTGTTCTATGTAAACACTGTGTACCAACAAAGTACAGTGAATGCATGAAATCATAGTGAATGCATGCATATTCTATTCACTTATCTGGAGATGGTTCAGCAGAAGATATAGCAGTCAAGATTGTAGAATTTACATAGACCGATAGAATGTCTTAAACTTTATTTACTTTTTTTTTTAATAAAATCATAGTTGACTCACCATATGGCGGAATTTCAAGAAACTTGCTAGGCAAAATATTCCCATAAGCTGCTGTAATGCAAAGTTCAGGCTTCAGAGCTTTCAGATCAGATAAGAAATACTCCTACATCATCAGAACTTGCAATTAGAATCCCCATATAGTGGATGGTCATTTGATATTATGTGTTCTCAAAAGAATAGAAATGACCGTTGAGTGTCACATATCCTCTGTGGAAAACGACGAAATCCAATAAACATGGAAACATCATATGAACTGGAATCCAAAAGATAACGGTCAGCGGAGATGCATATCCCGCTCAATGGAACATCGCTCGACTTGGAGATGTTCTTATATCCTTTATACCCCCCACATAACAAATGAGCAATGCATCAAGCTGGGTTAGCCAGGTTCAAAGGGAATTTCTATTGGATCCATAAAACTTCCAAAGACCAATCCAGTAGCATTTGGATCAATCCCCCATCAATTCACAATAATCCAAAAGATTTTCTTTACCCTTGTGATTCAAAGTGTTTTGAAGGTTTATGACACATCAAATCTTTGGATGTAGAAACACCATAATTAAGATACAACATACTCCAGGCTATAGTAAGATACTCTTAAGATATGTTGTCATTCCCAAGAAAGATTATCATAAGATAAAATCATTCTTCATGTTTCACAAAAAGTATAGACCCAAAGAAGACTTTATTCAGACTATAGCATGATATTGCTGATTAAAACAAAAATCATGAGACTAACCAAAGTGCAACAAGAATATGGTGTTCATGAGATTAACTGTACTGTGTACAGAAGTACTGATTAAATGGCCAGAGGTTCCATAGTTCATCAATCTTCTTAGATTTTAAAGAGACGAATGCAAACCAGTGATATGTTCTACAAAAACGGATGGCTAAAACAAACGTTAGAGACATACATCATATGTTTGTGTGTGTGTGTGTGTGACAGAGAGAGAAAGAGCAGAAGAATACCTCCCCAGCTCGTTCAGGAGTGAAAATGAGATCAGGCGGAAATCCATTGTCTAGGGCATGCTGTGCAACAGGCGAAGGCATCACCTTCTTCCCTCTGCCCCTTCCAGAAGGCGGTTGGGTAACTATCGCTGCAAGCTGATCAGGTAAATTTTAATCCCAATTTGAACCTCTCAATCATATTAAACATTCAATATGGTGCACCACATGCAAGACAATACCAGAACTATAATATAGTACAATACTCTAATAATTCACAGCAAAAGAACCAACAGAGCTCATTATCTTTGTATCAAAGCATCACATTTGGTTATCACATATCATATATGTAGATGTTGTGGAACTGTAATATCCCCACACAAATATAGGAAGAAAAAAAGATGGGGATAAGAGAAAGAAAAAAAAATTAAACGCCACCACAATTTGAGTTTTCTGAATTAATTTTACTGTTCATCAACAACACTCAAAAACCTGATCATCTGTACATTATCAAATATGGAAAGCTAAGCCACGGATCGAACCACCAAATTACAATTTTTTTAGAAGCTTGAGAGTATCCTTATCTGTTCTTCTCATCATTCAAAAGGTTGTATTTCTACCACTCCTATAAAACTTTCCTGAAAAACACAATCCATGTCACGCGTATGTTTTTTTTTTTTTTTTTTTTGACTAAATGGTAGGCATGCGCCTTAATTATGTCACGCGTATGTTCAAATCAATACAAAATAACAATTCATGGAGCAAGAGAAATTAAAATAAAAAAAAGCAGACAATCTCAATAATCATTTCAAAAACCCATGTAACAATTGCAAAGACTTCAATAAGAAATCACATATTTCACATTAAAAAAAAAATTCAACAAACCCAGTAACAAGAAACAGAATCCACATAAACCCATTTCGACATTCCATCGAATACCTGAAAGATTGAGTCGGGGGCTCTTGAAGCGTTGAGGAGAGATTCAAGCACTGACGCTGAGACCTTCAACGATGGCTTACTTGGTTGTCAATTTTTCAAGTACTGATTAAAACACAACAGTGAGAGGGAGGGAGGGAGGGAGGGGGGACCTGAGGAGAACCCATGAAGACGAGTTGCTTCTTCTTATTTGTTGGGTCGAGAACAGAAGCTCCGTTGCTGCAACAGAGAAAGCGTCGTAGCAGCATTGAAGAAGCCATTTTTTCCCTTCGTCTTTCGTTCGTTCGCAATGGGACTTGTTCGGCTTATCCAGGTCCGAATGAAACGGACTGTCATGGCATCGAATTCATGTTAACCAGATAAAGATAGCATCTTTTGTAAAATCGGATTTCTGACCGTTTGATTGGTGGGCTTATTACACAAATTGTTGCTTATAAGATACAATTGCATGTTAAATGGGGAAAATGTCTTCAAGGTGCATATGAATTCAGAATATGATTTTGGCATATGAATTTAACTTAACCCTAACAGACCTAAATTCTGAATTTGGATTTAGGTTGAGGGTCAGAATGGCCATGTTTGTTGTAGTTTAAATTTATAGATTATAGATCATGATTTATAGATTATAGATAATAACTTTTTTAATAAGCAGTTGACATGCTTGTTATAGTTGTTGAAAAGCATAGAATAAGCAGTTCTGGATGTTTGTTAGGATAAGCTGTAAAATAATTTTATTGTGTAATTGTCAAAAATATTCATTCTAAAAGTAGTAGTTAAATTTAATTTCTCTTCGATAAAAAAAATGTGATTTTACTTATAAAATGATGATGATCACTTATCATCCATTAACATTAAATGATATGTAAAAAATTAATAAATTCTTGGATTCCACATTAATAAATAAAATAGAACTTGAATGACAAAAATATATAACTTAATCTCTATTAATAAAAAAACGCAACTAAAATATTCTAGCAATAATCTAAATTTTATCCAAAAAAAAAAAAAAAAATTACAATCTAAAGTTGTAATCTTACATGTGTTATCTCAAATTTTTGAAGATGAAAGGAATATTTAGAGGAGATAAAAAGACTTATCCTTAGTAAATAAAGTAAAGGGTAGTAATGTCAAATAGATTTTTTTAAAAAATAATCCATAAAATATAATTTGAAAAGCACATCTAACCCAGCTTAGAGATTATGACTTTTTTAAACTGTGTTTAGCTTAAATAAGTTTTAATAAGTTTATACAAACATATAACAACTGTTTATTTTAAGCTAAAAACTATAATTTGTAACTTATAAGTTTTAGCAAACATGTAAAATATCTTGTCCAATCCACATTCAGCCCTCATTTTTCATCTTCATAAATGTTTAAAACAACACCATTCCAAAACTAAGTATGGATCAAGTATTCCGATCAGACCTGATACAATCAGTATTGAACTGTACAATTTATGAATCAAATTACATAGAGAGCAACTATACTCAACAATTGGTTGATAGGCTATGTAGTTCGATTAAATAAACAGTGTAGTTTGATACTGAGATGGTACTCAGGCCCATCTAGATCTCTAGACTCTTCAAAATTAACTATATGGAACTCTTTGGCTTGTACCTCACCTAACTCAAATCAAACTCAAACGTGACTTGTGAATAGGGATCGTGTTGATCTCTCCCGTTTGGATACAGAATGTGACTTATTCTTGGATATACAATTATTCCAGCATAAATGAGTATAAATATGAATAAAGTGATTTCGTGTTTGGTTGTGTTTTGAATTATTCTCGTTGAGAAATATAATAATAAAATTTTTGTTGTTTGGGTAAATGTGAATAAAGTGTGGATAAGGATTTATAAAATGTGAAAAATAATGATAGTTGATTTGACATGTGATTTATTAGAGGTGATGACAGTTGATTTGACAGTAGACTCTCATAGTCTTTTAATGGAATAACCTGGAATAACTTTAATTCCATGAGTTGGTTAGTTTACTCCAACATAGTTTATTCCTGAATATTCTCTGCATCCAAATAACAAAAAACACATATTCTACTTTATTCTCAGCTATTCCATGGATTATTTCATATCAAATGAGGGCGAAGTAAGGGCCCGATCAAATTGAGTTTAGATTAACATTTTCCAACTTCAGTTTAGCTTCAAGTCGAACTCCAACCCAAAATTTCAATCCTACTTATTCAAGAAGAATTAGTTTTGAATAAAAAATACTATCATAAAACCAAAACACGAAGAGACTGAATATTACCTATAATTGGTCATGCTCATCATATACATTCTAAACGTTTCTATTGATCTTACATTTATACACACACAACAGAAAGAGAGAGAGAGAGAGAGGCAACATTTTATGTAGCTAAACGCAGGTAGAGAGGGAGATAGCGTTTGGGATCGGGAGGAGAATCCCAGACGGAGAAGGCGCTGGTGCATCTCATGTACTTGCTCGTCATGCCCGGGAAGTGCCGATCGATCACTTCTTTCAAGCTCTCTGTTTTGTTCACCCAATTCAGTCCTTCCTCCGTGTACGTCTTCGCGTTGAAGTTCGTCGTGAAGAACCGATCCGCTTCAAGCCTCCTGTATCAATGAAAGAACATCAAACACAATAATCACGAGGCTTTATGTTTTCATAGAAATTTGTGTATGATTTATGATTGAGTCCTCGTTTGTGACTAATTATTGTCCAACTAATTTGTAAAATCGGATTTTATATAGTCTGCTTCAAACATTACTTTTTTACTCCAATTTTTAGGTGGAGTTTGGAAACAATTTAGACAATGTTTGGTTACGTAATTGGTCAGTTTTTGTATTTGTAGAAAGATGTAAAAGATTGTTTAACTAAACAGTTTTATTATAACAGCTTCCTATAAACAGATTTCAGATAAATAGCGTTCAAAAACTACAATTTTTAAAAGCTGTTGGGTGAGTTTCCTGCATAATTAGTTTTAAAACCCAGATTGTTACCGAATCAGTTTTGCAATCGCGCAATCAAACGCACACAGACAATTTTTTTTTAAAAGAATATGTTTTTTTAGCAAGAATGTACGTAGGGGCAATTTAGAAACCCGTTTGAAAAATATGATTGGTATGAAAGTAACTTAATAAAACTCTATTTCTACAAAACTTATTATTTTCTTTGTTTTTTAAAAAATATATTTGTTATACTAAAAGCTGAAATAATTATTTTTATTAAGAAGATTTTTCCAGAACAGTTTAGAAGCACGTTTAATTTCCTCTGCTAAAGTAAAATAATGTCCACAGTTCCAAACGACCTTGTAATAAAAAAACATTTTTTTTAAATCTAACAAAAATAAGTTTAATAAAAAAATTCATTCCGAAAACTATTTTGTCAAAATCGTTATAAAATGCTATGATTTGTTTCAAATTTGGGTTTTTGCTTACTAAAAGTCCACAAAACAGTTTTAAAATTTTTGGTTGACAATAATATCTTTGTATCAATTATTTTAATCAATATGGAGCATAAACTAATTTTGAAAATGGGTTTCAAACAGAGCTTAAACATGTGATGACGAACCTTGAAGCAATAAGCAAGAAGATGAAGAAAGAAGTCTCCCCAATGGCGAAGCCTTTGATCTTCTTCTCCGCGTGGAGCCCCACCTGCAAATCGAGCTTCTCAACGTCATCCCCGTAGACCTCGCGCAGAGCTTCCACCGCGTCCCAATCATCTCCCACCAAGTCTTCCCATCTCCGAATCGGGACCATTAACAAGTTCCTCCGGAACTCGTTGTACCGCGCCACCTTCCTCTCTCGATCTCTATAAACTAAACATTCACAACACATTGTTATCAGAATTTCCATGTCTATAGCCTCTGGTCCACAGTCAATGTGGGTCAGGTTTTAATATATATTCAAACTATATTTTCTAGTACTTATAGTGAATTTTGTAGCCTATTAACGCCTTTGTAGAATAAAAAAGTGAATATATAAAGATGATGAAGTACTTTCTAGGGCAGCCATGTCGACGGGGTCCGGTCGATCCTCCCCGTTAACATCATGCGCGATGAGGTTCCTCATCCAGGAAGGGTAGTTCCAGAGCGCGATCGCCCCCGACGACTGGTACCCCATTGAAATCAGCATCTTCTCCATCCCGATCTCCGAGAGCCTCCTCTCGCCTTCGAGTCCGATCATCTCCTTCATTGGCACTCTAACGAACAAGGGAATCACACTATTCAATCCAAAGTGAAATCAATTTGAATTTACCAATGCGAGAGAGGTGTATAGTACTCACTCTTCTTGAATTGGTAGGCTCTCCTCATGATCAATGCAATAGTCACAACCAATGTCTCTCAACAATACCTTTTCGGGGAGGAGCGTATGCATGCGATAAACGCTCGAGAACTCCTCCGTTAGCGAGTAGGGGACGCCGTGGTTTCGAGGCCGCTTGAGGCCGACTAGACCGGAGAGTACCGGTCCGAAGGCCGATCCACAGAGGTCTTTCAATCTTTTGCCAAGGAAACCATACCTGCACATTAATTGTTATGTACATTATAGATAGATGAGATATCAATGTGGAACTGCTAAACAATTAATCAGGTTGCAGAACTTATGAGATACCAGTTGATTCTCATCCCGGCGACGAGCGTATCGGTCTTTAGAAGCTCGATCGTCCAATCGATCGTGTGGATCTTGGCGATGACGGCGGATGTCACGAGCCTGGCGTGTCTGTAGAGCCTCTCGTCGTCAAATTCAGGGTGTTTTGTCTAGTGAAGAAAGGAACAAGTCAAAGATTGTCACACATCTTGGATCAAGAGGGTGCGTGTCGTATTCATAGTCACAAAGTTTGTGTATGATAAGAATTGGACAAGAGTTCTTCGGCATGATAAGCATACATTAGTAAATAGAGTGTATCTAATCATTGAACTTAAATTTTTGAAGCATTCTGAAAAGTTTGAAGTATTTTGCGTTAATAGTGAAGGTTAAAGAGACAGCGATTAACTACCTTAAGCATGTCGCAAACAGCGTTGTGCTCCTTGACAAATAGGGCTTGCAAGAGGGAAAATCCCGCCCAGCAGTTGCGCACATCTCCGGAGATCGGAATCCCTTTCTCATCGTGTTGGAGGAGGCCGTCTTCCTCGGTGATCTTTAGCTTCCCGTCTTTGAATGTTCTCACTCTCCTCATCCCCTCCTCGTTGTTACCATAGACCACGCTCCCGTCCCTAGTGTCATGGTGTTAGTTACTTAAATTATGACTAAAATCCAATTCAATCTAATTAAGACATTGTGTTTTGTATGAGTCTAGTTTTTTTGTGTCTACCAGTCTAGATCATCTGTGTCACAGTCATAGAGTCCCCATATCAACCAAAAGCAAAAAGTCATGGTAGTGGGAAAAAAAACACTATACTTACAATGTTACCCTTGGTTTTATTAGTATTTATAGAAAAATCATGCATGTAATTTTTAAATTGACATTGTACCATCTACATGACATTATGCCATTGGGTCACACAAGATTTCCTTTTTTGTCATTTACACTGAAGATCTCATTCCTGTTTGGAACTAGTTAAAAATGAGTACTTACATACACATCAAAAATAATTTTTTCTTTTTCTTTTTTTCCCTTAAGATACTGTTGGGAATGCTTTTATAGAAGATCAATTCCTATAGATGCATAAAACATCTTGAACTGGTTCTATGAGATGCCTGAGTAGTACCTCAGAAACTTGCATTTTTTTTTGTCATGTTTTGGAAATAATAGGCTAGTTAAAAAACTTGATGTAATTTTGAATTAAAAAAAAAAAATTATAACAACAAGAAGTATGATCAATTTTGTGTTTCAAATTGACATAAAATAATAATAAAAGGATAATTAAATTCCTCCAAAAACATGTACCGGTGCAAAATCATCAAATTTTTTGTTACTGAATCAGAACTCTAAAATTTCATTCATGATGAAGCTTAGGGATTTACCACCAAGGAGTCCTTGTGTTCAAGAAGCCACTCTCTGAGCCCATGGAAACACTTTTTGTCTTAAAGAACTTGAAAGACTTCAGTGGACATCTATCTGCAACAGCCTTAGGAGCTCTAATTTCTACCTAATCAATGTCACAAACAGTACTTAATTAAACATCACACATTCACCTAATACACCACATAATTCAACAACAGCAACAACAACATCGATTGATGGAGACCTGTTGAGTATCTTCCAAGTGATCTATCCAGTCATGAATCATGAACTGAATCCATGCGCAGCCGATGAGGTTGAATTGATCGCCGCAGTCGACGAACTTCTTCCTCTCCAAGAGTTTTGCTGCCACAATTGAAGGGTGTGGGTCTAAAAACTGTAACAACAACAACAGCAAAGTGATACTTAGAAGCAAATGACAGTAGATGAAATTTATATATATATATAAAAAATGATCTCAATTTTAGTTGATTATATTGAGATACTTTCATAGGTGAGATTTATGGCCAATGTTCCCTCCACACGGAGAACAACCATGTTAAATAACGTTATATAAGGAAGTAATAAGATGACATATCTTTTTATACCTGATTAAAAACCAGTTGAGATGAAAATGATAATTTAGTAATAAATATAATTTTAATATAAATAGCGTAACGTATTCAACTTGAGGTTATACTTCAATTTTTTTTTAAAAAAAAATCCCACATTTATTGCAAGTTGTTGCTGTTCAAATAACTATATAACCCAAAAAAAAGTAAAAAAAAATATTCATGCAATTGATTTGAATATATATATTATTTTTGATAAAATTATGCATTTGATCATAAAACTTAAATTTTTTTTAAAATAATTAAGAACCAGTTTATAATTCTAGAAAAAAATTCATTATTCTCAAAAATTCAATTTTGATAGATTTTCAAATAAAAATTAAACTTAAAATTTTTTAGTAACTAAGGATTCCAAAAATAATTTTTTAGATTGATTTAATGGAATGAAAATGAAAATGAAAATGATAATGAAAGTAAAACTAGACCATTTAACTGTGAAATTTGTTACCCAAATTTTTGGTTTTACCAAAAAAAAAAAAAAAAAAAAAACAGAATTGGTTGTATTGCTTGTCATTCTCATCCACCACACACACACCATCAGCGCCGACTCTAAAAAACAAAACCTCCAAAACGACATTCCTATCGCGATATGATCATCTCCCGGTCATTCAATTCCCCCCACACAAAACTCACCCCATAATCCATCCTTGTCGGCGGCATGTTCCGGCCGAAGAACGTCCCGCTCCCGCCTGTCCTCCCGTCCGACGGGTCGTTGCACGTCCCGTCGGCCGTCCGGTATCCGACCTCCTCGGCGTCGTACGGCGTCTTCTCCGGCGGACCGACGTGGATGAGGTTGTACTTTTGGTGAAGGTGCCTTCTCAGGCCGAGGTAGGCCAACCCCAACAGCACTGGAAGCCTGTGCCACATATCAAACCTGTCCACCATGTTCACAACCTAACCAAAAATAATGAATAACAGTCAGGACTGGATACATCAGTTACCTGACAAGTTGTTGAGGAAAATGTGGGTCAAAAACTGTAGCCAAATTTATGTGAAAAAATATCAACACTGAATTTTTTTGAAAGCTATGAAGAGACAGCTTACTTCAAAATCAGTTTTAAATTCAATTTTTTTCTAAAATTAGTTGTACAATCATGTAACCAAATGCAACTTACAGAACATTTGTACTCGATTCCACCCTACAGTGAGGACTGATAAATACTGACAGTGGGTGTAAATGAACACTTACGAAGAAGATGAGAGAGTCGAAGAAGGACATCTTGGAGAGCAGTGGAAGGAGGTCAGGGTGGAAGAGTCTGGAGAAGAGAGGAGATGAAGTTGCTGTCATTTTTTCTTTCTTGTTCTGGGGAGTTTGATTTTCTGTGGGTGTTATTGGGACTTGGTGGATGCTTTTATGGTGAGCTGGGGTGGGGAGGGGGGGACCTTGGAGGTTTAATGAAGGGGGACCTACCAGTGGTTTCAAATTCATTTCACGTGGCTGGGTTTGGGACAAGATTTTGATTTTATCATTTTGTGTGTCTTTTTCCATGTAGGAGTACTTTTGTGGAGGAGGTGAATTCATTGTTCATTCGGGTTAATATATACTGTTGGAATGTGCAAAATATCTGTAGTTGATGACATAGTCACAAAAAGTTGTGTTAAGGATTTTGTTTGGTGGGGTGCGCGTGTATTTGTAAGTATGGTAAAAATATGGAGATGATATTAACTTGTTTTCAAGTATATTATATATGTAATTAGTGTCTAAATGTACAGTTCAGCAAATAAAAATATGTTTGGTAGATAAGTGATCGAGGTGGTTAATCCTCAAATTTTTTTCAAATAATTTTCAAAAGTACAATGAGTACGTTGTGACTATAGTCGACGTAGTTATTAGGGTTTTATATATTTTGTCACCCTAAAAAAATAAATACATACTATATATAATATAACATATATTTTACATGATTTAATCGTTTTTTCTGCATCCACGTATCGAAGGAGGAGAAGAATCAATTCACTATTAATAAATGCTAACAGTATTTTCTCAAACTATTTCCTCTTAAACAACTCAATCTTTATAGTGCATTTTAAAAAATTAATCACTCGGAAAGCCTAATTAAACAAATAAAACTCAGGAGTTGTTCCGGTGACATAAACTTTTAAAGACATCTAGAATGCATGATATCTCACAACATCTTTCAATTAAAATATTGTCTTACAATATCGTTTAATTAAAATATTGGTTTCTATAAGATTTTATTTGTATGTTTTGTTGCACATACAATGATCTCGATCGACTACTTTAATTTGAGTTATTATATATCTGAACTTGTTTAACAAGGACAAACAGGTGAAGATAGCTTTTCCAGCTTGATCGTAAAGTCAGCCACAGAGAGTCCTTCCGATATCAAAAAAAATTATTCAACGGTTAAAAAAAATTGAGTTAATTTTCAATTTTGCCATTTAGAGTGGCTGAAATCCATGGATTGCCAAAAATATATATATATATATATATATTGAGCTTATTAGGTGTCATGTCATCTCGAAATTATTAAGGTGTAGCCTAAGATTTGTCGGGCACAATAGCCTAATATTTATTAGGCACAATTGGTCTTGCCCAATAAATACATTGAATGGATCTAATAATAATTTCATTAGAAGTATGAATGAACACAAACAAGAAGAAGAAATGGTGCCCTTAAATATTTGGTTGGATGGATCTTTCACATGCACTTAATTCAATCATCAAATGAAACCGACCAGCACAATATTCAGCTTGAAAGTCAGCGTGTCTAAAGGGCGCTGATATTTTCATCCACAGAGTTCTTCAACCCACCCCTTTCAAAAAAATAAAAATGTGGTTTTTTTAAGAGATGAACCACCCGATCCATTCGACTTTGTAAATTCATCCATTATGTCATAGATCGACATCACATAGTTGAACTGGTCACAGAGACCTAAACTCTTTATGTGACCCATTCAACTTTGTGTAGTCGTCAGTTATATACTCCGTTCAACATCGCAGAGTCGAACAGGTCACAGAAATCTAAGGCTCTCATATGAGAGCATCTCCAATAGATTTGTTAACTAACATGTTAATGTCATATTTTACATAACATGTAAAAATATTGCTCCAAAAGAGATGTTAAGAGGGAGTTAATTGTGGGCCCCACGTGTCAGATGTTATTTTTCATAAGAACTGTAACTAGTGTTTTAGCTAGCCAAATGTGGGTCCCACATGATAGTCCTCCTTAAAAAATTAATAAAAAATACATTTGAAAGGTTGAGTGGGTGGAGAGGTGGGGCCCACTTTTGGTTTGACTAGTTTATTTAGCTAGTCCATTAAAGCAACAACAACCAATTAAATAGGAATGTAGTAAATAAGTGTGTAGTGGAGGTATAAAGTACTGACATGACACTTTAACATCTTGTTTAGCTAACATATGCATTGGAGATGCTCTGACCCATTCGACTTTGTGAAATTGTCAATTATGCAGTGTTTTAAAACCCAACCCGACCTGCTTGATTGAACCAGTTAAACATTCACCCGCGTTGAATTCCAGTTCGGTTTAGCCATATAACCCGATGATATAAAAATTAGTAAAACTCAATCAATCCACCGATTGAACCAACGATTTTTGTGAACCGGCTGCGGGTTGATTATATCGAATGATTCTTTATTCATAGAAATTGTGATTAATCACTTATTAAAATATGAAATCTAATAAAAAGTTTAGATTTTATATACTAAAATCATGTTATGATGTTATGTAAAATATTTATGCAAAGATTTTCTAAAATATTTTTTATTTTTATTTAGTAATGATAATTAAAAAAATTATTATATTATAATTATGTCATGGTTCAAATCTAGTTGACCCAACAGTTGAACTAATGACCCTTGACTCATTCATTTTTTTGGTTCATTGAACTGTTCCATATTTAAAATATTGTCATTATGTCACAGGTTGACATCACATAGTCGAACTGATCCCAGAGACCTAAGGCACTCCCTACGTTCGCCTAAGAAAATTCAGCTTTCTCTAAGGCCCATTCGACTTGTGACATAATTGACGACATCACAGAGAGATATCCAAACACTACATCATGTGATCTGTCATTCATGATACTGAACAACGCACCATCGTTTGAAGATATCATTTCATTGAGAACGCTATAACACGCAAACACATTGTTTAAAACACAAAGTCGAATAGGCCATAGAGAGAGCCTTAAGTCTTTATAACTAGTTCGACTCTATGATGTCGACATATAAAATAATGAACGACTTCACAAAGTCGAATGAGCTACAAAGAGAGCCTTAGATCTCTGTGACCAGTTCCACTCTGTAGTGTCGACCTCTCATATAATGGACGACTTCACAAAGTCGAATGGATCAGGGTGAAGTCACTCTTTAAAAAAACAACATTCTGATTTTTTGAGAGGGGTGGGATGAATAGCTATGTGGGTGGAAATATCGGTGCCCTTTGCTAAAATACCTGACACACCACACATATTCATTGTTATGGGTCTCCCATCCGATACAGTTTTATGAACAGATATAATTCTGAATTTCTGATCAAGTGACACGAACTCAATCCCTATAAATTGTTTTTTATTGGAGAAAGATATATTTTAAATAAGTGAAAACAGATGCTACTTTTAAAATTGGGATTTTTATTTTTAAGTCCTTGTAAACATGCGTATTTAGGGATCGATTCCTCTATTCTTCATATTTCTTTTCAAGTTCTCATATTCAATCGCCTATTTGGTTTTTAGTCTCTCCGTCAAACGTCTGTACATACACCGTTAATTTGTGAAATGTGATTTATTTTTAAGTCTCTGTAAACTATGTTATTTAATTATTAGCTCCTTCCTTCTTCATATTTTACAGGAACTGATCTTTAAATAACATAGTTTACAGGGACTTAACACTAAATAACATAGTTTACGGAGACTTAAAAATAAAATCACATTTCACAAATTAACTGTGTATGGACGGACATTTGACGGATGGACTAAAAACCAAATAGACGGTTGAATATGAGGGCTTAAAAAGAAATATGATGAATTGAGAGACCGATCCCTAAATAGGCATGTTTACAGGGACTTAAAACTAAAAATCCCTTTAAAATTTATATTGTTTTCCTGGGGAATTATTTAAATATCTTTTAAAAATAATTTTTGAATAAATATGGGAGTTACCTAATTTTTTAAATTAAAATTGGTGTAATGGATGATTAGATTTTATAATGTAGATTCAAATATATATGAATCGGGGTTTTTAAATTTTATTTTTCTGATGTGAAACCAATGGCGGAACCGGGCCCCCACAAAAGGCCCAAGCCATGGGTCTAACCCGGTGATTAACGTGTAATGAATAATAGAAAGGGTTTTTTCATAAATACCCCTCATAAAAATTTATATTGTCGAATATCCTTTTTATTCTCAGTAATATTCTCAAAAGAGTTTAAATTTTGCTTCAATACCCTTTTAAGGGATATTTTTGCATGATATAAATTTTTAAGATTTTACTGGAATACTTTTCAGAAGATCATTCATGAACAATGTAAACCATTTTAAGAGACATTGTTAAAAATATTCATCACTAGGGTTACTTTTAACAAATTGAGACCATTTGAGGGATATATGCAAAACTTAATTGAAATAAGTGATTTTGACATTGAAAAATGTTATGTGCAATCCTGTTTGTATCCTAATTAGCATGCATACATTTAATTTTTTTTTGAAATGTAAACTTATATAATAAAGTATTATTAATTTTTTATAGAACTGATCAACTGAAGTACATGCTCACATTAAATAAATGCATGTATTTATTTACATTTTCTGTAATAGTATATGCAGAGATGGTAGAATATATATTATATTAACTAATTTTATATACTGCATTAGACGTGACAAATGAAAATTAGGTTGCAAAATGAACCGAATGTATTAGCGCACATTGAGATTTAGAATCACGGGTCTTCTTTTAAAACAATTGTTCAAAAGATTTATTTTCACAAGAATATTAGTATTTGATTTTGAGGTGTAGAAAAGTCATTGATTTGGATTTTTTTTTTAGTTTTTTATTATTATTTTGATTTGGGTTTTTATTTTTAAGTCCTCATAAACTATATGATTTTGTGATCGATTTCTCCCTTCTTCATATTACATATTAAGTCTGCAGTTGTAACGATATATTCCTTGGAGGGATTACAAAAAAAAATCAAACAATTTATTGATAGGTCCCTCCTAGGGATTAATAAAGAAAATATCGTTTAAATTTTGGGATTTAAACTATACTATGAAGGGAATGATCGATCACTAAATTGTATAGTTTACGAAGACTTAAAAATAAAGGGTTTTTTATTTTTTAGTCCATATAAACTATATGATTTAGTGATCGATCCCTTACTTCTTTATATTTAGGTTTAACATATTTAAAGTGTATGTTTTCTTATTAGTCCCTGGAAGGGACCTATTACTAAATTATTTAATTTGTGTTTTAGTTCCTGAGAGGGACTAAAAAGAATATATTCTTTAAATCTGGGGACTTAAACCTAAATATAAAGAAGTGAAAGATCGATCACTAAATCATATAGTTTATGAGGACTTAAAAATAAATAAAAAAAACCCAAAAATAAAACAACCCTATGATTTTTCATCATCATAGTATTGAATCTCAAAATATTGTAGGTTTTAAAATTTCTTTCTAAAATATAAGCTTAAAGATATTATTGTATGTTTTTGTGATCAAATATTTTCTTCATATTCATTTTGTTAATTTTCGAAGCTTCATTTTTTTCTATTTATTGTGATGGGAATAATTAGATTTCACTTTTTTTTCTAGGTCTTCTATAAATTATTACATACCACTAGATATAAGAATATAAATATATAAAAAAAAAATTCAACTGTCTTAATTTCGTCTTAACTTGTCATATATCTATAATTATTCTTTTTATCTTACTCATTTTCTTATCCCTCTGGCCCTCCTTGCTCTAATTCCTGATTCTACCCCCATGTGAAACTAATATTATATAAATAGTTTTAGAAAAAAATTAATTATTTATTTGGATAAATCGGTGAACCACTTTTTTCACATTTTATAAGTCGTTATTCACATTTTATCCATGATCAACTAATAACAACAATAATTATTTTATTATGTTTTCTAATGATAATAACTTAAAAACAAAGCCAAACATAAAATATTGTATTCCATATTTATACTGGAATAATTATCTATGTCAAAATAGTTACAACGCTACCCACAGCTTAAGATTGACTCATACCATACCCCTGATTAATGTACTTCATAAACTGGCTGATTTTGTTAAAAAACAATTACGTGGACTAAAACATTAGAATTGGTCATTGTGATGGAAGAAAATATAAACACATGTAAAAAAATTTAATAACAAAAAAAAAAAAACAATTCAGGCAAGCGCGGACCCAGGATTTACAACAAAGGGGGGGCGAAGACCAAACAATATACTTGAAATATAAAATATATATATTATATATATAATAATAATAATTTAAGAAAAAAATCAAAATTTAAGAACCGAAGGTGGATCGATATCAGAAGGAAAAAGTGAATCGACTTTTGGGTTGGAACAATTTTCGTTAAAGAATTAGTTAAATCATGTTAAACTTGCTTATAATTGACCTCAAAATTCAATTAAAAATAAAAAATAAAAAAACCTCTACCCAAACAAAATAAACAATTAAATATCAACAAAAACATTCAATTAGTTTATTCTAAAAATGGGAATCCAACATAAAGAAAAAAAAACATAACTAGGAGCTATAAACATTACTGTAGTGTCTAATAAATCAGTATTTAAATTTTCTCACTAAAAATATACACCGATCGTAGGACGGCATTTGAGGCTATATCTAACATTATCCATGATTTTAATGTGTTGTCTTAACCAAATCTAATAAATAAAAAAAATCATTGCAACTAAATGAAACACTAATCTCTAATAATTCTTTATTGAACCAACCTAATCTAACCCAAATTCATTCAAACAAATACTGAGAGATCAATCAAGTCCCAAACAAACATATTAGAAAAGAATTACTCGGACAAAAATTTAAAGAATTAAAAATGAATTCAATATTTTCAAATCTCCTAATCTAATCAATAAAAATAAATCAAATCCACATATAGGAAATAAATACAGATCAAGTTCAAAGAAAAAAAATATCAATATCAAGTATTAAAATAAGGGTGAATTGCCCAAATACCCCTGCAGCCAACCCCCAATATTTCCTGTACCCCCACCTTTTGAAAAAAAAATAAAAAATTACCCCTACAGCAAACACCTAATTTTTTTTTCTACCCTCATCCCTTTAATTCCCCCAGCCCCACAAAATCGCAGTTTCCCCCTTGTAAGTGCATATATGTTTTCTGTAACTTGGAGAACACAAAATGTAATTTTTGTAAATATTATCTGTAAATGCATTATTATGTCATGTAAAAATAGTAACTTGCAAAACACTAGAAAAACATACATTAATGCATAATATTAATATATATGTGATTTTTATGTTATCATGAAATACACACTTGTTGGTATTTGATTTATTTGAGTGTTTGACTAATTGTGACATCTCTAATATAGTTTGAATTACACTTTCTTTCTAATGATGTACGCTTGCTAACTCGAATGTGTAACAGTGGATTCAATTTCAAACAAAATGACATGAAAATGATCAAAGAAAATACAACATCTTAGTTTATTAGGGTAGGAAAAAAATATCGGAATGCAAACATTTGATGAATTCAAGTGCTTTGATGTATTTATTGTGATAAAATATTTTCAAGTGTTATCCATTAACGTATGTTTCTCTAGTGTTTTACAAGTTAGCATTTTTACATGACATGCATAATAATGCACTTACAGATTATATTTACTGAAATTACATTTTGTGTTCTGAAAGTTATAGAAAACATATATGAACTTACAGGAGGAAAACTGTGATTTTGTGGGGCTGGGGGAATTAAAGGGATGAGGGTAGAAAAAAAATTAGGTGTTTGCTGTAGGGGTAAATTTTTTTTTCAAAAGGTGGAGGTACCCAAAATATTGGGGGGTTAGCTGCAGGGGTATTTGCGCAATTCATCCTTAAAATAAAAAAAAATCGAAATATACAGGGCTGAACGGCGGTTTTCACACAATTAATGGATTTTTTTATTTTTTTATTTTTTTTTTAACAGTTTGGGAGGGGGGACGGGTTATTTAGGGATTTTATATATAGTGCTAGGTTTCTATATTATATTGGGGCCCACAACTGATTAAATGGTTTTGGCCCACACAAGTAGTTAACCCATATTAAAGTTTTTCAAATTCTTTTAGGTGGCCAAGGCCCCAGCACACCCCCCTCTATGTCCGCCCCTGAATTGAGGACACTGACATGATTTAAATCAACCACAAAAACACTCAGGATCAAAAGTGGTAGAACACATGTCCATTGTGATGGCAAAAATTATCTACTTGGATTACTAAATTGATTAAATATTTATAATAATATAAAAATAAAAACATTTTTACCATCAAAATTATGTTTTATTATGAACCGTGTCAAGGTTCTGAATTTCCAAAAATTTCATTTTTTGGGGTCGGCGTGAGGTTGAGCACACTCACAACTACATCCATAACTATTATATCTCACATAATATATTTTTAATTAAAGAGTTTTAATAAAAAGAAAAAAAAGTTTATATAAGAAATGATTCATATGAATAAACAAAAAGGATTAACTTTCAAAGGATCTCTTCAATGATCAAATCAACCATAAGTAGTAAAATTAATAAGATTATTTTATAACAAAGTTATGCGTGTAATTGTTTTTTATTCCTTTATAAATTATTCATGTTCAATTCTTCATATGATAATATCTTATTAGAGTGAATATATTAATCATTACAGGTGCAAAGTTTGATACAAGTCTCTATTAAATAGATTTGGATTGTTGAATGATCTATATAATCGACCCGATTACAAAGTTATCAGATAAGATCCTTAAATATGCCATGTGAATATTGCTGACATTGATTTTTAAGAAAATTAATTATTGGTCCCTCTCATATCCTTATCTTAATTGTAAGTCCCTATAACTTTTTAACTTAACAACAGATCCCCAGATACCAACATCTATTATGTTTAGGTCTTTCCATCCATTCTTTATTAATCCTAGACATTTTTCTTCCATTTTTACCTCCAACCCCTTCTCTTCTCTTCTTTGTGTTCCCCCCTCTCTCCCCAACACTCACAGACGGTGGCCCTCCCCCCCCCCCCGCCCTACCGTTCCCTTTCTCGTCCATTTTTGTTATCTAATGACCCACATTAGTATACACAGATTACTAACACTCTAACAGTGTGCACAAAATGATAACAGTATAAATAGAATGATATCAGTGTACACAAAAATGGTAATAGCGTACACAAAATGATTATATTTGTAGTTGATTAACAATATATATACATTACATTACAGTGTACAATTGTTAGAATGGGGATAAAGTAAAAAAAGTTAATGGTGGTTACCATTCTCGTTAGTGACAGGGACCGAGACATAATAGGTGTTAACAACTTGAGCACCTATTGTTAGATTGAAACGTTGCAGGGACTTAAAATCAATATTTGCATATGCCGAGGGATACGTAATTAATTTCTCATTGATTTTTTCTGTCTAGACAATAACCCCCCGTATGGCGTGGAACATAAGGCAAGAATTATGAAGAATAGATGAGAATAGCTAAAAAAAGTTATTTGTTTTGATAGAATAAACCCCGATAGTTATGTCTGGATAAGCTAGGATAAGGCCTGATAACTATTCTAAGAAAATGGTGGAATTGCTTATCAAGGCTTATCTATGCCAATGGATAAAAATATTCTTCTCTATCATTTTAGAAAATTTATCTCACCTAACAGACTCACACAGATTCCAAAAACTGTCACATCTATCAAATCAATCATATATCTCTCACACTATTCCCAGGGGGTATAATTGTCATTTAAAAAATCATAAACTCTTATTCATCCTTTATCAACCATATATCATCACTTTATCCAAGGTGAACCAAACAATAAAAAAGTCATTTTTACGTTTTCCAATGAGAATAACAAAAAAGACAATCAAACAAAAAGTTACTTATTCAGCCTGGATTGTTATCTATCTCAGTATAGCTATCAGGAGCGAATAACCTAATATCACACCCCATACAGAGGGTAAGAACATGTTCATTGAACACATTAAACGCTTGTCATCTTCATGTGGACCTAACTTTTCTGTGTACACAAACACAAATAAGTCCGGGTTCAACAATAAACATGAACCGGAGCTCCTAAATCTTTTAATGGCCGAGTTACTTTCAAATTTCAACAACCAAAAGATACTGACTGTTGCAATCAATCATAAATTGCTCATATAATTATCTATTTGGGGTGTACAAATGATGTATGACAGATTTAGAAAGAAATCATTACACAATATTTGATTTTAAATTTGTCCTCAAAATAAAGTTTTATAAGATTTTATCATTTATTGACAAATTTCATTATTTAAAATCATATTAATTACCTTTTATTGGTGAATTAGAAATTTAGGATTTTTAGGATTTTATATGTTATTTTATTAGATTTTAATAATTGTCATTGTAATTGTATCTTTACTCTTTTTAGTAGAGTCATAATTCACATTATGAATATGTATTTAATGTTTGTGACCTATATAATAAGTGCTACCATCTTTGTAAGAAAAAACTTTTGATCAATTAATAAAATTATATTTCTTTTGGATTTTTTCTTCCTTGTGGATTCAAGGAGTTATGGGATCTTAACGTAGATTGAATCCTTCTATCGTTTCATGCTGCGTTAGATGGTATCAGAGTGAGGATTCACCTAGCTTCAATGACACATAGCCGTGCGAGAAACAACCATCCCATTGACGGTGATCGTGGGGTGCAAGAGCTGTTTCAGCCATTGCAAGAGGACCAAAAGCCACTTCGGGAGGAGTTTCGTAAACAAACGCAACAGACTCTTCGTGAGGTGAAGGCTGGTGTGAATCTCAACACCGACAACAAACAACCTGGGAGTGACAGGATGCACGCCGAGGGATTTGCTCGAGGCCAACCTATTGCTTATAACGTTGTTCGACGACACTCTCATTATCTACCTGATTATGAGGATGACTTGGATGATGAAGGCGATGAACTGTACACCTATTAGCCGAGAAAGCGGCACACGTACTACTACAATTATTTCAAAGGTGGACATCTCCTATTTCAATGTTGATTTTCCAATCGATAAGTTCCTTGATTGGATCTTAGAGATTGATAAATTCTTTGAGATAATGGAGGTGCGTGAAAAGAAGATGGTCAGATTGGTGGCGCTTCGACTCACAAGTAGTCCTACTAATTGGTGGGACCACCTTCAAAGGACCAGACAACGACAAAGAAAATCACCTATTCGAACATGGAGGAGGATGAGACAACTTCTCATAGATCGCTTCCTTCCTCTAGATTATGAACAATACTTTCTCCAATTGTACCATAATTGTCGCCAAGGTAATCGTTCCGTATTCGACTATACTGCTGAATTTTTAAAATTTTCGGGTCGATATAACCTTGCAGAGGGTAAGTGGCAATGAGTGGCCCATTATCTTAGTGGGTTGAGGAAATTAATTAGTGTGAGATCGTATTGCTTCACAAGAGATTTACAGCTTGACAGAAGTAATCTCGACGGCCGTAAGAGTGGAATCATAATTGGAGAGATCAAGGGTGCACGTGGTGTCCAAAGACTCTTCCATAATCAGTCCGCTAGATGTTACATTAAGTCAAGATATGGTCGATGAATTGATGGAAAAGATCGAAGAAAGTCCACCAGAAACCAGGAGAATTTAATGGCCGACCCCCATGATCAACCTTTAGTTGAATCAAAAATTGTAGAGGACAACGCAAATAAAGAAGTGGATGATGTTGTTCTCTCAATTGAATCTGAAAATATTATTGGAGGAGAACAAGAGATGTCAATTTCCTATTTTTTAGTGGTGACACCAGAGATAGAAAAGCCCATGCAAACATTCGTGTTGCAGACTGCATGCCACATCAACATAAGCATTTTTTATGTCATCGTCGACAACAGTAATGTTGGGGACATTGCGACCACCACAATGGTCGATTTGATTGAGAAAGAATTTAAAATCAAGAAGATGTCTCTTCTCTTGCCAAAGGTCAAATACAATGATGCATCAATTAAGATGGGGAAAAATATATTAATCTCTCCTATTGGTGTATTTGATTACATCAAATATCATCCTCCATATCATCTAAGATCCTCTCATCTTAAACTCGAGGATGAGTTTTTTTTTTTTAAGAAGAAGAGACTAATGTAAAATAGATTTGGAAAGAAATCATTGCAGAATATTTGATCTCAAATCTGTCATCAAATAAAGTTTTATGAGATTTTATCATTTATTGACAAATCTCATTATTTAAAATCATATTAATCACCTTTTATTTGTGAATTAGAAATTTAGGATTTTTAAGATTTTATATGTTATTTTATTATATTTTAATAATTGTCATTGTAATTCTGTTTTTACTATTTTTAGTAGAGTCATAATTCACATTATGAATATGTATTTAATGTTTATGGCCTATATAATAAGTGTCACTATCTTTGCAAGGAAAAACTTTTGATCAATTAATAAAATTATATGCCTTTTGGATTTTTTCTTCATTGTAGATTCAAGAACTCTATGTGGATTTAAGAAGTTATGGGATTTTTGACGTAGATCGGATCATTCTATCATTTCACGCTGCATTAACAAATGCACCTTTTAATTTTCTATTTAGAAATATTAAGAAAAAAAAGAAAAAAGCTCATTCACAAACAAACAACTATCTTCCTTCTTAACATTCTTCGGTTAAGAAGGGTGACAGAGAATTTAAATAGAAGAGTAAAATCATTTTATATTACAAGATCCTAAAAGAAGACATGATTTTGATAGTTCTATTATCTAGACAATTGTTTTGAACATTTTCCTAAGTTCATATATACTTATCCATCCAGATTTATCCAAAAAAAAACTAAATTACAATAAAATGTAAAATTAAATATATTTTTTATTTTTATATAATTATTTTATGTTCAAATAAAATTATTCACATTGGAGTTGTTTTTTTTTTTTTTTTTGGTGAATAGGCCATATGTATTTTACATATATAGCAAAAGTAAATAAAAAAGTATACATATCAAAATACATCAGACAACCTAAGTTGTCTAACCCCCTCAAACAAAGCATCAGCAAAATCCTCAATGCATCTACGAACTTGAGAATTCTGTAAGCCACGAGTGAATATCGAAGTCTGAGTTCGGCGAGCCATTTTAGCCAATTGTTCTGGAGCAGTAACCGCTGATCGACTAACCTTACTAAAACAGATAGAATCACGCATGCAATTCCAACTTCGAATGTCCGCCACAATTTCTTGAATTTGTGGCGGTCCGATCACATGTTCCCTGTAATAAGTGAATCAGAATTTCAGCATCCGAACCTATATGAATACGCTGGATCCCCAATTCACATTGGAGTTGTTGATTCACCATTTCTATCACTGAACAGGGAAAGCAATCAATTCCATTCAGTGTAGCAATCAAGCTACGTGAGGATGTCACATTAATGAAATAATGAAAATGACATCTCCACTATATGTGTTTTGTATATATACACTCACTCATTAAAATATATGATATTTTAAAAAATAAAATGTGTATTTAAATAAACTAACATATATTTTTTTAAAAATGATTTTTATATACTGTATATGCAAACCGAATTGTAATGGTTGAAAGACCGTTTTTTAATTGCAGACCGAATTGTAAAACGAATTACATCAAAAGCTTTTTTTTAATGAAACAAAGTAGTGTGTATCAGCCAAAGTCAATGGAATAAAAATATAAAATATTAAATACTTCCTCACTCTGGCAATCCAACTGCCACCTAAAATGTTGTCGAGGCCTTTTTAATGCATTAATTGGAAAGAATGGATAAGAGGTTGAATAAATGTACATTATCTTTGAGCCTCGCTTCGGTGAGGAAACCAAAAAAAAAAAACTCTATGTATATATAAATGTATAATCATCTGATCAGGCCGAATCATGTATATCTTGTGTTCTTCGTATGATATGGTGTTTCGTTCTTGTGTTTGATCTCGTGTTTGTTGTAGGCTTCCACGATTGCCTTCCCAACAATATCTTTCATCACCCTTTGGTTTTCCCATCAAAGACCATTAGTATTTTCATAATTCATTTCATTTATACATGAGTTATGCATAGAATTAGTATTCTCATTATTTCCATTAATACATGAGTCATGCACAGATACATGAGTTTCCAATGACCTTTAAGGATTCTATAACTCATTCTCCATTAATCCATGAGTTATGTACGAAGACATGAATTTTCAATAATCTTTGACATTTCCGTGACTCATTCCAATGGTTTTTGGTGTTTCCGTTACTCATAACCACAATTATAATATTGGAATTTAAATTTGTGCATGAATAAGAGTAGAATACATATAAAAAACAATGGGTGTTTTACTTTGTCAATGAAACTTCTAAGATGTCACAAATTAATTAGTTCACCTTCTAATTATTTTCAAAAATATTTTTCTTATGAAATAAATCTATTAGCTAATTAAATATAAACATGTAAAATCACGTAACATACATAATGTGAACAACACTAACTAGGTAAGCCTTGACATCATCCCATTCTCATAAAATGACTAATAATAATTTGATGTTTATGTATTTATTGTGACACAAGAGTCTCTCAGGTGTCACTGTTCTCACTCAATCCGTTTGGACCATATTATAAGGCCAACCAAACACACCTCAAGGATGTTCAAAAGATCATTAGAAATGATCTGAGTTCATATATTTATTCAAACCTCTGATACTTAGGATCTTTAAGACATATAAAATGATGCGGCGGTTGCAAAAGAAGAAAATCCATGTTATAAATCCTTGAATTCACAAAGGAGACATCTTCTTCTGAAAAAATCCTTGAATCTACAAATAGCTCTTGAATCCATAAACAAAAATAAAATAAAATAAAATAAAATAAATTTTATTAATTCTAAATTTGTTTTATAATGATGATGGCAGATCTATTTATTGGTCATAATTGAATAACAAAGTCTTAACTAAAAATCTAAAATAAATCTTGAAAATTCAAAAGTTCCCATCAAATTAAAACCTATAAAATTCAAATCTAATCCCCAAGACCCCAACTAACAAAGGATGGCTATTGGGAATCTGGGATAATCTAATCTATATCAAAAGAGATCTCATCTATGTCAATATATTACAACACCACTCTCAAAAGAGAACAAGAATGGGAAAAAAAAACTCAAATTAATGATAAAGAAGATGAAATCTGCCCTTAAGACTATAAATCTCTATTGACTTAATTGGGCTTAATTGAAAACCAAATTAAGCAAATATACAAAATTGATTGATTAAACATAAAAAAAAATTAAATGCATATAATAACCAATCATTTTCTCACAATTAAATTCAATTGAAGATGGGATGTACATTACTCAAATTAAGTGTTATTTGACATTAGGGTTTGGATTGGACACAACTTCCCAGTGATTTTGATCGAGTTGTCTTAAGTGGTTGTTAAATGTTAAATCACAACTTTGATTAATTTCCCATCACATTTATTAGTGATTCAATTTTGACCACTTTCAGAAATATCAAATCGGGCTATTAATGTGAACCAATTAATTATGATAGCTATAGCCTATGCACAACTAATAATGTTGAATAGATATATTTTTTTTACTTTATAATTAGGATAGTTATGGATTTTTCAAATTTTTTATATGACAATAGATGGGAGAGAGAGATTAATTCTTAACAAGGGTGGCTCAATTTGAGCTCCTCGAAATTGTAAGTAAGCTCTTCTTGTAGATAAGCCCCTCACATTCTAATCATTTAATGTACGAGCCCTTCATATATTAACCTCATATGTAAACAATAAACAAGCCTCTCTCACATCAAAACATCTCCCCCACCCCTGTCCCTTCTCCCCCTATAAAACTCTAATTAACATATTCTAATAAAAAATTTAATATAAATATAAAAAGAATATAAAAATCTATTGTTTTTGCATATATTCACACAAATCCTTAAAATCATAAACCCTAAAAAAATATATAAAAAAAACTAAACCCTGTATATACACAAGAGAAGATAGGGGGTATGCTTATTAAAAGAATATTAATTAAAAAAAATTTAAAAAAAATTAGGTGAACTTATTTATTAGGGGGCTACTTATGAGAAAAATGTAAATGGATCTTTAATAATAAAATCTATTTAAAGGGGTTTACATATGAATCAGATGGGCTCAAATAGAGCCACCCAATTTTTAATTCAAATTAATAAAAACTTACATAAACTTTCAATGAATAATCATCTTGTCCACTTTGATTCTTTGATTATTCAATTTCATTCACATTCAATTAGATTCATAGATGATTCCAGTTCAGTGCAAAAGTTATTCTCGTAAAATATCTCACATGAGAGATGCCATGTTTCATGTTTGAGTCCCCTGACCAAACTTTTCACCCTGAACAAGCATGTCATTTCTTTGCATTTATAAAACTATAAAGTTTACAAACCACAAACATCCGCATCTCATCTGTCTTTGCATTCATCTAATAAATCCAACATACCACAAACATGTTAAAGTTTCTTGGACATGCTAAAGGGAGCGTTTAATTAACCACCCCTAAAAAAAAAAAAAAAAAAATTTGGGGGGGGGGGGGTGTGGAGAGACACTTATTGGGATACCCTTTTGTTCTCCTTTTCACCCCCAAGATATTAAATATTTGAGATAAAGACATCTACATCCCTACATATATGAATAATCCCATATAAGTCCATACGAAAGTTGGGGCAGATAAATGAGTACCTGAAAACTCACAAAAATCTAATTATCATCCTCGGGTTAATATTTCATTCAAATTTAACAGAATATTTTATCACCATGTAATTGTATAGATATTATAGTCTCCATAAATAATCATAAAAATAAATTAGTCCACGCAAATATCATATTATCTTTATAAGACTTTTTAAGTTTTTTCATTTTCATTGAGTTATTGATTGAAAATAGTTACAAATTTAAGGATAATTTAATCATTTTTTAGTTATAGATTAAAATTAAGTAAGGTAAGTTGAGTTATGATTAATTTTTATTGAAACCAGGGATATATATAGATTTTTGTGAGTTTTCAATAATTTGTACGTCTACTTCAACTTTGATAAGAACTTATATGAGATTATTCATATTTGTGAAGACTTGGATGTCTTCAACCTTAAATATTTTCTTTAACAATGTGGGATTCCCTCTTAAATGCTTGATGGGATGCCCCTCATAAAAAAAGCCAGTAGGTTGCCTTTTCCAAAGCATGTCTGCAGTAATTTATTATGATTCTCTTGAGCCCTTGGATAGAGAATTAAGTTATTGTTAGATTTTTAATTATTTTAATAAAAATAAAATAATTTTTTATTTAATTGTATTTTAAATTTTTTAGATTGTAAAACATAATAATAATAATAAAATTGTTATTTAAATAAAATTTAAGTAAAGTGTGAATAAGAATTTATAATAGATGAAAAAATTATAACAATTGATTTGATAGTTGATTTATACGAGAAATGACAACTGACATATATATTCTTTAGAATGAATAATCTGGAATAACTTAATTTCAGGGGTTGACTGGAATCTATATGCAACTTTATATCAGTAAATTCTGATATACCAATTCTTGTTTATTCCATCTTTTCAAATACCCATTTTGAAGCTATTCGAACTAATTCTCACTTATTATGGCCATATTCACTATGTAGTTCATAGAGTAAGGTTGAGGCACAAGCATGTTAATAAGACAAAAACAAAACAAAATTGCATGTTTGAAAGATTATATATTCAAGTTCAGGGTTGTTTTTCTTAAAAATCATTTTCAGTTACCATATAACTTTCTGTGTTGTGAATATAGTGAATAACCATCACTCCTCCAAACCATAACCTCCCCCACTCTTCTATTCCATAACGCTCACCATTATTGTCCCACTATCTCCCCCTTCACCTCTATAGACTTGTAACTCCCCACCTTTCGGATTCCTTTATACAACCTATAAATAGAGAGGTTTCTCATGTATTCCACAACCAACAAAAGAAGAATAAATACCTCTCTCTACTTCTCTATTTGCTTGTGTATTTTGTTTATGTAGTTATATTTTACTTAGTTTATAACACGTTATCAGCACGACGACACTCTTGTCTAATTCGCTAAAGAGGTTTGTATTTTGATCAGTTTATGATGGTCAAATCATCATGATTTTATCTTATATTTTGTGTACAACATGATAGGCAATTTATGATTTTTTTTCTGATAAAAAAAATATCAATTTTCTTACTCTATGCTCTACATAATTAAATATACTTATGCCTCAAATGTGCTCCTACAGCAACAGTATCGAGAGCGGAGATTTAAAAAATACTCGACATTAATTTCATGCCTCCTTGTTGCCGAGCAAAACAGTGAACTTTTATTGAAAAATCCACCTAGTTCTGCATCACTGCATGAAGCAAATGCATCCACGATGTCTACCCATGGGCGTGGGCGTAGACGTGGACGTGGGCGTGGTCGAAACGACAATTGGAATTACAAGGTTCATAAAAATAGCAATTCTAACCACCAGAAGTGGAATGAAGGGCAGCACAACAGAGGAAAAGGTTTGATGAACAAACCTTCAAAAAATAATGAGACTGCATGCTATCGATGCGGTGGTAAAGGACACTGGTCACGTACCTGTCGTACGCCAAGTCATTTAGTTGACCTTTATCAGACATCAATCACAGACAAGGGAAAAAATGTTGAAGTAAATTTTGTTAACCTTGTAAACCATGTTGGCCCATCAGATATTACTCATTTTAATGTATCTGATTTCTTTGCTAATTCTGATGGCAACATCGGTTATATGATTGATGATGGAAATGTCCACATCAACTAATATTTCCCTTTTTAGCATTTATTTCATGTAATTTTCCTTCCTTTTTTTATGTACTTTGCTTTATTTCAATAAAATGCAATTTTATGTTTTCTATATTTATCTTATTTATTTCATTTTTCTTTTTACAAGAATGGCTATGGTTGGTGACATCTGTCTAGCAGACAGCGCTACAACGCATAAGATCCTACGAAATAGAAAATATTTTTCAACGTTGACATAAATTAATGCAAATGTTAATATCATCTCTGGTACTACAAAATTAATTGAAGGCTTCGGAAGAGCAAATATAATATTATCAGGAGGTACAAAATTTTGTATTAATGATGCATTATATTCAGCAAGATCCAGAAGAAATCTGCTAAGTTTTAAGGATATCCGTATTAATGGATATCATATTGAGACTATAAGTGAAAACAATATGGAGTATTTATGTATTACTTCAATTGTTTCAGGCCAAAAGCATATATTAGAAAAACTTCATGCTCTCTCATCCGGGTTGTATTATACAACCATAAAAACAATCGAATCATATGCTGTAACGAACCAGAAGTTCTATGATTCAAATATTTTTACACTTTGGCATGATCGTCTCGGGCATCCAGGGTCTACAATGATATGTCGAATAATTGATAATTCATTTGGGCATTCGTTAAAGAACCAGAAGATTCTTTTACCTAATCACTATCAATGCAGTTCGTGCTCACAAGGAAAATTGATAGTTAGACCATCCCCTATAAAATTCAATGTTGAGTCACCAACATTTTTGCAAAGAATCCAAGGGGATATATGTGGCCCAATCCACCCCCCATGTCGACCATTCAAGTATTTCATGGTATTGATAAACGCATCTACTAGATAGTCGCATGTTTGTCTATTATCCACTCAGAATGCTGCATTTGCAAGACTACTTGCTCAGATAATCTGATTACAGACTCATTTTTTGGATTATCCTATAAAGTCAATACGCCTTGATAGAGCTGATGAATTCACATCGAAAACTTTTAACGACTATTGTATGTCGCATGGCATCAATGTTGAACACCATGTTGCTCATGTGCACACCCAAAATGGAGTAGCAGAATCATTTATTAAGCATCTTCAGTTAATTGCACGTCCTATACTTTTGAGGGCAAAATTACCCGTTTCATCTTGGGGTCACGCTATATTGCATACAGCAGCATTAGTTTGCCTTCAGCCAACTGCTTATCATCAATATTCTCCTTTACAGCTTGTACTGGGTCATCAACCAAATATTTCACATATTCGAATTTTTTGTTGTGTTGTACAAGTTCCTATTGCCCCTACACAACGAACTAAAATGGGCCCTCAACGTCGATTGGGAATTTATGTAGGCTTTGATTCTCCTTCTATTATAAGATATCTTGAACCATTGACAGGGAATGTTTTTACCGCTCGATTTGTAAATTGTCATTTTGATGAGACAATATTCCCATCGTTAGGGGGAGAAAATCCGTCGCCAGAAGAACAACGTAAACTTACATGGCAAATTCCATCTTTGTCTCATCTTGATCCTCGCACTAATCAATGTGAAACTGAAGTGCATGAAGAACAAGTACATGGAAATGAAGAAATTTCTATAAATTATGCAAATTCATAAATATTGTGGGATCGAAAGCAAGTGCTTGTTGATGATATATTCTCATTTGCAATAGCTACAGAAATCATTTCAGATAATGATTTAGAACCACGTTTAGTGGATGAATGCAGACGAAAAAATTGTTAGCCACAATTGAAAACTGCTATTCAAACAGAATTGGATTCACTTGCAAAACACCGAGTATTTGGACCAGTAGTCCTGAAGGTGTTAAACCAGTAAGATGTAAATGGGTGTTTGCAAAAAAACGAAATGAAAGAAACGAGATTGTTAGATACAAAGCTCGTTTTGTGGCACATGATTTTCTGCAGAGACCTGGGACAGATTTTGAAGAGACATATTCTCTTGTGATGGACACAATCACATTTCGGTATTTAATTAGTTCTGTAGTCTCAGAAGGACTTGACATGCATCTAATGGATGTGGTTACTGCATATTTATATAAAAAATTAGATACTGACATTTATATGAAAGTTCCTGAATGACTAAAATTACCTGAAACAAAACCACGAAACATGTACTCAATCAAACTAAGACGATCCTTGTATGAATTAAAGCAATCTGAACGAATATGGTATAACCGTCTTAGTGAGTACTTAATAAAAGAAGGATATGTCAATGATCCATTATGCCCCTGTGTATTTATTAAGAAAACAGAACTCAGATTTACCATTATTGCAGTATATGTTGATGATATTAATCTAATTGGGACTCCTGAAGAGTTAAAAAAGGCTTCCGAATATCTGAAAAAGGAGTTTGAAATGAAAGATCTTGAAAAAAAAATATTGTCTCGGCTTGCAAATTGAACAAAGTTCAAATGGAAAACTTGTTCATCAAACAACATATGTTGAAAAAATTCTGAAGCGTTTTAATATGGACAAATGTCATTCATTAAGTACTCCAATGATAGTAAGCTTACTTGACCCAAAGAATGACCATTTTCGTCCAAAAGAAGATACTGAAAATCTTTTTTATCCTGAAGTATCATATCTTAGTGCAATTGACACCTTATTATATTTGGTCCAATGCACTAGACCTGACATTGCATTTTCAGTTAATTTATTGGCCAGATTTAGCTCTGCACTAACTTGAAGGCATTGGAATGGTGTGAAACACATTTTTCGTTATCTTCTTGGAAAATCAGACATGGGTCTATTCTATGCAAATTATTCCAATAATAGTGCACAACTAAAGGGTTATGCAAATTCATGATATTTTTCAGATCCTCACAAGACTCGCTCACAAACAGGCTATGTATTCACTTGCGGTGGCACAACAATCTCTTGGCGATCTACGAAACAGACTTTGATCGCCACGTCTTCTAACCACTCTGAGATTCTTGCACTCCACAAAGCAAGCAGGGAATGCGTGTGGATAAGGTCTTTGATTCATCATATTCGTACTGCATGCGGACTATCTCTCATTACAGATGTTCCAACAACTATATATGAAGACAATACAGCATGCATTGCTCAAATCAATAGGGGATATATCAAGGGTGATAGAACAAAGCATATTTCTCTAAAATTCTTTTACACTCATGAGCTCCAGCAGAGACATGAAATTGATGTTCAACAAATTAAGTCAAAGGACAATCTTGCAGATTTGTTTACTAAAGCTTTGTCGACATCAACATTCAAGAAGCTGATGTATGAAATCGGGATGCGACGAATTTGCGACCAAAATTCTTGAAATCTTGTACTTATGAGGGGGAGTAATTTTTTATAACATTTTACGAACTGTACTCTTTTTTCTTCGCCTGTGTTTTATCCCATTGGGTTGTCTTGACAAGGTTTTAATGAGGCAATGTCAAACGCATACACCATTATACGATTAAGTTACATTGTACTCTTTTTCCTTCGCTTTGATTTTTTCCCATTGGGTTTTCCAAACAAGGTTTTAACGAGACAATTATTTTAGCGTGGTGGTTATCTAAGGGAGAGTATTGTGAATATAGTGGATAATCACCACTCCTCCAAACCATAACCCCTCCACTTTTCTATTCCATAACACTTACCATTATTCCATAATAAATATCTCTCTCTACTTCTCTATTTATTTGTGTATTTTATTTATGTAATTATATTTTACTTAGTTTATAACACTATGTTATATTTTATTTTACCACTTCAACTTTCTGCGCAACAAGTCACTCTTAAACAATTTTTGTCAATAGAAAGAATATTCTTAGAAAATTTTTTAACATAAACCCCTGAAAGTTTGTGAATTAACATATCGACATCTCAGACCTCTCATTTTTAAAAATATCTATATAACCCCGTGAAATTACGTGGTTAATTCAAATCGCCCTCTACCATTATCCAATTAAATTTTGCATATGATTAATCTAATAATAAATAATAATTTATTCTTAACGCATTAAAGAAGAAACACAATAGATTTTATTTTTTACAGAGGGCATTTGATCATTTAGAAATATTATATTGATTTTTTCTTAAATCTCTCAAGATAAGCACATTTGAAATACCTTTAAATAGATATAATATACTCATAATATTTCTTAAAATTTGATAAAAGAATAAACAGAATATTCATTAATTTTTAGTACAAAACAAACTCAAGGGCTTAAAATAATTATCCACGGGAAAATAGGATGTTTATATAGATATTCAAAAAAATGAAAAGACAATATGGATATTCATTAACTTTTAGGGTTATATGCATTTTTCATTAGGTTAGGGTAAAAGTGACAAGGGTAAAAAGGTAATTTAATCGTGTGTTGTTAAACTAACTACACCCTAATTTAAAGGTGTTAACAGCAGAGAGGTATATCAATATAATCTAAACAATCAGCGAGTTAAATGGATTTTCAAAAAAAAAAAAAGAGGTTGATATGGATATAAACAAAACTTTTAGGGGGTTTATTTACATTTACCCCAAGTCTTATTATACAATCAGCCAAAATTGATACCATCATATGCCGACGTTGGGGTGTAAGAACTTTTTTATTTTATTTTTTGAAAAAAAGATAAGCATACGCCCTTAATTATTAAAAAGAAAGAGGTTACCCAAAGCTGATGATGTGTTATGTACTTGTGTCAAAAATATAGTTCTGCATTGCAATTCTGCATTGCAATTTTCAAGTACCATCCCTAGCTTAGCTTATGTTGTGAAAATGCATCACATAAGCAAGCATTACAAATGGAAGATGGGGATACTCAAAAAAAAATTTAAAATTCACTGGCAACAAAATACATCTTCATTTACCCCCACATTATGGAATGTCATTTGATTCACACAATGCATTGTATAACCTATGCAAGTCTACTTCAAAAAAAAAAAATTTAAAGGGTGTTGATAGAATCAATCATTCTTGCAATCATTCCTACAATGCTTACTTAGTATATTACCTTCTCTAATCTAATATACTATGTTAGGAAAAATGTGAAAAGGTATTCATTCACTTCATACCATCCAAAAACATATCAAAAAATGTTGGGATTGCAAAAGTGAGTATAGGAATGACTGGCCCTAAAAATTTCCAAATTAAAATTAATCTAAATTACAGCAACATTTGCATGACAATCAAGCACCATTACCAAGAACAATCAATACAGTCTTCCTCAAACTGTCCCAGATTCAGACCAAGCCCCAAAACCAAATCCTTCCTCCCCTCATCAAGAAGCACCTGTTTCATATTCCCATAAAACAGGCCCAATTTCATCTGGAGAACACTATTTGACTATGTTTTTATCTTGGGATATTGCAACAAGTAATAAATAACAACCTGCAGTTCTATTATTTTGTTACCATTGTAGTTAGTTTCCTATTTTGTTGGTTTAGAGCACAGGGAAAGCACCTCATGTTGGGCTCGTTTGGGTTAATTCAGCAATATTTAATGGACACTAATAAAATCATTCGTGTAATTATTCATGCAATCCTAACCCGGTATACGAAATCTCTAACCCCCCGTTTAGGGTGGAATATAAGCAAGGGATAGGAAAGAATACATGAGAATAGCAAAAAAAAAATTGTTTGTTTTGCTAGAATAAACTTGATAGCTATATCTGGATAAGCTGAGATAAAACCTGATAATTATTCTAAAAAAATACTGGAATTACTTATCAAAAATTATCTATGCCAATGGATATAAATATCATACTCTGTCATTTTAAAAAAAATTATTTCATCTAACATTCTTTACACACATTTCAAAATTGTCACATCTATCATATCACACACAAATCTCTCATACTTATTTCCAAACACAAATAATTTGCGCAAGAGTATAATTATCATTTAAAAAGTGAAAAATTCTTATCTATCTATCTACCACTTATCTTTATTTAATTCAAGGTGAACCAAACAACAAAAAAATCATTTTTACGTTTCCCAATGAGAATAACTAAAAAGACAACCAAACAAAAATTTACTTATTCAACATTAATTGTTATCTATCCTAGTATAGCTATGACGAAGAAGCCAATGTCACACCCCAATTAGGGAGTAATATAATATATGTTCTTTCTGAGGATACAAACGTATGCATTCAATTCTTTCAAATAACACTTCACTAGACAAGTATATACCTTCAAAAATATTCAAACACACTGCATACTGCAAAAGTCACCACAAGAATGACTGTCCATAACATTTTTCCGGTGGAATAAAATTACGATTGGCCCCATTTTTTACCAACTTTTAAATTCCAGAGACTTGAGTTTTGGTGGCCTTTCAATGTGTATCAATTCTGTATTCTATATCAATCTATCAATCTTCTTACTCATCAAGACCGGTGACCCATCAATGCATTGAATCACTTTCTATGCCTGCCTACTCTACCCCCCGTATGGTGTGGAACATAAGGCCAGAATAATGAAGAATAGATGAGAATAGCTAAAAAAAAGTTGTTTGTTTTGATAGAATAAACCCCGATAGTTATGTCTGGATAAGCTAGGATAAGGCCTGATAACTATTTTAAAGAAATGTTGGAATTGCTTATCAAGGCTTATCTATGCCAATGGATAAAAATACCCTTCTCTGTCATTTTAAAAAATTTATCTCACCTAACAGACTCACACAGATTTCAAAACTGTCACATCCATCAAATCAATCATATATCTCTCACACTATTCCCAGGGGGTATAATTGTCATTTAAAAAATCATAAACTCTTATTCATCCCTTATCAACCATTTATCATCACTTTATCCAAGGTGAACCAAACAACAAAAAAATCATTTTTACGTTTCCCAATGAGAATAACAAAAAAGATAATCAAACAAAAAGTTACTTATTCAGCCTGGATTGTTATCTATTCCAGTATAGCTATCGGGAGCGAATAACCTAATGTCACACCCCATACGGGGATACAAGAATTGCACATTATGAATCAGTCTCATTTCACAAAAATGAAAACATGCCCCTCAAGGCTTCCAAACTATTCATATATTTTAGTTTAATCATTAAATGGTGGACGAAAAGAAGCAAAATTAAAGAATTCAATAAACAATAAACCGTTTATGTATTAGCTGACCAGGCTAAAGAAATAATTAATGACTCATTTAAGACATACAAATTGAGAGAGGGGGGAAGAAAGGTACATGGAAAAGAAAAGGGCTTCCTTTTATTGTTCTAAAGACTGCTAGTGGCTCTTTTTGAAGAGATGTCATATCTTATAAACACTTCCGTGTGACCAGCAACCAAAAAAATAAATCATCAAAAGGCCACTCTCCCAACAGCCTAATCACCAAAAAAATCACCCAATTCCCCACCAACCCACCCTCCTCTCCTCACAAGTCAACCAATACAACAACAAAGAATGGAAACAAAAATCAGGTTACTTTGGTATAAAGAGGAGCCACGCACCTCAATAAAGTGATGCTCTCTGAACGTATTGGACCTGTTGTTGAACAATCCATGTCATGGCTGTCAGTCATGCTCAATTCCCCCCATTTATTTGCACCAACCTGACTGTGAATCCCGTTCCTCTAGAAGCTTCATCACAAGCTCCTTGAGTTTCTCTGCCCGGGGTCCCGGCTTCACAGTGTTGGGATCTCCCCACTTGGAGCATTGGTCAAACCATGGCCTCACACCACCGGTGCACCAGGCCCCTGGAGCAACATGATTGTAACCCCGTCTGAGGATTTCACCGTCGATCTTGCGGAGGAGTGGTTCATCCATGTGAAACTGCCTGGCAAAGGGAGCACTGCTCTGAACCATCTCATCATAGTCGGACACGTTGAGGAAATGGGGCTCCATCCCTGGAGGGTTGTCCCACACCATGTATCTGAGGTCACTGTTTACTGTTGTGTTCTGGAAGCCTTGGGAGTTGCAGGCGACTGAATGAAAGTAGCTCTCTTCAGGGATCAGTGCATTTGTAAAATATAAGAGGAGAGTGCGGGGCAGGTTGTCCCAGCCTAAGATGCAGAATTCTACAAAGGGTCGACTGAGAATCACCCAAGGAGAGCCTGTCAAATGGATTGGGAAAATGAATAAATACACAAGTGTTTGTGGACCTGAGTATCAGAGATTATGAAATAATGAAAGTGCTATTCAAGGAAAGAAGTTTACCTGTAAAGAATTTGAAAGACTCTGGAGTTGGTCGTCTTTCAGTTGCGTGAAATATTTGGACTCTCCTTGCCAAATAAATCCCTGGATCGACAACAATTGGCTGCACCCTGTGATAACTGCAAGCATTGTGTTTCAGGTTAGGTATATATAAATGGATGACAGCAAAAGGTAACATGTTCAGCAAAAAGTATTTGCCTACTCTTTCCATCCAACATCACTGGTGTGATCAATGAAGTTGATTTCCCTTGGAGCAGAGGAGAAAGCATGAAACAGGTCTGAACAGAAAAGAAAGGAAAATGAAGTTCTGAGCAAATGTAAACAAGAAACAAGCAATATCAGTGCTAAATAAAATATTTAAAGAGCAGTCATACATGATCACAAACTATCATATGGGGTACCGATCAAGTCATCATTTAATGAGCAAAAAAGGGAAAAAAATGGTGTACAACGAAAGAACTATCACCCAAATGATTTACATTTTTTTGAAAAAAAAAACTAAACATCAAAAATATTCTCCAAGAGTTGATTGGTAAAATTATGATGGCATAAATCCCGATTAATAAAATATTTGCACAAAAAAATGGTAGAATTTCACGAGGTCAATGCGCTAATCCTTTAGCATCTTCTTCAATTTTAAGATGATACAATGCCATCTGCTCAAAAAAAAAAAAATAACAGCAACTTCAAAGATCATAAAATAGCATCAACACAAAAAAGAAGATTTCAAATACTAAAGTGCGCCCAACCTCGCCCACGTTGTTCATTGGCCCATATGGCTTGCTCGCAATGCCAACATTTTCAAAGGAGAAAAATCATATTTTATGATCAGGATCACTAAAATTGGGGGATCCATTGTGCAGGTGCTGGTGGCATCCGAGTGGATAGCTTAGGTTCATTACAAGTGTTGATAGCTTTTTGGAGACCTAGGTCTCTCTTTGTTTTACTTTTATGTCATTTTCTTTGCATCAAAACTGTAATACTACCGGAACCCAGACCCAAAAGAGTGCTGATTATTCCCCAATTGAAACTCAAAATAACTCAAAAATAACATTTTACATATAGATCAGGAAACTAATATAAATCAGGATGGTCTCAGAAACAAAAACAACAATAATAAGAACTCAAACCCAGTTACACCTTCAGTCAAATCGAAAACTTCAGCCAAATCATGAAATCACATCAAGAAACACTCAAAAGATCAAAATTTTAAAAAAAAATCTCATTTTTAAGTACAAAAAGCATACCATCTTGAGAAACCAATGGGTAATCGGCGGCGCTGAGCGTGATGAACCAATCCCACCGCCCACCGAGCCGCAGCATCACCGCGGCCGCGTGGAGCATCGAAGCGAGCACCGAAGACCCCATGTACGTCGCGGCGTCGGGCTTTCCCAGCACATCGACGTTCCCAAACATCCGCGCAGCGGGGATCCTCGATCGGACGGCCCTGGCGAGGTCCCTCCGCTCGCCGTCCGACGCATCGGGTGCCAGATGGAGGAGGTATCGGTTCCTCGGGTGATAGACGGCGAGGAGGAGCCGGAGGATTCTCGGACCGTCACCGCGGATGCCCGATATGTAGTAAGCGAAGGAGGGGAGGGAGGAGGAGGTGGTGGAGGGGGAGATGATGAGGGGTTTGGAGGAGGCGGAGGCGGCGGAGGAGGAGGTGGAGGCGAAGAAGCCGGAGAGGGCGGAGAGGAAGAGGAGGGCAGAGAGGAAGACGGCGGAGAGGACGGGGAACAGCCATTTCTCGGCGGCCATGGCGGAGCTCCTCCCTGGCCGCGATGGGTCATAGAAGTGCAGGCCCTCTGGTCCGATCTAGGGTTAGGGTTTCTTCGGATCTCGTTTGAAACATCTCTCTCTGTCTCTCTCTCTCTCTATCGTGTGTTCTGTTCGGATTATTCCTGGAAATTTTTGGAAAAGTGAAAGATCGATGGATTTGTTTGCAAAAACGAATAAAAAATTTAAAAAATTCTGGTTTTGGCAGTGAAGGTTATCGATTTTCGTTTTTGAGATGGGAGGGTTGTACGGTTGGGGTGGCGCGGCCTTTATGTTGGGGATTTTTTATTACAAATCGCTCCTTATATAGAAAATTATTTATAGATTGATCCCTAGAATTTGTAGAGGTGTAGATAGTTTCTTTATAAGCCCTGTAGCCCTATTCCTTAAAAAAAAAAAAAAAAAATTTCTGTAGCCCTAGCAAAAAAATGTATTTTTGGGTATATCATATTATTTTGTTCTATATATGATATAAAAAGGGGATAAGTGGATACAACATATTATCTATATATTAATTAATTAGTGCAATTGTCTCTTACCTAAAAGAGAAAAAAAAAAACAACCAGCAGTATAATTGTCTCAAGTCTCAACCAAAAAAAAAAAAAACAATAAGTTGTTATGAACGTGTGGATAACCACAGCCTCTTCAATCTATAACCTCCCCCACTCTTCATCCCCTTAATCTTTACTGTTCATCTCATTATCTGTCCTCCTCTTTTAACCCTGATAACTCTTCATTTTTTGGATCCTTCTATAGATATTATAAATAGAGAGGTTTTGTCATATATTTCATAACCAACAATTTAAAAAGTTCATTTGTCTATATTAATGTTTTTTAAATATAATTTTGGATTAAAGATATTTGAGTTCCTGTAAACATCCATAAACCCATATATTACAAACTTGGAGTTAGACATGCAGGTCCTTTAAACTGTTATAGTAAGTCAATTTAGTCCATGGATTAACTTTTTATCTAATTTGACGATATATTCTCATAATATTCCATCTGTGTAAAATTAAATACTCATATAAATAACGGAAAAAATAGAAAAAAAACGTATATATCCTTTAAATGATCATCTTACCCCTGATCAAACTCATTTTCACTTTTTTTTTCTTTTTGCGGATTTTGACGTTATTGTTGCGTACTATTTTATTATTATTATTATTTTGCTTCTATTTTAAACAATTGTAATTGTGAATATGATTTTATTATGTATTATATTTAATATACTATAGATATTACTTAAATTTTTTATTTTACATTTTGATAAGGTGATTACACAAGTTAAAAAACTCATGTTAATCAGCATGTTGTACATTGTAGAGGGTATAGTAATAAAATCATATCTATGGTTAATTTTAATCATGATAGGTTAAAAATGATTTAATAATAAGTATATATTATATATTTTTTATGTTTCCAATGATGTAATTGTCCTGCTCTAAATTTATAAAGAGTTATATAGATTTATATAGATATTTATAGGGACTCAAACATTTTTAACTCTATCATTTAATTTTATAAGGTATTTATGCAAATAGTCTATATAATTATTTTAATGGAGGCATTGATTTGATTGTTGAACAATAGAACGTTATATATTGGTTGTGACAGGTGCACACGTTGTGTATTATTGTAATGCAGAATGAAGGGACAAATATATATATATTATGTTTAACGTGCAATAATGGAGAAGCACAAAGTGGGAGCGTTTGGTGTGCATCAGTGCATGAATCGGCCATCGGCCCCATTACTGTCTACAACTAATTCCGTCAATTATTCAAAAAAAAAAAAAAATTTACATCTCATTCGAATCTATATATAAAAAATTAAAAATATCTGATATTCAAATATTCAGAGTGTGGATATAGATATCAGTGTATCCGATCTAAAAAATATTTGTATCTGACATATTATATATATATATATATATATATATATATATATATATATATATATATTACCCATATTGTTATCTTGTATGTTTAATCATAATAATAATATATTATAATACTGTTAAATTTTCAATATATGATATTTAAAATAGAGAATAAACTTTAAAATCTCAATTTTAATTTTCATCTCTCTCTAAAATATCACCTAATTATCAAAATTAATGTTAATATTTAAACATATCAGTTATCCGAAAAATATCCGTATCCAATTCGTATCCGAAGATATTCGAATTTGAAAATTAATATCCGTATCTAAATCCAAAAGTTAGAATATGGATATTAACGTATCCGATCCGTATCCATCCGATTGACAGGCTTATATACAACTCCAAAACATGTTCCACATATTCTTATAAAATATGTGAACTCCTCGAAAGATAGCTTCATTCTGGCCTTTTAAGTTCTCCACCATATTATTATTTTGCACAAATACATTATTAGATGAGCGTGCAAAAAGGAATGAGAAATACAAGTAAAAGCACCAAAGTGCTGATAAACGCAATTTGTTTTACAGTCTGTTTTGCAACCTCACACTATGATAACGTAGTATATACCGCGCTATCATAATGTATGAGTTTCTATCATAATGTATGACATAAAATTTAATTTTTTCCAATAAAAAAACACATATAACAGCATGTACTTCAATAGAAAAATGTATGACTTAAAAGAAAAATCCCATGTGAACTATAATTGCGGCTACAATGGGGCTAGACATATCATTTTTCAATGCGGCACTGTTACACCTATATTCATTTTCAGCACCAATTCCAACTTTATATGCGTCGAGAAAAAATTAATGTCGCATATGCTCACATTAACAAGACATACACTTCGAAAGAAATTTTTTATATTTTCTTTAAATTTGAATATATTCCTTTTTTTTTAAAAAAAAAAAAAAAGCATGTACCTCATATTCCTCATAAGGTATATTATTTAAAAAAAAAATCAAAACACATCTAGATTGGAATTGAGGCTGAAAATGGGATTGAACGTAACATTATCCTTTCTAATTCACCATCGAATGGCGGTGGTCCAGCCCGCACAGCTCGGCACGGCCCATTAGGCCGACACAACATGGCACGTGCCTAACCGGGCCGTGTCAACGGGCCATTATAAACCTAAAAAGTATTTACTTTAAACAATCAATAATATAATCTAATTTAAGCAACCTAACATCTACCAACCTTTATTCAAATACTAAACACCCTAACCTAGTTATTACCAATAGAAACAAATGAATATAGCAGCTTCCATGCCCGTACACATTTTTCATCAAAAGTTTTCTTTGTGAGTTTGAAGTAGCCCAAATTTGATTAAAATAAAGTGAAAGTCTTTTCAGATTCGTACAACATGGAAAAATCTGCCATCTCAAATGTTTGAGAGATTTGTTTAATCTGTTAACAGATTTTGAAAATATGTATGGATTCCTTATAAAAGCAAAAAGGTGATAGCTAAAGCTCTTATATGTGTAGGTCCTCTTCAGTGATCACATGTGTCCTGTAGGGACAGCTTTGATACATGAGTTAAGTTGTGAATGATTCAGTTTTGCTATGTCATGTCACTGAAAGAATGTAATATCTTGGGAGATCACATATATAAGGTTATTCTATAGGGAAAACGGAGCATCTCCAACATTTTTCTAAAATTTATTAGAAGAATTCCTAAATGCCTGAGTAAATATGGGAACCACAATAATCATCAATCAATGTACTTCCTTGAGACTAAAATATAGAACATTACATTGTATATTTAGGGACCACAAAATATATTTCAGCTAGGTATCCACTGACAAATAGCCTACCACTTTAAAAGCCAAACAGTTCACCCTAAAGTAAATACATTGATTCTTCCATGTTGCATCTGAACAAAATTCCCAAGAATCCCAGCTTAGAGAAGGCATAAAAACATAACAAAACAGAACCGAAACACCAACTTCAGTTTACATTACAAATAACATTAAACTAGGCTTTGTCAATGAATATCGGTTATTAAAGACATAAATCCTGTTTTCAAATATCAATTTCACCGCCTGAGCTGGCAGAGTCATCGTCACTCGAATCACTGTCGCTGCTGCTGCTCCCACTTCCACTGCCACTACCACTGCCGCTGCTCCCGCTCGAGCTGGACGTCTGTCCCTCCCCGCTCTCGACCGCGTTGACCTGTGCACGCAGGGCCTCAGCTGCATTGGGTCCCTTCTCGCCTTCGCCGTTGTCACTGACATCTACATCGGCGATCTCATCATCATCCATGTCGTTCAGCGCGGTTGGGATGTTGATGTCAAATCCAAGGGTTTTTAGAGCTATTCCTCCATTGTCGTCGTCGTCATCGTCCAATATGTTCAGTGGCTCTTCCTCCACTTGGAAATCCGTTGGATCAGATGAAGCGAACAGCTGGTTCGATGGAGCTAAAGAATGATCAGTGGTCCTGCCAGTGGGTTTTGCACCTGGAGACACGAGGTGTTAGATGTCAATTCAGGAAAGCAATAAGTTTGATTCAGGTCAGTTTGGTAACCCTTCTCATTCTCATTTAGTTGGAACACCAAGAAAATGGCGTTCATAATCATTCATTCTTGTGGCCATTCACAGGTGACCCAAACAAAATTTCATTGATTCCTTCTTCCCACAGAATATATTAGAACTAAATTTATGAGGAGGAGGAATGCGCATTCTAGACCAGAGTTATAAAAATACTAGCCCTAATAAAAAAAAATGGCTTCAATAATTTGCTGGAGAGAGATCCATTGTATAATAGAATGGACCACATGCCCAAGACAGATTTGGCCACCGAATAAATGTTCAGTCTTTATAGATCTGAGCAACCAGACAGATAAACTGATCTAATTGATCTTCCTAATACTAGAAGCCAATAATGTTCATCTGATGATACTTATTGCCAGGAAGCTCATTGAAAGATCCAAGGCGTGCATGCAAGGAATTGTGGATCACTAATAAATAAATGTAATTTCATAACTATATCAAGTGAATCAAGTGCCATCAAAGGATTGAGTTAACTCAAAGAGGGCTTAACACAAAGGTTACATAGTCAAATAATTCAGCTCAGTATTACTTGACAAACAGGGAGAAAGGGAAGCCTAGGCAACTCGTAAATTCAAGAAATTCTTAACCAAAGAAAATAGAGAAAAATGGGTTCAATACAGAAATACTCATCAATTGTGTAACATCACTAAGAAGTTGAGGCATTGGATCATTCATGATTCGACATTGATCATTATGGACTGTTACAGATCAAGTCCTAGCCTCCTAGGCAAGATGATTCAGCCAGAGTTCGAGAAAATCAACCTATTCAGGAATATCTGGATCCATGCTTATTTTCACTCCAAGAAGTGTGGGGGCTTGAAGGTGGGGTTGGACATGGTGTAATAAGTGTGGTAGCATTTCCACTAGATGAAGAAAAGGGGGTAAAGAATATAAAAGGGGATTTCATACTGTTGATTCTGCATGCCCATTGTTGGAGCATTTGGGTCACATTCTGAATTGGCAAATAAACAGAAGTATGAACACATTCCAATTAGTCAACCAGCCGTCATGATAAGAAAAGGTTCTAGCTATTTCGGTCTGGGCTGAAATTAAGCTAGATATGGTCCAGGCCTTTTATTCTTGAACAATCAAATTGACCCATAATGTTTGGCTTTCACTTAGCTAGACCCAAGATTTGCTTTCACATTTGGTAGAATTTAAAATTTAAAACAAGAAAAATGGCTTTGATTTTCAAAAACTACAGGAAAAAAGCTTTTTTTTTTTTCCAAACTACTTGCAATTTAATTATGAACTGGACCTTAAAGTAATAAAATCCCCTTTACATTATATGAAAGATGGATATTCTAGTTTCTAAAAAAGTAAAGCCAGTAAATGAGTAAAAAGGCATACCTGGGCTTCCTGATTCACCGATATCGATTCGTTCGACCTCTACCTAGAACCACAATAAAGAGAAGTTCAAATCATGGATCTGTATATAAATGTGTGTGTGAGTGTATGATGGGACTTGCACACAAACAAGAAACACATCATCAGCATCCATAAATGAAAGCTTACCAGTACTAAATGGTGAAAACAGCTTCATGTTATGTCATTAAATGCTGAAAAACAAAAACTAGCTACATACAGTACAGCAATAGAGATTTAGGATCTAGTTGTCAACATATAATTTAAAAAGAAGTTCTTTGTTAATGAACTGTATATGTTTTATTGAGTGTTAAGCTCTGAGGGATTTGCCCAAGACATTTTATATCAACAAATAAATAACAGGCCTTCACCCTGGCAAAAAAAACAAAATCCAATATTAGATGGAAATGTTATCATCAGTGCTACAGGAATGATCATCAATCACTATATATATCAAGTAAGTAAATTACTCATGTTTAATTGCCTATTTAAAAAGGAATTCTTGCTTTTGTTCTGGGATATTGCATCTGAAGTACGTGGTTAATCAAATCACATATACTAATAAAACATAATACTGATTTTTCAGTACATTAAGAAGATGGGCATTATCATTTATGACAAACAAAAAGTGTGCGCCTGCATGATCAGCGCTCGCCAATTCCAGAAAAGCTTACCGGGACTTTGTGAACCACAGGCTTATTTGCTGGTTGTGACTTTGCCACTTTGCCAAGAGGAGATGGAGAAGATTCTACAGGCAATGATCCGGCTGCTACAGTAGAAGCAGATGTAGCACCCGTAGTAGATTCGCCGACTTCCCGAAGAAGCCTAAGCCGCTTAACTGCTCGGTGCAGCCTCTCAAGACGAAAAGTCTCACCATCAAAAAACAGAACCCCATCATTATCCTTGTAATCCTCGATGCTTCCATTGAAGGTTACCTTGGGTTTCCCAGGCTGGTTGTTGTGAAATTCGACTGTAACACGGTTCTCCTTGTTCTTGTGGAAATACCCAGGTTGACTTTTATCAATTGATGCAGGCTTAAATTCATCTAGAAACACAATATTTAGATTAAGATCCATCCTCTATCCTTAGAGAGCAAGATGAAAAGAAAAAAAAATCATGGCACATAAAATGCAAGATTTAGCTGATCCATAAAAAAAAAATATTTTTGAATGAAAAATCTACAATTAATTAAAAAAAAATAGAATAATAACCAAAATGAGGAACAGAGGAGAAACTGAAAAGAAATTTGTTGCAAAATTTAAATTCCTGATTCTGCTCATGCTTTCAAAACAGGATTTGCTCTCCTTACGCTCCGAATGAATTGCCAATTACAGTCCTCTGATAATACATTTTACATATTCCAGGTTCTTTCCTGGCTTCTAATGCATGTATATGCATGTGCGACTGGGCAAGCATTATACTAGACTATCAATAATCGTTACATTTATACATTGATCATGAATTACTCAGAAAGCATGGTAAATATATGAGCAACCCGGCAGTCAAAAAGCTCCCCCACATATTGTCTTTAAGGAAAAATATTAAAATTTATAAAGCTCTACATATGGAAAAATAAACAGAATAATATCAGAGAACCATGACTGATAAGCAATGTCACAAGTGATTGTCTAGCACATTCATTATAGGGGATAGAAAGAACCCTTCTACACAACATGGGTGACCGTGTTCTTATGCTCCAAAGGCCTCACCAATAAAAATATACAACAAAAGCACCTAAATCAGGCCCACCTAAATCCCAAAACCTAGGCTAACCAGCTAACCCGATTGGATTGTATCATGTGCTAAAAAAATGTTAGGGACATTCATCTCTACAGTCCCATTTGCAGCCCCCAACATATTTTGAAATTTGCACCATAAGAACCAATCGAGGGGATGGCTAAGAAATTTGGAGAGATTTGGAGGCCTAAGATACCCTTGAAAGTTAAGTTTTTTTTGTGGCTTATGTATAAGGAAAAACTCCTTACGAAGTCATACCGGGTGAAATGGGCACCAGTCGCAGACACCACATGCCTTTTATGCCGAACTTGGAAGGAATCTACGTATCATCTTATGTTGGGATGCCAGTTGGTCCAACAAGTCTGGGCCCGCTTGATTGTGATCTCTGAGATCGTGGTTCATTTTATATCCCCGGAGGGGTTGTGGCAGACAGGTAAGACGGTCTGAGCTAGTTGTGACAAGAGCGTCAGAGCAAAGGTGTCCCATCTTCTCGTCCCTACTGTGACATGAGCGTTTTGGCTTGCCCGAAATCATTTTTTATTTCGGTGTACTCCAGTGTATGTGGAGAATATTTGGGAAACGGTTGTCAGTCTCATTAAATCTTGGGGTTCCTCTTGTGTTGGTGCTAAGAGGGTTATTATTACTAGGGAGTGCATAACTGTCGAGGAGTAGGGTATTTTGCTTTGTGGATTTTACCAAGAGATAGAGTAGATCTCTCTACTCTATTCTCTTTTGTAGGTTGTATTGTTTGTCTTTATTTGGGCATTCTCTTTCTTATCAATATAATTAAGGGCTTACGTCTATCGTTTTTCCTTCAAAAAAACATGTTTTGAAATTTGGGCTCTTGTCCCAGTTTCTAATGAAAAGGTGTAGGCACCTTTTATATTAAAAACATTTTTTGAATTTTTTTAAAAGGTATACACTCATCTAGTGGCATACGTACCTTTACATAAAAATGAATTATATACTTGAATGGATTGAATGCATACCTTTTTGTAAGTGTGTGCATACAAACATATACAGCCTAACTTAGCATATAGTATAGACTAGATTGGATGGAAGGGCTACAAATGGGATTGCAAGAATGACTGTGTTATCTGTGCCCATCAAAGGTTTACACAAGCTTCTCATCAGTCATCATACATTGGCACCCAAATACCCAATTGGCAATTGCAGACTTTCCTGATTTGTTCCTCTATGTGGTGAATCACATGGACCATGCTCCATCATCACCTTCCCAAACACTACCATGTTTTCCGATTACGACCCGATATTCACAAAAGATTAATCAATCCATATTACAAGGAAAAAAATTTAACTGAAAGTCCGAAACCTCTATGTATTCAGATTCCCGTAGAAGATTCAACAAAGACCAAAAATCAATTCGAGAACAACCAAATCAAAACCAATGGAGAAAGCGAATTCGGGATTGCTTACAACGGAGGGTGCAGAACTTGGTGGACGATTGGTCCTTGAAGGAGGAACCAAGTCTTATGTCGTACCACTTGTCCGGCTTGGGAGCCGTGCTCGGCTCCTTGTCGTTGTCGCCGTTGTTGTTCGCCATTGATGGCGGACTTCGGAGGAATATGTGATTTCAATTTGGAGGACCCTTTTAAAATGCCCTAGATTTTTTTTGGTTTTTGGATTTGATGAACGATTGCGGGAATAAAACGATTGAGACCAAGTTGTGGATGAGACTCATGTGTCATGAGATGGGATTATTATTTTCAGGCCCTCGATGTTTCTTCATTTGGAAATAAGTGAATCAGATCTTTTTCACGTATTTCTCTCATGGCCTCTCACCAAGCTTAACTAACGGGGATATGTTTTATTCTATGGTATACATTTATCCAAGCATAAGTGAATATAAATAAGGATAAAATGATTTTGTGTTTGGTTGTGTTTTAAATTATTCTCGTTGGTAAACGTAATAATAATGTTGGTTGGATAAAATGTGAATAAAGTACGGATAAAAATTTATAAAATGTAAAAAAGTAATGATAGTTGATTTGATAGGTGATTTATAAGAGGTGATGACAGTTGATTTGACAGTGGGCCCACATATTCTTTGGGTAGAATAATCTATGATAACTTTAACTCCAAGGGTTTATTGGAATCCATATACCACTTTATCAGGGTTTATTCTGGCATACTTTATCAGGGGTTATTCGAAGTAAACAAACACTTGAAAATTCTTATCCGGGGTTATCCGGGCTTATCCGAGGTCTTATACCAGAAACAAACAGGGGTAAAAATCCATTTGGATACGCATTTTGATCGATTCTCAAAACAGTAAAATGCATAAATATAATTGTTTTGATATAAACTAAAGTGAAAAGATAAGATTTTAAGCACCTATGAAATTGAGAAAAGTGAATATTAAAGAAAATTTTTAAATGAATCTTTAATTTTCAATTTCATATCCAAACATACCCTCCCTTGCATGGCGTGGAACATAAGGCAAGAATAATAAAGAATAAATGAGAATAACTAAAAAAAGTTATTTGTTTTGATAGAATAAATCTTGATAGTTATGTCTGAATAAGCTAGGATAAGGCCTGATAACTATTCTAAGAAAATGGTGGAATTGCTTATCAAGACTTATCTATACCAATGGATAAAAATACCCTTCTCTGTCATTTTAAAAAATTTATCTCACCTAACTGACTCACACAGATTCTAAAAACTGTCACATCTATCAAATCCATCATATATCTCTCACACTATTCTCAGGGGGTATAATTGTCATTTAAAAAATTATAAACTCTTATTCATCCCTTATCAACCATTTATCATCACTTTATCCAAGGTGAACCAAATAACAAAAAAATGATTTTTACGTTTTCCAATGAGAATAACAAAAAAATAACTAAACGAAAAGTTGTTTATTCAGTCTGGATGGTTATCTATCCTAGTATAACTATCGAGAATGAATAACTTAAAATCACACCCCCATAATGGGGTTAATAGTTTTTCCATTGAAACATGGGAGACCATGGCCCAGATAAACCTATCAAAGCTAGTATTACATGTCATGGAACACAATCGTCCAATATAATAAACTGTATTGGGCTCCTTCACTATCATAACCAGTCGACCCAATCACGATTTGCAAAGTACATGTCGACACAACACGATACAACATTATTATTGGACCAGATCATTTGACAACTTTAATTTTTAATTTTAGAGTGATTTAAACTTAGTGTTTGAAAACACAATTTGATCATCAAGTATGATTTTTTTGCTTTTCAAAATTGATTATCATGAATTGACCGTTCAAACTTCAAAGCCAGAGTGTTTGGAAACACTTTTGCGGTTTTTGATGTCATGCAACAACAAAATCATAAGGTAGCGTTTGGTTGTTTGATTGTACAGCTTTTATGGTTGCAAGAAGCTGATTCTGTAATCGTGCAATCAAATAGTTTTACAATCACAGTTTCCTGCAAACAGATTTCAGACAAATAGAACTCAAAAGCTGCGATTTAAAAAAACTAAAGAGATATAACTTCCTACAAAATCAGTTTTAAACCGGATTGCAGAAAATTATATTTATAATCATGTTACCAAACGCTCCCTTAGCCATGTCTTCAAGTTCAAGCTCTACTTGGACATGAAAGGATCTCTAAACTAATATTATAAAGTTTAGGATATCCAAAAAAATGTAACTTTTGAGGGATCAATTCATAAATAAAAATGAACACACGAAGTTAAAACTAAAAACAACATCAACGGCAGTGATTGATCCAGAGGCGGAGACGTTAAATATTGCGTTAACCGGACGATGGACCCCTATCAAACCCTATCCCCAATCGGTCTCGTTTTTCCAGAGATGGCGATCGCTTCGACGTCGCCGATTTCGATTCCTTCCGTCCCCTCTCCGAACCCCCGGAGCATCCGATCTGTACAATTCGGCGTCCAAGGCTCCATCGGACGATTCGAAAGATCTCTGAACTGCCGGAGATCATCCGTCCGATGCGGCGGGAGCTCTGATCGAGTCCTAAGGACGTGCAAGAACTGTAAGAAGCAGTTCGACGTCTCCCTCAACCACGATCAGGCTTGCCGTTTCCATACGGCGCACTTTGGCGGTAACGTCACTTCGAAAGCACTCGGTCCATAAATCAAGCATCTTTTGTTTGATATTGTTATAACAGACGAAGATGGATTTGTTAGCATGTAAAATTTAGCTTATGTAGGTTTTTGATTTGGATCAGTGTGTATGATATTTGTATAACAGGTGTAAAGATGGCAGCTTTAAAGGTGAAAGGTTTAGTATGTGAACTCACAGATGTGTTTACAAAAGATTGATTGAACCTTTTGTTGATCTGCATTAGATCATAGTCACAAAGATCCGTGTATGGCATATATTGGCAAATGTTCCATTCAATATGATACGTGTACAGTAAGTCACATGGGATAATTGCGGTACAAGTGCATAGATAATTGAAATAAATTAAACTATTTCTTAGATGCACATAAAAACCTTTGTGTTGGGTGTGAAGGTAGCGACCATAATTAGCATTTGCTTTATAAATTATGAAAAATGTGATAAATCATTTAAAATAAATGCATACTCGGATTCTCAAGGTGTTATGCTCAGTTTGATGTATAGAAATATGTTTGGCCAATAGATACATGTGGTATCTAATTATTGAACTTCTCTGAATGTTTAGAAAAGTTCTGAGTACTTTATGACTGTGATTAGAATTCCATAGGCATAGGGATCACATTGTTATCTTACAATATTCCATTTTTAATTGGTATATGATTTTTTTTTTGGATGGTAATACAGGTTTATCAGATGAAGAAACATCCGACCCTACAACCAGATGATAAAAAAATTAAAACTTATAGTCATAAATTTTAGGGTATTTTTAAACCATTTGCAATTTTTTATATTTATGTTTATTATTAGAAAGAATGTTTTTTTGTAAATAATGATTCTGAGGGAGTCATCTTTGCTCCAACATCATTGTATTGATATTTGACCAAACAATGCATTTCATAATCTCCACGTGGGTGAATTTTTATAAGGAGTGTTGCTGTGATGACAAGATTTCAAGAGGGATTTGTTGATTGGAGTTTTAGGCCTTAGGGTCATTAAGTTTATGTTCGTTGTCTTGCCTTTTAATTTTAAATTTTTTTTTCTTTTACAAAGATTATTATGTTTATAGTATTGAAACTTTTTTTTTTTTCATGTTTTTTGGTCGAGGAAAATGCCTTTGCGTGACTCCATAAAATTACATTTTGAAAGTGAAAATAACTCATTTTCACTGATTTAGGAGAAACAAAGAGGAAATTTGAAAGTGTGTACACTGGAGGGACCATGAGCACCCCGGATGCTGGCCGAGTCTTTGAATATTGGCATTGTTGTGGCTCTGAAGATCCTTTTGATGCTGGATGCACCGCAACTCGTCACTGTTCTTATGATGATTAGTAAGCATTTAAAGGAAAGCCTTGTTGTAAAGCTCTTTTAACACATGTTGTCTATATTTATTATATATTTTCTTATGTGTCTATATATAATTGCTTTGTTTCTTACTTATCTCATTGGTTGTCGTCAATTCAAAGGCCAAGATCTGCAGAGATGAATTAGTTGGAGATGATACATAATTATATCTGAAATCAACCTGCAAACCCAACTTTGGTTAGTTGGCTAGCACCTCCTCTCCCCGTGAAGGAGGTCAAGTTATCAAATCCCTGAAAGCATTAATTTTCAAAAAAAAAAAAAAAAATGAAATCAACTGGAATACTTATATATTCCATTAGTCTCTCTTTAAGGCTTCCAAACCTGAATTCGAAAAAGAGATTAAACAGCATGCACAGTGGATTGATTGTGTATTTAATGGTTCTAATAATTTGAAAATGTTGGAGAAAGCTTTTGTTTGTTTCTTGTTGGTGATAGAGAAGAATGAATGTATTTTGAGTTTCAATCTAGAACAGAAATTTGGCTGATCTTATTTGTATTCTATATCTGTGTTTGCTTTTGATTTAGTATTTAGTCTTGGGATGCCTGTTTGATGGCTACACTATTGCTTGCTGTTTGATGAAACCTTAGCTGAAAATCTATTATTTGTCCTTTCTGTGAAAGTACATTAGAGCTTGGGTTGATATATTTTAGTTGTAACTGCTTAAAAACCAAAGCAGTATGATTTCTTTTTGTATAAGGGACAAGATGACCTTCACAATATTGGTCTTGGCGGCCTTTTAACATGTTCTATAACAGTCATTGGGTTAAGCAAGCTTTTTCGGTATTTGTAATCTTATTCTTAATCCCTAAGTTCCAACACCTCTGTCCTTTCTCCCCTTATTTTTTCTTTTATCACTGTTATTCAAATGGACCCTGCAGTGGCGCATGCTATTGAATGAAGGCCTCTTTGATGTTTTTCTTAGCAAAAGAAAATATCAGGCCTTGGTTGGTGGTTTGGAGCATGCACTGGCTTATTCCCTAGATGCAGAACCTCTTATCATTTTTATTTCTATCTGAAGCTCTATGGTATTGGGTACCACAGTTTCCACTTTAGAATGTTTTAATAATGGAGAAAGGTATGTATAACACTAAAGATAGGAGCTGTTCTATTCAATTTTAGGGCATATAGACTATGTTGAATGATCTACATGGTCTAATTTCTAATATTCTATATTATAGGCACTTGATCTAATTTTCTAACATATAGCATTAGTATGTAAGCTTGTAAGGTGGACGAATTTGGGTCCATGACTCTGTTTTAACACCTTTTATGATGTGGTGTTCTTGCAGTGTGTGAAACTAGTAAATGGTTGTATGCTTTGAACTGATCATGTGCCTCATATGCCCATTAAGACTAACATCTACAGCATAGAAAGTATTTTATGCTAGACTGCCATATCCTTGACATGATTTATTCAACATTTAAGCTTTTAAAAAGGAGGCCAATATATTTCCCCAAGTTGGTGAGGATGAGAGCTTACAAGCGTTCATTGTTGTTGTTCTTCCTTCTTATTAACATGACCACAGTAATAGTAAAGATTTTTGCTTAGTTGGCATGAGGCACACATAAACCCATGTCAAAAATCCTGTATGTCCCCACATGAGAGTGAGGTATAAACTTAGTCTAGTACATGCACAAATCAAGTTGTGTATCTACACAATTAGGTATGGACCGATCATCTCACGTGGAAATGACTCCATAATGATATTTTTCCCTAAGTAAACATAAGGTCTCTCTAGCATTAGGATGGATAGTAATCCCACAATCCTAATCTCCCATATGATAGGTTAATACTAACTTCTTCATCAATATTGTGAAAATCAAGGTGCAACATTACATTTTCCATACTCTTATGCGCTTCTTAATGTTAATCTTTTTTTTTTGTACACCTCCAACTCTAACCTTTATGTCAAGCCAACTGGAGAGGTTATATGTGAGGTCATAACATTTCCCCTTACAATGGGCTGGTGTTGAAAATGGAAATCTTTCTCGCACATTGAGAATTGCAGGTGATTTTCTGTTTCTTGAACTGAGCCTTCAAGACTTTTTAGTATACAAACAAGTGTAATCAGATCTTCCAATCTCAACATTACTGAGCCTTGTCTTTCCTTCCCTTGGTATCTATCAATATGTTGATGCAATTTCATTTATTTTATTTTTACTTTTTTTGCCCCCTTTTTCGCTGATTATCCAAATGCATTGCCCCAGTGTAGATTAGGCTAGCCCTGTTGCATTGTTATTAGGACACTGTACATTGTAGTTTATGTTGGTGTACTCATCATCTTAAAAATTCTAGCAAGCACAACATAGGGTTTTTGGAAAATTCTCTCACTGTTTGTGAACCAGGGAAGCTATTTCAGTTTGTATCCAATATTTGGAGCATCAGTTGGTTAGTGAAAATGTACAGAAATTGTGGGTTTATTATTATTTTATTTGGATTTGGCCAGTTAAATGTGTCCATATGTTAATGTATTGATATAAAGTGCAGGTGGGGGATAATCAAGTGCAACAGTTGTGTCAAGAGCGCTGATACACTCGGTATTGTTTTGTTGCCCCTTTCACAGTTCAAAAACGGTCTCCAAGAGTCCGGGTCATGTTAGGACTGGCTTCCGTCGGTCATGTTGCTACCGAACTACATAACTCATTAATCGAACTACATAGCTTATTAATTGAACTGCATAACCAATTGTTAGATACATGTTTTACTCTTTTATTGAATCTAGTCAATTATTGGATTCCTAATCATCAGTATCCAATTAAGGAATAAATGTGTACCCAATAATTGGTTGTGCAATTTAATATATGGACTGTGTAGTTCGATTAATAAGCTGCAGCTCGGTATTGACATGACTGACCAAATCCGGACTCGGTCTCCAACCACATTATATAATTTCTTTATTGTAAAATATATATATCAATGTGTGCACGATTTGTATTACTATGTTTAACCCTTCATATATGCTAAAATTGATTTTTAATGCCTTACCAAAAAATATATATATATATTTTTAATGAATTAATGGGACATATATTTAACTGTTTCATTTTAATAATTAAAATTATATAAAAATTACGAAATATATCTAAAAAATCATAAGATACAAAACACCCAATATTTTTTAAAAAAAGTTATCCAAAAAATCTCCGTTTTTAGTTATGCCACGCATAAAATTATTGTTATCCTTCCATCATCCTATATTTCAAAGATACTTCACACGTTACACATTGAAATATAATCACAATAAATATATTCATGATAACAATATTTTTATGATTAATCTATTATATTTTAATAAATTTATTTTTACAAAAAAAATTAGAGATGGCGGATATGAATTGTGAAAAATAATATATGAAACAATTTGACATTTTTTAATTTATATTATGAATTATATAATAGAATTTTGAAGATAATATAATAATTAATAAAAATTAATATATCGTTATTTATATTATGAAACATCTTAAAATGGTTCAAAAGTGGTAACAATTATAGAAGACAAAGTAATTAGTGCATTTTAGTAATAAAATGGTAACACAAGGCTTTATAAATTATGTTTTATAAAACGATTGATTTGAGTTTTTGGGTTAAAATAAGCTTTTTTAAATATATTCTGAAAATCAGAAGTATTATGAAAATCGGGACGGAGTATATTTTATTCCACTTTTTTACAGGTTAATTTAATAAAGGGTTAAGGTTTTAAAAATAAATTGTCCTAATTTAAGAGATAAAAAGTTCATTAATTTTATACATATTCATATTTGTCAAAAATGTAACAAAAGGTAGAAATAAACGTTATTTCAGTTTTAGATGAAATAAAATATTTTCATTTTTATTTAAAATTGAGACAAATGTCCACCCTTCATTTTGATTATGTTTTATACAAAACGAAATAAGTTATCATCTCTCTCAGTTATTTGTACAATTATCATTTATCTCACCCCTTATTCGTCTGTAGGGGTGGTAAACGAGTCGAGCTTTGACATGTTTAAGCTCATGAGCCGAGCTGAACCGAGCTCACGAGCCTAAACGAGACTAGTATTCTTCTTCATTTTATGGTTTTTAGGGGTTGAAAATAAAATTTTAACTTAAATGAGTCAAACTCATAAACCTAAACGAGTATAATTTTGTATTGATTTAATATTGTGATTTTACAAAGGAGTAGAGAAAGCTTAATTAAGTTTTTTATAACACAAACGAGTCGAGTTTGAACACAAAATGAAGCTCGATCCAGGTTTCGAGCATAATCGAGTTTTAAAAATTGTTCAAGCTTGTTTATTTATCTAATTAAACGAGTTCAAATCGAGTCAAATCCGAGTCGAGCTCGAGCGGCTTGGTTCATTTATCAGATCGCCGGTGAAACCGGTCCCTAAATTACTGTTTCTCACGTGATCCTAATGACTGACTTAAGGGGCACGTGAGAAACCACCGGTCCGTCATAGGGGACACGTGGCAGACGATACATCCCAATTCCCAGCTAACGCAAACACTGATAAGGAGCTGAAAAAGACGAAGATAACGTTTAACGGCCCATTCCATTCTCTTTCAACAGATGCTGCGACCATAGTAACAAAATTCGGCGAACTTCACCGAATATTCAGTGAAATTCGTCGATTTGGGGTGCCCCGAATGGAACGGCCGAACAAACGTTAATTCGCCGGATCTTTCGAATATTCGGAAAATCCGTACCAAATCCGTACAGAACGGATCTTTCGGATCGCATCTTCTTCTCAGTTAAAAAAAAAAAAAAACATTAACAGAACTTTCAAGGCCTTCACTGACCTACGACGACCGATTCGCCTCCGGAGTCCGGCATCCTCCCTTATCTGCTGATCCCCTGCCCTGCCCCCAAATCACCGCCGTCCGACGCAGGCGACGCTGTCTTCAGTCTTCACTCTTCACAAATCACAAATCAGTCTTCTGTTCCTGCCACTCCTGGTTCGTTTATTTACTTCTCTGAGTTTTTACCCTGTTTGAGTCTCTGATACTGATGAGTGATGGGTGATGAGCGATTTTGTTCCGTGGAGACGACGAGTGGTTAAAGTTACTCACTTACTTGTTATTTATTTATTTTTATTAAATGTGATGTGAGTATGTGACTTGACAAAGGTTTTTTATATTTATTTTTGAAAATCTTTTAAAAAAGTCGGTACACATGTCTAACACTCTCATCTTTATGTACTTTTTTTTTTGGTTTTTTATTAGAAATTGAAAGTTTTTTTTTTATGTTTACTAATGGTTTATAATATAATATACTTTTTTAACAACACTTATGTGTCTTCCACACTCATGTATCTTCCTTCTAGAAGATTTCATTTTTTGTTTTAAAAAATAATTATATTATAGTTAACTTATTCTTAGAATTAGATTTTTTTATTTTCATTACTATCTTTTATATTCTGTAGAATTAAAAATGCCTAGATATAAAGGCAAGATCTGGGAGCATTGTGAACGAGTTGGAACAGGAAATAAAATTAAATGCAAATATTGTAAAGAAGAGTTTTCATGTTCTATAGCACGAATGAAATTTCATTTAGGAGGAAAAGTTGGCAAAGATATTAAAGTATGTAATGTTGTCCCGGATTCTGTACAAACTATTGCCAGAGGCTTAATTGAAGAAGCAGGAAAGAAAGGAAAAAAGTGTGGAAGTGAAAATATTTCTTCTTCAAGTGGATCAGGTTCTCAGACGACAAACCTGATTGATTTATCAGTGGAGGAGCACGATCGTCAAATAAGAGGAGTATACCAAAGTACTGTCAGTACCCTTATTCGAAAGAAAGAAAAAGAAGCAGCTGATTTGGCAATTGGAAGATTTTTTATTGCTAATAATATTGCGTTCAATGTTGCAAGGTCGTCCGAGTTTATTAATGCTATTGGTGCAGTAGCAAATCATGGTCCTGGTTATAAGCCACCTAGCAGTGAAACTATTAGGACCAAGTTGTTGTGTGATTTGAAAGAAGAAGCTACAGAATATGTAAATGTGATAAAAAGCTCTTGGGTGGAAACTGGATGTACGATTATGTCTGATGGTTGGAAAGACCAGAGAAATAGAAATCATATTAATTTATTAGCTTCTTCAATTAAAGGCACTGTGTTTCTATGCTCGGAGACAACTGAAGGAAAAGTGAAAGATGCAAAATACCTTGCTGATTTCATTTTATGTGGTATTGATGAGCATGTGGGAATAGAAAATGTAGTGCAAGTTATAACAGATAATGCTTCAAATTACATCGCTGCTGGATATATCTTGGAAGCTCAAATGCCACGTGCTTTTAAAACTAATTGCGCTGCACATTGTTTGGATTTGATTCTTGAAGACATTGACAGGGAAATATTGAAGGTCAGAGATACAATACATAAGGCACGAGATATCAAAAATTTCATCTATAAATCTACCCATGTTTTAGATTGCATGCGAACCTTCACAAAGGGGAAGGAATTGAAGAGGCCAGCAAGCACCCGGTTTGCGACAAATTTTTTGATGTTGGAATCAATAATTAACTTGGAGCAGTCATTGCGATTTATGGTTGCATCGAATGAGTGACGTGCATTATCACAGACTAAAACTGTGGATGGAAAAGAAGTTAGTTATATCATACAGGATACTCTTTTCTGGGAAGATGGAAGAGAAATTATAGCTGTTATTGCACCGCTTGTGAAAGTATTAAGAATGGTTGATAGTGAAGGGGCGACACTCGGTTATGTGTATGAAGCCATGGATCGAGCAAAGGAAGCAATATCTAAATATTATGATGGAGTATCTGTCAAATATGAACCTTATTGGAACATAATTGATAAACGATGGGCAGATAACCTACATCATCCTATCCATGCGATTGCAGCCCTACTCAATCCTCATTTGTATTATGATAAAATTGTAAAGCATGATGAAGAAACTAGTAAGGGGATTGCAAAAGTTCTTCAACAGATGCTCACCACTGAAGCTGAAAAAGAGGCCTTTAGCATTCAAATGATGGATTACATTGCATTTGAATCCAACATATTCTCGTCGTTTGGGAAACTTGCTATTCATTCTAGACATCCAAGTATGGTTTATTTCAAAACTCATTATTTCTTGTTATTTTTTTTTTTCATATTACATAAGACATCTATTAATTCACTATTTTATATTATGTGAAAATGTCAATGGTGGAAATATGTGATCGTAGTTGATAAATTTTCAGAAATTCGAAGAATTGCATTAAGGTTATTAAGTCAGCCATGCAGCGCATCAGCTTGTGAAAGAAATTGGAGTGCATTTGAAGCAGCTCATACAAAGAAAAGAAATCGACTGGAGCCAAAAACACTCAATGATCTCGTGTTTGTGCGAATGAATCTTCACTTGAAAAAGACTCATACTCTGCAAACTGATACTTTGAAGCCTATATATTTGGATCACATTAATGCTTTTCCAAATACTGAAGAAGATAATTTAATCATTGAAGAGCAGGGAGAAGAAGAAATAAACAATTAGATGATGTATAACATCATAATTATGTTTATTTATGTTTTAATTTTATGCTAATCTTTTTTATTAAAATAAAAGTTTTGAACACTAGTGGTTCAATACATTGGATAATAAATTTTATCTGTGGTTCGACATTCTATTAGAATAACAAAATATAGTTTGATATTTTATGTTTACTCATGGTTTATATCATATTTATATGTCCCCGTACATTTTCCATATCTATCCCGTATGATTCACCAATGTACACGCACCGTACCGAACGGAATACTAGCCGAACATTTGCCGTACACGAACTTTGTTCAAATTAAGCCGAACCGAAGTGGAGCTCGAGCGGCTTGGTTCATTTATCAGATCGCCGGTGAAACCGGTCCCTAAATTACTGTTCCTCACGTGATCCTAATGACTGACTTAAGGGGCACGTGAGAAACCACCGGTCCGTCATAGGGGACACGTGGCAGACGATACATCCCAATTCCCAGCTAACGCAAACACTGATAAGGAGCTGAAAAAGACGAAGATAACGTTTAACGGCCCATTCCATTCTCTTTCAACAGATGCTGCGACTTGGCGGGAACGGCGTGGCCCAGGCCCTGGCGGCGCTCGCCGCCGCCCTCCTCCTCCGCCTTTTCGCCGGCCCCGGCCCGTCCCTACCATCCGAGGAGGAAGATCCTCCGGCGGCTGACGAAGGTTCCGGCTCCGGCGACGGTGACTCCGACGGAGGAGGCGTCCTCCCCGTCACGATCGGGTGGAGGAACATCACGTGCTCGCTCTCCGACAAGCGTGGAAGAACAGTAAGACCTCTCTCTCTCTCTCACTCTCTGTACGCGTTTCGCCGATTTTGTGTGTTTTGAATTTGTTTGTCTGTTTATGGTTTTTTGTGTTTTTTTAGGTTAGGTTTCTATTGACGGATGTGAGTGGGGAAGCTAAGCCCGGGAGGTTGCTCGCGATCATGGGGCCGTCCGGGTCCGGCAAGACGACGCTGCTCAATGTGCTGGCGGGGCAGCTCGCCGCGTCTCCCCGGTTGCGATTGACGGGGCGTCTCGAGGTTAATGGACGGCCGAGGTCTCATGGAGGTTGCAAGTATGTGGAATTTTTTGTTGTCATAGCAATTGAAATTAACATGGATAATGTGAGTTATAGCCCCAAATGCATCCCCGGTTACAGTCCTCACATTTTTAAAATTTTTAGAGATAGTGAACCTCATCTAGTGAGATAGATATATGTTTTGATGAAAAGTGTATATCGCTTCATTTCGAATTGAATGGACACATTTTTAACAAGTGTAAAAAAAATTAACAAGCTATATATCTCATTCTCACCTAAGGAGGTAATGAGACTGCATTTGGGACTGTAAGAAGAATTTTGTGTAACATTTCTGAATTAACATATACACCGGCCTTTCTTAAGTCGTGACAACTTTTATTATTGCACTGATACACTCAAACACTTCTTCAATCAGTCATTCTTATTCCAGACGCAGTATGTGAAATATCTAATAGAGTTTTTACTCTATTATGTTAGTATATACTATATGAAAATATATTCATTCAATCCATTCAAGAATGTGATTCACTTTTTGTTCATTCAATCCATTCAAGAATGTGATTCACTTTTTGTGAAAGCATGTTTTTCATTAGATAAGTATATTTGTAAAAGGAAAAATTGAAATTGTTTGGTCAAAAGATGTTGGGCATTTGATTTGCATAACCCTTCCAATACTTGAATGGTGTAACAAAGTTAACACATTGAACTTTGAAAAAGGTGAAAAGTTGGCCTGTGAATAAAAATGGGATTTAGATATGCGAACAGCGAACTTTGTAAAATCTCCTTGTATAGTATTTAGAGGAATGGTGTTTTGTTCTACTTAATTAGTTTCTTTGTTTTACTCACTATTGTGCTCAAACTTTAGCCCTACTGTTGCCAAAGTAACTGTTTGAAAATATTGATATCAATTTGATCCTATCTGGATCAGTCAAACAGATGGAGATGAAGCATTACCTGATATCTATTCTGGTTCATATTACCTGTCAGGACTCAGGAGAAAGCAGTTACCTTTATTTTGTTCTATTCACCTGTTCCCTTCATGATATTCTTAGGATTTTTATTTTTGGGGCAGATGAAAATTTCCCCCTTATTCTAATTTTGTTACTTTTCTTTCTCCTACTCTTTCTTGGCAGAATTGCTTATGTTAGACAAGAGGACCTCTTCTTTTCCCAACTAACAGTGAGGGAGACATTGTCGCTTGCTGCCGAGCTCCAGCTTCCGAATGAACCCTTGGTGGAAGAAAGAGATGAATATGTGAACAAGCTATTATTTCGGATAGGTCTGGTAAGATTCAGTTGTTGTTTTTAGCTGGTTCACATGTTCCCTGAAACTTATTAATTATGTTTTAAGTTCTACGTGTGGGATGGTATATGTAAAACAGGAAAAGTGTGTTGCATACTTCTCTCTCGTTTGCATTTACTATGTTATTATGCAAACCTAAATAAATTTTGTATATGATTTTAATAATTTTTGTTCTATACCTATGTAAACAACTTGATGGATGATGGATGATCTGCCAACTGGATTCAAAACTCAAGTGATAAAAAATTTCAAAAATACAACTAGTCATATATTATATTGGTTGAGAAAACAACCATTAATTGAGACCAACATGGTTAATATACAATTATACCCGCTATGATTTCGCCCTGTACGCGCATGATCAGCAGAAATTTCAATGTCAAGTATGTATCTGAAACATGCCAATTTTACTAATAAATGTTTTTATTTGTATTCCCTGGAAGGTTAATTGTGCCGATTCCATTGTTGGTGATGCAAAAGTTCGTGGAATTAGTGGAGGTGAGAAGAAGCGTTTATCACTTGCCTGTGAACTGATTGCTAGTCCATCTGTTATCTTTGCTGATGAGCCAACCACTGGTATGCTTACTGCTTACTCTATGTCTCTTCTTACTTACTCTGTCACATTCTTTTTCTTCTTGTTGATCATTTCATAGAAGAATATTACGTTTCGGTAGCATGTAACAGAAATTTCATGATATGAAAATGGTGAGGTATGCAATCTTCAGAGTTCTATTAATAGATTAACCCATTAGTTTCAGGGAAATTACATTGTAGGACTAATACAAACTTGATTTGAATAGTGTTTTAACAAAACATGATCTTGATCAGAGCTACCACATGCAAAAATTTAGCCTTTCTTACTTTCCACAAATATATATAGCATGGCCAGTTTCTGTCAAAGGGTTCTATTGCTTGTGTAAAGTCATAAATTTTTCCATCTACCTTATTACCTTATTTTGAAGTCTACCAATGTTTTTTGTGTGCAGTGTTAATTTTTTTTTTTTTTTTGTTAAGGATAATATTTTATACTATGCAGTATAATTGGTTTTGCTTCTTAAAATAATTTAATAGTCAGCTAGAGAAGGTCATAGCATTAACTGCGGTGACTTCCCAGCATCAAGACTTAACTATTCACTTGATCAAACTCTGTAGTTATATTTATTAGTTTAAAGATGTGTGATTTATGCAGGGCTGGATGCTTTCCAGGCAGAGAAAGTAATGGAGACACTTCGACAGTTAGCACAGGATGGACATACTGTGATATGCTCTATACATCAACCTAGAAGTTCAGTTTACAGCAAATTTGATGACATAATGTTGTTGTCAGAAGGAGCTGTTGTTTATGCAGGTCCTGCAAAAGAAGAAGCACTGTTTTATTTTGCGAAATTTGGGTTGTTCCTCATCCATCCTCATCCTTCATCTTTACCATAATAATTTTATTCAAACTTGTTTTACATTTTGATACAGTTTCTGTCCAACTGCTCAGAATATTCTCTCACTGGATGTAGTATCCGCTGATCCCCATTGTGTGAGTGACTCAGAGATTTTTCTTAGTTGACCGATGTGTTTGTAACTACCTATTCCCAGAACCTAAGGTAGTTTTTCTACTTTGGTGACCCAAGTGATCAACATCCTATTAATATTTTTATTTTTTTTGAAAAACAAAAAAAATGTGAGAATGATTTATCCCCAAATCACCCTTCTTTCCTCCTGGTGAGAATGATATAGGGAGATGGGGAACTATGTGTAGAAGTGTGATTTAGAGTGCCAACTGAACAACATTCTATAACTGGATGTTGTATCTACTGAACCACCCACTAGGAGAGTGACTTAGGGATTTGTCAAAAGTTAAGCAGTATTACCTATTCCCAAAACCCAAGTTGACAGTATTTCTTCTGCAAGTGCATGTGTTCCTCTGAGCAACTGGTATTAGAATAACCATCTGCTTGGTAATATGATGATAATTGATCTTCTATGCACTACATCTCTGCTGATTTTGTACATACTGGTAACTGATGTTTGATAGGTATGTTTGTCCGGATCATGTGAATCCTGCTGAGTTTTTGGCCGACCTGATATCCGTGGATTACAGTTCTGCTGAAAGTGTCCATTCTTCCCAAAAGAAGATTGATGACCTGGTTGAGGCATTTTCACAGAGCACGTCAAATATTGCACGTGTGGTTCCAATCACTGAATTGGAAGGTTCTAAGTTCTCGATGAAGTTTGGGAGGAAGCTTATTGTCAGGAGGAGGGGTGGTTGGTGGAAAAAGTTCTGGTTGCTCCTTAAACGAGCATGGATGCAGGTTGGTCTCTTTCTCTGTCATTTTCTGTTTATGTTTCATTCCTCTTTCAATATTTCATTCTTAACACATCACCCTTGAAATGCCCTTAGAAGCTTCTCAGTTATTTTTGGTATAATCTTCCCATTAGGATGTTAAATTGTGATTCTCAACCTATTAGAAAATGACAGTGGTTTAATTGTTGAAAAGTCAAATCATTTTTCAAAGGCAAAAGTTTTGTGCATGTCTCATGATAGTATAAACCTGTGACAGGAAATCTAGTTGGTTGTAATTTGCAACAGTGCGTCAGTGCAATCACATTTTTTTATGTACACAAACACTGCAGACAAAATTTGGCTTTATTGGCATGATTTTGTTTTGCTTCTTTTTGTCTCCCTTGGTCTCACAAGTATTGGTCTTGATGGGTCCTGGAGATCCCGCAACATGCTCTTGGGCCTCACTGGAATGTGCACCTTTCCTCATTTTTTTTTTTTGAGGTTTCTTTTTATATATTAATATTAATGTAGAATTCTTTGCCAGGCATCTCGTGATGGGCCTACCAACAAAGTTAGGACAAGAATGTCAATTGCATCTGCCATAATCTTTGGATCCGTCTTCTGGCGAATGGGCAGGTCTCAAACATCTATCCAAGATAGGATGGGACTACTTCAGGTATGCCTCTCAGTGACTTCCGCTAGTCCCTGTTAATCAACCAACAATGTTCTTATTGCTATGTGGTATTATTTTAGCTTATAATGGAACGAACAACTATGTCCATGTGCTTTGTTTTTTGTGGTCTTAAGCAACTTTGGTCAACACATCCAAATGGACTTGTTTAATTTACTATAATGTTATCATTTCCTGCATTAGAATTTGTTAATGTGGCAGAAATTAGTACAATTTTTCTGATTGCTGAGAGACTTTCATTGTTGAAGGTCACTGCAATAAACACAGCTATGGCGGCTCTTACAAAGACTGTAGGTGTGTTTCCCAAGGAACGCGCAATTGTGGATAGGGAGAGGACTAAAGGGTCCTATGGTTTGGGACAATATCTGTTGTCTAAGTTGTTGGCGGAAATCCCTGTTGGAGCAGTATTTCCTTTAATTTTTGGTTCAGTTTTGTATCCAATGGCACGTCTTCATCCTACTCTATCGAGGTGCATTTCTTGTTAATTTAACCTCAAGTCACCTGGTTATGCGTTTACTACATACTATACTAAGAGCAAAAGAACTTCATTTTGTAGGTAATTTCTGTGAGTAACATGTGATTTTTTTTTTCTTTTTTTTTTTATATCGGAGGGATCACCCGTGGCTGACCTTACGGTCGAGCTGGGAAGGCTACCTCCGCCTATTTGCCCCGGTCCCATGGAAATTTTTTTTTTATCTTGAAAAAGAAAAAGAAAAAGAAAAAGAAAAAAGAAAAGAGCTTCTGTTAACCCCATTTTGAGTGTGTGTGTGTGTGTGTGTGTGTGTGTGTTTAATGTTTCTTTAATCCATAAGGTCTCTTCATAATGATTGTATATGTTTATTATATGCATTTTTCTATTAAGAAATAGGTTGAGCATTCTCATTGAAGTAAAGCAAGTTTTTTTTGAGATACAGATTTGGGAAATTCTGTGGAATCGTCACGGTGGAGTCATTTGCTGCATCAGCAATGGGTCTAACTGTTGGTGCTATGGTTCCTACTACTGAAGCAGCGATGGCCTTGGGTCCATCTCTGATGACTGTTTTCATTGTTTTTGGAGGATATTATGTCAATTCTGAAAATACTCCTGTGATATTTCGTTGGATACCCCGAGCTTCTCTCATAAGATGGTAACTTCTCAAACTATGTCAAGTCATAGTTTGGTAAAAATATCATACTAATTCCTATTTGTAATTCTTGTTACAATTTCTTGTTTCCAGGGCTTTCCAAGGATTATGCATCAACGAGTTTAGTGGCCTTAAATTTGATCATCAACACTCCTTCGACATTCAAACGGGAGAGCAGGTAACAAATCAGTTCTTCTCATTTAATGAAAAAAAAAACACTCGGTGTGAGTATCTACATGTTGTGATTATCCATAATTCTAATTGTAATTCAGTGTGCTCAACCATTTACCATTTATGTCTAATAACAAAATGAAATCCCCCCCCCCCCCCCGGCCTTGTGATGGTGGGGTTACCCTAGAGTTTCGATGGCCTTTTTTTTCTGAGAATTAAGTATTATTTTTCGTGGTCAAATCTTATCCTATCATGAGGAGTAAGACTCAAACTTATTCAAACCCAAGGCCCCTCAGTGAAGATCGATGTACCTCTACCAAACTGCCAAGAGGTGTCTTGGTCCTGGGCCATTGAAATTTGAATTTCTCTGTGACTACTGCCTACTTGATCTCTCAGAATGTGTGCCTCATCAATTGGCAGAAATAGTTATGGAAACCATGTTTGCTCTTTCCACATTCAATACGATATTCTCAGTCTAACACAGACTGGCCTGTCATCTTGTTTGCAAAATCACCTGTGTTCATGATGTAGTGACTGGATTTCATGTGTTTTCTGACTTGAGTCTCCCCCAATTGCAGGCACTAGAGAGGCTTTCCTTTGGAGGAAGTCGTATCAGGGACACAGTGGTCGCACAAGGGAGAATACTGATGTTCTGGTACTGGACGACATACCTTCTGCTGCAGAGGAACAAGCCCAAATACCAGCAGCTTGAGCCTCCACCTTCACAACTCCAATCACTCGAGTAACGTAGGTTCCAGTTAGATTAAATCATAGACATGTACACTAGCTATTCAAATAAAAGTTGCATTCGCACGCATGAACCTCTTCACTGCTCAAATATGACTTGAAATCTAGTTGAAATTTTATTTTCTACTGTGAATTGTACATGAGCCTTTTGTTCTTTTTGTTTCTGTTCTTTGATTCAGCTGCCTTGGCTACTTTGTGTGAGTGATTTTTTTTTTTTTTTTGAAACTCATTATCATGTGACTGGATGAAAAGAGCATTGTTACATTGAATCTTATTTACAGTGTTTTTTTGAGTCCTCATCAATTCGACCGATTTGATGACCCGAATCAATTACAAGAAGGACGTGTTACTTTTTGGTATGTGTGTGATCAGTTTTTATGATTGGTCAACATCACCTTGCATCACCATGTTGATCAAGGTTTTAGGTATGAGATCATTTTTCTAGGGCTACAACTCTGACGGGTTGGGTTCGGATTGATCCCAATCTGAACCCAACCTGAATTTCAAACTATTCAACTCTAACCCGATCCAATCTGATTTTTAACCCGAATTGGACCAACCCGAACCCAACCTGTAATTAAATAAGTCAACTCGACCCAACCCGAATTGGACTAACCTGACCCCAACCCGATTTTTAACCCGAATTGGACCAACTCGATCCAACCTGAATTTCTAACATGATGTGTAAATTAAATAAATCTACCAGACTTAACCCGTAAGATTAGCTAGGTTTACCTAAAATTTGGACTACCCATATTAGAAGCTACAGAATGAACGGTCATGATTTTTTTTTTAGCTATTAGCTAGTTTACGGGTTCGGGTTGAGTGAGGCCAACCCGAACCCAACCCGATTTGTGAGTCAACTCGAATTGGCCAACCCGAATCCGATTTGATCAACCCAACCCATGTAAAAATCAGGTTCAACCCATCGGGTTTGGGTTCAACCAGACCCAAGTTGCAGACCCACATTTTCTTGTAACCTTTGTTATATGCAAATTTTGAATGTGTATGTTTTATGTAATAAACATATACTATATATGTTAATGAATTGTATACGTTCATTACACAAAAACAAAAAGAAGACGGTGTTTCATTTTGTGTGGTATATATGTGCAAGTTCGTTTCTAAATTTTATTTTTAAATTATGTACTTTTAAAACATATACTATATGGCAAAACATTTGTTTTTATAATAAAGTATATATTAAAATAAAGCGATGTGAAATTAATAATGGGACTACAAAATGGACTTATACACTTGTCTAGTCGTATGAGTGTATGTATTATTTATTTGAGCCACCAAGGAACCAAATCAAAATGGGTGCTTCTAATTGCACCCTTCTTTTTTAAGTGCACACCCAAAGTTTTGCACATCTAATAAAAGTTAATCACATTCTTTAAACACCCCTATATATAAATAAGGCATTGATTTCCAGCACACCCCACCTTTCAAAAAAAATAACAAAAACCCTACTCTCCTTACCACCCAGCCTTTTATGTTATCATTGATAGAAATACATATATCGACAACAATTTATAAAGGCTAGGGGCTATTCTGTATTCCATTTGACATAAGGAGTGTCGATTATCCTATGATATCATGACGATAGTAGTGTCGAAAAATTGTTGTTGATTCTGTGACTTTTTCAATATAGGAGTTGTTGATAGATCCATGATATCTCGTGTCAAACATGTAAATATGATAGAAGTGTGTACAAAATTCGAATATAAATAAATCTTTTTAACAAAACCTGATTAACAAGGTGTGCACCTAAAAAAGAGGGGTGCAAGGGTGGTTCTATTTGTACCCTTTATAAATGGATAGTAATTGAAAAGATCCATTTAAATCTGCTTGATTTATACACCCCTTCACCGTTTTACATCACCTTTGTCCTCCTGTCATGGCTTCTCCACCACCCACACCAATCCACTTTTTCTCCTCCGTCACAAGCAACCTCATCCCCACTGCCACGACCACCTCTTATATAAATTAAATGTTCTTAATATAAGGGGGTGTATTTACAGAAGGGGTGAACTTATGGATTAAAGGGGTTCAAATAGAGCCACCCGGGGTGCAATTAGAGGCAGCCAACCAAAACAGCGTCTGTAGACCCGACCCGACCCGACCCGCCCACACTGTCATATCTTCACGTACGGTCAGGATCAAATCCTGGAAAACCAAAAACTTCCACACATAAACCCTAACCCTAATTCCCCGCCTCTACTATATAAACGAGAAGCGAGAACCCCCCACAGACCCCTCATCGCCTCATCCTCCTCTTCGTCCTCCCATCACCGTCTCTTCCACTCCCTCTCTCTCTCTCTCTCATTCCGGATCCAGCCATGGCCGACACTCTGACACCGAAGGGCGTCCTCCGCGGCCACACCGACTGGGTCACGGCCATCGCCGCCCCGATCGACAACTCCGACATGATCGTCTCCTCCTCCCGCGACAAGTCCGTCCTCGTCTGGAACCTCTCCCAGAAGGACACCTCCAACGTCATCGACGTCGCCAAGTCTGATTACGGCGTCGCCCGCCGCCGCCTCACCGGCCACTCCCACTTCGTCCAGGACGTCGTCCTCTCCTCCGACGGTCAGTTCGCCCTCTCCGGATCCTGGGACGGCGAGCTCCGCCTCTGGGACCTCTCCACTGGCGCCACCACCCGCCGCTTCGTCGGTCACACCAAGGACGTCCTCTCCGTCGCCTTCTCCGTCGACAACCGTCAGATCGTCTCCGCCTCCCGCGACCGCACGATCCGTCTCTGGAACACCCTCGGCGAGTGCAAGTACGTCATCCAGGACGCCGACGGCCACCAGAACTGGGTGTCGTGCGTCCGCTTCAGCCCGTCGTTCCAGCCGACCATCGTGTCTGGTTCTTGGGATCGGACGGTGAAGGTTTGGACCCTCTCAAACTGTAAGATCCGGTGCACTCTCCAGGGGCACACCGGGTACGTGAACGCGGTGGCGGTGTCGCCGGACGGATCGCTCTGCGCGAGTGGAGGGAAGGACGGGGTCACGATGCTCTGGGACCTTGCGGAGGGGAAGAGGCTGTACTCGCTCGATGCTGGGTCGATCATTCACGCGCTCTGTTTCAGTCCCAATAGGTACTGGCTTTGTGCAGCTACGCAGGACAATGTGAAGATCTGGGATTTGGAGAGTAAGTCTGTTGTGCAGGACCTGAGGCCGGATCCGTCGACAATCACTTCCCCAGGGAAGAACCAGGTATATTTATTGATGGGCTTTTGGAGTGATGGATTTGATTGGTTTTGCTGGTTTGTGGTTTATTTATTTATTTATATATATCTGTGATTAGGTTGTTTGATTTGTTTGTTCATGTATGCTATAAATATTGTTTCTTTAGTTGAATTTGATGTAGAATAGATTGGATTTTTTGGAAGGTGTTATATTCTGAGAGGCATTGCTTTATGTGGTGGTGTTGTGTTCTTTTCATGGATGATTTAGTTCTATAAGATTTTTGCCTGCTTTGGTAAATTTATTAGGGTTTTTAACATTTGGTTAATTTTGACGAGTTCAAGGTGTGTATTTATTTACCTCAGGATACTGTTGTGGGCTTCTAAGTAGCTTACTGGAGATGATTTAGTGTCATGGCTCATGAGTGCGTTTTCATGGAATTTTAGACATTTTATTTATTTGTTTGATTTTGCCTATTTCTCTATGTATGTACACACAAAAAAAAAAATTTGGCATATGGTTATTTAGAAAGATTAAAATAGATCATGGGAAGATATGTCCTGAATGAGCTACAATGTCATTGCCAACCTACACAGATTCGTTTTCAAGGTTTTAGGGCAAGGTATTAGGGCACCAATATGTATCTGCTGAACAGTATGTAACAAATTCATCGTTTGTTTTCCTTTGGTTTTGGGAAATGGCCCATCAATTATAACCTTGAGAGTAGCCTAATATTCTTTAAATATTCCTTGCATTTTGTTAAATTGATGGACATAAGGTGACACATAGAACCTCCCAATATATATATATATATATATAAATAAAAGAAATATTGTTGATCAAGAATTTATCTAGGGGTGTTAATGACCTTGTTGATTTGTTAGCCTTGGTTATGACAAGCAATCGCATCATCTAGATGGCTTTTATTTACCATGTCTTTTTACTTGTAGAATTTCTCATGTCATTTGAACAAATGTTGGACACTTAAAAGAAAAGTCTACTGTTATGTACTTTAATAACCTTGCTTTTTTGGGTTGATGCTTGATTTGAAAGAGTTAGGCAAAGCATCATCATCTAGTTTTCAGTATTCTTTGCAGACAGATCATGAGTTGAGAAGAAAGATTGATATTGACTTGCATGACCTTATGGTAGTAAAAGTCATATGCTTTCAGTTGATGGACCAATGGTAGATTTTGCTGCTGTGACATCATTAATTGCATTGTCCTGTGTAAGAGTGTTGGGGTTTTTTAATATATAATAATATATTCATGGTGCATGTGGGACAAATTCGTTGGTTGATTGAGTTGATAAGGTGGTGGATCTTTAGAGTGCATGATGTGGGATACAGATTAATGTTTCCTCAGTGATGCTAATTTTAAAGAAGTGAAAAAGAATATGTATTTATCTTCAGCTTGTTTGCAATTTTTACATTCCAGATGTTGTTCAACAGTGTTTACTTTTCTGTTAAAAGGATCACTTATTTATTATTAAAAGTGTGGTTCTATGCTGTTTGTACATAGTAACTCTGTTGTTGTAAAATTTAGGTTTTAGGTGAATTGCAAAATATCTCGTTCATTTTTTAAGGCATGTTGGATGAGTCTACTTTGTACTATTGGGGGAAGGTGGTAGATGATAATCAAGTTGAAGATCCAAAACATGTTTCATAGTCATATCACCCAAAATGGTTATAATTCATATGGGCTACATTTGAGCTGGAACAGTGAAAGCATTTGGTTTGACATTGTTATTTGGCTTTCATTTAATGTGATTTTTTTCTGAGCATTGAAACATGGTTTGGGCTGATGGCGTTAAGTGTGAATAGAGCCATGGGTAGAACATGGTCATTTTGAATGTTTACAGTATTTATTTGGTTTATGAAGCTATCCATGCTTTTTGTGGATTAAAGATGTGCCTTATTTAAATTTTCTGTCCTCTTATTATGCCAGTAACAGTCATTGTTTTTCTTTTCTCTGATTTTCCATCTTCGTGCACCAATCTGGATTGTGTTTGTATTGGTTGTAATATTTCATTTTTACAGTGCTTGAATTTTATATGGTGGGCTTTTTCATAGACTTTTTGCTGTCATCAATGCAATATCTTATGTATGAAGTCCACCTTGCTTTTGGAGAACAAAAATGCAGTCTCAGTATTTTATGACCAAGAATTTTAGAATTACTTGTATGAAAATGAGGGCAGAGAAAGCCATAGCCCATATCACCTTTCTTTTCTCTTAATACTTAAACCAACTAATGTTTTATCCTTGTGTTGGTGTGGGATCGAATGTATAGTGTATTCACTTCTAAAGAATCACTTGTAAAGAATGTACAGTCATTCCTTGTTTCTTTACTGCATTGAAAAATATAATACCTTCTCTTTGATGATGTCTTTGTTTTCATCTAATTACAGATCACATTTTAGAATGCATCTTCAAATCATCCAAGTCCCTGCTGATTTTATGTTGTTGAATAGTAATCTCTCTTATGTATTCTTGAAGGGTTTGAATTATTTTGACACCGGAAACATCTTAAAAAACTATGTGCTAAAGCAGTGTAGTCATGCTGTGCTGACAAAGTTTTCTTTTCTTGATTGAACTCACAGATGCTGTTCTGCACTAGCCTGAGCTGGAGCTCTGATGGGAGCACCCTATACGCCGGATACACCGACGGTCTCATTAGGGTTTGGGGTGTCTACAGCCGTGGTTATTAGACGTGAGAATGAGCGTCCCCCGTTCTCGTGAAAAAGGCTTTTAGTGTTGCTTGATTTTGTTATGGAATGAATGTCTAGGATGGATGTTGAAACTTTTTAGGGCTCCAGGTCTTATTTTGGTGTTTTTTAACACCCAGTCTGTGACCTGTTTTAAGTTTTATATCAACTATTTTGGTTTGGTTTAATTTATTGTCGAACCTTATGCGCCATGGAAGCTAGAGAGGCCATGTCTTCTGTGAATTCTTTTTTGAATCGAGTATTTTTTCTGGGTTTATGAATAATCAGGTGCTGCTTAATATAGTTTTCTATTGTTAGTATTGTAAAATTAAAATTATCTGCCGCATCACATCATCATTTGATTGTCCTATAAATTCTTAAAACAAAAAACATTTAAAAGGTGTTTATAATTGCCTCCTGTCAAACTTTTGCATGAAAAGTGAGTTATGAAGGCAATGGTTTGTATGAGTATTTCAACTTCAAGGACCATTTGGTGTTCTCTCTTTGGTTATCAATCCTTTCTTCACTGATTTCCTCTGGAAGAGATAATGGAGAATGGAAGATCAGGGACTCCACTGTCCTTGCAAGGTCAGGAACTTCTGATGCTGTTGTGAAGCCAATGTATGAGTGGGGAACAATATTATCAGGAAAATGATATGCCTAACCCTGTTTGCAGCCCACTTATAAAAAAATGAATTTCACTGCTTTATGTTGAGATACTAGTTTTATTTCGGAAAAATGAAAAAACATTAAATTTTATGTCCTAAGATAATGCGGTATACAATATTATCACGGTACATAGGAGGTTTGGACAGGTTTGGACTAAAAACATTTGGTTTGAGAAAGAAATAAGTATACAAGTAGAGAGAAGACACATGGTAAGAGTGAAATATGAAGGTCAGTGCTGTCAAAATAAGAGGAAAAGATGGCATTGCCAATCTTAAACTGATACGTGATAATTTTATATACTGAATATGTGATATTTTTTTTTTTTAGAAAAGAGAGAGCTTACTACTATCATTTTTATATAAAATCAAAAGCGAGTTAAAGTTTAAATGGGGGATGGGGAGAGACAGAGATAACAAAATGAAAAAAAAAAGTGTCAAAATGTTCTCGAGTGAAGGGATATATGAGAGTTATCTATAGATGGATTATCTATCAATGGACTCTCTTTAATCCATACTCAAAAGTGCAGTAGTCTGCGATCATCAAACTATCTTGGAGAACAACAATGCTCTTCGCTTCAGCTATGCCTCCCACATGTTTTTTTGAGTACGTCCGAGCATTCTTGAAGATCACCTCATGGGTCTTCCATGTAGACCACGAGACGTTGGAATCAATAATTACATGACGATGTTTGTGGTTTGAGAGAGCCTTGGCTTACTAAGGTTCTTCTTTGCCGCCCATAGCTCATCGATGTCTTGGAACGGTGGCAATGGGATGATGGTCTTCACCATAGCCCAAAGATCCTTGGACATTGGGCAGTGGCAAAAGAGATGGAAAGCCATCCCCAACTATGTGTCTATCTAACTAATCAATATATTATATATGTTATTTATAACTACAAATCATATCTAATCTTAATCATCAATATAAAGAAATACAAGTAATAAAACTACACACATTATTTGCAATATCACGTTTTGCCATGGGCGTGCTGCATCAAAACGTGAGACATCAACCCCTTCCTTGTGGGATTCCAGGGATCAAATCCTTAGCTCTATGAACTCTGGGCCATAAAAGTAAGACAAAAAAAAAAAATTAAGACTATAATTCTTTGGGCCTCATAAACTTCTATTTCAAGAAGATCCGTGTCACTCTACATATTTAACACATGAGTTTTGTGATTATGAGAACCGGAGTAGCATTAGAAATTTAGAATACAGATAGATAGTGTGTCTAAAAAAAAAAAAAAACGGCCTCTCAAAATCCTCACCATTATAAAAAAGAGTCTGAATCTTTTTAGTACTGGTTTCGGTCAGTCTGGTCAATATCGAGCTGCACAGTCAATTAATCGAATTATACAATTTATTAATCGAACGACATAGCTAATTGTTGGGTACAAGTGTCAGTGTCACTCTCCTATTGGATTAGTTAAGCTTATGTTTGATCAGTGCTATTAGTATCCAATAGAAACAGTAGATATCTCTACTGCTAGTTTTCTCTCGATGGGTTTAAAGTAGTGATTATGTTGGTTTGCTTTCTTGTATTTCTTTGTTTTGAGCATTTTCTTTCTTAATATCAATTAAAACTGAATGCATATATATATATATATATATTTTTTAAAATAATAATAAAATAAAAAAAAACACATACATCTAATAATTGATTGGTTGTGTAGCTTTAATCGGACTAATTAAAATCAGTCGTGATTGGAATCAGACTTATTTTTCGGGATTCTCAAGACATATTTTTCGCCCCCAGTTTGGAAGGGCACTTATGTTGGCTTCTTGAAAGCTGTCTCTTTCCGAAGAGGGAAAAAATCAATTCTTTCTTCTATTTTTCAGTCGCTCTGTTTCATAATCAAGTGGGTTCTCTTCAATCGAAGATATATCACTCACACAAATCAAATGGGTTAGCTTGAATTGAAGAGCTAGTGATGGGTTCCAGTGTTTCCTGACACCCTCAAACACGCTTTCTCTCAGGTAAGCTTGGTTTCTCTATATACCTTAGATTCAGTCGTTTTGGGTGTCTTTTCTTTTGCTCTCTTGATGCTTGAAAAAACTTCAACTTTGATGAACAGGCAGTTATGGAGGAGGCACAGAAGGAAAATTGTATTGGCCACAGGTGCTTTGGGAAGTGGGTATGCAATATACAAGCTCTATGTGGCTTACCAACAAAGGGTCTCTTATTTGGAGACCCAATTGGAGGCCAAGCACGCAATCGCCGATCTTTTTAAGACCCAGTAAGTGTTTGAGCTTTATTTCATTGCCTTTTTGTTCTTTCCATTGGGTTTCTGTATGTTGAGGTTTATTTGGCTTCTGTTGGTTTTGGGTCTGGTAGGATGCAAAACCATTTATAGAAGAGTCCTAATCCATAAGCTCTATTATTCAGCCCCATTCACAAGCTCATGAGGTTTGATTTTTAAAAAAATTAAAAAGATAAAATATAATATTATTCTCATTTAAAATCCACAATTTTCTTTCTCATTAAATTCATCTTTACTTTTTTTAAAAAACATATCAACATATTCAATTCATTTTAAAAAATCTATTTTTTTCAAAACCAATTAAAAAAAAATCATTAATTATATTTATAAAAACAGAATCAAAATTCAAATCCTCTAGGGTTTCTTTAAAAGAAATTGAAAAACTAAAATCATTCAAAAAAAACCTATTTCATAAAAAACACAAAAAAAACCAAATTTGAAATTTTTCGATTCCAATCATCAAACAAAGTATTTGTGATGGATGCTATTTTTTTTCAATAAATGCAAAAATGAAACACAAATCACAGTATAAAATTAGAGTTCAGAATAAAATTCAGTTACATTTTAACAATAAATTGGATTAAACGTCAGTTACATTTGTAAATGTAACTGACTTTGTTTATAAAAAGCAATTAAAAGCTAGTTACATTCCACAATGTAACTGACTTTCAGATATAATTGTTAAATAATTTAAAGATCAAACGCTCCAAATTTAAGGCGGTTAAATTTAACATCAAGCACCAAATTTTTTTTTAAAAATGTAACAAATGCAAAACAAACAAAATATAAAAGGCCGCACCTGAATCGACAAACATTGGAAATGACATCCAATCGTTCAATTATGATTTCCGATCTGATCAGAGGCTGAAAAGTTCTCTGAAAAACAAATCAATGCTTGAAAAAACCTGCAGTCCTCTGAAAAACAAACTAATACTTGAAAAACTTTCAGTCCTCCAAAAAACAAATCAATACTTGAAAACCTCCACAACAACCTTATGATCTAGTTCTATGTGTTCTTAAAAAAAATATTGTTTTAAGAATATTAAGAAGATATCGGATTTGATGACATTGCCTCACGTGATGAGTGAATTTCGAGTAGTTCTTCGCTTGATTCGATTTGGATCAGTTTTCTTGTTTTGTCCTCTTTATGTTATGATTTGGTGATTCTCCATGTTGGGTTTGCCATTGGAAGTTAAGTATAAGTGTGGCAAGACTTATGGTTTGTGCTTTTTAGATTGGTTCATTTGATAGAAATGAATTTTTTTTATTTATTTATTTAATGTGGATCGAATAATCTAATCATCAATGTTACGGGCGTTTGTCACACACAGACGCTTAGCGTCACCTCAGGGTCGGCCCTGAGATTCAATAAACTAAAATGGGCCTAGGCAAATTTATGAAATGGGGCCAAAGAATATATGTGAAAATAATATAACGGGTAACAACACAATTAATCTTCAAAATAAATAAATAAAAATAAAACAAAAATCAAACTACGAAGAACTATTATTTAAGTTTTCATTTTTAACTAACAATAAAAAATAGCAAAAACAAACTCCTTAATATGTGGGATCTCTAAAAGGATTACATTACTTGTAAATTCAAATGTAAAACTAAATTCCTGTATAATTGAAAATTTTAAATGAGTTATGAAAAACTAAAAAATGATAAAAAGAAATCAATGGATGATTTTTTAAAACAAAATAACTAAAAAACTCCAAATATAAAAATAATTAAACCAAATTAAAATTAAAAAATCGAGGATATAAATTAGAATTATGCATGAAAACACAAGAAAATTTAAAAATACATATCCAAAGAATAGTATCCTTTTGAGAAAAGAATAAATTTTAAAAATTCAATTCTAAAAATATTCAAATAGTTTTAATACTGTTGTAAACTATATAGAATATGATATATAAGAGTATATAAACAAAGAACACAAGCATATAGAAGAGAAATAGAGAGAGATTCTTATTCACTATTTTTGTTGGTTGTTGAATACAAGAGAAACCCCTCTATTTATAGGATGCATAGAGGAATCTCAAAGGTGGAGAGTTACAAGTCTATAGAGGTGAGGGGGAGATAGTGGGGCAATAATGGGAGTGTTATGGAATAGAAGAGTGGGGGAGGTTATGGCTAGGAGGAGTGATGATTATCCACTATATTCACAACACTCTTCCTTGATGACCACTACGCTAAGATAATTGCTTCATTAAAATCTTGCTTGGAAAACCCAATGGAAAAAAACCAAAGCGAAAGAAAAAGAGTACAATGTAACTTAATCGTATAATGGTGTATGCGTTTGACACTGCCTCATTAAAACCTTGCCAGGAAAACCCAATGGGACAAAACCTAGGCGAAGGAAAAAGAGTACAGTTCACAAAATGTCATAAAAATTACTCCCCCTCATAAGTACAAGATTTCAAGAATTTTGGTCACAAACTCGTCGCATCCCGATTTCATACACCAACTTCTTGAATGTTGATGTCGACAAAGCTTTAGTGAACAAATCTGCAAGATTGTCCTTTGACTGAATTTGTTGAACATCAATTTCATGTCTCTGCTGGAGCTCATGAGTGTAAAAGAATTTTGGAGAAATATGCTTCGTTCTATCACCCTTGATATATCTCCCTTTGATTTGAGCAATGCATGCTGCATTATCTTCATATATAGTTGTTGGAACATCTGTAATGAGAGATAGTCCGCATGCAGTACGAATATGATGAACCAAAGACCTTATCCACACGCATTCCCGGCTTGCTTCGTGGAGTGTAAGAATCTCAGAGTGGTTAGAAGACGTGGCGACCAAAGTCTGTTTCATAGATCGCCAAGAGATTGTTGTGCCACCGCAAGTGAATACATAGCCTATTTGTGAGCGAGCCTTGTGAGGATCTGAAAGATATCCTGAATCTGCATAACCCTTTAGTTGTGCACCATTATTGGAATCATTTGCATAGAATAGACCCATGTCTGACGTTCCATGAAGATAACGAAAAATGTGCTTCACACCATTCCAATGCCTTCGAGTTGGTGCATAGCTAAATCTGGCTAATAAATTAACTGAAAATGCAATGTCAGGTCTAGTGCATTGGGTCAAATATAATAAGGCACCAATTGCACTAAGATATGGTACTTCAGGACCAAGAAGATTTTCAGTATCTTCTTTTGGACGAAAAGGGTCCTTTTTTGGGTCAAGTAACCTTACTACCATTGGAGTACTTAATGGATGACATTTGTCCATATTAAAACGCTTCAGGATTTTTTCAACATATGTTGTTTGATGGACAAGTATCCCGTTTGAACTTTGCTCAATCTGCAGACCGAGACAGTGTCTTGTTTCTTCAAGATCTTTAATTTCAAACTCCTTTTTCAGATATTCGGAAGCCTTTTTGAGCTCTTCAGGAGTCCCAATTAGATTAATATCATCAACATATACTGCAATAATGGTAAATCCGGGTTCCATTTTCTTAATAAATACACAGGGGCATATTGGATTATTGACATATCCTTCTTTTATTAAGTACTCACTAAGACGGTTATACCACATTCGTCCAGATTGCTTTAATCCATACAAGGATCGTCTTAGCTTGATTGAGTACATGTTTCATGGTTTTGCTTCAGGCAATTTTAGTCCTTCAGGAACTTTCATATAAATGTCGGTATCTAATTTTTCATATAAATATGCAGTAACCACATCCATTAGATGCATGTCAAGTCCTTCTGAGACTACAAGACTAATTAAATACTGAAATGTGATTGTGTCCATCACAGGAGAATATGTCTCTTCAAAATCTATCACAGGTCTCTGCAGGAAACCCTGTGCCACAAGACGAGCTTTGTATCTAACAATCTCGTTTCTTTCATTTCGTTTTCTCACAAACACCCATTTACATCCTACTGGTTTAACCCCTTCAGGGGTGGTTAGGACTACTGGTCCAAATACTTGGTGTTTTGCAAGTGAATCCAATTCTGTTTGAATAGCAGCTTTTCATTGTGGCCAACAATTTTTTCGTCTGCATTCATCCACTGAACGTGGTTCTAAATCATTATCTGAAATGATTTCTGTAGCTACTGCAAATGAGAATATATCATCAACAAGCACTTGCTTTCGATCCCACAATATTTGTGAATTTGCATAATTTATGAAAATTTCTTCATTTCCATGTACTTGTTCTTCATGCACAGGCGTCACTTCAGGGACGTTAGTCTCTTCGGGGACTTGTGTCACTTCAGGGGCTTCTTCCTCTGTAGGAGTTATTATTGTGGGTCTTTCAAGTGTTTCATACTCTTCTAGAGAATTATTCTTCATTGTTTTTCTCCTTCGATGAGCTGAATCTTTTGAGCCTATAGGTCTTCCACGCTTCAGGCGTGTTTTTGTTGATTCATTAGCCGGCATATTAACAGTTTTTCCTATTAGAACATTAATTCGAGCTGGAGTATTAGCAGCTGGAATATGTGATTTCATCACTTTTGCTGCATCATTGAATGCATCTGGCAATTGATGCGTAATTCTTTGAAGATGGATGATTCTTTGCACTTCAGTTTCACATTGATTAGTGCGAGGATCAAGATGAGACAAAGATGGAGTTTGCCATGTAAGTTCACATCGTTCTTCTGGCGACGGATTTTCTCCCCCTAACGACGGGAATATTGTCTCATCAAAATGACAATCCGCAAATCGAGCGGTAAAAACATCTCATGTCAATGGTTCAAGATATCTTATAATAGAAGGAGAATCAAAGCCTACATAAATTCTCAATCGACGTTGAGGGCCCATTTTAGTTCGTTGTGTAGGGGCAATAGGAACTTGTACAGCACAACCAAAAATTCAAAGATGTGAAATATTTGGTTGATGACCCAGTACGAGCTGTAAAGGGGAATATTGATGATAAGCAGTTGGCCGAAGGTGAACTAATGCTGCTGCATGCAATATAGCGTGACCCTAAGCTGAAACGGGTAATTTTGTCCTCAAAAGCATAGGACGTGCAATTAGCTGAAGATGCTTAATAAATGATTCAGCTAATCCATTTTGGGTGTGCACATGAGCAACAGGGTGTTCAACATTGATGCCATGCGACATACAATAGTCGTTAAAAGTTTTCGATGTGAATTCACCAGCTCCATCAAGGCGTATTGACTTTATAGGATAATCCAAAAAATGAGACTGTAATCGGATTATTTGAGCAAGTAGTCTTGCAAATGCAGCATTCCAAGTGGATAATAGACAAACATGCGACCAACTAGCAGATGCGTCTATCAATACCAACAAATACGTGAATGGTCCACATGGGGGGTGGATTGGGCCACATATATCCCCTTGGATTTTTTGCAAAAATGTTGGTGACTCAACATTGACTTTTGTAGGGGATGGTCTAACTATCAATTTTCCTTGTGAGCACGAAGTACATTGATAGTGATTAGGTAAAAGAATCTTCTGGTTCTTTAACGAATGCCCAAATGAATTATCAATTATTCGACGCATCATTGTAGATCTTGGATGCCCGAGACGATCATGCCAAAGTGTAAAAATATCTGAATCATAGAACTTCTAGTTCATTACAGCATATGATTCGATTGTTTTTATGGTTGTATAATACAACCCAGATGAGAAAGCATGAAGTTTCTCTAATACATGTTTTTGGCCTGAAACAATTGAAGTAATGCATAAATACTCTATATTGTTTTCATTGATAGTCTCAATATGATATCCATTAAGACGGATATCCTTAAAACTTAGCAGATTTCTTCTGGATCTTGCTGAATATAATGCATCATTAATACAAAATTTTGTACCTCCTGGTAATATTATATTTGCTCTTCCGGAGCCTTCAATTAATTTCGTAGTACCAGAAATGGTATTAACATTTGCATTGATTAATGTCAATGTCGAGAAATATTGTTTATTTCGTAGGATCGTATGTGTTGTAGCGCTGTCTGCTAGACAAATGTCACCAACCATAGCCATTCTTTCTCTTTAATAAGGGATTTTTCGTGCTGATAACGTGTTGTAAACTAAATAGAATATGATATATAAGAGTATATAAACAAAGCACACAAGCATATAGAAGAGAAGTAGAGAGAGATTCTTATTCACTATTTGTTGGTTGATGGAATACAAGAGAAACCCCTCTATTTATAGGGTGCATAGAGGAATCCCAAAGGTGGTGAGTTACAAGTCTATAGAGGTGAGGGGGAGATAGTGGGACAATAATGGGAGTGTTATGGAATAGAAGAGTGGGGGAGGTTATGACTAGGAGGAGTGGTGGTTATCCACTATATTCACAACATAATACATCCATATTTTTAGGGATTTGAGACCCCTTGGGGGTAGGGGCCCTAGGCAGTTGCCTTGGTCGCCCACCCCCAGGACCGGCTATGTGTCACCTAACGTAGTATATACTCCGTCATGTAAGTATATACATTGTTACAAAAATGTAAAAATGTATGTATTCTATTCATTCAAGTACATACTTCATTTTTTTCTGCAATAATATGTATTTTACTAGATAAGTATATATTTCGACCCATAAAAAAAAGTGTATGCTTAGATCTCTGGTAAATTACGGTCTTTTCTCTTACCTTCTTTGTCATCCTTGATTTATATAATACGCACATACACATGCATGTTTAAATGTTCATAAGCATGCTTGATCAGTTTTTTACCAGCTTGCATGTATGTATTGAGCTCCCTTCTTAAATGCATGTATAAAAGGGGCCTTCCATTTATGTGATTTTGTGGTGTAAATGTATGTGACTGCTAATGCTGCCCCTGTCCTCAAAATTATTCAGGACATGTGATGTGAATATTCGACTGAACATATGATAATAATTTTAGCATTTTAACATATGGTGAGCTTTTATGGTATGACATATAAGAATGCTTAGCTAATGGTATATGGTTCAGATTGATATTTGATTATTGGTAATTAATATTCTCTATTACGCAACCTCTGATAAAATATTTGATGGATATGTTCTGTATGCAGGATGAGGCTGTTGAGGACCATTTACCCAATCACAGGATGAAAGTGTTGATTTCAAATATGCAGATTGCAGCAACTGGAGTTCTGAAAAAGTATGTGAAGTTTTTGTTGCAGTCTATTCTAATGTCCATCAGTTGTCCAACTTTAAAATTACAAGCTGCCTCATTCCAGTAGCATTTTTAATAAATAAAATGTATCCACGAACTCATAGTCAATCTTGCCCATTCATATTCTTTTAATTAATCATAGTCAATCTTGCCCATTCATATTTTTTTTAATTAATCCATAACAATGATCCTTGTGATATTTATTCTCGAGCATGTGCATGCATTTCTCTGTATCTCATCTTATAATAGATCTGTAGTGTTGGAGCATAGGTTGTGTATGTAAAGCTTGAATGTGTTGCAGTTGAGCAATACATCTTCCTTTGCTTAGGGAAAGAGACAATTCTTGAACTGATCTTTCTTTCCATCTTTGCTAAAAAGTTAGTCCCCTTCAATCGATGATCAAGTGATGGTGACAACTCCCACATGTCAATAAACATTGAGAAATTTGAGCAGTTGATCACCGAAACACGTGATGCCTTACCGGGGTAAGTAAATAAATTTTTTTTTTTTGCTTTTTTATATGACAGAAATTACAACCAAACAGATATTAAGGGATTTGGTTAAGTATCTGATTGTTATACAATGGTAAGTATCTGATGTACTCAAACTAGACCTTCGTGGGCATAAGAAAAGTGTGTCAGCATGAACTATATATGAATTGTTTGGACTGTTGCAAGAATATGATCAAGTTCCATTCCTAATTTTGAATGCATGAAACCCATTAATCAATTATCATTTGTATTTTCTGCTGTGGTTTTTGGAGAACCAATATAAAGTAGGTTTTGCAGCTTGTAGGTTTTGGGGATAGTCACTTCTATATTATAAACATTTACATTGTTTTAACATACTTTAATAACTAAGTGCTTTGTTTCTGATGTAAGCATTTTCTTTTGTAGCAACATTTTGACACATGGGATCATCGAGTAATTTTTTTCTTCGAGGAACAAATTAGTTAACTCTATTTCAAAAACAAACTTTGTACAAAGTATCAAAATATAACAGTAATCAAGGTATCTGAATCAGAGGAAAACCCTGAAAAACTATATTATTCATGCAATGTCAAAAAAATTGCAATTATTTTGATTGAGTGCATCGAAGTAATTATGTGGAACATAATGAAAAGTTGAATAAACGTCAAAACATTCAACCACCAATCCGATTCAGTGTGTCAATTGAAGACTTTACCATCACATCATTGCTAGCTGGAGGTTCAGAATCACCCAATCTCAGAGTTCCAAGGTTTGAGCATCAGCTCCTTCAATCCAACAGCAACACTATGACTGTGTCGCTTATCACAAGCATTATGATATCCTTAATTGGGGTCCATTTTTTGCTATTAGCTATAATAGTAATTCTCCTCTCCATCATCCTCAGTCGCATGTAAAGATGATGTATTTTATTTTTTTGTATCCTATGACAGGATGAAGATCAAAGCCTAAGCTTAGACCCATAGCTCAATGGTTAAAAACAAAATTTGCAACCATGAGGTGATGGTTTTGACTGAGTCCACGCACTTCATCTAATAATAAAAAAAAAATCAAATACTCTATGCTGTTGAAATGTGATTTTTGTACAAACATTCCAATTTCTGGATGCCTACGAACAAAAAGGCAAGAAGGTAAATTCACCAACAAAGATTCTCTACTCAAATGAGGAGTTGGACACTAGTCTTCATTTGAGTAGAACATTTTTAGTGAACCATCTTTTTTACTCATTTGAGTAGAACATCTTTAGAGAACCATCTTTTTTACTTTCCTTTTGTGAACAAAAATTTTCAATAGTAAATTTTTGTTTTGTGAAAAGCATCGTCCACCATATCAATATCATCAAGATTTAGTGGTGATAATGGTTGCCAAGAAGCATTGGAAGGCCACTCCCCATTCCTGTATGCATCCCTGCAGTTCTCACTTCTTCCAGAGTCCCAAACCTAGTATATATACTTTATTTTCTGTGGACTTTATGTATTTGGTTTAACACATATGTATCTTTAAAAATCAGAAATATTTTGGTGTAAATCTATAACCCAATTGCCTTTGATACATGCTTAAGGTAATGAAACCTACATTTAGTTTCAAGGGCCAGATAGGGTAGAACATTCTGTATTTCATTTGCCTTTGGAGATCCCAGACTCAAAAGGTTATGGACTTCTCTAAAATGTCTCATTCCAACACAGACAGACTTTAATGCACTTGAACAGAGAAAGATGACAAGCAAGAACATGAACAAGAGTGCTTTATTAAGTTTTGTAGGCATTAGATGACCCCAGTGATACTAAGTGAAAGCCAAATTTCATCAAAGAATGTTGTTAGAATCAACCCTACTTTAATCACATGTTTTATCCCAACAAATATATGCATACATATTGAAAATTTGTTGATCCATGTACATTCAAATAAACGCATATATAATTTTTGTGACTTTTTGGGATGGAAAGACCACCGTTTGAGCCCAAAATAAATGAAAAAAACATTACACAAAACAAAAAGGGAGAAGGTTAATACATTAATAAAGATTTTCTACTCAAATAAGGAGTTGGACACTAGTCCTCGTTTGAGTAGAACTTCTTTAGTGAACCATCTTTTTTTTCTTGCCTATAGTGAATAAATTTTTTGCTGAAAAGCATCTTCCACCATTTTGTGAACATGGTTGCCATTAGGCATCGGTAATAGACAACGCTCTTGCACGAGCCCTGCCCGTGGGCCTGTTGGATAACAGGCACGGATCATTTAAAATGAAAAAAAGGGGATCGAGAGGTGTTCCCTAAATTAATTTAAATTTTAACTCAAATTCAAAAGGAGAAGGGGGTGACCTCCCCTCTGCAGTTGCAATAGGGGAGCACGTGCCCACATGTGTGAGGAGCACAGTGACAGAGGGGGGCCACCCCCCCTCCTTTTTTGAATTGGGGGGACACCCCTTAATTTTGTAAATTAACTTAGGGGTATACCTCTCCTCCCTTTTCATTTTAAATGGAGATCAAGTGACCCACTGCATGGCCTCCCACATTCCACGGGCCAGGCTCATGGATGGACTTGCCAAAACGTGCCCAGTTCAAGCTGGCCCAGGCCCGGCCCATCAACGGGCCCGGTTCGGCCAGGCCAGGCTTGCGGACTATGGGCAAAATGATGAGCCTTAGTTCCCATGAAGCATTGGAAGGCCAGAAAAGCAGAAATTTTGAGGTGATTCTGCTAGACTATAAAACCTTGTGTGTGAGGGGTGCTGATAATAGGCCATTCCCCATTCCTGCATGCACCCCTGCTCTTCTCACTTCTTCCAGAATCCCAAACAAAGTAGATACTTTATTTTCTGTGGACTTTATGTATTTGGTTTAACACATGTATCTTTAAAAATCAGAAATATTTTGGTGTAAATATATCTACATATGAATTCAAAAGCAAAGCATCAACTATTCTATAACCTAATTGCCTTTGTCCTTTGATATATGCTCAAGGTGATGGAAACCTACATTTGGTTTGAAAGGCAAGATAGAGTCAGAACATTATATTTCGTTTGCCTTTGGATACCCACGTTCAAAAGGTTATGGGCTTCTCTAAAATGTCTCATTCCAACAGAAGCAGGCTTTAATGCTCTTGAACAAGGAAAAATGACAAGCAAGAGCATGAACAAGAGAAGTGCTTTATTAAGTTTTGTAGGCATTTTATGACCACAGTGATATTGAGTGAAAGCTAGATTTCACTATAGAATGATGTTAGAACCAACCCTACTTTTAATCACATTTTTTATCCCAACAAATATATGCATTCATATTGAAAATTCGTTGATCGATGTGCATTCAAATGTATGCATATAATTTTTGTGCCTTTGTGGGATGAAAAATAAGACTAAAAGTAAGACTGGTTATAACATTGTCCTTCACCATAAAATCATTGGCGTTATAAGGAAGTCTATAATAATAATAATAAAATTGAGGAAGTGTATTGTTTTCTTCCAAATGTTTCTCAACTTAAATCAAAATTGAAAACCATGTAGAATAAAACAATGAAAGCCTTGTTTCATAACCTAAGCAGGGAAGGCTCAAGTGTCCCACAATGGGCTCTCAAGAGAACAACCAAAGCCTTGTTTCATAACCAAAATATACCGCAATGTAATGAGATGCTTTATGTGACAAACACAGAGAATCCTTGTGTAGGTCAATGAGAATGTCATATAGATAACACAAAATTGTTTAAGGTGATCTTTCACAATTTTGTGTCATCCACATGACGCTTACTGATTGACCCACACAGGGATTCTCTGTGTTAGTCACACGGAGGATCATGATTACACTTCAACAACATTATTAATCATTTGGATGGCTGGTCCATAACAAAATATCACTCACTCTAATGTGAGTATAATCTTTTGAGACTTATCACACATCCATCTTCCTATCATGCATCAACTTTGATATATGCACCAACCCCATAGGAAAGGGAGATAAAACACAGAACATTAAATGACAGGAATACATAACTTATACAAGCTATACAATGAACACTTATAATGGAATCTTCAATAATAGAGACATTAATTAATAAGACCTAAGCAACCACCATATATGCAAAACTGAATGATGTAGTAATCAAATCAAACTCTCATGAGCACCATGAGAATACCTGATCAGCATCCCATAAATACCATGAATCTTGGGCTTGTTTTGTCTGATGAGGACTTAGACTCCGCCTGTTCTAACTTGAAAGACAATATAAACATTAGACACCAAGGAAAAAAAAATTTAAAAATCTGTGAACAAATGTATTCATATCTTTGTTTCATTGAAAACCCTGAAAAAAAAAACCATTTAAGTATGATGTATTCTTCAAACAACAAAGACCATAAAACCTGAATAAGATAAGTAGTTCTCATGAAACACAATATTAAGCACCTGAAGTGAAAAAAAAAAAAAACTGAAAAGCATGCACTTATGGATGGGAAAAAACAAAAGAAACAAATGAGGAGGAGTCTGTGTAGAGCTCCCTTCAATCCAAACAAAGGTCCAGCAATGGCAGATGCAGCTCCTCAATCATGCAAACCACAAGTCCATCCCATGAGACAGCAAAGATACCACTGGTGAAAACATTCGGCTCATACATATGGGATGGGGCAGTGGAATCCATGACACAGCAGCTCAACCCACCAAACAATACCCTCTTTTGGACTTCAAGGAGCTCTACCATTAAACCCTACCTTAACATACCCACTCATCTATTCTTAAAAACCACCATTTGAACCAAAAAAATTTTTTATACAAAATAACAAATTTATGTTCATGTGAACCATAAAACCTAACAAGAAGGTTAATATCTAGAGCAATTAAAACCTGACAAAAGAAGAGCAAGAAGACCAATGAAACTGGACAACCAAGTAAAAGCTTCATTTATAAAGGAGCCTGTGAGAGGAAAAAAAAAAAAAGAGAGGGGTAAGAAATAATACAAGTTGGTTATTATTAAAAATAAGAGTCTCGGGAAGGGATTTATTGAAAGATTCCCTGACCGACAATCACGTGCGTTGTCATATTTGGTTTTTGAAAGTGTGAATGAGATCTAACGAGCCTGGCTTTCTTTGGATTCTCTTGTCGGCTTTTTTTTTCTCCTCTCGCATCTTCATCATTTCGTGGTGCGATATTTTGAGTAGAACCGTTGATTCCATAGATTGAACGATTGTGGATGGTTCGATCTGTACGTCTCGTTTGAGACGAGAATATCCGGATATTTTGACTTGGGGCAATAATTTTGCGACCAGTCCAATCAAATGACGCCAAAGAGAAACAGTTACGTTGATGGCGACACGACATGACTTCAAACGGTGGAGAAAAGCGAAAGAAACTGAAAAGCGGAGAATTGTATTCCCGATGTTCTCGCTGCTGTGTTTCACTCATCGAATCTATTATTAATTATTAGATTCCCCACCACCAGAAGGCACTGACAAATCAGTCTTGTCAGCCTCCGGTGTCCATTAGCCGAAAATACTCCGCCACCAGTTCGGTCTTGAAATTTATTTTAATCCCATCCAATGGTGATTTGAATTTTATAAAAATAATATATATTTTATCAAATAAAATAATTTTTATAAAAATAAAATTTACATTTCAATAAATTATATTAATATATTTATTAAAAATATAAAAAATAATAAAAATACTAATTATAAACTTATTTTAGTTAATTTAATATTTTTTTAATCATGTGATTTATTAATATAATTCTCATTTTCATGAACATAGTGCATGGATTTTGAATGATTCCAACCATCCAAAGAACTTTGTCATAGATGTTATTAGAAAAATTGTAGTTTTTTTTTACTCTTTATTTTTAAGGTCTCATATCTAATTATTTTTTAAAAATGAGATTTTAAAAAAAGCTATATAACAACACTTTTTAAAAAATTAATGCCTCAACTTGATTTCGTGGTCTTCCTCTCTTAGAGGGGGTGCTAATAAGTGCCATTAATCGAAAATGCTCTGCTTCTGTTCAGTTCTAAAACTTAATAATTTTTATAACAGGGTTCTATAAATATATCTTGAACTAATATATATTTTCATGTTATTATAAAAAAAATCCCTCTCTTATATGGCTATTTAAATAAATGACAATTATTTGAAGTTTTTTTCTTCGTTTGTCACACTACTTTTAAAACAGAAAAATTTTGCACCTCGAGAATTTTGATACACTCACGTACATATTCACATAAAAAAAATATGTTACCGTGGATAAATTTTTAACTATATAAAAAAAAACTCTATAATTCTACATACAAATCAAATAAATATATATTATCAAAAAAAAAATCAAATAGATATATCTAATTCTTATTAATTTTATTTATTATATTATTTATGCACATATAACGTTAAATATTATCATGTTCATAAACACTCAAGTACATCGCTATTCACCTCTTAATTGTGGTTTATTAACTAGTCTTAATTATTGTTCATTGTATTACGATTAATTAATGACAATGTCTAATTTGCTAAAAAAAACTAATCTAAATTAACTCAAACACAAAAGGTTTTTTTAGTTTTAAGCCCCCATAAACTATATGATTTAGTAATCAATTCATCACTTCTTTATATTTCAGTTTAAGTCCTCAGATTTAAATGATATGTTTCTTTTAGTCCTCCAATGGACTAAAAAAAAGAATAATTTAGTGATAGTTTCTTCCAGGGACTAATGAGAAACATATCCTTTAAACCTAGAAAATTAAATTAAAATATGAAGAAATGAGAGATCGATCGCTAAATCATAAAGTTTATAAGGACTACAAAATAAAAAAACCCAAGACAAAAATGTAATTTTTTCAATAAAAAATAACAAAAACTTATATATTTTAATTTTGTGTTTTTGCATGTATACCCGTACTGGAATTCATTTTTGCGGAATTACTCATCTTGCATTCTCGATTGCAAAAATACCCCCACTGCGTCTAGAAATTATGCATCATTGCCCTTTCGTCAATCATCGTAAGCAACATAGAGTAAACCATGATTACATTGTTAACCAAACTAATAAAAATTATTTTTTTACCTTTAAAACAACCCACTATAACCTGACCTGATTACACACGATCCCTAAATCAAAATAACCCTTCCCTGCAAACTCTAATCCTACAAAACAGAAAAACAAAAATGAGGAAGATGAATAAGAACTTACATCCCCCCCCCCCCCTCGCGCGCAAAATGAGAACATTTGTAAAATCGATTTCTCTTGCTTCTTTATTTGTTTGATGTTAACATTTTACATAACAAACTATAATAATGCTTTGTGTTTGGGTTGGGATTACTCATGAAACTACTTATTTACATTAGATTTGGAGAAGAACAAATAAATGAATGAAATCGGAAGGTTTAGCCAATTTCTATCAAAGAGAAAGAGAAAAAAAGATGAACAAAAATGGTGCCAGAAAGGGAAAGAGAATGAGTCATGAAAGTTAAAAAAATGAAATAGAAACACAAAATCAAGCAAAGAAGAAGAAGAAGAAGACAACGATGACTTCGACCATAAAAAAACTGATATGTGGGGTATTTTTCACCTTTCCTAACACTGGACAACTAACAAAGAAATTTTAACCAGACTTCACGGTCACTAACCACAAGGGTATAGATGCACGATTTTTATACACAGCAGGGTTATTTTTATAATCGAGAATGTAATAGGGATAATTTTACAAAAACGGATTAACATGATACATATGCAAAAAAAAAAAAAACACCCTTAAATTTTGGAAAATGATACACTCAGTCATATTCATCAACTAAAACTCAGACCTCACGTGTTTTCAATTTTAAAAAATAGTAAACATCATCTAATGAGGTAAATGCTTTAATAAAAAGTGCATATCGTTTCATTTCAAGTTGAATGAACTTATTTTTAATAAGCATAAGAAAAAATTTAATAAGATATATATATCATTTAATGAAATATATAATTAATTAAATTTATAACAAAGTATATAAGATTAAATTTTAAAATAAAAATAAAAATGAGTGCAGCAGCACTCTTTAATTTTTTATTTACGATTCACGGCGGATTCAACTTGATAGCATTCGAAGATGGAGACATAATTAAAGCCGAAGCCGTCCCGAAACACAGAGTTGTCGGGTTCGGTCAGAAAATCACACTTTAATGATCCCTCTTTTGACCGCTTTCAGTCCACAGACATATCACTTTAGGGATAAATACCATTATTAATCATACTGTTAACTGATACTTTATCTGTATTAAGATATAATATTGCGATCTTTTCGTATTTTTAAATATTTAACACATTCGTGATTATGGGATCTTATTATATTATTTTATAATAATTATGTATAATTATTATTTAAAAAATAAATTTCATAACAAAATATCTCAATCACAACCATTATTTATATATCTATCTTAATTTGATAAAATCTTATTGTTATAAGCTTTAGACAATTAGATTGTCTAACTTACACTTAACCCATTTTCATATACAGATGTTTTTATAAGAGCATCTACAATCTTAAACCCAATTTTAATTTGAGTAAAATTCACATAAAAATTTTTTCTACCATTTATCTGTATTTATACTAAATCAAGTTTTTATTTAAATTTTTATCAAAATCAATGGAGAATATTTACTCAAATTTTCAAATGTTATTTATTTTATTCAATTTTATATTTTTTAAAATATTTGAGTAATAACACAAAGTAATGATTGTAGATACATCATATCAAATAAAAATTTTATACAAATTTTGAATGAAATTTAAATATAAATTTAAATAAGTATTGGAGATGGCTCGATTAATCATAATAAGATAGTCATACTTGTTTTATAAATATATTCTAGGATATGATGACTCCACATCGTTTTAATATTTTTCAAAATCAATTGAATAATTATAAAATTATATATTATTATAATTCAACATACCTCCACAGTGGCTTGTTTTATATACTTTCACATGTTTATCGGGCCGATGTGTTTTTATCAATGGCTCTGTATAAGAAATTAACCAACCATAAGACAAATGATGACCTAATGGAAAATGAAAATGACTTTTTTTTTTCTTTTTTTTTTTGGCTGAAAAAATGAAAATGACTTTCTTGAAAGCTCCATGTAACTGAATTACTTTTCTTTCATGGATTAATTAGTCTTCTAAAAACAAAGCTGAAGAGATATAATTGATAAAATCAAATCCGTTGCGATTAACTCTTAAAAGTAATAAAACTTCTTTTTGTTAAAATGGAAAAGGTACCCATTCTTTAATGAAGGAATTTGGGTTCGAATCTTTCCGTCAGTTAATAAGGGAAGATTGACGAAGAAAAAAAATTAACAAAAAAAGGGTATGATTTGACATAAAATAATTTAATAAAAATCGATTATTCCAAAATTCAAATTTTTTTTAAAGGCACACTCATTGTTTTAAGGCCTTGCCTGAAAATGCGATGCGATACCCCTAGGGTTGAAATCCTGCGTTACAGAAGTGTTGTTTGAGAGATTTTAAAACACGTACGACCAATTTTTTGAACAAAATAAAATGTGCCGAACTAGTTTTGTAATGCCCAATGAGGAAATACGTTTGGCTTTGCAATAGTATTTCGTTGGATTTTCAGTCGCAACAGTCATTCCACCGTGGATCCAAATGAAAAAGCTTAAACAATTTTTTGTTAGAGTGTTGTTACACAGTCATTTTTTCAAACTCTAATTCCAGTCTCATATGCTTTGTTAACATCATATACACATATTAACGAGGTATATACTTCAATAGAATTTTTTTACATATTGTATAAATGCATCCATGTTTTGTTAGAATATATATTCATTTTTATAAAATCATGTATCATATTAGATGAAATATAATATTTTTTAAAAAAATAAAAAAGTATGTTGGCTATAATTGAGACTGGAAAAAAAAAACACTACTTAACATTGTCATTTTCTTATTTATGTTTTGTTGAACCATTTACAAAAACGTTTGAGTTTTTTAATTTCTAAAAAAACCAAAAGCATGGTCATACAGTTTTCAAACACCCTAGATTATTGCTTTATTTTAGTATTCATCTAATCCTCTTTGTGAGCGAATAAAAGCAACATTAAAAAATTTAGTCTCTCCTGTGTTTCTATTTTTTTCATCTTCTCTCTTTATCATCTCTATATTATTTTATTTTAAATTTTAACATGGTTCTCTTTATAATAGTTTCGGATACAAAATATGCGAATATCCTTTTTCTGAGTAGATGTCACAATACTATACTTGATAATAAGTTAATAACATCAAAGCCTTGTTTGGTTAGTAGTATGTTAGGTTGGATTCTAATTATATTCTATAAGAAGCATATGTAATACTGGATTAAAGATCAAGAATGTTGAATAAAAAAAAAAGGGTGAAATGAAAATAACACCATTCGAATTTCTTTGATTCTATTTTCAATTAGTATAATACGCTCAAATAATAACATAATAAAAATGTATGTTCATATATGTGAAAGGTAGACAATTTTTTTTTAGCACTTGTATTATCGCGTGTAATAGCAGTTTTATAATTTCTATGTCATCTGTGAGGGAATTTACAATAATGTATTTGAGTGGTATACTTTTTTGTGATTTAAGAGTTTCTCACAGTTCGTTTGGATATGAGTTTAGGTATATTCTGCGTTTGAAAAGCTAAAAATTCTCAAACTCAGATCCAAACACATTTTCAGTGTTTAGCTTTTCAAATCACAATTTTCATTTTTATGCCAAAAAAATCTTACGGTTGAAAATCTAATAAAACATAGTTTTTCAAAAGCTGAGTTTGAAACATAAGATTTTAAGAATCTCAGTGTTTCAATCTCACATCCAAACGCATCTTAAGAGAGAGATTGGCCCCACCACATTAAAAAATCTTATCTTATCAATAAGAGTAAGATTTAAACCCAGGCCACTGGGATATCAAGAGATTGATTTTCATTCATGAGTGGAGAGTGTGGTGTTCATGGAAGCAAAATCTTTGACTCAACTAGGCTTACTCCAACCTATATTAAGGGTCCATTTGAGCATGATGAGGTGGGGGCGCCCGCCGGGGGCAAAATGCACGGAAGGGGGAGGCAAGGCGAATAGGTGTTTCACGGAATCGGTGAACGAGGAAAAAAAGACAAAAATGCGAATACGACAAGCTCTTTCAATGTGTGCAACGCAAATGTAAAAAATGTGTTTGTCTGTGCTTTTGCGTTTGCGAGCATCATCCAATACCACGACTCGCCTGACGCGCTCCCAAACGAAGCCTAAAGCATAAAGGCTTTTGGAAAACTCACTGGGCTGTTATGTGGTTTGTGTGAAATTCATGGGAAAAACTAGGAGATTCTGGTTAAAAGAGTTGTTGAAATTGCACCCCAAGGGAGCAATTTCGAAATCAATATCGAACTGGACGACGTGAAAATCGAACTGCACCACTTATAAATCGAACTGCATAACTAATTGTTGGGTATATATTTCACTCTTTTATTGAATCTAATCAACTTTTAGAGAAAATATGAATTCCTAAGTATCATCAGTATCTAAGAGGAGAGTGAAATATATGCCCAATAATTGATTGTGCAGTTCAATTTATAGGTGGTGCAGTTCGATTATCACGTCGTCCAGTTCAGTACTAACCGAACTAACTGAATTTAAAAAACAGCTATTCAATTAAAATTATTTAAAAAATTAAATTCCCACGAAGCAAACATTTATTAAATTTTAGAAAAGCTCTTTTGTTACTGTTTATAACAAAATATTGTGTAAGATATGGGAACACATTTGAATTAAGTGACTCCTGCAAAAGTATAATCAACCAAAAATTATTTCCAAATGCTACCTAGGTGCAACCGCAGATTGTTTTTTTTTAAAAAAAATAGCTCTTCAGGAGGCTGATTTCACGCTCTACAGAAAAGAGATTGACTTGAAAATTAAATAAAATCCAAAGTTTTTTTTAACATCCAAATTAAAAGTATTAAATGACTTGTTGAAAGCACTCAACAAATCTTGTTTTAATAATGAGTCTTGCTATCTACGCCCCAAGTTTTAAACCCCATTGACCAGCTTCATTGTGTGTAATGTTTTGATAGGTTAGTTGTTTGATTTTTAAAAAATGATAAATAACGATATTTTGGGTAAAGAAATCTCTCTTTCTTTCATTGAATCTCACCTTTGGTTGAGGAGAGGGGGTTATTCGATATAATGCATGGAGAATGAGATTCATCAATTTTTTTTTTGTTTTTTTTTATTTTATTTTTGTTAGTGGTGATTGATATAGAGTATATATGCGGATGATATAGAATGTAGTTATGGTTTTTATGTTTTGGAGATCGTAACGTGTCAAATTTTTATTGATGTATTTCTTTTTGTTGGGGGGGGGGGGGGGGGGATATTTTTTTGTGTTTGCTGTTATTCTCCCCTCTTTTTTTTTTCAAAAAGGAATTGCATTTAGTGTGGAGTTTTGTTACGAGGGGGGCATGAAATGAAGAAGAGGAAGAGATGGTGATGAAGATGGGAGTTGTCTTATACTATCAAATCTCTAAACATGCAAATTATCTTAAATTTAAACATGTAATCTATATTTCATATAATGTAACTGGATCTGAAACAATGTACCTTTTTCAAAACAACCAAGTTTTCAAATTTAAGTATGCATCTAAATTTCATATAATGTAATTGGATCTGAAACAATGTATCTAAGTTTTATATGTAACAGTGTGTAGATTTTGTAAAATGTAACTGTATCTATAATAATGTTATATGAGGAGAAATATCTGTGGAAGAATGTGCTCTCTCCCATTCTCACAATTCCATTCAACTATTCAAGCAAATTCACATCTAAATAAAAATGATTCGACAACCACGGAGACTAAATAGACAGAGTTGGAAGTTATCATGAATGAGCCAGACCAAATCACAGAAAAAAAGAGACATACAAATACTTGAGAAGTGGAGATGCAACATTAACAGAATACATATGGTCATCTATCCAGGAATTATGAACAACAATACAATGAAAACCACATTAAGAGTCACTTTTATTTGAAGCATACGTTACAACGGCCAGGGAAAAAAAAAAAAAAACAAAAGATGCGATCACACACTTTAACAAACTAAGAAACAACATCTAGAATAAGTTTCAAACATATGTGAGGATCTTGAAGTATATGATAACGTACACTGAAAGCGAGAACAACGCGCAGATGTGCTGCCAGAACAGCATCGCTGAAGCTTCACTAACAGCGTATCCTCTCAAGCTCGCCATCGCCCCCAACAATATCGCGCTCGGTGTCGTGTACTGCAACAAAAGCACAAAAATGTACATCTCGTCGCCCTGCACCAATAAATTCAGCTTGTGTGCTAAAGCCACAATGCCTATGCCAAACAAAGGAAGGACCAAAAGCCTTGCCACGATAATCCCGATAGTGGTACGAACACCAAGGCCCGACTCATTTGGCCCCTCCACAAGCATCCCTCCTAATATGAGCATCACCGACGGAACCATCGCCCCTGCCAATATTTCCAAGGAATCCGTGACAAATGAAAGAGGTGCATCATCACCAAATACAAAGTTTCGGAATATCGGAACCATCCCAACAACAATAGCCAATAAAGAGGCGATCGTTGGCGGTTGGAAGAAGTGTTGAATTGGGGTCTGCTCGGCGACAACTCTCATCCTTCTAACCACCTTCGGCTCTGCCAAGCACCGTATGGACTTGGGACTGCTACTCTCGCCCTCCACATTCATGTCAAGATCGGGGAAAGCGGTCTCTGAAGCCCCTGAGATGCTCGTGAACACCCTGGCGATGAAGGGAGTCTTCGAGTGCTCGGTCTCCTTGTCCTCCATCCCGGGCCACTCTGCATCGTGGAGTAGAGGCCTACTAAGGTTATTGCTCGGGAGCACATCGATCTCCGCCATCTCATCCGCCAATAAGTCATAGTACTCAACCGGGGGTTCCATCATGTGATAGACGAGTGTATAAGCGAGAATTACCGATACCCACTGAGCGAAAGACACATATGCATACCCTCTTTTTTGGCAATCCAGTCCGAACGGTTGGTCCGGGGTGTGGCATACAGATCCGACGATCGCAATGGGGATGTTCCCGGTGTTCCCGAAGGCAGTCATGATAATAGTGAACCTAAAGAATTGTGGTGGTGGGCGGCATATGATCGCCACCACATAGCCCAATAGGCAGCCAATGGTGGTAGTGATGACTACATTGACAGGTATGAACCACCATTGGGTGGCATCGTGAAAGGTGATGGATTTTCCGAGGTGGGTGAATATGAGGCAGGGCAGGAAGAGCGCGAACACGAGCTTGCTTAGGAGCTTGAATGTGGATTTGGGGATGACATGTACGCGGCGGTGGGACAACACGAGGCCGATCATGGTGAGTGAGAGAAGTTTCAGTAGAGGCACTACGGCGCTAAGGAAGTTCGCATTCTGGGACCGGATATCAGTGTCGATGGGAATGGGATGCCCGAAGAATTCCAACATGATTGAATGCTGATTTTCAAATGAATTGTGAAAACTTCAAATGATTTTTTTATGGGTGTTGAAGATTCTCACTAGTTCAGCATCAATTCAACATACAGGTGGTGGGGATCTTTCGAGGGTTCAAAATAAGCCAATCAATACTAATTTTCAAATGGGTTATGGTAGCTTCAAAGCAATTTTTTATGGGTATTGAAGATTCTCACTGATTTGGAATCAATTCAATATGTAGAACAGTAGGAGTTGGGGATCTCGACAAAAGGTTCGAATAAGCTAATCAAAAAGTGATCTTTATTAGATGAGAATAGAAGGGGTTTTTTTACTGTACAATCAAAGAACGAATGAAAACCAATAAATTCATCACCAATTCCGGAAATCTAAAACATGGGTCGCTTATATTTTACAAAGAACTCAACAAATATCAAATCTTTTCGACTGATATGCAAATCCGAGATATGGGTATCAGAAATATTGAATCAAACAGTACAAGAAGAGATGTTGATCGTGGAAAAAAAAAATTAAGAGAGAGCTCACCCAGTGAAGCCAAATCACGATTCGAACCGAAACCTTACCTCAAAACATTGACAAAAAAGGTTCGATTTTTTTAATTGTTTTTTTTTTTGAAGATCACGAGATCAACAAATACTAATGAACCGCAGCCATTGAAGGGATCAGATATTGGCTTAGATGAAATCCTCCGACTTATGTTTCACTCTTTTAATTCCTGAGGTTTAGAAAGATAGAATTCAAAAAATTAGCTGAAGTGGTGAGTCTAATGAACCCTGTTTATTTTCACCGGAGGTGTCTGTATCACAACCATCATTGTCAGGGGAAACACTAGAAACTCACTTGATATCGATCAGACGGCGATCTGAAAGTATCACGGATTTTTGAAAAAGACATCAGGACGAGTCGATCATAGCCATACATCTGGCAAGAAAGAATGGGCCGTACAACAATCCAACGGTCCGGGCCATGTTTTTTTTTGTAGAGCTTGAGCACACGTATAATCCATTTCGCAATCTCAAGGAGCCATACATTGCAATACTACAGTGCATACCAAGCTATCACAATGTATAAGATTATATTTTTTAAAAAAAACACTCTACCACATATCATTATATATTTCAATTTGTATAACGGTGTCTACTTCAATATATATATAAAAATTGGTGTACATTGTAAATAGAGTTGCATTCGGAGCTAGACGTATCATTTTCTCTTTAACGCATAAAAATAATAGGAAAACATTTTAAAGTGTTTCTGTCAAAAAAGATTGTAATATGTTGGAGTTAAAAGCTTGTAAAAGATTGGAGTTTTTGAGACTTAAAACATAGTCCTACATTGGAGTGAAAAAAGAATTTTCCACCTTATATATTAGCTACTTTAGTGGTATCTAGAAAAGACAAAGGAAAAAGTAATCCATACATGCTTACGCATGTAAGCACACGTAAACTGACTTTTCTTTTTGAATTTTAAATTGGGTATGCAAGAGTCTCTTCCATTTGATATGCATCCCTTTTATTGAACAGATTAATCATAAAAAAAAATCAGTTTAAAAGAGTATTCTGAGAGTTCTTCAGAGTTGCTATCTGCAAAACTCTGAGTTTGTTGTATCTTGAAAGTGAATTACTTTAACCTCTTAACTTTTTACAAGTGGCGGCAATTATCAATTTAAGGACAGTGATCTTTTTTTTTGCGCCTCAAACTCAAAAGATCTTCCCTGTCCACTAAATTCTTTTACAGTTTCTTACCTATATAGTTAGCTAATAAAGTAATTTTTTTTTATATAAAAATGATTTATATACTCATATGAATTGAATGCATGATATAATATACAAATTGTGTTACGAGTTTTTATACACTTAGTTAGCAAAATTCTGTACACTTAATTAGCAAATAGGAGTTTTTATACACTTAATTAGCAAAATTGTCTTAGGAGTTTTTATACATTGAGTGTATTAGCGCCCTCAATACATTAGCTTTTATTTGTAGCCCTACTTTTAGCTTTAATCCTCTTGTGTAGATTTATATACATATAGATGCAAATTCATTGTGTATTATACATAATACTGAAAACTAAAAAAAAATTAAAAAAACTTAGATTATATAACTTTCAGAAGAGGTTATAAGTAGAAACTTACCCTCAAAACAAATAGAGGAGGGGGCAGGAAAAAAAGTTGAAAGGGGAGACAAGAGCACACAAGCAATGTGCATCCTTTGACCTAGGAGAGAAGAAGAAATATATAAAAATGTAAAAACACCGCATAATGAAAAGAACCACAGGAACTATCGAAAAATTACAATACATATTTTATATTTATAAAAAAATGCCATTCATGAAATAAATGGGCGCTGTCAGGGGCGGAACATTATTCTAAGATGGGCTAAATTTTTATTTTTATATTTTAAAAAATAAGTGTTTTTAATTTTTTATTAAACTAAATAAACTGATGTTTAAAATAGATGAAAAATTTGTTCAATGTAAAATCAAAATTACAATGATATATACAAAAAATATAATAAAATGTTATTTGAGTTTTTTTATTTTTTTTGGGGTATAAAGACCGGGATAAGATGAAACAATTGTTCCAACTCCCAACTATATAATTAGACCCAACACATGTACGTCCCCTTAAGTCTTTTATAATGAAATGTTATTTGAGTTCGTTGAGTATATATGATGTTTGCATCATTATTTTCAACGAATTCTCTTTTATAATTTATGTAATATTTGAAATTGTTAGAATTTATGTATATATTCAAAGATCTAAATTGTTTAGATAAACTTTAGTGCGTTGAGATTTGATTTATTAAGGAGAGCTGATTTATTAATTAAAATGAGATTTAGTTTTTTTTTATTATTTGTTTACAGCAAAACAACATATCATCGATTATAAATTATTTAAAGTCATGACTAAGATTTATGGGAACTTAGTGAATCCATTCAAATTTATTCTATTCTACATGACAAGTGAGTTACATCTTTTTTTTTACATTAAATTAGATAAATATACTTGATTTAAGATTTTTATGAATAAAATAAAATCGTATTTATTATAAAATACAACATATATATAATATATAAAAAAAAATTAAAAGCTGGCAGGGCTATAGCTTGGCCCAGCCAACTAATATGTCCGCCCTTGGGCGTTGTTACACCCAGATCCATTTGCAGCCCCAATTCCAATCCTATATGCGTTGACAGAAAATTAACGATGCATATGCTCATATTAAGAAGGTATATGCTTTGAAAGAATTTTTTTATATTTTTTATAAATGTATCTATGCAATTCATTAAAATATATGCTTTATTTTTTATAAAAACATGTATCTCATTAGATGAGATATAATATTTTTAAAAAATTTAAAATATATGTAAATTAAAATTGAGACTGAAAATAAGATTGAACGTATCATTATCCTAAATAAATAAGATTTATGCGATCATGAATGCTAAAAAGTTTGTTTGTTTGTTTTTATGGCCACTTGATGATGACCACTTTTAAATTTAAATGGGGACTATTTATTTGTAACTCTTTTTACTAAACCGATGGCCTGAATGATCAACAATGGTCTCCACACTCTCAAACTAGGTCTGCTTTATTTATTTCTAGTCAATGTCTAGAGGCAAGTCATGTCACCCAAAATGATAGGATGTACGGGATGTTCAGTGATTCTAAAAACAAATGTAAACTTCTCTTTTTTTTTTTCCAACTACGTGAGTTATTTTAAGATAAATAATTATTATATTATAAATGAAAAAAATTATTTAATTATATTTTTAGTTATTTTTATTAAAAAAATGTAATGATAAAAATTTTATTGTTTAATTGATAATGAATAAATAATAGATAAAAAATAAATAAGATATGAATAAAGATTTATAAAATGTAAGAATTTGATATGACATATGAGTCATCTGATTTGATGAAGGTGATGACATGTGATCGATTTGACATGTAAACTCATTTTATACCAGTGGAATAGATTGAGTGGAATAATACAATTTTATGGGGACTTAGAATACTAATATCAATTTATTCTCACGTATTCTAACATAACTATACCCCCTTATTCCTTGTTTTATTTTAAAGCGATTTTTTTAGAGTAATAATATATAAATGTTTTGTAAAAATCAAAATCCTACTCAGATTGTTTAATTTTTTTTTATAACTGATAAATAAATAAAACTTAACCAAAAAGCAAGGTCAATACTATCATCAGATACTCATTGTATATAAAGGAAAATGTTAAGACTCTGAGAACTGGTTTATTAACTTTGGTTAAGAATGAGAATTCTTTTATTTTAGGAATCCAGTTCGGGTAGATCCCGTGACGCCTGGCCCATTAAGGGGAAAGTCCAACAGTATCAAGAGATCCATGGATTAGGTGAGGATTTAATATTTAATCACACATCACTTAATGGGAGAAGATAGTCTTTATAAACATAGGGAGTTATAGATTTCGTATAATTATTTTTTTATATGGAATATCCATAAATGAACACATGCACAGAGGATTTTAAATACAATTTTCCTATGTCTTGTAACATAATGAGAAAGAATGCTAAATAGACCCTCTATCTTATTTCTAACCCTAAATACAATTTGTATTTTTTAAAATAATATGTTTCATGTCATTTATAAAAGATAAAATACATATTTAAATTAATTGAATGAACTAATTTATAAACTATATAAAAAATATTTAATGAAATATATAATTAGTTATGAGTGTAGGCAGGGTGAGACTGTAAAACAAGCCGTATAAAAGAACACGGTTAAAACATAATTTATTTTCCAGCTCAAATTCCAATCACATATATCTCGTTGTACACACACTAAAAAAGCATATACAATTAATATACAATTTTCACATATGAATCGACAAAATTTATTAAAATATATATTTTATTTTTTTCTAAGAATATGTAAATCATTAAATGAAATATATTATTTTAAAAAATCAAAATTCATGCGGATTAGAATTGAAATTGAAAAGAAACTCTACCCATATGGGATATGACATAAGCTTATTTACTCTTGATATTTATATCGGGATAGATAACAATACATATTGAATAAGAAAATTTTTGTTTGGTGACTTTTTTTAGGAAACATAAAAATAACATTTTTGTTGTTTTGTTCACATTGAATAAAGTGATGATAAATTATGGATAAGTGATGAATAAGAGTTTATGATTTTTAAAATGACAAATATACCCTTGAATAAATGTGAGAAATGTGTGACTAATTTGATAAATGTGACAATTTTTTTAATGTGTGTTTGAGACTGTGATGTGAGATAATTTTTTTAAAATAACAAAGAATGACATTTTTTATCTAATGACATAGATAAACCAAATATCTATCGTTAGTTTTAGAGTTTCCAATGGAGTAATTTTACAATATAAGATTGATGGAGGGTATGTATGTAAAATGCTCATTTTTAGCCGTAATGCATCTCTTTTATATTTCATTTTAAATTTTACAAATGATTTATTTAATCATTATTAAAATTTTCATTATATCATTTATGTATATATAACAAAATATATTATATCACATATAAATATTAATTAAAAAAATTGAAAATAGTAATTATAAATATTTTTTTATTTACACACACATCGTGCGTACGGGAAAGATGAGCATTTGCAAAAGCCTCCCCAATATGTTCTTACATTGTGGGGAAAAAAAAACTTCCTATGACATGTAGGGAGTTTTTTTTTATATCACTCCAAAAGCCTCATCATTCTTACTCTATCTTTATTCCAAATGACCAATTTATTTCAATTCATATTTATAAATTACACGATATTTAAATAGTAAATGAATAAAAGCATATCTAAAACTTATCAAATATTGACTTAATTTTTTTTTTATTTAAATAAAAATCATTAATAATGAATAAAAATTAATTTAAATTAAATTCAAAATTCAAAAACATGAAAAATAAATAAAAATTATTTATAATGAATAAAAATTAATTATTATTAATAAATAAAAAATTTCATGCAGGAAAAATATCTAGGGTTAAAGACATTTAAGTCCCTACAAACATGAAAAAACCCATATAAGTCCCTACTAAAATTGGGACAGACGTACGAGTCCCTGAAAACTCAGAAAAACCCAATTATCATCCCTGAGTTAAATTTCCATCCAAATTTAACGGAATATTCTTAGAATATTCCATCACATATAATTGTGTAGACATTGAAGTCCTTATAAACAGTCATAAAGACAAATTAGTCCCTGCAAAAGATAAAATTGCCCATAAAAGACTTTTACATTAAATTGTGTATACATTGTAGTCCCTATAAATAATCATAAAGACAAATTAGTCTCCGCAAAAGATAAAATTGCCCTTAAAAGACTTTTACATGTAATTGAATAGACATTACAGTCCTTATAAACAATCGTAAAGACAAATTGGTTCCTCTAAAAGACAAAAATACCCTTGAAGTATTTTTACATTTAATTGTGCAGACATTGCAATTTAAAAATTAAATACCCTCTAAAAGACTGCAATTTCTACACAATTAAATGTAAAAATTCTTTAGGGGCATTTTTGTCTTTTACATGTACCAATTTATCTTTACGATTATTTATAAGGATTGTAATGTCTATCCAATTAAATGTAAAAATCATTCAGGGGCAATTTTGTCTTTTGCAAGGACTAATTTGTCTTTATGATTGTTTATAGGGACTGCAATGCGTACACAATTTAATGTAAAAGTCTTTCAGGGGTAATTTTGTCTTTTGCAGGGACTAATTTGTCTTTATGACTGTTTATAAGGACTTCAATGTCTACACAATTATATGTGACAGAATATTCTAGGAATATTCCATTAAGTTTGGATGGAAATTTAACTCAGGGATGATAATTGGGTTTTTCTGAGTTTTCAGGGACTCGTACGTCTGTCCCAATTTTAGTAGGGATTTATATGGGTTTTCCTATGTTTGTAGGGACTTAGATGTCTTTAACCCTAATATGTAATATGTTCACATAAAAAAACAAAAAATAAAAGAAGGAGAAGAGGGCAATACAGTCTTTTTTAGATATAGGGATTGAATTTGACTCTCTACCTATAAGAGTGTGTTAGTAAAAAATAGAATAAAAAAGAGGTGTGATGAGACTTTTAAAGGTAGATTTTAAAGTTTTTAATTTTTTATTTAAAAAAAAAATTGTAGTGGGGGAGTCTTCCGAATATGCTCTGATAAAATTAATATCCGTTATTCGTACTGTTCTCCGTTAATTCTCCATCACAGACGGGTACGTAGCATCATCCCTTGTAAAATTCCGGTCCGCATTTTTGTCGCTAATTGGGGGCCCACATAATGGGCCGCGGCCACCCACCACCGATTGCAGCGACCACATTCACTTCTCAGCGATCCTCCATTGTCGATAGATCCTCCCAATTTCCGGGCCAAAGATCTCATCTTTTCCAAAACCCTAGAACAAGCAAACAAATAAAAATGCCGGAATCTAAATCTCCAAAAACCCTAATTTTCTCCCCCTTTTAGGAACCACAGATTCGCCGAATCCCGAAAGCAATGGTCCAAATCCCTCAATCTCCCACCCCCCTCCCCCTCAATAATGGTGTCCCCCAACAAACCCTAGAAAAGAAACCCTACCCTCCCCCCCAAAATCCATGGCGGTCGCTCCCCCCCACTTCTTCTTCACAACCATGCCCCCTCCGCCGCCCGCCGCCGTCTCACCGACCCAGGACGACCTGAAACGGATGGCCGCACACCGCGCCGTCGACTACGTGAAGTCTGGGATGGTCCTCGGCCTCGGCACCGGCTCGACCGCCGTCCACGCCATCAGACTGATCGGCGACCTCCTCCGCCGGGGGGAGCTCTCCGGCATCGTCGGGATCCCGACTTCGAAGCAGACGGAGGAGCAGGCGACGGAGGCCGGGATCCCCCTCTCCGACCTGGAGTCCCACCCGTCGGTCGACCTCGCCATTGACGGCGCAGATGAGGTCGACCCCCACATGAACCTCGTGAAGGGCAGGGGAGGGTCGCTTTTGCGGGAGAAGATGATCGAGGGGACCTGCGAGAGGTTTGTAGTGATCGTCGATGAATCAAAGCTCGTTGACTATATCGGCGGGAGCCGCCTTGCCTTGCCTGTTGAGGTCATCCCGTTCTGTTGCAACTACACATTGGAGCGGCTTCGGAGGCTCTTCGTTGACTCGGGATGCACGGCGGAGCTCAGGATTGAGAAAGGGAAGCCCTTTGAGACGGACAATGGGAATTACATTGTGAATTTGTATTTTGAAAGGGATATCGGGGATCTGAATGAGGTGAGCGACAGGATTCTTAGACTTCCCGGGGTCGTGGAGCACGGGATGTTCTTGGGGATGGCGACGACGTTGATCGTGGCGGGGAAGCTCGGGGTGACGGTGAAGGAGAAGTTGGAATTGGCGAGTTGAGGTAATTATGAATGAAAAAAGGGATTTTGAATTTTTTGTTCTTGTTTTTGGACTAGATTTTAATCAAAGATTAGAAATTGTTGAAGTTGGTGGAGTTATTGAAGGTTGATTATCGATCTCCGCTGCTTTTATTGTTGAGGTGGGGGACGTTTCATTTTTATATGGGTTTATTGAAGGTTAACGATGATGCATACTTATGAAACAGATTTCACCAAAATTGCATTCTGTATTGTTCTTAAACATGCCATGATGTTTGATGTTCACCAGCATGTTTATTGTAGAATTTGGATAGTATGATTATGTGACAGATGGGTGTTGCACTTTTGGTCATTGCAAAGGATTGTTATGGGTTCTTTTTAGCATAGTTTGAAGTGCGGCCGCACATGCTGATGTGTGCCCCTGGGTGCACGCCCCCCTCATATGCGGCGCATGTGCGCTCCATAGCGAACTAAATTCGAACGGTAAGAGGGTGTTCGAACTGACTTCGAACGATAAAACCTACCTCTCGGTTCGAATTGCTGTTCAAACAGTAATTTGAATGACAACAAACCATTTAAAAGCCCTATGTGCGCATGTGCGCCCAAGTTCGAATTGAATTCGAACGGTAAGAGGATGTTCAAAGTTTAGTTTGAATCGGGGTTGGAACTTGGAACATCAGCCTTACCCTATGTGCGAAGGTATGTTTGGTACATGCGGTCGCATATGCCATGTGCGGATCGCACCGTACATGTAGTCCTCATGTGGTTTTGAACTATGCTTTTTAGTAATTCACATTGCTTTCTCCCTGAGTCACTAATCATTCTTGCCACTTACTGTCAAATAGGTGACCATAATTGACATCAAAGGGCATTTTCTGCAAACTATGCATCCAACTGAAAAAATCATACACAAGACTGTCTATTCAATGGACTGCTAGGCTATAAAATCTAGTCTACCCTGTTATTTATAAAATTTTGATTCATACAACTTGAACATAACAATATCCAGTGAGAATGATGTTCTCCACAACCGAACTAAACCCTGCTGAATGATCCATGATGTTCAACTTGAAATGATTCTTTGTCAGGCAATTTAGTTTGGTTTGAGACTATTGGAAAGGAAGTGTTTTGTTTTTGTCTATTTAACTTAAGCAAGAAAACTGGTATATCAGTTAAGCTTTAATTGTCTTGCGATCATGGATTATTACTTGCTTTGGTGAATATGGAACCAGTTTTTCCCTGAATATATTGACCATCCAATATTAAGGTGAGCCTATTTTTCAATATTACACAAAATTTGTACTAGTGCATCTCTCCTGAGCATTTTTTTTACGATTAAATGATGCTCTCATTCGTGGACTACGCATGATGAAGTAGTGTGGGGTACAACATAAATTTACAGTGATATATGGCATATCGTACTTCCTATTGTGAGATTTAAACGATTATACTGTAGTATGTCCTGATGGAATTATTATCTCATACCATCTATTGCATGGCTTTGCTGATATACAAATATATGATCAGACCTACATTTGTAGCATAGTAATAGTGCCCTTCCAACAAGTATGATATCTTCTACTTTTGAAGTATTCTAAAGCTTTTCTCATAAAAAATTTTTATTCTCACATCAGATGTTGAGCTGCCTTAGAAGCTTTTCATTTTTCTCCCCAGTGGTGTACAATATTGTGTATAGTTTGTGTCTGTATATGTTTGAAGAATGGTCTATCTACTAATGCACTTATTTTGATTGATTAAAAGTAAACATAAATACATGCATCCTGTAAACCACTTTAATCCATGATGAAGTATATAAAATTACAGATGCTCAAACAGATTAACTCTTCTTTGGAATGTCTACAATTCTCATGCATTAGCTTTCACTAGTTTCAAACATTTGTTCAAGTATGGTTAATAAGAGGGTTTGAGTGTAAAATATGTTTCATTATGGTTTAAACATGCCAACTATAAGACAAAAGTAAAAACCATATTTTGAAGTGCGGTCGCACGCACCGGTACGTGCGGCCGCACATGCTGATGTGCGCCCCCGGGGCACACATTCCCCCAATATGCGGCGCACGTTCGAATTCAATCTCACCGATTTTTTCATAACCGGTCCAATTAACGCGAGGTAGTTACGATTTGGGGTGATTATTTCCCTTTTTCAAGATCCTAATTTAAATGCAAGATAAAAAAAATAAAAAATCACGATTTTTTATTTATACAGATTGATACGTTGTAACAAAAACAAACATCAATTTCAATTTTTCATTCAGATTTGATTGGCGGAGAAGAGAAGATTTCAACGTTTTTTATTTGTGTTATTTGATTGTGGTGCAAACCTCTAGGTTAGGTTTTTTCGGACTCCAAAAAAATCACGATTTACAATTTTTAGATCCAGATTGATCACTCGAAACAAAAATAAATATCGAAATCTTTTTTTTTTTTTTAGTTTGATCGGTGGAGAATATCAAAATTACACGATTCATCTATTTTGTTTGCGACCTGATCATGGTGTAAACAATGGAGATTCATTCAGGTTAGAGTCTTTTTCGATCTGAATAATTCATGTTGATCTGATTTTTTTATTATTCCTTTGAATCATTATATACTTTTTTTGATATGGAATTTAAATCAAATTCAGATACATGTTGTGTAGCTGGATTAGATGGATTTTTGTGTTTTTACGTGTGATCTGTATAGTCGGTTTTTACTGGTGTGTGTGTATATATTTATGCATATTGAGTCATTAAGCATATTTTTTAGCTTTGAATAATCATTATTCAATTCATTAGATTCAATATTCAGTCATATGTAATTGTTAATTAAAATTTCAGATACACGTGTATCTTGAATTTGTTTTCCATCTCAATTTGAGGTTTGATATTTTATTTCTATGGATTTGATTTATGTGCATCCGATAAATATTTAATTGCTTATTGTCGTATATATATAAAGACTTGAAAGATTTTTATTGAAAATCTATGCACTACTCATTAGTATGTAGATTATAAATTGTTTGTTTGAATTTAAGATACAATACCTTAATTATATAACATGTTGCAACTTTTTTTTTCCAGCAGGCAATGATAACGATTTTATGCATGAGCCATGCGAAGACGCAATCCATTTGGAAAACATCAAATGTTTGAGTTGTGTAAAAAGCATCTTGATGCTTTGTATGATGGCTTGACGAAACAAGTCCCTTGATTACAATGACTGTAGTGTTGGTGATGAGCAGATGCCAGATTCAATTGTCCGCTCGCCTTTTAAGGTTCGAAGTAAAAGGCGACCACCATCAAGAAGGAAGGCACCCAAGATCTATAAGCCGAGGAATAAAAAGGCAAAAATACCTCAAAGATCTAATATTTAGAAGGTTGTAGAGGGATGTTTTGATCAACACATTTGATGTTATAATGTGTTTTGTCATTGTGTTTGTGAACTTCATTTTACATTGTCATAATATTTGGAATCAGATTTGCATTGTTCATTATATATATCAATTACAATGTCAAAACACATCACAATTTCATATACGAATCACCTTTTGTTTGCAAATTATACAGGTTTTCAGATACACATTTTAAATTCAGATACACTACAAATTTACTTTGCCAGGTTTTTAGGTAGTATCAATTATTCACTGTGTGACAGATATAATCAATCTTATATGATATATTTAGAATTAAGATACACCTAATAAACACGTCACAATAACCAAATATATTTCACATACAAAAGACTTTATATTTACAATTTATATTGATGTCTAATACAACTTTTCAAATACACATGCAAATTCAAATACATCTGAGTTGTATCATATATGAAGTTAAACACAAAACCAAAAATTAATCAATTGTTCATCAAACATCAACAATACATTGAATACATAATTTAGTATCCAAACAACAACAAAAAATTGTCATTTAGTGTGACCCAAATTTTTTTCTTAAAACAAACTCCATTCCTTTGCTAATCAATGTTCCATGTACATTTGCCTAACCATGTAATCTTCATCTGTATACGTATGGTGCTTGTTATTTAAAAACTTATGCATAATGTGTGCCCTTATTAGTCTACACTTCTTCTTATCCATTTTATGCGTGATCACTTCCTCGTTGGCAGCATACTATTTCATTATGTTTATGACAACTGGACCACAATCCATCTTGCAATAAAACAATTTCTATTAAGATACAGATAATAAACTAAATGTTGAACTTTCATATTGAATTACACATACAACATTCGATCTTGCTGCGGTGCGTTTGCCACTGATACGATTTCGCCACCTTTGTTGCCACTGAAGTGTTTTCCAAACTCTTTCCTCTGTTTTTAAATTGTAGATACACAGGAAAAATCAATTCATATATACTTTTTAAGATCTTACAATAGTTAGCAGAAATAATTTTTAGATACACAAAATCAACTATTCTAATAAACTTATGCACATTAATGATTTTCAGATACAAGTATCTGAAATTATATACTCGTTCTATGATTTTGACCCAGAAAATGGACAATGTGCACAATAAAACCTAAATCGATTGAGCAATGTCAAATATTGATTTTTTTCAAATCTGGATAATCCGGTAAATGAAGATAACACACTAAACGCAATTTAGTCATTGATTTTGAGATTATGATTATATAATATTTTACAAATCACTACGGATTTTCAGATACATGAATCTTAAACTCTCAAATTAACAATGTCCAATGTGTTCAACTATGTACACGTATCTGAAAAACTCATATTAACATATTTATTAGATAATTTTTAGATACACATATTATTAACAGATGAAAAAGGTGTGAAAGGGAACTTTGAAGATTGAGACGCTTTCATATTTGTTTTCATCTTTTCAAGAAGTGCAAAAATTCATAAAATGTTTATGTTTATGTCGCAAAAAAAAAAAAAAACGCGGTGAGGTTTCGATGATCGCAAGAAATCTAACATTTTTTTTTCGCCATTGTAGACAATTTTTTTTTGTGAAAGATGATAAGATAAACTCGTCATTGCCGTTTCTCTTTTTTTTTTTTTTTTTTCGTTTGTCCGGGTCACCCAGTTCGGAAAATTGTATGGTTTGCCCAAACTGGAAACTCTAGGTGGTTTAAACTTTTTTGAAAAATTTCAGTCAAGGAGGAAGGATTAATGACGCCGTATTTTTTGGGGATTCCGTATCGATTATTAATGGTGAGATGATTTAATTGGAGCCAATTTCTAAATTTCTTAGAATGATAGTTATGTCATTGGCTTTTTTGTTGTTTGAAAAAGTCAATCAAGGAACCAATAAGATTATACAACCTATTGGGGCTCACCAATGATGCTTAATTTCTGGAGCCCAAGTAGTAGCACTGTTCACTAAAATGGAACTTCTGGTGCATTTGGATGTATTATTGAAATGTTGAGATTCTTAGAATCTTGCGTTTAAAACTTAGCTTTTGAAAAAATGTTTTTTATTAGCTTTCAATTGCAAGACATTTTAGCCTAAAGAATGAAGATGTGGTTTGAAAAACGTTAATGCTGAAAATGTGTTTAGATCTGCGTTTGAGAATTTTTAACTTTTCAAACGTAGAATCAATCCAAACAAAATTTTAAGACCTAAATTTAAAATCAAATTAATAAACTCATAAATTGAACAAAATTTATCTCATTAGAATATATAAATTCAACCAAGCAAATAAATATGTTTTAAAACTGGAACTTATATGAAATTTTTTAAAATTTTATGGGCCCATTGCACCATTGTAGTTGCACCATGGTGGGTACCTTGAATTGAATATCATTGTATTAAAATAGGTATTTGCACGTATTTATGGATCATTGACTTGATCATCCTTGACATAAAAAGAGGGGGGGTGGTTTCTTCCTTTATTGTAGTTCTTTTCTTTTTTTTATCTCTAACGCATTTTTTTAAGTATATTTTTATAAATAAAATAGATAATTGTATAGATTGAATGCATGTATTTTTATTTTTTTCATATTATAAAATATATATCAATATAATAAAGTATAGAAAAACATTGATACAACTATCTAGAAAGTTAACTGAATCGGTTTTAATCCCTGTAAAATAGGAGAATAGTCATTGATCCTTATAAATGAAAAATATCTTTTCAGTCCCTACCGTCACTTCAATTAATCAGGTATATGGTTAACCTTAAATACACATTAAAAGTTATCAGAATGTCTTCACCTTTTATTTTTGAAAAATCGATGTAGCTCCCTACAAAATTATAAAAATTGAAAAAGGTCCCAACAAAATCTATAAATCCTCTCAGATCCTTATCTTATTAGACTATTTATTTTAGTCCCTACTGTAATAGACACTAACCAGATCTTGGTTGATTTTAACCATACATAATAAATTACTATAACACATTTTTAAAATTTACTTGATAAATTACTGTAATACACTAATCAGATTTATAGTTGGGATTTACTATTTTACATAAACCTTTTTTTATTTTCTTAAGTTTCGAAAGGAGTTATGTTGAGTAAGTATAGGATAACAGAAGAATTTTCAGAAAAATGTATGAGCATTTTTGTCATCAAAATGTCTAAATTGGATTTTTCATATTTTGTAGAAACTTATTTGAATATATTTATTGAAACAATTTAATTCAATGACTAAATTCATTAACCATATATTTTTTTTTTGGGACCCGTGACGATTTTTAAATTTTATAACTATTTTTTAATTTTTAAATTTAGCTAAATTTTTTTTTAGAGGGTTACGTGGATTTTTTCATGTTTATATATTGATGAGATTAATAATTTCAAATAAAAAGTTAGTTAGTGACGTAACAATTTAAAAAAGACTGAAAAAAAATGTTGCATGTGCCTTCACAATGTTTCTTTCATGTGATCCTGCATGCATGCACATGATTTGGAACACCACATGAGTACATGACTTTCTAAAGGTGGTGCAGTTTGCATTATATTGCTTGGTGTGACATAAATAATACTATATTACATTATTGTATACTACAAAAATCAAAAAGAAGATCAAGAAGCACACCTCACTGTCCTTCTCACAGTCTCTCCATATCTTTATTTGTTGTAGTTGCGTGATGTGCTCATCTTTTATAATAATTTAATTAATGTGATCTCTTTGTAACCACTTTTGTTATATCTTGCCTCATGAGGCTCATGTGGGAAATGGGAATCCCTTGTCAATTTGATTTGGACATGAATCTTCCAAAACATAAATCTCCACCCACTATTGTATATATTATCACCAACTACGTGACTTAATGAAATTAGTTGACAAAGCTAGCTTGGATATGACCTGTGGTTTGGATTTTTTACATATGACAAATGGGTTGGAGATTATTTAAACCTAGAATTTTTTTAGAGGGGGACTTTCAAAAATTAGAATATATTACATTCAATCTGTTTTACAGTTCAAAACACAGTCCATTCATATTTTTATATTTTTCATATCCAATTAGATATCGTAACATGTATCAAATGTAAATTATAGTGGAAGACATCTTTTAGTTGGGTTAACTAAAAGACATGTCTTTTAGTTTTTTTTTTTATTTCTTTTAATCTCGTATTCAAACTCTGTAATCACACTTTATTTATAATGGAAGTGTTGATGACATGATTATGTCTTTTTTATATAAAAAAAAGAACAATCTAGAAATCCGAAACCACCCAATAAATCTCTCAAGTCTCATGCACAACTACAAATGATATACTGTGTGTTTTTTTTTATCAAAATAAAATTAAATACCAGACTAAATTATTGATTAAAAATGTCAAAATAGTTATTTTCACCCATTAGTTATGCTATTTTTAATTTAACATTTGAAAACACCATTGGGTACGTGGATATATCATTGAGAATGAATTTTTATTTATTTCAGGTGTTAAAAAAATCACTTGACATGATATACTGATCAAAATAATTACTTTTGTGATTTTTAAAACCAAACATTCAGTTCCATATTTCATGTTTTTCACATATTTGTTTTGAGAGAAAAAAAAAATCTTTGTTTTTTTTTTTTTAAGAATGGTACTCCTATGATTTGATCATTTGACATTTTTACAGAGATGTGAGGTGTTTGCCAACTTAATCAAGCAAGAAAAATAAATCTCTGTTTTCACTCTTGGAGCCCATCCCGTTTGGATGGGAGAATAAATGATGAAACATGGGGGACAAAGGGGAATAAAGGTAAAAAAAACTGTTTGGGTGATGGTATATGTACTATGAAGGGTATAGCTCTGGAGAATTATGTAAGAATAAATTAGTATTTGTATTCTAAGTCCCCAATGAAATTGTGTTATTCCTCAACTAATATAAGGAGATCCACTTATCAAATCACATGTCATCACATCAAATCATATGTCATCACCTTTTTATATATCAATGGAGTTCACATGTCAAATCAACTTTTACACCTTATTCACATTTTATTATTTATCAATCAAACGCTCCAATTTTTATTATTACATTTTTTAACAAGAATAATAAAAAATACAACTAAAAAAAAATCAATTATTCCATTGATAAAATTAATAATTCCAGAAATAGATATAAACCCCAAAATAACAAAAAAATCATTTATTCTATTAATAAAATCAATAATTTGGAGAATTGATATAGACCTCAGAATAATTTATGTTCTATCCAAACAGGCCCCTTACGACTCGGTCATTATCCAACTAACAATTATTATTTATTGATGAAATAAAATAATGTCACATTGATCAGTCAAAAAAAAAAAAAAAAACTTTAAAAACTTTTGACCCTTGCCGAAAGTTTCAACAGACCAGATCTACTAAAGATTCCCGAAGTAGAAGAAAAGTAGGGACTACTTAAAAAATATGTTTTTTTATGTGGTTTAGGTACCCCCACATCTTCTTTATTAGGAAATATAAGTCCCACTAGTATAAGTCCCACTATTTTATTAAAATTATTTTTCAGTCCCCGCAACGAATCATGGCTTCTATCTGGCTATATATCAATTTAGAATGGTGGGTCACTTATTTCATCTGATTTAAAATATAAAAAATGTATGAAATTTTTGGAATTATTTGAGCAACTCAATCATTTCAAATTGAAAATCTACATCACATTTTAAAATGATATTAAACAAATACATACTTCAAAAAATTTAAAAATCAACTACATAAATAAAAACAAAAATATAGTGATCCAAGATTTCTGGACTCGTTCAAAAATAAAAAAAAATTAAAATTGATAAAAAAAATTAATTTTTTAAAAACTAAATTGTTTATTGAATAAAAAAATGAATAGGTTAAGAGTCACTGGTTCAATCGTTGAGTCAATTGTATTTGAACGGTTAGATTATTGTGACATAATAAATATCTTATTATCACTAAATAAATACAATTATGTAAATATGAAATGCATTAAAAAATCTTTATATAATTATAAAGTTTCTAATTTTATATTTTTTAATCTTTTATTTAATATAAATATTATATTATGCAAAGTCTACATTTTTTATTAGATTTATATTTTAACATGTAATTTTATTATAATTTTTATGAATAAAGAACTAGTCAATTTAATCAGTCCGTAGCCGGTTCTCGGTTTGGATTCAATCATTTTATTATTTTTTATATTATGGAGTTTTAATAAACTGGGTGAAAGTTTAACCATTTCAACCACATCGGTTTTATAACGTTGGATAAAATTATCATTCAATGGATTCAGAATCAATTGATTCAGGGAATTGATTCTGAGACTTTGATACACTTGATTTTTTTTAAACTCTCTTTTAATCATTTATATTTATTTGAAGATCATGCAATAAAAAAAAAATCCATTTAACCCCTTATAAACTGTTTGAAATCTATATAACCCCATGATTTTTCTTAAAATCCATGTAACCCATTGAAAACACTTATATAAATCCAAATAGCCCCTCTGACTTAAATTTTCATTGACAGATTATTATTATTTTGCGAATATTTTGACTGATTAACCATGGATGAAAACACAGTATACCAAAAACCTCCTATAATTTGTTAAAAATGTGAAAAATTACAATTTTACTATTCCGGATAAGATTTTATAATATATCTGAATGGGTAAAATTATCATTTTCAAAAAAAATTTCACATTTTTAAAAAATTATATGAGGTTTCTAATATAATGTGTTTTCAGTTAGGGTTTGTGGGAGGTGAAAATGTCCTCCTCCTTAAATAGGCTGGACTCGAGGGCAGTTCGGGCTTGGTTTGGGTAGATCCGCGAAGAGACGACGACGGTGGAGCGATTTGGTGGATGTTTGTCTGGACTGAACCTGATGTAAATCAGGCTGCCTACGTACCCTTTTTGAGGGATCAAGCCACACGTAGTTCCTTTTTTAGAGAGAACCTCTGACGGTGAAGCCCAAACTCCATTAAAATGGGATTTCAAGCTTGGGTCTAGGGTTCTCCTTTTGGGGGGAAGAAATCCCCCCTTGATGAAGGGGATACTCTCCTATTTATAGTGAGAGGGGGTGTGCTTATTTCCATGGAGGTGTGAGCATATCATAGCCCAACCTGAGATAGTGTTGTGTTTATGGGCCAATGTCATGGGCCAAGATGGTATGGCCTTCTAAATGGATCCTAAGGTGTGACATATTTGGGCTTTTACAATGCCCCCTCTTCTGGTCTTTCATAGACCGAGAGAGCAGAAGAACAAACTTAAGAGGAGTCCTCTTCATAATTAGATCAAATCTTCAGACTCTTGGTCTTTCGGGGATCGGGAGAGCAGAAGATAAAACATTGGGACCTTGCATGCTGAATTCTCATCTGACTTTTGTCGAGGTAACATTTTTCTACTTCTTTCTGATTTTAACATGGAAGACCTGAATGGGTGACCTGCAGGGAAAACCTAAAAAGGTGATCGTCAGGGTAGACCTGAAAAAGTGATAGGCATGGTAGACCTAAAAAGGTGATCTGTCATGGGTGATCGGCAGGGTAGACCTGAAAAAGCGATCGACAGGGTAGACCTAAAAAAGTGACCTGCCAGGGTAAACCTGAAACGGTCATCAGCAGGGTAGTGCTGAAAAGGTCATCGACAGGGTAGACCTGAAAAGGTGACCTACCATGGAAGACCTGATTTTCGGGGAAGACCAAAATGGAAGTCCTGCCATGAAAGACCTGATCTTCTGGGAAGACCAAAATGGAAGTCCTGCCATGTAAGACTTGATCTTCTGGGAAGACCAAAATGGAAGTCCTACCATGGAAGACCTGAATAGGTGATCGGCAGTGTAGACCTAAAACGGTCATCAGCAGGGTAAACCTGAAAAGGTGACCCGCCATGGAACACCTGATCTTATGGGAAAACCAGAATGGAAGTCCTACCATGGAAGACCTGAATAGGTGATCGGCAGGGTAGACTTGAAAAGATCATAGGTAGGGTAGACCTGAAAAAGTCATAGGTAGGGTAGACCTAAAAAAGTCAACTGCCAAGGAAGATATGAAAAGGTGAACGGCAGGGTAGACCTGAAAAGGTCAACTGCCATGGAATACCTGAAAAGGTGAACGGTAGGGTAGACCTGAAAAGGTGAACTGCCAAGGAGGACCTGAAAAGGTGAACGGCAGGATAGACCTGAAAAGGTGAACGGCCAAGGAAGACCTGAAAAGGTGAATGGCAGGGTAGACCTGAAAAGGTGAACTGCCAAGGAAGACCTGAAAAGGTGAACGGCAGGGTAGACCTGAAAAGGTGAACTGCCAAGGAAGACCTGAAAAGGTGAACAGCATGGTAGACCTGAAAAGGTGAACTGCCATGGAAGACCTGAAAAAGTGAACGGCAGGGTAGACCTGAAAAGGTCAACTGCCATGGAAGACCTGAAAGGGTGAACGACAGGGTAGATATAAAAAGATCAACTGCCAAGGTGAACGGCAAGGTAGACCTTAAAAGGTGAACTGCCATGGAAGACCTGAAAAGGGGAACGACAAGGTAGACCTTAAAAGGTGAACTACCAAGGAAGACCTAAAAAGGTGAACGGCAGGGTAGACCTGAAAAGGTGAACGGCCATGGAAGACCTGAAAAGGTGAACGGCAGGGTAGACCTGAAAAGGTGAACTGCCAAGGAAGACCTGAAAAGGTGAACGGCAGGGTAGACCTAAAAAGGTGGACTGCCAAGGAAGACTTGAAAAGGTGAACTGCTAAGGAAGACCTGAAAAGGTGAACATCAGGGTAAATCTGAAAAGGTGAACCGCCAAGGAAGACCTAAAAAGGTGAACGACAAGGTAGACCTGAAAAGTTGAATTCCCATGGAAGACCTGAAAAGGTGAACGATAGGGTAGACCTGAAAAGATCAACTGCCAAGGAAGATCTGAAAAGATGAACGGCAGGGTAGACCTGAAAAGGTCAACTGCCAAGGAAGACCTAAAAAGGTGAACGACATGGTAGACCTGAAAAGGTGAACTGCCATGGAAGATCTGAAAAGAGGAACGGTAGGGTTGACTTGAAAAGGTGACCTGCCATGGAAGCCCTTATCTTCTGGGAAGACCAAAATGGAAGACCTACTCTGCCTCCAATTCGATATAGACGAGTACGACTTATTTGTATTCACGACCTCATCCGTGCCTCGTTCCATTGGAGAGCGTCTTAATTGTGTTGTTGCGGCTAGTGCGCGACCCTTAGTCCGGTGCGACACAAGTGCTACCCAATAAGTGAACAGAGTGGAGCTCCTCGCGACCCTTGACCTGATCGATGACAAGGTGCAATTCACTTAGCAAGCGGAGTTTTAAGTCCTCGTGACCTCGTCCGTGCCTCGTCCCATTGGAGTGCATCTTGGTTGCCGTTGCGGCTAGTGCGCGACCCTTAGTCCGAGAGGACTCGAGTGCTACCCGATAAGTGAATAGAGTAGAGCTCCTTGCGACCCTTGACCTGATCGGTGACAAGGTACAATTCACTGAGTAGGCGGAGTTTTAACTCCTCACGACATCGTCCGTGCCCTTTCCCATTGGAGTGCATCTTGATTGCCGTTGCGGCTAGTGCGCAATTCTTAATCCGAGGTGACTCGAGTGCTACCCGATAACCGAATAGAGTAGAGCTCCTTGTGACCCTTGACCTGATTGGTGACAAGGTGCAATTCACTTAGTAGGCGGAGTTTTAACTCCTCACGACCTCGTTCGTGCCCCTTCCCATTGAAGTGCGTCTTGGTTGCCGTTGCGGCTAGTGCGCGATCCTTAGTCCGAGGCGACTCGAGTGCTACCCGATAATAGAATAGAGTAGAGCTCCTTGCGACCCTTGACCTGATCGGTGACAAGGTGCAATTCACTTAGCAGGCGGAGTTTTAACTTCTCGCGACTTCGTCCGTGCCCCTTCTCATTGGAGTGCATCTTGGTTGCCGCCGCGGCTAGTGCGCGACCCTTAATCTGAGGTGACTTGAGTGCTACCCGATAAGTGAAGAGAGTAGAGCTCCTCGTGACCCTTGACCTGATCGGTGACAAGGTGCAATTCACTTAGTAGACAGAGTCTTAACTCCTCGCGAACTCGTCCGTGCCCCATCCCATTGGAGTGCGTCTTGGTTGCCGTTGCGGCTAGGTGTGCGTCACCTCTTATTCTGAGATGGACGAGTATGACTTATTTGTATGCGCGACCTCGAGTCCATAACAGATGGGTGCGGCTTTTGGTGTGCGTCACCTCTTATTCTGAGATGGACGGGTATGGCTTATTTGTATGCGCGACCTCGGGTCCATAACAGATGAGTGCGGCTTAAGGTGTCCTGTCCGTTGAGAAGACTTGAAGAGATGATCCGTTGAAAAGACCTGAAGGGGTGGCCCGCCAAGAAGACTAGAAGGAGTGGCCCGTCGAGAAGACCTGAAGGGGTGGCCCGTTGAGAAGACCTGAAGAAGTGGTCCCTTCCGTCGAGAAGACCTGAAGAAGTGGTCTGTTGAGAAGACCTGAAGGGGTGGCCCGTCGAGAAGATATGAAGGTGTGGCTCGTCGAGAAGACCTGAAGAAGTGGTCTGTCGAGAAGACCTGAAGGGGTGGTCCATCGAGAAGACCTGAAGGGATGGCCCGTCGAGAAGACCTGAAGAAGTGGCCCATTGAGAAGACCTGAAGGGGTGGCCCATTGAGAAGACCTGAAGAAGTGGTCCGTTGAGAAGACCTGAAGGGGTGGCCCATCGAGAAGACCTGAAGAAGTGGTCCGTTGAGAAGACCTGAAGGGGTGGCCCGTTGAGAAGACCTGATGGGGTAGCGTCGTTTATTCTCCGAGGTTTTCGTTGGTGGAAAGTGGAAGAGGAGGAAGCCGAGTTGACCTCCACTAACGTGCCACCATTCATTCTCTGAGGTTTCCGTTCTTGGAAGAGGAAGAAGAGGAAGTCCAGGTGACCTCCGCCAACGTGCCGCCGTTCATTCTCCGATGTTTTCGTTCATGGAAGAGGAAAAAGAGGAAGCCGAGGTGACCTCTGCTGATGTGCCGCCGTTCATTCTCCGAGGTTTCCGTTCATGGAAGAGGAAGAAGAGGAAGTCGAGGTGACGTCCGCCGACGTGCTGCCGTTCATTCTCTGAGGTTACCTTTCGTGGAAAGTGGAAGAAGAGGAAGCCAAGGTGACCTCCGCCGACGTGCCGCCGTTCATTCTCTGAGGTTTCCGTTAATGGAAGAGGAAGAAGAGGAATCCGAGGTGACCTCCGCCGACGTGCCGCCGTTCATTCTCCGATGTTTTCGTTAATGGAAGAGGAAAAAGAGGAAGCTGAGGTGACCTCCGCCGACGTGCCGACTTTCATTCTCCGAGGTTACCTTTCGTGGAAAGTGGAAGAAGAGGAAGTCGAGGTGACCTCCGCCGACGTGCCGCCGTTCTCCAAGGTGACTTCCTCTTCTTCGTCAAGGACCTTGTGGTGGCCTTCTTGAGCTTTGCTGTACGGATTCGCCTCGCTTCTCCTCGGTGCTTCTTCTTCTGGATTTGCTTGGGATTCGTGACTAGAGATATGGAATGACGTTTTGCCCCCAACATCACCTTGTCGTTCAAGTTAGATCCATCGATGCCGCTCCTTATCTTCATCATCTCTTCCAGATCTTGTTTAGGGAAACAGCTTTTTGTCCCGTATCTCACAGAAGGCGTCATTTGTGGGAGGTGAAAATATCCTCCTCCTTGAATAAGCCGGACTCGAGGGCAGTCCAGGCTTGGTTTGGGTAGATCCACGAAGAGACGACGACAGTGGAAGAGGCGACAACGGTGGAACGATTTGGTGGATGTTTGTCTGGACTGAACCTGATGTAAATAAGGCTGCCTACGTACCCTTCTTGAGCGATCAGGCTATACGTAGTTCCTTTTTTTTTTATAAGAATCTCTGATGGTGAAGCCTAAACTCCATTAAAATGAGATTTCAAGCTTGGGTCTATGGTTTTCATTTTTGGGGGAAGAAGAAGAAGTCCCCCCTTGATGAAGGGAATACCCTCCTATTTATAGTGGGAGGGGGTGTGTTTATTTCCATGGAGGTGTGAGCATATCATGGTCCAAGCTGAGATGGTGTTGTGTTTATCGGTCAATGTCATAGACCGAGGTGGTATGGCCTTCTAAATGGATCCTAAGATGTGATTGATTTGGGCTTCTACAGGATTAATCAAACAAAATATTTATATTTGTAGAATATTCATCATTTGTTAATAAAAGTTTAACTCAACTATTTATTTGAATTTACATATGCATTTTTAGATGATTATATAAACTTTAAGAAAAGTAAGGAATTATATAGATTTCAAACCAGTTTACCGGCGTGTTATTTGGATTGTTTAAAAAAAAAAAAAAATTATCCATATAAATATATATTTTATTTATATTTGTTAAACAATCCAGATGTAGCAATTTCATTAAAAAAAAAAATATCACTAAATATATAAAAACTTCACCTGAAAAAAATCCATCAGCGGTCCTTTTCACACGAGATTCGCTTCATTTTCGTTCCATCCCCACCGTCCTTTTCACGCGAACCCCCGCGTTTTCCCCACGACCGACGTAAATATCACGAAATCAAGGGGCACTTTCGGAAACCAAAAAACACAAGCCGACAAGCGATCCCTTCGTCCCCGCCTTTTTTTCGCTCCTTCTCTCCCCACTCTTTTTGTCTCTCGTCATGTGATCGTCTACGCTCGCAATAAACGCAAATCACACTCTCATTTTTTGTTCTCTCTCTCTCTCTCTATAAAAAGAGAATCAGAGACTTATTAGAGAGAGAAACCCTTAACCCTAGATCACCCCCTCCACCGCCATGGATCGCTTCTGAGACCTCCCATCCCCGGTGAAGACATGAAGCCTTCTGCGGTGTTTGGAGGGATCGTCTCGTTGGTTTTCCTCTGTTCGGTCTCGGCGGATCCTCCGACTCTCGCGGGAGCTTCTCTGAAACCCATTCTAGGTTTGGATCCGATTAAGTTTTTTGTGTTTTTTTTTTTGTCTATTTTTAGAAAGAATGGCTTGGTGAGATTTACTGGTATTCAATTTGGAAATTTTTTTTTTCTTCTCTGGTTGCCTTTATTGGTATGAAAAAGTTCTCATTTTTAGGGGTTGTGTTGTTTTTTGTTTTATAGGGGGAGGAAATCTTGAGCCTTTGACAAAAGGTCTTCTGAAATTCTCGCCGGAGTTCAGTCCGGCTTATGCCCCGGCGCAAGATCCGAAAGTGTCTCTGGTTTTGGCGGCGGAGAGGACGAAGAGACCGGATATACTTTCTAAATTCCGGTGGTATGAGGAGGGGTGGAACATCACTGACAGGCATTATTGGGCTGTAAGTTCTTCAAAATCATCTTCTTTTTATTGAAAAAGTTATTATCTTTTTGCATCAATTATGGAAGTGTTAAGTGTGTTGTTAGTTATGTAAATGTGAAGCATGTTATTGTATTTTTTAGGAAGTGAGGGTCAATTTCATCTTGGATTTTTCATGTTTGGCGGGTGATTCCTAGAATGATTTTCATGATAAGGAAACCGTTATCTAAATGATCATAATCATCATATTATTGGAGAAAGAGTGTTTGGAAATGTTTATGTGCAGTGGAACATTTGAGGGAATGGTTAAAGACTAATAGTCGTCTACTTCATTCTCTTTGGATCTCATGATTGCATGTGATTCTCACTTTCCTGGTTTCTCATCCTAGTTATCCCGTTGTTTCTTTTTGCACTTTTTGCTGTTTTAAGTCGTACATATGATGTGGCTTAAAAATTATGTAAGAAGGTTAATATAAGATCATGGCATACAGAATTTTATATGGGTCTACCAATTTTTGCATATAATTGATTGAATTCTGTTCATTTAATGTCCATAAGTATGAATTGTAATTTGTTTGATAATATTTTGATTAGCGCCTTGCAGTCTGTTGGATTCACAGGTGCTCCGGGCTTCATCCTTGCAATTGTATGGTTTTTAACCTTTGGATTGGCTCTGGGATTGCGTCAATGTTGCAAATGGAAGATTGCCACAAAGAATAAGGAATATACCCTTTTGCAGAGGATTTGCCTTGCGCTGCTGCTTGTCTTCACATGTGCAGCATCGTAATACTCTCAACATTTTTTACTCAGATTTTTTTTGGAGGCACTTCAGTAGCTGTATCTTTTTGAGTTTCCTTCTTTATTTATTAGTTCGTGAAACTGCTTATTTCTTAGTTTCATCCATTTTGTTCTCCGTGTCATGGTCTTGCACCAGAATTCAATCTTTGGAGTTGTTAAAGGTTGCTTTTTGGAGATCCGTTGCTGACTTTAACAGAATTTACCTTCATTTGGACGCAAGTCAACACAAAGCCCTGTTTATGACATGGAATGATGTTTATGTAGAATTACTTGAGTATGTGTTCTTATGAGAGTGAATGCGCATATCAGTATAGTTTTTCCTATTTCTGTTCTTTCTACTTGATGAAGAAGGGATAAAGGAAGAAATTAAATTAAAACAGAAATGAAGTAAGAAAATTACTTTTAGATAGTCAAATAAGGCTTTCTTTATTAATTGGTATTCCAAGTTAGCTTGGTGTCTCTTTCTACATGAGATGAGTACATCTACATTAAAGAACATTTAAATATATTCAAATGGAAGCATTAAGTAGTTTTTTTTTTTTTTTTTCAAAGGATCACAGAAGCTTTGGGTAGATAGATGCATAGTTTCTCAGACATGGGATTAAACGTGGATAGTGATATTTTTAGCTTATTTCATCAGAAATGTACATACCAGTGAAGAATTAGATATTGTTATAAGGTGGTGCAACATCACAAATTATTTATCTAGAATATTTGGTTGTGCATTTTTTTTCCACCAGCATTAGTTTATACATGTGCATAAATAGAAATGTACTTTCCTATAATAGTTTTTCGTGATGTGTTAATTACTGTAGTAAGTGTCAATGTATTTTTTTTCATCCTGTATTCAAAGTTTTTTATGAACTATTCTCTATTTTTTCAGTTTTGATATTCTCAAATCTTGTAACCTTTTTTCGTCAGGACTGGGTGCATACTTCTTTCTGTAGGGCAGAATGAATTTCACAGTGAAGCATTGGGGACATTGAATTATGTTGTCAATCAGTCAGACTTCGCAGTCCAGATCCTTAAAAATGTTACTGAATATCTGTCAATTGCAAAGACTATCAATGTGGACCAGGTTGACATACCACTTGATGCCAAGAATAAAATTGACAAGTTGAATGTGGACTTGAATAATGCAGCGAGTATGTTGTCAGAGAAGACAAATGACAATTCTAACAAAATAAGAAGTGTATTTGATGATGCGTAAGTCTTTCTTTGATGTCAGTTTTAGACTTTATTTGATATTGTATAGGGATTTTTTTTTTTTACTGGAACCTTTTGTTTTTTACAGGCGATGTGCACTAATTGTGGTTGCGGCTGTGATGCTTTTACTTGCCATAATTGGTTTTTGTATGTATCATGTACTCATATTTCCTTCCCACGACTCATCTCGCTTGCTTTGTTTCTTTGAAAAGATTGTAATGTTGCCATATGTTATTTGCAGTACTTTCTATCCTTGGACACCGGCATGCAATGTACATGTAAGTTCAATGATTGTCTTCCCCTGAGTTTTTGGGTTGAAGGTTCAAGAGTGACAATGTAAACTTTTTTCTATCATTTCTTTGTTTTTATAATATCATAATCCTTGGTCTGTTCAGATTTATATTCAGTGGATGGGTTCTTGTGGCAGTCACTTTCCTTCTCCTTGGAGCTTTCTTAATCCTCAACAGGTAAGGATTTCGTTCTCATTCAGCAACTTCATTGAATACACTGAATAAGTTACTGATGTTTTTCTCAAGTTCTTTCTTGATCACCATGAACTAAAGATGTCACTTCTGAGTAATTTAATTTATTCAAAAATATTGAATATTAAGGAAATGATTTGTTATTTATTTTAAAAAGAATTTAGAAGTTCCATTGATATTACTTTTGAACACTGCCTTCAGCATGAAAAGTTTTTCATTAACTCACTTGGAGGAAAGAACAAGACATGCTATTCTTAGGTAATAGTTATTATTGAAGCAATCTATCATTGGGTTGAATATTTCGGAAAATTATTGGAGATGGTGCATATAGGGATTTGCTAATGTGATCTTTCAAATCTTCATCATTCTTGAGTTCTCTTTTATTAGTTGTTGCATTTGTTCTTGTTACAAACTATAGTGTTTGTTCTTGTTACAAACTATCTCTGTTGGTCAATTGGTAAGGCATGTGGAGATTCAATCTTCTGTTCTTGTTTCTGGTCATTTATGTGCTAGTGAATGTTTGTTGTATTTGAGGAAAGATTCAACTAGCAAATTGAACTCTTATTACTTATCAGTTTTCTGAAGTTTTTGCTATTTGTTTTAGTGCTATTGCAGATACTTGCATTGCCATGGATGAGTGGGTGGAGAACCCCCAAGCTGAGACAGCTCTCAGCAGCATCCTTCCATGTGTTAATGAACAAACTACGAACCAGACCCTGCATCAAAGCAAACAAGTCATCTTTGAGCTTGTAAATGTTGTGAACACGGCTATATCAAACATTGCAAACACAGATTTCATTGACAAAAGAAATCCTTATTACTACAATCAGTCTGGGCCACCAATGCCATCATTCTGTTCTCCAGTTGACTCTCAGCTTAATTTGCAGGATTGCGAACCTCATGAGGTTTCTTTTGCCAATGCTTCCACGGTATGTGTTGTTTTCACCACAACTCAAGAAAAAAAATCAATTTTTATCTTCCCCAGTAATATAGTTATTGTTGTTTCCGTTACACTGGTAATGTCATTCAGATTGTTTAAGGAAATTTTCCCTTTGACCTTCAGAATTCTCCTCTTTGTGTGGACATTTTTTCTGAATGAAAGTGATTTTATCACTTTTCCTCTAACTTTTTCTTGTTCATCTCAAAAGGTGATGCTTTCTTGCCCGCATAGGTGGGACAGTTATTTTCCCTTTGAGAATCCTTTCTTCCACCCATAATTTCACTTTATGAATATTCAATGTGAAAACTTTCTTCTAGTAGATTTTACCCTTGTCCCGCAGATTGGAGTGAGGAGGAATGGGCAGTTCCATTTTGGACTTAGGTAGCAAAGTGTAGAATTGTTTCCGAGTGTTAGGTGCTCATTCTTCTGTTTAATTTGAATATTTTGGGATGGTTGATATATCTTTAGATATTCAGAGTTGAAGTTGCCTCATAATGTATATTAATTTTCTAGTGTTACCACCAAACATGTTGTAGGGTCATATGATGTTCTGGTCTATGAAAAAATATATCAATATCATATATTCATTTCATGCAATGTCATATCTCTATGCCTCCACAGGCATCAGATTTTTTTTTTTGATAAATCCTACTAGCTGAATATTAGCCAACTCCACTAACTACACCATCATCCCCAATTTTATGACACTTAAGGCCCAGTAAACGGGGCCCACATAACTTAAATAACTCCACAAATAAGCTCCTCACACATCAGCAAGTCTGGATCTTTGTTAACATCTGATTATTAAAAGACAAACTATTTATTATGGGTTTTTTATTTTTAAGTCCCCATAAACCACATGATTTAGTGATCGATCCCTCACTTCTTCATATTTTGGTTTTAGTCCCCAGATTTAAAGGATATGTTCCTTTTTAGTCCTTAAGAGGGACTTATCCCTAAATTATTTGGTTTTCTTTTTAGTCTCTAGGAGGGACTAAAAAGAAACATATCCTTTAAATCTGGAGACTAAAACCAAAATATGAAGAAGTGATGGATCGATCCCTAAATAGGTATGTTTACATAGACTGAAAACTAAAAAACCCATTTATTTATATAAGGGTCAAAGACGCCCTCCCCTGCAAACATCAGAAATCCCGTGTAAGTTCTTGTAAACTTGGGGTCAGACATAAAAATCACTCAAGACAACTATAGTTAATGAATGTAGTCCCCTAGTCAAGCTTCTATCCAACTTAACATTATATTTGTGGAATAATCTATCAACTTGGAATAGCAAAAGTCCCTGCAATTTGTAAAAGTGGTCAATTTGCCTTTGAACCCATTTCCGCTATTCTCCTCCATTGCGAGCGTTGGGAATCCAATTGTTGCTCCCACACTTTCCCTCCACCTCTCCCCCCATCAATTGTTGCTCATCTGCCAATCTTTTCAAAGATGAAGTGTTGAACCCGGATTTGATTAGGAAACCATGTATTCTTTTCCCTTTTCATACATTGGTCAAACTTAAGCAATTTCAAAGGACTCTTTTTAACTTAGCCAGTGTCAGACTCCAACTCTCTACAAAGACATCCGATCAAAAATTTCAATTGCCTCATTCATTCTGTTGCAACATATGCTCCATTGATTGCATCTCTTGTCACTTCATTCTTGATGCCCATTATGTCAAAAATCCTCCTAGCATAGTTCAAGCATCCTTGCTTTCCATATATGATCAAGAGTACAATCCCCACGAGTGCACCATCTTCATTGGAAACCCCTCCTTACAGAGTACCTATGAATCCTCTTTCCATGGACAAAACCCTTTTTTGTCCAACAGTGGAACATTTTGCTACAACAGTGGAAGAACTCAAACCCCTCATTGTGGGCTGTGGAGATGGAGGGATAAAGGGGGTGATCTTTTCTAAAGTAGAGGGAGGGTACAAATGTCATTTCATAATTAGGGTTAATATTATATATATCCAAGTACCCAAGTCCTTTTATTCCTGATGCCTCCAATATACTATTTTTTAACTTTGCCTTGCGCTACCCAGTAAATGATCTTTAGTTACACATGCACAGCAGTAATCATTCCTGCAGCTATGTATATAAAATATAAACCTGACAAATCAACCCAATAAATGATACAGCATGTCTATATGAGGATTTCAATTTGAATAGAATATTTTGATTTGATTTTGCTGCGAGCTTGATGAGGACAATGAAGTTGCCCATTTATGCGATCCGGTCTTGGCCATCACTTAGGCATTGCAAAAAGTTCCCTTTTGTGCTCTGATCTGTGGCACCTGTATCATATTTTGTCTGACCCATATAACTTTCCTGGTTAGGGAACTTCGTCCTGACATAGAAAGTTGCCTTTATGTACTCAGATATTGCTTCATGTGGTTTTTAATAAATAATTTCTCATGTGGTACAGTAGTTGGTTATGATCTTTGACTATCATTAGAGTAGGTTCACAGTCGTACATAGATTTCTTTAGTGGAAAACAATAAATTTGTGGTGGAGTTCAACAATGTCACCAATTCCCATGTTTATCCTATATAGTGCTCTGTCATTATGCTCCTGACTTTTTTATTAGTTAAAACTTAAAAAGCTAGCATGAAAAAGCAAAGTTAATTGACAATAATCTTATGAGAGAGAGCTTCTACCACTAATGCTGTTTTAAGAATCCATTTCAAGTCATCATGAAACCAAGTTTGCACTCCTGCTATTACTCATCATTGGATGCATCTGAATTGTTATATCATCTTGTTTGGAGCTTATGCAAGTTGATCCTCATCACTATTATTTAATCAAACCTTGTTCCACCACTGTTCATGGTCCCAGGTATGGAGGAACTACACATGCATGGTTTCTGATTCTGGTATGTGCATCAGCCCTGGAAGGGTGACCCCAGATATCTACAACCAGCTGGTCTCTGCGGTGAATGCGAGCTATGCTCTCTACTACTATGCCCCATTCCTCCTCAGCCTCCAAAACTGTGGTTTCGTCCGTGCCACTTTCAACTCCATCATCTCTCATTATTGCCCTCGGCTTGAGCATGACCTCGAGATGGTCAACGCGGGTCTGGCTCTCATCTCCACAGGTGTCTTGCTCTGTCTCGTTTTATGGATCCTCCACGCAAACCGCCCCCAAAGGGAGGAAGTGTTTGTTAAGCCATCTACAGTAAATGAAGTAAATCAGACTTGTTAGCATATAGAAATTTTACATAGGGTTCTAGCCAATGAAATCCACCCCGGGTGGGGCGAAGCGCCATTTTTGCGAGGTGGTGTGGCTTCTAAGTTTTGCCTGTAAAAAAGTTGTACAACCTCATAATTATAAGAGGTTGTGCATTGTATACGAATTATGGTTCCTGATAAAATGCATCTGCTTTAGGTCCTTTCTATTAATCTCTTCCTCTGGTGGTCCTGCATTCACTGTTCTCAGGTTATTGTAAGCCAAAACAAAAAACATTGCTGGAGCTGGTTGTGTCTAACTGAATGACAGTTATTAAAAAAGGGCTCTGATAAACTTCTACATATGTCAATATATAATCTATTGCGAAAAAACATAAAAATGTATGGATTCGAAAAACAGAAATTCATAGCGTGTTCCTTTGGTGGAAGTGACTGTGGGAATGATTCCCTTGAAAACACTCTATTGGAAAGGATAGTTCCAAGATTTTGTTTTTCATCAGAGAATCAGGTGGTGTGGAACTGAAGTTCATTCTGAATTGGTGACTTCTGACCAAAGCAGAGCTGTTTTTTAAGTTCTTCCCAACTGAGGTGAGCATGTTTGGGACATGTTCCATGGGGGAAGCCCCACCTTCTGGGGTCCAGGTTCACTGTGTCCCCTTCAGGGATGTCTAACAATATGATGATGCTCTCCATCATCTATCATCATTTGAATCTCATCCATCCAAACCCATGAAGGGTCATTCATACTAAATGACATTTTCTTGTGAATAGCTTATCCGGATATGAAATAATTATGAATGGATAGATGAGATATAGATGATCTTTTATCTTTTGTGTTTATTTTAGTAGTTTGTATTTATAATTTTGAATGTATAAGTAGGAATTAATTACATACATTTTAGGTATAGTTACTAGAGTTTATTTTTATTTATCCAAGCAAGCTATTATAGTTCGTTCATATTAGATAACGTATTTTTAACGAACATGGGAAAAATTTACAACTAAAAGGTTTAATTTGGAAAGGAGCTTAGCAATAGCTATGAGATAAAATTATTCAGAACAATTTATTCTGTTTGTTATAAATAAAAAAAAATTAAATATTGTAAATGATAAAGTTGATTTTGAATATAAATGGGTATTTTTTTGTTTTGAAATAAGAATTTTCTCTTTTTTATTTTGATTTTGATATAAATGTTAGATTTTTATTCTATAAAATTTAGGATAATTTATTCTCATAATCTTAACCCCATGATTTGACACTTAGAAAATTTAAACATTTTTTTTTAAAAAAAATACAGGCAAGTGCACCCACTTGAACCACATTAGGCTGGTTAATAACAGACTATCCCAAACCCACCAGTTTTATTAATTTTAATTATTTTTTATGGTACATAGATGACATAAGTGAGAGATTGGTTGGTCACCCACACCATCTACGATTGAAATTGTTAACAAACTTATGAACCTATTCACCAAGCATCAACAAACCATAATATATTGTGCTAATCTAAAAAAAAAACAGTTGTAGAAATGGGGGTTTGCCAACCAAAACCAAATAAATATGGGAACCCTAATTTTTTCACTTTTTCCCTCTGTTTGGTCATCTTCATTGACTCACCATCTCCATGACCAAACTAACACATATTTTCAACACCCACATCATTAGGGTTCCTTTGTTGCTTTTCATATCAAGACCACCTGATCTTTCCTATTTTGGTACAAGTAGTATTTTTTATTTACATTTAAATCCCTACAAATCATTTTTTTTTTACATTTTTCATGTGAAATGCCTCAATTTCATAGACATGAAAATAACTTAAAAGATAAATTATTTGAGGGATCTAAAATTAGGATTATTAAACAATCTTCACATGTTGATTTTTTTTTCAAAAGGGTGTGCATATTCTATCATATTTTTTATATAAAAAATTGATTGTATATAAACTAATCAATTGCATATGTCAATTCTGGCGACATGATGTTGCTTTTTTAAGGTTAGATCTTACCGTCAGAATAATAAAAATAGATCAAAACCATACAAAAGAACACGTGTATTTACATGATTTAATAAAATTTTCTAAAAAAAACTACACACTACGTCTCTCACAAATAAAAATCTCTTTTATCCTTAACAAAAAAAAAAAGACCAAATAAATAGGATAAAAATCAAAAAATATAAAAAATGTCTATATAAAATTTGAATCGGGGAATCTCAGGTCTTTGTGAATTTATGTGAAATGCAAGAAATGAGATAACTTAATAATGTATTGCTTGTTACAACGAAGAGTTTGTAGTGTGTCTTAAACGATCCAATCCTGTATATAAGTCCCATTAAAAAACATTTTTTTAAAAGAAACACCCAACCAAGATCGTGGGGTGGTTTTAACGGTAGAAGTGGAATGATCACTGGTTTCTTTTCTTTGGTTCGTGAACCGTGTAAATCCTAACATTAAAGCAATCAAAACCCATAAAAAACATTTAAAAAAAGAACTCCTCCTCTTATGATATTATTATTAAAAATTATATATGAAGACAAACTTTCTTTGCTTTGGTTCCTCTCTATAAACACCAATGCAAACACTCCATCTCTTGCTTCCTCTCAAAATCCCAAGCTTTGCAGGAACCCTCTCTCTCTCTCTCACTCTCTTCTTTGTTTACTTCAAGGAATCCAAAACCCATCAAGGAAGTCTCTCCTTCTTGTACATCTGTGGAACAGATAATAAAGCTTGCCTACTTTGAAGTGGCTTTCTCTCATCTGGGTATCTGTCTTTCATTCTCTATATCAACTTTTTTGTGTGTGCTTTGTTGGGGATTGTGTACTGGTTGGTATAGTTAGCCTCTTTTAATTCTCTGCTTTGTGGGTTCTTGTCTTTCTGGACTGAAAGGTGCTTCCTTTTAGAGATCTCTGTTTTGTTTTTCCTTTTTTTTATGTTTCTGTGTTTTCTGTTATTGTTTTTTTTCCTTTTTTTGATAGTTGGGTTTGTCCTGATTGGCTTTTAAATTCTCTCTTCTTTACGGGGTTCCTTCCCTTTCTGTTTTTTTGGGTCTTTTTTGTAGTTGGAGTTTTTAGATTTGGAAGCAATTGTAAGTTTTATCCCCTTTTGGATTGTAGATTTGTTTGTTTGGTTTTTGCACCATCAAATTCAATTCTTCTCATAGTGGGTAGTTTTTTTTCTTCTACAGTCTAATCTGTTTGATGTTTGGTTTTGTATTGTTTCCTTATTTTACTTATTGAATTTTGGTCACTCTTTGAAAGTGTTATGGATATTTTCTTTGACCCTTCTATGAGTTGTTATATTTTCCATGTTGTTGTATTGATTCAAACCCTTCAAGGTTTCATTTTCATGGTTCATAGGACTCTAATTGGAGAGAATGGGAGACCATTTTGTGCTGTTTGTTGATCGACTGATCACCGAATCAACACTGGAGGCTGCGATTGAAAGCCGAAAAGAGTTGCAGAAGGCGCAGGGATCGGCCTCGGTGGTTGAATCAACGGCCGAGATTTCTTTTCTCAAGGCCAATATGGGAGATGGACCACCCTCATCGTCTCGCAAAACTGTCGAATGTCGGATATGCCAGGATGAGGACGAAGACTCTAGAATGGAGGCTCCCTGTTCTTGCTGTGGCAGCTTGAAAGTGAGTGAGATTTCTGCCTTGGTTTCTTGGTTTATATTTTAGTTTACCACATCCTTGATTGTGTTGAAGTATTTGATTTGAGTGTGGTGTCTGTTATGTCTTATGTCTGTCATTTAGTTGAATTACTTATGGGGGTTGTTGCAAATGCTTTTCATGTTCTTCACCACTCACAATATAGAAGAACCTCAATGCCTTTCTTGTTTTGTATTAAATCTCATCATATAACACTCAAATGTTTTTCCCTGGGAATGCAATCAATTATCATCACAGGATACTATGGTCATGGCACAGTTTATAAACCCTCCACTATCCATCCTTTCAGACTTGATTGTGTGTTGTTTCATTTTTGCATCTTAAATTCAGTTTGGTTATCATGGAATGATCTAAAAGTTGGGAGGAGTTTCACAAGGATTTCCTTCCTTTGTTTAATATATTATTATTATCACATAGATCTTCATTATTTCTTGCAGTATGCTCATCGCAAATGCATCCAACGCTGGTGTGATGAGAAGGGAGATACGACTTGTGAGATATGTCACCAGGTTATAGCTTTCACTCAAATGTGTTCCATCATTCATTTATATATGGATAATGTTATTTGCTATGGGTAGCCCTCCTTTGGACCTGTCATAGTGCTATTTGCTATGGGTAGCTATGCCAATAGGCAAAAAAATTATAAAAGTCATCTATTTGTTGTTGTTTGATTCACATTGGATAAATTGAAGATGAGTAATGGATAAGAGGTAGGTAAATGTTTATAGCTTTTCAAACGACAGTTCTATCATTATGTTAGTTGTTTGTGTTTGAGAACGTGTGAGAGAGAGGTGATGATTCCAATATGTTTTGAGATTTGTTTGGGAGAGTTAGTTGAGAATTTTTTAAAATTTACATGAAATTGTGTTTTAACCTATTGACATAATAGACTATTACAGCTCTTCCTCCATTAGGATTGTTATCGAAACTTATGCCATCTTATCCAAATATTACTATCAGATTTTATTCTGACAAAACAAATAGCTATTTTGGGTTTACGGGGCCTTATCTTGGATGTATGGTGCTTTGTGTTACCTTTGTTTTTATGATTGATTAATGAGTAATACTAACTGCTGGCCTTCGTCTTTCACTCTACATTTTGTCGGGATGCAGCAATTCAAGCCAGGCTACACAGCACCTCCCCAGCTATTCCATTATGGGGGCATCCCTATGAATTTCAGGTATCCCAAATTATTCTTTGTATAACAATCTTATGGTCCATTTGAATCACGTTCTTTATTCCAGTTGTCCCTCTCTCTATCAGGGGAAACTGGGAAATCTCCAGACGCGATCTTCGCAACCCTCGAATAATTGCAATGGTTGCGACAGACCGCAGTCTTATAGACACCGCCGACTACGATGATTATCCAGTCCCAAGCACACGAAGCATTGTTTGCTGTCGTTCAGTTGCTGCAATAGTGAGTTCTTTCCATAATTTGTTGTTTCAATTATCTTCACTTGAATTGAATCTCATCTGATGTTTCTTTTCACAGTTCACGGTTCTCTTGGTCTTACGCCATACGCTTCCGATGATGATCACTGGACCTGAGCAGGACCTCACATTATTAATTGTAAGGCCTTGTGGATCATGCAACGCTTTTTGAAGCACTCTTTCTGGAACTCAATTATTGAATCCAAAATCCAAATATTGTGTTTTATTGAATTAGCCACTGCTGTTGAGAACTGTTGGATTTCTTTTGCCGATCTATGTAATGGTGCGAGCAGCGATTGCATTCCATCAACGGTGGCAGCGACAACAGGTATTTCAAGATCTTGTTCGTTTAAAATCCTTGTTTGTGACCAACTGGGAGAGGATGAGCTGCTACAGTTCATATTTCAAGTCATTAAAGGCTTATTATTCTAATCTTTAAGAAATATATTGATTAATTTTGCTTAACCTGTGAATTGGTTGGAATTCTATTTTTCATTAGTTTTTTTTTCCCCTTATTCTACATCACAATGAAGTCTATGAAAAAATTCTAGGCAGCGGCAGTTTTGGCGTGACATTGAAAGCTTAATCTCTTAAAAAATCAAACTGAATTTTGCATGACAAAAATGATGATATCAATTGCATAAAACTAATCTTGATTTGATCTTTCCTTCTGTATGAGGGCATCTTTTCTTTCCCAGCTCATTGTAAATTATAAACTATTTGAAGTCCTAAACATAATGGGTTAGACCACTATTAGCGGTATAAACCATAAAGACTTGACCATCAATGCCCACAAAACAGACGTTACAGACCCAATGGAGCTTTTTAACATTGAATTCGAACTTCCTGACAGCAAGACTTGATGTAAGGTGAAGGCATCCCATACCGCTAGGCCATTGGCTTGTGACACCATTATTTGACACAATGACTAATTTGTCATAACAAGTGCATGTATTTCATGTCAACTACACATTCCCTTTTTGACATGGACAAGTCATGAATCATTAGTGTTCCAATCTCAGGGTAGGACTGAACACTTGCAGTTAAGGCCACAACACCTACGCCCTCAGGCGCATCTCGCACGAGTGCAATGACAACAAAATAAATTGGAGGAGCTCACAGAGGACCTGTTAGTGGTGGTGCTAGATTGAAGTTTTAACAGAGTAACCAAAAAGAAAAAGAAAGAAAGAAAAAAAGAAAAAAAAATCAAATATATTGAAAAGAAATTGTTGGGGGGCTGAGATTAGTTGCTGGAATCCGCTCCTGATACAAAAGAAATGTTATATGTTTATCCATCATTCCATTGTATATAAACTTACAATACGGTGCTTCAAAGCATCATATTATATATATTTTTCAGTCTGCAAGTGATCCTGTCCATACTCAAATGATGGGCTCATGTCACTATGTTAATGAAGTTATCAGTGGCTTTCACCATTTCATTTATGGAGGAAAAAAATTCCATGTTTTTTAAAATATCAAATTTCTAAGTTAACACTAAATCACAAACACGGATTTTGTTCAACTTATACATTTGTTTCCAAAAGTAGGGGTGAGAATGGAATGACAAAAAAAAGGGAATGAGACACTTCTGCAATAATAGGATGCCACATGACCTAACGCAATAGATAGTTTCAGTGTAATAATATATATATTATGAAAATCGTAAAAATGTGTGCATTCGTATCAATCGTGTATGTATGTCACTTTTTGTGAAAGTGTATAATTCACTAAACAAGAATATAATTTTCGGTGGGACCGAAACAAACAAACGAAAGTAGCCTTCTTAGCTTGACCTCAACCAAGGAGGGTTCTTCCGATATCAAAAAAGAAAAAAGAAAAAAAGAATATAATAATAAATAAAAACTTGTTTCGTCTACAAGAGTGACTACATGAATGATTATATGTAACATTTTCTGCATAAAGATCCACATGCTTTAGGAATGCATTACTAGAATGGCTGGTGATTGAGCAGTTCCTGGAAGGTTAAACTTCAAAAACTACAGGAATGACCGAAACACTAAATCATGATCAACCACTGAAACAAATATATAATGGCAGCACAATTGCATTTTTTGCAACACACCAGCTACCATCTTTAAATTCTGCAAGATAAATTTTAATTGGAAGCAATGCAACAACTATAATTTCAAGGGGAAAAAAGTTATGAGATGCTAAATATTCCGTGTTCCAAGATCGCAAATTCAATAATCTCATGTATTTTGTGTAAAATTAAATGAGCGATGTGTAAAAGGGAACTGCGTGGAGAGTTGCTGTGGACCTGTTCATGAAGAAGAATAGTTGACAGAGGCCATGGCTGGTTCATGTCTCAGACCTCAATTTCTGGGCTTCCTTTGCCTGTAATGTCAAGAGAAAAATAAATAAATAAATCTCTCCAACGAAAGAGGAAAAAAAAAAATTAATTCATTGACACAATGATGGGTGAAGAAGTATGGTGATACGAACCGGTTTAATAATATAAGTTCCTTACAAACAAAAAAAAATGTGAATGTTGATTATCCAACTACAATTAAACGTTCTTTAAAGAGGATGGATGGTGTAAGTACTTCCGATTCTTTTGTTGTGTCCGCCAAAAACAAGCCAAAGCACCAAAAGCACAACTGGCAACAGCAATGGCCAATGCAGCTCCGATTGGTACAGCGACTGCATTTGCTGAAGTAACCAAATCATCAATCATTGAATCTCCAAATCCATTGCCATGTCTAACTGTGTCCTTGAATGATGATGTGAGTGTCTTCCCATAATAGTTAACCAAGAAATTAAAAACTTCATCCATCTGCCAATTGATTTGAGTTGTGGCATTGCCTATCCTGTTCTGGGAGAGATGACAAGATGGGCAAAGCTGCCTGGATGGCCATATCATCTTGGGAAATTTTGGATCACCCATGCCTGAATCCTTTTCTTCTTTCATGAGCCTCTCATTAACCATGTTGTGCGTGCTCCACAACCAAAGAGCAAATTCGTGTCTGGAGTTCATCGGATCAGACACCCTTCAGATGGATGTTCCAGCATTGAAATGTCAGTATTGAATCAGCGGTGAAAATATTTACAACTTCAATAAATAATGGAAATATTGAGTAATGGAGTTTGCTTTTTTGGAGAAACGAAACTTTCTTATGAGATGAACGATTTATAAAAGGTACTCAAAATGAAAATTACGTGCTTCCTGCTTAAAAAGAAAAGATAAAAGCTTAAGATAAAGAAAAGAAGAAAGGCTGGAGAAGCTTGAACAATTAGCAGTGAAGGATAGCTAAATAACAAAATCACTGCATCACCTTGAACACATCTCGTAAAAATGTCTCCGGCAATCATCACACACGAAGAAATTGTGAATGAAATCGCATATGACCGTAAACGCTAGCTGGCTCTCTCCATCACTGACTCTCACAGACAGAGAATGCAATAGAACCCATAGACCACAGCTGCATTGACACAAGTAATTGGCTCTGATAAATAAATTACATTATGCTGTATAAGCAGAGTTAATCTATAATTGATGCACATGCAAGTAAAACTCCAAATTGCTCCCAATACAACATTCTTCCCTCTCAACTATTTACTATATGGATAATGTTACATACAACCCCATTTCCAGCCCCAATTCCAATCTACGTGTTTTAAATTTTTTAAAAATTATATAACTCATCTAATGAGGTACAATGCTTTTATAAAAATAAAGTATATACTCCAATTAATTGCATATATGCATTTATAGAAAATGTAAAAAATTTATATCGAAGCATATGTCTCGTTAAAGTGAGTATATAATCCATTAATTTTCTATCGACGCATAAGGGATTGGAATTGGAGCTTAAAAAAAAACTGTGTAATAGCACTCTTACTATATATATGTTTGCTACAGTAACAAGTTATGTCCTACCATAAAAAAAAATCATGTATACACCAAATTCCGGAGCTTTTCTGCAGTTTGGCTACTTCATATGATTATAAACACCAATATCCATTAGGCATCCGACTGATTATTATTTTTCATGCCCCTACCAAATATCGTGTCATCACAAATACAATGCTGATGACTTGTTACTTTGTTGACAGGTTAGGCTGCAATTATGTTATGCTTTTTGCTAGCCTCTGAGCATGGAATTCTTTGTCTACTGTCTACATGAAAATAGATATCAAATCAACTAAAATCATTTGAACATACTCAATGAATTCCATTTTCATATACCACAGCATTTTTATAAATTATAAATGTACACGTATGCTACATATCAATGCACGGTGGACCCATGTAATCTGCAAATTTAACAATATGACTTTTCAGATTTGATCAGTTATGCCTTATCTACATGCATCAGAAATTCAACAAGAATAGTACAACTTTGTGTTGAGTTTCCTGAGTACATGATGAAATGTTATTTACATGACTTTTTTTGTCATAAATCTGATGTTTACCACAGACCCAGTGTACACGCAAATATATATGGGGGGGAAGGGGTATTTATCAATCACAGGGGGGTAATGTACTCTGCAGATGTAACATCATGACTGTTCATGAATGTTCAGATTTCCAAATAAATTGTTTCCTGCATAAAAAATAGTACAATGCTTTTGATGGAATTCACAAGTATGTGGAAAGGAAGTAGTGCACAATACCTTAATCCTCTTGTATCATCTCTGCTTCCACGACAGAAGATCTGCAAAATACAAATAGTACAGCTAAAAGCAATCACAAATGTCTCCAACTCAAAGGCATATAATATGCAACCTGTAATGTACAGGAATTGTTATAAACAATTTTCGCAGTGTTAATAATTTACACTACACAGAATAAAATGGGCTACAAAAAATCAACAAAGAAATCGTCTAGTACAATCACTCCCTCTTTACAACCACATGAAATATAATAGCTAATTAATTATAAAATTAAATCTAGAACATGTAGGTAAAGACCAATCAGTTTCATTTAGTAATATGTCATGCAGGATTCAAATTTGGATATATTTATTTCACAGGATAACAAAATTTAAATCTAAGATGTACCGGGAATATAAAATGTAACAAACACACTTCATTTAAAACTACATAAGGATCTGAAAGAAACACCGGAATCTCATTTATCGTATCCAGAAAAGAAAAACACCAACTTTTCCATGTTCTTAAATTGTTGTCCGCTAACCAGAATAAATGAAAATTTTAAATTTTAAATCCCTGTCCCACTTCAAAATTCCAGAGAAATCACATATGCTGGTTACAACATGAAGATATCAGCAAATTCTATTACAGTGACCACTAACAAGTTATTAAATTGATTGTACTTAAACTTTTAATGTCATGCTGGTTCATCAAAATCTTCATTCACCCTTGTGGACAAATCAATTTGAAGCATCACCTTCATTCATTTCCAACAGCCTAAATATATGATGAGCAGGGCAGAACTCTCCTTCTCCCAATTTCTATAATGGAATCCATGATGCACTGATTGACCTTTATTGTTCAAAGCAACTAATGGTAAGATGAGTGCTCTAATTTATTAAAAGAATATAACACTTTTGGCTTACATATTTATAGATAATAAGAATAGGAGTTGATATTATCTTTTCACATATAATAAACCAAAGAAAAAAGAAAACACTACCACACACTGAGAGGTCAATTCCCTAGATGACAATCAACATATTGGGAAAATGATAGCTTGGTGGAAAGAACAAATTAGTCCGGCCAATTATCATTTATCATATTATATCTGCCCAGCACTAGACTTCCTGTCTATAAATGAAAAAGGTTCTGAAGAAAGTTGACTCTGCAGGCTGAAGAGAATTCATCAATTTTGTAACAAGAACAAAGATCAACTTTACTAATCTCACTTTTCTTCTTCTTATAATATACAATAGGATGGGTAAGATCTTAAGCCCCAATTTGCAGTCTCAGCTGGTCAGCAGCCCATTCACACAAAATCGCCATGATCCATGAACAACACAATGCTTTGCACTGAAATGCGTTCAAGGTGAGAAAAATAATTTAGCGATGTACCCACCCAAAATCCACGAGGTACTTCCTTTCCACAGATCTGGAAATTCTTACGTGGATCCTTTTCATGTGAAATTACAGCATTCTCTGAATTATCAGAAAGAGCACCTGAAGGCCAGAGTTCATCAAAATTCACAAGCATTTCTGCTGTCCCCATCCGACACCTGGTACACAAGATCAATTGTAGATAATATGGTATGACCCTGATCTGTGTTAACTAAAGGGGCGTTTGGCAACACTTAAATAAGATGATTCTGTTTTTAATTAAGCAGAAAGCTGAAAAGTGTTATTAAACGCATTCTAAAAAGTAGGCGTAATTAAAAAGTTACTTATAGCTTTTAGTACAAAAATGTTGCTTTTTAAAAAGCACTGAAAATGCGTTTTCTATGAATCAAGTCTATTTAAGCCACTTTATTCAAAATCTTATTTTTCAAACGTGTTTCCAAACGGACCCTAAGACTGTATATGTACCTCTTAGAAGGATGGTGTGCCACCAATAGTTGTAAAAACTTAATAAGTGGTGCTCTGGTCTCTGATTTAATCATCTGCACAGGCAAAGACGTGACATTTCCAGCAAGGAAAAAATTATGAATAAAAAAATATGACTACCCAGCGAACCGAGCTTTTGTTAAGTCGGTAAGCATCTCCCCTCTTTATGAAAGAGGTTAAGGGATCAAATCCTGGGGAGCACCATTCTTTTAAAAAAAACAATGACTACCCAAGTAGGGTGAAAGGAAACTCATCACCAAGAGATAACCAAACAACGGTGCAACTGCAGAGTATTTATAACAACCAAGTTAAATGAACTCTACCTTGTGATCCAGAATGATGTATAAAACATTAACTGTCGCTTCCTCAACGTCGTATATAGCTCGGGCAACCTTTTACCAGACAGTGCGGCAGTATAACAATTAGAGACCTTGCATAGGTCAACCTATGAATAGCAATATAACCAAAACAATATTGGTTGATAGAATAAAAAGATAAATCAATCGAAAGTCCTGTGGAGCACCTGTCCAACATCTGAGGCGTTGCTTTGGCCTGTATGTTCATTCTCATATTTCTCGTCATCAAAACTGAATGAGCTGTAAATAATAGTATTTTCAAATACTTATTCAAAATCACAATTCACTTGAATCACATATCATGGCTTAAGATAAGAAACCAGATGGCCAATACAGATCACATAAGCTGGAAATATTCTTTAACATGCCAGACACCAATCTTACATTCCAGTGCTAAAAAATTAACAATCTGAACAGCTGAATACACAGACTAATGTATTACTGATCACAGGTTTCACAAGATTTTTGACACTCGCCAATATAATGTTCATGCATTGTCAGAACAAATCACTGTATTAATCATGTGTCACCTGTTACCGTAAGAGAGTATACTTGTATTCCTCAAATGTTTCGTATTGGCTCAATTGAAATGGATTGTATCTTTTAAATTGACAGTGAGTATCATTTAAATTGAAAGTGCTTATGAAATCCATATTGGGAAATTTTGTTTTGGTTTTTATTTGGAGGCCTTGACCTTCAAGCCTTAGGCATTACTTTCCAAATCAATAGTCAACCATGATGGTGGAGGGAGGGTCTACACAAAGAAGCACGATGACCCAAGATTTATGAGCAGAAAAATTGTCGCGCAATGACGTTTTTTTTTTTTTGAAAAGATGTAGGCTATCGCCCTCGTATTCATTAATAATAGAGAGAGCCCAAATAGGAATACATGCAAGCAAAACAAACAAAAAACATATAATGCTCGTCGCTCCCTCCATAGAAGAGAACTCTACCTCAGGTGTGACCAAGCCAAACAATACAATACCAAGCTGACTACCTCAGGTGCGCAAGACAAATTCTGTGACATTTATAATCCTAAAATCTAGTAAAAACATCTTCCTCCATTGCTACTGCATTGAAGCATGGTCTCAGTACTCCCATATGTATGTTGATAGTTCAAACATACTTTGATCATTCAATTAGTCAAAAACTGCTACATCGTTCTATGGTAACCGGTAAGAGGAAGAGGAATGTAAGCAGGAAGACAGGAAATAAAATTGCAGACAGTTAATTTTCAATTACTTTGGAATGCTGAACATGCAGATAACAATCAGAATATGTAACAAATATGGAACATGGTATTCAAGTTGTCAAATAAAAATTCCTTGATGTTGAAGGTTTTCAAACATTAACATATTGTTATTTTGGTGGGAATATACCAACTCCTGATAAGCTTTCAGATAAATCAATTGTATGAAAATAACTTGCCTGCCCATTTTCTTGTTGATCCAATTCAGCAAGCGCTCAGCAGTCCTTCCATCTTCAATGGTCTGTATTTCACTATTCTCTTGTTTAGGAACCCATCTACCGTATGCAAATTTGGAAGGAAGCCCCCAAAACAGCATGGGATAATGTGAAACAGAGAATCTCTCACAGAGCTTTGTATTCATCTGTGCTGCCACACATTCAAATTGGAGGACTAATCACCAAACTACAATTCTAAATGTATATGCATTGCACAGAGATAAATCATATTACAAGGACGAGTGGAAACAAATATTCCAAATAAGAGATTTGACATTCAAAAAAGCCATCCGTGGGACATAAATTTATGAATCAAGAATTCTAAACACCACCCAATATCTATGTTTAAGCATTCAGCACCACACCTCATTTGCGCAATCTACTCTTGCCATAAATACATTCCCTGGATGTGTTGCATCAGGTCCGTTGAAGAGCCTTGCAACCTTTTCGTAGTGAGGCTGTATAATGTTTACCCAATAATGAATGGTCTGAATTTGTATATACGTAATGAAGCACCGAGGCAGTTACTCCAACAGTGATAACTCAACATACCTTATAATTCCTACAAGCAGGGCACCTGCAAAACCCAGCAAACCGCACTAATAAAAAATCAAAATAAGTCATCACCAGAAACACCAGGCACACTAAAACAAAATGATAACTTCCCAGACTAATCAAAATAAAGTGATTTCATTCGAAAAAACACAATTAACTGTGTCGAATGAATGCAAAACTGATACACGGGCACAAGGTCCTTCTCTCTAAGAGATATTGATATATTTACAGATTGAAACAACGCTTCATAGTTTCCCTTAGCATTTAGCAATGTTGATGAGCAAAACTAAATCCGATTGCGCTATTCTTTCCCAATTTTCAGGAACATTTTAAGTTTATCATGATAACAAACAAAAACAAGTACATAATTTATTGAACAGAGAAGTTTTTAAGGAGCGGATGCGAACGAACCAGTGCGCGAAGAACTCGACGACGGCGAACGAGGCAGGGGACACCAACAGGACGGAATCGAAGTTCGAGCTGTTCAGCTCCACCGCCGCGTCGTGGTGATACTTGCCGCCGTCTCCCAGCGATCGGAGGATCGCGCGCCGGGATCCGACGGCGGAGGCGGCGCCACCGGACGAGATGGCGGGGCTCAGGAGGAAGAGGAGGTGGAGGAGGAGCAGCATCGTCTCCAGTCGTCGGAGGCACTTCAATGGAGGAAGAACACGATGGATCAGATTAGGGTTTCGTTGTAAGGCCAAGGATTAGGGTTTCGAGGGTCTCCATCGGAAGAGAAGAAGTAACGAAAGTGTTCTGAAAACGTGGGCGTTGAAAGTCTCGCATATATCTTTTGTGAGCGAGAGGGGTTACACTTACAAGATGTGATCAGTGTCGGTGAGATTAGTTTTATTTTCACCCATCGTAATCGCTTATCTGGGCCGTTGATGCCTTGAATTCACCGGCGTTGACAAGGTAGCCTGACTCGTTTGAAATTCTCAAGGAGCTTTTGAGTTTGATGAGGTGGTATATTTTAGAGTAAAATGCATTTGGAACCCTAAAATTTTAAAAACTTATAAAAACATTCTTTGCATTTTAAAAATGTGCAATTACACCCTCCATAGATAACTTTTCGGTTAAGTTGAAAAAAATAACCTAAAATTGATCGTTTTACCCTTTTGAGCAAATTTTCATTTAAGTAATGTTTTATTCCTCTTCATCTTGAAACTCCACGGGTTGCATATACCTTTTTTTTTTTTTTTTAAGGTTAATCGTTCACCGTTTCATTATATAAAATATTTCAATCACAACATAAAGTAATCATCATGATGGATGAAATACACATCGATTCACTACAGCTCCTCCGAATATGGAGATTTTTTTTCTTCTTTCAATAGTGTTAGGGACACCGTCGGTTGGTCAGTCCCTTGTGCAATCGGGGCTTTTTTCATTTTAAAAAATATAACAAGGTGGATGCTATATTATCAAGATTAAGTGGTCCCCATCTATCAAATTATCAAAATAAAAAAAAAAAAATCCCCCCTATGCCTTGATATTTTACCCAAAATAAAATGAGACCCAAAGTGATTGTCAACCTGATGTGAATATAATTGGGTATCGGTGAAAGTGAGTAGCTCCTCACATTATCGTTACCGATCCTTCATTATTATTTATCTTTCAAGTTTCAGTCCTACAAATCTATAACCAAAATCATGTGTCATATAGTTAAAATCACTATTGAAATTTTATGACCAGAAAAAAATATGTATTGGCGGACGGCAACAAGTCAGTCGACCTGGGGGGTCACGGGTGACAGGAGACCCGTCGAACAAGCCAATATGCAACCTGTGTTCTGGAATTTGTTCAACAGCCTGATATAGTAAACTGTCACATTTCGTCATGTTGATTGTATCCTCACATACATTAAGGATTTATTAGAAACTTTTTTTTTTATCAATCATTCAATCCCAATTAACCATTCATACATATTTTAGACAATGCATTCATTATATATAAAAAAAAAAATTGGGTTCTTGGCTCATAAAATGATACTTGAATTTAGCTTTTTTTTTCTTTCTAGATTCAAGTATGTTAAAAAGTTAAACTTGAATTTAGTTTCTCCACTTGTTAAATAGAAGATTGTGTACAAGTATCATGATCAGTATCCTTCAGGAAAATGGGTATTGATCGGAATCCCAACAAAATAAGTCAAAAGAACCATATCTGTTCGATAGGTTTGCAGTCACCAAAGTGTGCCTAGGTCGACCGGATTTCTGTCGTTCATGTAGTCTAACAATCAACCGCAAGTACTTTGAACAATGACTATGCTTACCAATTCATTCATTCATTCAAACATGAACATTCAAAATGTTTTAAACTATTCACACTTTGTTAGTCTTAGAGTTTAGTCTCCACTTCAACAAAAAAGACAAGGACCGATTGACACATGGGTTGACAAGCATCAGGAAAACAAGATAATTGTTCTAAAGTCATCCGTGTCGATTGTGTCTTTGCTTCAAACATCGTTTCGCTATTTCCGAGGGCTTAACATTAATTCCTTCTATGTTAACAGGCACACCCACCTGTCACGAGCTTGTAATTGAATATGAGCATGAATAAGATAGTCCAAAGATTTTGATGCCTATAGTCCACGAGGAGTTTGTTGGTTTGCGGCCCACCAGGAAAAGGACCCTTAAGACTATCTTCATCTATCTCAGAGTCAACTAGTTTTCTGCCTTGTCTCTCTTCTTCTTCAACCTCCTGTCCCTCTTCATTAGATACAACTACTTCATCCTGCACTTCCTCTTCTGAGCATCAGGGACCATTGATGTTGAAGGTGCACTTTTAGCCAACCTTGAAAATTGACGTTTTCGAAGAGATGCGGTTTGTGGGACACGTGGTTTAGGGGCCATCCTACATAAAGAGGAATGAAAAACTACATTCAACTATGTAACAAATGATTGTAAACAATTACTACATTCTATGTGGGTATACTATAGGTGAACAAAGTTTGATAACATGGGGTTTGTCAAATACAAGTCCTTTAGGAAAATCAATTCCATTATCATGGTAATATTCAATCAAACATGGTTGTAAGTACTTGTTGACACACTTTGATGACAAAAAAATGCTAATATCGCATCAATTCATCAGCTAAATGAATATGTTCACTTCATGAGAAATAACATATTAGTACTCCTTTTTAATGTAATCAAAACTTGTTCATTTAGCTCCTTATTTCTTGTTTTGTGATCTAGGATGAAGAGGTCAATGTAATTAAAACTAATGTTACATGTTCATCAAAAGCAAAAACACTTTGATCATGTATATTCTCAACTACCTCCCTTGTCCAACCAAACAATCCTTTCGTGTTCTTATGAGAGAAAAAAAATTGACCCACTTTTGATATATATAAAATCCATTCCCCTTAAACAAAAACAGTTGGAGATTGGGACCTTTCAAATGTTGGTTTTTTGCTTTATGAATTATTAATCAATTGTTTTGGCAAGCACATCAACCTAAATATTTGTTCCACACGTGCAGGACAACCGGATGAGCCAAATTTGATATATTTTCTCACTTTAAATAATCAATATTGAATTTTTGATATCTCACTAAACTAAGGGCAAAGCGTGTACATATTATAAAAATCAGGTTGTGTTTAATTCTTTATGATATCTAGCTATATCTGCTTTCTTTTTTCTCCCTTCTAATCTTCTTAGACTAGTTTTATTATGATCTTAAGTAACCACTTGGACGACCAATTTAATTCTTTCAAAGGTTTACAAATTCTGAGAGGATAACACAACAAAGTCACATATATCAAAATCAAACTATAATAAATAGTATTGCATTCATGCTATATATAAAATTTTGCAATGAATAAGGTCCTCTCATACAAATAGTTGTCGTAGCCTTCTATAGATCATCAAATTATGTTTTATGAGAATGCGAGCTATACAAAAACTATAGTGGACTTACCTAAGAAAGAAATTCATTTATACTAAATATTAATACTGTTATGTTAGAAAACTTCAATAGCTGAATTTATATATACATCCATCTTCAATATTGAACACTAAAAACAATACAATTCAATCAAAAAATAATCCTAACTTTCTATGGAAAGCCATAAGTTTCTATCCCAAATCATAATATATTTTTTTTAAATAACCAATCTTTCTATCCACATTCTATCTCAAACCCTAGGTTTCAATCCATATTCTATCCCAAACCATATGTTTATATCCCAAACCATAATTTTTTTTTACTAACCAATCTTTCAATCCACATTTTATTCCAAAACATAGGTTTCAATCCATATCTATCACAAACCATACGCTTCTATCCCAAAACACAGTTTTTTTTAAAAAAACCAATCTTTCAATCCATATTTTATTCCAAACCTTATGTTTCTATCCACATTATATCCCAAATCCTATATTTCAATCCACATTCTATCCCAAACCCTAATTTTGTTTTTTGAATAATCACATGTTGAGTTTCTATCTCAAACCCTATATTTCTATCCCAAACCTTATTTTTATTTTTTGAATAACTATTCTTTCAACCACATATTGGTTTTCTATCCCAAACCCTAAATAATTTTTTTGTTCAATAATCAATCTTTCATTCCAATACCCTAAAAATAAGATAAAAAAAATATACATTCAAGAACAAACAAGGGCACATACCTGTCTGTGCTAAAGGGATAGTGGATGATGACGTGGGTTCTTCTTTTTCAATGGCTGGTCGAGTGAGAGGGAGAGGAAAGGAGGGCATATCAGGTGGGAGGGAGAGGAGAGGAGAGAGAAAAAAAATTTGGAGTAGGAGGCGGAGGAGAGGAGGGAAGAAAAAAAGAAGAAAACTTCGAGAGTGCTGGGATTAGAATTTCACTTTTATGTATTATATATGGTGGTGGGATCAGGTTTTATATTGAGCATGGCTTGTGGGATCAGTCACTAGGTGGGGACAGAAAATAGCATGGTGGGGATAGAGCTGCCCTTTGAGTTTGATGAAGTGGTATTTTTTTTTTATTAGAGTGGTGATACAAGGCCCCAACTCATAGACACTATTCACAGGCGTTATGAAGTGTCATCACCTTATTGGCTTATTGATTTTTAAAAATAGATAAAATAGCAAAATACAGATATACCCTTCATTAAAAATAAATCTCATTAACTCAAATCCCCCTTTTTTCTCTTATTAATCTTTCACAATAATTTGAAATTGCATGTTTTGAAATTTTTCTATTTTGAAAAACATATCCCACTCTAAAATTTGCCTATTTCAAAATTTGAAATTTGAAATTCTTATGAATTTTACACCAAAACTTATCTAACTTACAAAAAAATTTCCTAAATTGTTTTTCATCAAAATTACACCCAAATTTACCTAAATTACACCAAAATTACCTAAATAACAAAAAAAAATGTTCTAGTTTTTTTTATGATCATAACTATTACAGAATGTAACAGTGTTGCATAAATGTAAATGTAACAATCTTATGATTGTATAACTGTGCTGTATAAATATAACAGTAAATTTAGTGTAGCAGAGGAGTCTACAACAATGACTATTTGCTCTTCAAATAAAAAAGCAAATAAAAAATTTGATCTTCAATGACTATTTAGATTGTCATGTAAAAAATTTAACATTTCCACAACAATACACCTGTAGTTAACTGTTATATTTACATATATATAAATCATTACATGTATGCGATTGACTGTTATATTTACAAATATAACAAATACAAATCATTATGTATATGCGATTGAATATTACATTTACGAATGACTGTTACATTTACACAGTTTTCAATACACATTTTTCACAATGTAAATACAAAAAAAATACACACATGCACAAGACTGTTACATTTAAAATGTAACAAAAAAATAAAATAAAATTTGAGACAAAACAAATCAAACTATGGAAAATGACATTCAATGTATGAAAAAAATTTGTGTTTAAACATTTAAAACAATAGGCAAAACAAAAAGTCAAACCTGATCCGAGACATTGAAGTAATATCCAAATCGAAAAAAAAAGGATTGTTCTAAGCGTCGATGGCTTGGATCCGGGATTGGAGGCGATTCTTGAGGGGGAACTTGAAGAAGACGTTGCCATGCTCGGCATCTCCAATCTCACCTCTCTCTCTCTCTCTGAATATCTCTCTCTCTCTCTCTCTCTCTCTCTCTCTCTCTATATATATATATATATATATATATATATATATATATATATATATATATATGAGATAATGTTACATTTCAGACTGCTACATTTCACACGAATGTAGATTTGAGGTTGTTCGATGTCGGGATCGACGGGGTAACAGTCATGGTGGGTGGATTTGATGCAGGAGAGGACGTATGAGACGATGGGGAACTGTTCGGGATTTGGATCCATTTTTTTTTTGAGACGATTGATTTGGAATGAATTTTTAAGGATTCAAGAAAATGTGATGGAGGGATTCATTGAGCGAAGAAGATGAAATGAATGTAGATTTGGGAATCGTGAGAGATTGAAATTGGTCTTTTATTTGGACTGGATTTGAAATCACATTAAATATTGACTCCTAATTGAAGGGGATTTCATAACTGTTGGAAGAACCAAAAATATCAATAAGGGTATTATGGACAATGTATCTGTGCCACATCATGGGGTCTATTTGGGGTTTGTGAAATTGGGGTCTAAAAATCATTATTGTATTTTTATTATTTTATTTATTTATTTATTTATATCTGAGTGAGTTAGCTTTTCAATGATATGCTTAACTCCATCTGTGTGTTCCAACTTGTATTTGTCCAAATGAGGAAACAAATAATATGTTGCCTCATCAACTGCATTCTTATTTTCCACCAACTTATAATTGTCTAAGAAGAAGAAGATCATCACTACTAATAAAAAAAAAACTTATAAGTTCTCATTATCTTGTTCATTTAGTTGCATATCAAATTAAAAAAAGTAGAATAGTTGGCAGGTCTACCCAATTGCAGCTAGACTCAAGCTGGAAAAGAAAAAAACATGACCCCACCAATACACTGCATCTCTTAACTAACCAAATGATACAATAGAATAGTTGTTGCTTTTGCTTAGGCCTTACTATTCAAGTGCTTGTTACTTGTACAAACCACCACTTCACATGGTATGCTAAGCTTTTCACAACTTTCGACCACCAATAACTTGTTTTATAGTCCCATCTATCGCCCCTTAGTCATTCATTTATTATGATAATGCAGTATACACAATAATAGCGCAATGTATAAAGATTGATTTTTTTTAATTTTTTAAAGAAAAAATATATTAACGTATATTTTACTTTTTACTTCATTTTTTTATAACTAGTATGTATTTCAATAAACGAATGTATATTAAAAAAATAATTGATGAAGACCGTGGATGAGATTGCACACAGGATTGATTGATTGAACATATCATTTTTCTTTTAAAAAGAGAGTTAGCCCCCTGTTCGGATGCATGTGTGCAAAAAAGATTATGTACACATTGAAAATAAAAATCATTTATCTGATAATTTAAGATCATGGGCATGCTGTTCAATTTTATTGAAAGGTGTGTCTAAATGTTATATGTACAAAAATATTTCTTCAAATATGGTTAGAAAATTATATATATATATATATATATATATATATATATATATATTAGTACGACGATTTTGGCAGTGCAAAAATTGAAATTTCTCTACTACGGATCTAAACAAAATTGAGCATTCAAGCGTTTATGACGCGTTTCACGCATTGATCTTGTTTGGATATGGAAATGGGCATGTCTATCCGCACCAAACATTTCCCTTGACCCACTAGCAAAAAAAAGAAAATCGGTGTTTAACTGTTCTCACCAATCCAGGTCAACCGAACTTGATTGCCATTTCAGGTTTTAGATGACCGAACTTGGTCGTCATTTCAGGTTTTGGGCAACCGAAATTGGTCGAATAGGGTCCAGAACTATATTTACATATTCTTTATAAACAAATTAATTTTTAGGTTAATCCATTATATTATACGTTTATTCTTTTATCCAAACAACAGCTAAGGGACTGAAAAAAAATGTAAGAAGGGATACTTTCAATTAATTCAATTTTTTATAGAAAATATCTTATTAGACAAATATATATCATTTTTAAGCTTCGTTTAAATTTGTGGTTAAGCAGATTCTTTGTTTAAAAAAAAAAACTTACCAATTGATCCAAACACATTTTATATCTGTCTTTTGAAAATTTGTCCCTCACTTATGTAAAAAAATTATTCTTATGTTTTACATTTAAGAATAATGATTGATTCTCCCTATATTACAACTCAAACTTGGAGTGGTATGAAGGATCCAAGGAGGATACACGTCATGCGTTTAGGTTTTCAAGAAAAAAATTATAAATTTTATCACAAACCCTGTTCGATCAAGTTTGGTTACCCAAAACCTCAAATGACGACCAAGTTAGGTCGCCCAAAACATGAAATAACGCACAAATCCGGTCGCCCAAAACTTAAAGTGGCGACCAAGTCTAGTCGAACTAGCCAGATTGATGGAAACAGAAAAAACACCGTTTTTTTTTCGATTGGTGGGTTAAGGGAAATGATTGGTGGGGATAGACACGCCCTATGTAAATGGGCAACTTATGAGATTCAACCCCCAAATGTGAATCCAAATATCTTTTTTCAAACATTACATTTTCAGTGTTCATTACGTTATCTCTTTTGTGTTTGCAAATTTATCAAAACAATGTTTTTGAAAAGTCTGTCAGTTTGTTGAAATCTCATACTCCCACTGTTCTTTCAAACGGAAAAATTTAATTTTTGAAAAGTCGATAAAGGCTCTGTTTAGGAGCACATCGGATAAGTTCACAGTGGGCTAAACACGGGGGGAGACTCGCGGTGGAGGGAAGCGGTGTTTCACAGCATCAGATGCACCGGCAGAGAATGCAACCATGCCATATTATTCAGGTAATGGCCCATGCACTTGACCACTTGGGTTTACTTTTATTATAAACTTATTCAAGTCGGGGGTTTAATCGGCATGTAAACTAAATAATAATTCCTTCCTTCCTATTTAATTAGGTGATGTTACATTCAATTTTTTTTAGTCTAAAATACAATTATATATACTTCAAAATCTACTGAAACATAAACGATGTATATGCATTGTTTAATTTTTTTTTACATTTATTAAAAATATGTTCATTCAACTTGAAATTGAGTGACGTATACTTTTTATTAAATCATATATATATTTTATTAGATGATGTTTACAGTTTTTTTTTAAAATGAAAACATGTGTGGTCTGAATTTTAGACTGTAAAAACAACCGCGTCTAACATTTTCCTATTTAATATGGTTTTTTACTAGAGCCATTTTCTACGAGCAATATACACAAAAAAATTGTTTATTTACACAATATATATACATTGAAGACACATATATAATTTGGTGGGTATTGAAATTGAAAAATGCTATGTTTAGTAGTGTTTTCAACATGCTTATAACCCACACATATTTAAGTATTTTAAAGGTAATATATACATAGCCAATAAAAAATATTTTTTTCATAAACAACGAAGTTGATACTCATTGAAATTCAATATATATATTTTTACGTTTTCCGTTATAAAGTGTGTACCAAAACAGTGAAGCCTATACTACATTAATTGATTTCATACATGTGATGTGATAATTGCAAATTTGACTAATCTATATAAATTTTGAGATCAAGAGTAAAGAATCTCTATCTTTTTTATTTTGAAATTTTATTTTAAGAAAAACTTCATTTCGAGAGTGATTTGTATAAATTATATATTTATAATTTTGTAATTATTATTTTTTCTCTATTCTAAATATGTTGCCCTCCTCTCAGCCCCTTTGTTCTAATTATTGGCTCTGCCTTTAGTCGTATGGATGTGAGAAAAAACGGAGAAAACGAGATACGAGAAAAGGGTTTTTAGGTTGTTGACCGGACCGACACCGTCAAACCACTTCGTCAAACGGAACCTAAACAATATTTTTTAAACACTGGATTTGGAGAGGTAGATTTTCATAAGCCTTCATTTGGATACAGAATAGGACTTATTATTTGGTATACAGTTATTATGGTATAATAAAGTATAAATAAGGATAAAATGATTCTGTGTTTGGTTGTTTTTTGAATTATTCTCATTAGGAAACGTGATAATAAAATTTATGTTGTTTGGATAAATGTGAATAATATGTGGATAAAGACTTATAAAATGTGAAAAAATGATGATAGTTGATTTGACATATGATTTATTAGAGGTGGTGACAATTGATTTAACAATGGACTCACATATTCTTTAGGTAGAATAACGTGGAATAACTTTAATTTTAAGGGTTGGTTCAAATTCATATATCACTTTATACCATTTATTCAGACATAATTTATCCCTGAACATTTCCTGCAACTAAACAATTAAAAATACATATTCTATTGTATTCTTACTTATTTTCTAGGTTATTCTGTATCCGGGCAGTCGTGACTTTCTTTCTTTCCAAGGCAAAAATAAAAAATACATTGTTCAAATGCCTCGATTTAAATTGCTTTTGACGTCGTGATGCACCGAAACTTTGTCTGGTCAAATTACATGAACATCCTTGCTTCTCACTACATTGACAGTAACCTCCTTCCGGAAACCCTAGCCATTTCGACGGCTGATTTAAAGGAACCCCCACAATCGCGTCATCCAAGCCATTCATTTTTCTTATCCAACCACATTCAAACATGACACGCACTGAAGGGCATATATGTCATTTTACATCGTTGCCCACGTGTCACGCTATACCGCCGTGAGAGACGAAGCGGTGTCGTTCGACTCGCCGCCTCAGACCGCAAAGCGGTGTCCCGTTGTTAAACTCACTCGCGACAGTCAAAGCGTTTAGAACCGTCCGATGGTCTCTTCTTTCTCTTTAATCATCGGATCCTGTATTTTATTCATATCCTCCGCGAATGATCAGATACAGATATTTCGCGGAAGTTCGGAACAAACAAAGCGGGACATTTTCGTAATTATAATATACGTGGAGGGGTGTTTCAGGGATTCGATATGTTTCGGATGGGATATATAAGGCCAACCCTTTCGTTTGCTTCATTTTCATCCAAAGCGGCCGAAAAACCTAAGCGAGCGTTTCTTTCTATTTTCTTTCGATTTTAAGGTAATCTTTCTCTCTCTCGATATGTATAATTTTTTTTTGTGTTTATTCAGATTTGGTTGCGATTGTTGTTCTTGATTTCGATCTTACTTGGTTCTCTGTAGATTTGTCTATGGTTTTTGATGCATCGGATCTTTGGTTTATTTGTGTTTGATGTCTTATATCCATCCGGTGGATCTGTTTTTTATATTTTGTTTTTTAGTTTTGTTTCTCTTGCGTTTTTGTCTTCTTGTATGAAATTTGATCGATTTTGTTTTGGATGTTGATTTCAAGGGCGTCTAGTAATATGGATCATCTGATTTAGGTTTCCCTTGATTTATTTATTTTTGGATCTAATTGGATCCCGACTTTACAAAACACGATCTTATACCTGGCTAGGTGAACACATGTTTTACGTTTGCTTAGGCGATACCAGCTTTTATATGACTAAAGATATCATATTGAATTTGGTTGACTTGATTGATTTTAATTGTTTCAATAGATGCTGAAACGGTGGTGTTATGTGAGTTATTAGAGAACTCCGAAATCGTGGATGTTGAACTTATTATAAAGGGCTGTTTTATACGTATGCTCACCTTTGATGGCTTTATCAGATAATAGTCTCTGGCTGATTGATGTGGATTTTTTGTTCTCCATATTAATTTGGTGAAAATGCTGGGGTGGGGTTGGGCTGACTGAATCTGCTGATTTGGTTGGTGAATGATGATGGAAAATCTTGATATTGCATAAAAAAAACATGAGGCTTGTGATTTAATGTCTGTTCCCATGTAAGTCTTTCCTTCATACTGTTTTATTGATGGAAAATCTTGATACTGTTTTATAAGGATTAGATGTTGGGGAAACACAGTTTTCAGGGTGGTTGGATTAGGTGACGTTTTATTGATGGAATTGTGGCTTATACTTTATACAGCAGATGCATTGACTCAGGTTATTGATGTATGTTTCTTTGGGAATAGCCATGGAAAAGATATGGATTTTATGGTTGAAGATGTTATGGACATGCTTATGTGCTTTGAAATTATATGCCTTTTACCTGTGCTTAGAGTACAAGTTGTGTGTTAGACGCCTATGGATCTTATTGTAGCATATGTTATGGATGTACTTATGTGCTTTGAATATATATGTCTTTTACCAGTATTTACAGAGTACGAGCTAATTTTATATGTGCAATTTTTTTAAAAAGTATTCTGGTGCCTAAACTGAAGGATGAAAATCCAAATAGATTGATGTTCATGACCGAATTGCAAATTTTTGTAATAGCATTCTGTTATTTTTTATTTCAGGGCAACTTGGATTAGGAGTTTTTTTTTTTTTGTTTTTTTTAGAGAAAGGTAAGAGTTTCATTGATGGAAAATGTATCTCGGACAAAATTGGAGATGATAGATATCCTTAAATGAAAAAAAAATTAAATAAAAGACAATAAAATAAAGGCTCCAGCAAAAAGTTACCTACTCCAGGGAACCTTATACCCACATTATATATTCCTGGACAGGATGTGTGGGTAATCAAGGAGGCTTACACCCTAGGGTAGCAACCTCCATTGCAATCCCTAGATATGAAGTTATTTTGTCAAGGCTACCCATAAATTTGCAAGCTGGAAATTAGGTTTTTAATTTTCACCATGAGAGTACGAAGTTTGTTTTTCAGGGTATGGAAGGCATTAATATTTGTAATTTTAGTAGCATCTAGCCCAGTATTGAGCGACAGGTGGGTAATTGATGAATTTTTTGTTTTGCTTTATAGGAATTGGGAAGCTTCGTTTATGTAAGGTGAATACATTTGGAGTTCGGGGCCTACAAGTTTTAGTGCTAGTTGATTTTCAGTCTCTTTAATCAGGCTTAGCTGCATATCCCCTTTTCATGCTTGATTAGATATGCTTAGAAGGGTTTGTTTCTTCTGATGTTACTTTTTGTGTATTTGTGCATGAAATTTCTTGTTGATTTATGTACATGCTTAAGTTTTCAAGTCCCATTCAACTTTATTTGTATGTTAATTTCTCTTGTTTAATTTCTTGTTCATGTTGATATTATATTTTTTTAAATGGAATTCTTAATAGGCTTGCATAAATGCTCTGCTATGGATGTTATTCTTTAAACTCATGGACATTAGCTAGTTTTTAGATTTAATTAACTTTGAATTTGTGGTTGATTCAGTATATAAATTTATAGTATGTATATAAAGCAGTCCGAATTGTGTGCTACTACCTTGATTTTGTCCCCTCTTTTATGGTATGCTCTGTGCCTGCAAGTACATTCACATGGTCAATGCACAAAGTGATGGGTCAATAGGGTAAAGTAAACATGCTTTCTATTTTGATATCTGACTGGAGGTTCTCAACATTTACTTGCAATTTAACTGATAATTTTGCTATGCAAATTTTCCGTTGTAGTCATCCTAACTTCATGTTCTTTATTTTCAGAAAATTTGTGGTTCAATTTGCGCTTTGTGTACTGCCAAAGTGGAGGGCCTCAAGTTCGAATCATCTTTTATGTCTGAACAAATCTCTCTCTTTCTGGGATCAGTTGGCTTGCTCGGTGAGTACTGTCCTACATCAAGGAAAAAGTATTGGCAGTTCTCAGAGAGCATTAGCTGTATGCATATCGAGCCATCTCAGGATTCTACGCAGTTTCAGGGTTGCAACTCGATTCAACCTTTTCTCATCGTGAGAAACCACAGTTTTTCTGAAGAAAGAAACATATCCTTGTTTGACTCTCTCAAATCTGCTCAGACACCCAGTATCCGTTGCTTTTGATATCAGTTCTTTAGTTGTGACGCTCTCAAAGCATTTATAGTAAACATGGCTCTTCAGAACATAGGTGCTGCGAACAGCGATGATGCCTTTTATAGGTACAAGATGCCTAAGATGATCACCAAAATTGAGGGTCGTGGAAATGGGATCAAGACCAAGATTGTGAACATGGTGGACATTGCAAAGGCCCTTGCCCGTCCCGCCTCCTACACCACCAAATACTTCGGCTGTGAGCTCGGGGCCCAGTCCAAGTTTGATGAGAAGACGGGGCTCTCCCATGTCAACGGTGCCCACGACACTGCAAAGCTGGCGGGTCTCCTTGAGAACTTCATCAAGAAGTATGTGCAGTGTTATGGTTGTGGGAATCCTGAGACAGAGATCAACATCACCAAGTCTCAGATGATCACCATGAAGTGCGCTGCGTGCGGGTACCTGTCGGATGTGGACATGAGGGACAAGCTCACGACATTCATCTTGAAGAACCCGCCGGAGCAGAAAAAAGGGGGCAAGGACAAGAAGGCGATGAGGAGGGCTGAGAAAGAACGTCTAAAGGAAGGGGAGGCTGCGGACGAGGAGCAGAAGAAGATCAAGAAGGTGGTGAAGAAGAAGTCAACCACCGCAGTCTCTTCAAAGTCAAAGAAGAAGGCATCTGGTGGAGGGGGCTCAGACGAGGACCACCATTCATCATCTGGTGGCGGTGGAAGCCAAGGCGACGAGAATGAGGCACCGGATGAGGACGACGAGGATGACAACGTCCAGTGGCAAACTGACACTTCTCTTGAGGCAGCCAAGCAGCGAATTGAGGAGCAGCTGAGTGCGGTGACCGCTGAAATGGTCATTCTTTCCACTGCCGAGCCGGAGAAGCCGAAGTCGACCAACAAGAGCCTGTCCAATAGCAACACTGAAGAATCCATAGCCGAGAAAATCAAAACCTTTCTGAAGACTCCGAGCGGAGCCTCCCCTGGGCAGCTCCCGACCTTCCTCACCAGTCTGTCAGGTTCCTCCCTGCAGGAGGTGATGGACGCCCTCTTTGTGGCTCTGTTTGAGGGAGTGGAGAAGGGAATCGCGAAGGAGGTAGGGAAGAAGGCGGCGTACCTTTCGGCGGTCGTCACGGGGGATGATGGGTCGCAGCAAATGTTCTTGCTCCGCACTATTGAGAGGTTCAGCGGGAAGTCGAAAGGGGATGCGTTGAAGGAGGTGGCTCTGGTGCTGAAGGTGCTTTATGATGTGGACGTGTTGAAGGAGGAGCAGATTGTGAAGTGGTACGAGGAGGGGGTGGCTTCAGGCGGTCGCGGGAAGGGGAGCGCCCAGGTCTGGAAGAACGTTAAGCCGTTCATCGAGTGGCTGCAGAACGCCGAGTCTGAGTCCGAGGAGGAGTGAAGTTATTCACTCTATATTGGCATCTGAATGAGGTTTGTGTTTGTGTGTCTGTACCCATGTGTTCGAGAGTCAGTGTGGGTGTTTTTTTTGTTTCTTGTGTTATGTATGAACCGAATTAAATGAGGTCTGTGTGGATTCGGTGTTAGTGTGTTGTCCTCGTGTGTCGTGTTTCGTTGGAACTGAATTGTGTGAAAGGGGGTCTCCTGTTTGGATTGCTATGCATCGTCGTGTTCCAATTAATTGAAGTGATGGTTTCCTGCTCTCTTTACCAATATCTCCTCTTTACAGGCTTTGGCTGTGTGAAGGGTTATTGTATTTTTATGGGAAAAATCCTAATGACCTTTGTAAACTGCTTGAAATCATATAACCTGCTGATTTTATAACTCTCTAAAAAATACATATATATTTTAATATACTTGGGTATATATTTTAAATAAAAAAAAATGAAGGCTACGAAACAGTTAGAGGGCTTGGATATATATATATATATATATATTATCTTTTAAAAATTTCTACAACGTGTTAAAAATATGAAAAATCGATTTGTAAATGACGATTTTATCCGTACAAATAGGGTTTTATAATCGATGGACCTCGATCGGACGGTCGACGTTTTTTAAAAAAAAAAAAGCAAAAAAAAACACGTCGTCACGTCGTCGCTGTCGCTCTCACGCTGTCTCTCTCTCTCTCTCTCTCGCTGTCTCTCACATCACATCAAAATAAAAAAAAAAACCAGTCGTCGACGATCGCGACCGAGACCGACCCCCGTCGACGACGACCGCGACCCCCGTCGACGACTGCACGGACCGACCCCCGTCGCTCCCGTCGACGACGACCGCGACCGACTGCACGGACCGACCCCCGTCGACGACGACCGCGACCCCCGTCACCCCCGTCGATGGGGGTCGTCGTCGTCGACGAGAGAGAGAGAGTGGTTTCGAGAGAGAGACGGGGGTCGGAAGGGGGTCGAGGGGTCGGAAGGGGGTCGAGGAGTCGGAAGGGGGTCGGAAGGGCGTCGTCGGCAGGGGGTCACGGTCGTCGTCGACGGGGGTCGGTAGTGGTTTCGAGAGAGAGAGAGAGAGAGAGAGAGAGAGAGAGAGACAGCGAGAGATCGAGAGAGAGAGAGAGAGAGAGAGAGAGAGAGAGAGAGAGAGAGAGACGGCGTGAGAGAGAGACAGCGACAGCGACAGGGTTTTCGTCGTCGTTTTTTTTGTTTTTTTTTTAAAAAAAACGTCGACCGTGCGATCGACGAGTACGTCGATCGCACGGTCGACGACGGGGGGCGCACGGGCGCACCCCAACGCCCCCCTATATATATATATATATATATATATATATATATATATCCAAATAAACCAATGACTTATATTTTCATCGAAAGATTATGATTATTCTATGAATATTCTGTCTGATTAACCCTGGTTAAAAATATAATCTCTTAAAAACTCCTACAATGCGTTAAAAATATGAAAAATCATCTGTAAATGACGATTTTATCCTTACAAATAGGGTTTTATAATCTATTCAGATGGTTAAAATCATCATGTACAGAAGGTTTTTCACATTTTTAATAAATTATAGGGGTTATTGGTATACTGTATTTTCAGTCAGGATTAACAAAATGGAGTAAAATACTCTACATCTGTCAATGAAAATTCGACTCAGGTGATTATTTAAATTTACATATGTGTTTTCACAGGATTTTACTTCTACAATGTGTTAAAAATATGAAAAATCATTTATACATGATGATTTTACCTCTCAAAATAGGGTTTTATAATCCATTGAGAGAGTTAAAATCATCATGTAAAGAAGGTGGTTCACAATTTTGATAAATTATAAGGGTTATTGATATACTGAATTTTCAGTGAATTAAGGTTAACAAAATAGAATAAAATATTTTTCATTTGTTGATAAGATTATATAAAATATTTAAATAAAAGATTATTTGAATTTGAGTAAAAATCACTCAAAATCATCTCCAACCATTTACCCATACCTATACCAAATCAAGCTTTTACTCAAATCTTTACTCAAATTAAGGGCGACTCAAATCTTTACCCAAATTTTAACACCTTTTTTTTTTATCTCCACATTTTCTTTCAATGTAACATTTTTTTCCCTTCAACTCCACGTATAGTTTAATTATATTAGATGTTTTCCCACCCCCAAAAATTTTCACCATCTCTTGAAATAATAATTAAAAAAAAAGTTTTATTTCTTAAGTGTTCATCTTTGTTTTTTAACTTCTTATTTTTACTTCAATAAAAAAATATTACTTTTACTTTTCTTAAAAAAATTGGATGATAATAATTTAAATATTTTAAAAGAAAGAAAAATTGAATAGTAAAAATGTTTGAGGAAAAGACTTTGAAAATATTTATAGAAAATAATTAAAAAAAGATATAAAATTTTTAAAAGATTTGAATAAAACATAAAATAATAATTTAAAAAATATCATATCATATTAAATTTTTACTCAAATATACGTTCGAAGAAAGACAGGAGATGGCGTGTTTCCCTATTTTAAAATGTGTTTGGTCCACTAAGTATTTGCATGCACGGTCTCCGAAGTTTCACGAGTCGCGTGTCATGACTGAAGAGCGCATGCGCGGTACTTGATGGAAATGAAGACACCTCCCCCCCCCCCCACCACGGTCTCCTTTCCCAGCTTGCGAAATGAGTTTGTCTTTTTGAGACGTTAATCCATCATCGATTGTAGGGAGAGAGCATCTGGCATCTGTTTTTTCTTCGATTTTTTTGTACTTTTTATTTTATTTTATTTTTTATATATTATTATTTTTATGTTTTAATCTTATTATCATTCGAACAAACATTGTCTATTTTATATAAATAGATATGTTTACATTTTAACTAAAAAAAAAATTTAAACCTCAACTACCAAGTATAGTAACAAAGTTCGTATACGATAAATATTTGACCAGTATCATGTTCGATACGATACGTGTACATTCGTAAATCATACGAGATAAATACGAAAAAGTACGAGGATAATTAAACAATTTTCTAGATAATTTAAGCATTAGTATGTATTAATGAATTTAATATGCATTATGTTCGGTACGGTACGTTTTGTACGTTTGATACTAATCGGAGTACTTTAACGAATATTCAGATAAATATGGAGTACTTTGTTACTATACTACCAAGCACATACGTGTTCCCAAAAGACAATTCATGCATGTATGCATGGAATGGCGGGACTGTTAAAAACTAAACCCTAAAACCTCTACACACACACACTCTTCCATCAGTACCCTTGTAAGTGTCTTATATGTATTTTCAAACTTTAGAGGATATTTAATAACAACAAGATGGCGGGAGGTAAAGGTGGTCATGGCGGCGGCAGTGGTGGCGGCAAAGGAGGAGGTGGTCATGGCGGCGGTGGCGACAAATTAAAGGTGGTGGAGGAGGAGGAAGTACTGGTAAAAGTGGTGGAGGAGGAAGTTCTGCAAAAGGAGGTGCTGGTGGTGGTCAAGGCAAGGTGGAGGTGATCATGGGATGATGAAGGCACCAGGTGGTGATGGGAGCTATGTATCTAGGGCTGGTTTTGAGAGTAACCCACAGGGTTACTTTCAGGGGTTGCACTCCGGTGAGAAGGGTGGGAACTAGTAGTTATGCTTGTTGTGTTTGTTTGTGTGTGTGTTCTCTTTTTTTATGTGGTTTTTCAGTGTTGTGTGTGTTCTCTTTTTTTATGTGGTTTTTCAGTGTTGTGTGTGTTTTTATAAGTCATGGGGTTTTGGGTGTTGGTTTTAAACTTGAATGCATGTAAGCGTGTGATCTCTGTTTCTTTTAATGTAAGCGTGTGATCTCAGTTTCTTTTGTGATGCTGTGTTAAGGGCTAGTTTGGTAATGAGTTAAGATTTTGAGGGATAAGTTGTTTTAATTTTAAAAGAAAAAATTCATCAAATTTGTTCATATTTACATTTGTCAAGATTAAGACAAAAAGTTGAGATAAATGCTATTATAGCATTTAGGTGGAATAAAATATTCTCATTTTCATTTTAAAATTTGGACAACTGTATGTAATTTATTCTAATTGTTTTTTATACCAAACGTGGATAAGATGTTCTCTCAACCATTTATCTCTATGATTATCTTTTATCTCATTACTTATCCTGTGTTTTAGGATTTGGTTGTGGTTGGAGCACGTGTGATGATTAGTGCATATATGGTTGATAAAAATACGTTATTATTGTAACTTTATTTTTATTTTAGGAACAGTTATTCCAAAAAATTTGGGAAATGAATATAATTATTTGTAAATATAAATGGCTCTATTATAAATATATAGCCCTACTACCTCTCCCCATCGTCGTCCGCCATATCCCATCGGCTGTCTCTTTTTCCCCTCCTATTGTCCCCAAGTGCAAATTTTTTTTGTTGGTTGGGAGAGCAGAGAATTAAGTGTGCCTGTAATCGGACGGATACAGATTGAATATATCAATATTCATATCTTAATTTTTATATTCGGATACGAATCTTAATTTTTGGATTCGGATCATTTCAGATACAGATTGGATACATATATTTTTCAGATAACTAGACATATTTAAATATTAACATTAATTTAGATTATCAAATAATATTTTAGAGATATATAAAATTAAAATTAAAATTTTAAAGCTTATTATCTCTTTCAAATATCGTACATTGAAAATTTAATAGTATTATAATATATATTATCATTATGAATAAGCATACAAGATAACAATATGAACAATAATATATATATATATATATATATATATGGTGCGCACGATGGGGTGCACCGTGCACATGGCCGCACCCCATCACTCCCCTCTATATATATATATATATATATATATATATATATATATACAGGGGGCCGATGGGGTGCGGCCGTGCGCACGGTGCACCCCATCGTGCGCCCCACACGTCGACCGTGCGATCGACGTTCTCGCGATCGCACGGTTGACGTTTTTTTTTTTAAAAAATAAAAATAAAAAAAATAAAAACACCTCGGGAGACTGTCTCCCGAGGTGGTCGCAGTCGCCGGGGTCGACGGTGGTCGCAGTCACCGGGGTCCCAAATATGTGTGTGAGCGAGACAGGGGTCCGTGCGGTCGTCGTCGACGGGGGTCGCGGTCGTCGTCGACGGGGGTCCCTGCGATCGTCGTCGACGGGGTCGACGAGAGAGAGAGAGTGGTTTCGAGAGAGAGTGAGTGGTTGAGAGAGAGAGAGAGAGAGAGAGAGAGAGAGAGAGATTGAGAGAGAGAGAGAGACAGCGAGAGAGAGACGGGGGTCGATTTTTTTTTTTTCGTTTTGTTTTTTTTTTTAAAAAAAAACATGGACCGTGCGATCGCACGGCCCACGTTAGGGGCGCACGATGGGGTGCACCGTGCGCACGGTCGCACCCCATATATAGGGTCGCGATGTATATATATATATATATATATATATATATATATATATATATATATCAGATACATATATTTTTTGAATCAAATACACTTATATTTATATGCGCACTCCACATATTTAAATATTAAATATTTTTTATTTTTTAAAAATGGATATGAATTTGGATCAAATTCATATTTTTTTCGAACAATTGATGGGCTTAGAATTGAGTGATAGGGAGTATCATCCCCAATAGCAATAAAACACAAATCAGTCTCTTTAGCCCGTAGTGCAGTGGATTAAAAAAAAAATTGTAATCAAAGAGATCATGAATTCGAGTAAAAACATTTACTAAATAAAAAACAAATGAACCCATGCCATAATAAATGTAATGACTTAATTAATTAGAAATGTTGATAACTTTGCATCATGGCCCTTCATTTGATGACAGGTACAAGGCCAAGCCAACTGTCTAGGTGTATGGATGTACACTCTCATCTAGACACTAGACTAGACATATCCATTCATCACACACGACCCTATTCATTTGATGAATTTAGAGCTGTCCAATTCCCTAAAAAAAAAACTAAGTACAAACAGAACCCTGTAATCTCAAGGGGGCCACACAGTAATCTCATGGATCCCTGTATTCTGGGTACCATATGCCAAAATTTAACTAAAATCAATTGTCTTCTCCTCACACCATTACCCAAAATATATAACTGAAATCTATTGCTTTCATCTCACACCATTTCGAATTCATCACTGAGATTCCTCTAGCATTGGAGCAGCATATCCACATTCCCAGAATAAGTAGACCAAAGTCGAAGACAAACTAGATTTTGCGATGGTTGCAAATGCTTTGAGCAGGATGTGCAAGGCGGCGAGCTCGGACGGATGGCTCCATGGACTCACAGGCTCCACCGGGGGGGATCGAAGTCCTGATCGTCCAATACGCCGACGACATGATGATCTTGTGTGAGGCATCGGAAGGGTTGGCCAGAAGCATTTGTTTCATCATTTGGTGCTTCGCTTTGGTCTCAAGTCTCAGCTTGAACTAGCGCAAGAGTGCCCTCTACGCGATAAACGTGGAGGAGGATGAGGTGCACAGGTTGGCGGGGATTGTTGGTTGTGGACTTCAATCGCTCCCAACCAAGATTTTAGGCCTGCCTCTCATGTGTTCCAAGTTGTCCAAGAACGATTGGGAACCGCTGATTGAAACGGTTTCAGAAACGTCTTGCGGGGTGGAAGGAGCGGCTGTTGAGCGCGGGTGGAAAGCTCACACTCTTGAAGATCGTGCTGTCGAGTATCCCGATCTTCTTTCTCTCTGTGTTTCGAGCTCCCGAGGACATGTTTGACCGCATTGACGTAATACGTCGACATTTCTTGTGACAAGGCTCAGGTGAGTCCATATAGAAACGTCACTTGGTTGCTTGGGATACAGTCTATTTGTGCAAGCGCGATGTTGGCCTCGAGGTGCTCTATTTGAGAACTATGAACAAGGCCCTTCTATCCCACTAACTGTGGAGGTGGGTGGACGGCTCGCACCGAATGTGGGCACGATTGTTAGCGGACCGATATGGCGGACATGGGGTGGGAGATTGTCAGTGGCTATCGATATCAACAAGAGCAACGTTTGTCTGTAAAGGCATTTTTGGGTTGCACCACGAGTTATTATCAATGATCCTTTGGAAGGTCGAGGATGGCTGGGGAACACATTTTTGACACAATCGGTGGTGCGGCCCCAGGCCCCTTCGTGAGGAGGTCCAAGATCTTTTTCGGCTAACGGTATGACAAGAGGTAGCGTCTCCTCCTTCTGGACAGTTACAAGCGCAATTCATGGATGGGAGATTAGTCTTTGGCGAAACCGATTGACTGAGGAGGAAATCACTCAGTTGGCCTTGCTTTCAGAGCGCCTTCATGGGAGGGACCGGTCAGGGGAGACAGAGGACACCGCTTGTTGGGCTCCCAACACGGCTAAGGGTTTTCCAGTCAAAGCATGCTACAATTGGTGGCGTGTGGATCGTCCATGGGCAAACATCGAATCGAAATTTGGGCAAATTTGACGACCAAAGATCCCACTAAAGGTAAAAATCTTCATGTGACTATTTTATCAGAAACGTCTCCTCATAAAGGTATATCGTGCGAAATGGAGGCCTTCCGATCCCATGAGTTGGGCCATCTGTGAAGAGGAACTAGAGACGATTGCACACCTCTTCTGTCAGTGTAGGGTCTCGAGAGCCTTATTGGATGTTGTGGGGGAGGCCAAATCTTTGCGCCCATCCTTCGTTGACACTGAGTCTCTGTGGGAGGTGAGGAAGACTCTTCATAGACTTGAGAACTCAAGACTCGCGAACATCATTCTCCGATCAATGATCCCAACGACCACGTGGGCAATTTGGAGAACGAAGAACGATGTGATCTTCAAAGGCTCACAGGTCTATGTGGAGAATATGTGAGAGATGGTGTCTCTCTCTATCATTGAGTGGGGTCAAGAGATTGCAAGGGTTAGAAGGGTTTCTCTCAACAGAGGCCATGACCGTTTGAACATCACATTGTAGTGGCATAGAATTATGTGCCATAGTAAAAACCCCACCACCCCAACCCCCCGTGCCTTTTGTTTTTGTGCCACGATTTATCTGTTTTATTGTTTATTTTTTGTATCCTCTCATCCCCAATTTAAACTTGTAACCCATTTTTAGTAATTGAAGCAACGGTAGCAAGATCTACCTTTTCTCAAAAACGAAAAAAAAAAAAAAAAAAAAAAGGGGAATACACTTGAAACAATAAACCACTAATTATTCTAGAAAAAAAACATACACAAGTTTTGTAAATCCAATCCACTTGAAACTCTTCAACTTTAATGATAACAAGATTAACAACTGTTGATGCCCCCAAAAAACCGAAAAAAAAAAAACCAGTGAACTTCACAGGTATGTTTTTTTTGGTGATGAAATGGACAAATAAAAAATAAAAATCCAATCCAGAACAGGAAGAACCCATGAACAAGATTGCGAGGAAAACGTGGACTGAAGAACTGAAGAACAGAACAACACACACAAATAACAGAACAACACACACAAATAATCGATTGTATCAGTCACGAAGGAAAGCAACGGTAGAAACACGAGATCCTTCCGTGCCTGCAAACATGATGGTGGGGTAGGTCCGGATGTGATCAAGGTAGCGAAAAATGGGTCCAGAGTCCTGCCTTCTCTGGTTGTAGTTGTCGACCTCCTGCACTAGTTCATCCTTTGTGTTGTTGCACGAGGTGACCACCTACAAACGTTAAACGATATTGATAAACAAGTGAAAGAAACTGTGCAGGTCATTCTTCTTTCATATTTGCTCCATCACAGAAAGAGAGAGAGTCTTGTTTACCAGTATCCCACCAGGAGGAACCAATTTTGAGAGAGAGTCCCAATACATTAATCTGAAACGCAAGCAAACACAATTTAGAGCTTAATTTTATAATTTCATCAAAGTATAAATAAAACTTGAAGAAAGGGAAGGCTTTCTCTGCAAGGAGATTAATTTTTGGGTGTTCGTCAGTAAAACATTTTGCTATGGAAAATTCTATAGATAACCAAATTAGTAGGTATCAAGGTAATTAAGGCAATCACCTCCTGATTGGGCCATCAGGATGCAACCCAATGGCATCAAAAGTTCCCTTATCTATGACAAGTCGGAATTGTCCATCCAGCTTTGTCTCAAGTATATCATCAACCTATATGAGGCACATATAATCATGAAAAAAGCATCCCAGACGTACATACGTTCACAACAGCAGTTAACAAGGAATGATATTGAAATCCAGGGGTCTGCGTCATCAAAAAACAGATAGCAAAAGAATATGACAGAGGATATTTGTTTTTCAATGATTCTATTGAAAGAAGATTGAGAGACTAAACCAGCAGATGCCACATAGCCAAAGATGCAAACACCAGATGACAGACACAACAAAAACTCTAATAACATCTTACCAAAAAGGTAATACTTGTTAAACCATCACGAACAGCGAGGTTTCGTGCAAGATCAATTGCACCTTCACTGTAATCAGTTCCGGTCAGATGAGAAAACCTGAAGATATCATAAATCAGAATTAAGCATCAGAGATGATTGAAGAAAAAAAGAACGAAAATGCAGCAAACTCTATCATGCAGAAAATGACGCTGAAAGGATCTACAGTTTTAAAGCAGTTTCTTCATTCTTCTGCTTGGAACAGATCCATGTTATCTTATGAGGATTATCGCAGAGTCAGTAGATACAAGCATAGATTGGCTTAAAAGAACATTGAAAACAACTTCAGAAAAAGAGGTGTCGTAACCACATTATGTGACCTCTTTGGTTTGTGAGGTGATATCTGGTTCTATTTTGTAAGGAATGTTATAGCCTCACACACTCATCTTCTATTCTTCCCTTCCTCTCTTGTAAGGAGATCCCTCGTCTCCTTCCTTCCAGGTATCGCTTTTTAATAAGATTCTCCTTAACCTTTCTCAACTCAAAAAAAAAAAAAAACTGCAGGAAAGAGATACCCCAACTAGGGGCAGCAGTTTATATATATTATTTGTACACAGCATGATGAAGTGATTCTTTTGCCAATTGTTTCTTTCTACAAAGTTGTATGATTAGAAATAAATATAAGAAATGTCCACCAGGATCAGACTTATGACATTGGATACTTGCACAGCAAAACAATCCATGTATGACCCAAATTAGCTATTTGTTTTGCTAACATTGATTGCTCATAGTGCATTACTGTATCTTGGTAATTCAAATCTTTATGTATCGTAGAGGGGTCATTTGAAGACCTAACTTTTCTTCCCCTTAACAAGCTTAAGTTACATGCACCATACATCAATTGTTTTCCCTATCTGCTATTAGGCCAAGAGAGAACCAATCTGGTAAGAAGAAATTCTTAACCACTCATGGTATGGTTTCGACAAGATAAACCAGAGAAGTGCCTCTAAATAACATGACCACGAACCAGCATTGTAGGCCAAACTACTGTTAGATTGTTTTGGAATTAGTATCAGAATATACATTATCAAATTATTTCTATATAAAAAAAAGAACTAGTAAGCTGAAGGGATTTTCAAAGAAGAAGACAATAGCTAGTACAGTGTAAACTCAAGAAATTATAATCAGAGTATCTAAATACCAGGCACCAGCATTACGCAAATCACATTTAAAAACAACAGAACTTGCTTTTTTCCTAATATTTCAAAGTTGCTTTTTCAAGTGGGCTGATGAATGGCTATTATCACATTGAGCATATAGACTGGTATGGTAAACATATATGCATACTCATTTACCTCTAACAATTATCCTTTCCATCCTACAGAAATTGTGAGTCAACCATCACTGATTTTTAAGCCAGCCTGAATTTTAATAGGGCAATGAACTAATATATCCTACTAATATGGAATTATATCATAATGATCAAAAACAAAAAAATTGGTCATATTATTCAACTCAGAAAAACATGAAAAAATACCAATAGTTGCATAAACATTTGATAGGATGCAAAACAATTACCCCTGCTTGGCAAGCTCATGTAGAAGTAGACCATTCCCAGTTCCAACATCAAGCACACTCCAGCTGGACAAGTCTTTTCCACCCAAATCATCAGACTCACACTGAAGGGTGACATCACCAGCTGAATCCTGTGTTCGGCCTTGAGAATTGTTGATACACAAGTTTTTGGTCCAGGTAACAACACTCTCCACAACTTCAACCCCAAACCTGAAAATAAATATAAAGGATAACGATTTCACAATTTCAATGCTGATCTAGTCTTGATGAAACATCACTATTAAACAATCAACATTTTCCAACAGTGAGAGCACTATTAAACAATCAACATTTTCACCTACAAAAAGATTCGAAAAGAGACATCCATTTATAGAACTATTTCCCTGCTTATACATTGAAAAGTCTACATCACTTTTGTAACAGAAGATTACCCTTTTGTAATTTATAAAGATGCACAATCATCTTGCCCAAACACAACTATTTGAAATCATTCAATTCTAGTACTTACCAAACTTCACCAGCATGGCCATGCTCGTGAAAATTTGCAAGGTCCCCTGCATAAGTCGCATCCCAATAGCTCTGCAGACCCAACACCGATGTTTCCTCCTCACACACATCAGGCTCTTCCTCTTTATCAGAACTATATCCACACAATAAAAATTCATAAATAATTTTAACGAAACTTGACTTCTTTTATCGGTTCTTGAAAAATATCAGCCATATATTAACCTTAAAAGAAAAAAAAAGATTATAAGAACTTCACTGCACATGCACACAAAATCAGGATTAAATGTAGTTATGGATGGAAAGAAAAACTAAGACAGTTACTTTCTATCATCCACAAGGTCTCTTTCAGATGAGAACACACAGTTCATGGGTTGGAAAGTCCACGAATCAGGGTGATCCCAAATTCTCCTTCATCGTCCACATCCCGGAATCCTATGTAAATTCGCATCATGACCCACCATCCCAAATTTGCCTTTATCGACAACATTCTTCTTGCAGGGCCCTTGGCCTCAGTAGGGCTCAAACAGGGCTCTTCCCAATGCTTTTTGTCTTACTGTCAGGTTTTTCTTTATTTGGATTGTTGACTTCTCAATGAGAGGCAATCCCTTCTCCCCCCCCCCCCCAAAAAAAAAAAAAAAAAACAAGGAAACATAAAGAGCCTGGCAAATGAGGACATATCAGTGCTTTCTCATTCAAGTAGATGACATCTTCCTTCGGCTCCTTATGTATTCGAGTTACATTCCCTCTCTTAAGTCTTAAATTTGGATTCCATCACAAAAGCAGAATCACCAAACGTGACCCAAACCTGATTACAAATTCCAAATGCTCCAAATTCGAAGGACTCAAACATCACCTGGATGTGAGTGGAACTTTAGGGATATTCAGAATAAAGTTACTCCAACGGGTGAAAAAAAACAACTTTTCAAAGTCAGCTTTAAGTGAAAAGCTGTTTTTTTCAAGCCCCTTTGGAACGCTACCTAAATAGTTGGAATAAAAGGTTCAAAGCACGCAAAAATTTGAATCTGCCGAACATAATTTGGCGAAGAACTGCACAGAACTAAGGAATCTTCACACCGAAAGGAAAAAGGCATTCCCTTTTCATCAAAATCATGTTTTTCAAACTACTCGAGTTTCAATCAAAGCTATGCTACCACAGATTTCCGAGGTCAGATGCACGAATCCCGAGGCGGAGGGCGTTCTGATCGATCGAACCTGTAATCGGAGGAGGCGCGGAAGGCGCCGCTGGAGAGGACCTCGGAGGCGTCGACGTGGCGCTGCTCGTCATCGAGGGTGCTCCCGTACTCGCTCTTGATGGACCACGAGTCCGCCGCGACGGACCTGTCGTCGTCCGATATCAGATCGGCCGCCGACGCCGGGGCCCTCGGCTGGAGAAGGTCGGAGTCCTCCGGCGGCCATCGGATTCCCGCCATCGATGAATCGGCCGTTGACGATGGGAAACCCTAGAGAGAGAGAGAGAGAGAGAGGTGCAGAACACGATCGGAGAGGGAGAGAGAGAGAGAGGAACAGCGAGCTCGGGCTTCGGGCTTTGAGGGGTCTGGTTTATGGATGTTAATGGGCCGGTTTGAGTGGGCCCAAAAGCCCAACAAAGCTTCACCATATGGTCCATACCTGTCAAGGAGTTTTCGATCCCTCTCTGCAGACTCCATTTGGAAACTGATTTGGACAACTTTTGAGTTTACATGAAATCGTTTTTTTCAAACTTATTTTTAAACAAAAAGAACTTGAGCCAAAAGCTGTAAATAGATTTATGTAAAAAAATTATCCAAAACTTGAGTTTTCTAAAAATTATAGAGTAACAGCTTCTTGTAAAATCAGTTTTAAACTCAATTTTTTTCTGAAAATAAATTTTGTAATCGTGCAACTAAACGCAACCACAGTGATAGTGAGTATTAATGCATATGTTGTGATCATATAATGGTCAAATTAATATTTCACCATTCTTTCTTCTTTTTTTTTTTTTGTTTTCATCTTTTATTTTTAACATTTTAAATTAAAACAAATTTTTGTTTGTTTTTTTCATACTTTCATTTTTTTTCCTTTCCATCTTTTGTAAACTCAATAGGACATCTGTTTTGATTATTAATTGGAATAGATATTCCTAAAAAAAATCAAAAATCACAATTCTTACAAAAATAAATAAATAAATAAATCAATATTTCTCAATGATTGGAATTGGTGTAGATAATGCATATATTGTGTTCACACACACACACACACACACACACACAATGCATTGGAGGTGATATGAAACTAGTGCCTGGCATTTTCATTGCATAACTATTCCATGCAAGGTGCAACTTTGGTATGAAAAGTAAGATTATTGTTTGTCTATATTAGTGGAAGAGGAATAATTCGATTAAGCAAAACTTCTCTCAATCAAAAACCAATACATCCATATAATAAGAGATGATAATAAATAAGATCAGTAATTCATATTTTCATTTTTTTTTTTACAATTGTTTTGTCTGTCTATTTGGTTCCATAAGCAGTTAGAGGAAATCAAGATTCATTAATTTTTTCTCTGTCCGTTCTTACTTGCCAAATGGAGAAAATAAGATTCACTTTAGGGCAGTTAGAGGAAATCAAGATTCATTAATTTTTTCTCTGTCCGTTCTTACTTGCCAAATGGAGAAAATAAGATTCACTTTAGGGCGGCTGTATTTGCGTCCCTCTAATTTATAAATAAATTCTTTTCAAATAAATTTTATTGTTAAAGATCCATTTATATACACTAATAAGTACGTCTCTCAATAATTAAGCCCAACTATTTTCTAGAGAAAATCTTTTATGAACATTCTGTTAATAAACATGTGCCCCCACTTCATATAAATTAAAATATATATTTTTCTTGCATTGAAAAGAAGACAAAGGAGAATATTATTTTTACACTGTAGCTGAGCATGGCTTCTTCTTCATCAAATAATGAGTTAACAAAATTTATTTACGGTTTGAATTGATATCGGTTCCTAGAGGGTCTGGATCAGTAAAGTTTGCTTTAGTGTAATAGGTTTTCTATTAAAACATATAAATTAAAATATTGGATTTTTTAATTTTCAGTTCATGTAAACATACCTATTTAAGGATCGATCACTCACTTCTTCATATTTTGGTTTTAGTAATTAGATTTAAAGGATATGTTCCTTTTTAGTCTCTCACAGGGACTAAAAACAAAACTAAATAACTTAGGGATAGGTCCCTCCCAGAGATTAAAAATGAATATATCCGTTAAATCTGGTGACTAAAACCAAAATATGAAGAATTGAGGGATCGATCACTAAATCCTATTGTTTATGGGGACTTAAAAAAAAAATTCCTAAAATATATAATCCGGATTTCTGTGAACAAATTAATCGACATCCACAGTGTCAGTTGAGTATTGATTATGTCGACACCCTCTATGTCTATACCTACATAATCATTTTTTAAATACTTGTCTGTCAACCGCTCGACAGTACCCTTGTCGTGGTTCTTTCAAATGGCCGACATTCGTAGTGTCGATGATAAGTCTTTTGTCCAGTACCATTAGAGGTTTCGATAATATATTTGATAAGGTCGACCGTGGGAATGTAGATAGTGTGGGTTTTTGAAACCCGGACTCTCTGTAAGCCGTTTGACTCTCGCACTGTCACATAGTCACACACTTGTAATGTCGTAACTAGAAGATCATAAGCAATGATCTATATTAAGTCTATTGAAGATAAGTCTGTCAATCGGACAGAAATGGATCGAATACGCTCGTATATGTATCTGAATTGGATGTCCCATAAAATATATGTATTTGATATCTTAAAATATTAAAAGCAAGTATTCGTATCCGGTTCGAAAATTCATATTCAGATTTGAATAATTATCTGAATTATTTGAAAATTCAAAATGAATATGCAATTATTAAAATATTTAAATATTCAAAAATAAAAATCATATATCTAATATTTAAAATATATAAAAAAAATCTAATAATTACCTAGCATAAAACATAAAATTATAAGTATATACATAAAACATTACATGCTTTAGAGTAAAAATAAAAACTCATATTAATACTAAAAAAGTAAATATGTAATTAAATAATAACAATATAATAATATTTTTTAATATGGATTTTTTATATTTTTTGAATTTTTAAATACGAAATATTTTTTATAATAAATTTAAAATATCAATATTAATTTTTTTTTCATCTATTACAATATAGCTATACTCACATATTCTTTATAAACAATCAGATTTTTTAAGACTTATTCACCTCTCATCTACCCTAATCCCCATTTATTCTACTATCCATGCTATTCAAACTGGGACTAAAAATGTATACTACATAAAACATTTGATTCAATGTTTCAAATGTCTGATGATCACGTAGCCTTTCCAATAAAAAAATTCGGTCACTAAATATAACATGTACGAGTAGGAATTCAATCCCTTAGTCGAATTATTTAATTTATGTATGACATAAATAATGTGAATAATTAATTTAATATATTATAATAAGGGAAGTACTGCATTGATTAAAAATAGTAATAATTTATATAAAAAAACGATAAGTGATAAACAATGACAAGTTTCGGCTAAAGTGATTAAAGATTAAAAAGGGACTCCTCTTTAATGAAGGAGTTTGAGTTCGAGCCTGACGGTTAACAAGAGAAGATTTGATCAACAAAAAAATTACTGATAAAAAATAATTATACCATCAATATCCATAAATTCATTAAATAAAATTTTTGTATTAAGCGGGAATATTTTTCACAACTACATAGGGTTACTTTCTGTGTTTGGATGAGAGTTTTGTACCCCTTTTTGAAAAGTAACCCCACATTTTAAAAGCTGTGGTTTTCTAGGAAGTTTGAAGTGTGACCATATTATTAATAAAATGATGGGAAGGTCGAAAAACTATGTTTGTTGTTGTCCTGTCCGGATCCGCCTATGGTATTTTTTTTTACTATAGAATCCGTCCATACATGAATCCAAACAGAAAACAATTCTAAGTATTTTTTTTAACCCAGGCTCTCACTTTTTTTAATATACAAAAACACTCCACAATTCTCATAAATATCATTTTTTCCCCTAAAACATCTCAATTTAACGTGGTACACAAAATATCAGTATACAAATTCACATAACAAATGATTGTTTTCCAGCATGCATAAAATGCACAACGATGTAAAAAAGAAAAATTTGAAATCCAAAATAGAATAAACAATAAAAAAAAAGGGCAATTTATAAAAGTAGCTTCATTGAATTAATTTTAACAACAATAGTCCTATCATTCAAATATTTGTAAAAGCTAGCATTGACCTGATTAGTAGTGACCAGGTTTTTTCATTTTTTAACTTAGAGACGCCATATATTAATGGAGTCTCTGGATAAGTTTTTTTTACTAATAAGAGGCTCCATATGTATAGACGGAGTCTCCTTTGTAAAAAATAAAATATAAATATCAATTTTTTTCTTTCTCTAAAACATCTCAATTTATTACTACACACATAATAACAATATACATCTACATAACAATTTATTTGCCAGCGTGCACAAAAATGTATACAATGTATATAAGAGAATCTTTGGGATCCAAAACAGAGTAAACAATAAAAAAGATAATAAAAAGGTTGTGTTAATTGTTAACTACTTATTCGGGCGAGCTAGGTTTGGATTGGGATCCCGAAGTTCACGGTATTCAACCTTAACCTGACCTAAGTCGAATTTCAATCCGATGACTCTCACTTGTGTTAGTTAATCCAGCCTTCCATGCTATTATTCTTTTCTCCAGGGGGCCATTTGACATTTTTTCATTTTCTACGAACATCCCTACTCATCTAGAGCCTTCTTATCCCCTATCCCCAATTGATTAAGCCTTGTCATCATCCTTATCCCTATTAATGTGAACCGCCATGCACCACCGCCATGCACCTATTATAAATATGCATGCATGGGTAATAAACAAAGGTGTGATAAAAAATATAAGTCTGTGTGTGTGTGTACCAGTGTTTGTGCTTCCACTCCGACTCACAAATCCATCTCCATTTTGAGTAATATTTAAAAGGGCTTTCCATCTTTAGCCTAAGATCTTGAGGGGTGGATATAATAGTTAGTCTCTCGTTTGGTAGAGACTAATAAAGTGGGATATTCACTTTTATCTACCTCAATTGAGTAGTCAATTTTGGACGTGATTCCAACTCCGGTTCGTGATTGACGCTTCCGCAGTTCACTACAAGAAATGCAAGCATTAGCTGCGAAATGTTTCGTAGCAAATTCCCCATATTTCGTAGCTAATAACCTTTCTCGACGAACTATGTTCGTTGCTATTATCATTGCGAATAGCATTTGCTACGAAAACAATTTCGCAGCTGAAACTCGACTTTTGCTACAACATTTATTTCGTAGCAATATATTACCTTTTGCTACGAAATGTTGTTCGTAGCAAAAAGATTCGTAGCAATAGACGTTTTCGCTACGAAATAATTTCGCAGCTAAAAGTATATCAAGTGAATAAAAAAAAACAGAAAGACCTTTCCCTACGAAATATTTCGCAGGAAAAAGTCATATTTTTCAAAATCATTTTTTTTTTTTAGCTAAAAAAATATAAGCTGCATTAAATAAACATCTAATTATGATAATAATAATAAAACCATCCAAGTTTTAATTAAAACTAATTGTGTAAATTACAAAAAGTTTAATATAAGTCAAAAGAAAATACAACAAAAATAGACATCTCATAGACAAAGTTATAATATAAGTAAAAAGAAAATACAACAAAAGAAGACATCTCATGGATCTGATTACGTGTTTTTACTACTTATTCCCAACAGTGGTATCAGAGCGATTGTGAGTTGGATTTCGTTCTTTGTGGAGTAAATGAGGGAATTACAGTGCTTACCTCGCAACAGGTAATTTTTATTTTACCGTCCCAAATGAGTTATGTGTATTAATTATGAAAATAGCTTATGTGATTTTAAGAAAATGAATTAATTTTATTATCTTGCTGATTGCATTTGATCTCTACACATAGTGTTGATTTTGTGCAGTTGTCTTGATGGTAAATTTTAATTCTATTTCCTATAAGTCACGTAGGTCATGTTGTGTGTGAAAATGATAATCACTATGAGATAAATTTAGAAATCAGTCACAGCATGCATGATTTGTTGATGGATGTGCATATTCATTTATTTGCAGTAAAATATGGCATCGAAAAATATTATCTCGGACTTGATTAAGGGAGATAAATTAGATGGCACCAATTATGATCAGTGGCAGAGAAAAATGACATATTTGTTGCATGAGCAAAATGTTGAATATACATTGCGAGAGGTTAAGGCTAAACCTGATAGTGGCTCTTCTAGTACACTGATAGAAGCTTATGATAGTTGGGCACATGATAACACAACTGCTAGATATACTTTGCTGAGCAGTATGATGTATGATCTGATTGGGGAATATGAGATTTATGAAACTGCAAAAGAAATGTGGGATGCATTGAAAAAGGCCTATTCCGACTATAGTGCTGCAAGACTCAGAGTAATGAGTGTGCAGTTTGAGAACTATAGAATGCCTCATAGTCAGTCCATGTCAGACCATTTGAGGAAAATGTCCCAAATGATTCGTGACTTAGATACAGCTGGTAATAAACTGAGTGAAGATCAGAAAATTCTAGCTGTATTAAGGTCACTTCCTCCATCCTGGGAGCAGATGAAGCTCTTGATGACCCATGATAAGTCTGTTAAGACTTTCGGGGATTTGAGAACTGCTTTAGAAATTGAAGCTGAACGTAGAATGGGCAGCTCTTCTGAAGTGGTCATGAATGTAGAAGAAAAGGGACCTAAGAAGTTTAAGAAGAAGAGAAAATTCAAAAATAAGAAGAAGCCTTATGAGAGGGGAACCGGACCTGATAATAACTCTAATCACATGCTTTGTGTGTGGTCAGCAGAGACATTTCGCTAGAGAATGCAAGGACAAGAAAACAGTATGTCCTCCTATCTCTTCCTCCTGTTTTGTTAATGTTTGTTCTGAGGTTCTCCTTACTGATGAGGCTTGCCCTGATTGGTTTCTGGATTCAGGGGCAACCAAACACGTGATGAATGAAAGGGAAGGTTTTGTGGAGTTTCACCAGATTTTTGAAGGACAACACAAGTTATATATGGGGAACAATGCCGCGGAGGATGTTTTGGGGATCGGCATGTACCACTTACACCTGCAGATTGGACGTGTTTTGGAGCTTCGTGAAATTTTGTATGTTCCCAATATAAGAAAGAATCTTGTGTCTGTCTCTCAGTTATGTAAAAATAATTTTGATGTTCGATTTTCTGGTGAAAGGGTGTCTATAAGGCAGAACAATGTAATTTTTTCCTGGGGCAGATTGTATGAAAATCTTTTCAAGTTAGAAGTTGAATGCAAATCTTGCTCCTTTCCTATCTCCTCATCAGTAGTGAATTATGAAAATTTCAGTGTTTCTGAATGTCTGAATTGGCATGCGAGGCTGGGCCATATTGGTAAAGACAGAATTTAACGCTTATGTAGAGATGGTTTGCTGGGTTCCTTAAAAGATGTTGATTTCCCTACATGCGAGTACTGCATATGTGGAAAGGCAACCAAGAAACCATTCCGAAAGGCTACCCGATCAACTGAATTGTTGAGTATCATTCATTCTAATGTTTGTGGGCCTATGAATGTGTGAGCTAGAAATGGTTCATACTATTTTGTCACATTCATTGATGACTATTCTTAGTATAGATATGTATATCTCATCTCCTACAAGTCTAATGTGTTAGATTGCTTCGTCAGATATAAAAATGAAGTTGAGAATCAGTTGGGGAGAACCATTAAAGTTCTTAGGTCAGATAGAGGAGGTGAATACATGTCTACCATGTTCAAAGAATTATGTGAGAAGCATGGAATAGTCAAACAGTTCACGATGCCGTATAGTCCTGAGCAGAACGGTGTAGCAGAAAGAAGGAATCGTACACTCCTTGATATGGTGAGAAGTATGCTGGCCCATGCAAATTTGCCTATGGAATTTTGGGGTGATGCACTCTTAACAATGACATATATTGTAAATAGAGTGCCTTCAAAATCAGTCCCCAAAACTCCGTATGAATTGTGGACAAGTCGCAGAGTGAAACTTGATCATTTGCACCCATGGGAATCTGCTTGTTATGCACTAATTTCTTCAGTTGATAGAACCAAGCTGGAGCCAAAAGCTATGGAATGCATATTCATCATATACCCTTCTCAGTCCAAGGGATATGTTGTAATCCATGAGACTGAAAAAGGAGAAATAGTTGAAAAGGAGGTTCCACATGCTGATTTCATTGAAGAAAAATTTCCTCAAAGGAAAAGGGCCAAATTTTAAGTAGAACTGCATCAAGTTTCTGACTCCTCCACTCCTAGCACAAGTCAGTCTCCTAATGTTGGCGTTCGAGACAGCTCGCCTATGAATGCTGATAAAAGTGGGAGTGTTCTAGAGAATGTTGAAAACAATGGGAGCACTTCTGAGAGTCAGAATATTCGGAGAAGCCTTCGTGGTAGGATTCCCCATAGATATTTTGATGTCGAAGGAGAATGCTATACCTGCATCTCCATGGATGATGATGAACCAGATTCTTATCAAGAAGCATTATCTGGTCCAAGATCGAAGGAATGGATTGTTGCAATGAATGAGGAAATCAACTCCATGATGAAAAACAAGGTCTGGGAGCTTGTAGACCTGCCTGCTGGAAGAAAACCTATTGGTAACAAGTGGGTGTTGAAGATTAAAAGAAAAGCTAATGGATCAATTGACAAGTTCATGGCAAGGCTCATGGCTAAAGGGTACAGTCAGGTGAAAGGTTTAGATTATCAAGAAACCTTTTCACCAATTGCTAGATTCACATCAATCCGGATGATTATAGCCATAACTGCAAGCTCGGACTTGGAATTATATTAGATGGATGTGAAGACAGCTTTTCTGAATGGAGATCTTGACGAAGAAATTTATATGTTGCAGCCATTTGGATATGCAATTAAGGGGCAGGAACAAAAAGTGTGCAAGCTCAAGAAAGCAATATATGGGCTAAAGCAGTCTTCGAGGCAGTGGTACTTCAAATTTCACAATGCCATAAAATCTTTTGGCTTCACTATGATTGAAGAGGACCATTGCATATATATGAAGTGGCTGGACAAGAGTTTTATTATTCTCTGCTTGTATGTCGATGATATTCTTCTAGCTACAAATGACATGGAATTGTTGAATATCACTCGACAATGGCTTTCTCGCAACTTTGATATGAAGGACATGGGAGAAGCAAGTTTTGTGCTTGGCATCAAGATTCAGAGAGATCGAGCTAAGAGAAAGATTGGCTTATCTTAGTCAGCATATATTGAGAAGGTATTAGATCGGTTTGGCATGAAAGACTGTAAACCTATCGATACCCCTGTTGACAAGAATCAGAATGCCCACAGACTGATGAAGAAAAGGAGAAGATGAAGAGAGTTCCTTACTCCAGTGCAGTTGGAAGTCTGATGTATGCTAATGTTTGCACACGTCCAGATATTTGCTTCGCTGTGGGGCTGGTCAGCAGATATCAGAGTAACCCTGGTCAAGGTCATTGGCAGGCCATGAAGCGAATACTTCGGTATTTGAAAGGCACAAAAGACCTAACTCTTTGCTATCAGGGATGTGGTGAACTTAAAGTTCAAGGTTATTCTGATGCTGATCATGCAGGTGATCTTGATTCTCGCAAGTCCACCTCTGGCTTTGTATTTTTATTGGCTGGTGGAGCTTTCTCTTGGGCTAGCCGGAAGCAGAAGTCTACAGCCTACTCTAGCATGGAGTCTGAGTATGTGGCCTGTAGTCATGCTACAAGAGAAGCTGTGTGGATCCAGCGGTTTTTGCGAGATATGCGGATCATTAAAAGTGCAGAAGAGCCAGTGCCGATATATTGTGACAACAACTCTGCCATTGCACTTTCCAAGGACCCTAAATTTCATGAGAGATCCAAGCATATTGAGTCCATGTATCACATTGTGAGGGATAAAGTTGCTGAAAACAATAGTTGTGTCCTATCTTCCCTCCAGAGACATGGTCGCAGACCCACTGACTAAAGCAATGCCTCGAGATGTTTTTGTGAGTCATGTGAGAGGCATGGGACTGCAATTCTGGTAGTTGTAGTCCTTCTATTCAGTGGGAGGGTCTTCTTTTGTGTACATGTTATTACTGCTTGTGTATGAATGAATGAGATATTTTGCACATCTTTATATATCTGTTGCTGACATGCATGCATTATGATTATGTGACTGATTTATCTAATGAATTTGTGAAATAAAAGTGATTATCATTAACTGTCGGCAGGCTGTGTCCACCTAGTCGCACAGGCAGGACAACCTTCTGTACTGGGATGCAGGGGATGAGACACACACGAGTAGGTGTTGATGTCGCCTTGGTTTTTTAAATAATCAAGATGAGATCTCTCCAAGATCATATATAATGAGGCCTGAAAATTAAGCTAGATCTGGTCACTGGGAGGACCACCTTAGTCGACTGAGACGATTAAGGGATCTACGTGCTACAGGAACCGACAATATTTTTATTTTTCCCGTATCACGGCATGCAAGAGAAGTTGTACGTGCTGTAGACCACTTACCTACTGCGATAGAGTCCTATTTCTATCGTTGTGCGAGCAGAGCTAGTCTCGTAGGTGACTCTAGTGCCCTTATGTACCCTTCACTGTGTTAAGAAGCTGAAGTCTGGTGACGCTACTTTGGTGTGCAATGTTAAAGCCATGAGATTATATGGCTGGGTCACATGCACTGCTGGGAAAGCGGCCGGGTCGAAGCTGACGAGCATATGTACGAGGGGAAGACTCCTTGATGACTACACCTTGGCACTGAGGTCATTTTTGTATGCGCTTTGATTACTTATCCTCCCCGGGGATCACGTTTTCAATGAGATTTTATTGATATTATATATTATTATTTTCTTATTAAAACATGATTAAAAATGGATAAGTTCGTGAAATGTTTTTCTAATAAGTGCAGAAGTGCATACATGAGTCGAGTGAGATTGTAGTGCTCTAATAGGACTAGAGCAGTCTTACTCTGGTGTGTGTCATGTGAGTCTAGGACAGGCTAATTGAGGATGGAAAGTTTCACGCTGGTCAGATGGAGACTTGGCGTGTTACCTACCTTTAGGGTATATGTGAATTCCCATTGGTCTCACCCCTCAGGTATGTTATTGTGTGTATTTATTACTCGCGATGGAGGTGGACAAGACTAAACACGTATACTAGTGAAGTCTGAGTGGGAGATTGTTAGTTAATCCAGCCTTCCCTGCTATTATTCTTTTCTCCAGGGGGCCATTTGACATTTTTTCATTTTCTACGAACATCCCTACTCGTCTAGAGCCTTCTTATCCCCTATCCCCAATTAATGTGAACCGCCATGCACCACCGCCATGCACTTATTTTAAATATGCATGCATGGGTAATGAACAAAAGCGTGATAAAAAGTATAAATCTGTGTGTGTGTGTACCAATGTTTGTGCTTCCACTCCGACTCACAAAACCATCTCCATTTTGAGTAATATTTAAAAGGGCTTTCCATCTTTAGCCAAAGTTTGGTAGAGACTAATAAAGTGGGATATTCACTTTTATCTACCTCAATTGAGTAGTTAATTTTGGACGTGAGTCTAACTCCGGTTTGTGATTGACGCTTCCACAGTGGTACGTGTTTTTACTACTTATTCCCAACAATTTGAACCCAACCCGTGGTAACCCGAACCAACCCGCGGAACCTGATTTTCAAGCCTAATTTTTAATAATAATAAAAATACACATATTTCATAAATTTTAATCACCCACTCAAACAATTTAAGTCCTCAAAAAAAAAAAAAAAATTGTGATTCAAAGGTATAGATATAGAATAAAGAACCATGACCAAATTAGAATATCATACGATATCTACTATAAATTCAAGTTAATTCGAATTGTCTATTATGATGTTAATCCAAATCCAATCTAATTTTTGAGTCAATCTAAATTAGTCAGCTAGAACCTAAACCAGACTTTTACAGGTCAATCCATATAAAAAATTAAGCTCAATATGTCACGTATGGATTTAACCAAACCCAAATTGCAACCGACAAGTGCGGACGTGACATTTTAAAAGTGAGTCATTTTTGTAAATTGACCTCACAAAAATTGGACTTAAATCTCCCAAAATAAATATATAAATAAAACATTAATATATTCAATTCTATAATATTGAAGTCATCTCAAACAAGCAGTCTCTTCTACAATGGTCTCCAACGACGGCTTCCTCGACCGACACAAGCTCAACCTATACTTAAACTCCGCCCCCTCCAACGCCACCGCCGGCCCCACCTCTTCCTCCGCCGCCACCGCCGCCGCCTCCGGCCCAACCCTCGCCCCACGTGGCGGCGACGCCGCAACCGCCAACAAGAGCCGCCCAACATCGGCGTCCGTGACGACTGAGTCAACCCTCCTCATGGGGAACATCACGTAGACCTCCCCGACTTCCAGCTCTTCGTCGGCGGTCACCGGAGAGAACCTCCGACCCACGACGAGGGACCCGCCGGCGGCGGCGGCGACGAAGTGTCCGGGGAAGTCGAGCATCAGATCGGCGGCGGTGGTGGGGTGGTCGAAGCGGCGGACCTCGCCGGAGGGTAGGACCACCTTTGTGTGTTTGGGTTTGTTTGTTGGGTAATAAGTGCAAGAGATGTAACTGCCCATTATAAGGATTTTTTTTTTTTTTTTTTTGGGTTCTTCTATGAATAATGGAGGGGGGGGGGTTTGGGTTTGGGGTTGCCTTGTTTTGATGAGAAATGATGAGATTGGGGTTTTATATTTTTGTTCTTCTATGAATGTGAAATAGAGGAAGGTTTGGGTTTGGGTTAGGGGTTGGCTTGTTTTGATAGGAAATGATGAGATTGGGGTTTTATATGGGATTATTGAGTGTGTATTTTGAGGAAAGAATGTGTGTTTGTAATGTAAGATATAAGAAGATTCGTTGAAGGAAAGTTTTGGTCTGTTTGGCTGTGTCCATGGCGTGTGGGACCAAACAAACACAAGTTTTGTGTGTGTAGAAGGGAAGGGGTGGTCTTCCCATTTTGAATGGCTCAAACTGATTATGTGTGTGTGTGTGTATATATGCATCTAGAAATTTGATTGGGTCAGTCTGAGTGGGCTAACAGAGAGTATAGAAATGGTTGGTGGGGACAACAGGGACGGCGGATGGTGGCAGGAGGCGGGGCGAAAACAAATGGATATGAATAGGATTTCAAAAAGCTAAAATTATATATCTAATATTTAAAATATGAAAAGAATCTAATAATTATGTATGAAACATAAAATTATATGTGAACACTCAAAACATTACTTGTTATAAAGTAAAAAAAAAAAAAAACTCATACTAACATGAAAATATTAATATATTGATATAATAAATAATATTATAATACTATTTCAAGAACGGGTATTTTTTAGATTGGATACCATCATGTCCATATCTGATTTGAAATATTTCGGATTCGAATATAAATTTTTAGATATCGGATAATTTGAAATTTTTAATTATAAATATTTTTCAGATAATTGATAGACTTAGAACGAAAGACGTTAGAGGAGGGGGAAAGAGAGACAGAGGGAGAAAAAGAGGAGTTCAAGAGGGGGCGGGGAAGGTGGAGGTTGGCCTACGGAGACCGGCGAAGAGGAGGAGGAAAAGAGAGGCCGAGATGGTCACCAACCTCTGCCCCTCCGCCTTTGTATTAGAGGTGTATCCCTACAATGCTTGATAGTGCCAAAAAAAAAGGTTGTTGCCTTGAAAAATTAGGATAAATCCTGCATAAGTGAGTATAATAAATAAGGATAAAGTGATTTTGTATTTAGTAATGTTTTGAATTATTCTCGTTGGTAAACGTAAGAATAAATGTTTTGTTGTTTGGGTAAAATGTGAACAAAAAGTATGGATAAAGATTTATAAAAGGTGAAAAATAATCATAGTTGATTTGACATGTGATTTATTAGAGGTGATGACAATTGATTTGACAGTGGACCCATATATTCTTTGGATGGAATAACCTAAGATAACTTTAATTCCAGGGATTAATTGGAATCCATATACTAGTTTATTCTGGCATATTTTATCAGGGGTTATGCGAGGTTTCCAAACACTCTTTATGCCTTATCCGAGATTATCCGAGGACTTATTTCCAAAACAAACACTAAAAGTGCTGGATGTATTTTTCCATATCATTGAAATAATTACTTCATCTAACATTCACATACACATATCAAAACATATGGAGGCAAACACCGCGAATGTCATTTAAAAAGTTATACACCATTGTCTACTCTCATTCACCACTTATTTTCAATTTATTCAAGATGAACAAAAAAAACAAAAAAATATTTTTCACATTTTTTCAACAAGAATAACCAAAAAACACTATACAAAAAATGATTATTCTACGTGCATTGTTATCTATTATCAAGTATCAGAGGTGAATAGTTATTTGGCGGGGGATTAGAGTATTATGTATTTGAATATTAGTAGATCCTATGTGGGTCATTAATTCATCTTATTTCAATTATTCTACAATTATGAAAAACTGAGAATGATTGGAAGAGTTTATAACAAAAAAATATATATATATTCTACATTTATAGGATTTGAACAATTCCAACCCCACTTGAAAAACTGTAAATAAAATTAGAATTATGGAATAGTATAGAGTATTTATAATGAAAATTTCATGACAATGAAAACAATACTTACACATTATCCAAACATAGGATTCTTAAGATGAAATTAAATAAATCAGACTTTTGTTGGTGGTTTGATTTAGCAGACAATAGGGCAACCTGGCATGGACAAAGACAGTGATACCTCTTCAAGAACATCTATAACACTTTCAAATTTTGACCTTTCTGTATGCTCAGCTTTCCAGCAATCATGAATTAACCTGCATCAATCATTGAATATTGTGTTTAATAGAATTGAAAACTGATAAGCAGTGGATCTATAAAACCAGAAATCATGCTTTATAAGAGGCTCCAACTTCAGTTTGCATCAAAACAGGCTCAACAACAAACATATTCATAAAAGCTGCTCTCAACCAGCTTTTTCGTAAACCGATTATTTTTGAGAGCTCATGCTTTATTTTCAAGATCACTCTTATAAACTGATTACCCTCAACATCAGGATAATTAAATTCCAGAAGTTTCATGTCACGTCCACAAAATGTAATTTATTAATCAATGAATGTTAGGGGGGACACAGAGGTTTTAAAATTACTTGTCACAAATTGTTCCCCTATAGAAAACTAGACTAAATTTGTATTGCAACAATTTTGCAATATGGCACAAGACCTCCATGGGATTTTACAACGAAATCATAACCATTGTGTTGATTTTGATATTAAATTGGGATTTTGGACATGTTTTCATTCAACTGAAACTGCACTAAAATTTTGAATAAGGCAAATGGAAGAATTGGCTTACTGTTGTATTCTTACAGGGCACCGGCTTAACTTAAACTTTGGTTCAGTATCTACTGGCTTCGAAATAGCACGGCTAGAGACATCGTTGGGAATTAACAACCGTCCTTCCAACATCTGTAGGAAAAAAAGGATGTAAATGAACATATTGCATGAAATTTTATAAAAGATCTTTTTCTTGCACTTTCTCTTTATAAAAGATCATAAGATTTAAGGAAGGTTCGGACAAAATGAAGAGAGAGTAGGTTACATGGAACCAGGTCCAAATGAAGAAAATAATATAGAAGATGATATATATAAGCTTGACAACCAGACATGGATATCAATATATCATAATTCAAGAAAATTACGCCTACACAAACATCATGGTCTGATATCTTTTCCATCAAACCCACCGAACTCATTTCTCGGCCGAACCAGCACATTTCATTAAATACAATGCAAGTGGTAAAATCCCAATCGAGAGGAACAAAATGTCGCATTGTTACTATATTTGATTGAGCAACCCCATGAGCTTGTTCATTGTAGCAAGTTTTAACAGAACTTTCTGTCAAATATGTATGAAATTCCATGATCTGACAGTATATATTCATGGATGAGAATTTTAGTTGATGGGTCATAGAGGTCAATAATTGTGAATAGGTGGTTCCTTGAAAAACTGTAAGCTGATGGGATCTATATGTCTACTAATAACTATACAAAAAGAGCTATGTGTCAATGAATGGATCACATGAATCTATGCAATAGTGTCACTGAGCAAAGAACAAATCGAGCGTGTCACTGAATATGTGAAAAATCTAGGTTCTCTGGGAAGATTACAATTAGATTCGTTACAAAAACTAATATTTATTAGAAAGTCCCTATTGAGTGAAAGTGTGAAAACAAATTGATTTAACAAGAGGTCCCCATGGAAATTCATAATTGTAAGTGACGTGTATCACACGTGTAGTCCTCTGTGCATATATTTCTAAAATTTGACAAAATATATTCTCTAATAATTATTACTTGATAGATTATAACGTTGTTACTTTTATACCATATTGTTCCCTTGAAATATAGCAAGTTAGTAGGAACCATTTGTTTTTTTGTTATTGCAGTTAGGGTCCATGGATTAATGCAGAGACATCAAAGTAACCGGAAGTGAACAGCTGCAATGTAGTCAGGAGAGGTAATACTGTTTAGGAAAATACAAAAGATAAAAAAATAAAAAAATATATGAGTAATTAAAAATATAGAAAATGACCATTATTACCTCATACAGTACATTGGCATATGAGCGTACATCTTCCGTACGTATATCTTCTGTACTGTCACAAACAGACTTGTAGAGGGTGCCTGAATCATCAGTTCTTTTACCTGTCAAGTGAGATCCATCATACAAACAAGATTTTGGTATTCAAAAACAATACTATGCTTCAGACAAACTCTAAACAGTCAGAATATTAATTCAAGAAACATATAGGCGAAACCAGTATCTACAAACATACTTTCCTGATGAGGGTGTATCTTTTCATATATCATTTGAGCCCAGTAGTCACCAATCTTCAGATGCCCCCCTTCATCTAGGAGCAAGTTACTGTGCCCATCATAAAACAGGAAAAAAAAAAAACATTAAAGCAAGGAAGAGAAAGATATTAATTTTGTTGAATAAGTTAAAATGGTGTGCCTTTGAAATAATTTTGTTATACATTGACAAAAATAGTTTCTTTGTCCTGTGAGTAAATTGAATCGGAATACCAACTCAGTAAAGAGCGCACTCATATTGTAGCACCTATGAGGTGAACTTCCAAGTACAGTGAGGAATATTAAAATGAATCATTCAGCTGCAAATCACTCAACCAGACGTGTCAATTAAAATTTCACAGGCCTCAAAACTTCTCTCAGTGGGAAGCGTGATATGCAAGATATGTGGAACACAGGAAAATGTGAAGGGAAAACTATCCCAAGTGGGGAGTAGCAAGGACTCTCCGACTCCTCAGCTGAAACCACTCAGGCAAAAGGTCATTGCTCCGGGAATCTCTCTAGCAGGGGCCATGAAATCACTCTATGTTTCCATGGAAACTGCATGGCTCCGTTTGTAGTAGATCCAACCAATCCTGAGCATGCTCTAATGAAGAGCCACTCAAGCCAAATTTAACACACAAAATAATAAAAGAGTAAAAGAAAATGAAAAAGAGAAAGTGAATGCTCATTTCATTTCAAGCACACAAATATCTCATCTTACAAAAAGAGGACAAGAAGAAATATTAAATAGCAAGTGTATTTGGGATGACTTACAGAATGTCAAATTCCTAACAAATCAAGACTTGACCAAATTGACTGCTACTTGCTTAGGACCTATGGAAAAGGAACAAAGGGTGACTCAAAATGTAAGGATAATGGAAATGTCTCCGAATAAAATGGCAAAGAAGATGGTTGATAAGTGTGAAGTCGGATTACATTTGAATTTGGGACAGTTTAAATTTCATTCAGACTCGCGAGGGAAAGGTACATCAAAATCAACTCCAACGAAAAAATAATGAATCAGGTTCAGATTAGCATTTAGCAGCAATATATACAAGGCTATCAAAATCACCAGAAAAATTTATAGCTTTTCGTCTGATAAAGCTCCATCACTTTGGTGTTCCTTCCAATCTGTCAATAGGTTATACATAGCTAGATATAGTAAGTGAAAGAGAACTAAAACACTGAAAAAGTAACTAGGAAAGTGGGAGTAGAAGCTTTTAGACTACTAGGTGAAAATAGAAGGCACACAATAAGAATGAAGATCAAATGCAAAGTGGAAGTCACAACAGTCTTGTATTCAGTAATACTTTATGTAAATCTCAATTGTACTCAGTAAGGTAAACTGTGAGAATTCAAATTCATAATTAGAAGCATAATTAAAGATAATACAGTAAAATGAAAAGATCAAATAATAGTACTCACCCTGTATGCAAACTATTATGTACAAAGGGATGGGGCTTGTGTTGGTGCAAATAATTCATGCCCCTGCCAAGCAAAGATATATTGAATTTTATCCAGGCTATTCTAGGAGGAAAATTTCAGTGACAAATTAAAGCATGAACTGTATAAATAAAAATCCATAAAATCCTATTTATGCAGGGAACATATATCATTCTTCTATTTTACTATTAATCCAAAAAAAAAAATTATGGCAAATACAAAAAGAATGGCGTGTTCAATTCAATAAAATAGGAAATAGAACTGTGATAGAAGCTCCATACCTTGCAATATCCAGTGCATACCGAAGAAATGTGAATATGTCAAGACGAAGTTTCTCTCTCAATATTTTGTTCAGATTTCCCTATCAAATGAAGGCGGAATAAGCAATGGAAGTGAGAGAGCTGAGACATAATATAATGAGGAGGTTCCTGAAGAATTAAAGAACAAGTCTGTCCCCAAATATTCTAGATATGAGTGTTTGAATTTTCTGAACAGGTGGGTACTTGCAACTGAATCATGGATCACCAATATTCCAAATAGTTATATAGATACAAATATGTTTATTAGAGTTAGAACGAGATGTAATGATTTGCAATTTAACTGTAGCTTATTTAGGAACTAATACAAGATCTATTGAAATTAATAGTGGTTGCATATTTACTGAGACAAGGCTGAATCTGCAGCAGCTAAGAGATCTCTTTAACAACTACAAAGAGTACGTAAATTATGAAAATAATGCCTGACTGGAAACAGAAATCAAAATATATTCCAAATAAACTTGTGTATGCACCTTCTCAAAAAAAAAAACTTGTGTATGCACCAATTATTGACAGGAGACACAAATCAAAATATATTCCAAGGCAACTTGTGTATGCACCAATTACTGACTGGAAACACAAATCACAATATATTCCAAGGAAACCGAAAAATTATGTAAAGATATTCAATTATGACACCATGAGAGGGTTAAGCAGAAAGTTAGTCTATTAACTGATCACTCCTGCAAATAAACATTGATTTAAGGAGAAAATAGATTACATTCAGTGGTTTTCAGAATAACCAATTGGGTCTAGTAAAGGGGATTCATTTTTAGTGTTTTTGGCAATAAACAGTGATCAATTTCACAAGAATTTCACCAAGTTAAAAGAAACAATTCCGAGCCTCTTCACTGTTATTAGCTCACAACAAGAACTGGGTTCGTACTTTCGATAGATATTCTGTTATTAGAATCATCTCTTCATCATGCATTATGGCACCAAGAAACTGCAAAATATTGGGATGGCGAAGTTCCCTAAGGCGGGACATTTCTTTGTCAGATAACCTCCTGCAATTTATGATAAAAAAAATTACAATAATATTAAAGATTCAGTCTAAAAATTCAAATTAAATACTGAAAGACAAGGGTGAAAAAGCATGGGGTGAAACTTACATTCTTTCATCACTAATCTTGATAATCGTTTTAACAACCCAGGTACCACGCCATTTGACCTTCTCAGATTTACCAATGGTGCTCTGCGAATGTAAAGGAGAACAAGATAGATTATTATTATTATTATTGCTTGGTAAATAAATTATTTATTAGATTAACTTGAAGATAATTTACCATTTAACTTCGGTAGATATGTATTAAAAAAAGTGATGATGGAATTTAACTACAACAAAATGCCCTGATAAAAGCAAAAGGAACATGGTGGACTTGATTTCAGAGGTAATATAGGATGATCAGCATATCTCAAGCAATGCTGAACAGGGTAAGTGATATCAACCTGATATTAAACAGTCACAGATGCTATCTCCATACTTCCCTGACTAGTTGAGTAAAGGTCTGATATAAGTGTAGAATCCCAGGTATCAAAGCAGTATGATTTCACTAAAGTATCAGCATTAACAACGCACTGGAGTAATACTCTGTGTGTGTCCTTATCATGAACACAGATGTAATATATAGATGAAATTATACAAGGAGGAAAACAGAAACAGAACAGAGGAACTGAAAAATTCATAAAAGAAGAAAGAATATCTGAATAAATAAAATTCGAAGTTCATATGCATAATTCTCATGTAAATATCCACAACAACGATCTTACATCATGTACAAAACATTAATATAGAACATAATATGTATACTGGTTCTCCCTCCATACAACAATTGACACAGTTTTATTAGTTTTACCTCCCAGTTATCATATTTTGTACTTTATGTCAACTTTAAAATGAATTTATTTGTTAATGTACATCTCACTACTTCCATGCATCACATGATCTCTATGAGTTGGATTATATAAAGATGTGATGGAATGAGACATGCCCAGTTTATTGATTTCCTTAGGAATACATATCTTTCATGATCAATTATAAAACTCAGAGGGCAATGCGACATGAGGCATCCGGTAATCAATGATAAGTAATTAGGACTCTCAAGATATTTAAGAGCAAACAACCCATGTCAGATGCTGTGCATGATTCATTGACAGAAAAAGCATAAAGGGAGACATAATATCAAGAAGGAAAATTGTTCAAAACTCTTGTACATAACAGACTAAATCTTCAAAGCAACATGATCAAACTACCACATTGAAAGCTGCACGGGTCATAAAATTATAGTAAATGATATAACAAATATCCTATCCTATTTAAATTACTATGACTATGCCATGTGGCTCCACTTAGTATTCTTGAATAAATGCCTCGAGCAATAATCATATGTGCAATGAAAAAAAGATTGAATACCGTGCCAAAGCACAGGTATGCTAAATACAGTTTATAAATAGAAAAGTAAGTATTTGTTTACCTAAAAAAGAATAGAAGTTTATCAAATCATCATGGATATGATTGTATGCAAAAAATCATCATGAGACCCTAAGAGTTTTATAGAAGAATTGGTGCCTCAAAGTCATACTTGTACCTGCTGAATTTCTGATGAGTGTTCTAATTGCAACTCCGAAGGATCAATATTGACTTCATTTAAACCATGTTCATAATTAAAATTCTGCACATGATGTATAAAAATTAGCAAAACATTTTGCTAAAAGCTCACTAACCACAAAATTGAATGAGAAAAAATAATACTAATGCAAATTCCCATGAACTGGATATCTGCAACTGGGTAAAATGCTTAACTACTTGACATAAAGGCCACATGACAAAGTCAAGCACCTTAATTATATTCAAGCACAGTTACACTCTTGCTTTAATTGAATAAACATATCTCTAACCTTCGAGGTATCCAGAACATATCTCCACATGAATAAACAGAAACTTAACCTCTCTAACCCTGTTATTATTATCATTATTATTTTTTGTCCATGCTAAGTGGCATTTGATTCACCTAGGCTTAAGTTAAGGAATGCATTGACAGTTCATGAAAAAATAACCTCTCGCGCTCTCTCTATATAAAAATTAAAAATTACTTAGAAGCTCGTGTTTGTTTGTTTCCAATGATTTTCTCATGAAAGAAATATGATTATGACAGATAGAATGTTAGTTGTCCATGATGCAATAAAAATTTAATAATAGCATTCAAATAGGATCAGATTTGCTTACCAGAGGATGATCATTTATAGAATCGTTGCCTCCATTAACTTCCAATATTCTGCATATATCTCTATGTCCATATTGTCTAGCATCTGTTAAGGGCTTCATATTTCCAGAGGCCAAAAATCAGTACAAGGAGGAACATATGTTAATATTAGATATTGCACATTGAAGTACAGGAAAGTGACAACCCTAAGAAATTTATGGAGCAATCAATGTGATATAAAGACCATCCAATGGCAGGACTACCACCCATCAAACTGCAAGTATAGAAATATTCATTGCTCAAACATAAATGATGTCCTCTTATTCTGTCAGTAAATAAAACAAATTGATGTATGAGCATGCTTTCTTGTTTTCCATTTCCTTGGGAAGTTGTGTCAAGCACATCATACCCATATTCAATGCAAACCTTTATGTCCATGTCCTTGGTATGTAATAATGAAAGATTTGACAGTCTAAAATTTTCCATATACGTACTTACACAAAAATGATCTTAGGTTATGCATTAAAAACATAAAAAAAATTTAAACATAAAGTGCTTATTCAATATTATCAAACAAGTGAAAGCATATATGCCAAGACTCGTACATTTCAGCGCATCTGCTCTATATATCTTGTGTAGTTCACAATCAGTTGATTTAATCACTTATCAGCAATATCAAGACAACACTGGTAGTCACGGAAATGGGTAGAAACTTACAGTCCTTTGCCAGCGATCTTCAAGATTGACATTGACATTGTATTGGATTAGCAACTCCACAATAGAAGCATGACCTTCACTGGCAGCAAGATGCAAAGCTGTCCTTTTATCATAGTCCTGAACATCAGGAGATATGCCTTCCATTAACATTTGATTGAGTCCTACTTTATCACCTCTAGATGCGCAGCGGAGAAAGCTTCCAATAAGCTGCATGTCATGATCTCCAGACATGTGTGTGTCCATTATAGCATGTCTTATCCAGTTATGCCTCAGTATTCCTGCAAGAAAGAACACTGGTGTCCTATTGTTACCACAAAATTGGTTCCAACATATTGCTTCTGAACTTGACCAATATGTGACTTAATTAAGATATACAAAAAAAAAGTGAAAAATAAATATTCCGATTAATTGTTGAAAACATAGTCACTTGCAGACCTGTCAGACTCTACCTAACCACAGTTTTGTAATTTGTCTGTGAACCTCTTAGCTCTTCCCATTCATTTTACAACAAAAATAATTTGGCAAATGTCACCTGCTCAAACACTATAGATCTCAATTCAACACAAACTTCTCATCCTAGCTCAAAACTAAAATCTCCATTGCCATAAGGAATGGAATACATTTAATGCGATAGACGTGGACTAACATTATATGAGATCTTCCATATGATTTTTCCTTTTTCTGGTTTGATTATTTTTGATGTGTTGTTGCTGAAGTTCACATTATATTTGACATTTAAATCATGGGAAGCATGGAAAATGGCTTATTCCAAGCATTTGAAATTTTTTCCTTTAATCAACAGGACCATCATTTCCAAGGACTCACCAGCAGTCAACAACTTTCAAGTTTAAACATTTGTTCTGAGTCTTAAGAAGCTGATGTCTCTGTGAGGTTTCAAAAGGTGAGTTTGAAACGCAGGATTATAAAAATCCCAACTTTTCAAACTCACATCCAAACGGACCCTTGGAAATGATTTTGGGCAAAACATGCCTCCGACTGACATAACGCAGGATATCAGATGCCAATCCTATGTCACTACAACCTACAACCGTATCAAACCAGCAACACTTGGAAATGAAATGCCTTTGAAGATTCCCAGTTCGATACTCCTCTTTAAATTCCATCCCCTACAAAATCCTCAAAAAATATTAATTTTGAGCAACACTTCCTTTAGCAAACTTGCTACAAATCAATACACAGGTCAACAACAAATCCCAAAGAACTTTATGTTCCCATCCCCAAAGTAAAAAAAAAAAATCAGGTCACCAGTAATTATAAACAGCTAAGACAATCACAAGATTCAATACATAAAGCCAATCACAAGAGAAGAAATAAGAGATGAAAAAAAAAAATAGGGTTTCACCAAATTGAGGTATCCGATTTTGAGAAATGGATCCAAGTCTCCAAACACGAGACGGGGTTTTCTCTAACTCTCTTCAGAGGGAGATGAAGAGACTCTGTAAAAGCTTCGCAGATGTCTTTATAGGGCTTCATCTACACGGGCGAAGATTTGGCGGGGATTTCAGAGGGCGAGCTGTTTAGGTAATAACGTCTCCCTTGTTTGAGAAGGCAAAATTTCAAAAAACACCTTCATATGTTTTATATGTGCAGAAACAACCACGGACCAGAATAACCACGGCAAACAAGGCGGATGAAAAGGAATACTAAGTTCCCGATTTTATAATTATGTTGTTGTGATTGGTGAGTATATTCTATAGACATCGGATTGGTTCAAGTTATTATTTTTGATAGAATTCTTTTTTATCGATGTTCATTTTAGAGTCATGTTACAGTCTTTTCTTTTAGTGTGTTTGGTTGCGTGATTGCGCTACAATTACGAATGGAGAAAGCTGCGTTTACAATCGTGCAACCAAACAATTTTACTATAGCAGCTTTCTGCACACAGATTTCAGACAAATAGTGTTAAAAAGCTGCGATTTCAGAAAGCTGAGAAAGTGAACTTCTTGCAGAATCAATTTTGCAATCGCAGATTCCTGCGGAATCAGTTTTACAATCACGCAACCACACGCACCCATAGTCACTCAAATTAATTAGGTATTATCTTATTTTAAAAAAATCCAAATAACCCCCCATAAGCAGCCTGAAATCCATATAACCCTGCTTTTTTCTTGAAGTCTATAACCCCTTTAAAACACCTGCTTTTTTTCAGATAACCCCTTGAATTGAACTTCCGTTGAGAGAGATGGAGAATATTACGTGAATATTCTGTTTTGTTAATTCTGACTGAAAACATAGTATATCAAAAACCCCATATAATTTGTTAAAAATACGAAAAACCTTCTCTACATGATGATTTTACCCATCGGGATAAATTATAAAACTCTATCTGAATTTTCACATTTTTAAGATATTGTAAGGATTTTTGATATAGTATGTTTTCAATCAGAGTTAGCCAGATAGAATATTTACATAATAATCATAATTTGTCAACGAAAATTTAACTCAAGAGACTATTTAGATTTACATAGTTGTTTTTAGTGGGTTATATAAACTTTACGAAAAATTAGAGAGTTATATAGATTTCAGACAGTTTACAGGGAGTTATTTGAATTTTTCTCTAAAAAAAAATTACATTGATCCATACTATTCATTTATTGGAATATATACTTATGCCTTGCATATGTGATTGCCTGCTCGTGAATATTAGAGGTAATTGAATGAAAAGTATGCACTTGTGCATGTTAGCTACAAAAAAATTTGCTTCACTTCATCATGCCAATGAGATACTATAAATGTGAGTGATATGTGACAATGACCCAATTCAATATTATTGACTGCTGACTATCAAAAATCAGATTCTACTGATATAAATATGGAAAAATTACAATGAATTGCTCATAATACAAGCCCATAAATCAGGAATCAGCCAACCAAAGTCTGGAGGATTTTGACATTCAATCAGATATACAGATATTTGATCCTGTAAATAAAAGAATTAGATTCTGCTATTTTTCGCAATGTTGTCACAAAGAGAAAAGGCCTGCAACAGCAACTAGAAGTTCATCAATATCTTGTCTTTTGGAACTCCATCTGCCACCAGTACAGATATAACATCCTGGGCACAAAACATTCACTTATCAATTATCACACTTGGTTTTAATAAACACGATGAATTTGCAAGCAAAGCATGATTAGCAGAAATTAAGTGAGATGTAGGACTTTAGTCCACCAAGTCATATATTCCATATGGGTGATCAAGCATATATTGTTCTCGAACAAAAGTAGGTTCTATAAATACAGGAATAAAAATGTCACCACAAAAGCAGTAGAAAAAATAAGCTATCCTGCAATCAAAAAAAGAAATCCCTAGCATAATATCACAGTTCTAAACCAAAATTTGTCTTTAGGAACTTCTATTTTAAACCAATAGACCATCGCAAGCTATGAGTCCTAGATACTTCAAAATGGCTTGCATGCAGGGGTCATTTTACATGTGAAATGTTTCATTAAGAAATCCATATCATGCCAATTTACGTTGTATCCTTCTCTCTGTCCAAGCTGTACTAAGCATCATAACTTTATTAATTCTAACAATATTCAAATAAAAGAACTGTCATGGACATGGCATACTGAACTCTATGGTTGTGAGAAAATTATCAGAACCATCTTCAACCAGTTATACAAATTTACAGCAATGCCTAATAGCAAAATCGTCCAAATTAATCTATGTTTGTAGCACAATTTTTTATATTAACCTTGCGCAGAAGAAACAAACAGCTCTTGGGAAGAAAACTATACCAGAACTATGAGAGTGATGAAGGAAGACATACCTCAGCCATTTGCTTATGCCCACATAACACAGCACCCGTGGATGATGGATCGATTATTTGTTTGGCCCTAGCAAAAGCAGACTGGAAAATCTTTTTTTCAGTATGAGACTATGAGTTGGGTCACAATGTAGCGAGAACCAAGCAGAGAAACAAATTTTATATAAACAAAAACATGGCACCTGTACATAGCCTTGTTCTCCTTTCCACATTTCATTTGGTTGTGATAATACAGGTAGTATTTGAACACCAGAAGATTCCCAAGCTTTAAACCTCTCCTACAGGAAGAGAAAGTAAAGGAAATCAAAGTCAGAGACAGAGATACTGATTTTGTTGAAATATGAGAAAGACTTGACAAAAATTGCATTCTAATGGATGCCATATATCAAACCTGATAGGCCATCCTCTGGAGATTCCTTGCACCATAATAAAGCCTCACATCTGACCTCTCATTCGCATTGAAACCTGATTCAATAAGCGCCCGGATTGGACTGCAAGCAGGGAAAAAGTTGCAGTAATGTGGTCATTGATGGAAGCTAAAAGTTATTTTTTCCTTTAGAAGTTCATGAGAACAATGTGTCAATAGCATCTATGCTTCAGAGTGCAGTCTCTTTCACAATAATACCAATAGGCACACATTTACTATTTTGAGAAAATTGATAGCATTTACAACAATTTATATTTCTGATTGAGGATAAAAGCTTGATCACTTGTTCTCTTGAAACTCAATTTGTAAGGACATATGAGGGAACCATTGGGGTGCAAGCATTTGGAGACAAGTTTGAGAAAGTTATTTTCAAAGCAGCTTTCAAAATCAGCTTTTCATAATGCATCATTTTGTTTAGATTCCTGAAACACTCTTTCTTACAACTAAAAGTTTTTTATTATTATTATTTTCTTCAAAAGCCAAAACCACTTGAGGTAATTGGAAACAAGTTTAAATCAAGTATAATTCCTATAAAAGCTTTAAAAGTGACCTAAGGGGGCGTTTGGCGACACATAAATAAGGTGATTCTATTTTTAATTAAACAGAAAGCTAAAAAGTATTACCAAACACATTTTAAAAATTAGTACAAAAAGAATGCTTTTTAAAAAGCGCAACAAATGCGCTTTTCAGGAATCAAGTCTATTTAAGCCACTCTATTCAAAATCTTATTTTTCAAACGTGTTTTCAAACATAGTGTAAATCTCGTTTTCAAAAGCTATCTTAGGAGTGGTTTGGAAACCCGTTTATGTTTGGTTTTGCGAAAAGAAAGAATTTTGATAATAAGTTTGGGCAGCTTTTGGAGATTATGCTTTTAAAATAATCATATCCAAACTCGCTTTCAAATGAACCCAACTTTTCCAAAAAAAAATTGAAAAAAAAAAGCTTTTCAATATAAAAAAAGTGCTTTACAGGAGTCAAAAAAAAAAAAAAAAAAGTATGCTTATGAAAAACCTAGTTTTAAAAGCTGATTTTTCCAAACTCGTTTCTAAACACTAATGCAAGATCACATAAATAGCTACAATTACCAATTGAATAATAAAAAAAAAAGGCACTACCTTTATCAGTCAAATTAGCAAATTCAGATCAACCATGGATCAAAATTAAATAAAAAAAGGCAAATTCAATCAAGATTCGTGAAATTCACCTGATCCCAGACCCAGTGGCGAAAATCAGCACCGTCCGTGCCTCCTCCGGAGGCGAGATCCGCCCGACCTGGAACCCGCTCCCCATGACGGCGCTCAGCTCCACGACGTCGCCGCTCCTCAGCCCGCATAGGACCTCCGCGGGTGACCCCGGGACGCTCTTCACCAGGAATTCGAACACGCCGTCCGAGGCGGCGAGGGAGGGGGGAGAGGCGATGGCGAGGAAGGCGGGCTTCTCCGCGGGGGGAGGGGGGCGGAGCTGGAGGTACTGGCCGGGGCGGGTGTGGGAGGAGACGAGGTCGGGAGAGGCGGAGATGTCGACGGCGACGTGGAAGAGGGAGCCGTCGGAGGAGGCGGGTTCGATGAGGGTGAGGGGGGCCTGGGTCCAGGTGTCTTGGCGGACGGCGGCGGCGGAGATGGAGGAGAGGCGGCGGCGGAGGCGGAGGGAGCGGCGGAGGAGGGACATGGGGGTGGAGGGGGAGGAGACATGGAGGTGGAGGGGGAGGTGGTTAGGGTTTGAGGGACGGAGAGTGAGTGTCGGTACTGACATTTTTGGGGGAATTAGAGAGAAGTGGTCAGACTTTGGCGCCACCGATTGAAGCGGATGAGGTGGAGAAGAGAGGATGGGTTGGTTTGTGGGGGATGGAAGATCTGGACCGTTGGGGTTTTGATTTGATCTTTGATAATTTGGGACGGCTGGTTTAAAATAACATATGTATTGTGTTCAAAATATAAAAAATTATCTATAGATAACTATTATTTTATAATATATTTATATAAATAAAATCATTATTTATAAAAAATTTATGTAATTTTTCAATATATTGTTAAGGATTTTAGTATATTATATTTTTTATTAAAATTAATCAAATAAAATATTCACGTAATATTTTACAGGGTTACTTAGATTTTTCTTAGATTTTTCCTAAAAATCTAAGATACCAGTGGAGTCAGAGTTTCCACGTGCGGGTCCCAGGTGATTCCATAAATGGAAACAAATTGATTTTGTCTCATTTTAGTCATATATTTATATGGAATCTAAGGTACCATATTTTTCAAATAAATGTATAAATATAAAATCTAAAAATGAAACTAAAAATTGGGATTGGATGTCGAATTAATCCAATCGATATGAAATTGTAATATAAGAACCAGAAAATGGTTTATTCCTCCAAAAAAAAAAAAAAAAAAAAGTCTAATGACTGTAAACTCAACTAATCCCAAAATCTAAGAGACCTACACAAACATAATTAAATCCAATTCAACCCAACCCTCAAACCTAAATCAGCTCAATCAGAACCCAGTAAAGCACATCAGGGTTGGTTTGAAGTAGGATGAGTTCAAGACCCAGCCAAACTACACTTCAATACCAAATCTAACTAAACATCATCTACAACAAATATAACTTCGATCATCACAAGCTATCATCGAATCAAAAAAGAGCATAAAAACAACGTTTTCACTGATTCCTTCATAAAACAAACATGGAAACTTAAAAATCAACAACTGCTGTTTCTCTTATTGAAAAGGGAGAACAAAAAACAGTTTTTTTTTTTCTCAGGCAAAAAAGCCTGGGGCACTCACTCAGGTTCCACATAAGAGGGGGAAAAAAAGCCTAAGATCCAACAAAAAAATATATGCAACAATCTTGACCGCAACTTTGGTGGGGTCCAAAGCTATTAAATTATTTTTAATGAACATCTACCACAACAAAACCATCTTAGGCAGCGGCAGATTTGGCAATCTTCTCAGCCTTCTCGATGACCTCATCGATTCCTCCAACCATGTAAAATGACTGCTCTGAGAGGTCGTCATATTTGCCGTCCAACACACCCTGCCAAACAGAAAGCATGATAAAATTATTACAAAAGATTTTCGGAATAGATGTTTGGAATATGCACACCTCGAAAGAAAGCTGACAGAAGACCTAATGATCCTGCAGTTGCTATATAAGATGATTATGAAAATAATAATAGGAATGCAAGCTGTTAAAAACCATAAGAAACTCTTTTGAACTTGATTTTTGGCAAGTACCATAAAATAACCGATTAATAGCATTTGACAGATAGAAATCAATAAAGAAAACACACTCTTATTCCCCTGGCTACACACCAAACATGACCTCTCCTACCATGGAAATCACCTGCCTTAAACGCAATTTATTAACCACACACTAACGGTTTCCGACAACATACAAGTAACTTAATAGCAAATATTTCAATAACTGTAGCTCTTTAATAATATTCACACAGCTATTAGAGTCGGATAAACCAGAGCATTAATCAATGATTTCTCACCAAAGCTTAGATATTGGTGACACGGACAGTGTGCCACATGGGGAAAATTATATACTCAGAACATGTGCTCAAAGAATTATATCCAGAGGAAGATTAAAGGAAGCTTCATATCAAGCAATGATTTTACGTGGAACAATATGTGGATATGAAAGCAGACATCCAAATTTGATGAAGTGACCAAATGAATGTAATAGATATAACTTAATTAGGTATTTTTCTGTCAAACCACAACATGAAACTCACCTATGATGCAGTTGCACTTCCCGATCCATTCTTCTAATGAAAGCAAAATAGCTACAATGCATCATCAGCCATGCATGTTGGTTTTTATACTCTCTTGAAGTCAGTTTTCACATTGTTAAACATCCTTCAAAAAGCACCTTTTCTATTAAAATAAAATTCCCAATTTCATATTTCTGTACTTAAACCACATTAGGCAGTTTACAGTCGCAGATTCAAGCACTACCAATCTTCCATGCGTAAATCAAGCACTAATAAATACTTCATATATTTCAAAATGAACATGAACTCAGTATAAACCAAAAACGGGAAATGTATCATTCGATCCTCAAAAACCATTCTGGTATAGTAATGAGACAGCTTAATTAAGGAAGCCTATATAAAATTTCTACAAACCTACGGCAGAATATATATATATATATACTCATTATATATGATGCATCTTCTACTGATGGGCACATCATAGTGAAGTAATAAGAACCCATGATACCACCTCAGAACTATCTGTAATTATGTCCAATATAGGCGGCACACTGGTTAATTGACAAATAGTGTGCCCAACATCCAAAACATTAGAATTTCTACTAATCAATAAAAAAGGACAGTTGTGTCAAATTCAATTGGTGCTGCAGACAGAAAAAATGGAGTACGTGGTGCTTATTACAGTTTGGCATGGATGGGCCCAAATGCCACTATTTTGAACAACAAACACCAGTATTGCTTTTTTATGCTTTAAAAAAATTCATCTATTTTGGTCTTAGAGACCATTCTAGCTGCCCTCCATATTATTGGACTAGTAAAATAGTATATGAAGCAGGCACACTATTAAAGTTCAAACCAAATGAATGAAATGCAGCACTCAAGCAAATGCTACAAGTCACTTGCAGTAATCAACAATTACAAATTTCAAAGAAAACAAAATAGTGATAACTGTGGGGTAATTAGCCTTACCTGGAAACTGTTAACACTCTCCTTCAACTCAACGTACTTCCCAGGAGCACCCGTGAACACCTCAGCAACATGGAAAGGTTGACTCAAGAAGCGTTGGATTTTCCGAGCACGAGCCACCGTCAATTTGTCATCTTCACTGAGCTCGTCCATTCCCAAAATTGCAATAATATCCTGAAGATTCTTGTAATTCTGCAGCACCTTCTGTACACCACGAGCAGTGTTGTAGTGCTCTTCTCCCAATATATGGGGATTAAGCATACGTGATGTGGAATCAAGAGGATCCACCGCCGGATAAATACCAAGCTCAGAAATCTAATTCATGACCATATATCAACAGGTTAGGATAAATAAGAAAACATATAAACTTGCTTGGACTGGTGCTGAAATGACATACCTGTCGAGAAAGCACAGTTGTAGCATCAAGATGGGCAAAGGTAGTAGCAGGAGCAGGATCCGTCAAGTCATCGGCAGGCACATAAATAGCCTGGACAGATGTAATGGAACCCTTCTTCGTTGTGGTAATTCGCTCTTGCAAACCACCAAGATCAGTGGCCAAAGTTGGCTGATAACCGACAGCAGATGGAATACGACCAAGCAACGCAGACACTTCGGAGTTTGCCTATAAATATGATAAAATGATAGTATCAACCTATTGAATTACGGTAATAAAGAATGTCATCAAGTAGATTTCATAATCCTCAAACATACTTGGGTGAATCTGAAGATGTTGTCAATGAAGAGCAACACATCTTGTCCTTCAGCATCACGGAAATGCTCAGCAACTGTCAAACCAGTGAGCCCAACACGAGCACGAGCACCCGGGGGCTCATTCATCTGCCCGTATACAAGAGCGCACTTGCTCTCACTCTGCAATTACAAAATGCAAGAAAAATGAATTGTTGCTTAAGGTAAATAAAAGATTATCACCAAACAGAGAGAATATATTCAAATTTTGTAATGACCTGCTTGTCACCAAGCTTAATCACACCACTCTCAATCATTTCCCTGTACAAGTCATTACCCTCACGGGTACGCTCTCCGACACCAGCGAAGACAGAGAAACCACCTGAACCAAGCAAATTAAGGGGATCAATACAAGCAAAAAAAATCTAAGCATAGAGCAACACAAATTTTCTAAAACCAACCATGAGCTTTAGCGACATTGTTGATAAGCTCCATAATGAGCACAGTTTTTCCCACACCAGCACCACCAAAAAGCCCAATCTTTCCACCCCTCTGGTAGGGCGCAAGTAGATCAACAACCTGCAAAAATGTGGCAGAAATGCATATTCAGATAAAGGCATAGAAGAAGCACGATGTACAAGTAAAACCAGTTTTCTTGACCAAAATAAAGGAAGCCAGCAAACTAACATACCTTGATTCCGGTAACAAGAATCTGTTGTTCCGTCGCCTGTTCAACAAAAGCTGGGGCTTCGCGATGAATAGGGAGAAAATGTTCGGTTTCTATTATGAGATAAATTAAAAAAAAAACAAAAAAGTGAGTACCAACAAATAAGCATAAAAAGCAGGACACGGATGCAATATGCCAGCTTTGAAATCATCTTCCATAAAACTTACTGATATCTCCCCTCATATCAATAGGCTCTCCAATGACATTGATAATGCGTCCGAGTGTCGCCCTACCGACGGGCACCTAATATAGAAAAGAAAAAAAAAACTAAACCCACGAAATGAACACAACAAAACTGTAAACCCCTTTAATCTATCATGAGCAGCATAAACCTTCAAAACAATGTAAATCCCACAAAGATACATAAATCACACACTCTGCATCTACTAATTCGCAATCCAACTAAAGAGATTCCATCATTTCATGAACTACACAAAATGAGGTATCAATGAACCATAACCCCAACAAGACCTATTTCAATATAAACCGAACAAAATATAAACAGATCTGCGCGTGAATATAAAATAACCCCACATCCCCATTCACGCCACCAGAATTTGAAATCCACAATCACTCCAAAACAAACAGAAACCCTACAAAAACCCAAAATCGAACCAAAAAAAGACAGATCCGCATAATCAGGAAAACAGATCATCTGGAAGGGCGAAAAGGCACACTCACAGTGATCGGAGAACCAGTGTTCAACACCTTCTGACCCCTCACGAGCCCCTCAGTCCCGTCCATGGCGATGGTCCTCACCGTCTTCTCCCCGAGATGCTGCGCGACCTCCAGAACCAGCCGGATCGAGTTGTCCTGCACCTCCAGAGCCGTAAGGATCGGCGGGAGCCCCCCGTCGTCGAATCGCACGTCCACGACGGCACCGATGACCTGGCACACCTTCCCGATCGCGCCGGCCCCGGTGAACTCGTTGGTGACCTTCCCGGATGGCCCCGCCGCCTTCGTCGGAGGGGGAGGGGGAGGGGAGGGAGTGGTCTGGGCGGCAGCGGCGGTGGCGTACTCATAGGCGCGGTGGAGGAGGTGACCAGCGGGGGAGGGGCGGGAGATCGGGGAGGGGGAGGGGTGGTGGCGGGGGGTGAAGAGGGATCGGCGGGAGGAGGATCTGAGAAGGGACGAGAGAGCCCTCCGAGACGCCATTGTTGGTGTTTTTTGTTTTCTAGGGTTTCGTCAATATCAGGAGTAGCTAGCTGCTTTGGTAGCAGCCGAGGAGATTTTTAACAATTCATTTGGGGGACCTTTTTGTGAATATATATATTTTATAGGGGTAGGGGTGAAGAGGACTTTCGACTAGGGGAGTGAGAGAGGATTCGCGGACGTGAAGGGGTAGTTATGGAGTGGAGTTTTGCGGGGGCTTGGGGTCCGGTGTGGACTCTTGACGGGCCTTCTAATTGGCTTGCAATGGGCCTGGTCCAGAATTTTTTGGCCCATACCTTGGGCCAGTTGCCACGTCGGCAGAAATAAAGTTGGGCACGCTGACATTGTTCTTCGAGCGAAACCTCGTGGACTTTGTTAAGTATTTACATTAATAAAATATTAAATTCATTAATGAGATGTTTGAGTTGTGAAATAGGTGAAAAATGAGGGGAATAAATTCAAAATATTTTGTGAGAAATGAGTTAATAACACTGCAGGAAATACGATCCGGATCGGATCGTCTGAATTCGAAGAACATTCACAAAGAACTTAATGGAGACTTGAAGAATCCCCTTGAACATCAATAATTTTGATAGCAATGTGATGCTTGTCATGTGACATTCAAACGATCAAGTTAAATGAGATTTTAAGATCTCAAAAAAGTCACTTAAAATTAGTAAATCAAGAATGCTTGAGAAATGTTACATATCCAATTTTGCAAGGGTACTCTCCTGTTGGTAGGCAAATGATGGGGCTTTGATCCTCTACTTGTTTTTCTGTATTTATTTTGTGTTTTGATCAATCAGACGGTCATAAATTCATCAAATAAAATGTATTCATTTATCAATTCATGATTTGATATATTTGTAACTGTTTGATTCTAATTGTGATGATGTGGCAATCCCACAATAAAAGTTAAGTAAGATACAAGCAGAGAATCCAAACCCCTTCCATGCACTTTGATTTCTTTTTACTTTGTTTGACTTTATTGAATATGCTGGCAGTTATTTCGATTAAGTGATGACCTTCTGGGATGTATCTCTCCGGCGTCCCCACCATGTACGGCGTCGTCGGCATTCCCGTCACCTCCCTCGCCTCCCGCGCCGCCGCCGCCGGCGTCCGCTTCATCGCCTTCCACAACGAGCAGTCCGCCGGCTACGCCGCCTCCGCCCACGGCTACCTCACCGGCCGTCCGGGGGTCCTCCTCACCGTCTCCGGCCCCGGATGCGTCCACGGCCTCGCCGGCCTCTCCAACGCCGCCATCAACGCCTGGCCGATGCTCATGATCTCCGGCTCCTGCGACCAGTCCGACGTCGGGAGGGGAGACTTCCAGGAGCTCGACCAGGTCGAGGCAGTGAAACCCTTCTCGAAGTTCTCGGCGAAGGCGACGCGCGCCTCGGAAATCCCGCGCCTGGTGTCGGAGTGCCTCGCGAAGACCGTCTCCGGCCGCCCCGGCGGGTGCTATCTCGACATCCCCTCCGACGTACTCCGGGAGAGGATCCCGAATTCCGAGGCGGAGAAACTCCTGTCGGAGATTTCTCGAAACCCTAGTTTTTTAGAAGAAAAGGTGGAAACCCTAGAAATCGATCGGGCCGTGTCGCTTCTGAGACACGCGGAGAGGCCTTTAGTCGTGGTCGGGAAAGGCGCGGCCTTTGCGCGCGCGGAGGACGAATTGAAGGCGTTGATTTCACGGACAGGGATTCCATTCTTGCCGACGCCAATGGGGAAGGGTCTGTTGCCCGACACGCACGAGCTCTCCTCGACCGCCGCGAGATCGCTCGCGATCGGCAAATGCGACGTCGCGCTCGTCGTCGGGGCCCGACTCAATTGGCTTCTCCACTTCGGTGAGCCCCCGAAATGGTCCCCTGACGTCAAATTCATCCTTGTCGACGTTTCGTCAGAGGAGATCGAGCTTCGGAAGCCATGCGTGGGTCTCGTCGGGGATGCAAAGAAGGTTTTGAATTTGTTGAATAGGGAAATCAAGGACGACCCTTTTTGTTTTGGGAGGTCGCACCCGTGGGTGGAGGCGCTGTCGAAGAAGGCGAAGGACAACGTGGTGAAGATGGAGGCACAGTTGGCGAAGGATGTGGTTCCGTTCAATTTTTTGACGCCTATGAGGATCATAAGGGATGCGATTCTTGATGTGGGGAGCCCCGCCCCGATAGTTGTGTCGGAGGGGGCTAACACGATGGATGTCGGGCGGGCTGTGTTGGTGCAGATGGAGCCCAGGACGAGGTTGGATGCGGGGACTTGGGGGACGATGGGGGTTGGATTAGGGTATTGCATTGCTGCAGCAGTGGCTTCTCCGGGGCGGCTTGTGGTGGCGGTTGAGGGGGATTCCGGGTTCGGGTTCAGCGCGATGGAAGTGGAGGTATAGTTTCTTGTCACTCTCTTTATCATGCTTTGTTACAGTAGGATTGGTGTTATGGTATCTGCATAGATTGTTCACATGCAAATATATCAGCTGATTTAGTATGCTTAAGTGTTACATGTCTGTGCATTTCTATACAAGATCTCCTTCTTATGTTATGGTGTGTTTTGACCCTAATTACTAATATACGAATGGAGCCAACTTCGGGTAAAGCCTGTACCCCGTTCTTCTTCGTGCTCTTATTACCCATTACGAGCAGAGGAAGGGCCGGGTGGAGTGACTCTCGATAGGTAAAGCGATGTAAGTAGAAGGCATAGTAATCACTGGTTTCGTATCATGGAACTTTGGCTAGAGCTTGACTCGTTTAGTTATACACACAAAAGGCAACTCGCCCATATCGAAAAGTGGTCGGTGTAGACTTGGAGAGCCTTTTGTGGTATTGGTTTATTAGAATGATGATTAGCAGAGGATATGATTGTGCATTTTATGGTGTTTTTTTTGTTAGTCAAATCTAATGCAGAAATAACTGTTTTAGCCAATAGTACTGTGGTGCTACAACCCACCTTTAGATGAACATTTGTATGATTAACTGACTGGCACCCATGTTTTTGATATTTGAAACCAAGTCTTTTCTTTGGAATACGGTATTCAACCATGTTGGATGGCTGCATTGTTATTTCAGTAGTGTTGCTATTGCATGATTTAATCCTGCTGGTTCAAAATGGCACTGAGGAAGTATGTAGTATGACCGACTGATGCACCGAAAGCTTATCTAGCCTAACTTGCTTGTGGTTTGATTGCTGTCAAGTGCCAACTACATATGTTCCATCTTTCCACCTATATCAAAACCATTCTAGTTTCCAAGGATAAGATATACCCCAACAAAAAACAAATTTTTTTCCTTACCAGGAGTTTGATGTCCCCTTGTGGGAGACATTTTTTCAGCTCAAAAGCTACACTTTTTTTTATTTTTTATAAAATGAAATCAAGCTGTCCACCAAAAAAGGATTCATTTGCTTTTCTCGAAGAACTTGCTTAATTTTTTTTTTAAAAAAAAAAAAAAAACTTTTTTGGTTTCATCTGGACGTTAATCTTATGAATGTCTGCAGACACTGGTGAGGTACCAATTGCCAGTCATTGTTATAGTCTTCAACAATGGTGGCGTGTACGGCGGTGATAGAAGGAACCCTGATGAAATTACTGGGCCATACAAGGATGATCCTGCCCCCACCTCTTTTGTGCCAGGTGCAGCTTATCACAAACTCATTGAAGCTTTTGGAGGGAAAGGTTACGTTGTTGGGACACCTCTTGAGCTGAAGTCTGCTCTTTCTGAATCCTTTGCTGCTCGAAAACCAGCTGTAATCAATGTTACAATAGATCCTTATGCCGGTGCAGAAAGCGGAAGATTGCAGCACAAGAACTAAGGCACTCTCGTCTTTTTCTTAGTGGGGTGTGAAATAAGGTATGTGATAAATATTGGAGTAAATCTAAAATGCAGTGTCTTCTGAAATTTGTTGCCAGTCAAGACAACCATGTATCATTATTAAGGTTTTGTTGTAGTCTACGCGCCACTACTATAGATTTGAAATAAGACCTTGATCAGAGGGAAGTAGTTGTTGTATATGTATCTCATATTGTGTGAAATTCAGTGAGAGTTGTTTTCTTAATAAATGCACTCATTATATTGATGGCAGCAGCAACTTTCTCATGAGGATTCTATATATGTCATTGTTTATAGAGTTGCATACTACTATATAAACCAGGTATTCTCCTGGTATACCTAATGGAGAAAATGTTTTATACTTGTATATTTATTATGTGAAATTCAATGGAAATTAAATGTTTTTACAAGGTGTGCACTGACTCTCTTCAAATACATTTGAGATTTGTTTGCTTGGTACGACAAGTGAGACTTTTCAAGAAATTGTGTGGGAGCTTCAACTTCCTCAACAAATCTGAAGATGAGGCGGAAATCACTTGCTTTTCTACCGGGGATGATTATCACTTTTGTTTATCTTATCAGGCATGGTGACTGCAGGACTAGATTATCAGTGCAAACCCATTTTTTTGCATTGTCAAATATCATATGTAGGGCCTGGTTGAATACGTGTTTCGATGGATTCTGCAGTTCAACTACTAAATGCGGATTCAAACCTTTTTTTTCCAAACGCAGCGGTCACCTCATTTTCTATGGTCACCGTGTTATTTTTCATGCATTTGAGAAACTGCTGAAACAATGCTTTTCAAAAGCTAATCAGATTCTCAAAATCCCCCCTCCCCACCACACTTTCAAACAAGGTCTTAATAATCACAAAAAAAAAAGTATATAATTTGTTGACATAATACACTTAGTACACATGATTTTAATCCTGGATTCAAACTGACTTATGGGAAGCAAACATATCGTAGCTCTTCCCTTGAGCACCCTCTGTTGTGCCTGAAACATAAAGGAGAATCGCATTTGAGATACAGAAACTTTGGTATGGGCTTTCCCAAGATGAGGAATTTAAAAGGAAAGGAACATGGAATTTACTCAAAAGACAGAATTAATAAGGAATGGATGAACAATCATGTGCAACCTGATATAATTTCTGCACTTTGTGTTTGATCCACAATTGACTCCAACCTGATCATATTGAGTAGAAAAATTAACTTCTTTTCCCTGACTTGGTGAAGTTGGAAGTAGCAGGCCAGTGTCACTCATGCAGTTTCTCCAGGAATGATGAAGCCATGGACCCTGTCTTGAGCCTTTCTTGCCTGAAAATTATGAAATTTATATATTAATACTATAACATCTTGATCAGATTACATCAATACCAAATCAAAGTGAGGTTTCAAAAAAAAAAAAAAAATCAAGCCTGAGACAGTAGGAGAATCAAAATGGGGCCAGTCTTCTTTTCTTTTCCTTTTTTTTTTTTTGGCAGTTGTAATGGGACAGTTTTTTCTGCCAGTGCCTTTTATACGAACATTAAAAACATACTTCCATGCAAGAGGAATTCCTGAAACAACTCTGGCTATAGAATATCTCCAAATGATCGATAATTTGCTATATTTCACATGATATTCACTATATGCAAGTTGCACTGATAGTTCTAAGTGAAGATGACTTACTTCTTGCTCCCAATTAGTGCTTATGATCACTGCCATGAGCATCAACAACTGCACCACAAGTGCACATATGATTCCCATCCAAAGTCCCTGTTGAAATTTTTTTCCCAAGAATGTGCATAAAATGTAAACAGGATTTCTAACTCACTAACCAATACAAAAAGGGTGATCTTCCTACCTTCCCGCCAAGACAAAAGACAAAGGCAAAGAGAACTGCGGAGGGGAGGCCTGCCACATAATAGGCTCCAAAGTTGATGATTGAACACATCTTTTGCCAACCACAACCTCGAGCAGCACCTAAAGATCCAAAGGATATTTAATGAGAATCATTATACAAACCAAAAAGTCACAAGTTCATATACGGTTTAATCTTGGTTGAATAGGATCAGATTAAAATTCAACCTGAACCCAACCTAGAGTTGGAGGAGGTCAACCTAAAAACCAAACCAAACCTAACAGCGAAACCTGAGCAAGTCTACCCGAACCCAACTTGTCGGGTTTGGTTCAGATTTGATTGAGAGACAATAAAACTACAAAAAAGATATATTTTGGTATAAATAAATTGGACAATTCAAATTTCATCTCACATATTAAACACTTCAAATTTGACTAGACCATTTAAATTTACTATTCACCACATCGGGTTCGGATTTAGGTTCGGTGTGAACCCAAATGTTAAACCCCAACCCATATCCGCCTTTTTTCAGGTTGCGTCGGGTTGGGTAAGTTTCAAACTACGCAATCTGCACCCCCAATCAAGAAGCTGATCGACAATAATTTTATTTTGAACCATACATGCAAATAAAGTAATCTTACAATGGGATGAATAAATTTTTCACTTGTTGTTGGCATACAACTAAAAAATTGCAGTCAGAACAAGGCAGAGTTCAATATTGAAACCTGAAAGTGCACATTGAATTCCATCCATAAAGTCCGATGTTGCAAGCACTGGCATCATAGCCGCCACATATTTTACCACTTCATCTTCATTGCTATACAAGTAGCCCCAGACGTCACGAAGCAAAATGGTTGTTACACCTACAATTATTCCCTCTGCAATGGCTATGAAAAGAACAGCATAAAAGGCCATGTGTGCTGCTTGTGGATGTCCGGCACCCAGTTCATTCGAAACTCTTACACTGAAAAAGGTAGGTGAAGCATTTATAAAAGTCCAATATCAGAGAAGTGAAGGAATGCGTGTGTAAAAGCACAGCCTATTTAGTTAAACTGACCTTGCAGCACTGCTGAGACCAACAGGGATCATATATACAAGCCACATTGTGTTGAGGCTGGTAGAACAAATGGTTGTTAGCAGGGATCACAAACACAAGCCATTATTTGCGAATTGAAGTGTTTCAGATTACAATAGAAATCATATGTTCATTTATAACAACAATGTTACCTTATAGAGAGCACTGATGTTTCAAGTTTTGGATTGGGAAGAAAACCAGAGAGAAGAACCACCATCTCAAATGACCAATACTCCAAGCTGTGTCAGCATTAAAGAAAACTTGACATTAACTACCACTGCTACAAAATATCTTCTGAATATCCTTGTGTGTTTCAAGTGGAGTGATAACAAACAACATTGGTTCATGCTGTCATGATAAAGTGAAATACATGGCATACGAATTTGGCACCATAAAACCCTTCAGTTGACATTAGTACATTTCATTGTCCAACCACAGTGGGTTTTTTTTTTTTTTGGGGATGATGGATATATCAGGTTGATGCAACCATGGGATTTGAACACTTCACACATCTATCTCAAGACAAGACATTAAATTTATTTGAACACTCGATTAGTAAATGAAATGCCAGTGTTGGTTGAATTGTTAAATAGTGTCATTGATATGAGTACAAGTTCTCACTGTCCAAAAGGCTTTTCTTAAGTAGAACATAAGGATTCACCAGGTCATGAGAGCCGAAGGAATGGACAGTTTCAGAAAATCAAGAATGTCATGAAAAGCTTCCATCGAGAAACCAGTCCAAGTTTTCTTGCAAGATGGAGAGAACTTCACATAAAGCGCTAACAACAACAGATTCACCCAGTAAGATATAGTGGTTGCCGCAGCACCGCCTTTGCTTCCAAGGCCGGACTTGAACACTAGAATCCAACAAACAAATATGTGGAATAAAGCAGTGATTCCAGAGGTTATCATCATAGGAATTACTATGTTCTGGGTTTGTAGGAATCTGACATGGCATTGGAGTAAACCGTATGCGAAAAGGCTGGGGATCATCCAACGAGCATATCGTCCGGCCTCAAATGCTATATCTTGATTTTGCCCAAAAGCAACAAGAATACTCTCTGTGTAGGCCAAGATCAATGCAAGAGGTATACTTACAAGGAGCAGAACAAACATGGCTCTCTGCATCTGTATACAGAGCATGTGATACTGTTTTGCTCCATAAGCCTGCCCACATAAAGTATCCAGTGCACTTCCCATTCCCAACTAATTAACATAGAAGAAAAAAACAGCAACTGAGAATTTCTATCAAGGAAAGAGAGGCAATTAGACAGATAAGTATATGGTGAAGGAACCAGGAGCATGTATCATGAACAGATGAAATGTTGATAGGAAATTTTTTTTGAAAAACCTGATAACATATACTTATCACCACTCTGATATAATCTAATTGCATAGAAAAATTATAGAGCAACAAATATACATGGAAAGTCTAGTGTATATACTTTCTCTGATGTGTGTGCAAGGACAAAATATGTATATATTTATGGCTGGAATTCTGTGACTGCCGCTAGCACTCTAGCAGCACTCTCCATTACATGTCACCTAATTCAATCCTCTATTGACTTATCAGGTTTTAGATGTCACTCTTAGGCTGTTGTTTAGTTTACCACTAATCTTTTCACTAATTACCAAGGAGGGGGGTTAACTGGAATTATGAGACACCGCACCCTATGTGGAATCAATGGCGTCCCCCCATTGAATACATATTAGGCTTTTCCTCCCTAACACCTTTCCATCCCACCGTTTTCACACAATCAGTCATAAAATAATCCAAACTTTTCTAAGTGCTCGAAAAGTACAATGAATAGATATATCCTGTATTTATCAGTTGAATGTACTTTTATTCATCAAATTGAGTGCAGTAGTACCTTCATAATATGGCTATCCATCTACAACATTTGGAAATAGATTTGGGCAGTTTTTGGAGATTCTACATTTGTAAGGATCATAAGTGATCCAAATTCATTACCAAACCCCCCAAGGGTCCTATTTTTGAAATAAAAAAAACATGGAAACTTAGGTTAGATGATTTCCCACATTCTTTGTAATTTTAAAACTATAATCCTAGTTGCCATCATCACCTTCACAACTAATGTAGAAGTTTTTGCCTACATTTCTCATACTAATGGTCAAGATATATCTAAAAAACGGTTTAATCATCTCCTTATGTTAGCCTTATATCTCCGTACATTAGCCGCACTCATCTCGTGTTATTTACGAATGTACACTTACCATACCGATCCTAACCCTTGCCGAATATCTGTCATACATGAACACTGTGACTACGAACACAACAAGAAAGTTAAACACATAATCCTAAAACATACCTCTCATAACACTCCAATTCACCAATCACTTAAAGGTGCTATCATGGGGCTTATAACTATTCTAAAAATAAATAACTATTAAAGTAATATAAGTGATTTTTTGTTTGGTTGTGTTTTTAGTTATTCTCGTTGGAAACGTAATAATAAAGTTTTTGTTGTTTGATATGTTGTGGATAAAATGTGCATAAAATGTGGATTAAAAAAATGATGTAATCTATAAACCTTGATTTATAGGATGTGAAGATAATTGACTTGACAGTAGGACCTCCTTTATACCAGTGGAATGATTCGAGTGAAATAATACAATTCCGGGGAGACTTTGGAATACAAATATGAAATATCAACTTATTCCCACCTGTTCTCCCCCTATTCCTTTACCAAAACGGCCCAAAAAGAAGCCATATTTACTGCAGAGAGGAGCAAAACATACCAGAAGACTAAACCCAGTGACAGAAGCGAAGGAGGTGGCCATGGAAGCACCAGAGAGGGAGAGCTTCCCGAGGTGTCCGACGAACATGAGTGATATCACTTGAAGGCTATACTGGAGGACACTCACTGCTATGAGTGGCCCGGCCAAATAGAGCTGCCTCTTCACTTCCCCGATCAAAACCTCTGATTTTTCGATCAGACCCAATTCAGATGAGGCTCCGATGAGTGGGAGCACCATTGATGAAGATGGGTTTCCTTCTTCCATCACCATTTTTATCTGTTTATATATTTAATCGAACGCCTTACTTGCGCACCCTTCGTTTAACCTGGACAAGTTTCTAATAATGAGTCAAGATTCGGTTAAGTCTAGTACTCTGGTACCATCAGTATCAAATTACATGATTTATAAAAATCAAATTCTATATAGAATGAAATTGTATTCAATTCATAGATTATGTATTTTGATTTATATGATAGTATCGATGTTACTCAAGTCAGACTGGATTCAAACTTATCTAATACCTCCCATCATTATAAAAGAATTTTACGCACAGCATGTAGTTCAGATACTTTGATGATGATGTAGGGATGTATTTGAAGTATATACTCTATTAACAATTTTTTATATTTTTTATTCAATAGGTCCATACAATTCATCTTGAGTATGTATATTTTTTTTATAAAAACATATATTTCATTATATAAAATTTATTATTTAAAAAAAAAAGTTGTGCGAACTGCGTAGAATAGGTAGTCTCGTATTCATGTGATTGTATATAACGTTATTCATTATTATATTGTATGATGGAATTAATTTTAATTTTAATGCGGCTGTATTTATTTTATAATTTTAATTATGAATGATATACACGTGTAATTTAGATAAATGAAATGGAGATTTTTTTTCTTCTAGTTTTACACTTGAAATCAATATCTTCGTCAGACACGATTGGGTCTAATATTTAGGGGATACATGTCTCATCAGGGCTGTTTTGTTGCCATCCCTAATATTTAGGGGATACAAGAGGGCTTAAACCATCAATTGTTTTTTAAAATTGATTTCAAATAATGCCTGGACATACATGTTTATTTTGGGTTTCCTCTTCTTGTTTTATATCTTAGTTGATTTTTATTGTGAGGTTATTACTAGGAGCGGAGTTAGGATTTTATTACGGGATGGGCTAATGTAATATTTAATGAAACCTTCATTCTTATATTAAATATAAAAAAATATCAATCCCCTGTGGTGGAGAATTAACAAAGAATATGGATGAATACTGAAAAATAGTTCTTATTCGCTGTTTATTTTTTTCAGATAAATCTTGATAGCTATGTCTGAATAAATTAAGATAAAGTTTGATAACTATTCTAAGGAAATGTTGTAATTATTTATTAGGGCTTATCTATGTCAATAAATAAAAATATCATTATCTGTCATTTAAAAAAAATTATCTCATTTAACAGTTTCACACATTCATTACAAAAACTGTCACATCTATCAAATCAATCACACATCTTACACTTATTTGAGGGTATAATTATCATTTAAAAAAATCATAAACTCTTATTACAAGATATGATTTATTAAAAAGATGTGGTTTATTATAAGTTATGATTAATCAGGATAAGATTAATTTATTAGGATGCGATTAAGTTTATTATTTGTACATGTCATCAATTTAAATGATTTGAAATGATGCATTAATTTCATTGCCCACTAACCTAATAGATCCTTTTGAACTCATTTAAAATCTACAGGACAAGTGGATTAGATTTTTGTTTTTTGTTTTAAAATCAGATTAATCTCTACTTGATTTAGAATAGTTTATGAACAAAATAAAAGCAACCGCATTACAAACAAACACACACACACTACATAAAAGTTGACAAAAATCTCAGCCAGGCTACATCACCACATTTAAAATCAGACATTTAGAAATGCATGTGAATGAAAAAAATTAATTTCATTTAATATATTTACAATTATAACCACGTGGTGTTATACATAACAATGTGGTAGTTTCACATGAACCAAACAAAATATAAATACATGAATCCATTTATTTTAAGATTACTCACATGTTTCTCTTTTTTGTTGTTATCCACCCTCCTGTCTATGAAACAAACAACTTTTTTTCTCGTTTATCAGGATCTTAGACTTTTCCAAGCAAAATCATCGCTAAACATTTTTATGTAAATAATATTAGGTTTTTGCAAACCGAGCTTTGATGCAAGCACCTCTCATCTTCATGAAAAAGATCAATATATCAAATCTTGAGAGCACCGTATATTCTTAAAAAAAAAAACAAATATTAGGTTGGTGCATACGTTTTTGTTAGATGTCACTATTTTTGAAATAAAATATTGATATCAACTTAACTATCTTTAAAACTTTTATTGATTTGATTATCATTACATTTTTAAATGTCATTGTATCCATCTATGAAATACTATTTTTTCCAAAGTGAAATTGATTGGACGATGGTGATGTATAATACTAACAAGGGGCGGCGGACCTAACGGTTCCATAGAGGGGTTTAAGCCCCACAACAGAATAAAAAAAAAATTACAAAATAAATATTGCATCTCCACCCTTAATCATTAATTGTAAAACAGATTTTTCACCAGTAGGGATCCCTTCTGTAAAAATCATGAGAACTCAAAGCGCCCGTTTGGTTACAGAATAGGATTTATTATTGGGTATACAATTATTATGGGATAAGTGAGTATAAATAAGGATAAATTAATTTTGTGTTTGGTTGTGTTTTGAACTATTCTTGTTGGTAAACGTAAGAATAAATGTTTTGTTGTTTGGATAAAATGTGAATAAAGTATGGATAAGGATTTATAAAAGGTGAAAAAATAATGATAGTTGATTTGACAGGTGATTTATAAGAGATAATGACAGTTGATTTGACAGTGGACCCACATATTCTTTGGGTGGAATAACCTAGGATAACTTTAATTTCAGAGGTTGGTTGGAATCCATATACCAATTTATTATAGCATATTTTATCCCTGGATATACTGTGTTGTCAAACAACCAAATAAGCTTATTCCAACCTATTCCACTGCTTATCTGGGTTTATTCAACATCCAAAGAGGGGCAAAAGGTGTAAAAGTTAAAACAAAAAGAAATCCTAGCCATTAAAATTGTGCGGGGGCGTTCTGTCTATTTTGCCATTGAAATTAAAATTTATGTGGTACCAAAATCTAAATTGCAAATGTTTGGACATCGTTTATGCAACTTGTCAATGGTTGGGGCTGTTGCTGTGCGGAAGCGTTCGGTCCTTTTTACAGGAGGGCTTCTTACCATTGTAAGTGATGTGGTGAGAGAGGTGCTATTTTTTTTTTTTTTTAAATAGTAAACATCATCTAATGAGATATGTGCTTTAATAAAAAGTATATATCGTTTTATTTTGAGTTGAATGAATCTATTTTTAGTGAGTGTAACAAAAATTTTAATAAAGTATATACATGATCTAAAAAGGTATATGCTTCATTGAATCTGTAACAAGGTATATAAGTCTGTGTTTTGAACTGAGAAAAAAACTGAGTGTAGCAGCACTCTTTAATCAATGATACTAGCCTACCATTCCACGAAGAAAAATAATAAAAAAGTGATAAAAAGAAACAAATCTTCCATGACTTCTTTATCTCAACCAAATAAGAAAAGAATATAAAATTCAATTATTAAAATTTAGAGTTAAAGACATTTGAGTCTCTGTAAACATCCACAAACCCAAATAAGTCATTGCAAATTTGAAGTCGGACATACAAGTCCTTTAAACTGTTATGATAGATCAATTTAGTCTATGTGTTAATTTTTTATCTAATTTGACGATATATTATCATAATATTCCATTTGTGTGACATTAAACACTCATATAAATCACTGAAAAATAGAAAAAAAACATATATATCCCTTTAAATGATCATCTTACTCTTGATCAAACTCATTTTCACTTTTTTTCTTTTGCGGATTTTGATTTTATTGTTGCATACAACTCCATTATTATTATTTTTTGCTTCTATTTTAAACAATTGTAATTATGAAGATGATTTTATTTATGTATTGTATTTATTATATTATAAATATTATAAGAATTTTTTATTTTACATTTTGATGAGGTGATTACACAAGTTAAAAAATTCATGTTAATCACCATGTTGTGTATTGTAAAGGGTATAATAGTAAAATCACACTCATGGTTAATTTTAACCATGATAGGTTAAAAAATGATTTTACGGTAGGGTTGTATTAGACATTTTATGTATTTCTAGAGATGTAATTGTCCTGCTCCAAGTTTACAAGGACTTATATGGGTTTATAGATGTTTATAGGGACTCAAACGTCTTTAACCCTAAAATTTAATTAAAAAAAAGGTGATAAAAAATCAAAATTTTTTCTTTAAAATATATCTAATTGATTTTTTGTAGATGATTTTTTTAAAAATTAGTTTATAACAACGATATTTTGCATTTTTATAGAGTTTTTTTTATTTGTATTTTGAAAAAAAAATTTAAAAACCCCTCTTAAAACGAAAATCATGGATCCACCACTAATACTAAACGTTTCATGAGTAACCTTTATAAATGAAGTTTACTTTTGTTTGTTTTGACCAGTCCAATCATTTTGTTAAGGGAAATTAATTAGAGGTCCTTGGGGACACCTCTGTAATAACAATAGATCCTTTGATTTTTTTTTTAGATCCTTAAGTTAGTGGTGGTATTTTGTTTAGGTCCTTCCATCCAACTTCCATCCATTCTATTTTTTTTCTCCCTCTTTTACCCCCTAATGAACATGATTTGCCTCTCTATCTCCTCCAACCTCTCTCTTTCTCCCCCAAACAACACAACAAGATGTGAGACCACCTCCACCAGCCCTCCATTGCGCCGATCTCGACTCCAACGCCGATTGCGCCCCTGACATCTCCCGACCGTGCCCCGCATCCCGTTCGTGAGCCGTCTCCCGGTTCCATGTTATACTGTGTACACTGTTATTCCTAATGTGTACACTGTTATACCTGTTACAGGTTGTGTGTGTTACACTGCGTACACTGTTACGCACATTGTGTACACTATTATACCTCTTACAAATATTAGGTTTTGTATTACACTATGCAAACTGTTATACCGAATATGTACATTGTTATATCTGCTACATGTTCTGTGTGTTACACCGCGTATACTGTTACACTCATTTTGTACATTGTTATATTTGTAACAGGTTAAACTCACGGACGGGGTTGTGAGAGGGGGTTGTGCTCGTTGATAGGGTTGCGAGATGGGGTAAGGCTCATGGATGGGCCACGAGAGGGGGTTAGGCTCGCGGATGGAGGTCGCAAGAGGGGGTTGGGCTTGCGAGAAGGTTGTTGGGCTCGCAGATGGGAGGTGGGAGACGGTCGGGAGAGGTCGGGGGGAGCGATCGGTGTTGGGGTCGAGATCGGCGCAATGAGGGGCTGGTGGAGGTAGTCTCACAACTTTGTTGAGTTGTTTCGGGGAGAAAGAGAGAGGTTGGGGGAGATATAGAGGCAAATGATGTTTACTTATGGGTAAAAGAGAAAAGAAAAAAAAAGAATGGATAGAAGTTGGATGGAAGGATCTAAATAAAATACAATCACTAACTTAGGAACCTAAAGAAAATAAAAAAAAATCAATGGACCTATTGTTATTATAGAAGTGTCCTCATAGACCTTTAATTAATTTTCCCTTTTTTTTAACTTTGCTTTTAACTATTTGAAAATGTATATATCTATACGGGGTTTTCTTTATCGTCATGCACCTTTTTCTTTTTTTGGGTAATTTTTAATATATAAAAATCAAAATTTAAAACAAAAAAAATAAACTTTTTTTTAAAAAAGTCTATTATCTGAAAATTGAATTTTAATTATACAAAATCAGTTTTACAAGTGATTACAAATGTCTAAACACTAAAACTTAACTTTGATTATTCAGTAGGGAGGGTTAATCTCACATGTCTAGTGAGGTATTTACCCTCACTTCTTCTGTAAAACATAATTTATTAAAATCTGTTTAGATCCGCGCTTAAATGGATTTTGCAACCATCAAATGCGAATCAAAACATTTTTTCAAACACTTTGTTTTCAAAATTTATTGTGTTATTTTCACTGCTTTAGAGAATTTATTAAATAATGTTTTTAAAAAGCCAATCAAATTTTCAATCTCTCTTCCTCTCCATCATAGTAACAAATTATTTTGTACTTTTCTAAAAATTCGTTAAAGTACTTTGATTAGATTCCGTACATAATGTATTGTATTGAACATAATGAATGTGAAATTCATTAATACATACTACTGTTTGAATTTTTTTTAAAAATAGTCTAAAGATCTTTGTACTTTTTTATATTTATTTTATATAATTTATGAATGTACACGTAGTATATCAATCTTAACACTTTTATACAAACTTTATCACTATGCTCCCCACCGCATTTATAGCCCTGTATATATCTCATTTTTTCTTATTTTAGGGTAGGATAAAATTATGTCTATATTGAAAGTCTGTAAAAGCCTGAAAGTTCATCAGTGAAAGTCTACAAAAGCATGTGCAAGTCCATCTGTAAAGTTCTGTAAAAGTCTATCAAAATCTACAAAAATATGTGAAGGTCTATATGTGAAAATTTGTAAGAGTATGAAAGTCTACAAAAACCTATAAAAATAATTTGTAAAAGTGTATAGAATTTATAAAAATCTATTATTTAAATAATATCTACATAAATCTGTAAAAGTCTGAATGTACATTTGGAATTCTAATATGAAGGACGAAAAAAATATACGAAGGAACAAAAGCTTCATAAAAACAGAAACCACCGTCTGATGACCGTCCAGATCAAATTTGACGGTTAATGATGGAATTCTAGCGTTCTCAGATTTCTTGCGGTGGACCCTGAAAGTGATAAAATCTCGAAAACGGACTTTCTCTGTCTACTGCTTATTAAAATAATGAAAAAAAAAGGCAGACAGACTTTTGGCGTTTTCAGCTTTGCAAAAGAAAAATGGGTAATTTTGTCTTTTAGCTAAGAAAGACAAATCAAAATGTATTCGTGCTTGGCGGCTTCTGTCGGGCACTGTAGTCATCATCTTAAATGACTATTTTGTCCCTGCTTTTTTAACATATTGACTCTCATCTACCATTATTCAAGTTTTTTTTTTTAAAAAAAAAAAAAATTCAAATAACCCGTTGTAAATAGCCGAATTCTATATAACCTTTTGATTTTTTTAAAAATCTATATAACTTTTTAAAAATATTCATATAAATTTAAATAGTTCCTTAAATTAAATTTTTATTAACAAATGATTAATATTCTATAAATGTTCTATTTAATTAATCCTTACTGAAAGCATAATATATTAAAATCCTTCAATAATTTAAAGTGCGAAAAACCCGGAATGATAAAATTGTTATTTATAGATGATTTATCACATTTTTAACATATTGATGGTTTTTGAAATCTGTCTTTCACTAAACCCATTCGTCTCGTGTGTGACGTAGAGTTGTTCATCTTTATGTTGATATTTATAATAATATATATGTAAAATAAAGAAATTTTAAATAACAACCCAAAATATAAAAAAAAATCAGGTTACGTCGGGCTCAAATAGCCTAATTTGTATCTTTGTTTAACTAAAACCTATAGTCTAACCGCCATTTGGGGTGAAGCATAACCGGAGAAGGGGGAATAAACGGAATAAGAAAAAAATATTTTTTTTAGGATAATAAATGTCAATAACTATGTTTTGATAAATTAGGAATATATGACCATAAATTATTATAGGAGTGCTCGAATGGTTTATCAGAACTCATAATTACCCATGGATAAAGATGTTATTACGTGTCATTTAAAAAATCTTTCCACCTAATACTTTCGCACACATAAAAAAAACATGTCATATTTATCATATTACACACACATTTCTCACACTTAATTCAAATACAAACAATTTCTATAAAATTAAAATTGTCATTTACAAAATTATAAACTTTTATTAATATTTTATCTACCACTTATTCTTATTTTATTCAAGATGAACAAAAAAATAATAAAGACATATCACATTCCAATGAAAATAACGAAAAAAGAGAAATTAATCAGGGGTCTCTGTAGTCACCCGTATGTTATTTTTAGGTCCCTGAAAATTTTTACATTTTTTTTAGCTCTCTAAGGTGGTGAAAATTTATCTTTAGGTTCCTCTAACCTGATGTTGTTTAAAAATACCAAAAATACCGTCGTCCAATTATGCAAATGTTAACAATGTACTGAAAAGTATTAACAATGTACTAGAGATACTTAATAATGTACTTGAGAGTGTTTACAGTGTATTGAAATAATTGAGTGAGTGGAGGGTGTTTTATGAGAAGGTTAACAATGTACTAAAAAATATTAATAGTATACTGGAGATATTTAATAATATAGTCGAGTAGCATTTATGATATTTTTGAATAATATTCAGCTTGAGAGACTTAAAGATAATTTTTTATAGTTTTAAAAATCTAAAAATAATAGATGGATGATCACGTGTACTCCTAATTAATATCCAAAACTGAAAAAGTTTTTGCATATTCTTTATGGATTATTATTTATCCAACGTACCTTTAAGAAACGAATAACACAGGGACATCATGGTCAATATAAATGGGCTTCGCAGAAACAACGGAGCAGGATAGGCTTGGGGGGCAAGAAAAACGCTGGGCCACCGGTTCCCTCCTCCGCATTATCCATCTATCACTTTTCTCCGCATTGCAAATAAGAAAGGGTTCCTTGTTTTCAGGTAGGGAAAAATCCAAATAACTCCGTGTAAACTTTCTGAAATCGATATAACCCCCTAGGTTTTTCTAAAGTCCATACAACCCCCTGAAAACACTTATGTAAATTCAAATAACTCTCTGAGTTAAATTTATGTTGACATATTAAGAATATTTTATGAATATTCTGATTGGTTAACCCTGGTTGGAAACACAATATACCAAAAAACCTCCTATAATTTGTTAAAAATGTGAAAAATCTTTTATATATGATGAATTTATCTCTTTGGATAGATTATAAAATCTTATTTAGAGGGGTAAAATTGTCATTTATAGAGAATTTTATGCATTTGTAGCACATTGTAGGGGGTTATTGATATACTATGTTTTCACCCATAGTTAATCAATCAGAATATTCGCATAATAATTCAAATATGTTAACAAAAATTTAACTCACATGGTTATTTGATTTATATAGGTGTTTTTAGGAGGGTTATATAGACTTTAGGAAAAGTGAAGGGGCTATATGGATTTCAAGCAGTTTACAGGGGGTTATTTGGATTTTTTTCTTTTGGATAATGTTACGTACAACCCATTTTTCAGCCCCAATCCTAGTCTACATGTATTTTATTTTTAAAAAAAATAATACACCTCATCTAATAAGGTACACGCTTTTATAAAAAATGTAAAATATATGCTTCAATGAATTGCATTAACACACTTATAGAAAATATAAAAAAAAAATATTGATGCATGCACCTCAACACAAATAGAACTGCAAACTGTGTAAAACAGTCCTCCAATCACATCATGCTTTGTGTGTCAACAGTTTAAATATTATATATATTCAAATTTAAATGTGTACTCGAATGGTGTGGCTTTATAACTACTTAAACATTTGCTAATACTGTGTTATCAATCCACTGTAAGTCATCGACATTGACGTAAATTTTTTTTTAAGATATACAACTATTTTGAAATCAACAATTATAAGCTATTTTCTATTTAGTTATGTTTTTAATTTATTATTTAGTTAATCATAGATAAATTATAGATAAGATATGAATATAAATTGATAAAAAAAAAATTATTTGACATAAAAGTTCTATGAGTTATAAAAAGTGATGATACGTGATTTTACCAGTGTATTCAGATTGGATAGAATCGCATAATTTCAAAGAAGAACACCGATATTAATTTATTTCCACACATTATTGTATAGGTATATCCACATATTAATATTTGGGATTATTCACCCATATTTCACATCCTATTCCACGTATTAATAGCGTATCATCTTTTCTGGTTGATACTTTAATACTTTAATGCAAATGTTGCTGACTTTATAATATTTAAAACTAATAGCATAACCAAGTTCAACCACTTCAATTATTTTATTTCACACCCCACTGTTTTTTATTTCTGTTTCATTCAGGTCCTGTTTTTTTTTTTGGCAAATTGTCGAGTCTTTGTCACCAACCTCACAATCAATTAATTACATTTTTTTTTCGTATCCCATTCATCAATGATTTATAGTTTTAACTTTTAAGTGCATAAAATTCCATCATAGTGAAAATTTATCACTTTTTTTTATATAAAAAATGATAGACCATATAACTTTTGAACAGAAGTTACAATCGGTCGAATACTTGTCTCAAAGCAAGGAAGGGAGAAGAGAAGATAATAAAAGGACATCCGAGTGAGTTCAGACGAGAGAGGAACCATACAAGATGTGTGATTCCCTCCCCATCTGAACTGACAGAATTAAAGTGAAAATTTATCACTTGTATAATGCAAAATTGAAAATGGCTATACAAGTTTTTTTACTTCACCTATTTGACAGAAAATGAAAACATGTTGGATGATTAAGGAGTGGTTTTAAAACTATTTGAAAAGTGTTTTTTTTTAATATATCATGATTTATAGGAAGCCCATATTTTTTTTAAAAAAAAAATACAATTTAAACTAAAATATGAAACACACTTTTTAAATAAACATTTTTTTCTAGAACCATTTAGACATGTAGCTTTTTCAATTTTGATAAACAAAAAAACCAACCTAAACATGTTTCCAAACGGCCCCTAACACATTAACAAATTATAAAATTGATTAGGCTAATTAAAAATCAAATTTCATATAATATGTCCCAAACACTTATTTTTTTTAATTTTAGTTTTGGTTCCTATATTTTAAAAATGAATAAAACACTTTTTACCTGACTGAAGTATCATTTATAAAAATGTTATGGAAATCAACTTTCATGAATTCTTTAATTGATAATATTTTACACGTGTTTTAAATTTTTTAAAAATAGTAAATTCATCTAATGAGATACATGCTTTTAAAAAAATAAAGTACATACTATAATGAATTGTATGAATGCATTTATAGAAAATGTAAAAAACTTCTATCGAAGCATATCCCTCATTAATATGAGCATATGCGCCGATGATTTTTTTATCGATGCATATGAGATGGAATCACGGCTAAAAAAAAAAAGGGAAAAATCCATATAACCCCCTATAATCTTCCTGATATCCATATAACTCTCTGTAATCTTAATAAATCCATATAACCCCTGTAAATACACCATAAATGCAAATAACCCCCCGCAGTTAAATTTTTTTTAACAAAGGTGGAATATTTTGAATATATTTCATTATCTAAATTATGATTAACAAATATGTCTTCTTTTAACCTTCTAAAAGAAGCCAATACTTCAAGAAAAAATCTTAAAAGAGTGTAAAATTAGAAATATAAGGGTTTTTTTTTAAACTATTGACTGTTTTTCGGGGGTTAAAAGAATACATATTTGTTAATCATGGTTTAGATAACGGAAAATGCTCGGAATATTTCAACTCTGTTAAAGAATTTTTAACCGTATAGGGTTATTTGTATTTATGCTGTGTTGGCAGGGGATTATATGGATATATTGAGATTACATGGGGGTTATATAGATATCATGAATATTATAGGGTATTATATGGATTTTTTCAAAAAAAAAAAAATTGTGTGTCACAGCACTCTTTTTTTATATAAAAATCAATGCCAAACATGATCATATTTTTTTTTTTCATCAGGATTGTGAAATAATTTTTTTCGTGATCTCATATTTGCATAAAAATAAAATGAGCTTTGATACACTCAACTTTAAAAAATCATCTCAAAAATCATTTTTGGGTCATACACGTTTATTTAGATATTATATGCATTTTAAAATACAAAAATCATCTATAAAAATATATATGACATCAAAAAAATATATATAGCATATTTAGAAAAAATTTAAAAACTATTTTTAGGATGCCATATATCACTTTTCCCAAAAAATAAATTTCATTTATTGTCATAACAAAATCAAACAATTCCAATTACCCCATATACTCACCATAGGTGAACCACATCATCTCTCCCCCACCACAAACACAATTCATGCAAAAACACATTGCATCCCCCATTCAATATAAAGACACACAACATAGGCACCCAGAAGTCCAAAACCCTCCACCTCCATCTCCATCTCCATCTCCATCTCCAACTTCATCGAGAGAGAGAGAGAGAGAGAGAGAGAGAGAGAGAGAGAGAGATGGAGGACCCATTATTGTTGAAGGAGGAGGAGACCACAGAGAGTTGGACATTTTTTGGAAGAACAAGAAGAAGAGCAGCCTACGTGGAGGAAGTGAAGAAACTTGGGACTATAGCAGGTCCAATGGTGGCCGTGACCGTATCACAGTATCTTCTACAGGTCCTGTCCCTGATGATGGTGGGTCATCTTGGGGAGCTCTCTCTTTCCTCCACCGCCGTCGCCACCTCCCTCACCGGCGTCACCGGCTTCAGCCTCCTTGTAAATACTCTCTCTTTAGGGACTTGATTGTCATTTTTATTGATTGGGTTGGGGTGTTTTGGGGATTTTTTGAGGGTACTCATATGAGTTTCATGTAGGGACAATGAGACACCTCTTTAGAATAGTCTATAGGCGTGAGTCCGTTTTGTCTTGTTGTGTTGGTCACTCAAAAAGAAATTTTTTCTTTTGAAACTTTCTCATGTCTTTGGAATATTGTTAAAAACTTTCAACAAGTACCATTAATTTACCACCGGTCAAAAAAATTTAGTACTGTAAATATTTGGTAAGGTTTGTGTTTAGTGCAATAAATGTACATTCGTGAATCATACGTGATAAGATGGTGAAAGGTACTGAGAAATTTAAACTGTTTACTAGATATATCTAATGAGAGAAATACAAGGAAAACTTCTATGTGGGTGTGAAGTTGGCAATGACAATTAATGTTAGTTTTTTAAATTACGAAGGATAAACTATCCAAACTAAATGGATGCCTAGAGATTGATGAACAGAAGTATGTTTGCACGATAATTATGGGAGGTTACCAATCGGTGAACTTTTTTTAAGATTCAAAAAGTTCAGAATACTTTGTGACTATGATCACCACATTTCAATTACATTTCAACATAGGTTAGCATATTAAGTTATGCTAAAGTTCATTTTCAAACTTGCTTTGTTGACAATCATTGAATTTCCAGTGTTTGTGACTGGAATTGTTTTGTTGCAAATTGCTTTCTTTGGATAGATAAATGGCAGTGAACATGTAAAACTAAGACTAAGAATTAGTTAAGCTAGACAGAGAATACTTGATATGCTGGTGAAAAGAGATTTATGGTCAGCACAATCAAGCCTCAATGCACCAGCTTAAGAATGCTAACAAGCTAAATTTCAATGCGAGTGAAAGACTAAGTTTACAACAATATCAAACCTTGATCAAACCAGAAAATTTTAGGATAATGAAAATTATAGTATTATTGATTATCATAATATGTAATAGACCAAACCTTGATGGGTTTACTAGAAATGTTTTTCGTATAACAGAAATTTTGTACAATGTATAAGAAAGATATTCCTCCTTATGTTCAATCTGTTACTAATGATTGTGAAAACAGATGGGAATGGCATGTGCACTGGAGACTCTATGTGGACAAGCATATGGTGCAGAGCAATATCAGAAGCTAGGCATCCACACATACAGAGCCATAGTTTCTCTTTTATTGGTTTGTCTCCCCATATCTCTCATTTGGATGTCGATGGGAAAGCTCCTAATTTTGATTGGTCAAGACCCTGAAATCTCAATTGAAGCTGGGAAATACGCAATGTGGATGATCCCAAGTTTGTTTGCCTATGCAATTCTCCAGTGTCTGACAAGGTTTCTGCAGAGTCAGAGCTTCATAGTTCCAATGCTCTTAAGTTCTGTAGGAACTCTTTTTCTTCACATCCCACTGTGTTGGGTTTTGGTATTCAAGTCTGGATTGGGCAACGTTGGAGCTGCATTGGCGATAAGTCTATCGTATTGGTTGAACATTATCATGCTTGGCACATATGTGAAATTTTCAAAGTCATGCGAGAAGACCCGTGCACCGTTCTCGGTAGAGGTGTTTAAAGGGATGGGTGGATTTTTCAAGCTTGCACTGCCATCAGCGGTGATGATATGGTAATTGATTTTCTTTGCCTTGACTTGTGTTTTAGGAGCTTTGTGTTGTCATGCCCAGTAATCAGAAAAATTAATTGAAAAGCTGAGAGGGCATTTAAGAATCGGCTCAGAGATTAAATTGTGGATTTGTTTACAAATTCCTATTTTTTTTGACAGACTTTTTTTTTTTTTAAATAACTGAATATTTAGTTTTTTTTAATTATGTTTCAAGTCTCTCTCTTCCTTTTTTTAAAATGTTATGGTACTCTTATCTTTATTACTATCATATAAACCAAACAAAAGTGTGTACATTTACTATACTGATACACATTGAAAATAAGTTCAATAATTCATTTATACTGAATTAGTTTTCTTTTTTCATGAAGTAATCATTGTCCATTTGTAGTCCCTACAACATCCCAATTATTTATCAGGATTGCATTGTTGGTCAAGAAATTCAATCGATTAAAGTATATTCTATAACGTTGATGATTTTAGTTGTATGCATCAATTTGTAGAAGTTGAATTGTAACTTCAATGAATTTTATAACCAAAATTGCTCCCTTCCATTCTTGAGTATGCACGGCCTTCCAGTTATTAAGACAGATGAAGACTGCCTTCATGATTTGATGCTCACTAAAAATCGAATCCATTAAAAATTGATTCCACACTGATCTGCATGTACGGCTGTGTTTGTTACAACAGAATCTGGTTGAACTACAATTGGTGAAAGCAAGGGAAATGAGTATTTCAGTCTAAGTTGCATAACCTTTTTTTTTTATCGTGTATGAGATGTGGAGTTTTATTTCTATTTTTTTCTTGTGATTGTAGCCTTGAATGGTGGTCCTTTGAGCTACTCATTTTGTTATCCGGGCTCTTAACCAATCCAAAGCTCGAGACATCAGTTCTTTCAATATGGTGAGAATACTTGTACATTTGGTTGTTGAAGTATCTTAATTTTGTTGAGAAAATTTGATTTTCTTTGATTAATTACTGCCTGTGCCCAACAATTCTTTTTCCTCCTCCCCTTGCCATAGAGGAAGATTATAACATGTTCTATACTAAGCTAACAATATATTTGAAGGCAATGCATTTGATTTGTTACACTTTCTTGTAACAGCCTCACAACAATCTCTTTGCTCTACAACATACCATTTGGCCTTGGTGCTGCCGCAAGGTTTGTTCCATACAATTTCTCTGTAGCATATGTCAACATAAGTATTCTTTTCTTTTTCTTTCTTAATGTGATTTTTTGGACGGATTTAGCACTCGAGTTTCGAATGAATTGGGAGCTGGGAACCCGCAGGTGGCACGCTTGGCTGTACGTGTTGTCGTGTGTCTTGCAACTGTGGAAGCTTTGATTGTGAGTGGGACTCTTTTCGTCATCCGTCGCTATCTCGGATATGCTTACAGCAACGAAGAGGAGGTCATAGATTACGTAACGAAGATGGTTCCACTAATCTGTATTTCTGTTATCATGGACAGCCTTCAAGGGGTACTCTCAGGTTTGTTAATTTCAATGTTTCATTCGTTCTTTGCTTTAAGTCATAAAGATATTCTCTATTCATAATCATCAGTAGATTGTTGCTTTGGTGCTTCTGAACAGTCAACAAGAGTTAATGTGGGCTATAAACCAATAATGTTACGCTCAGTTTCACAATAATATTTTGCTTGGTTTGTAACATCTCATTAATTGATAGGATAGGTGGAAGAAGAGAAGTTGGTTCTAATACTTGTTGGTAAAATTGATGATTGAATTAAGTATTTTAACTAGTTTTCATTGTTGTCGCTGCTCATGCTTCTCTGTCCACTGCAACATCTACTACAATTGCTGCCATTAGCGAGAACAACCTATTACTAGTTATTACTGGCAAAATTTGCTCCTCTTCGGTCTGAACTTAGTGCATCTTCTTTAAAAATGACTTCAAATTTTCAAAGTTAACTCTTCTTTTAACTAGAGAAGGTAAAAAAAAAGTAACAGAGAAGACATGGGAAATCATTCGTGCAACATCGATTGGTTCATGACCAACAATCTCCCACCCCCCTTTTCCTTTACTTTTCATTGTTCTATAGCTCTTTTTATGATGTAGCTCTCTTTTGGTCATTCAGGAGTCGCGCGTGGGTGTGGATGGCAACACATTGGGGCCTATGTTAACCTCGGGGCATTCTATCTTTTTGGGATCCCGATTGCGAGCATATTAGGATTCGTATTGCATTTTGGAGGAAGGGGTCTTTGGATTGGGATCCTAAGCGGGGCTATCATGCAAACAATTCTCCTCTCCATTGTGACAAGCTTTACAAACTGGCAAAAGCAGGTGCTTTTTTTGTCCTTTGTACATTATCCTAAGCTGGTTAATCTAATTTGCTAGAACTTGCTGGTGTAAAATGATACGACTTGCAACGCGTGCTGATGATTTTGGTGTTCTGTCATACGTTGTAAATTTGATTTCATGATTCCATTGTTGTTGCAGGCAAACCAGGCAAGGCAGAGAGTATTTGAGGAGGTATTGCCAAGAGATTTAAAGTGAGTTTAGATATTACATCAATCGGTTCCTCTAATTTATGGTGCTCGATTATCTGTTGCAAATGTGGAGACGAACACATGAACTGAGATTTTCAATTCATGCTTCACAATTTTGTCTCACATCCGAGTTGGGATTTAGACTTATGTATTGATACTGAATAGCTGATCAGGTTTCTTTGCAGCCGTGTTTATGCCTGAAATAAAGTACTGAAAAAATAATGTTTATGTTATTTGTTCTAGTTCTGAATTGTACCTCTCCCTCCAATGTCCAATGGTTGCTTCTGTGAGGGAAAGTGATATGAATTGAGTTATTCTGTACTGCTATTACAAATCAACAAGAAGGATTTTGTTGCAGTCTCATTTACAGCCCCACTGCGGTGGTAGTTATGTTAAATGAGGTATATGTCTTTTTATTAGTGGATCTATACAAGACACTTATAAAAAATTAAAGGGTGTTGTTACACAGTCTCTTTTACATTACCGTGTGCAATGTTATATATGTTGAATGATGTATATATCTTCATTGCATAAGTATAAAAGACAATCAAAGCATATAGAGACTGTATATTGGGTTGCACGTGGGATTCTCCCTTACATTCTTAAAACGTTTGTATTGATGTGTGTACTTCCTCAGTTCCTCTTTAACGAGGAATGTTTGGTTTGAGTCAGATAAGATTTAACAAAAAAATTTAAAAAATGGATTTTTAGTTTTAAGTCCCCGTAAACATGTCTATTTAGGAATCGATCCCTCACTTCTTGATATTTCTTTTTTAGTCTCTATATTCAACCGTCTATTTGGTTTTTAGTCCCTCCGTCAAACGTCCGTCCATACACCGTTAATTTGTAAAATGTGATTTTATTTTTTAGTCCCTATAAACTATGTTATTTAGTGATCAGTCCCAGTAAACTATGTTATTTAATGATTGGTCCATGTAAAATATGAAGAATGGAGGGACTAATCACTAAATAACATAGTTTATAGGGACTTAAAAATAAATCATATTTCACAAATTAACGGTGTATGGACGGACGTTTGACGGAGGGACTAAAAATCAAATAGGCGGTTGAATATGGGGACTAAAAAAGATATATCAAGAAGTGAGGGACCGATCCCTAAATATGCATGTTTACATGGACTTAAAAATAAAAATCCCTTTAAAAAAATAACAATATTTATCTACCAAAAAAACATAAATCTAAGATCTCAACCCAATAAGTTATTTTGCATTTTTTGACACATCTACATCTATGCAATGGTCCTTCCTATGATGTTTAATCATATTATATATTGAGAATAATAGAGTATATAACGCAGACAGCCATCTATGATCCATGAAGCTTATTTCCTCTAAAAATCCACACAAAGAGGCCAATATGGACTGAGTTATTGATGCCTAATCCACCATTTTTGACTTGTATAATAAAAGAGATGTGAGGATCAACTGATTCTTCTATTCCATTATAGAATGTACACATGAGAATGAACTCCATTTATTCACACTAAACCAATCAAATGAGACAAGCTTAATCTTGTCAGAAGACGGAATAAACCATTCAAGATCTTTAATCAATTCCATCCAAACAAAGCAGCATCAACCAAAGAAACACATTTGAATTGACTCCTTCAAGTCATCCAACCATGGATGCTGCAGTAAAGATGGAGGATTCAAGTTGGAGGGCCAGCATCAAGGAGGGGAAGAGGCTGAGCCTCGTGGCGGCTCCGATGATAGCCATCTCAGTTTCTCAGTTTTCATTGCAGGTCATATCGACGATGATGGTTGGCCGCCTCGGGGAGCTCTCCCTCGCCAGCGCCACCATCGCCTCCTCCATAACCAATGTCACCGGTCTCAGTGTTCTAGTAATCTCTCCCCCCTCACACAAACACACACAAATTAGGTCGGTCTTCAATAAGAGACTGACTTATGAGTTATGACAATATCACATGCTTAACACATGAGACAGTGAGTCTTAATAAGAATTTGAAAGATGAATACATATATATGTCTAGATAGGAATGGCTAGTGCATTGGAGACACTATGTGGGCAAGCCTATGGTGCAAAACAATATGAGAAGCTAGGACTCTACACTTACAAGGCCATTGTGTGCCTCAACTTGGTCTCTCTCCCACTCTCCCTCATATTGGCTTCAATGGAGAAGCTCCTCACTCTGGCAGGTCAAGACCCTCTCATATCATCCAATGCAGGACTCTACGCGGCGTGGATGATCCCGAGCCTCTTCGCCTACTCGATATCTCAGCCTCTGATGAGATTCCTCCAGGCGCAGAGCCTGACTTCACCAATGTTTGTAAGCTCTGTCACAGCTCTCTGTCTTCACATTCCTCTGTGTTGGGTGCTTGTCTTTAAGTCCGGGCTAGGCATCGTCGGGGCCGCATTGGCGATAGGCGTTTCGAATTGGGTGAACGCGGCATTCCTCGCATTGTATGTTAGGTTCTCGGATTCCTGCCGGGAGACCAGGGGGCGGGTGTCGAAGGAGGCCTTCGGAGGGCTTGGCGAGTTCTTCCACCTCGCCGTTCCATCAGTTTTCATGATATGGTGACTCTTGTTTGGAACCAATTTTCAAAATCAACTTGACTCAAAAAGTTATTCTCAGTCAGCTTTTTAAAATATTAAAATATGCGTTTGAAACTGATTATCTGAAAAACTGATATTGAAAAAAGCTGAATCAATTTGACAGTTGCTTTCAATCATCGATTTTTTGTTGTGTTTGAAGCCTTGACTGGTGGTCATATGAGGTGCTCATTTTGCTGTCTGGGCTCTTACCAAATCCAAAGCTTGAAACTTCAGTGCTTTCTATATGGTTAGTACTCTTCACATGCATCATATAAAGTACATGTGATGACTGATGAGTGATGACCAACGAGATACTATCACTTAGTCTTCAATAAGAAACAGACATGTAATGTCACACTAATATCCAATGTAGCCTCACCAGCATTGCATTGCTCTACAACATCCCATACGGCCTCGGCGCGGCTGCGAGGTTCGCTCTAAACCTTGTACATCTAAAATTCATATAATGTGCTATGCTAGTAATGTAGTACATTTTCTTTCTCTGCTGTTGTAGCACTCGAGTGTCGAATGAATTAGGCGCGGGGAACGCGCTTAGAGCTCAATCAGCAGCGCGTGTCGCAATGTTTCTTCAGTTTGCTTGGGCGATCGGAGTCGGGGCGGTCCTCTTCTCTGCCCGAGGTGTCGTGGGCCGCGCTTACAGCCGCGACGAGGAGGTCATGGACCATGTGACCGATATGGTTCCTCTGGTCTGTGTTTTGGTGGTCACTGATAGTTGTCAGGCTACCCTCTCAGGTCCTTATTGCTCACAATTTTCATTCAAGCATAGTCTCATACACATTTATGTAGGGGAATTATACTCACTGAAATAAATATTTTTTTTTGTTTTATTGTATTTTTAGTTATTCTGGTTGATAAAAATTAAAATAATTTTTCTGTTATTTGATTGATTATGGATAAATAGTAGATAAAAAATAAATAAGATGTGGATAATGATCTATAATATATAAATAAATGATTTGACTTATATGTTCACCTGTGAAAATATGATTTGATATGTGAATCTCTTATACCTGTGACATAGATGGTGTGAAATAACTTGATTCAAATAGGAAGATTGTACTGTAATATCACATTCCAGTCTACCTGACACGAACATTAAGATATTTTGGTCATCCTAACATGTTTTTTAGGCTTGTTCATCTCTATTCAACCATATTTCACATCTATTCTTTCCCGCTCTATTAATGAATTGGTTCCATCATTTGAATTGATGAAGGTGTCGTGAGGGGTTGCGGATGGCAAAGTTTAGGCGCTTATATCAATTTTGTTGCGTTTTATGTGATTGGAATTCCGTTTGGAGCTATGTTAGGGTTTCGACTCCATCTAAGAGGGAAGGGTCTTTGGCTTGGAGCTATGGCTGGCTCTGCAGTGCAAGCAACACTTCTCTCACTCATAACATGCCTTTCTGATTGGGACAACTAGGTTTTGTGTCCTTCAATTTTTGTTTTCCACCATTTATTGTTTGTGAGCATTATGTGTTGGGTGTTTTCAGGACCTTACATGGTTTGATTTTATTTTGTCATTGTTTTGTCTACAGATGTCTTCTTTATCCCAACATTAGCAGAGGAGTTGGGTGTACAACTTCAAGAGGCAAATTGTGAACAATAGAGGACACTAAGTACCTGTTCAACGCTCATTGGCATTCTCATTATGTTGAAAACACATTTGTGTTTGAAATCCTTTATTTCTATGTTCATTATTGAACATTGAAGACAGAAATTCTCCTTTGACAGAATTATTAGAATTGTGTTTCTAGAAGATTTTTTTTTTCTGTATGAGAAATATCAAATTGTCCCGAGAGTGGATTTTTTTTTTAGGAGTTGGGAGAATTGTGAATGAGTAGGGGTTAGTAAAGACTGGTTTGATGCTCATTCTCTATAATAAAAATACAAAAGAACTATTTCTACTCCAATAATATTATATAAACGATTTATATTATAGAAAGTGTCCTCGTATACATGAATGTGTATTTGTGTAAGTATGTGTATGCACACACATAAATACACATATAAATACACACATAGATAAAATTAATTTTTGAGTACTTATATGTGTGGAGTTCCTCCCATTATAATATTTTCTTTGAAGAATTTGTAATTAGAAATTCAATAATAGAATAAGAGCAACTTCAATGGTACTCTATATCTTCATTTTAAGGTATATTTTTTCTTCAATCGATAGGCAAAAACAATCTATACTTTAGAGGTCACTAAATGAGACTCCATATTTGGAGGCTCACTGTTTGAGCCTCCAAATATGGAGGTTTGTTATTATTATATTTTTTTAAATAATGTTTGATAACTTCTATAATATAAGTTTAATTTTCATAAAATGGATACTATTGGATAGATGTCGTCGATACGATTCAAATGAGTCTAATATTGAATATGTTTAACATATGTTTAAAAATGTTATATATTTAATATATTTTTTATTTTTTTACATTAATATTATATGAATTATTATTTACACTTATGTTCTAAAATGAGTTTATTCTAATCGAAACTGATAATACAACAAAAGAAAATACATGAAATATTAAATAAAACACAATAACAAAACACAACAGCACATAATAAGACATGATCCAGATCCATCTTAAAATAGATGTATCGCTACATTAATAATCTCCTAATCCTCGGATACGAATACAAGTTTCTCGGATACATATATTTTAATAAGATACAAATACAGGTTTTTTGGATGTATATATTTCATGTATATACGAATACAGGTGTTTCGGGTACAGAAATCAGTTTAGAATAACTGATAAGTTTACTGGTCACTTGATCCGGAACTAATATTAACTTTTACGGATTTTAAATTTCGCTAATAAACCTCAATTATGTATAATACATCAAAAAAATAAGAGAGATATGATAAATTAAATTTTTATTAAAAAATATAAAAAAATAGAATAGAGATGAAAATAGAGATTGTGGTTGGAGTTGATGAATGAGTAGTGAGGCTCTAAACTCACTTTTTCATTTTTTTAATATATCTTGAGACTCCATTTTAGAGTTCTCCATTGGAGATGCTCTAATAGGATAGCAAACATCTACCTTTCGTTAAAAAAAAAAAAAAATGAGCCAAAAAAATATTCAGGAGATGGGAACAAGAACCACATATTCAATGAAGGCCGAGGGGGTAAACTGCAAAAACCAATATCCGAATTGCTATTCGTGTTTATTTCGATTAGAAAAAGGAATAGCTATTCAGTTCCCCCACTGGAACTCCCCTGGACAATAAAACCTTGAGAAATCACAGCCGACTGAAGTTTCGAAATCACAGCCGACCGAAGCAGAGGAGAAGAGAGAGAGAGAGGAGAGAGAGATGAAGAGGACGACTTCAACGAAAGCCCATCTCTTGCGGGCTCTCGACGAGCACTTGAAGACCATTCAAGAGACCTTCCAAGTGAATCCTCTTTTGAAAGACCCATCTCGTGTTTCTCTTCAATTCTCTCTCTTTCTTTTGTTTCTTATGTGTGATTTGATGTTCCGTAGATGTTGGAACAACCGGCCTCTGCTTCACTTAACAAGGTCGATTGGGCTGAAGTCACCAAATTGGGGGATGAGATTTCTAAACAAGCCACTATAGGTGAAAGAAAAAAAGATTTTTTTTCTTCTGTTAAAGTAGACACTTTTGGCTTCTGGGTTTTATCTCTAATCCTTGTTTGATTATGTGGGTCTGTTCTTTTTGGCTTTTCTGTAATTGGGTTTCTTTTTATTTTGTTTAAAATTGTGATTTTTTGGAGGTTGATTTGTTGATCAATCCCAATTTGCATTGTTTAAGGCATACCCACCATGGTTTTAGCCTTCTAGTTGTTGAGGGATTATTCATTTAATAGTTTTGAACTTCATTTCTTTTTGAAATTTCTATTGCGCATGTTCCTTAACATGTTAAAGCGAATTAATACTGCTTTATGATCGTTTAGTGCTACATTTGGCAACTAGACATAACATTTTATAATGTCACGTTTTGTGATTTGGATGGCTAGAGGGGTTTTCATTAGAGATCGTTTAGTTTTCTCTGAAGAGATTGTTTTTTGTGATCATTTTATTTTGCTAATAGTGTTGGACATAAATCGATGATGATGTTAATGATGATGATTAATGATGATTAGATCATGTAGCTCTTTTACCATGATATGTTATAACAACAGGCCCAACACATATCACTGTTTTTAGTTGGCTATTTGATAATGTTGTTGCTTGCCCTCCATTCTCATAATGATATTTACCCAAATCCTGTCTGACAATGATCAAACATCATTCAAAGAAACCTGATCAGCTTCTTTGATGTTTTCTGTTCCATCACTTTTTATGTAATTCTTCGTCCATTATAGGATACAACACACCAAGCAGGATTAATATTCTATAATCGTATGTTACTTTGGATGCTAACGGTGTAATGTACCCTTCACATTCTTCGTTGATGGCCTTGTTATTTTTAATATAAGCATTCAGTAATTTCTATTGATGCTTGTTTTCTCCAATGACCATGCAACGGAAAAATCTGAAATATTGATAGAAATTCGAGGTTGGGTATACTTTAGATATGTAGAGATTGGTGTTTATTCTATATTTGTTTTGCGTGCAGCTGGAATGCTGTCAACGGCAGAAGCCCCAAATGCAAAGGAACTGCAGGAAAACATGGATGCCTATTGCAATGTGCTTCAAGGATTTCTCTTGCTCTGTCATGGAAGCACGGTGGGGGCTGGTCAAACTCTTTGTTCAAATATTCTCTCATCTGCTAAAGAAGTTACCGATCGCAGTTTTACATTGCTAAGAGAGGGCGCCTCTTCTTATGGTCTCCCTCTTTCACTCTCCTTTCTTTCTCACTCCAACACACGCCTGCATGGACACACATAAAATTGGATGCTGTCATGTTCTATCAGATGATATTTCTGATTATGTGTAATATTTTCTCGTATTTCAGGAAATTTTATAGGTCTCACACTCGCACCTGATGATCTTTATTCTTAATGATCATGTGAACTATTGTCTTGTATTTTCCAAAATGCACATAGACCATGTTCAAGATTATATATTTTTCTTTCGTTTGCATTGTGATATCTTGTTACCAAACTAAAATTTGTTATTGGGGTATTTGAATGCTGAAGTGAGTTCTCTTCTTAGATAGCATTTGGAGACATATTTGGATAATTCTTCTTTTGCAAAAATCATAGTTAATCTAAACATGTTTCCAAATTTCCCAAGTGCTTATGGAGTCATAGCTTTTGAAGAAAGAAAAAACAGCTTCAATTTGTAAATGGTGAAAAATAGAGCTTTTTAGGAGTCCCAAAAAGTATGTTTTCTGAGAAACTAAAAATTCAAAAGCAGCTTTTAAGTGGGAAGCTCTTTTCCAAACTACCTTAGCACTTTCCATGATTTATTCATGTTATATATCCCCTACCCTACTACTCAATGAGAGGTGAAAAACACATTTGATTTAGAGTCTGCATTCATCTGTGAGACTCTTTATTTGCCAAAAACCCAAACTGAAACGCATCCCATGCCTGCAAAAAGATGAGGATACAGGTTTTTTTTGTAGAACGTAAGGCACGTCTATATCTAAATCATGTATGCATATATCTGTTATAATCCTTTTTTCATGCAGGAACCCTCGTTTCGTCTCGGAAATCATTGATCCCACAATTAACAGGCTCTGTTTGGGAGGCTTGCACTGCCTTAAAGAAGACACCCACCGCAAACTGCACTGCCATTGGACGTGCAATAACTCAGGTTGCAGTGTCTGTGAAGGATGTCCTTCGAGAAATGAAAGAGCTCAAGCCAGCCGAAGCCGGTCCACCCGATGAGACCTCTAATGCAACAACCAATGTTTCTAATGGGTCCCATAACGACGATAACTTGGGTGACATCGGCAATGATCTTTTTCCAGAAGAGATGAAGCTCGCACAGTTGTCAACAAATGCCATATCTGACACGCTTACATTCATTAAAGAGGTTATCCGATTCGTTGCAAGTCTGCTTAAGCAATCCAAATATGCCGATAAAAGCGACGACACGGTTGGTTACTTGGAGCGAATATTGAAGCTTTGTCAAGAGATTGGAGCGCAAGTAGATGAGCTTGGAGCCTGCATTTACCCACCACAAGAGGTTTCACAGATGAGGGTGACAATGGGAAAGATCTTAGAAGGAGCTGATGGTGTACGAGGAGTGGTTCGAAACATGGAAGGTGAGTCAGAAAGCTTGTCAAGGGCCTTTGAATGTCTGGAGGCTTCTATGAAACAACTCGAATTGGGATTGAATTGCCTGGATGATGAATTAGTGCCTGAAATGCAAGGGCTTTCGATGACCATGTAAAGGAAACATTTGCATAGGTCTTCCAAATGAAAATTTATGTTTGCTACATGAGAGAAAGGCTTTCATTTGAAATCATTTGCCTTGTTCATGGAAGCTGATATTCAGATTCACATGTCACCTAAAATCATTTGCCTTGTTCTGTTGTTCGTGTTATAATATATGGAAAATGTTATATGCTCAGCCCCGTTTGCTGCCCACTTTTTTTTTTTTTTTCGTATGATAAATTATAGATGATTTTGGAACTTATGCATCGATCATATAAATTTGTCCTATCAACAATGAAAAAAAAAAAAAATTATTCATCACAATAACCAGTTCCAGTATCAAACATTGTCAATAATCATTTGATATAAGCTGCACCAATTTGAAGATTCATCCCTTTTTCAATATAATGATTTATGGAGCCAGATTAAAATTCGTGACAATCAAAGTGATGGAAGCAAGCCTCATTAACAAAAACCTCTTATGAAAGATCCCCTGTCGCTGCAAATACAATGACCATAGAAAAAAATTCATTAATACATCAATGATGGTTGTGGCACTTGTATTCTAAATTATCAATACAGTAACTATGTCTGAAGACAAAAAGAATCAGCAAAAACACACATCTTCCTTCAAGGCACTACCCTCATAGTTTCTTTTCAAACATAACTCTCCAGTCAAGCCATCTCATTCTCTCAGGAGAAGTAATTCATCAGCCTTTGTTGTCTTCTTGGATCAAGAGAACCTTTGCAAATAAATGAGTGAATCTTGTTCAGGTCTGATGTGTCAGCTCAACGTTGATGATCCCTAATGGGGACTTTGGGCGATAGTGTTCATCAGTGTCAACCTCCTCGATTTCCTGAGAACATTAGACAGGAGGATGTTTGTAACATTAGGACAATAACCTTCTAAAAACCAAGAGAATATGTGGATGAGAAACTCGCATGTTATGAATTTACAGGTATGGGATTAACACTATACCTGAACAACATCCTCCCCCTTGACAACCCTCCCGAACACAATGAGTTTATCACTTAAATCAGGGATTGGAGCCGTAGTGATGAAAAGTTCAAAATGGTCATTGCTCCGTTTCGTTTTTGAAGTTCCAAGCATGAAGGCCTCATGTTTTGGACTGGATAAGGGATGAAAGAACAAATGTATTGTGAGATTCGACCACCCATCTTATAATAAAAAAGAAGCAAAATGAACATCAGTATGCGGAATTTGAGATTAAAATTACGCAATGGGAGTGGCAGAATCAAAGACCTTGTAGAAAGTTGATTCTGAGACTTTCCTTTCAGTGTCCAATCTTCTGCAGCGCCATGTCCTTGGTCACCACCTTGAATGACATAGTTTTTTATAACACGGTGAAAAAGCATCCCTTTGAAGTGTCCTTTTTCACTGCAACAGCAATGGATTGCCTGTTATGTGCTTTAAGAAGATGGTGAAAAGAAGAATGGAATTGCATATAGAAATACATGATATAATCCTTCTTTATGAATTTGCTTTCAGAAAATATAAATAAAAGAAAACTCTGTCAGAAAGCGAAAGCCAAAGGTTCAACAAGACTAAACGAACAAAATCCTAGTCTAATTACATCGACAAACCTTTGGTGACTATCAAAGATACATATGAAATCCTGACTTTTGGATATTACAAGTTAAAGAACCACTATTTGTCTTGTTCTTTCAGAAAATTTATGAATTGAGGAGCTTCTTTCTTTTTCCTTCTTTTTGGAAAGGTACTGATGGAATCCTGGCTCGGCCCTTTCTCTTCTTTCTAAGGGTATGCCATATTTTCCCCTCTTTTTTCCTCCCATTCTAATGAATACATCAGTTTTGATTAAGTCGTGTGGCTTTACATTAATTTTTTGATAGGTAAATGTTGGGACTTGAACCCATGACCTCTTGATTGCATATCCTTTTGTCAACCACTGAGCTATGCATCCAAGCCCTGTGATTTTACATTATTAGGGAACAATCACAACAAAAAAATCATCATAACCAGCTAGGAACTCCAAAACTAGCATAAGATGTGGCTATTACAACTGGTAGAAAACAAAGTTGGATTAGCATAAGAGTGGCAAAGTGACCGACTTACAACACAGGTGACAAACTTATTCAAATCATTCATGATATTAACAAGTATCTATGCAAGTTACAAGTAAAAAAAACAGATGATATAACCCGATGCATACCAAAAGTATCCAAAGCTAGAGGTACATAGATACAACCAGATGCATACCATAAGTCAAGGAACTTATCCACTGTCTCAGGAGAAGCTTCCTTGTTAAGCTCCACTGTAATTGAACCTTTAGAAGTATTTATAATCTGTTGCAACAATAATCAAACAAATGAATAGTCACATAATGCCATATTAAGCACGTATACATTTTGCAAGTGGTTCACATAATCAGTGTTGCTTAATTCAGCCACGGATATAATAGCAATTAACAATTAAAGAGGCCAAACTTCTCCTAGTTCAAAAACTGGCTATTGTAAGATGCATGTATTGGAGACTTGCAGTTGCCAAAAAAATTGGGGCTCTATTAATTCACCCACGTATTAAAACAGATATGCTATATGTATAAAATTTAGGAATAAAGATAAGGAAAAAGGAAAGGGAGCAGGAAAGAAAGATTGAAAGAAAACGATGACCAAAGTCAGCAGCCAGCCCACAGAGAGAGATTCAACACAGAATCTAATTGGGCCACATGTTTGCATCTCTAGATTCCATTGCCATATCTTTTAAGATGCGGGATAGTAAAATTTCAGGGATCCTACATGTCAAGAATATTGTCCATGACACTGAACAGTATGCATGGCATTCCATGGACCCTTGCAATACACAATCACAACCTTAAAATTCTTTTTATCGTCGCTTCTATAAATTTAAGTCCATCCTCCCAAAGTTGTTGAGCATAGAACTCAGCTTTCATGCTGCAAACCCAAAGGCTTAACAAGCTCCATGGCAAGTCTTTTCTGTCCTGCTGGGCATGGATTCCCCAATTTGGCAATTTGCAGCCATTAAATTTTAAGATATTGGATTTTCATGCCTCTATCAAACTTTGGCCATAATGTTAAATAATTTTTTTTTAACATAAACATTTTCTAAGGAATTCTTCAACAGAATGACTTCTTCATTAACTGGTCCAATCAAGTTAATAAGCATAGTCAAATGATGAGATCCATCAGTTAGCATTTTAGGTGCCTACAAATGGTGACTTTGAAAGAAAGGATGGGACAACCACCAGATATTATATAGGAATTGGTGAAACATCCTATGTGAAGAATGTGGGGTCTTGAAAGTAGAAAAGGAAAAAAAAAGGAACTAAGAATCCCTTAGTGAAGAGGTGTGGAGAAGGACCCATCCCATTCCAAAGCTCTTAGTCAACCAAGAATCCTGCTCCAAAATTTTCAATATACTACTAATTCCCCTTAAAATCATATCATTCCTCCGTAACCCCAACTGATGGGCGGGATCAGTTGGTTCATAGGTGCTTTTTCCTTCAGTGTATTTAGATCCTAAATGGTGCCAAGTGCAATTGAACCATAATCTGTTTTTTAATATATGATGCAACATAAATTTGTGTGCAGTATTTAGATCCTAATATGTATTTAGTTCACATTTAAAAAATGACTGAGGCCACAAATTCATTTAACAAGTGAAGTTACAAGACAATAAATGGAAACATCCCATCACTTGAAGATTAAACCCAGTATATTCTTTTACAAGATCAAGGAAAATTTCTATCTGCTATGCAATACTTATAGAGGAACTTACAGCAAAACTAGGAAGATCAGCCTTCTTCCTGTTCCCAAAGGCATCAATATCCTGTCACAAGTAGAAGATAGTATTATCAAATTCACTTAGAGTCTGACAAAAAAAGACTGCTGAAAAATGGTGAGAGGGATAACAGACAGCGTAAGATTTTTAACAAAAGAGAAAAATGAAAGCATATGCATATAAACTATTCAAAATGAAAATATTTGTTGGGAAAAAAAAAATCAAAATAACATACCTCATAGGTATTTAAGGTGGCCTCTAATTGTTTGTTTGCCCTACAAACAAGTAGTTCATGGTCTTAAGTCACACGTCAAGAGAGATATCACTTATTCTAGTAAAAGAGTAAAATAAAATTCAACGATCTGAACATTTCCTTTATGACTTTCTTGTCTTTATTCCATTTCCATCATACAAATACCAGAGACAAGAGTTTCCAGCAAACCCGTCAAATGACAAATGCAACACTATTTGTCATGGACATATTCTGCCACCACATTGGAGGGAACAGACCCCTCAATACAAACTATTATTTTTCTAATAGTATACACGATTTTTAAAAGGAAGTACTATATGTGATGAAACAATAGCATTTTACATAGAATTACAGATTACATTTAAAGCCAAGATCTTTAAACTTTGAGAATGCAATACCAGAGTAAAAAATTATTCTAACCTTTGATAGCAGTACTTGTAGGTGGCGAATAGTGAAAATAAGACTAAGATGACTACCAAGTTGCAAGTGATAATGGCTGTGATACTAATACGAGTTGGGCCCTTCTTCTTTTTGCTCTGCAGCAACAATGCTTGAGGCTTGATTCTTGCCATCAGAAGCTTCTTAGTGAAATATCTTTCCCAACTTCCTAAGGGTAGAGAATGGTTGCAGTAAAGAAACTTCACTGAATTCACGTAAAACAATCACAACCCTGCAAGATCACAATAAAATAAATAATCAATAACAAAGAGGAAAACTAACATGTGTTGCGCAATATGCTTCCAACCTACTAAATCTGGGATATCAACAACTCGATTAAAACCTATCAACTATTTAAATGGAACAAGTATATCACTAGACATATTGTCTTTAGTAGTTTTTTTTTTAAATACAGTTTTGATATTTAATGGTACATAAATGACACAGAAAACTAGCAAATTGGTGCTTACTCTAATGCACCCAACAGATTATTTTAAAATACAACACTTTGTTACCTCAAATAAATGAAAAAAAGTACACATTTTTGCGTATCTACATTCAACTAATAAACTCATGGAAGAAACCAATACGGAACTCTAATCATAAACAGATACTGATACATGCAAGACAATAATAGAACACTATCCCCCGGTTTGGGTCACGGGTTAAGCTCGGAATAAGGGTGGTATAAGAAGGGATAGGGAAAATGGTTGTTTGTTTGCAGAGTATAACTTGGTATTACTAAGCCAATTTAAACGAGTATAAGAGAGTATAACAATTCTAAGTAACCCCTAGGATAAACTATACTCAGTTTATCTATTCCCATGGATAAGTGGGGCCTACCTACAAATAAAAAAAAAAACACATCTCATCACATCAAATCACCTATCAGCACCTCTTATACATCAATAGGGTCCACATGTCAAATCAACTTTTTACACCTTATTTATATTTTATTCTTTATCAACCAAACAACTCAACCTTTATTCTTATGTTTTTCAATGAGAATAAAAAAAAAAACACAACCAAACAGAAAATCTCTTATTCCTGTAGAATTGTTATCTATACTGGCATAGTTATCTATCCAGAATAACTCAATTTCTCAATCCAAACGGGGGGTATAGGAATCAGACTGAGCAGCTGTGTGTGTGTCTACATATATGTGTGTGTGTAAATATGTAGATTAGTATATGTGCACATGTGTGTGTTTGAAGCATAGTCCAATGTGAAATTCTGGACAATAACAACATGAAAAATGTTCTCATCCTTGCTAGTGAGTTTAAACTCGAAGTTTACTCCCTAACTTCAATAAAAATTATGCGCCACCTAATTTTAAAATTCAGATCAATTGACATTTTTGAAACAATCAATAACCAGTAATGAAAAACACACACAACGACTAGTGCTCCTCCTCGGTTAAATCAATGATTGAATGTAACTTGAATCATTTTAATATACATACATTCAGTGAAGGATCTAATCTGCTTTGAGTTTTCATGTTCAAAGCACCTGCTGATTTCAGACAGATTAACCAGTTCACCCAATTGGAACTGAAGTTCTAAAAGGATAAGCCACGCTACAACTGTACAACATGACCCTCAGATACCTAGAAACAGGAGGCAAATTAAAGATCCAAAACTACAATTCCCTCAGAAATCCAAACATACTCCTCCCTCCGTAAAAGTCTGTTCTTTCACCAAAATTTCAAATACCCATTTGAATTCAACCCATTTTTCAACTAAACCACACAAACAAACAATCAAAACAACATAAGTACCTATGCCCACCTAATTCAACACATAAACAGATCTCTCGATCCAAACGCAACTCCAAAAATCAATCTTTTACAGATCAAAACAGAACCGGAACCGATCAAGACCTAGAGAAGTCCAAGTAAGGTCATATGAACCCCCAATTTTGCCAAAACTGGGGGGTTCCGAAAGATCCTGTTGAATTACATATACACAAAACCAAACCAAACAAAATTTGATATAAAAATTGAAACGAAGGGAAATTGAAGAACAACAAGAGTACCTGTAATTGAAGAAAAGCGACCGATTTTTTGGGAGATTTTGAAAGACCGGCGTTTGAAAGGGATTTGAATTTACTGCTCTCGAGAAGGAAAAAAAATGGTTAGAACTTATAAAAGTCAGATACTTGTGGAGGAGGTTTAATTGGATGGATGTGATGCTCCGCTTATAACGCACTCACTTTGCTCTTGCGTCGGATCCATTTGGATATGAATGTTTTTATTTGCACCCCTTGAATCTGCTTGCACGCTCCCTTGTTTACACACTGTAATAAAAAATATCTAATTTAAACTCTCCTAATACTTAATCCCCCTGTTTGCCAACTGACATAAACAGAGAATAAGGGAGAATAACAGTAGAATAGCCCTTATTCGCTGTTTGTTTGGGGCGGATAAACCCCGATAGCAATGCCTGGATAAACTAGCATAAGGCCTGATAACAATTCCACTAAAATGTGAGAATAGCTTATCAGGGCTTATCTATTCCTGAGAATAAAAATACCCCTCACCATCATTACAAAAAAATTCTCTCTCTTACTTTAACACAACCCAATGATACACCCCCATTTAATATACACCATCTGATCAGTGGATCTAGCCATTTTGAATGAATCTGATCCGTCCAAAATAAAAAAAAAAAACCAATTCCATCCGGACCATCCAAAAAGATGGACCTTTTTTTAATCCGCCGACACGTGTATCACTAAACCACATATCCACTTCTCACGACCTCTTCTCACTGTCGTCCCCATCGAAATACTCTCTCTCTTCACTGCAAAATCTGATAACCCTTCATTGCAAAATCTGATAACCCTTAACTCAATCCAAAAAAACCTATCATTACAAAGCAAATGGAATCAACACTAAGCATGCATAGAGTAATTGACAAACATATTTGAAGGTCCACCATAAAATATTACATAAGATGGACGGTACTTATTTAATTTAAATAAGTGTTTTTTCTTGATATATATCTATCAACCTTAACCAAACATAAACATAATCAGTATTTCAATATTAAATTAAATGAAGGCTTATATAAGAATGCTAGTGGTATTTGGTACAACAACAATATTGACAATGTTACTTGTGTAATAAAATCAATCAATTTTATGGACAACCTATGATTTATATATATTTTATATTTATGATTAAGTCATTCAGTAAATATAATTAAATTGATGTAAGATAATTAGAATCACCATTTTAGCATTTGGAATCACCAATGAATACATAGATTAGTTGTAAAAAATATATAAAGGCACACCATAAAATATTACATAAGATGGACCGTCCAGATTTAATTACACTCATGATGGACTGTTTTATATTCATCAATTACACCAAACATAAAAATATATTCCAGGGGCAAAGTTGACATTTTAAAAATAATAACTCCCTATCCATCCCTTATCAACCATTTATCCACAGTTTATTCTAGGTCAACCAAACACCAAAAATCTACATTTTACGTTTCCCAATAAGAATAAATAAGAATAACAAAAACTGCAACCAAACACGGATAGACCTATTCTGCCAAACACTAATATTTATCCCCGTATAACTATCAAGGCTTGAGTTTTTAGATCTTGTTTGTACACCCCAAAAGTGAACATTAAAACAGGAAAACGTCCGACTTAGTCATTTGTACCGTTCAAAATTCAGATCACACACATTTTTTATTTTTTTTTTAAATAGTAAATATCATCTAATAAATATCCTTCGTTTATATATTTAATGAACTCATTTTTAATAAATATAAGAAAATATTTAACAAGATATATACATCGTTATACGATGTATAAGTCACATTGGATTTCCAATGAAATACATAAGACTGCATTTTGGATTTTAAAAATACTGAGTGTAATAGCACTCTTAAAACTATGAATGGTCAGTTTACCATTCATTTTCATTTTCATTCTGCTAGAACATCTAGGAAAAATGTAGTTGGAATATTTTATTCCTATGTTCATTTCTAGACATTCCAAATCAAATTTCTCCTTTTACGGAATCAAAACAGAATTGGATACGTGGGAAGGGAGAATTCTTCTTCTAGGTCAGAGTTACCAAACCGGTAAAAAATCTCTCAAAAAAGACCCGCCAATCTCTCTCTGTTCCTCTCCTCGTCGCGCGATTTCATTGTGGGTTTAAATATTGGAGATAGGTGGGGGTGCAAATGAATGTGAGTTTTATGAGAGTTTTTTATTTATTTTATTTAGATTAGAAGATGTAAGGTGTATAAATTTGGAGTTGTGCAAGTTAAACAAATTTAAATGAATTTTAGATTCTCGTATCCATTCAAGAAGGCATGCAAACCAAATTAGTGGTTGCAATAGAGTAGTGTGGCTTCTGGACATGTGTTAGTCTGGGCCAGATCATGGGTCATCTATCCAAATCCATTTCTATTGAAAATTTGTTTGATGTTTTGGTTTTGAAAGGGAAATGCATGTCTAGCTCCGTCTGCAATCCACCTAATTTATTGTTAAGTGTATACTTAACTAATGAACTATAAAAAATGATTAAGTACCATATATTGATTAATTTTGTAATTCAAGCTCATATGTATCAATTATAAATGTAATACCACAAAATAATGTTATGACAACATGTTCTCTCGTGGTCAATCTAGATCACCAAATTGGTTATATTTTTTTTTTCACAATATCATAACGGCATAACTTATAAAAATTAATGTGCTTTACTCATATGAATTGAATGTTATTTTTATGTTTTTTCAATATTGTATATAGTGAGATAATATATATATTATGTTATGTGATTTCATATATTGCGTTAGTGATATGACAACTGTAAATGAGATTACAAAATGGACAAAGTGTATCAACACCCAGTTGAAAAATGTTGGGGGTATACCATGTATTTTTTTACAAGGTATATATGCTTATACATTGATCAACAAGTAAATAAAATATATATTTGAATGAATGCATATTTTATTTTATTTTTTAATCAAACATATAGTAGGCTAGAAGAAGATAATGACTGCAAACATAATGCTACAAAGTATTTTTTATACATGTAGTGAATCAATCTACTACCAATACTATGAAAACATATTCATCATGAGCCCATAATAATAGATTATACAATAGAAGCTCAAAACTATTCCAAAAGAAGCGTAGACACTATTTTATTGTTTTTATTTTATTTTATATAAAGGCCTTAATAGGCTTATATTATATTATATAACCAAAAAGTATATGTATACGCATCCGCAGTTATTTGGGATTCAGTGTTTTCTAGATTTCTCGAATATATGGCTCAAAACTAAATACATTTGATTGAACTATACATATTATAATGTCATTCTTACAAAAAAGAGGAGTAGACGCGGATGATTGCAAAGAACACACGCATATCGGGCTAGCGCATTTGGACCTTTGACTATAGCCCTTGAAACTTTAACAAAAAGAACCAGGCCTTCTTGTTCATTTAGTCAACGAATATCCTTCACACAATCTCGTATATGAATAGAGCCATTCATCTGACCTCGCAATAGAGTAATAATGGACGTTGGATCCGAGCATACACAGCATGCATTTAGACGGTGTTGGACTATTTTACTGTCTTGCTATTCTTAGAACTTGACCAGTAAAAGTGTCAATTTTAAGAAAAATGATATGTATAACCTTGATTGCAATTTAAATATGCACTTGTCCATTAAAAATATTTATTATTATAAAAAATAAAATATACTAATATTTTTTTTTAAAATATATTTTAATATTCATACAGTACGATAATATATTATATCATGGGGTTCAAATTTAATCAGACTGACTTTGGTCAGTTATGTCAGTATTGAACTGCACAATAAATTAATCAAACTATACAGTCGAATTGCATAACTAATTGTTGAGTACATATTCAACTTTCTTATTGGATCCTGTCAGCTATTGGATAAAACATAAATTTTTAAGTACATTAATATTTAATGAGAGAATATAATATGTATCCAACAATTAATTATACAGTTCAATTAATAGACGGCAGAGTTTGATCAACATCTTGTATAATTTGATAATGATAGGACTTATGGAGGTGAGTCTTGACTAGTTCCGGACCGCCGAATCGGTCTCCCGCGGATGCCAACCGCCTTCCCCATCCCTTGTGTATAACCCAAACCCCGGAAACCCCAATTCTTTCCCGCCAAAACACAACCTGAAAAAAATGGAAGCAGAGAAAACCCTAAATCTCCTCCGGAGCCGTCTCTGCAGCCCTAGCTTCATCTTTTCCCCTCTCAAGTCCTCCCCGGACTCCAATTACAGGTTCCTCTCTCTCTCTCTCTCACTCACTCGATCTATGTTTCATTTAATCCCGATTTGACCCCGAATGTTTCCTTAAAATTTCCCCTAAATGACCCAGCAAGTTGAAGTTCTTGATCTCCAACTCCCTCACCGAGGGCTGCAACACTTCCGTGCTCCTCCTCGGGCCCCGCGGTTGCGGCAAGTCTGCGGTGAAATTTTTTGTTTAATCACTTTTTCCCCATTTTTAGATAACCCAATTTGGGATTTTAAAGTTGATTTTTTTTATTTATTTATTGAGTTATTGATTGGATGGGTTTTTTTGGGGGTCGAAGGTGCTTGAGCTGGTTCTGGGGGATTTACAGACTGAATATGCTGATATGATATCGGTGGTATGTTTTTGCTTATGTTCTATTTTAAGCAATTAATTGGAAAGATTTGAGTGCAATGCGGGGAAGAAATTGACGTGTTTTGATTGCTCTTATTAAGGTTGATTTAATTTTGTCCGTCAAATGCAACACGCATTTTCAACATCTTTTTGTGAATTTTTTTGCAGGTTAGATTGAATGGGTTACTGCACAGTGATGATACATGTTCACTCAAGGTGATACTTTTGTAAATTTATATTAATGCATATAGTTTTTTTTTTTTTTTTTTTTTAACTTGTCTCATGAGTGGATGATGAGGATATGATAAAATAGGTGGACTTCAAACTTGTAAGCTCACTTATGTAGACAATGTTTGTTGGTGGGTATAACTTTCAAATGGTGCATTAAATGTCTTTCTTGACAATTTCCTTGAGAATGGGGCAGTTTTTGACCCGTGCTAGCTTCCTCAAAAGAAGAGACAATTAGAATTATAGACAGAATACTCATTGAGATCATGGGAAAAAAAAAACATTGGTCATGGCAATTAAAGACAGGATATCTCACCCTAATTAGATATTAAAAAAAAAAAACATTATTCTTGGCTTATCTTTGTTATGTTCGTCTTGTCATGCATTGGTTTGTGATATTTGATTGAATACTTGATCCAATTGTAAATAATTGCATAGTCACTATGCCCCCATTTGGATCGAGGAATAAGCTATTATGGGGTTTATACCTATTCCAAGAACAAATAACTTTATCAATGGAATAAGTGATTTTCTGTTTGGTTGTGTTTTTTTTATTCTCATTGGAAAACGTAAGAATAAATGTTGAGTTGTTTGGTTAATGAAAAATAAAATGTGAATAAGGTGTAAAAAGTTGATTTGACATGTGGGCCCTATTGATGTATAAGAGGTGTTGATAGGTGATTTGATGTGATGAGATAATTTTTTTTAATGTGATGGTGGGCCCCACTTATCAATGGGAATATATAAACTAAGTATAGCTTATCTTAGGGGTTACTTAGAATTGTTGTACTCTCTTATACTCATTTATACTGGCATAGTAATATCAAGTTACACTCTGCAAACAAACAGCCATTTTCCCTATCCATTCTTATACCAACCCTCCTTATTCCACCTTAACCCCCCATCCAAACGGGGGGGGGGGTATGTGATTTGAGGTTGTTGCCATTTCTTTATGAGAGGGGGTTCGAGGTAAATTTAATGACATGCAATCCCTCGTAACCTGACTGGTCAACACAGCATTAAATGAAGCACAGCTAGAACCAGGATCAATTTATACTCCATATTTTACTCCTAAACTGTTTTTAGTTCACATATTGAAATAATTTTGGCGCTTATACTTTTTTTTTTCCCATTTTTTACTTTTTGGCATATTCATTTGATCATTCAGGAAGTTGCACGACAATTATGTATGGAGCATCATTTGTTGTTCTCAAAGATGGTATGTCAACATCCATTTGTGGTTAATATATTCATAAATTTTACATTTAAGTTGCCTAGAATCTTGGGGAAAAATTGTTTTTTATTATTATTAGTGAGTGTATATCAACTTTTTATTTTTTTGGGTTATTTATAATCTTTTTTGCAGGCCTCATCTGATGATAACTCTGAGTTCATGATAGATATGTTACGGTAAGTGTAATCTCTCTCTCCCTCACACACACACATTGAAGCACATGGATCCATGTGAGGGATTGTGAACAAGCAAGTTTTGGATAATGCAAATTTCAATGTTTCCTATGTGGTGGGGTTTTGACTTATTGTGAGATTATGTATCTTGAAAAGTACAACCTTCCGTTTATTGCCTGTTTTGTCAATCATATATTTGGTATGGTATTTGGTTTCAGGGAATGTGGATTAGCCCATAAAACAATCATTTTTGTGTTGGATGAATTTGACCTCTTCACTCAGGTACCTTGATAACTTCCACATTTTCCCCTTATTTCCTGATGCATGGCTCTGAAACTCAGAATGTGCTAAAATAATTAATAAAGGATTTCTCTAATAACTATTAATGTGTGTGTTGGTGTATATCGAATATAAAAAATCAAGTACCTTTTCTTGGTTGACAAAGCTTCTTCTATTGTCCCTCAATCATGTCATAAACAGTTTGTAAAATAGGCTCTGTTGACACTGTTGTGCACGACAAAGCTTTATAGATTTTATCTTTGTTATTACCATTTGTGAAGAAAAATTCCAGTTTCCCTCATCTTTACTCAATTTTGTTGAATCTCAGGGAAAGCAACGGTTACTTTATAGCTTGCTGGATGCAATGCAGTCTCTATCTTCGCAGGCTGTGGTCATTGGTTTGAGCTGCCGCTTGGTAAAACTATGACTTTATTTGTTATTTAAGTGATAAAATATCCTTTTATTTATAATCGAGCACTAATGCCTAATCAATTGATTCAGACTATACATATCTTTTTGTAACCTTGGTAATGATGCTCTATTTATATCACAAGATTCAATGAATAATTCCTCGTAAATCATTATACTTGCTGAACTTTTGGAAAAGAAAAACTCCTTTTTGGGGTGTTTTTTATGTTATTCCTTCCAAATTATCTGAATATGAGTGATATTATTTATTTTTAATGAAGAATTTCCTGTTTATAGAGAAAAATAATTGGTTCCAAGTTGGAATGAGAAGCGGTTCAACATATGTGTTTGTGACAGGGTGCATGTAAGTGTTAAAGAATAGCGATATAATACTAAAGCTAAAGAGTAGAGACTTTTTTATTTTTTTATTTTATTGTTTTTCTTGGGTCATTTGCAGAATTATGCTGAAATTATAATGTGATGTATTCGGTTTTATGTTATATGTTCCACAATTCAAATCCATATGTAATATGATGACCATGGTTAAAAGCACAACTACTACTTCCTGTGTTTTATATTTTTTTCACCTTTGATGACCTTGCCTGATAAGTAAGTTCCTAAATTTTGATATTTAGCACTATAAGAAAAGTGAACAAGAAACAGAACTGCATATTACCAACAGAAAAGAATTACTTACTAAATCCTATATATTCTGTTGTGAATGTCTAAACGTATAACTTTGTGGTTCTTGCTACTACAATAACTCAGGTAATAGCTATGTAACTATTTATAACTGGGTTAATGGATGCTTTACTTTGGAAGAATTCAGATCACTCAATATCATTAATAATGGGTTTGGCTGATAAATCCTCAACTGTAAATTGCATGCACAAAAAGATTGCATTTCTTATTGTGTTTCATTGGAAACCCTCAAGATACAGTGTCAATATGATTCCTATTTACTCATTGTAATTCAACAAAAAAGGTTATATGTCATGTAGGATGCCGACCAGCTCTTGGAGAAACGAGTAAGATCCCGTTTTTCACATAGGAAGCTATTATTTGATCCTCCTCCAATAGAAGAATTGCATAGGTAAATCCTTTTTATTGCTTATATATTAGAATACCCACTTCAGTATGCTATAGTATTTATGTACTTACTCCTACTGGGTTATGCAGTTTATTGGTGCACATTCTATCTTTGCCAACTGACTCAACTTTCCCTCACAAATATTCTACTGAATTCAATTCAAGGCTTCATGTATCCTTTTTTTCCCTAAGGATTTCCTTGGTTAATGTTGGAAAGCTGGTCACTGATTTTGGTAATTCTGAGCCTAAAAAAAATATTTGGCTGCCATGAATCATACCCGTGTTTTGCATCCATCTATCATTTATTACATGGACATATCAGTATTGGCAGTTTTGGAAAGTGGGTGTCTTCTTTGGAGGGGTGTGGTGTGGAGTTTGTGGAGTGCCCATGGCGCAGAAGTGAGTTTGAAGGTTAATTGAGTAGGTGTACTTATACACGTGGAGAGGTATCCAGGGGCTCCAAATTCTTCTCAGAGAGATAGTATGTGAATGATGGGGAGAATGATAAGTTTCTTTGGCAAAGGATGTGGATATGACCTTGGTGTCCCTTAACACTAGCAAGGATGGAAGTGGATATAGAATGAGCATAATGTGTGAGTAGTGAATATAAGGTCTAATTGAGTTCATTGCACAGATGGGTTCTATGGGGTCTGTACATTTGTGGTTACAAAACAGGGGAAGACGGCCACTCTCACGGTCTCACCTCATACAGAAACAGAAGAACTTTGGAATTCCAAGGTCCAAGGAAGTATAGAATCATTGACTGAGGTATGGATATGCCGTCCATCCCTGATGACCAATCTCCTCCTGAATACAGGACTTCAATCATGTAATGAAATATTGGTGAAATTCTGCTACACATCTTTTTTTGATGGATACTGCTATGGATCTTGGTGCATTCTTATTAATCTAGTAATAGAATTGAATCCTTAACAGTTTACAGAATCTATTGGGTGATAAAAAATTCTCTGAAGTTCTCAATTCATTATTGAATGTTGACAACAGTGTGGGCAGTCTATTGAGGTTTTTGTAAGTTGCATTTTACAAGATAAAACTCTGGTCTGTTTTGGTTGATTTACTGTATTCGTGATTTCATATACTTTTCAAAGTTAATTTGAGGAACCATGCTGGCAGATTTCAGGCAGTTTGTTTCATGGATCCAGAAACTGGATTCCTAGCAATTGACAACTTCAGGAATGCAATTTCTTGCATACGAAGGCAACCCAAGCAGGAAAATTTACAAGGTAAATGTGTTCAGCGATGTTTTATGAGTTCTGTTCTAATTATCTTAAATCAAATGAGACTTATTTTTGTATTTGTTCCAAAAGCCAAGAAATGTTACAAAGTTAAAATGCATTAACTAAATTGAGCTCACTCATACGGTTAATGTTGACCAAACCTTGATAAATTCTCATACATCGGCACTGGTGCATTAATATAATAACTTCTGGGGTCCTAGGTTAAACTGAACATTAGTTGACGTACAACTTTATTAAATAAAGCTTCAATTGGAAATGACTCCCTTGTCATTTTTTTTGGCAATGGCACTTTCCCACTTTCCTTTATTATCATTTCTTCTCTCAGGTTCTCTATATTAGAGAATCACAGTGAACTACTGAAAATGATATTTTTACTTTTTAAATATGGAAAAACTATTTCATCTAAAAAATAAGATGCTTGTGTGCTTCCTGAATGACAACTGACTTTGATCCAGCAATCAGCATCCTTTCTTATGTACAACTTCCCACCTGTTCTAAAACACAATCACTCTTGAAAATTGAAATCTAATGCAACAATAATATGTGACTTTCAAATTACATTATTTGTTTGGATGCCGCCAGTGGATCCATCAAGTTTGCTATTGATTTTACGTAAGAAGTCTTCTGAGTGTCTGTACTGGTATTTATCATGCAGATGCTTCTGTTTTAGAGCTCTATATTTTGGTGTGCATGAATAGATTAGAGGCCAAAGAACAAAGCTCGTACAATTTCAATGTTGTGATGAAAGGTCACACCTCAAGTTTCTTTTCTCTTTTTTTTTTTTTTTTTGTGAAGATGATGGACCATTGACATTTTCCCATCTCTCTTTTTTTTTGGCAAGAGTACAAGGCTGTACATGATAATTATCAGACCTCTGATTATTATGCCCAAAATGTTTGCCTACGGGTGCGTATAACGAATCCTCCAGCAGAAGTTAATATTTTTACTTGGATATTTTGGTAAAATTCACACCACTGTTAAATTATTGTTTTTCCTCTCAGGCATTTGAGCATCTTTTAGATAGAGGGTTGATCGGATTTACAGATAGTAAGGGACGAAGTCAATCTATCGAATTTCGTTCAGTGAGACTACTGATAGCTCCCCAGGAGCTTTATCAAGGCTTGAAGTCAAATCGTTCCTGTCCTGTAAGTTATAACATATATAGTTCTGTGGGTGCATTCATGCTCTATTTCCATATAGATTCTGGTGATTTTATAGGAACTTTTGATTTTACTGAAGAATGGTGGCAGTTTCTGTTATACTAATGTCTCTTGAGAGTTTTAGTTAAATTATACTTGAGTAGTTCTAAATGTTTGTTATTTGAATGAACTAACTTTTTTTTTGCTATAAATATATATTGGTCATGTCTGTGGCATGAGACAGAACTGATATATGTGCACCTGCACCCTTTTTTCTTGAGATTTCGGACACCCAGAGTAAATCAATGGATGGGGTTTAAGATGCTAATAAGCACTCTATCTCTTGCAATACTAAACAAGGAGTCTATGTTACATGGACAATGGGAATATGACATGGTAAAGATCGAGTATGGGAATCCTTCATATTTTCAGGACTATTTGAACTAAAAGAAAATCTTATAGACAGTATTCCAAAAAGTGGCATTAAATGGGGATTAAGCAGACACCTAGGTGGAATCGGGCTTAGCCCATAAGCGGCGAGGCGGGGATTGAGCGGGATTTAAGAGTTAATATGATTAATTCAATTTTATGTTGTACTTTCAACTATATCTATGTATATGCATACACACACGTGTGTGTGTGTGTGGGTATATATAAATTTTTTTATTACAAAAAATGATTGCTTAATTCCCGCCTAGCCGATTAATCCCTAGGTGGCAATTGCCCACCTCTTGGAGTATATCGTATTGGACATGGGATCTTTTGTATGGGTATGACACACCGACTGAAAGATCCCGATATTGTATTTCTGCTGGAAAGATATCCTCCATCATAGTTTCAAATTGTGTGCGGACCGCATGTGCGGTGGGGTCCGCACACAGCATATGCGGCCGCACGTACTGTACATGCGGCCGCACTTAGGTTTAGGAAGGCGTTTGAACTCCTATTTTTTTTAAAACAAAAAATGCACAGGCCGTTCGAACGGCCTTGGGCCTTTTAAATCAGCCTGAAACCTCTCATTCCCTCTCTCTATTTTTCCCATTCGAACCCAAAGCCCCCAAATCCTTCCAAACTCTATTTTTCCCATCAAATCCCTCTCCCAAATCCTTCTAAACACTAGTTAAGGTATGCTTCTACTCTTTTTCATCTCCATTATCAATTTTTTTAAATTTTTTTGTTTAATCTTTGAATATAAATGATGAATGATGTTTATTGTTGTATATTCTTTTGTTTTGCAGCCTCAAACCATTCATTTTTTTGAATTCTAGGATATTTCTCATCTCTCTACCTCTAACCCTAAGTCCCAACCTCAATCATCTCCCAACCTCTAACCCTAGGTCCAAAAATCACAATATCACCAAACTTCTTCTTACATTTGTTTTCGTGATGGTAAATAAGAAATTGCCTAAACGCGCTAGGGAAACTTTTTCTTCGTCGGATGCCAATATTTTCTATGAACGTAAGGCGAAGAAGGCCTTTGAAAAACTATTTTGTAAACGCTCTTTGATACTTGAGCGTGAAATTATCTTAGAAAAATTCAGGGATATACCATCATATCACAACATATGGACCATATTTGAACCCCGTGGTTGGATGGACATTGCCTCACTTGGTAGTGTAGCCTACCCTCATTATGTGCATTTGTTCTATGCCAACATTCATTATATATTTCCTCATAATCGCACTTTCAGTACTTATTTGAATGGAAAATATTTTACCATTTCCACCTAAACCATTGTCGAGCAACTCACACTTCCTCGTGTGCCTAATGCCATAGATTATAGGAAATTATCTGCAATGAAAACCACCATATCTGAAGAGATATGCGTAACGGGATAGAAAAATCACCTATCTTCTTTATCATTTTCTTGAATGGGGCCGTAGCAGCAGCATTGAAAGCAATTCCAGCGTGATAGAAATATTGTGCAATGCTACGATACGTCTCATTCATCTCATTCTTTTTGAAGTGGCTCTCTATGGATGATTGAGTTTGAGATGGATTCCTAGCTTCACTACCTCTAGAAAACATCCTATCAAGAGGTTCCCTAGAACGATCATGTAATCTTTTTTTGGGTTGGGATGGATCGGGGCGAGAACTAGGGCCAGGGTTTGATTCAAGGGGAACAACATCATCATCTTCATCCTCTTCTTCGGTATTTGGTCTTAAGTAGGGATCTTTGTACCTAGCAGTAACTCTAGAAGCCTTAGATTGGGAATCATAATAATCACAATTTTTTTTTTTTTATTTCAGTGGTGGCATTCACACATTGACGAGCATTTGAATTGGGCATCCTAATCAAATGCATTCTAAACCAAGCTAAACCACTAGTGGCAACATAATTATTACACAAGATGCATTTAATCTTACTTTTGTCGTTCGCACTAGCATATTGGCCATACTTCCAACAAGGGTCATTGGAAATAGGTCTAAGGGGAAATTCGGAAGGGCTAAATGCGGCTGATGACATGTTTAGTGTTGTGTAGTGAGTCTAGTGACTAGTGAAAAAAGAAAAACACAAGAGATTGAGATAAGAAGATGCAAACAAATGATGAACTTCTCAAGAGTCTCCTCCAAATGCCTTCAAGATCTTTTTAAGCCTTCTTCAACAACCCCTACAATAATAAACCAAATGAATCACACACTAGAATAACAAGTTGAAGTGGAAAATTTGAAAAAACATCAAGAGTTTTGAGGATTGAGAGTATTGGAAAAATTTGAGAGTTTTGATAATTGAGAGTTTGGAGAGATGTTGTAGTTGTTTTAGGTGCATTTGGAATTCAAATGGAACCTATTTTATAGTGGGGACCCTCAAAAAACACCCCCCAAAAAAATTCCAACGGCTAGTTGGAAACTAGCCGTTTGCGCCGCACATGGAGCATATGCGGCCATTTTGCCGCATGTGCGGCGCACATGCCACACATTGAAGGCATGCGTGTTACACATGGGTTTCAAGTGCGCCCGGGGGCGCACATGGCGAAGTTAAACTATGTCCTCCATTACAGAGGAACTACAAAATATTTCATCTCAACCTGTATTGGAAGAAGCCAATGCAAAGTAGAGATACCACAAATTAGAAACATGCAGGAAGGCAACAAGCATAAGCTGTGTAACCAACAAGTAAGGTCACCTTGCTCAGCAATCATTCTTAACTAGGTACCAACAGCCTGTCTAATAATCCATTGCCTTCATAGCTTTGTTTTGTTTGTTGGCTCTTATAAGTTCAGAATTAATGTCACTTGTACTCCATGCACAGCGCATCGGTTGCTTATTTTGAAACAGAATTTCTCATTAGCTTCAACTGTTGTCTTCCTATATGGGTACATTTTTCTGAAGTGTCACCATGCCACAATGCATTGATTACCGTTGTAACAAACACCCATTTATACCTGACCCATATTTTCTATCTGTTGTTGTATCTTTTCCACCATGTATAATGTGCAATGCTTGGGTTTTTCCAGGCAATTCTCCAGAAACTGTTCGATCATGAAAGCTACAAGTGACCAAACGATAGCGACTGCTTACAGTTTGGAGTTTGGACTCTTGCTGGACGAGCGGCCCCGTGTCTTCTCTTTGGTATGTTATGATTCTTCATAGTTCTGTACAGTAGGTGAGATCAATCTCTTAATTAAACAATGTCTGGAAGGTCAACATTTGTCTTACATTTTTTTTAAAATTTAAAATCATCATATATTATGCATCATTCTTCTCATTCTACTTCATTGTAAGATGGCTATAAAAAAAAAAGAGAAAAAAAATCATGAAAAATGAGGGGAGGCTTATGTGGTAGAATAATTGGTATGTAATTTTTACACATGATGGTCATGAAATTGGACAATCTCAAGAGTCAATAAAATAGACATTTAAGCTAACGCTTTGATGGATCTTTGAAAAATTGAATAATCATTGTGAAAGGGACAAATTGGAAGGACCCAAAAAATTCATATACGTGGAAAAAATGTGCATAATATCTACTGTGCATTTAGGTACATATGTACTCAAAAAATGTTTATGTATAGTTAATGCGGCTGAATTCTCAGAAGCTTATATGCATTTGGGGTGAAAAATGAGTGATTTATTTTTGGAAGACTGTATTAGTGTTCCTAGTGAAAAAGTCAATTTATTCTCATTAATATGAGATGGCAAATTTTAAATAATGATTTTTAGCAAAATTTCTTAAAATCAGACCAGATTTAAATTAATACTTGTCAATTCATCGGTTAAGCTGGCAATTTCTAAGCATCAAATATGGGTTGCTTACTTGAATGGGTGCGTCTATCCCCCCCCCCCCCACACACACACACACACACATACACACACACCCCATTTGCCTAATAACACCAATAAAAATAAAATAAAAAACACATATAACTATTCGACGGTCGACCTGTCAACCTTTCTATATAACAATTGACAGTTGGTCTGTTAATATTTATCTAATAAATTCGACAGTCACTTTGTTAACTTTTTTTTACAACCTTCGACAATTTCTTTGTCAACCTTTCTTTACAAATTTTGATAGCAACTTTGTCAACCTTCCTTTACAATTTTTGACAATTGGTCTGTCGACCTGGGAGGAATTGTTTGACCTTTGCAGTGTCGAACCGAATATTTTTTTAAATTAAAACTTGAGACACATTCGATCACATTTAACATTCAATGTACATCAAAATATCAACACATCCGCGTTACATTCAACACTTACATTACAATTACCACATAACTACTAATAAAAACACTTGAACCAGAAGCAACAATTAATTTTTTCAATCTCCTTGCATTTGCATGTAAATGTATCGCAGAAGATTAAAACCAATTAATTCAATCGCATACTTTAATTTAAAACCAAAATCTCACATTAAATAGCATTTTTTTAAAAATCCGTCTATCTCAAAATCTTCACTCCTTGAGTTTTTTTTTAAATCTTACAACTAAATAACCATACTCATTACTTGAGTTTTTTTAAAATCTTACAACTAAATAACCATACTCATTAACTCAATCCTAACAAAGCCATAAATGTTGAATGTGGTCAAATGTGTATTAGGTTTTCTTTTGAAAAAATGTTCAGTTCGACACTATTATGGTCAAAGGTTATAAATGAAAATTGATAGAGATTTTGTCGAATGTTGTAAAGGAAAGTTGACAGAGCTGCTGTCAAAATTTATAAAGGAAGGTTGACAGGGAGACTGTCGAAGATTGTAAAGGAAGATTGACACGATGATTGTCGAAGATTGTTAAATAAAGATTGACAGACTAACTGTCGATTGTTTTAAAAGAAGGTTGACAAGTCGACCGTTGAATGGTTGGTGAGATTAGTGATGTTCAAATTAAATTTATAAATGTTTTTTTATTTTTTTGATCGGTGTTATTAGACAAATGGTTGGTGGGAGTAGACGTGCCCTACTTGAATTGGTTGAAAGGGAATTTAGAGTGATGTTACATAATGTCTAAAAACAGTGACAAGAGTTAGTATATTTTTGTATTTTATTTTAAAAAAAATTTCCATAGCTATTGTTTGATAATTAATGTATATTTATTACATCATCATGATTAGCTTAATACCATCAATGTGATGTGTGAATTAGTGATTCTTAACTGGATCACTTTTTCTACTTCAATGAAGGTCCAAATGTTAGAGATGAGATCCCATCAGGTATTGTAAGTCTCAACAATCTTATATATTTTACATGTAAAATTGTCGTCCTATCCCTGTCAGACTGATAATACGTAACTAGATTCCATCCCTAAATGTTAGCATCTATTTTTTGTGGTCCTCGTGTGTATGCACACAGTTTTATTTCTAATATTGGGAACAAAAGCAAAAAAAGCAAGGAAAGCCTAATATTTTCATAACCTTAGTTTGTATTTGCACATGCATGCAAATCTCCTTATATGAACATGGCATGATCAATCATCAATCACCAAGCTCAGGTACATGACGTTTACATATAACAACTACCAGAAAATCAAATGAAATGGACACCCCATCTAACCATTGGTGTAATGTTGCCAAAATTTTTTTAAAAATAAAATTCCTCTCAAGTTAGCAACAAAGAGAGGCCTCAGAAAAGACAGTACTGATGGGAACTATTTAGAAAACTTAAGTCCATTTCAAAACAATCCTCACAAATCACAGACTCAGTCATGGTTGGCCATTCCAAATTTCCACCAAACCACCACCCAATCTGGTGAAGGCAACATGTTACTCACCAACTATTATAGGTTTTGTTTGTTGTTATAACACAGCCATGAATGGGAAGACCAAACGATTGAATGATTCCCTAACAAATACCAAACATGGGCCCCCCTCTATGGAATCTGTTCATTATTGGAGGAAAAGATACATGAGTGAGGGTTTATTTTTATTCTATTTATCTAATTCAAGTGAGAGTTTTTTGTGTTGTGGAGTTTAGGTATATTGAATGAATCACTCAGTCATTGTTGCAGTCATTTCCACAGTTCTCTTTTTTTTTTTCTAATCTAGTATATAGTAACTTAAAAAATTGTTGCAAACATACATGTATTCATTTCATTCGAGAACATACATCATTTTTCTTGTAAGAATATGTACTTTTATAAGATGTATAAACTTGTAAAGACATCAAAAGTGATTATTCAGATTGCATGCATAGATAAATTTTTATCTGATGGTATCAAAGTCGGACTCACACCTAAGGCCAGATGGTCTCCCAGTGACACTAAAATCTTAAAAAGATGAAAAAAAATAATTAGGTACAATTTTGTTTACTGTCCTGAAAGAAAATTGCACATTTTAATTATTTTTCAAAAATATAATAATCATCATGAGATATATATTTTTATGAAAAATGTATATATTTTCATGATTAAATAAATTAATCAATTTCTAAACAAATTTGAAAATTTTTCAACGAGCTTTATATAACAAGGTATATATCTTGTTGGATAACCCGCAGACTGCGTGTAAAATTGCTCTAAAAAGATATATTTTTATATTTTATCAAAATATTGTGTATGTACTTTTTAGGAGTTTCGCCAGGGGTTCGTTCTACACCTGCCTACACTCAGGCCAGCCAGCCCTATATGTATATATGGTGTGAGTGGAAGTTTCACTTTGAATGGAATAAATCAGAATAACATGCAGGATTAGGTATTGAAATACCATTCTAGAGTCAATGGTAGACAGTATGAAAAATAGAAATCAAGGATGGAGCGTGGAACATAAAATATTCAACATACATGAAAGATCAAACTAGTATCCCAAATTATGTTAAATATTTTGGCTGTCCATGTTATTGTTTCATTTCTTGTAAGTTTTTCAATGTGGGGGCCGGAGAAAGAGAGACTGTGAGTCATAAGAAACATGACTTTAACATACCTAAATTTAATAATACTTGGGAAAGACTGGAATCATTAGGAGTTGGTTGTTTACATTGTTGTTTTTAGTTATTTTAATCATGTTTTTAAAAAGTGTGAATGCTTTAATTTTAATAAATAATAAAAAGGTTAAAAAGGTAGCACATGGAGACAAAAAGGTGGGTCCAGGTAGGCTGAATTTAGGGTGAGAATTATTTAATTTTGGCCCAACTAATGTTACAAGAAATCTCATATATGATTGAAAATTTTCTATATTCCTCTTACCCAATTTTTTTTTTCTTCATAACTAATGGTTAAAATTAAGGGTTTGGATCAAACTCAACTATTCGATTACAGAATTTACAACCACGATGTCATGAACAAATCCTACTGTTTATCTAACCAACAAAAATAAAAAGTTTTCAAATATATGAAGTCCATGTAATACAAATTTTGGAGTTATCAGAAAATCGATAAGATGGCAATTTTTTGATATGCAAAAGTGCTAAAAATGAATTTATTTAATTAATCTCTAGATTTCAATTAAGTGTTGATACAGTTACTCTCAATACTAGGTTACTAGTGTTTGTTATTTTCTAGTAAATTTGATTATGTAACTATATATATGATAGTGACAACACCACCACATTTTTAGAAAATCCTTTATTTAGCTTTTTAATATTTCAATTTGGACAGTTCTTAAGGAGGCAAAGAAAAGATAAAATAATAATCCTGCTGTGCTTTCTCATAAACAAATTTAACTAATCATTCAATAATTCTTACAATATTTTTTTTTCAAATGTACTATTGAAGACAACTTAGGTCAGACAATAAACAACCTAATAATTAAGAACTTACAACATGACATGAAGAAGGGAGGAATCAACACACAAAGACTCACAAACACACACAAAGTAATGCATAATCAACAACAATAATATTAATTATATTATAATTAATATTAATTAAATGAACAACTGTTATCATGTCTGCCTCTCCTGCAACTGTTGCTTTGGACCCCTCTTCAAGGGAAGTTCTACAAATTTCCATGGGTTTTTAATTTTTTTTTCCCATTTTGTTGTGTTTGGATTTATTTTTGTTGTTGTTGTGTTTGGACTTTCAAACTTCTTATTTCTTTTTGTTATGTTTGGGTTTTAGTAAGAGCAATCCATCCATGAATTCTCATTGTAATTTTGTTATGTTTTATATGGTGAGATGTGATGTTATTAATTAATTCTTCATGTTTTCTTAAACATCAATTTGATCTAATTTATAAAAAAAATTCAACCAGTATATATTTTAGTAAAATTATTATTATTATTATTATTATTATTATTTTAACTTTTAAAACATAAAAAACCAAAATCTGATATTAAAAGCTAAAATTTAAAGATATTCGTTTGGAATCAATTCTCTAAAAATTGATTTTGCAAAAATAATATTCATGTGACCATTAATGGTTCCAAACAAGGCCTAACTAGCCACTGAAGTTTTCTTGGGCTCAATTTTAGCACTTGTAAATCATTTCAACAATGATACAAATCAATAATAGAACACATAGTTGCAACACTAAAGAAATAAGATTACAAAAGATTAAAGATCAACCTATCATTTCAATAAGACCAAGTTCAAATTTGGAGAACAAACTTTCTGTTAAGATGCAAAACATCTCACCTAATTTCTCACCTTCTCAAATCCTCTCCTTTTAGTTGTTATTGTGGAAACCAATGGTGATTTGTTTGGGTACACAAGATGGATGGTTAGAATATGAAATATAATATTATTTTTTACTTTTTAATAATGCATATATATTTTGGTAAGTTTTTAACCGCATGTTGTACGTGGAAATTCATTATATATACAGATCTTATTAATTTTAACTGATTCTCTGTTTTGATTTCACAGGTGTACATAATATGTTGTTCATATATTTTAATAATGGTTTTTTATATTTTGTCTTAGTAAGTTTTTGATTATGGGTTGTTAATGGAAATTCATTATTTCAACAGATTTTCTTGATGTTAAAATCTATTATTTATTGGAGCATTTTTAGTGTATATATAATAGTTATACCTACCTCAAGATTTTATTTCCCTTTTAAAAAATCTCCACAGTACTTCAAAATTAATGTAATTATTGACTTCTAACTCACATGCAATTTGTCACATCTGATAAGTAAAAATAAACCAACTGTAACAACAATAAATATATATATATGTGGTTGATTGAACCTCTCAATATAAAAAAAAAACACATACTATACCACCCCCCCCAAAAAAAAAAACCCATTATAAGTAAGTCTCACATTAGTCTATATAGTGTTTGATTTTCAAAGTTTTTCTTTTGAAGATCAATATGGGTCTGGAGACGAAGCTTGTGAGGAGCTTCAGCCGGACTGAAACAAAGAAGATCGGATGCTTGGCTGTCTTGGCTTGTTTGTTGGTCTCTCTTGCTTTCGTCTCTGTTTTCAAGCCTTACTTGGGTCCCTTCCCAATACGTATGTTGTAGTAATAACATTTTTAGCATTTCATTATTTTTGAATGAGTTTTATGTGGTTTGTGATCTCTCATTCTGAAATAATTCACTTTTGTTATTGTTTTTTTTTCTTTCTTTTTTGATAGTTGGTCTGAGACTGAGTTTGGGTGACCGGCCGACGATGCGTGTGGTGGAAGATGAGAGTGGTGAAGGAAGATTAGGTGATCATTGTGATTTATTATTATTTCATTATGCAAGTTTGAGTTTTTTTTTTTTTTTTTTAAATTATGGAAGGATTTGTTTTGAATTTAGATTCAGAGGGGAAAATGGCGATGCCGCGGAACGTTTCGGAGTTGGATGGGATCGTCTCCATTGTGAATGCGACTTCTCAAGGGGGGGACGTGAGTGATTCTGTAGGTGAGTACATGTCAGGTCTGCTCAGAATCTAATGAGAAACTGTTCAATGTTCTTAAAAATGAATTAATGGATTGATAATTAGTGGTTAAACCGTTTGAGTTAGTTGGATTTGATTGTTATCATGACATGGCTTGGTTTTGGTCGATTATCGAGTGAGAGTATTCTAGAGAATCTCCTCGGGTGATGGCTTCGTAGAAGCCTTTTCTACTTGGCCTCTATAGTCCCGAGGGCCACAGGAGTTATAATAGACAGGACTATGTTTATTGGTTTGGTTTTGAAATTATAATAGACATGATTATAGTTTCTTAAAAAAAAAAAAAAAAAAAAAATCATGATATTTTAGTTATTATTATTAAATAAATAAATTTATAATATTTCATATTTTTTTAAAAAAATTATTGCATAACTATAAAGTATTAAATTTTAAACTTTTTAAGATTTTGGTCAACATCATAGCGTGATTTTATTATGTAAAATCTAATTTTTTTATTAAATTTAATATGTTAACAAATAATTAATCAAAATTTTTATAAATGAAAAACCAACTGATTTAGTCAATGGATAGTTGGTTCTTAAAAATCATCGTTGATGAATTAATTGATTGATTTTAACTTTTTTTTAAAAAAAACAGATGAAAGTTTAACCAGTTCAACCAGTCATATGTTTTAAAACATTTGCTAATTTGTGACAAGCACTTAAGTGGGGTATAAACGTTTGTGGTGGTTGAGATGAGTCACATGGGGAGGTGGGAAACCTAGAGGAGGGTTACTTAAAAAGGCAAGGAAGACTTTCTGGTGTCACCCAACTGGGCTGGGCATGCATTTTCTAGTCTCATATTAGTATTAGTGGTTGAATTATTAAGGTTTCGATTATATGTCTAACAACTCTTTAAACAATGATTTAATCAGATGCGGACCCACCTAATGTTGGTATAATCTTTCATGAGAATTCCTCGGTGGCGGTGGCGGTCACCGGTGGCTCTCCTCCGGCGCAAAACACTAGCAATTCACACCAATTGTGTAAGTCTTTTGTTTAAAAGAAAATGTGTTATGTGACTAATTAATTGTTTATAAATTTGTTAATTAATGATCTTTCTATGTTTCCATTTACCAGTGATAAGCGAAAAACCCATCATGAATGGTACGATAAGTAATGTCTCCGACTCGAATCCTCGCCTTCCTGGGCCTGATGGAGGTGTTCGAGGTAGCGAAAATCCGAACAATGGAACTAATCCACAACAATTAGGTATATATATACATTCTTAATTAGCACCTCAGAATTGTTTAATAGAAAATGTGTTTGTTTATATATTTGTTAATTAATGATCTTTCCATGTTCACATTTACCAGTGATAAGCAAAAAACGGATCATTAACGATACCGTAAGCAACGTCTCCGACTCGAATCCTCACCTTCATGAGCCCGAAGGAGGCGTTCAAGGCAGCGAAAATCCAAACAATGGAACCAATAATCCACAACAATTAGGTATACCTGTTGAAACTAATTGTGAGACTGATTTCATATAATTCGCTTTCAATTAGATTCTTCTAAACTCTTAACTTTTTATTTTAAATGAAAAAAGCTGATCAGAAATGTAAAAGCTGTTTTTGAAAATTGATTTCAAACCGACTTCTTCCCTCCCATGACTCAGGGTCAATGATCCTCGACACAGAGCCTAAACACACCATATCATGCAACGTGTCGGAACATCGCTCTGACATATGCGACATGGTCGGCGACGTTCGGGTCCAGGGTAACTTGGCCACCGTGCTCTTCGCCTCGTCCCCGGACACGGACCCCTCTGTCCGAAACCGGACGTGGACGATCCGCCCCTACGCCCGCAAGAGCGACCAGACCGTCATGGCCCACGTGAGGAGCGTCACGCTCAAGTCCTCCCCCACCGCCCGCCCGCACTGCGATGTGAACCACACCGTCCCGGCCATCGTGTTCTCTGACATCGGCTACACCGGCAATTTCTTCCACGACTTCACCGACGTGCTCATCCCCCTCTTCCTCACCGCGCGCGAGTTCCGCGGCGAGGTCCAATTCATGGCCACGGGCTCGAAGCAGTGGTGGCTCAACAAGTACGCGCACGTCTTCCGCGCGCTCTCCAACTACGAAGTCCTCGACTTCGACAAGGACCCGCGCACGCACTGCTTCCCGCGCGCGCTCGTCGGCCTTCGCTGCCACAAGGAGCTCTCCATCGACCCCGCGCGCGCTCCCTACGGGTACACCATGTCCGACTTCCGCGCGTTCTTGCGCGGCGCGTACGCGCTCAACCGCTCGGTCACCGCGGGCGCGCGTGCGCCGAGATTGCTGATCGTGGCGCGCAAGCACACGCGGTCGTTTGTGAACTTGGAGAGTGTGGTGCGCGCGGCGAAGAAGGCGGGGTTCGAGGCGGTGATGATGGAGGCGGAGGTGACGACGAGCGTGGCGGAGGTGGCGCGGACGGTGAATTCGTGCGACGCGATGATGGGGGTGCACGGGGCGGGGCTGACTAATTTTTTGTTTTTGCCAATGGGGGCGACGCTCGTGCAGATCGTGCCGTGGGGAGGGTTGGAGGGGATTTGCGCGAATGATTTCGGCATACCCGCTTCCGATTCAAAGATTAATTATTTTGAGTATAAGATTAGCAAAGAAGAGAGCACGCTTTTGGACATATATCCTAGTGACCATGCAGTGTTTAAGGACCCAATGTCAATACATAAGAAGGGTTGGGGGGCTGTTGCGGAGGTGTTCTTGAAACAGAATGTGAAGCTTGATGTGAGGAGGTTTAGGCCTGTTTTGAAAAAGGCATTCAAGAGTCTACAGGGGTAGATAGGGTTTTTAATTAGAAAGTGGTGATTGATTATTTATGGGGTTTGTATATTTTTTTTGGGTTTTGTATCATAAGTATCCATGAGAGGATTCCAGAGTGGGAAATTAACTATATACACTCAAAAATTCATTTCAAGGGATGGGTTTATTTATATATTGAATAATAAGAGGGAAAAAATTTTGGACAAATAATGTGTGCGCCATGATGAAAGTTTGTATGTCTGTGAGATAATTGTAATATATATTATGAATTGATTTTTTTTCTTCTTATAAGATCTATTGGGTGATGTGATCTGTGCTATGTGCTATATTATCTGGATGCACACAACTACTCACAAATTGTATACACCTAATATGAACAATGAGTGTGGACATTCAAATTTTTATGTAAATATATAATATAATTGATCCCCTGTGGAAGATGACATAGTCTTATCTAGGATATATACATTGCTATTTTGTGATATATGGTTATTGGGGTAGCTCCTGTTAGATTATTTTTTATTTTATCATTAATTCTGTTTATAGTATTTCATTTAATTTGGACTATATATACAAGGTATGAATAGGTTATTTTCCTTTTGAACTAAATTACAATTAGAATTTAATCTAGTTCATATAGACAACAACCCAATCAGTGTTTTATCCATACGAAAAACAAACTTTATTTTCTCTCTCTGTCGGCTCATTATATTAAGTGCCACCTCTCTTCAAATCAATTGAAAGAACCTTCACATGGAACAAATTTGAATCCAGCAATGTTTGAATGGTCTACATTATTAGGTAGTACAGGATTTGTTATACTATACATGCATATAAAAACTGTGATCAACTGACATGCATGCACATGCATGGTATTATATGATTATACATGAAAGACGTGTGTGCTACTACTACTGAATAGTCATACACGAGTCCATTTCTTTTTTATCTTTCTCTTTTTTTTAGAACAATATTGTAAATACAGTCTTCACATATATAATGTCTTCGTATATATGCCTTGATATACTTCATGTAATGATACATACATATATATATATATATATTCATCAAAATGAAATACATACTTCTTTTTACAAAATAAAAAAATGCAAACATGTTTCATCTAATGATGTATATACTTCCTTCATCTCATCTAAATAATTATTTTTAAATGACTTGTAGATGTAGTTCTATAATATGATTGACCAGTGCCCTTAGAACTACACGGAAGTAGTGGTTGATGTTTAGTTGGAAACATTTTGCAGAAGTTGACTTTGTTACTGTTTGGTTGTCTTAACATAAACAAGTGTTATTCTTGCATGGAATATACAGTCTGTGCTCAAGCAACCTCGAACAAATATAATACCTCTAGAGAGAGAAAGAGATAGATATTTTATGGTTAGAGAGAGAAAGATGGAAAGGGCACATGGGACCATGCAAAGCATATATAGGTTGACAAACTTATATACAAGACATGACTACTACTTTTGTTTGAGAGTATTTGATATGTTTATCATATAATTAACTAACAGTTTATTATAAGCATGTTGAGGAAGCACTCCACGAGTTGGATTAGTCTATTTGTGTCCCATCAAATGTAACATTGACAAGTCAAATTATGTGTGTGAGTGAGTGTATAATGTCTGCAAGTTTTATTAGAATGTGTGTATTTTTTTTTCACGCATCTAGAAGAGTTCATGACATGGTAGGCAAGTTCGTTGATGATAGAATTCATATGTGAGTCATCAAATTGTGTCAATCTCAATGATAATTTAACTTTACCATCCTTCCATTATACATCACATAATTTCATAACCAGAATCTTGAAGTTGGGGTGGTCCATGTCTAACAGTAACTAACAGCCAAAATTAATCATTCAAAATAATTTGGATCCACTGAAAATGACTCTCTACCTAACAGAAGTCCCTTTCATTGGACACCATCTTTGACAATGGTTTCCCGTTTCATTTATTTCCAATATGCTTTTAATTATGTACCAAATCAATCACCAATTCCTCATGAAAAAAATCTTGACAGGTAGATAAAGATACCCTCTCTCCCTTGGGTGATCATGCATCGTTCATGTACTACTTATGCTGAGGGAATGAGATTTAACTAAAAAATTAAATAAAAAATTTATCTAAAAAATCATGTCATGTGTGCTAAATCATAAAAAACAACTTTATATACGATTGCATAATGTGTAGTCATTTTTATAAAGTTTCTCAAAGATCAAAAGGGACAGATATTTTCTATGTAGATGAATACTATATGATGGTGACATGAATTTCTTTAATTTTGGGGTGGTATTAAATAACAGTAATGTTTTTTAAGCCCCGTTGTTAGGCCCCCATCAAAAGCTCCATGACGTGGCAATTGTGAAATTTCTTGTATACCCTCTTAGACCATCCACTATTTTAAAAATTCATTCGGGTCGATTTACTCATCTTTAGCGACTGGCGTCACCACCTTTGGATTCCTCTCGTCGCCCTCTATCATATGAGAGGTGGTTTGACTATCTTTCGAGTCCTCTTTCGAATATGAAATTCAGATACATTATTTTAGATACAGTTCCATTTTACGGAATCTACACATTTTTGTCTATGAAATTCAAATACATTGTTCTAGATCTAGTTATATTTTATGAAATATACATACTTACAGTCACATTATATAAAATTCAGATACATTGTTTCAAATATAGGCATATAGTTACATTATACGAATCTACACACTATTACATATGAAATTTAGATACATGTTTCAGATCCAGTTACATTCTATGAAATTCAGATACTTTATAAAATCTACATACTTACAGTCACATTATATGAAATTCAGATACATTGTTCCAGATATAGTTACATTATATGAATCTACATACTATTACATATGAAATTCATATACATGTTTTAGATCCAGTTATATTATATGAAATTCAGATACATGTTTAAATTTGAAAACCCGATTGTTTTTTTAAAAAATACATTGTTTTAAATCTAATTATATTCTATGAAATCCAAACGCATGTTTAAATTTGAAAACTCATTTGCATTGACAATTGATATAAGAGCCTCCGCCTCCAAAAACTTAATTTTTTTCCTCCTTCCTCCCCTCCTTCCCCTCCTTGGAAACACTGCTTCCACTGCTGCAGAGACACCATAGCCGACCGCTGACGTTGACGAGTGTCGTCGAGCCGCCGTCCCTAAGATCTGTGTCAACGAGCTTTTGAGAAAAAAAAAAAAAAAAACTGAAGAAAAATCGTCCACCTCATGATTAATCATCCTTCTGATTGATTAAATAAATAAATCACGTCCATTGTGTGGCCATCATCCACCGCTGCCGTTCGTGGCTGTCAGCTGTTCGGCCTCGTTCAGTGTTTTCGTTCGGTGTTTTGATACAGATTAGATAAGAAGGGTATTTAGATATTTTATCTTTTTAAAATATTTTAAAAGTTAAATAATCAACTAATTAAAATATGACACTTAATGGGGTTTATACATGGGGCTTAAAACTCGGGGCCCATGTAGCAGGACTCATTAAAGAATTACATGTTGTGCTTGCCCAATATGATCACCAAGAATTTCTGTAAATCCAAAAATGATATCCATTAATTATTTATATACCTTCAAAAACAAATGTTGGAGCCCATAAAGGGTACTTATAATAATGTCACTCACAATTTATATATATATTGGATTTTACACACTCCTCTCTAATAAACAAAGTATCCTGAATTTTCACAAAACCCTTCATGTAGGCCTCCATGGACAGTAAAAAAAAAAAAAAACTAACACACCACCAACAACAAGACATAATTTACACCTTCAATCGTGTTGTTGTTGTTGCAAGAGCTTGAGTGCCTCCATGAACTTCTCCCTGAGCCTCCCCAAGTGGGGCCTCACATTCTGCTTGTCAAGGTACACCTCCTTGAGTGCATCCCACCCCTTCTTGTGCACTGACTGGGGGTCCTTGATCACCGGGTGGTCCTTGGGATACACATCACTCAATGTGCTCTCATCCTCCCTAAGCACATACTCCAAGTAATGCAAATCCATCTCCAATGCTGGCTCCCTAAAGCTATTCCTGGCCAGGTATTCTAACCCACCAAGTGGTATAACCTGTATCACCACAGCCTTATCAGGCAGGAACACCATATTAGTCAGCCCGGCACCGTGGACGCCGACCATCACGTCGGCCGAGTTGACGAGACGGGCGAATTTTGCGATGTCGGTGGCCATGCCCGGCTCGGCCGACACGACGTCGTAGCCTATGCTCCTTGCCATCTCCTCCATCCCGTGTGCGTTCACGAACGCCCTCGACTTCTTCCTCGAGATGATCAGAAGCCTCGGCCTTTGACTGCCGGGGCGCTTTGCATCGATCTCTGCCACCGTCCTTCGGCGCAAGCCAAAGGAGTCCCTCAGGAGCGTCCTGAAGTCCGTCATGGAGTATCTGCATAGATTACGCACCAATCAAGCATGTGATTGTTAGTTAACATGTCACCATTCATCAATAGTTGATCACTAAGATTATGTTTGGTTGGAGAATTAAATTATTATAAGATTCATGATGACTAGTTTAGTATAAATAAAAATAAAATTATTTTGTGTTTGGTTATGTTTTAAATTATTCTCATTTAAAAACATAATAATAAAGTTTTAGTTGTTTAGATAAAATGTGAATGGATAAAGATTTACAAACAGTAAAAAAATGATAAAAGTTAGTTTGACAGTTGATTTATAAAAGGTGATGAAAGTTGATTTGACAGTGACCCACATATTCTTTTGATTTAAACAACCCGGGATAACTTAATTCTAATGGGTAGATGAAATCCATATATCGTTTTGTACTAGTTAATCTTGACACACGGATTCTCATTTATTCCAGTCACCCAAACATCCATAATGAGATTATTTTAACTAATTTTAATTTATTCTGAATTTATTCTTGAACTTTGGGCTAACTATTTTCCTTAGTTAAATCTTCTCTATTAAGAAACATACGAAACTATAATCTTTCTCAAACTACGAAGGTCATCATATTTATCAACCTCTCCATAAACTTGTTTTATGTTCGTATCAGTCTTAAATTCTTACCCTTTGGGAGACTTGGCAGAGTCAATGCCGAGCTCCTTATGGAACATAGGCCCAATGATCACGCGCCGGAAACAATGCACGGCGTCGCGACCGTCCTCGTCGCCGGCGTCGATCAGTTCCCGCTTCGAGAGCCTCCCCAATATGAGCTTAAACTTTCCGACCCACCACGACTTCACGTCGGAGACGATGAACTGAACGTCCCCGTCGAACTGCCTCGCCGTCGTGAAAAGCGGGACCAATATGTCCGTGAAGTCGTGGAAGAGGTTCCCGGTGAACCCGCCGACGGAGAACACCACCGCCGGCACGTCGTGGGTCTTGGTACAGTTGGGCAGTCCCTCGTCGCCGGCGCCGGCGAAGGGCTTCAAAGACCACTCTTTTATGTTGGCCGAGGCGACCGGGTCGTGCTTTCGCGCGTAGGGTTTGATCTTCCACTCTTGTTGTTGGTGGTGGTGGTCGTCGTCGTCGTCGTCGGTGGCGTCGGCGGAGAAGACGATGGTGCCGGAGCTTCCGTGGATCCGGATGTCGCCCTCGACGTCACAGGTGGAGGACCGGCGGCCCGTCGTGTCGCAGAGGGGCTTGGTGGCTCCGGTGGTGTCTCCGACTCCGTTATCTGTAATAAGCATGATTAATTTGATGATCTGGAACTGATTTAGATTTAATTGTTTAAATTAACTTGAGTCACCAAACTGGTCAGAACTTTATTATGATAATGGAGAGTGTGTATAGAACTATTACAAATTGAGTGGTTGGGAATGACTTTATAATAATGCATACATGACTCGCAAACAATTAAGTACAAATTTTTTCATAACAAAACATTTTGATGGGCATCATGGGATCAATTACAATTTCTTTGTGGGTAATGTTCATAATCACAAGCAATGATTAATGTCTTTTGTCTCCTTCAATAGTCCTAACTTTGAAGAGTAATTTGGTATCTGTTTGTAAAGACTAAACATGCAATATTGAAGGTTACTCACTTTCAGCATTTAGCATCTTCATGCCTGTCTTCATGGCTACCATCACATTTACTACAAATTAATGAAAATCAAAACACAATTAATTAAAATATATTTTCATACTTAGACATATAATAATAATAATAATATATAAGAGAGAGAAAAGAGTACCAGGAGAAGAAGGTGCAGGGCAAAAGCTGGTTTTGATGAAGGATAGCAATAGCATGGATAACATAAAACAGGCTATGATCAGCCAATTGTACGTCTTCTTTTGCTCCTTCTTCACAAAGCTCTTTGAGGGCTTCATTGTGCCTGAATTCAAGGCTATATAAGTATCTCTCCTGCCAAAACTTATTGTTGTTGTTATTATATAGGGTTTCCACAACCCATGATGGGGCCTTATGCTTGCATCACCATTGATCCTTTATGTCCCCACAGACACCTTAAAATTAAAACTTTATGTGATATGACTTGCCATCTAACAGACCACGACACGCGTTGTTACGTTAAGAGATTTTATACTTAATGTTGTTACATGCAGTTTTGTCGTGAAGTCATGAACATGTATAACGACATACGAATACACGTACCAAGTACCAATAAAAAAAAAGGGTAATTAGCATTTTTAACCCCTGAAAATTCAATATTTACAAAAATAGTCTCCCCCACCTGAATATTTGCAAAAACTAGCCCCGGAGACATTTTACACTGGAGACGGATTATATATAATTCGTCTCCAGGGTTGCAACCCAATGTCCCAAAAATAGACCCCCCCAAAAACTTTTATACTGGGGACGGTATATATATATACCGTCTCCAGGCCGCTGCCAAGCCCTAAAACACCTCCATTTTCACCTCTTTTCTCCCTCTTTCACCCACCCACCCGTTGCCAACCCCGAAAAATCATCAAAAACAAGTTTGAATCCGAAGGTAAACATCAAAACCCTAAATGTTCTTGAATTTTATTATTTATTTGTCAATTGTTTTGATTTTATTGAATAAATTAGGGTTTTTATAAAAAATCCTAAATGTTGAATGTTGAATTTATTTATTATTGGAATGTTGATTGTATGATGTTTTGTTAAGTGAAATGCGAATTTTTTAGGGTTTTGGTTATTTTAAAATGTCTTATTTGTCAAAATAAACTTTTAAATCTTAAAAAAATTTGAAATTTTTTTTAAAAATTGTATGGCCTTAGGAAATAATTCAATGGCCTCTTAGTAAACATTTTTAAAAAATTAAAGGCTATTTTTAGGAAATATGCTTTGTATGTGTTGCATGAATGTTTTTTGTGTTTAATGTGTATGTGTTGGATGGATTTTATTATTATGAATTTAGAAATATATTTACTAAGTTGAATAATTTATGGTTTAGATGGTAAAGAAATCCGATGTCCCGTTAATGTACTCTTTTAACGGGAGGATTGTTCGACGCGAAGATAGTTCATTTTATGAAGGTGGTACCATGAAAACCACCATCATAAATAAGAAGATCTCTTATGTCGATTTACTCCAAATGATGTACCATTTGACGGGGACCGATCCAAGTCTTTACAAATTGTCCATGACTGCTGTGCATCCAACTCACGACGGAAAGTGTTTGGGTGCCCCTCTCGAAGATGATATGGGGGTGAAAGTTATGATAATGATGTACCCAAAGCACGCGCATATCATTCAAATATGGTTAGAGAAGGAAGAGATCATACAAAGAGGCCGTGGCGCGATGAATTATGATGCAGAAGATTCATATCCTTCCATTGTTCGTGAACCATATCAACCTTCATCGTCGTCGTTTGTTCCGTGCACCCAAGAGAATATGATTGATGCAACACCGACCAATGCCTATGGGAGTGTGAATATACCACATTTGTAAGTATTGTGAATTTATAGGATGTTTTTGGTGGGTGTATTCATATATGTAAGTATATTGTGTTTGCATTTATAGGTCCCCATTTCATGACATGGGTTGGGACGATATTCGTGAAGGAATTGAAGTGAACAATGAAGGAGAAGAAGATCAAGAAGGGGGAGAAGAAGAAGATCAAGATTGGGGAGAAGAAGAAGATCAAGAAGGGGAAGAAGAAGAAGATGATTATGAAGAAGATCCGAAGAAGAAGAAGAAGCAGAGGAACCTGATAGTGAGGAGGACCATGATGTGAGGAGAACTGCCATCAGTGAATATGGTGTTCCTCAAATGTTTCCTACACGTGAGCTTATGGAGCAGGCGGTGGCTGAAAATGTCCATCCATGCATTTATGAAATCGGATCTTCTTCGTGTAATGAACTTGAGGTTGGTCAGCTTTTCGCGAATAAGAAGTCACTCATTAATGCTGTCCGAACCTGGAGCATAAAGAAATGCGCACAATGTCATGTGGTGAAATCAAATGCAGAAAAATACGCCGTTAAGTGCATAAATGATGAATGTAATTGGAGATTATATGCGAGGAGGGTCGGTGGTTCAGAAATGTTCAAGATTTCCACTCTGAGAGTTCCTCATACATGCGATCCTCTTCTCAGTTCAAATCACAGACAATTTAGTTCTGATTATATCTCACAGCTGATTATGCCAACGATTCGTCATAATTTGAGAATCAGTGCTACTGAGATAATGGACAGGATACGTGCTGATCATCACTACACAATTTCATATTCAAAGGCAAACCGTGCCAAATGGAAGGCTATGGAGAGGATATTTGGAAATTGGGAGGAATCATATGCTGAGTTGCCTCTATATGTTGATGCCTTGAGGAGGTCTAATCCAGGAACAACTGTGTTCTTCGAAGGCCCTGTCATACAAGAGAATAACATGGGCAGACCGATCCGACAGTTTGAACGTGTTTTTTGGGCATTCGGTCCAGCCTTAGAGGCTTTCAAACATTGTCGTCCATTGGTTTGCATCGATGGAACACATCTGTATGGAAAGTATAAAGGAACTCTCCTGATAGCCACTGCTTGCGATGCAGAAAATGGTTTGCTTCCGATAGCCTTTGCTATAGTTGAATCTGAGAACAGAAGCAGTTGGACCTTCTTCCTTTGGAACTTGTTCTTTTCTGTTGGTGGTATAAACAATTTGTGTGTCATATCTGATCGGCACTTGGGCATCATAGCAGGCATGAAGGATATTGAGGAATCAAGCAATGTAACATGGCACCATCGTTTCTGTATGAGACACATGATAGACAACTTCAAAAAACATGTAAAATCAAAGGAGTTGAGTGACCAGGTGTGGAGGGCTGCCACCTTGAAATGTCCAAATCAATTTGCTGATGAAATGCGAAAGATTCTTACTGCCTCCTCACAAGCTCGCACATGGCTTGATCAAGTCCCTCCACAAACATGGGCCCTTTGTTATGACGATGGCCGTCGTCATGGCACGATGACCACCAATAGAGCTGAAAGCATGAACAGTGTCTTGAAAGGTGTAAGAGGGTTGCCAATCACTGCCATATTACAACAACATTCATACGAGTGTCAGAGTATTTTTATACAAGGCGTGAATCGGCCGAGAGCATGTCAGGTGAACATGTGCCATCTATGCAGCAACATTTGGAGAGAACTGCACATGATGCAAGGGCGATGTTAGTAAGAAGGCTTGATAGATCAGAATTCAATGTCCAAGACAAGAATGCGGTTATGTACATTGTTTTCCTATATCCTGACAATGCAGAATGTCAATGTCATGTTCCGAAGTTGTTTCACTATCCATGTGCACATGTCATAGCGGCCTGTGGGTATGCTCGTATTAGTCCTGGGAGATATGTGTCACATTGGCTTTCCTCAGAGTCATATAGACACACTTATGAACCCCGATTCCACTCCGTTGATGATAAAAGTCGTTGGCCGATTCCTACGGAAAACGATCCCATCTTCATCCCACCAAATGTTAGGAGACAAGCGGGGCGCCCTGTATCAACTCGCCGACGTATGCATATGGACTCCAGGGATCCAAGTCTGAGATATACATGTTCAATATGTCATGAGAAAGGCCATAGAAAAAATAAATGTCCACGTAGAAATACAAATGCTGGTAATTGATGTTAAATATGATTGTGATATGATGATGAATGTTCAATTGTTTGAGTAGATATTAACTTGTGTTCAAATTACAGGTGATGGACATCCGTGAGTGGCATGGACCCGTCGTGGATGATTTGCTGTATTTTCAGGGATCTCATAGGTCTCATCATGGATTCCAGGGCAAGGTATGACAAATGATGTGTTTTTCTCTAATGTTATTCTTCATATATGATTTTTTTCTTACTTCAATATATAATTTCCTTAAACAGACCGACTCCTCCAAGTTTACTATCCACATGGTGGCATTGCGGCACTGGGTCATGGATCCACGCATCGAGCCATACGTGAGGGCATCAGGATTGTATTATTTGACAGAGATGGGTATACCAGATCAGATCATCGACTTCTACAAGCACTGACTGAGAGATGGAGACCAGAGACCAACACATTTCATCTGCGACAGGGCGAGATGACAATTACACTTCAGGACGTTGCTATTCTGACTGGACTACCCATTGATGGCAAGCCCGTGACTGGTATCACAGACCACGATGATTGGGCCAGCGTCTGTGAGGAGCTGTTAGGTGTTGGCCCCCCTGCAGATAAGATCAAGGGTGGAAGGATTTTTCTCTCGTGGCTTAAAGAAACCTTCAGCATCGTACCAGATGTTGAATTGGACGACGATATCCTCCAGCAGTATGCACGTGCATACATCTTATTTGTGCTTGGATCAACAATCTTCGCCGATGGCACAGGAAATAAGATACATGCGTGCTACCTTCATTTATTCAGAGATTTTGAGGATGCTGGTCGATATTCATGGGGTGCAGCTGCGTTGGCCCACTTATATAGAGCATTGTACAGAGGTAGTGTGCTTGGAGAGAGGATGTCGGCAGGATCTCATGGTTTTTATTCTTTGCTACAGGTAATATGCAAACCCAATTTTCATCCATACATACTAAATTTTTTTTTTTCCTGTGTTACTAAAGATTTTGTTCCAATGCAGCTATGGTCGTGGGAGAGATTACATGTGGGACGACCGTCATTGCATGATCCGGATTTTATTCTTGGAGATCGACCTTTGGGAGCAAGGTAATGTCAATATTATCATCGAACTTGTCAATTCATAGAAGATTAGAGTATCATTAAATTCGATATTTCAGGTGGAAGGTGACTCAGAGGTTTGATGAAAATTCGCGTGTTCTGATATACTATAGAGCACAACTGGACTATCAGCTTCAGTCGCAGGTGACTATACAATTAGCCATATATTTCACAAATGATATATTCTACGTTAATTGTCATACTAAATATATTTGGTTTTTGGTAGGTTATATGGCAGCCTTATTCTGGGACATATGAGACACTACCACCTGCATGTATGGATCATATGGAGTTGTGGACGGCTAGGGTCCCACTGATTTGCTTTGACATTGTGGAGATGCACGTGCCGGATCGAGTCGCACGTCAATTTGGATGGCATCAGGACATTCCATCTGATGTAGAGGCCATCGACCGGGTAAACCGACGAGGTAGACAGGATGTGAATTGGATAGTTTTTCACCAGTCTTATATCGAGCGTTGGGACCAACGATTGGATCACATCCACCAATTCTCTCATACCCGGAGTTCGAGGAGATATATGGAGTGGTACTGGGAGAGAACAGTCAGACATATCACACCTCCACCACCCCCACAGTACCATCCAGGCTATGTCGCACCAAATTCGGTAAGAATTTTAAACGCGTGTTACATTTTTAGAAAGTGATAAATGATTTTATAACAACTTATTATATTGAAACTTTTGTTAACAGGGGGGAGTTACACAGAACATTACTGAGGTGCTTGCAAGGGGGTTGGTCTTATACCCCAACTGCGGTGAGTGGGATCGTATAGTTGCTGTGGCACGGGACTATGCAGATGCGATGATGGGAGACATGGGACAACCTTCGGGTACCCCAGTGCATCTACAGATGCTGATGATTCTCAGGATGTGGTAGATGATAGTTTCGCTCACACGGAATTCACCATTGACGAGTTCTTCAATGATGTACGACTGATGCAGAGATCGATGAGCAACCACAACAACCAGCCCCAGCTCCTGATCGAGCTCCACAGATGACACTCCAGACATATACTCGTGGACCACGCAGGGTTTGGTGTACTTCTACTACTGCCAGTCGGGGATCGGGCGAACAATTTACCACTCCACCACAATCAGGTGTGCCGCCATCCACAGCAACTGACGTACCCTCTTCATCAGCACCTCCTGCTCCGAGAAAAGCTAAAAAGAAAGGACTTCTGAGAATATTTGGATGATTGTATTTCTGTTGGATGTAAAACACTTTTATTATATTCATGCATTTTCATTTCTGTGTATTGTATTTGTGTATTTTCATTGGTGTTTAGAAACAGGAGTCAAGTGATTACAATGGATTTATGTAAATATCAATGCATTCTTATTATATTTATGCATGTTCAAGCAGGAATTTTTATACAGGTGAGATAGCCAAAGTTGTATACAACTCAAAAAAAAAAAAAAAAGGACTGAAGACGGATTGTATATAATCCGTCTCCTGGAGACGGATTATATATAATCCGTCTCCTGGAGACGGGTTATATATAACCCGTCTCCAGTGTAAATCCATACCATTTACACTGGAGACGGATTACACTGGAGACGGATTATATATAATCCGTCTCCAGTGTAAAATACCTGCGGGGCTAGTTTTTGCAAATATTCGGGTGGGGGGGCTATTTTTGCAAATTTTTAATTTTCAGGGGTTAAAAGTGCTAATTACCAATAAAAAAATAATGTTAATAGCTCATTAAACGAAACAACATGTAATTTTATATTTTATTTATAAGTGCATTGATATATAACTTATTAAAGTATACATGTCATTTTGTGATTATATGATTCCTTACACATGAAGTTTCTATCCAAATTCATGTGAAGGTTGCATGTATGGTTGGCCGTAACTAAAATCATATTATTTTAAACAATTCCAAAGTGTGTAAATGATTTTACAAATAATCTAGGTTTAATCGGATTTTCGAGATCAGTTTGGAAACAGTGCTTAAATAGGACCACAAGAAAGTAATCTCTGTGTGGGCATGTCGGGTTGGTGTGAGGTGATATAATTTATTAGATTATTATATATATAATTTTGTGAACAATATATGATTCGTTGTACATGAAGTATGCATTTGAAATGATTAAGAACATGTGAAGCAGTGAAGGCTACATTAAATGGGACCTTATCATTACATTTTATCAGTTTTTTTTTTTTTTTACACAAAAAAATCTAGCTAAAATCACATTTTTAAGTAATTCCAGAATGTGTAACTGATTTTACAGATAATCTAGGTTAATTTGATTTTCAAGAGAAGTTTAGAAACTGTGCTTGAATAGGACCACAAAAAAGTCATGGTTGTGGGCATGATTGGGTTGGTGTTGTTTTGGTTCACCAACCATGTGTCTGTGTGCTGTACTTCCTAGTCATAAGAGGTGGACTATTCAGAATAGCTTATTTTGCCCTAAATTAAGCACCATAGGAAATATTATAGTGGAAGTGCTCATTAATGTTTTTGCAAAAGTGTCTACCCCCACATAATGCAAAAGTTGATTTTCATGTTTATGTATCTACTATATATTATTAAGATTTAAGAGAATGAGTGGTTTTGTTTAAGGATAATATGTTATTCCATACTCACATTCATTCATGTCTTTTGTTACCATTTTTTATTTTAATGTTTACTACATTCTTGTTTTTACAAAGTACTTGTTTTAAAAAAGCCTTATATGCAGTTTATTTTACCGTCTCCATATGCTTTAATTTTTAATTTAATGTATGTATTCATATAACAAAAGATGTAAATCTTTGAAAAGTGAAGTATATATTCCAATATATATACACCTTACGATGAAAGATAAAAAAAAATCATGTGTTACATTTAATAAAATATATACTTCCTTAGTAAAATGAGACTACGCGTAAGTCCCGTGTGCTTTCAACTTTTAGCAACCAGATCTTGGACAATTCATTTGAGTTTTCCCCCCATCTAATTCAAAGGAGAAAAACCAAAAAAAAAAAATCTTTGCTACCTTCCCCAAAATTATTATATCATAAAGGAATCTCAAGACCTTAATATGTGGTTCCCGTCCTTTCTCCCTGACTGGTAGAACATGATTTACAGAACTTTCTATGAGGCTCTTCAAGCAACCATATGGTATTGAATGGTTGCTCATTAGGTATACCTTGGTTATTATAAGATTCCTGGTTTCAAAATTTGACAAATCCCACTTTTAATCATCATACATATATAAATTTGAGTTGCCAACTAAGGTTTTGAGAGAATGCACCAATAGAATCCCTCATGCACAAACGACAAATAGTGTGTGATAGCAATCAATGAAATTTTTAATAAAGGGAAGGTCAGATATTGACTTTCAAAATAATCTAATGTTAGGTCATGACAGACCTAATGCGCATAATTTTTTAATGTATTTCGTGTTCCTTTCAATAATTAAGTTTCAATTTTGGGGAAAATGACACTTGGTTTGGTTGTGTTTGATGTGAATCATCAAAATTGCAAATTTTGTTTACAGCCTGTTCAGCATGATATTTCTGCTCGGTTTGGTTAATGTTATTTTTGGTACATTAATTATGATTATTACATCCTAAATTTTATCAGAAAAATATGAAAATCCACCTATTTGGTTGTGGTACTATTGTAAGGAAACATTGTCATGGAATCAAAATGAAGGCATGGGAAAAAAAAGAAGATGAAAACAATGCCCCAACAAATTTTAATGACTATTATTCTCCTCAATTAATAGCTTAATAAAAAATTAACAATTAATATCCTTCATCAAGCACGTTCTATTTCAATATTTAAATATTATGTGACATGTCACTATGTTAAAGAGTTTACTCCTACTTTATGGTTAATTATATATGTTATTTATTTATGTAATATCACTTATTTCATTAAATATTTAATGAAGTCAATATTGCTCACTTTTTACCGTAATAATATATACATAAAAGGAAAAGAAAAATGATATGTTCAGTCATATGTGCAGTCTCATCCACAATTTGCATCGGTTTTTAAGTATACACTGAATTATACTAGTGTATTTTATTTTTGAAAAAATGAAAAAAAATTACAATCTTATACATTATGTGTATGAAACTACAGACGGTGTTATAAAATAGACTGAGTGTATCAACGTGCACTAAGTAGTTAAAATTAAGTATACAACATCTAATAATGACATGAATAAAAAAGTACCTTCAATTCATATTTGAATAGACACTTGAGTTACATTTCAATGATAGCTTATTCTCACACAAGATTTTCAACTTTGCTTATATTTAGGTTTTCTGTTCAAAGTTACAGCTCGCAAGAGATTCTGGAATTTCACCCAAATCGATGGTTGGGCTTTCATGTCTTCAAATCTGTTCTGTCGGTGAGGGCATGCCTTTCTATTGATGTGACCATGTTTTAAATGTGATGTTGATCATCTTCATGAGTCTAGTATGCTAAGTGGTGGTTAGGGTTTCATTTCATTTTGTTTTTCTCGTGGACATTGATGCTTTGCATTTTATTGGTATCCCTTTCACCCTCTCCACATGGTGCATGAAAAAGATATTGGGGGTGTGGGTCCTTCTAGTTTTGTATTGCACAATCAAATAAATGTGCGAACCTCATTTAATATGTGAAATCTTTAATTTAAGTATATACTATTATCTAATAACTTGTGGTTGTAGTTTAGTGGTGAGAATTCTACGTTGTGACCGTAGAGACCTAGGCTTGAATCCCAGCAGCCACATTTAAATTCTTTTGTATGTTCAATTTATTTGAGATTGTGCTTTTTTATAAAGGTGCGTACTTCATTAGAAATATATATCTATCTAATGACATGAATGTTTTGAGTGTAGTATTTTTCAATATAATTTGATCTCAATTAGATGTTATATTTAATGTTTGAATTAGGAACAAATATTTTTTAAAAATTTCAGATACAAGTATTTTCAGATACTCAATCTGATCAGATGTAGATATAATAGGTTTTGTTGACATTTGACAAGCGTTCCTATCTATCTAAAGCGTATATTTTATAATTCAAAGTTAACGTCAAACATAGTTACAAGTCTCAACTTATAACTCAAAGTTAATGTCAAACATAGTTACAAGTCTCAACTTTCCAAAATGTTTAAGAAAAGTTTGACAATTGGATCTCTCTCAAACAAATTTTTGTTAACCAAATTGTGCATACAAGAATTTTTGCGACTAAGATATGAATATGGATGATTAGGATCCATATGATGTACCACATAGACTGACACACCACTAGACGAATGTAGTGAATGTAGTGAACTACACCTTGGAGGATTGATTTCTGTTCCATTTATTAAAACTATATATGTATTACAATAAACTGAATGTAGTGTTTGTTTGTGATGAGTGAATCCATTCTCATCACATGTTTGTTGGAATAAACAGAGGTGCCTTTTAATTTTTAAATTAAGAAGACAAGCTTTTCAGATGCTAAATCATGTTGTCTGATTGGTTTGTGATCACACAATTTTGTTTCTTCTCTCTAATATGAAGGTATAAAAATGATGTAATGATTGGGTAGTTCACCAAAACATCTAAAGGAATTCTAATACCAGATTATTAGACCTGTTTGAAACATTCAACAGAACAAGAAAAACAAACCATCACATATGAAAGAAGGGTACAAGTTGCTATCACTGGCTCTTGTTGCATTGTTGTATTTGATTTTGACATATTTGAAAGATTCATTCAGTCGGTGCTTTAGATACTTTGATTCTACCAAGTAATTTGGACTCTTGTGTGGTTGGTTTTATTTTTCTCTGATAACGAAGGATTCCATTCCATAATGTATAGAGTATACCTTTATATAATTTCTTACATGAAATAGATTATTATTATTTTATTAAAATGATTTATATTAATTCATGAGTGCTTTTCAAGTATACGAGGACAGCCAAAAAAACAAGGCACTGATGCATTGTTATTCATGCCATCATTTATGCTGTTTGAACATAGTATTTGAAATCTCTAATACATATTTCATTTTTTTGTAGAACATCTGTACCGTTAGATAGATATAAACTTCAAAAGAAAAGAAAAAAAAACGTTAGAGAAGTGATGGTAAGAATGACCAGAGTTTAAAAATTCCCAAATAATAATTGTCATCGACTTTATCCTTTCATAAAAGAATAAGATTTAGTAATAAATAATACCAATATGGTGACATTAACATATCAATCCTAAAAATGATAGTATCCATGTCAAATTGATATGAAAATTGATAGTATGACATGTTCTATTGTGCTTGATTCAAAATGAATTTCAATCACATAATTGATTGATTTTTAAATCACTGAATCAACACACCTCACAAAATGAACCATGTTATGGTGCTCTTTGGTGTAAGGGAAACAAACAATGGTTCAAGATCTTAAAAAAGTGAAGGTTTTGATGTTTACCAATTGAATGCTAAATATTGGTGTAGACAGTGCATGATGAGATAAGGACAATGGGAATACTGAGAAGACATTTTTTTTTGGTTGGAATTAAGAAGACAATTCTTTGAATCTTCTAAACCCTACATCTATATAATGCCAATTTAATTGCATATCTCCAATTCCTAGGGATGTTCATATAAATAAATTAATAAAAACAGACAAAACCACAATCAAACATGAGACTAACATAGCACCTATAACACACAAGATTTCTAATACAAAACAATGGAAGAGAAGCCCGATGAGGGATCTTTAAGCAATAACCACAACTATTACTGAGTTCACAATTCATTCGACAAACTTCGAGTACCTAACTGAATTTTAAGCAAAACTCAGATCACTGCATCACCCATATCACCAATGCTCTCAGTATTGGGGAAACACAAGTTCATAAAATAAAATGAATCCAATCAATAATAGTTAGATTTTGTATAAGAAACATAAGAACAACCTGACTCCCCATAACTAGCCTTTTAACATTTTGTCTTACACCAACTGTCATGTGATACACTCAAGGTTATCAATCAAGGCATAACCAGAAAACAGAAACAACCTAAGACTCCAAAGCAGCTGCTTTGTTTCCTTCACCATCACTGTCCTATAAAGCAATGCTACCAGCCCATCTTATGTTCCAATTTCTTGTTTTCTTCTAGTCTCTTCTACTTCATATCCAACAAAATGGCTTCCATCTCTTATGCATTCTCCTGTCAAACCAAATGCTCCTCTGCAAGAGAAAATGATCCAAACAGCCACAAACAAAAGAAGAGCATCCCCGTAAAGGTAAATGGCACCTCTACTATCCCACAAGTTAAGGTCGAGGGCTCAAACCCTCCAGCTTCCATGGCCGCCTCTGCTTTCACTTCACTTGCATCTGTGGTTGAGCCACCTTCAATTCAAATAGAGAAAGATCGAACCCGTCAGAATATCCCGACAAAGAAGCAAACAGTTGATCCCTTCAGGCAGGGGTTTATCACCCAAGGAGGCGTAGCGTATACACAGATTGTTGTTGTAAGGTCATATGAAGTGGGAGCTGATAAAACAGCCACTCTCGAAAGCATACTCAATCTTCTACAGGTATGAGAGAATATAAACACTTTGTCTTGCACTCAAATATTTGACAAACCTGCCCCTGTTTGGGGTGCGGAATAAGAGTCAGATAGGGCAGGAATGGCCAAAAAAACATGTTTGGTTAGGAAAAATAAAACCTGATAGCTATGCTTAGTTAAGTTTATAATAATTCCAAGGGGGGTAGGAATAGCCTATCTACCTTACACAATAATGATGACAGAATAAAAAAAATGCAACCAAACAGAAACTGTCAGATGGCTATCTATCCCCTAATACCAATCTATCCCGGATAAGGCTATTGTGCACCCCAAATGGGGGCTTAGAGTTTGCCAACAACATAAGCCACTAACCAGAATATATTCATCAAAGTTTATAAACCAACTGCTCTGCAAACGGTACTAAGATAGTGTCATTGGTCTCTCTGGTCAAAGGTTTGAATTCAATGATGCCACCACCATCAGTGCCAGTTCTAAGAAGTTCAATCACTGTGGTTGTGTTCCTGAGTGTACAGGAGACGGCATTGAATCATGTTTGGATGTCTGGTTTACTGGGAGATGGATTTGGAGCTACCCATGGCATGATGAGAAACAACCTCATATGGGTTGTTACAAGGATGCAGGTTCACGTAGAGAGTTATCCCATCTGGTGATTCCTAAACCACATTGTTGTACAGATAGTTTTTGTTTCCTACTTTCACCTTCTACAGGAAATAATTACTGGAACTGCAGGGGGGAGATTGTGGAAATCGACACGTGGGTTGGTGCATCAGGGAAGAACGGGATGCGAAGGGATTGGCTCCTTCGCAGTCACCTCACAGGACATGTGTTTGCACGTGCAACCAGGTAAATAGTTACTTGGTGCTGAAGTGAATGATTTTCAATTGTAATGTCACATAAAGAATTGAGAATCAAAACAGTACTTGGGTGATGATGAACCAACATACGAGGCGCCTATCAAAGATACCAGAGGATGTGAGGGCTGAGATCTCACCTTGGTTTATCAGTCGAATGGCAATCAAAGAAGATGTTCCTGAGAAAATCATCAAATTAGATGACAATGCTAAGTACATGAACTCGAACCTCAAGGTATTAGCTTTTGCATTCAATTTCCTTTAATGTAGTATATTCAAGGAAATGCCACATAGTTTGTGTTTGATTTCACAATCCCATGAACTGCCCATTAAGATCCATAAAGTTCTTACCGGAAGAACTTCCTCATCAATGGAACATCTAAACAACGAATGAGATCAAGGACTGCATATTCTCTGCATAACTGATACCAAACAAAGAAATGAAAGTATTTTTTCCAAGTGTCTAACCAGACACAAGTTATTCTTCCAAGTCTAATTAGCGGCCACTAGTTCAATAAATTTCCTTTGACGTGTCAAATGAAAAGTGATCAGGTCATGGCCCCTGGCATCTTCTCTCTCATGAACACCAAGATCACTTCACACAAAGATGCACTTTTACGTGCAGGGTTCAACTTGACCACTTAGCATACTATCACAGTGTCTAGGGAAGCTTAAACTAGAAGAATGTCAAACTGAACCATATGAAGGACAACTGGACCATAGTGAACAACTATGAATAGATTTGCTGCCACATGATAAGAGACTCTTGCAAGAGTTTCGCACCAACCGAACCAAATTCATATTTGCATATATACATAAAATGCAGCAGATATAACATAAATACAGACTATATAGTAGCTGATCACCTAGTAGACACACTTACAAATAACTGGGTTCTTACTATCGGGCTTCAATTTTATCATGTATATTTCCCTTTGTAACACATACTTGGTTATTCGTATCATACGCACAGTGGAAGGAATGGTATATATCATACAAAATCCTGTATCTCTCATCTTTCTTAATTTATCAATAAAAATGCAAGTAAATCACTTTTAATGAGATATTGTGTGCCCAATGTACCCTGAAACTGTACTACATTACAACTACATTTTTTGTTCAGTTGGTGACATATTCTCTTCTTTGTTTTCAATCATTGCAGCCCAAAAGAAGCGATCTTGATATGAATCACCATGTCAATAATGTGAAGTATGTAAGATGGATGCTAGAGGTACCACTTCACCACCCATACTTGCGAGTTTCAAACTGACAATAGGATTAAACGACAGTTAAAAGCACTATCAAAAATCACAATCTATGGAACAAATCTCACTAAATCTAACTTGTTTCTGCTCCAGAGTATCCCTGAACAATTCTTAGAAGGTCATCAACTATCCAGTATTACACTGGAATATCGAAGGGAGTGTGGCAGCTGTGATACTGTTCAGTCCCTCTGTGAACCAGATGAAGACTCTGCTGAAAAGGACAATGGCGTTGACATGCTTAGGGGATTCAACTTGGCAACAGAGATATTTGAGGGGAGTGGATTCTTAGGTTCTCTTGACACATGGCCTTTAAAATACACCCATCTTCTCCAGATTAAGGGGGACAAGAAAAGTGAAGAGATTGTTAGAGGAAGAACTACATGGAAGAAAAAACTTTCCATCTTACAATTTCCTCCATCATAAAATTATTAAAAGAGGATGTGAAATTGTAGTCTCCCTCTCAGTCCAAATTCTTAGGCAACCCAAGATCTCAATGAAGGCAATTGCAATTGAAGTAGTGGGAAAACGCCTTCACCACTGTTCCAAGAAGTTTAATATTCATCTCAGAGAGTTCATTATTGTCATTCCAAAATGACTTCATCGTGTAAAACGTGTCTTTGGATGAGAGTACTGGTTTATGAAGTAATCAGTCCTGAAGTTTCTGACCTGAGGTCACAGACATACTATCATATATGAATGAAGAATGCTTTTGGATCATATAATACTTTTGCTTGAGGGATCCCTCTTTTAGTGTCCTCAATTACATTTTACAAACTGCAGTTTGAGAGATCTGAAGCTGAGTTACCAAGGCCAATATCTAGAGTAAGTCTTTCATTTCAATCCATCAACAAGTAATGAACAGGCTAGACGTGCTTTATATCTACCATCCAAATAATGTCCAGCCATAAAATATTCATTCACCGTCTTAAATCTTAACATATATGAACCACTCCAATATCAGAGAGAATTTTAAAATGCACTTCCTAAAGTAATGATCAATCACACTTTCATAGTTTGCATGCATCAATTTGATTTTAGTGCATTATGAGTGAGATCCACAGAGGCTTGCAGAATGCATGAAATCATTGAGATCCAGCCATGTATCCACCACATAAAGAGAAGCAGAGGTGATCAATGTGCTAACAGAAGATGTTACAACAAAAGATAAATGGAGAACCTGTCCTGATTTAAACCCATGTGAGGAACCAACCAATAAAAGATTTCAACAGATTCTTTTATATAATGGTCAGACTCATTATATTTAAACAAAAAGAGGGCCTACAGTCCAGCAAGACAGTAGCTAGTAAGATTTATGGCTGTGTGGAGGGCCAATAAATAATTAGATAGAATATAAATTAGTATTTACATAATCATGTTATACAACAGTAGAGAATGGGAGTGATTGGGCATGTCCCCTTAATATATTTAAGGCGCATGCCTACCATTTGCACTAAAAAAAAAAAAACAGTAGAGAATGAGAGACATAATATTCATTAAGCTCATTTCAAGGTAAAATGTTCAACACAGTTTGGCAGAAGAAGAGACGGAGATGTTACACCAACATATCAATAAAGCTCAGTCAAATTAACTGAAGAACTAATTTTACAATGTTAAACATTACAAAAAATTCTCAATTTTTCATCCAAAATTTGGAATCCAATGCAGTCATTAAAATAAAAATTGGAAATTGAAAGACATAATCTGAAACCCATAGAATGAAAAAAGTTCTCTACGCATTAAACCACTCTGCAGTGACACGAAAATGAAGATAACGATATATACAAGATAAATATCAGTGAAAAGATGCCCAATTATTTCCAGAAAAAAGAGATACCAATGCAATAATTATTGCCGCTTCTTGCTCAATGTTCTATGCACTTGCCATGACCATATAAGTAAGAATGACACAAGGAACGTAGCAGCAGATATCCAGAAAATGATCAACCATACAGGCATTGGATTTGGGTAAAGACCTGTCAATCAAAAGCTATAGGTCAGGTGAGTGTTATCAATGAAATGTTCCACATAAATCCAAAAGTCAAAAGGCCATAAAAATTTACATAAGCCCCAGCCATATAAAATTCTACTTAAATCAGATACTTACTCCTAGTACTTCATGTCAACTGGGCACATAATGCATCGTGCAATTTTTAAAAGAATTTCCCCATATTTATATATAATTTCAGTACACAACCCTTTTAATATATCAAGCTTTTAAATAATAACTCAATTGAGCATCACCATGTCTATCAAATATTTAGCCCAGTATATTGACAACTTCATTCTGAAACTATGAAATGTATTACATGCTAATGTTATGATTGATCAGTGTAAAAATTTAATAGTAAACCCAGTACAACAACACTAAATCATGAATTCAGCACTTACCATGGCCAAATTTAACACAGATAAAGAGCTCCACTATGCATATAGCAATGGAAAGCCAACAAAGCATATAGCAATGGAAAGCCAACAAAACGCTCCTACCTTCTTCACAGGTTTTCTGAAATCCACAAAATGATACTTGAATCCACAGCTTCAACAAATAAAAATTGGGATATTTCAAATTCAGCGTTTTGTGCCTGTATGCACACTGTGAGAGTGCATATGAATCATACGCATACACACCCCCATGCACACATGTGAAAGAGAGGGAGGAGGACCTGTCTTGCAAATATGTGTTGTACTCGCGGATAGTTGGTATAGCAATTAGCCACCACAGGATCAGCCTATACACAGTCACGGGATTTCGCGGAGGAATCCAAAGACAGAATTTAAGGAAAAAGGTGTTGAGCTCCACAGTCATAAAAACAACACAAAGGCTTAGCACTTGGATGAACCGCCAAGGCCCAAGCAAAGGGTGCCACTCATCCTTGTCCCAATGTGCAGGTGTAAACTGACCCAGTGTTCTCTTTACCTATAAAAACAATATAAAGAATTGTCACCATAAGAATTAAAAAGAACTCAGGAGACCTTGTAGACATATATGATAAACTAATATGCCGAAACAATAGTCCATTTCAGTCACAGAAAACATCTGATCTCAAATATCTAAGCCATAGGCCCCATCACCATGATATTGCATGTGAATGGTTCATCAAGTCATGGATTCAATCCCCACAAATTATATCGGCATCTTTTTATCTAGCATATGTAAGTTTAGTTGGATGTAATCAACTACATTTCAAAAACAGCAAACTTTAATCTGATATCAAACATAACGTGCTTAGGAAGACCATCATGTGGGCAGAACATGATCTGTGCATCAAGGAGAACACAAAGGATGCAATCTTGAGGTGTTTGTGTGCTTGGGCAAAACATAACGTGGCTGCATATGTTTTGGTGATTAATGTGGATGGCCAGCTTGATATTGGTTAGCTAGCTAGCTTCTTATTTTTGTATTTGCTGGGTGGATTTTTTTTTTTTTTTTCAGCTTGTTATCCTCAGGAGAGGCCTTTTCTAGTATGTTTTCCCCATTAGAGCTTCCATCTGGTAATTAATATAATTCCAGGTGGTGGTCGCACACTTATGTCCAAAAAAGAAAAGAAAAGATAATGTCAAAGATCCAACCCAATAACTCCAGTCCCTTTATATGCAACCCCAACATATAGCACTCTTATAAAAAAAAATGCCCAGGCATATTTACATTGGTTAAAATATATGAGATGAGATAAGCTGACAATTTATCAGGATTTAACATACAAAGTAAAAGATCTAAATACATTGAACGAATAATAGAACATACCTTACCAATGATATTTGGCTGCTGACTTATACCGACCCATTGATATGTCTTCCCATCAAAATATCGAACAGTGCGCATTCCAGCCCAAATACCTATGTCATGGATCAAAAAATTAAAAAATGTAGACTAATTGTGCTAATTGTCAAACAGAACCCCAGCATTCCAAGTGCGTTAAGAAAAATGGATGATATAAGCTAAGATACACTCATTACAATTATTGGGACAGACGAGAACATGGTGCAAAAATTTTCATCTTTTCTACCACTAAAGATATAATAACAGAATACAACAAATCAAAAGATCCAAGTTGGAAAAAAATATATTTTATATCTTACAGGCATTAGTGCAGGCAACCTTCACTTATTGTTTTTTCGTGACGCTGTAATCCTTGAATGAAAATATCATAATACTACTAATTGAGTAACATGTATTTGCAACATGGCATTAGACTACCCAGTGGATGAAAAGAAACTATATGAATTTTATATCAACATACAAAACAAAGTGTACCTACACTCACATTGACGCAAGCATTGTCCACTGATTATTATACAATAACAATGCAATAAAAATTCATAATTTCATATACTAATGATGTGCTTTCAGAATAGAAAATATATCCTTTGATCCCAAGAAATGACCCAAGCACCAATTTCAACAAAAACATTTACAACTTCAAACAACATAGATATCAGCAGGAATGGTCAAATTCTTGTGGTTGGGCTTCTGATCTAAGGTGTTGCGGCTTTTAATGTGTGGGCCTTTCTGTCTGTTAAGGATCTTGTATTCCATTGTGTATCCTGGGTAAAACAATCAAGTAAAATAACACTCATGTCTGACTAATGTACAGTACCAACCGATCACTCTACATTTGGTCCTCAACCACATTGACTTTAATAGCAAAGCATTGGGCGCGTCTATCCCCACTAAGCATTTCTCTTAACCCACCAATAAAAAAAAAAATGGTGTTTTTTCTGTTCCCACCGATTCGACCAGTTCGACCAAACTTGGTCGTCACATTAAGTTTTAGGCGACCGAACATAGTCGTCATTTCATATATTGGGCGACCTAACTTGGTCGCCATTTCAGGTTTCGAACGACTAAACTTGGTCGAACAGGATTTGCGATAAAGTTTATAATTTTTTTTCTTAGAAACCTAATCCTATGACGTGTTTTCTCCTAGGATCCTTCATGCCATTCTAAGTCTGAGTTGTGATATAGAGAGAATCAATCATTATTCTTACATAAGTGACAGGCAAATTTTCAAAAGCCAAAATATAAAATGTGTTTGGATCAACTGATATGTGTTTTTGTTTCAAACAAAGAATATGCTTAACTATGAATTCAAACGAAGCTTAAAAATGATATATACTTGTCTAATAAGATATTTTTCTATAAAAATTTAAATTAATTGAAAGTATACATACTTACATTTTTTTCAGTTCCTTAGCTGTTGTTTGGATAAAAGAATAAATGTAGAATATGATGGATAAACTCAAAAATTTATTTGTTTACAAAGAATAGGTAGATGTAATTCTGGATCCTGTTCAACCAATTTCGGTTACCCAAAACCTGAAATGACGACCAAGTCCGGTCGCCCAAAACCTGAAATGGCGAACAAGTTCGGTCGACCTGGATTGGTGGGAACAGCCAAACACTGGTTTTTTTTTTTTTAAGGTGGGTTAAGGGAAATGCTTGGTGGGGATAGACGCGCACCAAAGCATTATGTCAAAAGCACGATCATAATTGTTTGACAATGATAAATTCTAGTCTTCCTTATCCATTACAAACCTTAGTTCAGAAAACAACCAATATTTAACATGTTGTATGACTAATATATGACACTGACATCACCCACGGATAATTTGCATCAATAAAATATAGTTAAGAAAAATTCAGCAACAACTGAGTTGTGAACATAATGCTGTAATTCAAACCAAGTGGTGAGTCAGAACTCGTACCAAACCAATTGCAAATTAAGATATCAAGAATAATGCTATCCCACCAACATTCATTAAAGTTTGGCAACATGTGGCGGAATGTGAGCTGCAAAATACAATAAACTCTTGAGAAAGAACAGAGTACTCTTATATCATAGTAGCATTAGTGATACAGAATTTAAAAACAAACCTCCATTGATTCGAATCCTATGGACAACACCCACAGAAGTGGCTGATTGCGAATCATTATAGCTTTACCCCACCAGCCAAAAATATGAGCCAGAACAAATTCATCAAACAATGTCTCCTAGAGAAACTAAAAAGCAAATCAGAACCTTGCCCTCAAAAAACAGGGATAAATGAAATAATGACAAGAGCCACAAATTAGAAATTGATATCAGGTGGATGGTGAACGAAGACATCATACATAAACATTGATAAACCTGCTTTTTGGATTCTCTGGCACATAAATGCGACAATCAGATCCATAAGATCTTTCAGGAAGTTCTGAAAAAAAAAAATGGAATGGATTAAGTTTGTTAAACTCTTGAGTGCAAAAACTACTTGCCATCATCCAACACCAAAAGTAAAGATTCCATATAGCATGGATGCCATACCAACTCCAAGTTCAGGATGGAGATATTTCATGAACTGCCGAGCATCATCACGTTTCTGCAAAATTTAAGTTAAAATAAAATATAATGATACAAATTATTATATTTAGCACGTGATACTTGAGAAGAAAAGGGAAAATAATGAGTAGATGATGAAGGCTTGCATAAAGTGAATAAAAGGTGTACAAAAAATATAAATTATACAATTCTGGGAAAAAGAACAGTAAACAATGTGTAACATCAAAAAAATTCAATTGTTTCTTTTTTGCTTGAAGTGGACAACTGTACAACTAATAAATTATACAACAAAAAAAAGGGAAAACACATTAAGGAAATGAATTCCTTTGTACACACAGAATACACTAACATTTCATATTGAAGAGTGACGGACCCATTATATTTCATATTGAAGAGTGATGGACCCATTATAAGTTCTCACACTTCACGTCACTGCACAACCTGAAACGAACCCCCCCCCCCCCACCCACCCACCCACCCACACACGCACACAGACAGACAGTATCTACCAAAAAATTTTATATTTTCATTTTGATAAAATGAAAAAAATGGATCACTGTAAAGGAGAATGTGCGTAAAAATTGCCATCTCCGTTAACATAAACTGGCCTAACTATTCCAATCATTACTTTTCACAACAAATGCATAACAATAGAGCCCGTTACAAAATCTTATAAAAACAAAAAACCAAACTAAAAATAATAACTGAAACAGACTGACAGTTTTCATGTTGGTTGGAAAAGATTATGGACAAAAGATAAAATTGTCTTTACTATTGATACAGGTATCATATACAACTCACACAAAATAAAATAACTTTGTTATGTGTCTCTGTTATTCACAGGGAACCATAAATTTCATTTGTTCATAACACAGAAGAAATGAAAAAAAAGAAAAAAAGAAACGAAAGGCTGACCTTTCTTTCATTCTTTTTATCTTTTGGACCTCCATACAATTCTGAATAGAACGAAAATAATTCATAATCAGAATAACTCGATAATCGTTCTTGATTTTAAATCCCTTGAACTATGTTAATAGTAATTTATTGAAGTTGCCAACTGATTGCATTCAGCTTCACATTACTAGTAAAAACTAATGGTCTAAACAGTCACCCAGTTTCCTATGCATAAACATCAACACTTCGCCATTGAAGAATGAAGACATACCTGAAAAAGCAAAAAGGTGAGGGCAACAAGGTAGGCAACGGCCATGCCATGAACCAAGCGCCATATTGCAGGATGAGGCCGAATAAGGACTCTGTAGAAGTAAATTTGCAGATATAATGCACTAAATTGTGGAACTTCAATATTCATACAATAACAAGAATGTCAGACTTGAATGAATGGAGATTGAAATCATCTTCTAAATGTCAAAATAAAAATATTTTCAGTTTATCGATTTAAGGCCATCCATCAATTTTCCCTGTGTGGACATGTCGACAATAACATTTATGATGGTAGAAGAAATTTTTCAAGAGTACATTTCTTGTATGAAAAACCGGATATGCCATCTAACCAGCATGATAAAGCATGATATTTAAGCTTCTTGGGAAAAAATAAGTGAATAGAGAGACTTTAAATTCCAAAATTGTTGCCAAATCAAATAAAAAAACTTTTGAGATACTTGCACTATAGCTCATCTTTCAAATGTAAACTAAAAGGTCTTCAATGGAGAAACACTATCTACATAGTCTTGTATATCATATATTAATCCAAAATACAGAAATCGCACGGGAGGGGGGGGGGGGGGGGGGGGGGGGGGGGGGGGGGGAGGGGAGAGGGGGGGGAGGGGAGGGGTTTTGTTTACGTTGAAGGTGGGGGGGGGGGGGGTGGGGGGGGGTTGGGGGGGGGGGGGGGGGGGGGGGGGGGGGGGGGGGGGGGGGGGGGGGGGGGGGGGGGGGGGCTTGGAGCAAGCAATAAGCAAGAAAAACTGCAACCATTGCCCACATTCCCCTAGAAAGAGAAAGGGAAACCATTAATGATGAGCAAAAACCTTTCTAATATAATGTAAAGATACAAGCGTCGATCATTCTCATAAATAGAGCTTTTTCCCCAACTATTTGGAATCAGCTTTACAACTACGTTTAACAGGAGGGTCAAACCCATTGAATACATTATTTTCCGGAAGAGCAACAATTTATATGGATATATGTTGGCTATGGTTCATCTGTAAAGTTTAGATTGCAACATACCTCTTTACAGATGTGACGAGATCATTGTATTGGGCGCTTTCAGAATCAAGAGCTCCACTTGCCCAACTGAAAACATATAAATTATAAAATGCAAAGGTCCAACTAGCTAAATAAGAGACATATAGCGCATAGATGTCTGATGCTGTCTTTGCATTCTTTTCAAAATTTATGGAAATTTAAGAACTCAGAGATCCAATTTGTGCATATAAGACAAACCATCATTTAGAAAAATTGATGTGGAATTTTCACCATGTGATCTATCCAATTCTGATCACAAGGTATTACTTTGGTTTCTCTAGCTCACTGTAAGAAAAGGCCAAAATCCTGCCCATCAAACTACATGATTCCCCGATCCAGCAACTATTCACATACTAAATTAGTGACTTTGTAAAGAGTCAGATACACTACATTACAGATTAAAATCACCAAAACAGTCCACCATTGACATTGTTGTCTTCATACTCATCTTTGACGTAGAATTTTTGTTTAGCCTTATAATCCTGGGAACTATGTATAGGAATTAGATTGGCCAAAACTTCAACACTCCAATGTTTATGAATGGGATCAAATACTATACAGCGGTGGGCACAATTATTATTTTTTTTCTCAAACATATATCCTGTCCAAGATTCATTCTCGGGATATATACTTCCTTTGCTTTGTTACTAAGTCGATCCAATCATTATATCATTGTTCTTTCCAGAAATTTCAATCTTCATTTGATTTTTCCATGTGGGCCGTCTCATAATTTAATTCACCATCTCATTATAGTTATACAATCTGAATATTAAACAACCACAGCAAGCTTCCCTGCAAAACTTAAAATTGCTGGAGTCACTTTCTTCCTATAGAGTCCTTAATCCCCGGTTGAAACCTTTTCCGATCCTCAATTCCATTACCAACAACTTTTATTTTCTTCCAAATGTCTACTATTGAGTTTTTAGAATAAATGTTTGCATCCCCATTTTACTTTCCAAATCCTGATCCCACTTAGAGCAATTTGCTGTCCTCTAACCCTATTCAAGTCAAAAATAAACTTCCATGAAGGCTAAAAACTTAACACCCAAGTACTCGTCTTATGTGCTCTAAGCATTTCCCTGAATGTATGACCCAAGGTCCACTTCTTAACAACAGGCATTAAGATATCTGTTAGTATATTTTAATTATTAAAAAATATAATCAAATGGATGCCAGAAAAAAAAAAAAAAATTTAAGGAAGGATACGCTGACCATACATGTATGGGTGGACATGACTTTAATGGAGCTAAATGCAAAAATAGCCAGTCCCAAAAATATAAAGGCTCTGTAGGTACTATTGCTATTGTTGTAGAAATTCAGCTTCATCTCCCGTCTGAATTGCCAAGAAGAATTCTCTCATAATAAATCAAATGACTCTGATTTTATATGCCTTTTCTCTCCCAGAATAATAAAATCCCCATAACTTCCTGTTTCAGAAAACTTTACAATAATAGTCTGCTTAGTACTTTCTGTTCTTGCAATTTCAATGAGTTTACATGAAAATCATTCAAACTTCCTAAATTTGATACACAAATTCCTCAAGTAGCTCAAATTCAATGTATGTTTCAACTATGGGTAAGTTTCCAATATAATATGAGCTTAATATAATGGAATTACTCTAAGACATATAATACAATCATCTGACAAGGCGAGGGCCTCACATTAGAAGGCATGCGCCAATAAACAGCAAGGATATTGTGTGAGGCCTGTAAGCCCAAGCTATCCATGGATCAAGTTCCTCAGCATCATTTGACAACTTGGTGTTATCACTGTCTCTGATGATGTGATCCCTTTTCCTGGTTTCTCGACCATTAATCTCCATAGGCCAAATCCTTGACCGTTAATCGTTTGTTCCCTAGAAACAGTGGAGAACTTTAATATTTCAGAAAATATTTACATAAAAAAAGAAAGAGAAAAAAAAACTAACACTAGTTTTCATTCATGAGAAGCAACTAGATGAACATCAAATTCCCTTCATGGATTGTACACTTAGAGGTCCAACTGAATTGTTACATTATTGTAAAGAATGCACAAAAGACTAGAAAATTGAAATCAACCATAATAAGACACCATTCCTCGAAAATTCAGTAGCATTTCAACTGTTGTAGGATTTGGGAAAGCATAACAAAATTCATCAGGACTTGTAATCAAGACCACATCTGTCTCAATTTATACATCCTTGAAGAGAATCATATTAGATACAGTAGTTAAGAGCATCCAACATACGATTCAATAGCAGAGTACACCACAACGCTTCCGGTGGATTTCAATAAGCAGAACTTCTAATCCAAAATGTGATCAAATCATTGAAAATTGTGTAATCTTCAGTTCAGAGAAATCAAAGCAGTAACGAGTAAAATCAACACGAAAAACAATAAAACATAAACCAATCAACAAATCCACTCCACTGACTACAATATATGCCAAAAAATAAAATATTTCTAAAAAAAGGAAATACTATTTTTCCCAACAAACACATGTAAAATTCAAACCCATTAAAAATACATACTACAGAAAAAGAAAAAAAACATTTCTAAAGCTAACATATGCAAGATATAACCAACATGGGCTCTTTGGCTAGAGCCATGGGCTTGCTTCCCATGAGGTCTCGAGTTCGAATCCCCCAGACTTATTTGATACACATGATTTGCCATTGATTCTGTGCATCAAGGATTTTCTCAGCTAATGTTGGGTTCCTCATCATAAAAAAAATATACAAAACTTAAAAAAAAAAAAAAAAAAAAGACAATTTTATCACACCACGAGAACACCCAAATAAAAAGCAATCCCATAAAAGCCCAAAACTTTAAAAAGGACCCACAAAAAAAAAAAAGAAGAATATCAATCAAACAAACTTGAAATATATGGCCACACACCCATATTTAACAATAACAAACATCACATTCTTCAAATAAAATATATATATATCATCCATCTATCACAAAACATATAAACACAAATAAAATCGAACCCACTAAAGCTCAAAACTTGAATAAAAAAAAAAACATCAAAACAAACATGAAATACATGACAGAATCAACAACATCACATCATTATGAAAAACAAACTCCCAATGATTGAATTGAATGATGGGAAAGACTACCTTACATTGACAGATGTATTTATAGAAACAGAGAGAGAGAGAGAGAGAGAGAGATCATAAGAGCTTAAAAATGGCGACTTTAACATCTTTTGCCATACTTACGTAGAAGAAGCAACCGACAAGCTCTCCTTGACCGTACGATGACGAGACGGAGAGATCTCAGCCGTCAAATTACGTGTGTGTGTGTGAGAGAGAGAGAGAGAGAGAGAGAGAGAGGAGGAGCGAAGCAGAGAGAGAGGGGGTGGTGGTACGGCGGTCAAAAGGGGGTGGAAATGTTTTTCGGAGGACGGGACTGCCATCGACTTTTTCGTAGAATTACTCTTATGCCATCGGTCGATTCCGATGGAATTGGTCAAACTTGGAATATGTGATGTATTTTTCTTTTTAGTTTATTTGCAAAAATAGCCCCACCATCTCAATATTTGCAAAAATTAGCCCCGTTGAAATTTTACACTGGAGACGGCCCGTATCTGTCCCATTTACACTGGAGACGGATTATATATAATCTGTCTCCAGTGTAAATCACCCCCTTATTGGGAATTTACACTGGAGACGGGTTATATATAACACATATATATAATCCGTCTCCAGTGTAAAATTTCACCTATGTGATTTGTATAATCATGTATGAAAACAAAGCATCATTTCAAAAGGTTGTCTTGTCTTGTAAATAAACATGCACCTATGTGACTATGTAAGAGGTTACGAAAAACACGCTTAAATAAAAGCCTCTACATAAATTTTCAATAAAAAATATCCTAATGTTCCTAATTGTGTTGCATCTGCGGAGTACTATAGACTAGTTATAAAATTCACATTTATTGTATCAAAGTATACAATTCGTTGAAATTTTTTCACATTATCTATGAATGATATCAATCAATTCATTTAAAAGTATATATATATCTCATTAGAGTTATATATCCCACCATTTCCCCTTTGCATATATAAGCCCTGTCCCCGCTACCAAGCCCTAAAACTCTCATTTTTTTTTTTTTTATCAAAACCATAAATGTTGAATGTTGAATTTATTTATTATTGGAAATTAAGATTATATACAATTAAAAAAAAATTAAGATTGAAAATGGATTATATATAACCCGTCTCCAGTATAAATTCCCAATAAGGGGGTGATTTACACTGGAGACGAATTATAATCCGTCTCCAACACTGGAGACGGATTATATATAATCCGTCTCCAGTGTAAAATATCAGCGGGGCTAGTTTTTGCAAATATTCGGGTGGAGGGGCTATTTTTATAAATTTTCAATTTTCGGGGGTTAAAAGTGCTAATTACCCTTCTTTTTTAGTTAAAGACATCTAAGTTCCTATAAAAAAAAATTTATATAAGTCTCTACTAAAATTAGGAAAGACGTACGGATCTTTAAAAACTCAGAAAAATATAATTATCATATCTGAGTTAAATTTCCATTCAAACTTAACAGAATATTCCCATAATATTCTGTCACATATAATTGTGTTGACATTGAAGTCCTTATAAATAGTCATAAAGACAAATTAGTCCCTACAAAAGATAAAATTGCCCCTGAAAGACTTTTACATTAAATTGTGTACACATTGCAGTCCCTATAAACAATCATAAAGACAAATTAGTCCTTGCAAAAGATAAAATTGCCCCTGAAAAGTTTTTACATTTAATTGGATAGATATTACAGTCCTTATAAATAATCGTAAAGACAAATTGGTACATGTAAAAGATAAAAATGCCCCTTAAGAATTTTTATATTTAATTGTGTAGAAATTGCAGTCTTTTAGAGGGTATTTAATTTTTAAATTGCAATGTCTGCACAATTAAATGTAAAAATCCTTCAAGCGTATTTTTGTCTTTTAGAGTGACCAATTTGTCTTTACGATTGTTTATAAAGATTGTAATGTCTATTCAATTACATGTAAAAGTCTTTCAAGGGCAATTTTATCTTTTACGGGGACTAATTTGTCTTTATGATTATTTATAGGGACTACAATATATACACAATTTAATGTAAAAGTCTTTTAGGGGCAATTTTATCTTTTACAGGGACTAATTTGTCTTTATGACTGTTTATAAGGACTTCAATGTCTACACAATTATATGTGATGGAATATTCTAGGAATATTCCGTTAAATTTGGATGGAAATTTAACTCAGGGATGATAATTGGATTTTTCTGAGTTTTCAGGGACTCGTACGTCTATCCCAATTTTAGTAGCGACTTATATGGGTTTTTCCATGTTCGTAGGGACTTAAATGTTTTTAACCCTTTTTTTTCCCATTTTGGGATGAACATTTGAATGTTTGTGTTCCATTATTAAAAAAAAAAAAAGCCTGAAATTCATATAGAGTTGGTCTAATCCAATAAAACCTATTGCTCTCCCCCCAATCCAATAGAAAATTAAAACATTTTATTTTAGACACTCATCACACCAATCCTACTTAACACAAACCCAATCATACTGGGATGTCTAATATGACCCAAGATGTGTCACTCAGAATTTTTCAACTGCAATATTTTAAAAGTGACGCGACACACCTTAGGTCACCATTAGTTGTTTGATTTGACATACTTTGAGTCAAACTAAGGTGTTTATTATGACCTAAGGTGTGTCACCCATAATTTTTCAATTTCGATATTTTAGAAGTGATGTGGCATTTTTTGAGTCACCGTAAGTTGTTTGATTTGACATACTCCGAGTCAAACTGGGATGTCTACTAAACCCAATGTGTGTCGCCCAACACTATCCAATTTACAATAAGTTAATTTTCTTATCCATTATAAATATCATAAATACACAACAAATAAAATATTATAAATAAACAACATTTGTATACATAGTCATATTATAAGTTAATTCCACATTCACAAATGAAAATCTACTATTAACATAACAGTCTTTCCAGTTGAACACGCATACATCCAAATTCAACCACCTAACACATCCACATTAGTACATTTTTTAGTCAACATATTATTCAAAAGCCAAAATATAATGTGGATGTGTTGGTTGGTTGAATTTGAATGTGTGAATGTTGAACATGAAGACTGTTATGTCAATAATATGTTTTCATTTACGACAAAAGAATGATTAGATTTGTGAATGTGCATGATAGATCGAATATGTTAATGTTGAATTAACTTATGTGACTATGTACGTGAATGCTGTTTATTTATAATATTTATTTGTTGTGTATTTCTGATATTTATGATGAATAAAAAAATTAAATTATTATCAATTGGATAGTGTTGGGCGACACACCTTGAGTCACAGGAGACACTACAGTTTGACTTAGAGTGTGTCAAATTTAATAACTTACTTTGACCCAAGGTGTGTCACGTCACTTTTAAAATATTGCAGTTGAAAATTTTTGGGTGACACGCCTTGTGTCACATTAGACACTCCAGTATGACTAGGTTTGTGTCAATTGAAGTTGGTGGGATGAGTGCCTAATATAAAATGTTTTAAGTTTTTATTGGGTTGGGGGGGACAGCATTTGGGTTGGTGGTGATAGACGGGCTCATTCATATAACCCTTGTTTCATATTGAGCTTTGCTACACAGGCTCCAACATATAGGCCCCTCCTACAAGCCCCTTGAGTTGTCAAAATATAATTGGCTGTATTGTTGCTTTTTATAAAATGGTAAAAAAGCTAAATACTAAAATACCCATAATTAAAACCCACTCCTCCATTCCGCCATTACCCTCTTTTTCCATTTTTTTTTTCCCCCACTCACGTCCGTCCCTCTTGGCGATTCAAACTCATTTGATAAAATTTAGGGTTTCCAAAGACTTAAATGTGAATCGAAATCACAGTAAAAAAGGAACCCCCTTTTATCTAAAATGACAAAGAAAACCTAATATTTCTCTGAAGAATCGATTTGAAAAAAAAAGTGTTCTTCTGGAGGTTTCAACAACAGCAAAAAAAAATGGGTTTGCAACCTTTTTTTGGTATTTCAGAAAACCTCTATGTTATTTTTTAAGATCTTTTGGCTACATGGAAATGATTTTTTTTTCTATGGTTTTTTTTCCCAAAAAGTTACAAAAAGTAACTGACTTTTTTATTTTTTACAGAAAACTGAAATGTATGATCAAATTCTGTTTCTGTTTGTTATAAAAATGTAGCTGACAATCAGATGATAATCAAATTTTAGTTACATGTGTTTTTCATTTTACTTGATATCACTGCTATGTGCAATGTAACCATATATGGAATATACCTAATTGTAAGTTGATAATGGTACATATAAGTGATCAGAAAATGTAACTAACTATCGCATTGTATAGCTTAATGTAAATTTTTTAAGAATGTAACCAACTTTCATTCAATGTAGTTTTTGTATGTATGCATGTTATAGTTTATGTTTCTTTATCATTATATGTTTTTTTTGTTACTAATATGCACAATGTAGCTAGCATCTCTTCATAGTAATTATATTATGTTAATGTAAATTTCTTTGTATGTATTTTTTAAATTAAAAATGTATTTACAGTTTGTTTCATGTTACTGCTATGCTGAAAGTAACTTCATTTGAAATGTAACTGAGTCCACTGGATTCCTATATTCAAATTCAAAAAATAACAAATACAACTAATGTACTATTGTAATCACTAAAAATCATATAAACATAAAAAAATAAAAATTGGAATAATATAACTCATAGTTCCACTAAGATCATTTTAAAAGTCGATTGAAATGTAATTGATTAAGAATAACTCTTCAGCAAATGTAACTAACTATTAGAACAAATTGTGAACAGCCTTAACAAAAAAAAAATTCCATGAAAATGAATGGACGATTCAAATGTTGAAGTTCAAAAAAGAAAAAAAAACAGATTTAAATGTCCAGACGCGTGATTCTAGAAATTAATTACCGTCTCATTTTCTTAACTGCCCCATTAATTATGGTGAACATTAACAAACACACTTAAAGGGTATTTTTGGTAATCCAATCAATGACATGTTATGGGGGTCTACGAAATGAGGCTTGTCAATCATTTTCCTTTCATAAATTTCATATAACCCTTTGCGAACACCTATGTAAACACAAATAAAACCCTTTACAATTTGTTAAAAATGCAAAAAATCTTATCTAAATGATGATTTGATCACTCTGGATAGATTATAAAATTATATCCGGAAAGGTAAAATCATCGATTGTAGATGAGTTTATGTATTTTTAACACATTATAGGAGCTTTTTGGTATACTATATTTTTAGTCAGAGTTAATCAGATAAAATATTACCATAATAATACTAATATGTCAATGAAAATTTAATTCAATGGCCTATTTGAATTTACATATGTGTTTTCAATGAGTTACATGAATTTTAAGAAAAGTTGGAGGGAAGGGGGGTTATGGATTTTTCCCCCTTTTTTAACCATTGAGTGAGTGAGTAATATCTCATTTTCCCCTGTAGCTTTTTTTTTTTTATCCTTCCAACAATTATTCATTTCACTGTTGGGATGATTGAGATTTTATTTTGTAGAGACAATGTGTTTTATATTTGGAAAAAGGGGCACTTTTCTTATTTTATCTAATTCTGAGTAAAAGGGTAATTGTAGATATCATGGCTATTCAAGTATGACTAATTATGATTAGCAATTGATGGAAAGGTACCAATATACACATTTTAACTTTTTAAATGGTATTTTCATATAGATAATTTGACAACAGAGAAAGTCGGCTAGCACCTTCCTCTCCGTAAAAGAGGTTAAGGAATTTGGGAGTATTAATTTTCAAAAATTATGATAACAATAATTTGACAAAATCTAATTATATGAGTGGTTTATATACATGTAAAAATTCCAAAGGAGGGTGATTCTGAGAATTAATTGAAGGTAAAGGGTGCTCATGTAACACCAACTAACTGAGAGGACATGGAAGAAAAAAGAAGGCATGGCATCATTAAAGCATTGAATGAGAAAACTGAAATGCATCAATGCATTGAGAGGCTTTTCCTAAAGAAAAGGGCCAAAAGAAAAGGAACCCTTATTTTCCCCAATCTGCCAAACAATAAAGACAACTTGACAAGCATTCAAAACAAAAATCTGATTGTTTTTATGAGTGGACCCTCGCAATCAAAGTAGAATTCCTTTTTTTTTTTTATTTGTAGGGATCTTAATATAAACTCCTTTTCAAATGTATTAAGCAATCTCAACAACTAAGAAAAGCAAGGGAAAAAAAAAATTATTTATAAAAAAAACCTTTTAATTTTAATTGAGAACACAATATATCACAAATCTCTTATAATTTGTTAAAAATACAAAAAATCATATGTATATGATGATTTTATCTCTCCAGATAGATTATAAAATCATATACGGAGAGATAAAATCATTATTTAAATATGATTTTTTTTGTATTTTTAACTTTTTGTATATTATGTTTTCAACAATGGTTAATTAGACAGAATATTCACAAAATAATTATAAGATGTGAACAAAAATTTAATTTAAAATGCTATTTAGATTTACATGAATATTTTCATAGGATTATGTAGAATTTAAGAAAAGTTAAGGGGTTATATGAATTTTAAGCAATTTATAGAATTTTTTCCTAAATTGAAACTATATATGCTGTGTATAAACACCCCTCAAAAATTTAGAACGCAGAGTTTGAATTTTTTTATATATATTAATGGTAATTGAATTTCAATAAGAATAATTTGACAATATACAGTTTTTCATGAAGGGTACGTATGTGAATTCCAAGATATCATCTTGTTACATTAGGTTTTAAAACCATAGATTTCGGAATCCACGTGAAAAAGTTTTGAAAATCGGATGTGGGGGCCCACATTGATGACGTGGAAGTCGACTCGCATCTCAACGTACAGCTATTTTTCAGGGTTTTTTAAAATAAAATAAACATAAAACAGTTTTTTTAAACAGATTTTAAGAGAGGTAAAAAATAAAAAAAAATAAAAACTATTTTAATTATCCCAGTTTGTTTGATGTTATTTGCATGTACATATATATTTATTTTTTACTGTTTGTGTTTCAAATAAATGTTTGCTGGACAGGGAGGGAAACATTTAAATTGGAGGCAACAAAAAGTCTGCCGTACAGTGGTGTCAGATGTTACTGCCAGTCAAACACACTACAAAACAAACAACAACCAACACTGACACACTCCTAACATTATCATCCATTATTTAAACACACTGTGATGTTTAAAAAGATTTTAAAATAAATAATATAAGGGAAAAATCCATACAAGCCCCTGAAATCTAACTAAAATTCATATAACCCCTTGACTTTTCTTTAAATCCATATAACCCCCCTGAAAACAGCTAGTAAATCTACATAGCCCCCTGAATAAAATTTTCGTTGATAAATAATGAATATCTTATGAATATTTTATTTGATTAACTTTGACTGAAAACACAATATACTAAAAAACTACCACAATTGATTTAAAAAGTGAAAAATCCTATAAAAATGACAATTTTGCCTTCTCTGGATATATTATAAAACCTTATCCGGATAGTAAAATCGTCATTTATATAAGATTTTTTATATTTTTAATACATTGTAGAGTTTTTTTGATATGCTGTGTTTTCTATTAGAGTTAATCAAACATAATATTCACAAAATATTCATCATCTATAAACGTAAATTTTATTCACGGGGTTATTTAGATTTACTAGGTGTTTTCAGAGGGTTATATAGATTTTAAGAAAAATCAAGGGTTATATGGATTTCAATCAATTTGCAGGGGGTTATATGGATTTTTCCCATAATATAAATAGTTTGTTAATGTGGACATTATACTAGAGAGTTTTCATATACAATTATTAATATATATAATTTAAAAATACATAGAAAATTTTATTATATTATATATATATATATATGACACCAAACAAAGAATATATGATTTTTTTGAATGATTTTGAAGGTGATCTTTAGAACAATGTATATCATTTTCTCAACAAGGCTTGGTTGGTGGAGCAAGGGTATCCCATGTTCCATATGCTGATGACACGCTTGTTCTAAGTGAGGCTTTGGAGCTGTCTATTAGAGGTATTAGATTTGTGTGTCGTTTTAAGCTTCTTTCTGGGCTGAAGATAAATGTCCGTAAAAGTTCTTTGCTTGGGATTAATGTGGAGGGTCCTCGATTGGATTTTTTGGCGAGCTTATTTTCTTGTGAAGTTCAGAACTTCCCTACAAGGTTGTTAGGCCTCCCACTGCACTTAGGCCGAATTTCCAAGGTGGATTGGGCTCCTCTTATCAGTCGGTTTGAGAGACGCTTTGAGAGGTGGTCTGACTACTTCTTGGGCCTTGGGGGAAGGCTCATTCTCTGAATGCTTTCTAATTTTGTATTCTCATTTGGGCACTCTTCTTCTTATCTAATACGAAGATGAAGGCGTACCGTTTATTTTCAAAAAAATGTGTATCATTTTCTTTTGAGGTGTTTTGATAAATAAAGGGTGTTGAAACACTTGTATTTTTTAATCAGACGTTGACACACAATTTATTTATGCTGCCTGTTTAAGCGTTTTGTTTAACATAATATATATACACTTCACTTCATTATTTTAGTAGATATTCTATTATAAAAATAGCATAAAAATATATGTATTCAATGTACATGAGTATATATAATAATTCATTTTATATGTAGCACTTTATCTGTGCAAATCTTTGACCATACAATGGCTACTGGGGCGTTGAAGAGTTTGAAAGCTGTACACAGGGCCGGCCCTGAGATAAGAAAATCTAGATGGGGCCCTAGGCCAACTCATAAAATGGGGCCCTATATATGTATATTGAAATTTTTGAGTTAATGTTTTAATCATGTTAGTAATAAAAAAATCAAGACTAAGCAAAAAATTCATCGAGTTCTTCTTTAAAAAGAAAAAAAATCACAAAAATAAGATCATTTCTTTTATAGAAAATAAATAAATCCCTATAAAATAGAGTATACTAAAAATATATTCAATATATAAAAACAAAGATTACATTTTCAAATAAAACTTATAAATTTAAATTTAAAATAAATAGGAAGACATATTCAAGTTATTTTTTTAAAAAAATTTAATTTTAGAGTGTTGTTACACATAGTTTTTATTCCAGCCTCAATTCCAATCTCATATGCGTCGATGGAAAATTATCAAATCGTATACTGACCTTAGCAATGCACATATGCTATTTATTAGAAGTATATGCTTCACTTATCGTAAAAACATGTACTTTATTAGATGATGTATACTATTTTAAAAAAATTCAAAACACTTTTAAATTGAATTTAGGGCTACAAAATGGACTGGATGTAAAATTATTATTAAGTTTAATTTCAAAAGTTTAATATAAAAAAAATCTTGAATTTGAAGGCCCTCTTTGAAGAAGGAGCCCTAGGCGATCGCCTACCAGACCTATAGTCAGGGTGTACACAGATGGAATCATCAATGCCCTCACTTCAGCGCATCAATGAGTAATGGAATAATGGATTCTGTTATACATCAGTGCATTATCTGTGCAACCAAACAATAGAGGCCACCAGCAGCAGTTCTATTATGGACCAGATAAAAAGGTGGCTCCTTAAAATGCAGAGGTTAGATCATCCTATAAATCATACATGCAAGCTGTAAAGCCAAGCAACCATCGAACCCATATAATGCATGCTAATTGAATACTTATTTGATCTGTCACATCAATTCATCAATGATGCCTAGCTAGAAATAGCAAATAAGCTTGCTAGGTGTAGAAGTTCATGGGGCTGAAATTGAATCCAAATCTCCTCTCAAGTTGAAGAAGGCCAAGTAAAATCCAACCTAATCCAAACTCATCCCTTGGCATTGATCCTGGTTCGGGTAGCGGGAAGGACCATTGGCTGCACTTGCGCAAATGCACCATCCCGGGGAACTCTCGAGTCCAAACACGGGCCAACAAAATCATCATTGTGGCTACGTTATGGGCAATCTAGTTGAGCAGAAACAAGAAATTATTTTTAGGTCATCAGTTCTATAATAAGAATGTTTGGGACGACACTCTCCATTTCATTTCTTCTTGGGGCTGCATCTTAGCAAGAGCTAGAAGCATTGGTATCATTGAAGGCGTGTTCCACGTCGATCCAGGCTAGACGGTATTTGTTGCCAATCGGGTCTTCTGGAGGATTCTTCATGGTCTTCTATCTTTTTATGTATTTCGGGAGTTGGTTAATTCACATTGCTTGTGTGGTTAATTTCTCCTTTTTTTCCATGCTATCATTTCCTTGCTTTTCCTCTCCCCTCCAACTTGTTTTTTGAGACAAATCCAGTGCTATGTAATATCACTTTGATCAGTTATATATGGTTTATCTTTTCTAAAAAAAAAATTGGATTCAACTGATTTTGAATAAGATTCGAGTTTGTCTTTTAAAACGATGCTATTCTAGACAATGTGAACCACGTGTATTAGTCGTGATAAAAAGTAAGATATGGTTACTCACAAGTATTAATATATTGTTAGAATATTTTTATCTTCTTATAACTCACATTTTACTTCATACACCACTTTTTTATATTTTATGTTATATGACAAGATAAAAAGAAGGGGTTATTTTGCATATATACCCCTGTTAGGATCCCATTTTGCATAAATACCCTTTAGATTCCCAATTGCAAAAATACCCCTACTAAACTAATAATCGGTGCATAGGTGCCCCGTGGTTAGTCACTGTGAGGTCTGATTAAAAATGCATGTTTTGCTCCGTTAAGTCTAAGGAAAAGTCTAAAATACTCTCCATTTCGAGTTTTGTTGGTTCAACCCATCATCCCCTTCTTCTTCCTACTCCAAAAGAGTTTTTTTTTCTCCCTCCTCTTTCTTCTTTTTCAACCAAAGAACTTCCCCCTTTTTTGAGCAAACCTCTCCTTTCATTTACTTGTTCTCTTTTCTCCGAAAAAAAGCACAATGAATAGTTCCATGAGTAGTCTTTCATTCACTCATCATCAAAACTTTGATTTGCAGACTCTTTAATTTGCTTAGGGGTTGCTTTGGATTTGATTTGGGTTCAATTTGGAATGGATTTGGTTGGCGGCTAGGATTTGGTTGTAGGAGCTAGGGGTCAGGATTTGGTGGAGGAGACGAAATGAGAGGAAGGAGACGGTTCTCAAGTGAGGGTGAGAGGGTATTCGGGTCGGGTAAGGGTAGTATTAGTTGGGGGTAGATGGGTAATCTCCACATATGTGGTTAAAGAATTAACTATGGTTGAATCTGGTTTGTTAACGGTGACTAACGGAGAGGTATGAGAGCATTGCTTATTAGTTTATGAGGGAAATTTTTGTAATCGAGAGTCTAACATGAGTATTTCTACAAAGAGGGATCCTAACAGGAGTATATATGAAAAAAAAACCCTAAAAAGAAAAAGGAGTGATGTAACACACAATCCATTTTCTAGCCCCAATGTCAATCCTATATGTTTAGTTAGCACCATATATTCACATTAATAAGTTGTATGCTTCGATTGAAATTTTTTATTAGAAAAAAATCGATATAACTCCATGAAATGTTAACTAAATTGGTTTTAATCCCTATACAACTAGAAAATAGTCACAGATACCTATAAAGTATATATGGTTAACAGACTTAGTCCATGAGTTAAATTATTCCAATAGATACATTCAAATAAATCCTTACAAAATATGAAAAATTCGATTTAGTCATGTTGATGACAAAAATGCCCTTGTCTTTTCTTGGAAATCCTCCTGCTATCCTTTTCTTGAAAATCCTCATGCCTTAAAAAATAGGAACCTTCTGCTATCCGATTTCATAAGTTTCTAGAGAGCTATATCGATTTTTCAAAAATAACAGGTAAGGGCATTCTGGTAAATTTTTATGTATAATTAAGGTTAACTATGTATCTAGTTAGTTGGGGGTGACGCTAAGGACTAAAACAATTTTTTTCTTATAACATAGGGACCTATGATGATTTTCTAATTTACAAGGACTAAAACTGATACAACAAATTTTTCAGGGAGTTATATCAATTTTTTTCTTTTTTAATACATATATACAATTAATTGATATATGTTTTATTTTTATTTTATAAAAGTAGTTAACTCATTATATGAGGTATACTATTTATAAATAAATAAAAACATGTATGGACTGAAATTAAGTTTGGAAAACAGACTTTATATAACATTATCCAAAAAAAAAAATCTAATCATCTATATACAGTCGAAAAAGCATTAACACTAATTATATATTTTAACCAATACTGCTCTTCAATTGAATATCTAAAGAATAATATTTTAAGGGAAAATGTTATACTTAGTCATATTCACCAACTAAAACTTAGACCTCACATGTTTTCATTTTTTTAAAAATAATAAACATCATCTAATGAGGTATATGCTTTGATAAAAAGTGCATATTGTTTCATTTCGAATTGAATGAAGTCATTTTTAGTACATGCAAGAAAATATTTAATATGGTGTATAAAATATCTAACAAGGTATATGCTTCACTGGATTTTTAATGTGGTATATAAGACTGTTTTGGACTGAAAAAAAAACTGAGTGTAACAACACTCTATTTTAAGACAATGTCAACATGAATAGCAATAATAAATATGATAAAACAAAATAATGCTCATCTTTGTACTTATAGAGTTATACTTTAGGTGATATTGGGTGCAACTAGGGCGGGTTGGGTCGGGTTGGAGCTTAACCTGAACATAATCCAAGATTGAAGAAATCTAATTCAAACCCAACCCAACCGGATACTCGGGTTTGAGGAGCTCAACACAAACTCAATCCATTGGGTTTTGTTCTAGTTCGGATTGGGTTCAGGTTTAATTCGAGTTGGGTTGGGTTCAAGTTTAACTTGAAAAATGTTTTAATTTAAACAATTAAAACTTTGCAAGAGTCAACTCCACATAACAAAAAAAAAAAAGATAAAAATGAGGAACATTTTTATTTAGAGAAAAAAGATATAAAAATAACAGAAGTGAAAGATTCTAGATAAAAATAAATTGTACAATTCAAATTTTATCATACACATTAAAAAAATTATAATTTTACATAAACTCCTTAGATATAGAAACTTCGGGTCGGGTTTATTCGGGTTACCCGAACTTCAAACCCAACCCAAATTAAGTTCGGATTGCTTGGGTTCTCGCTTGGGTTAAACCTAAACTTTAAAACTCTAACCCAAATCAGCCCAAATTTCGAGTTCAATCTGATTCAACCTGTCCAAGTTACACCAATGATTGTCATCTAATTGTAAAAAAATAAATTCTCCATTGATGGTAAGTTTTATGAACTTTTATGGTAAAATGTGATCTCAATAATGATTAAGTGTTGATTTAAATATAAATTATTTAAGCTTTATCTCAAAGTTTAAACATTCTAAATTTAATCTAAAAATTAAAATTTGTCAATTATTATTACATTGGATTCATTCCAAGTTAAAACCCCTCAATCGAAACCCAACCCAAATTGATTTTGGTTTATTCAAAGTTCCACCTTGGATTGGCCAAAAGCCCAAAATCGAACCCTAGCCCACCCAAAAGTCGGGCTGAATCGTGTTGGGGAAAACCAGCCCAGCCCGTGTTACCCCCTCCGGCCCAAACACACAGACAGATCCGACGGTTTACAAGGCAGAGAATCCAGATCAGGATCGTAATTGTTAATAACCGTCTGATCAGTGGACTTCCAGAAAGTCCCGCAAACTTCGATAAATCTACAGAGTCTCCATTTCGAAAAAACTTCGAATCTCTCTCTGGTTTTTAGGGTTTTCAATGGCCGCCGTCGTCGCTCCTCCTCAATCCGCCGCGTCAGGCGGCGGTTCCGGCCCCTCATCCCGCACGGAGAGCTACGTCGACACGAAGCGGAAGGACGACGTCCGGATCGCGAACATCACCGCCGCCCGGTCCGTCGCCGACGCCGTCCGCACCAGCCTCGGCCCTCGCGGGATGGACAAGATGATCGCCTCCCCGAATGGCGACGTCGTCATCACCAACGACGGCGCCACCATCCTCAACCGGATGGAGGTCCTCCAGCCAGCGGCGAAGATGCTCGTTGACCTCTCCAGGTCCCAAGACTCCGCCGCCGGAGACGGAACCACCACCGTCGTCGTCCTCGCCGGCGCTCTCCTCAAGTACTGCCTCCCCCTCCTCTCCTCCGGCGTGCACCCCACGCTCATCTCCGACTCCCTCCACAAGCTCTCCGTCAAGGCCGTCGAAGTCCTCACTTCGATGGCGAAACCTATTGAGCTCTCCGACCGCGACTCGCTCGTCAAATCGGCGTCCACGTCGCTTAACAGCAAGGTCGTCAGCCAGTACTCGTCGCTGCTCGCGCCGATCGCCGTCGAGGCGGTGCTCTCCGTGTTGGACTCCGAGAAGCCCGAGATGGTGGACTTGAAGGACGTGCGGATCGTGAAAAAGCTTGGCGGGACCGTCGATGATACCGAGCTCGTTAAAGGTCTCGTCTTTGATAAGAAGGTGAGTCACGCTTCGGGAGGACTCACTCGGATCGAGAACGCGAAGATCGCGGTGATCCAGTTCCAGATCTCGCCGCCCAAGACGGACATCGAGCAGAGCGTGGTTGTCTCGGATTACGCGCAGATGGACCGGATCCTGAAGGAGGAGCGGAATTACATTCTGGGGATGATCAAGAAGATCAAGAGTGCCGGGTGCAATGTTCTGCTGATCCAAAAGAGCATCTTGAGGGACGCGGTGACCGACCTCTCGCTTCATTACCTTGCGAAAGCAAAGATCTTGGTGGTCAAGGATGTCGAAAGGGACGACATTGAGTTTATAACGAAGACCCTGAATTGCCTTCCGATCGCAAACATTGAGCATTTCAAGGCGGAGAAGATGGGGTTTGCTGATTGTGTTGAGGAGGTCTCGGTCGGGGAGGGGAAGATTGTGAAGATTACCGGAATCAAGGACATGGGGCGGACCGCCACGGTTCTCGTCAGGGGCTCGAATCAGCTTGTGATCGATGAGGCGGAGCGGAGTCTACATGATGCGTTATGTGTGGTGCGGTGTCTGGTGTGTAAGAGGTTTTTGATTGCTGGGGGTGGTGCACCGGAGATTGAGATGTCGATGAGGCTTGGGGCGTGGGCGAAGACCTTGCCAGGGATGGAGGGGTATTGTGTGCGTCAATTCGCCGAGGCACTGGAGGTGGTGCCTTACACGCTGGCTGAGAACGCTGGGCTGAATCCAATCTCGATTGTTACGGAGTTAAGGAATAGGCACGCACAGGGGGAGGTGGACACAGGGATCAACGTAAGGAAGGGGCAGATCACCAACATACTGGAGGAGAATGTGGTGCAGCCACTGCTTGTGAGCACCTCGGCCGTCACTCTGGCTGCAGAGTGTGTGAGGATGATCCTCAAGATCGACGACATCATCACTGTGAGGTGAAATTTTGAGGTGGAACGCTGAGTCACCGTTACTATCTGTGTTAAGAGTGTTTTGTTGAAGTAAGTTATTTTGTGTTTTTGTTGTCTATGTGAATTGATGGGAGAATGATGATTGCGTTGATTGTACTTATGCTTTGGTAACTATGTATCCAGTTTGGGTATATGTTTGCCACTTCCATGAAGCCATAATATCTTTATTTGAAAATCCAGTGCATATTCCTTGATGTTTTGATCCCTTTTTTTTACTTGATGCATGGCATTCTTGGCCTCATGAGTCATGACGGGGGAGTAGTTTGAAAATGAGCAAAATGATTGCGTGGTCAGCTTGTTATTGACAAAACCTTTGTAAATTGGTTTTATTTTGTTTATTTATGTTGAGGACAGTTCCACCAATATATTAGTATTGCCAGCCTTTAGGACATTTTGAAATCCATAATGTTTGAATGGAAAAAATTACACTCAGTCACTCTTACAATCATTTTTGCAGTTTGGACATGTATGAATTTTCTTTTGAAGTATATACTTGTCTATGGAAGTAAATACGTTATAAAATGAAATAAAAATGAAGTACATGCTCAAATAAATTAAATGTGTACCTTTTTACATTTTTCCGAATAGAGTATATACTCACATAGTGGAGTATATACTCCATTTAGATATTTCATAGATTGAGTTGGGATTAGAGGAATGAGTGTATTAGTGCCCTTTTAGAATATAGCTCAGACAGTTCACAGGAGCACTTTCCTTTTTTCTTTTTTCTTTTTCAAGTTCATATCTCTTGTCATGTTCATCCAAGCATTTCTAGGACCATGGCTTCTTCCTTCTCAGTCATTGTAGTTGTTGTACTGAGATGATGACACTGTTTTGCATTATTATTGAGAGATCATACGCCTCCCATGTATTCTTTAATTGTAGGAATAGCATCCCATATGCTATTTTTAGATGCCATGGCAGATTCAAACTAATTGTATTTTTTGTTAATCCATCTGATGGACATCCAGAAAAATTGCATGATACCAACAAAATGCTTGTGCCAGGCCAATATACCTCACTGTTTTCTAGTCATGGATGCTGGTGTATGAGGAAAGCTGGGTTTCTAGTGTCTAATGATGTGGCTTTTGTCATGTATAGATGGGTAGTGTTATAGTTGAAAATTATTATTGTAAAGCATGGTTGATGTGATTATACTATGTTGGTTCCTTTCCTTTCTTGGTGTTAGGTACATCGCAATGCCGATGATTTGAGAATGTAGTGGGAGCCAGTTTTTGTGAGAAAAGAGAGGTGAATACTGGGAGAGACTAAAAATTCTCTTTTCTTTGACTGTGAGGAGGTAGGGATGATTTATGGTTTCTTTATTATGGGCAAGAAACTTGAGGCAGGTTAACCATCATAGTGAAGATGAATGTTTCAGAGAAGATAACCAACTAAAATATCTAGACAATTTTTTGTTTAATTCTGCTTCCCCCTCTTGAGTGAGGGAGAGAGAGGGAGTACTTCTGTGGCTTTTGATGTTTTTTTGATGTTCATGTGCTTTATTTATATGCAAAGGAGTGAGTTAATGTGGCTATGTCCATGGCAAATAGCAAAAGACTAGAGTCTTTCTTCTTCTTCTTCTTCTTTTGAATCTTTGATTGAAGATAACAGCTTGGGATGAGAGATTCAGTGATGACCCTACCCAAAATATAATAAATGTTTTAAAAGGCAAATATGGATATGTTTTGTAATGTTTTTACATTCAATTTTATTGAGGAGCATTGATACACTCAGTTTGTTTTGTAGTTCCATCTGCATATTAAAAGCGATCCCCCAGCCGCTTATATACTGTGATAATGTAGTATTTCTGTGCTATATCACAATGTATATCACACTATCGCAAATTCATAGTATATAAAAATTAATTTAAAAAAAAAATTCAAAGAAAAAATACAATGGTGTATTTGAATCTATACTTCATTTTTTTATATCAATATGTACTTGAATGGATGTGGATGAATGTATAATTTTTTTAAAAGAAAAAGAAAAAGAAAAAACAGGTGAGGAATGCAAACGGTGTTGCTCATAGAGTTGGACATATCATTTTCTGAACTTAAGATTTCAATAAGCAACAATAAACAAAACCAACCAGGTAATTTTAACAACTATCTGATCCATTTATAGGTTTATTATTCCATGCAATGCAATAGCCAAACAAGGGTGGTTGAAATCCATATATCATTTCATATCAGTTTATTCTGACATATGTTATTTCAGGGTATTCACTGCATCCAAACACTAAAAATTACTTGTTCTGTTTTATTTAAGGTTATTCCGTGGTCTATTCCGTATCCAAACAGGGGCAGAACTAGAGGAACTCAGAAAGCCTAATGTGATCATCTCCCAATAAACACTTTCTGTTCAATGAAAAACAGACTCCGCAGACATACCGAAGACAGTTTCGGCTCTGCTGTTCCACTAAAGATTGCACCAAAATTGTCTCAAGTTACATTCACTATTTATTCATCAGAACAAACTCACAGGATAAAAGCTTAACTCAAGAGCTCAATATGGTAGCCCCATTTCAAATAAGATCTCAGTATGTTCGAAAAAAAACTCTAATATCCATGAGTACCTATAAAAATAACACAAGATAGGATGAGGTCGTCGCATTTTGAAGTCACTTGCCTCAATATGTGTAGCCCTTCACAAACATCCCCTTCTTTGCCTCGTCGCTCTCATCCTCTCCAGTGTAGTGGCCGAGCTGGGCCTGGGAGTTCGCCTTGGCGCGGACAAGCAAAGCCTTCTGAGAGGCCTCAACATTCTCAGGACGCCCCTGCCAGGTCTTTAAGACCGAGTTTTGAAGGGCTCGAGCGTATGAGAACGATACGTGCCACGGGTTGGGACTTTGGTTCATCGCGTTCAGGTTCAGTGTGGCCTCCACTTCGGACTGTCCTCCAGACAGGAACTGCATCAATGAAATAACAGCATTGTTCGTTGTTATCACCCTTCATGCATTTATTACAATGGTAAAATGTAAAAACAGAGAGAGAGAGAGAGACTAGCAGCCAGTTTGGTAACCCTTCTCATTCAGCACCCAGTACAATGGTGTTTGGAATCCTTTATTCATGTGATCATTTTTGGGTGACCCAGCCAGAATTCCTACCTCCTTCCCATTCCACAAGAAGGAGGAACTCTCCTTCTAGACTAGAGTTACCAAACTGGCTCTAGGTTCATGAGCTAACAGTTCAAAGGAATTGCATACCATGATCCCAGGAACAGAGGGCGGTACTCTTCGTTTCAACATCTTGAGTGTGAATTCGGCAATGGTCTCTGGAGAAGCCTTATGTTTGTGCTCAGCGCCTGGAGTAACCATGCTAGGCTTGAGGAGGATGCCTTCAAACACAACGTTATTTTGTGCTAAATAGTAGAAGACCTCTGCCCATACACGTTCTGCAACATCGAGTGTCCTTTCAATGGGATGATCCCCATCAAGAAGAATCTCAGGTTCTACTATTGGCACAAGGCCATTGTCCTGCAAATGAAATATATGTAACTCATTAAATTTGTTTTAAGGAACTTCAATGAGTTTAGCTGTTTCCACTACAGTTGAATTGGCTCAATTGGATATCATTGAAGAGAATGCTACACAGATGGCACGACAATGAAGTTCAGTTTGATAGAAAAGGGAAAAAAGTTTATACCATAAGCAAAGATCCTACTTACAGATATCTAATATAACCTCCCCCTCCCCCCCCCCCCCCAAGGCCCCAACAACAAAATAAAACCACATCAACAGCTGAACTATGTTAACCTATATCTGTCACCCAATACTGAGAATTCAGATATTCTAAAGAAAATAATAAAGTGAAGGTCAAAAGCCTTCATTGGCACACACGCAGTCAGTTTCTATACTTCATTGACACATCATTATTCAGGTTGGTCACTTTCAGTTTTTTCCGAAAATATGACTACAAGAGATTGGATTTTAAAGTAAGAGATAGTGCGGAAAAGAATATTCCTTGGCCAATCTCTGTGTGTGTCTATCATCAATTCTCTCTTTTTCCTGGTTATCTATCAAATTTAGCTAGCAGCCCATTCACAAATTAACCTAAGCAATACTCTCATTTGATGTGCAGAGCAGACATGAGAAAATCTTGGGTTATATTCAATTTCCATCATGACAAGAAACTTTTTTATTTTTAAATGTTCCTGCTCTATCATCCACATTGCAAGCTACAAAACAAAAAAGTGAAAAACATAGTTCAATTCAGGAATACCTGTGAAATAGCAGCATAACGCGCAAGCCCCCATGCAGCTTCCTTAATAGCCAGAGCAGAAGGACCACAGGGGATGCTAACTACTGTCCGCCTGAAGACAAAAGAAAAGGTTGTTGTTCAAGCAAACAAAACACCATTATTTACAAGCATATTTCAAGTTACTCAGTGAAATTATTTACTAAACCTGGAAAATTAGTTTAAAGACATTCTAGCTATTAAAAGATCAAATTATTGTGCACTGCCACCACCATAGGGATAACCAGACAAGGACGAGAATTCAAACTGACCACTTTGCAAAACGTGCTCCTTGCTTGTAGTACTCGGCAGATCTTGAAGCCAGTCCATCTAAACCTTGGCACCAGGATTCATTGTTTGATCCTGGTAGAGGAACCAAACCCTGGTAGTCCCATTCAATATCAGTTAGTATACAATCAACTTATGATATGATCATAACATTCCATGAAACTGGTATCAGCACCCATTGAACAAAAGCAGAGAGTAGTGACTGAGCTTATAACTTACCTTGTCAACTTTAATTCCAGGCATAATATTTTCCTCCTTCAAGCAGTCCACAAACTTTTTCCCATCTGTTGTTGATTGATAAAGGGTCTCCTCGAAAAGAATAGAACCAGAAATATATTCTCCCAGTCCAGGAGTGGTCAATAGTAGCTGTCTGTATGCTTGGCGATTGACTTCAGTATTGTCCAAACCAATTGATGCAAGCCTCTTCCCGCACGTAGCATTTGACTCATCGATGGCAAGGATGCCACGCCCAGGAGAAGCGATAGATTTCTAAAGAAGAAGCATTATGGGGAGCTTTAGAAAACTAACAAAATCAAAATCATTAAATAACAAATAGTGAAAATAACACCCATATTCAAATAAAAATCATGGCTCATTTAGTTATTTTCCCTTAAAAGTGTTTATTTTTCAATGAGGTGCCAAGTTTGATTGATGCAACTCTAGAAATCTCATGCCACATGTTATCCACCATCACATATTCCAAATTCAAATAGTGTCGCTTGACGAACTACATGAACAACTTCCAATTTCCAATTTCCAATTTCCGTTGTATGCAACCACACATAATCAGAAGCTAGAAACACATTACTCGACATATCCTATATTCCCAACCAAATGAGAAATATAAAGAACAGAGCTTATTGTTATATTCAGTGGCAGTCAGAGATCATGAAACCAAGCGAGAGATTGGTATACAATCACACTGAAACATGAGATTGAATAAGAAACTAATTCTATGAATATCACTAGCGTTTGGAACGAAGGCTTCCAAATTAATTGGTTCATAGTTCCACTTTTGATGTTTTACACTCTAAGCTGTCAGCCTTGACTTTTGTGTGCAAAAAAGGTGTCAAATTCAGAATCGATTTTTTTAATAGACAATGAAAGAAAACTTTCCCAAAAAAAAAAAAAGATTCTTTACAAAAAAAAATTTACTTTTAATTAGTTCCAAACACTACCTTAACACAATGATGATTCATCTAGAAAAAAAAAAATTCCGTTTTTAGGTACAAACCCAAATTGCGATTTTAATGACAACCCAACAGTTTAAATTCATCAAATAATCATAAAACATGATCTTTAAGAAAAACATCACAATCACATAACAAAAACAAATAAATTTGACTCATTCGAAATCAAAGGCATATAAAAAAAAATTTCTGATAATTAAACATCCAAAAAGAAAACCTATAAAAACGTCTCAATCATCACCTACTGATCCAATCAAACAACAACAAATAAACAGACAACAAAGTCACCCTGTCAGATCGGGAGAGGAACCACTCACGGCGGTCTGGACGAGCTCTTCGGTGTAAGATCCGGCCCGGATCGGGGTGACACGTCGGGCCAGGGGACGGTTTGACCCGGCCCGCTGATCTAAGTGGTGAGTCCTCCTCCCGCCGACCCACTGCGACGATGACGACGCGATCAGCTTCATCGACGCCATCGCTTTCTATAGCTTCTCTTCTTCTTTCTTCGTCTTCGTCTCTCTCGGTGTCGATCGATCGATATGTGCGTGAATTGTGAAATATATATCTCGTGAATTATTATTGGAAACACAGTCTCTGCTGGTGTGCGAATTGACGAATGTGACCTTGTCATCTCCGTCTTTTGGGCCGGATTGTTGAGTGGAGTCAATTATTTTTCCGGCCCATAATTATAAAACACTTATGTTTTGGATGGATTTAAATGGGCACATTTTGATTTTTTAGATATTTATATATATATACTTTTGTGAAAAATATATGCATGCATCGCCTAATAAGATACTTACATTACATGACAATCAAGATAAATAAATTGTCTGGGACTCCCTGCAGATTGCGTGTTATAGCACTTAATAACTTGTTTTACAATATCCATACTAAGAAAATATATACTTATTTAACAAAATATACAAGCACAAACACACATTTTTGTAAATCTCTAGACATATATCCAGTCCTATGTGTAGCCTCGTCCGCAGCCTTCATCTTATTTTTAATATATATTTATTTATTGAAATACGTGTTATTATAAAAAAAAGTAAAATATATATTAAAATACACTACTGTATTTTTAAAAAATAATTTTTATACAAACTGTATTATCACAACGTATAGAAAGCTAAAGAATCACATTTGTGCTGCGGAACGGACTGAATGTATAAGCGCTCACTGTGAAATATAATCGGTTGGACTCAATTTTTAGGCGACCTGATCCGGCCCACGAAGGGCGTGATCAGTGAAAGAAGAGTTGGGAGGGTTGATTTAGTAATTTCGAAGGGAAATATAAGGTTTGTTGGCCGCCTGGGTTTCACCTAACATTTGCATTGTTTCTGGCTCCTGGATTTTGGCCCCATGTGCCCACCCCATCTCTCCCTGTCAGATAGCCTACTTTTTAGGGGTGGGAAAAAAAATTTATTTTTTTAATATGGAATACGTATATAACCCCGTGAAAGTTTGCTTATATTTATATGGACCCTCTTTTATTCAAAGATCTATATAATCCTCTGATTTTATGGGTTATATTGATATACCTTTGCCGTTGACATTTTGATAGTGCCGTGTGGTTAACTTAATTACACATAGTTAAATTATATTTTAACCCTCATCACTTTCACTTGTACTAAAGAGAATAATGCATATAACCCCCATAAAGTTTGCGAATATCCATATTGATCTCTTTTTTTTTTTAATATTATATGGCCCGCTATATTTTCTCATGGATAAAGATTTTAGGCTCCTGAATTAGTTTATGTCAAATTTTAAAGAATATTGTGGGTATATTATATTCATGTAAAGGTGTTGCAAATGCATTTATCCAAAAAACCCATGCGAATTAAGAAAAATTCAATATGATCCCTCTAAATGATCAAAATACCCTCCATAAAAAAAATATCTTATTATATTTCTTCTTTAATGTGTTAAAAATAAATTATTGTATATTTTTAAGTTAACCACACATAAGTTTTAACTGGATAATGATAGGCGGTGATATGAATTAAGTGCATAATTTCAGAGGGTTATATGGATATTCAGAAAAATAAAAAGTCGATATATGCATTTGCAATCTTTCAAGGAGTTATATAAATATATATGTTCAGGGTGACGTTAAGTAATGAAATATTTCATGATTATTCTTCATAAATTGACAGTAATTTAACTTGGGTTTTTTTGTTTAACGAGGGTAACTTTCAGGGAGTTATATGGATTTTTTTTTTTAAAAAGAAACAAGGGATGATGATATTAGCGAACTTTCAGGGGCTATATGCATTTTTTTCCTTTTTTATAATAATTCTCAATCTTATTTTAAGCCCTGTTGGTCTAATGTCTTTTCAGATCTTGGAAGATCGGGATCCGATCTAGGATTACATAGTGTCATCCTAAAATAAATAAATCAGGTATGATTTTCCAGTGCATCAAAAAATTATCATAGAAATATATGAGATTAAAGTAGCAGAATCGATTGATTATGCTTTTGAGCTTTTTTACACTCAGTTACTTTACTGTCTAAAATACAATATCATATACATCACTAAAAATCTAATAAAGCATAAGCATCTTTAAACAATGTGTATACATCATTAAAAAAAAATTACATTTACTAAAAATAAATTTATTCAATAAACGATATACAATTTTCACCAAAACATATATATCGTTAAATAATATTTACTATTTTAAGAAAAATAAAAACATATAAAATTTAAGTTTTAAACTAGAGAAATGACTGAGTTTAACATTTTTCTTATGCTTTTGAAGAAATCATATATGTGAAACTTGTTTTCAAAAAAATACCACAATTTTTTTTTAAATTATAAAAAATAATTTTTGAGAAATTTCATAAAAACATGCATCCTATAAATCTATTTTTAAATTTGTTCTAAATGAAAATTTGTTTTTCAAACTCGTATCCAAATTTACTTTGTTTAAGAATTTAGTCACAACTTTTAGTTATAAATAACAAAAAAAAAAAATTAATAATCTACCAAATGAATGTTTTCAAAATACCCCACAGCACCCCTCACCAGTCACCACCATGGAATAGCAGCTATTGAAATGTTGAATCCCAACTTGTCATACAATATTATTCAAATGTAAATATAAAATATTGATCGAATTGTCATCACCATTGATGCTTTTAACAAGATGATAAGATTATTCAGAAAGCAAGGAACCACAAAAATTGTCAACGGAGTTCAAAAAGGGAAAGCAGATTTAAAATTTCCAATGTCTGTTACCAATTCCAAAGATCGGAATTTAGGAGGAAAGGAAACAGACATAAAAGCTGAACAAGTTGCTCAGATGAAATTCCTTACATCAAGAGATCGCACGTCAACCATCTTTTCATCTTGGAACTCCTTCCTGCAGTAAATGAAAAGCAGAGAATTATAGTATCTTTTAAACACATTGAGAAACCAGAGGCTATAAAGCTGAATGAGCAAATCTGTGAGTCTAGAGGAATGATTATCAGATCATTCAATAGTGTTCAAAGTACCATATGAAGCAAGCTAGTAACACTTGAGATAATAAAGAAAACCAGAAAAAAACAATAATATCATGCGTTTTGATGCCAAAACTAAAAGATGGCCTTTAAGCTTTGAAATGAACCTTTTTATCTGGTTTGCCATTTCTTCAACAACTTCCTCCTTGATCTCTGTGAGTTGGTCTTTTGCGAGTTTAATGTCTAGCTCTTCTTCATACTTGGGAAGATCTTCCTTGCAGATCCCAAGCCTGATGTATCACTCAAAATATCAGGAAACGAGATAAGCAGGGTGGGTTCCTCTCAAATTCATGATATTTCAGTCCTTGGAGATTAATAACAATGATACTATAATTCTCTGCTTTCAGGCACTGAATTGGATATTTCAAACCTTCGACATTAATAACAATGATGCCGTCATATACAGCTAACAACCATATAAAACCAATTCCATTACTGGCAAAATGGTATGATGGTTCTAGCTTTATGAGACAACTTGCAAATATACTAGCAAAGAAAAGTGAGTAGATTTTGTGGAAATGATCATTTGTTTGTTTATCATAATACCATATTATACAACCTATAGCATTGTTACAAAGTGAAAAAACAACAGACAGTATTAAATAAAAGATAATTCATTGCATCACTAAGTTATCAGGGTGATGCTTACTTCTTATTGATCTTATCAAACTCTGCTACAAGGAGAGCCATTCCCTTCTTGTCATCCCTTAGAGTGGCTTCTTAATTTCCTTCTCTACTTTCTCCAATGCATCAAACATCATGACTTCCGCACCAATATCATCAGTAAGTCCATTCCTATAATACAAATCAAAGCCCACATAAAGATACAAATATTTTAATGCACAAGATATTTTTCATCAGCTGATAAGGCATAATTTTTTTGGAGGACAATGAGACTGATCATTTAAAAATAAAAGAAGTAGGTATGTTGTATAACGCTGCTCACAGTAATGCACTGAATCAGCGGGTCTTCAGCATATGTAGCACAAGGTGTCAACCATGGTTGTCTGGGCGGCTAGGCGAGCCTAGGCGGTGGCCAACTGCCTAGCCGCCTAGGCGCACTTAGGCGGCGCTTAATTAAGATTTTATTATTTAAATTGGTAATTATATTAAAGTTATTTATCTGCTTATCCATTTTTTAATTTTTCCAGAAATATTGCTTAAAATGAAGAATGTTATTCATAAATAAAGAATACATGGATGTAATTTATTGGTGCATATCCATTTCAATAAAATTAACATAATCTAACCCTAATGGTATTAAAGAAAGAGAAAAGGGGGAAGAGATTGAGGGAGAATGAGATAAGAATTCAGAAATTTTAAAGAGAAATAGGAGGGAGAGACAAAAAACCAATAAAGACTCACTTGGGACTGGGAGAATTCGCTGCACTGTTGGTCGACAGGGTAGGTGATGTTTCAATCTTTCGATTGTGTTTTTTTTGTCTTTTATTTTTGAGGTTAGACAAGGGATTGGGCAGGCGAGGCATGATTAAGGAGGGCTAGGCGGGCCCAGGCGCCCGCTTAATTAACATGCTATTAGGCGGGCGGTCGCATAGGTCCATCTGAACCGCCTAGTCGCCTAGGCGTTGCCCAGACAACTATGGTGTCAATGGTCAATATATTCAACAAGAACATTGATATAAGCCAAAAAATGGCATTGCCAATAAGCCTACCACATTGACACCGCCATACAATAATTTCCTAGTGAAAAATAATGACTGTACAACATATGCAGTGGTGCTAATATCCAACATGGGTTGATGCTAATGAGAAGTTTCTGAAAAAGTGTAGGTCTGCAGTATAGGTGGCAAGACATAAAGATGCGCATCAAACAATGTGTTGGCAGAGAGCGCAAAAAAGAATGCTTATAAGTGGTAACATCCTGCAAAACCAATGTATCTGACCACTAATGTAACCATATTATCATTCCACAACCAAATCGTCATGGAAAAGAGGAATGAGAACATCAAATTGATAAAATTGCTGACACCCTTCAGTTTAACTATACATGTTATCCATGAAATATTGAAATATTAAAAAATAAAGATGTGGTAATGCAGCTGAGTTAACTGATTTTCTACATGAATCCAACTCTAACAGAAACTAAGCCAATTACTCATATGGTCGAGTCACTCTGATATTCAATAATATACAGTGGAAAACTCAAGAAAGAAATGTTTCTAATCACCATCTAAAGGAGATTTGAAAATTTTTCTTTTAAATCCCTCACTCAATCAAAGCCAAACAAAACATGGAGCAAAACTCATATGTGCAAACATTGTTAGGGTTTCAAATGACACCCTTTCCAACATTACACATTGGTAAACAGAGTGAATCTTCATGTTTTATTGTTCAAGGAGGCCTATGAAACATGCTCACACCTAATTTCTATAATAATCAGTTTCAAGTTAAAGAAAACAAAAGGAACATAGAGACAAGGAAAAAAACATTTCTTAAGTCAAGAAAGTTCAATTATATGCAAAGTTGAAGAGATGGAAAAAAAAGAAGATGAAAAGATCAACATCAAAGAGGATACTGAGCATAAAGAGACAAAACAATACATACTTGATGCGGATATCTTGCAGCGTTAATAGATATGTTCGTGCATCTGGGATTCCCTTTGTTTGCTCCTGAATAATATTCTTTACACGCTGTGGTACAGAGAGCAAGTCTGCCCTGCATTTTTTTTTATCCAAGGGCATTAAGGCTCAATATGCAAGCTAGCAATCAATGTTACAAAAGTTTGATGATTGCTTCATTGGACAACCTTATCAACCTATGGGAAATTGCTTGCATGTCCATTCAATCTAACTTTCCTTGCTGATGGAATCAAGTTAAATTTTGATAAATTAAGATAAAAATCTGCAAGACATATCAAAGAGGTTGAACATCCATTCATGACATAGTGCATAAAATTCTCTCCAAAACAGTCAAATTATCACAAACCTTAATTTTTCATGCTTTCAATAGCAACTTAAGTAGCAACTGAATACCTTTTTTTTCTGACAGCAAGAAACATAAAATCATTATAATGTTGCTTGATCACATAATCAAACTTGAGAAAATATAAAACGCTACCAAAAAATGTTAAAATGTCAACATTGTATTTGATAATAGGGTTTAAAAGCAAAGTAAGGCTTATATTTTGAAATACCTATAGGATGAACTTACTGTAAGGAAAAAAGTGACTTGAAACATATAAGGTATAAGACAATTCATAGCAGAAAATGTAAAATTATATTTAAAAATATATATATAATTAATCAACTTGGAAGAATAACACTTATATAGAAAATGCAAAGTGCCTTACTTCTCTCTTATAGTCTTCATAACCTTAGCATAGTGAGTCACTGCAGCAGGATCATCTGGATCTATGGTGATTTTTTCCTTTCGAAGTATCCCAAGGGCAATCTCAAATTTCTTCTTAACATCAAAAAAGATGTTCCACCACATCTTTATTAACATACGAAGATAAGAAATCATTAGCAACAGAGAACTTACAGTCGCAAAAGTCAAAAACAAGACATACTCTCTACTTGGTTAAAAAGAAGACAAAAACAAAACCTATAGACTTTGCAAATACAATTTAGAATTATGTGAATCAGTGGGCCTACAATGGTACAAGGATCATCATTAACAAAGGATAACTGTTCTTTTAAGTCCCATTTTTTAGATGATAATATCTTTTGAATTTTGACTGAACATTAAAAGTCTGGTGTACCTGAAGGAAACTTCTCAATTTTGTTTTATTTCTTTATGTAGGAACAACAAGCCTTCTATATAATGTGACCCATAAATCTGACAGGAGCTTCACAATCATGGTTTTATCACTATCTAGTAGATGCATACCAGTGATTCTTGATTTGAACAAAGCCTTAGCAATCATCAACCACAATTTAAAAACAAGAAAACTACTTTCTACTTGAATCTCAGATAGTGTGTAAATCTCAAGGCACGGGGCACTCATAACACCCCTATATTTCAGAAATGGGAAAAAAGGGCCAGGCCCTATCATACCCAAGATTGACAATGGAACATTTTGAATTGTAATTAAAAAGATCTCATAAATGGGTAAGATCCCTGCTTCCTTGTGGCTCCTTGATTTCATTGTTGTAGGCCATAAATTAACATATATGTATGCGACTCTGAAACATTTCATAGTCCTTGATTTATTCAATCTTGGATGTCAAGGATCACATTTAAAAAGCAAATAGCCTTCAAATCTTATGTGACATTCAAAATTCTGGCTACTAGATTAGTCACTCATGGAATCATTTTATGTCAACCCCCTACCCCAAAAACCCTTCTTCCCCTTCCAAAAAATCATCTCACGGCCCGCCCCGTATGAAGATAAAAAAAAAGAAAAGACCTTACTCTAAAAGAGCCTCCCAATGTGTGAGGCTCGTGCCTCACCACCGAAGGAGAGAGAGAGGAGAGAGAGAGCTCAACAGAAAATGAAAATGAAAATGAAAATGGAAGGAAGAGAAAGAAAAAATAAGGGAAAGAAAAAACAGTGTGACAGCCAAATAATTGGGCGGGAGCTTTTGGGGGATTGTCCATTCCATTCGTCCATGTAATTGTAAAGGGCGCGTCTATCCCCACCAAGCGTTTTTCTTACCCCACCAATCAAAAAAAAAAAAAAAAAAAAAAACGGTGTTTGGCTGTTCCCACCAATCCAGATCGACCGAAATTGGTCGCCATTTCAGGTTTTGGGCGACCGGACTTGGTCGCAATTGCAGGCTTTGGGCGACTGTAATTGGTCGAACAGGGTTTAAAACTATATCTACCTATTTTTTGTAAACAAATAAATTTTTGGGTTTATCCATCATATTCTACATTTATTCTTTTATCCAAACAACAGCTAAGGGGCCGAAAAAAATATAAGTAGGTATACTTTCAATTAATTCAAATTTTTATAGAAAAATATCTTATTAGACAAATATATATCATTTTTAAGCTTCGTTTGAATTCGTAGTTAAGAGGATTCTTGGTTTGAAAACAAAAAAAACCTATCAGTTGATCCAAACACATTATATATTTGGCTTTTGAAAATTAGTCCGTCACTTATGTAAAAAAAATTGTTCTTATATTCTACATTTAAGAATAATAATTGATTCTCCTTACATTACAACTCAGACTTGGAGTGGTATGAAGGATTCAAGGAAGATATACGTCATGAGATTATGTTTCCAAGAAAAAAAATTATAAACTTTATTACAAATCCTGTTCGACCAAGTTCGGTCGTCCGAAACCTGAAATGACGACCAAGTCCGGTCGCCCAAAATCTGAAATGGCGACCAAGTCCGATCGTCCAAAACCTAAAGTGACGACCAAATCTGGTCGACCTGGCCGGATCGGTGGGAAAAGATAAAACACCGATTTTTTTTTCCCGATTGGTGGGGTAAGAAAAACCCTTGGTGGGGATAGCCGTACCCAATTGTAAACCTCACAAAATTGGGGGAAATTACTCTAATGCCCGTTTTAATCGGTGAAATGGCATTAGAGTCCCCATGCATTTTTGTTGGGCGTTTGAGTGAGATGGTCAACTGATTTCTGATGCAAATATTAACATTATAATATCTTTTAAATTAAAATGGCTGTTGTTATTTTTTTACATTAATTTGGGTGATCATCTAATCTGATGTATTTAAGAAAATCATAATTAATACTTGAAGGTTTCTATTCTTTAAAAAAATATATATAATACATTTAAAGTTTTAAAATGATGGTTAATTATATAACATAATTAAATTTGTTAAAAAAATATTTACGACTTTTAATTAAACTGTAGCTTTTATTTTCTAATTATAAATGGATTCAGAGAACCCAGTTTCTGTAAACTCAAAATCACTTAAACAAGCCTATTTCTAATAAATGCAAACTTATTATTACAAATCATCCCACTTGTATGTTCGGGCATGCGTGTTTGAAATTTATGGAATCACGTGGTGATATTGGACGCCATTTCATACATCCGAACCCCAAAAAGGATGACTGAAAATTAAATATAAAACTACAAAATGAAATAATAAAAATATTAAAATAGGATTTGTAATCCAAAGACGTTATCAAATGCCATAACAATCCACTCAAACTTTTGTAGGGTATTTTGGTCATGTCCTATCTTTTTGCCTTTTTTTATTTAGGCTCTGTTTGGTTGCGCGTTGGGGCACGTTTTTGCTTTTTGAAAAGCTGAAAAGCTAACAGCCAAACGGGGCAGCTTTTTGCAGAATCGGAAGCTGGATTCTTTTTAATTTTTCCCTTGAAATCTGTGTTTTAAAAAGCTCAGAAACAACGCTTTTTGGTCGGAATCGATTTTTTGAATTGAAAAACAACTTTCTCTGCCAAACATTAAACTCCTTTCAAATATTGATTCCTGATTTTAAAAAAAGCATCCTAAAAAAGTCAAGGTTTAAAATCATCTTAAAAAGCAGCTTTATTTTAAAAGCTACTTTTCAATATGTATTTCCAAATAGACCCTTAGTTTATCCATTGTTAGGATTAAGAGGGATTAGATTATTTTGAGAGATGTTCATTAGTCATGTAAAGGGTTAATTTGAGAGAAAAAAACACTGTTGAGAAGAGAGAAAAATTGTAAATTTTTGTGGTCTAATTGTTTTAGAGTAGTGATATTTTCATACATTGTCACTGTCACAAGTGTATAAATAATTGAGGGACTGCTTCTGCCCAGTTGATGGGACTATAAAATGGGTTGAATGCATGCATCAACATTCATATAAAAACCATAAAAAAGCTTTAACAATCTTTTTTTTAGAAACAAACCGCCACATAATATGAATTTTTAATTTTTTCTATAGTAAAACTCAAAATCACTGTTGAAGAACACTGATATCAAATAAAAAGTTTTCTTTAGATTTTAGTAAAATTTAAATAAATTTTTATCAAGTGTTGGAGATGTTCTTACACAATTCTAAAGAGTATCATAGATAAGAAGAAAACAATGATGAATATAAAATGCAATAAACATAAACTATCTCATTAACTACATTTATTATAAGGGATCCATGGCCCTATTTTCATTTTTAATATTATAGAAATAACGTAAAGTAAACATATATAACAAGGGTGTAATCATAATAACATTACCAAATTGGTCATGCCAGCCGGGATAAGTAAATTAGTGCAAGCATATTGAACTGGTCATGCTAGTCAGGTCAAACTGATGAACTAAAGCGACCAAGCAAGTGATTTTTTTTTTAAAAAAAATAGGCATTATTATTAAATAGATGTAATAATAATGATTGAAAGAGGGATGAGAAGAATATAAAAGATTAAAATAACAAAAAAGAGAAGAAGAAATAAGAGACAGACGCAACTCAAATAAGGAAGCGCCCTCTCGAAACCGAGGGACGAGAGACTGAGCAGGTGATGTCAGAACAACTAATAATTTTATCGTTTTTTATCTCTACAATATGAAAAATTAGCTCTCATAAAGTAGATGTGTAACTTGGATGGGTTGAACCCAACATTCGAGAGAGTTTGTTTGGGTTTGGTTTTAGCAGAGTTGGGTTCAACCTGAGCTAAATTTGAGTTGGATTTATGTTAAAGGTGTGTGTAACCCAAACCCTAAGTAGAGAGTAATACATTAAATGTTTTGTTATTAAATTTAGTTGTTTATTTGGTGAGATAAACTTTGAGTCATCTTTATTATCAAAATAAATCTATTCTTCATTTTCATCTGTCTTACTTTTTTTTTTTTTTATGGAGTATCCATGTTCTAATTGTTAAAAAAACACATTTTTTATTCTTATGTTATAATTGTTTAAAATAACACATTTTTTAAACCCAACATTTGAGTTGGTTTCTTTTAACTTTAGGTTGAGTTTGGATTGAGCTCTAATCTGACCTAAATCGTTTAAGTTGCACCCCACCTAGAATCTATCGTACTTAAAAATTAAAAAAAGTTTAAAGACATCTACATTCCTGCAAAAATGAATAATCCTATATAAGTCTTTGTTAAAGTTGAGACAAACATAAAAATCCCTAAAAACTCTAATTATCATAATTGAGTTAAATTTTCATCTAAATTTAATCACCATGTAATTGTGTAAATTTTATAGTCACCATAAGCAATAATAAAAACAAATTAATATGTGTAATTTACACCAAATTTTGTTTGTACAAACTTTTATATTTCTTTATTCTTAATAGGCATCGTTTAAAAATGATAAAATTAAGAGTTATTTAATCAATAGGGCTAAGGCCCCGTTTGGTTTCACGTTTGGACGCGCTTTTGCTTTTTGAAAAGCTGAAAAGCTAAAATCGTGCAGTCAAACGGGGCAGCTTTTTGCAGAATCGGAAGCTGGATTCCTTTTAATTTTTCCCTCGAAATCTATGTTTTAAAAAGCTTAAAAACAATGCTTTTTTGTCGGAATCGATTTTTTGAATTGAAAAGCAACTTTCTCTGTCAAACATTAAACTCCTCTTAAATATTGATTCCTGAATTAAAAAAAAACATTCTAAAAAACAACTTAAGATCTAAAATCATTTTAAAAAACAACTTTATTCTAAAAATTACTTTTGTTTCCAAACGGACCATAAGCTCTATTGACATTTTTAAAGACATGTATTTATATGAGATTATTTATGTCGGTAAAGTGTACGTAATTAATTAATTAAAAAATAAATAAACCACCACCTAGAAAGCAAGTAATAAATAGAAGAAAAAAAAAAGGCAACATACAGTGCCAGCCCACAGGGCGCTAACACACGTTCCCATCGTGTATGACACTTCTCGTCCCTTCCCTCTGCATGCGCTCTCAATCCCCCTCCATCGACCTCTTCTTCTCCGGCTGAGGCTCTCTCTCTCTCTCTCTCTCTCTCTGTTCATGTAGAGAACCATATGTGAAATGGGGGTCTCTTTCAAGGTCGGTCGGACCGGGACGAGGTACTTCCCCAAACCCCCTCCGCCCGACGACAACCTCTCCTGCGACGACAACTCCATGGTTCGATCGATCACTCTCACTCTCTCTCTCTCTCTCTCTCTCTCTCGCTGGCTTTCTTTGTTTGCAGTGGGTTTCGTATTTTCCGTGTGTGTGTGTTTGTTTGTTTGTTGTGTTCGAGTTGATTTTAATGGCGGAGATTTAGGGTTTATCCGGTGTTGTTTTTTTTTTTATTTGGGGATTTCATTGGACGGGAAACCCACGGCATTTGGGTTTTTGTTGCCATTTTTAGCAAAGTTTTTGAGCAGGGTTTCTGTTCTGTTCTTTTTTTCCTTCTCGTGAAGTGGTTTTTGAGGATGTCGGTACTGATACGACTTTATTTTATTTTTTTTATTTTTTTGGGAGAGACGAGTGGGCTTAATGTGTTTATTTTTACTGCTGTTATTTTAGATTGCTTGGAATGCTGTTTTTGAAGTGTTTTTTTTTTTTTTTTTTTTTACGTCCCTCTAATGCCAATCCTTTTGGTATGGGTGGTGTCTTCGTCTCTATGGTCGGTCACATTTTTCTTTAATTTAAAAATTATTATGGATATGAAGTTTCAAAATTTCACTGGGTGTTCTTGCTCGTAGAGTCGTAGTTGTGATGTTTGAGGGTTTCTGGAATTCGGTTTTGTTTTAGAACGCAAAATATTTTGTGTTTTTTTTTTTTTTAGGTGATGAGGTAGTTGAACATTAATTGGGAAAATTTTTGATGCACAGAAATCACCCACAAATCATGTGTGTCATGTACGCCTAGTGGGAATTTATTCTCAAGACCCATGGAAAGAAAACCCATGGCTCTAGCCAGGGAGCCAATCCCATATGGGTTAAGATTGCATGAGGTGGTCGTTAGACTAAGCTTCAATTGCATGCTTCTTCTATGGCCAAGTGCGTGCTTAAGTGGGTAATTTGCGTAGCCCCGTTTGGTTTGAGAATAAAGTCCAGAATAAGTGGGAATTAGTCATGGGAGCATCAAAATGGGTGTTTGGAAGGCTTAAATAAATGAGAATGTATATGTCAGAATTAACCGGTATAAAATGGTATATAGATTTCAATCAATCCCTGGAATTATGTTATTCTAGGTTATTCAACCCAAAAAAATATATGGATCCACTATCAAATCAACTATCATCACCTCTTATAAATCAACTGACATCATTTTTTCACCTTGTATAAATCATTTCACACCTTATTCACATTTTAACAAACAACAAAAACTTTATTATTACGTTTTTCAACGAGAATAATTCAAAACATGATAAAACAAAATCTAATTTTATCTTTATTTATACTTGAATAATCATAAACTTCAGAATAACTTAATTCTCTATCCAAACGGGGTCGTAAAGTCTCAAAGGTCATATTGCAATGTTATCTATGGAGTCGGCTCAGTTCGCTTACTCAGGTTATAGGAATGAGGCGACCCTTTCTATTTACTGAATGAAAGTGAATGAATACCATCAGATTGCATCAGTATTACTACTTTTTAAGAGCAGTGTGCGAGATGCTGTATTATGTTGGAAAAAAATGCTTCATCAGTTGGTTTAGAACTGTAATCTTTGCATGGGCATAAGAACATGTGTGTAATACTGTGTTCCGGGAGTGTTTCCATTTATCGACGCTCAAGAAGTTTTCTGAGTAGTAGGCAGATGCAGGATTAACCAAACATAAACCACCATCTAATTGCATGTTTATGTTAGAAGCAAGACCATACCATCTTGTGGAGGATCTCCTAATTGTTCCAGAGAAACAGGGAAATAATTCTTTAACCAAAAAAATTAGTTTTTAAGTGCAAGATATTTCAAATAATTTTTGTTTCTTGGAAGCAAAGACATGATGTATATCGAGGAAAAAATAAGAAAAAATTGATTGAAATGAGGGTGTAGCAAAGTATGGAAACTATTGATCAGAAGAGCTACAGGGCATGTTTTCTTTTCATTCAGTGGTTCGTTACTGATATTATGCACATATGCTGCTGTGCCCATATCCAAAAGTCAGTAATGGGCTGATTCCATAGACACATTGGTTATGCATTGGAGCAGCTGCAAATAGCATCATTGCCTAATGCCTTGTCCATATGTATGGTATAAAATAATATGATTCGTGTATCACATCAAATTATTTTTCATGCATCATCCGAGACACTTAAAATTGAAATATGAAAAGAAGTTCAGCATTTAAATATTAGCTTCTTGGATGAGTAAGATGCCTCTTTGAGGAAATTGTGTTAATTTCATTTGACCAGTCAGTAATAGATATGCTAGAATGTGTGGGTTGTACGAAACAAATTTCAATGGGAAGAGAATTTATTTCGAGAACATCTGGGAGGCTATCAAAGCTTCCATGCATTTTTTTTTTGGCCTCGGAGATTCCTCGTCCTAGCTTTTGTTCGTGGAGTTTATGGCTATAAATGGAAACTCCTACCTTTGATTAAAAAAAATTGATATGCTGGAAACTGTTCAATTTAACACTAGATGCTTGGTTCCACCTATAATAATATGAGACCTGCTACAGTGGAATATTTTAATTATGTTTTGAAAATCAGACATGAATTCAGAGATCTCGATACCATGTGTTGAATTTCCATCTTAATTTGTTTTACATTTTTTGATGTTTGTCTTCCCTGCTAGACTGGAAGTGCTGTATAGTGTATAAATCATTAGTCCTTATAAACTGCAACAACTTAAAGATGTCCTTGCTTTTATTGTGTAGACTGATTTTGTCAAAGTAGGTGATTGTGTTGCTGATTTTTCAGTTTCATCAGCCAAATCTGTCCACAACCACGCTGTGCTAGGTAAACTGACATCTGTACTGATTTCGTACGATGCACTCATTAATTTTCTCTCAAACTCTCTCCTTTTTGCAGAACATGAAGCATCATTTTCTCTAAATTTGTTTCCGGATGGATATTCTATTGGAAAACCCACTGAGGTCTGCTAGCGAGATATTTTGAACAATTCCATATTAATCAGTACAACCAATAGAGAGGTCATGCCAAATTTTTATCGGCTTATTGGGTTTGTTTGAATTTTTTTAAGGGGATGCTTTTTCCTTTGTTTCAATATGTGCCAAAGCTGTTGCATCCTTATGATAAAGAATCTAAGACTTTATTTCATGTAAGTATCCTTTCCTTCCTGGCACATATGGTTTCAAATGTATTTATAATCCTTAATGTTAAAGCTTTTTGTTTATTTTTGTCATGTGACCTTTTTCTGAGTGCATGATCAAGTGTGTTACGATTTTAATCATATAAACACAAAAATGATAATGCTTACATTTCAAATTTATTGAGACAGGTAGCCTGTATCTAACATCCACTAAAAATAAATCTGAAGTTACTTTATCTTTCACCCACGCTGAATAGAGTGCTTCCCTGATTCAAGGGCCTAACTATCCATAATATAACAGGAGATGAGAAGTTAAAGGTCTTTTGTTCGAGCCTATAGCTTGTTCTGCAGCAGCCAACTTCAACATGTTTCAATGAATAATATAATATGATATCTGAGGTGGTGGGGGGACACAGACATTATCCCATAATGATGATAATATTAACTTCATTCAACACAAATATACATGCTCCGCCAATATTGTATTTACCCTTCCTGAGATGATTCAAAATGTGTAAAAAAGACCAAATTGATCTACATTTCGTGTCTTTGCAGTTCAGATTTTAGATGAAATATGTGCATCACATTTTTATTTTATTGTATACCACTGGACCCTGAATAGTGGATTCTTGGAATCTTCATTTCCAATATATTAAACACCTTTCACGAAACTTGTTCTACATATTTACATATCATAAATTTGTGGGTTACTTCTGTTGTCTTAAGACATTGACTATGAAATCTGTCAAATCCATGACATCATGGCCCTTCAAATGAATTTGAGATCATGACTGATGGATGGTATAAATTGCATCTTTATTCATATAAAGTAGTTCTGTTCACACTCCCTATGATGAGTGATGGAAACACATGGAGATACATAAGCTGAACAAACGGAGGTCATAGGTGAGCTAGAACAGGTCATGCTAAGATTCCAGTTGTGTATTGCAGATTTGTGGCTAATTCATGTACTTTTGATCAATATATAATTATATATTCACAGGAAGCATCATCGGCATTCAAATTAAATGATTATTTTTTCCCCGAAACTTTGATGTATCCATTAAAACCTTGGAGATGTTGATGTATTACCCCCTGGTCATGAGATCTGTGGCCACTTAAGTAGGAAATTTGATTATTTTTCTTGTAGGCAATTGAATGTGGCTGTTTGCCTGGAGAAATTTTGGATGACATACCCTGCAAGTTTTTTAATGGAATTGTTGTTTGTGAGGTGAGTGCTTTTTGTTTAATTTATAATTTTGGTGCTAGAGAAATATATTCCATAAATATTATTTATTTATGTCATAATTTTTACCATCAGCATTTGTGGTCTATTATCCAGTGTGTTGATAACGCATATGATGGTCTATTTTCGCCATCAGCATTTCAAGTGAACATGCATATTATGGTTTGACTGGTCTGGTAATGATTTATCAGAAATTAATTCCTAGTCTAAAACCTTTCATGTTAATCATAGACTCTGGGATTCCAGATATCTGGTAATTTTAGCTGACAAGGTGAAAAACAATAAATATTTTATTTATTTATTTATTTATTAATTGTGCTGATTTTTGGTCTCTGAAATGGAATCGATAGCCAATTCTTCTAGTAGTCTTTGTGAAACAACATTCCACAGAGCTGCCTGAACATTGGTGGTCATGACATGTATTTCATCCAAAGGATACTGTAATATTGATCACACAAGGTAACCCATGCAGTGAAAAATCATTGTTTCTCTTGTGCCATCTTTTTGGATACTTTACAGGTGCCCAAAGATGCACATTTTCAATCCCCGCTTCTTCAAATACTGCATAGAAAAAAAATGCACTTTGAGAAGTAGTATAGCTCAATCTAAATACTGAACTAAAATTTCAGACATACACTTCTGACTACCACCTCATGATAAGAAAAGATTCCTATAGGATCAGATTTCAGCAAACTAAATTTTGGACATTTTCTCATGCACTAATAAATTTACTTCTTTACTTTAGGACCTGAGGAGGAGTTCTTTATTTATGATGTTAACTTTACACAAATTCTTTTAGTTCAGCTCATTTGTTAAACTACTGTGGGAAGTGAATTATATGGTAGATGACCTGCTTGATTGGGGAAGGACAAACTCTTTAATGTTTCTAATTTGTTGGGTAGTCCTTGCAATATTTAGATGTTTCTCCTCTTGACTAATGAAGTATCCATGATATATGAGCACCCTGTCAAGTCACTTGTCTAGGCCGAAATCATAAAACAAGTGTCTTCCATTTTACCGTGTTCACATATTCTCCTAAGCATAAAAATGATTGAACTGTCAAAGCAGGTGTGGGACCACAGAAATTGCATGACAAAATTGGGAAGCGCCGATCCATCTTCCCATATCAAGTTTCCAAGAGTTCAAAAGGTGTGCCTGAAGATGGGTATGGAAAATGTCATAAAGGACATGTCATCCATGTCAAATGATTCTTGGACCTATAGAGACCTGTTGGTTAGTATGCTTGACAGGTGCTGCTGAAATTTTAGATTTTGATTGATGATACCTTAATGTACAATGCTGGATGAAACTTCATTTTCCAGGAAGTGGAGTCTCGAATTCTCAAGGCCATGCAACCAGAGCTCTCATTGGACCCAAAACCATCGCTGGACCAACTCTATGGGTCCCCTTATTTGGAAAAGGTATGGATGCTATCTTTTCTTTGTCAAAGAATTTTTCCTCAATTGTTTTTTAACTGGTCACAATGCGCAGCTTGATTTGGGAATATACGGGAGAAGGCAAAAGAGAAAACAGTATGACTCACTGGCAATTGATAACTTGCAGGATAATTTAAGTCCTAAATCAAACAGTCTCTATGGATTAAGAGATAGAGCAAGTATGTTCTCTCAGAACAGTGCAGGGAATGAGTTTGCTAGAGGGATTTTACATTCAGTACAATCCCAACCAAACTTACAAATAACAAGTTGCTCCGCCTCAGTTCCTGCAACTGCAATTGTTTCCTCAAATATTGTCCCAGCTCCTGAAAAATACCTTTCAGGCTCTTGCATCAACAATACCTCCCAGGCTCTTGCATCTACTACTACTCCCATTGGAAAGAGGTCCAGGAGGCCCGAATCTGAAGTGACTTCTAAATCTATTGATAAAAGGATGAAACAAGAAACAGTGGACTCGGATCAACATCAACTCTCCACTTGCCAATCAAATGCCTCACTTGGAACTGAGTTATGTCAAAGGGGCATTCATTTGAAGGAACAGCAGCTAGAGGTCAGAGATAACCAATCGCCATTTCAGCAAGAATGGATTTTAAAACTACAGGCCCAGCAGACAAGCCAAAGGATTCAACGAAACATAAAAAAAGAGCTAAACCCACTGGCTGAGAATAATAAAGTCGGTTATTCAATAGGAATTGTAAGTGATAAATCTAATATGCAACAAATCAATCTGCAGAGGAATTCATTATTTTCGAGTTCTCATCTCTCTCCCCAGATGCAGCAGAAAAATCCTTGTCTACCCAATGCAAAGGACACGAAGAAGAAAAGATCTTCTCAGAGAAAAAATGTATTGCAGAATGCACAGGTTCCTGTGGGGCCTACTTGCAGCATGAGCCCAACTACTACTTGCATTGAGCAGCCAACGGAGAAAATTTCAACATTGTCCATTCCTCCTTATTCTTCTCCACAAGGGAGTCAGGTGTTACCCTCAAAACTGAAATCAAACTCCCTGACTGAACCTTCAGGGAAGAGTGATATGTCTGTGGGGGAGAACAGCTTATTTACTCAACTCAGTTCAAGGAGCCCCTTGGCTGATAACCCTCCTGCGCAGCCATCATTGGGAACATCTGGTGACTCGGCTGTCCTTGGCAGGTTGTTAAGGATCGTCACAATTGTGCAAAGGTTGGTACTCTCAGACTTCCATACTCAACACACATATGAATCAGAAGTAGATCTAGTAATATGAAAGAATCATAATAAAATTGTGATATAGAACTCCACAAATTTATCTAATTGCAAATATTTTCTCATCTCTCTCTAGCCGTTCTGCATGGTGTTAGTCCTTGCTCTTCTGATAGTTGCTCATTTTGGATTATCAGTCTTTTCTGCTTCTTCCTGCTGATCTGACCACGATAATTCTCAAAATATTTTCAGCAATGGCAAAAAGAACAAGGTCAAGGAGTGTCATAGACAGAGTTCACTGCCAGATTGTTTGCAATTGCCATCGATTACTCTGTTTAAAACTGGGGATACTGAAGAATTTACCTTGCCCTGTTACCAGCTTGACAGGAATGACAACACATGCAGAACAAGAATTTTGACCTTCATCCGTCCTATGTGTATCTATGAGAGTATGCTTCTCTGTTTCTCCAAGATTAATATGCCCATTATATTTGTTTTCCGTCATCTGAAGTTCTTTCTCTACCCACAGGATCAGATGGTAAACAATTTGCTGTATTGGAGACTCGAAACAAGCTTGTTCTCTCTGAGGAGAATGACGACGGCACAGTGAATGCATGGATGATATTTGACGATAAAGAAATTAGCGTCTATCTTGGGACACTGTGTAACAAGGTTAATTCTCAGTAGTTAAACTCAGAATTCATTTTGTTTTATTTTGTGTACCATATTCTAACACAAATGTGTGTCTGGGTTCAGCATTACAGTGACCTCTTTGCCTCCCAATTCATCTCACTGGTAAGTTTTCATTCTATTATCCGTCCTTTAATACTTGACAAAACACACTGGTATAAGTCACAATTTAGAACTTTTGCTTGGCAATGATGGTGTCAAAATGATACAGGTAAGATCATATGTAGTAGCTGTTAGAAATTCTAATTCTTCTGCATGCAAATAGTGCAATTAGTGAAGAAAATTCATGTACTATGTCATTTAAGTTTCACTAAGGTGACGTTTGGAAACGAGTCTGGGCAGCGTTTATAGATTCTGCTTTTGCAGGAATGATACTTATACAATCTTGTTTCCAAATGCCCCAGTGATCCTAGCTTTTGGAAAAAAACAAAAAAAACCACTTTTAATTATAAAAAAGCAGCTTTTCAAGAATCTAATAAAAATATGTCTTCTAGAAAGCTATTTTGCTTCAAGTGAAAGCTGTTCTCATACTCTTTGCCAAATAATACCTAAGTTGAGTTGCCCAATCTTCCTTGGAACAGATGAGGCGTGATGGATTTCGACTCACAGATGAACAATTTATACCCCCACCAAGCATAGTCACCTGCGATGACAGACCAACAACCCAGTTTGATTTCCCTAACTACGCTCGCCCATCAATCCATGGATCGCCATCACTGGTCAGAAACACCAATCCGACGACCAACACTTCAACAACCAGACCATGCCTTCCGCTTCTTCAACAGAACCCATGCATGATGACGCAGCATCAACATCAGGCGATCGATGATTCTGACATGATCAGCCTCAACCAACTCTCAGGTTTTCAGAAACTCCTCATGGAGGGCATGCCTTCACATGTCGACGCTTCAGTCCTGGACACGCTGAGAATCGCCCATGACCGAGGCAGGGCATTGATGAGCAGCATAGCCGGGGTCAATGCGAATGGACCAATGACTGGTCAGTTGGTACCACAACTGCAGTGCATCAACAATGCGGTGAGCCGGACCGGCTCGCCTTTTATGGCTAACATGAATCATAGAGGAACCAATCGGCGTACGGTGAAGGAACAAAGGAGGGTAGCCTTACAGTGATTCCAGAGAGCAATGGAGGATTGGTTATTCGTTGCATGAAGATTTTGTTTTTGATTTATTTTTTTGATATATATACTCTGTTCTCTATAGGCTTCTCTTCCTATGAAGAATCAACAAAACTGTTTTATTATACTGGCACAAAAAAACGGCTTTACAGAAATGTCGCTGCAGATCCGTTTTATTTGTTAATATTGATCTGCTCTTTTGATGACCTGCTCCATGTTCATCTGTCTTCTACCTTTAATATTCGAATTCAGATCTCTACATGTCACGTTATTTTGTGTGATCAAGTGATGTGTTAAGAATTAATATGATTTACTTGTGACATTATTTTGTATGATTAGGTGGTATACTAGGGGTTAATGCCATTTTGGGGCCTCATCGCATACGCGAGAAAAGTGTTTGGATTTAGGTGGCAATTTGTCCATCCTACCGCGGATCTAACCGCTCCTTAAATATTAAAATTGATACTTCATGACTTCTCGTTTTAGAGATCGTACAAAGAGAATGCTATGGATATTTAAAATTTTAATATTATGATTAATTATACAAGATAATTGAATTTAAATAGTATATAAAAGAACCATGTATATAAGCATTCAATTTGGTACAGAGAATATATAATTTTGCTATACACGAGGATTCAGATTAATATTTGTACTATTATATTTTTATATAAAATAGTTTGTGGTTTTTTAGATGTCCTGGATAAATATAAATAATAAAGAAGTATCATTTTCATCCATTTTTTGGGTTTTTTATATATATACCCCTCTTAAATTTTGTTATTGTAACAATACCCCTCTTGTATCTTCGGTTGCAAAAATACCCCTTATATTTAGAAGTGGTGCAACCGTACGTCCGTACCCTTCCATTAGTCACCGTTTGGAATTCAGATTGAACCATGGTTAGTTTTCTAACCCATTCCGGCAAAATTATTAGATTACCCCCACTTAAAACCTTAGTCCTTAAAACATTTAAAATTTTCACATTTTCAAACATTCATGATTCAAATTTGGGGAATATGAAGAAAAACTTATTCCCATGATGTGGGTTGAGATACCCGACCCGATTTGGACCCGACCCGGCGGACCCGAACAAACAAACGGGTCGGGTCCGGGTCCACCCCGCCCCGACCCGTTGGACCCGTTGGACCCGAATGTTTTTTTTAATATATGTTCATATATTATAAGACCATTAATATTAGTTGATACATAATTTTATTTCTTACTTAACTTATTTTTGTATCTACAAGTTCATAAATCATAATCATAACAAGCCTATAAATCGGTTTGTTTTGGACAATTAACTTATTAGCTTTTGAATTTGTTTGATTAATTAGTTTTGTTGCATGATTTATGTTTATTATTTATGTTAATATGTTAGTGTTTATTGTTTTGAATGTTGTTTAGGTTAATATTGTTTTGAATGTTATTTAGGTTAATATTGTTTTGAATGTTGTTTAGGTTAGTTATATTTATTATTTAGGTTAATATGTTTTTTATGTTAGTGATTTTTGTTTTGGATGTTGTTTAATAATTCATTTACTTCTTTTGAATTGTATAAAATTATATTCAAACATAGTCTCATTAACAATAATGTTTTATTACAAAAAAATTCAAATAGAATGATAAGGCAAACAAATACATGAGCTCTTCTCTTTTTTTTTTTTTTTTTTTTTACCCAACCATCCGGGTCGGGTCCGGGTCCGGACCCGACCCGGGTCCGACGGGTCCGGGTCCGGGTCCACATTTTCCCGGACCCGCCGGGTCCTAGGTTGGACCCGGACCCGTCGGGTCCTGTCACGGGTCGGGTCCGGGTCCACCCGACCCGACCCGGACCCGGCCCGTTGACAGGCCTTTGAGATCTCATTTCATGGGGATTAGAGGAAAATAAACAAATTAGGGTTTGCGTAATCAATGAAAAGGGAAACAAAGAATATGTGTTGTGAGGACGAAAGAGAGAGGGTTTGGATGAAGAAGAAAGGGAGAAGAGGATATGAGGAGGAGATGGAGGTTGGGTATTTTTTGTGCCCCCCCCCCCCCCCCCCCCCCGATATCGCATTTTAGACAATTAACGAGGACCTAACGGTGACTAACGAAGCTCTCTTAACCAGGCCTCACGGCATCTAACCACATGGACACCGTTGCATGACTTTCAAATATAAAAGGGATATTTTTACAATCAAGGATACGAGAGGGGTATTTCTATAATAACAAAATTTAAGGGGGATATATATGCAAAAATATTTTTTTTTTTTTTTTTTATAAGAGTATCATTGTCATCATTCAACATGTTGATGTCAACATGTTATGAAAAAAAAACAAATCATGAAGATTTTTTTTGCAAGGATACTCTGTTTATGAGTCAATTAATTGCTATAGACTTAATAAATTATGAAGTTTTTTTAATTAAATCATGCATAAAATAAAATATTTTTCAACATAAAATATTTACACTTTGAAAATACACTACTTTTAATAATAAAAAAGACCTGTAAGTCCTTTTTTTGAAAGAACCTGTAGTCATTTCTATTCCAATAGAAGTATTAAAATAGACAAACAATGATCGAAAGTGAAGAAAATAGAGGATATACAAAAATGAAACAAAGCTAAAAAGATAAACAAGCATCGCTCATCGGAATGGATAGAAAAGGTTTCTACCCCTTCCTAATAAGTCTTATTCCACTACATTATTATCATGTTAAGGGTTAAAGATAACTCTATTGAGCAGTTTGTTTAGTAGATATTACGAGGAATAGGATATAAACCTATAACTTGTAATAGGATTTAATGAGCAATTTTATTATCAATGATTAATAAGAAAACTTGTAAACAAGGTTTATTTGAGTTTCAACATTTAAAAACGTTTGAAGAAAAAATGCAAATTTGAGAGTTGCTTTTATTCAACAATATAAAAGTTTTTAAAATGCTTATAATAACCACAAGAAGGAAAGTAGTTAAAAACATGAGTAATATAGGTGAACCACATGAATTCAAGATCACTTCAACACCATAATCATCTTGATAATTTTTTTTAAACTCCGTTTATGGTTATCAATCTAACCATAAATTTAAAAACTCATTTAATGTTCTCTAAAGTCTTGTGACTCTTATCTACATAAAGACAACTAAAGCCACCTCACTGGATGAGAACCCCACCCTAGAAAAAAAAAGTTGAGGTGTTCCTCACAAAAAAAGAAGAGAGGGGGAAAGAAAGAAAGAGGGAAAGAAAGGGAATGAGGAGGGAGGCGGAGGGCATCGACAACGATGGAGGCGGGGTGGCAGCGGTGATTGGTCACCTCTCCTTTTCACTTTCTCTTTCCCTTTCTCTTTTTGTCTCTTTCTCTTTCCCTATGCCCCTCTAACCGCTCCCTAGTCATCGTCACCGTCCCCTCCGCAACGTAACGCCACCTCTTCCCTTCCCCTCTCTTTGACGTATATTTAAAGTTCACATATATGTTGATTTTCTAACATATATTGGACTAATATAATAAATTATTTTATTTTTTTAGAATATATGAAAAATAAAACACATACTATGATATATTTTTAGATTTTCATTTAATATAACATATATTAACAAATTAGAATGGATAAATGATAGGTATTGATAACATGATGATTGCAAATAAGAATGTAAAATATATTTGTGTGGACACCTTTTTTTTGTTTGTACAAGACATGAAAACCACTAGAGCTAGCTTGATAAGAAGATAATTGGTGGGACAATGGATAATTGTGAGGATAAGTGAAGAGTATGACAACTTATCCTCTCTGGTATAAAAATGACAATTATTTTAATTTTAAAATAAAAATGAGGATTTTTGTTCCACTTAAAGGCTGTAATAATATTTATCTTTACTTTTTTGTCCCAATTTTTGATAAATGTGAATATGGACAAAATTGATGGACTTTTTATCCTCTAAAATTAGGACAACTTATCATCAAAACTTTAACTTTAACCCTTTTTTATAGGCTAGTTTGGCAAGAGGTTAAGGTTTTGATGATAAATAGTCCTAATTTTAGAGGATAAAAAATCCATTAATTTTGTTCATATTTACATTTATTAAAATTAGGATAAAACGTAAAAATAAATGTTATCTCAACCTTAAGGTGAAACAAAATATCTCCATTTTTATTTTAAAATAAGGATACTTATCCACAGTTTATCTCAATTATTTTTTATCTCAAACAAGAATAAACTATTAGTCTATTTACTTATCTCCATAATTATCTCTTGTTCTGGTATACTTTACTTGCTTGCAGTCCCTCCCATGTATTATGATGGCTGTCTGCATATTAATTTTTTAAACATTTTAAAACATTATTGTTTAATAAAAATTAAAATATTTATGGGCCGGAGGGTGTAAACAGATCTATGTAATATATGTAACATCCTCCAACTCATAGTAAGAAATCCATGCAGTCGAGTGTACAAAAATTTCACGTACAGTCGACTGCACCGCATTCTCAATTATTGATCATCCTCTCCATAAACCGAAACGAAACCCTAACACTTCTGTTTCGTGTTCTTCCACACCAACGATGGCAGTCCTCGTAATTTTCACCCAAAGCTAATGCCCTTTTCGTAAACCCTCCCCCCTCTCTCCAACGTCACCTTCGCAGATAAAGAAAGTATAAAAACCGATCCGACATCAAACCCTAACCACCCCCTACCCCCGAAAACCCTAAATTTCCGAATTCAAACGTGGAGACGATGTCGTCCGAAGGTCCGGCGGAGCGGAGGGAGGGATCTCACAAGACGACCGCCGCCCCGGGCGGAGGCGGCGAAGGGAACGGAGCGGCGTCGGCGGTTCGGGTGGGGAACTTCTCGGACAGGCGGCTGAGGCTGAACCCGAACAAGGATCACAAGCCGGAGAGCTACGCCGACGTCCGGTCGGACCTGGACCCGGGGATCTACAGCGCCCTCGAGAGGCACCTCCCGCCGAGCATGCTCGAGCTGCCCAAGGACGTCAAGTTCCAGTTCATGCGGGAGATCCTCTCCAAGTACCTCCCCGAGGGGGAGCGCAACCGGGTGAGTTGGAAACCGGACGATCCGAGGCACGATTTCCTCGGAATTCGTGCGATGAGTCTGTTGTGTTTTGTTTTTGAACGATCGGTGGATCGTTTTTAACGAATTAGGGTTTGGTTTACGTTTTTGATTGGGCAGAATCCCGTTGTGTCGTTGTCTGGAATTGAATTCTAGGGTTCGGTTTAAGCGAAAAGACGATTTTGCCCCTGGTTTACCTCTGTGTGCCATCTTGGTTCATTTGGTGTTTGATTTCAATTCTCGTATTGAAAATTGCACTAGCCCGTTAATGATGATTTTTGTAAGATTAATTTTTCTTCTTCTTCTGAATGTTATGTTTTCAAAATTGAAATCACGGAAAGTGGAGTTTTTTTTACCATTGAACATGTCATATATGATCCCATGTGAATAAAGATTGTCATGACCAGATTGCCCCTATAACCAAATTACATTTTCCAAAAACACCTCATGTGAACACATTGTTTGAGATGGCCTTTAGGAAGCACCGCGTCTCATCTTGCCATGAAGTCGCTAATATTTATGTTCTACACTATTTTGCTGCACAAGAGTATAGTCACAAAGTATTCCAAACTTTACTGTACTCATTGGCTGAGTATACTTTTGTTCACCGAATGCACGTTTGGTATCTTCAGAGTTTGGATATTTATTTAGTTTAGTTGGTTTGTCGCTTTTTTTAATTTGAAAAGCTATTCTTAACTGTCATCGCCATCCTTTTTTTTCTTTGAAAAGAGGACATGAGCAATTATATTGAAGTGAATTGCCCCTCAAACAATAGGAGATGAGAGATCTCCCATTCAAAATCAAAACAGATGCAAAAAAGACCCAGAAGGGTAAGTCCCACCCCGCCCCCCTGGAAAGTTGGTATTATGACCCTTTCCAAGTGATTCCCATGATTTTAGAGGGTGGATAGCCGCCGAGGAGAAAAAAAACTCATGCTTGTAAATGGCACAATTGCCGCCCATGTATTCTCGATACATGGTCTCTTCCTTGTGAGATTCTATCTTTCTGAGTGTTCCATATGCTCCAACTAACCGTGTGGGACATGAAATTTTGAAATTTTGCAGTTGGGCTCCGATCTCCTTTTTTTATTTTTTTCCTATGTCCAAGACCACATCTCTAAAATGTTTTGAAATCGCATTTCAAGCTAAGAGGCTGTCCCTCCTTTATTTAAATATGGGCACCAATTTGCCAAGTGAAGAATAAATGCTCATATTTCATCATCTTCTGCACATAGGTCACCAACCACGTTTCCTTTGGCCCATTTAGCTTGATTCACCTTCGCAAGGACTTTGTCGAGTGAAAGGAGCCACATAAACTATCAAACCTTCAAGGGGGTGTTGATATTCCATATTGTCATCGCCACTTTAATACACCCAACATAAAAGCTTTTTCGTGTATTTATAATGATAATGACAGATGTCTCCCCTGTTGGACGTTTACCAAAATAAATTTGGTGTACAACCCCACCTCTCTTCAAAAGAAAAAGGGAATGTTGGACCCAGTTTCTTATTGTTTTACATTTTTGGATTCCTATTCTTATCTCCAAAGTTTGGGCATAAACTACTTTTCATGATTTTCTCTCCTCTTCCTTGTTTCGGATTGCTCCTGCACTGTGAATTGATAACCTTAGGTGTCATCATGATTTTTGGCTTGGAATCGCTTTCCACCATAATGGGTAACACTTGGTTCGGCTTGTGAGGCTTTAATGTCAATCGTTGCGGGGATCGTCCCGTCTCGGTAGGGGTTTCGTTAAGTTCTCTTTATTTTCTTTTTTTCTTTTTTTCTTTTTGTTTGTAGATCCCTCATTTCCTCCTTGTTCGGGAACTTTTTCTTAATAAAATTTCTCAAACTCTTAGTTTTTGTTCTTTGTTGAAATGGTCTATAGATATCCCATCAATTAACTTGTTTATTTTTTCAGGTTCAGAAGCATAAAGAGTACAGACAGAAAATATCAGAGAAGTATAAGGTTTGTCATTTTGATTTTTCTCAGTGATCTGGATATTATTTTATTTTTTGTTTAATACTTTGGCAAAAATGTCCTGGATATTGGAACTTGGAACAAGTTTTTGAAATGACATTAAAATTATGATGTTCATTAGATTGATGATTCCAACATGCAATTATGTAGCACATATCAGAATCTAAAGCATTTTTTTCGTGTTTGTTAAAATTTGATCAAATTTGCATTCCTGTAAAAGGCTCCATGTGTTCACATTTTGAGCGCTAGCAGACTGCTATATTACCTCCTATTATTACAGCTATAGCATGGCTGGCAACTACATTTGGCAATGCATATTTTCCCCTAATTTGGGATAATTCCTTAATTGTTCCTTTTTTCTGTAATGGAGTTTGATAATTTCAAGAGTTTTTTTTTTTTATATATATATCGCACTCATGTACTTCATTTTCGAGAAGTTCCCATTTTTGGCTGCTATATAACCTTTTTAAAAATTTCAGAATATTCTCTGGTCTATTTCTTCAATATGACATGCTATTCTCAAATTGCTATTTTTCATGTTGTCACTCACAGCCTTTACATAAAGAGATTTACAACATGCACCCTTCGTCCTTCTTTGTCCCATCATTTCTAGAAGCAATCAATGAAAACACCGAGGAGAGTTTCCGAAGTATAATTTCTGAACCCTCTCCAGGAATTTATACATTTCAGATGCTTCAGCCGAAGATCTGTGATATGTTGTTATCTGAGGTACATCTATTTCAACATCTAATGAATGCACATATTGGTTTGAGCAATTAACGTGGTCCATTCTATGTTTACTCGTATTGGTTTGAGCAATCTGCATCAAGTTCTCTGTTTTTTCCTTTTCCCCAAGGTTGAGAACTTTGAAAACTGGGTCCATGAGGCGAGATTCAGAATCATGCGACCAAATACAATGAACAAATATGGTGCTGTTCTTGATGATTTTGGATTGGAACCTATGCTTGACAAGCTCACGGATGAATTTGTGTGTCCTTTATCTAAAGGTGATGAAGATTTTTGTTTTATGTTATTTTAAATCATAGTTCTTGTTATGCAGTGGCTCAAAAATTCCAATGTTTCTGGCAGTTTTCTTTAATAATGTTGGTGGATCATCACTGGACTCCCATCATGGTTTTGTAGTCGAATATGGACAAAATCGAGACCTTGAGTTGGGTAGGTATATCTTATGGGCTTTGGCTTGTTATGCTTTACCTTACTTATAAACTTGAGAAAGTGTATATGATAAGGACATAAGGTCACCATGAATATTCATTAGAATTCATTTATAAGATATCCCTGATGATTGTGGCATAACACTGAACATAAATGGAACATCTAGGATTTTTCTTTCCAGACCTAAATTTATAAATGGAGGCTGTTCTCTAGTTTTCAGGATATATTTGTAGTCCTGACGCCATTGGAGCCGAACATGCTAGTAAAGTTCTATATTGAACATTATGTAGAGAAGCAGAAATTAACAGTTTGTGATGAGGTTTCACTTAATACTTGCATTTTCTTCTCCAAGGTCCTTCCGGTGGTCGGTTCAAGTAAAAAGGAAGAAATGTTTTGAATCAATCCACCAGTCATTTCTACATAGTAAGGGAGTGTGCCAACTGCCAATTGTCAATGAAGATGTGGCAAGGATCTTGTAGAAGGGACTGAGAAGGCATACATGTAAACTGGTTATTCATCTAACTGCATTCATTTGTCAGATATCCTTCTGATTGTTGAACAACACTGAACATTAAATGAACAACTAGGAGCTTTTCTTCTTTTCAGTCTAAACATACGAATGGGGTGAAGAAAAGAAAAGAAGACTTATGGATGGGGGAAATAGTCTATCCATTTTTTAGAATATTGGTACTCCAGTGTGGCACTGTCACCGGAGAACACACCATATTAAGGTAGAACACGTTGGCAAAGTTATCTCTTGAGTTGTACTTAGAGATGCTGAAAGTGAAGTTGAGATAGGGTTCATTTATCCATTGCAGTTCCTTCTACAAGGTCCTTCCCAAGTTTGATTTTCAACTGCGGACAACAGTGGTTCTTGCTTCACTCCCTTTATGGCAGAATTCCTCTTACAATATCTGAAAGAAAAGCCAGGCATGTAGGTGAAGGCCTATTACTTCTTTTGATTGTTTTCTGGATCATCTGGCTGGAAGGGAACTGTGGGATTTTTGAAGCTGTGGGTAAACGTAGGAGCTGTTTTTCCTTTGAGTTGATCAATTTGGTCCAGGCATGGCATAGCAGAAAGAGTTGTTTTTCGTTTATGATTAATGTTTGCTGAAGGAGTTTTTTTTCTTGTCACTTGGCATATCCTTGCAACCAAGTAGTAACTTCTTTCCACTTAATACCTTTGGTGATAGACTTCCTCCCTTTTTTAACAAAAAGTTCTCTTCCCTTGGGAACCACCATACTTTTTTGTGAACTCAGCTACATTGTTATCGGCCTTCTATATAATTTTGAAGGAAATTTGATGGTGGATTAAGCTGAATGCAACTTAAAGAATATTTGAAAGGGAAATGTGTACAAAATGCAACCGTGTAACTAGAATGGAATGATCTTGAATCTTTCCCCTCTATTGTGCCCATTCCAAACATTTACTTTCTGTCACAGAAGCAAGTTTTGCTTAAAAAATTTCTGGCTGTGCTTAAATAAGTGAACGACACAACCGATATCCTGAAAGTTGCAAATTCTGCTAATCTCTTCTGCATTAATATGTTTGCAATGTTGATTTGGAGTTTATCATATTTATCATATTGCTTAATGGTTTCATTATTCCCTTGACCAACAAATGCAAGGACTTTTAAATTTCCACAGCCTTAAATTGTAGGTTTCCACGTGGATGACTCTGAAGTCACTTTAAATGTATGTTTGGGTAAGCAATTTACTGGTGGGGAATTATTTTTCCGAGGTGTTCGATGTGATAGACATGTAAATTCAGAATATCAACCGGAGGTGTGTATCTCCCTATGATCAATTAGTATTACAGCTTTTGCCATCATATCTAGGCCAAAGCACTTAAGCACTGATCTACATTGTTTAGTAATTTATTAGTTTGCCTTCTCATATTATGCCTGAAAGTCATGATGAGTTGTATGTTTAAGTCTGTTGAAACCTGTTTATAAGTCAAGAGTCAAGACCAACTAGTGTTTTTAATATTGTTTTGTTGCAGATTTGTAATTACTGCGAAGTTGAGCCATAGAAATTTGTATAGATATTAGGACATAAAACCGTTTAAAATTTCACATTTTCCGGTGCTCCTAACCAATTTTTATTTTGTTGGAATCCCTGGCATTCAAGATCTTTTTAAGGGGCTAGAGGTTATCAGAATTGAGAAAATGCTGCCAGGAAAGCGGAATTGTACAGTGCAATCACATGCATTTGCTGGTAAAGAATAAAAAAAAGGCGAAGAGGATCCAAATTTATCTTATAAGCAAAGTACAGGGGTCCATTGGGATGAATTTTACTTGTCATTTATAGAATTAACCCATCAGGTAAGTAGAGAAATGTATCATCAGTGTACATGATTTTGGGGTTCAATGTTGTATGGAATACTGATATCAATATTTACGTATGATTTGGTCTACGTTATTAGATGATGACTAATCTAATACAGTTATGTTTGATTTCCAAAACAAGGTGAGAAAAGATCCATTCATTGCATAATTCACATTGGAATTGGTGTTGAACCATTGAAGTAAATTTACTGGGCGCTGTTATACCCAAATCCATTTTCAGTCCCAATTCCAGCCCTATATGCGTCGATAGAAAATTAACAACGTATATGCTTACGTTAACAAAGCATATGTTTCAAAAGAATTTTTTTACATTTTTTATAAATGTATCTATGCAATTCATTGGATTATATGCTTTATTTTTTATAAAAGCATGTACTTCATTAGATGAGATATACTATTTTTAAAAAATTCGAAACACATGTAAACTGGAATTGAGACTGGAAATGGGGCTGGATGTAACATTATCCAATTTTACTTGAACACATGCTATCATGAGCAAGCAGCCATTCTATGCATGATTAATTTGATGGTAGAATATGCTTGATTAAATTGATTATTATTTATTTTATTGCCTTTCCTCCTCTTGACACACAATACACACAATGCACATTCCTTACTGATCTCATGAATGTTTTAATTACCAGTCTTTCAACAATCTTCCTCGAGTTCTCATGGATGTTTCTGATTTCTACAGGAAAGCTATGATTATTCTCATGTCCCTGGTCAGGCAGTGCTTCATCGTGGTCGCCATAGGCATGGTGCCAGGGCCACAACTTCTGGACATAGGGTCAATTTACTTATGTGGTGCAGAAGGTACACCTGTTTCTCACATGCATACACCCAGAAGATCTCTAACAGTCATTCTAAATTTACAACTGATATCATGGCTGCACAGGGAGCTGGTAATCTAACTGTCTTGGTTATGCTGCTTCGTGGGTTGCCTTCTTGTCCAGTTAATACAGTAGTCCATTTCTTGTAGGGCTTTGAGGCATTTTGTTGAGTCTGGATCCACAGAAAAAGTCACTTGATGCTGACCTAACAATCTCAACTATGGACTGCATGATACATAGGGTAGCTCACTCACTGCATGGAGGCATGGACCGTGTTCGGCATTTTTTCAAACAATTTTTCTACATTTCACATAACCCAAGTCTTGGTCTCATGTGACTTTTCTGCTATTACTCATGATCCATAGTGATCTACGTTACATCATGGAAGTTTCAATTGTCGTTCTGTCCTAGATTGGAGCTTGTTGGCTTAGGTTTATTTATCTTTTTTTTTAAAATACCATACTTTAAAATCATGCATCAGTATCATTAGTGGAAAAACCATGTTCGTTAAATCATCTAGCTTTAGTTTTCTTATGTTTTTACTTCTCATGCAAACTGTGATTGACCTTATCTTTTCGATTCACATTCTCTGCCTTCCTATCACATGACGAGACCTGTCATATTGCCATTTTTCTACAGTTTCCTCATCTCTAAAGCTATTTTTGCACTATGCGACTACCATTCTTATTGACACAACCATTTTCCAATTGTGCTACAGTTCAGTGTTTAGAGAAATAAAGAAGTATCAGAAAGATTTCTCTAGCTGGTGCGGGGAATGCCTTCGAGAAAAGAAAGAAAGGCAACGCCAGGCAGTCAATGCCATGAGGAAGGTAAAGCTCATCTGAATCTGATATATCAATGTTACTTTTTTCATTGATTTTTTCTCCTAAAATGTATGTTGTTTCTTCACCAGGAGCTCTTCAAGAAGGAAGGAGAACCTGTTAATTGAATGACTAATTTTGTTGGGCACCCATTTTGTCATGTAAAAGATGGGTGGTTGTATCATATATTAAGGTCATCTTCTCCAAGACATGTTGTATGCTTTTTAAACATCCACTTTGAAGTTGGATGCTGCCTTTGTTTATGTTATTCTTACGCTTGCAATGTATATTATGTCCGTTGTTTCTGTTGCTGATGGAAGTGGGAGTGTTTTTTTTTTAATTGTAATTTTCATTAATCATTATTTTAAGTTGTGTATGGTTCTTTATTCTCACTTGATTGCATGAATCACCCTAAAGAAGGCTTTAATTTATAGAAAACCCCTGATTGAATAAGGATTTGATCAGGTCAGTAGGTGACACGTTGGTTTTTGTAAAATTAAATTCTATAAGGAAAAAATCCATACAACCCCCTGAATGATATTTTTATTAATAGATGATGAATATTTTATGCACATTTTGTTTGGTTATCCTTGATTGAGAACACGATATACTAAAAAAATTATTACAATATATTAAAAATGTAAAGAATTATATGAAAATGATGATTTTATCATTTCTAAATATATTATAAAATTCTATTTGGAGGGGTAAAATTATCATTTGTAGAAGATTTTTTGCACTTTTAACATATTGTAAGTCTTTTTGGTGTGCTATGTTTTTTATTAGGGTTAATTAAACATAATATTCATAAAATATGCATTATTTGTAAACGTAAATGTTATTCAGGGGGTTATTTGGATTTACTAGTTGTTTTCAGGAGTTTATATGGATTTTAAGAAAAATCAGAGGGTTATATGAATTTCAGTCAGTTTACAGGGGGTTATATGGATTTTAAGAAAAATGTTAATGGGAATCAATATTTTTGTTTACGAGGATTTCTTGATTCTTTTGAACAACAAAAACATCTTAATTAAAAGATGCCAATAATGTATTTGTTTTAATAAAATACTTTTAATCCATCTTTACAAAAAAATTTCCCTTTTCTTTTTACTATACACATTTTAAAAAAATAACCTGGACGGGTTGACTCGGGTTGTAGACTTGTAGGTCAATTCAAATCCAATTCGAGGTTGAAGAAATTAAACCAAAACCCAATCTAATTTGACCCTCAAATCCAAGAAACTTAACATAACCAACTGTTTAAATTTTTATAAGAGTCAATCATTATATAATAAAGAGATTGAAACTATAGAAGTAAAAGATTTCAAGTAAAAATATATTAAACTATTCAAATTTTATTTCACAAATTAAATAATAAAAATTTGACAAAGAAAATTTAAATTTATCGGTCCCAGTTTCGATTTCAGGTTAGTTCAGGTTACATGAACCCTCAATTCAAACCCAATCTGAATTAGGTTTGGCTTGTTCAGGCTCAGGCTCATATTTAACGCGAATGTTAAAACCTTCACTGTCCAAATGCCGTGTTGGGTTAATCCGTCAAAGTTAAGTTGCCTCTTAACCCTGACGAATAAAGCATACTGCATAAGACACCGGGCCGGCAGAGCCCGGATAGGCCGTCAAATTGACGGGCTGGGCCGAGCGGGCCGTCTTACACTACTGTCTGGACCAGAGCCTCGCCGCTCTCGTCGAACTGTCAAATTCCAGACGTGGAGGTAATCCAAATCTAGGGTTTCATTTTTTTTTCTTTTCCGCTCCGTGATTTTGAAGAGATCACGTGCTTTCATATCAGAGGTTCCCAGTACGATCGATCGATTGATTCTTGGTTTTGGAGTCTCTGATTTTCATTCACTTGTTCACTTTTTTTGGCGATACAGTTGGAGAGGGTACTAACAATGTCGGTCCAAGACGGTTCTATCACTTCAGGGAAGAAGTCGGGCGATGCGTTCGACGAGCTGCCGATGTTCAATGTAGAGAACCTTCAGAGGAACCTGAAAATCATCAACCACAGGTCTGATTTTTCGCATCTCGGATTCGTTTTTTTAGCTAACTATGGTGACTCTATCTAATTGATGTTGAAAGCTTGGTCAATGGTTTTATTTTTTTAAAATTTTCTGGAACCTGAAAATCCATGATTTGTGCTGTATGTAATGTGTATATAATGTCTTGGTTCAAAAGAGATCTCTTGAGTGTATTTGTGTGTTTTTTTTTTATATGTTTTTGTAGTCGGACATTCATGTTTATCATCGGTGGTGTAGTGGCTGGGATTTTGGGATTTACGGGCTTGATGGGATTCGTCGTATATTTTCTGATAATGGCAATCACTTCTCTTGGACTATTGGCGAAGCGCTCGGTTTACGCATACTTTGATTGCTGGAACAGGATGACATTAGATGGTCTTCTTGGCGGGCTTATGGTATGCTCACTATTCTTTGTTTTTACGATAACAAGATTTCTTTTTCATCTTCTACTGAATTTCACAAATCCGTTCACCTTCAAGTAGAGAAACTATATGTACTTGCATGTAAAATATTGTCACATTGACCGTCAAGGTTCAATGGTTGAAGTTGCTGGTTTTGAATGCTCAATGGCACCGTGTGGTGATATTGAAAACCCGACTTCTTGAGAAAGCAGTATGAAAAAAATAATAATCATGCACCACCATGATTTGGACTGTTTCATAAAAAAACTTGATGGCTGAATGTGACATATTATACATGTTTGAATCTCCCAATCTGTTCTTTGAGTGTGTAATAGCATCCAGTTTGACTGCCAGATCATTATAATCACGTGTCATTATAATTGATATGGTTTTCATTGATCTAGAGAATGCATATGACAAGGTCACATGGGGATTATGTGATGGGGTTTGATGGAAATTTAAGTTCTGTAGTTATATCTATGCAATAAAAATGTATGTGATGGGGGAATAATTAGTCTTGGAATAGTTAAAACTTAAAAGAGAGATGATTGCATTTCCAATAATTATAGATGTACATCAAGGATTGACGTTGAGTCTATACCTCTTTGCTTAGTCCTCTAGAACTTACTAGGCATATACAAGAGCGTATTCCTTGATGTATATTGTTTGTTTATGATAATGTATTACTTGATGAAACTAAATATGGATTTGATGCTAAGATAGGGCCGGCCCTGAGAGTAGTCAGGCTAGGTGGGGTCCTGGATGAATTCCTAAAATGGGGCGCTTGTATATATTAAACATGATTTTTGGTGTAGGGGTCCTCCATGGTGGGAGTCCTAGGGAACTGCATAGCCCGCCTAGGTTCAGGGCCGGCCTTATACTAGAACAGAAAGATGGATTAAAGCTTTAAAATTTACAGGCTTTAAAATAAGTGAGGTGTAGACATAATATATGGAATGCAATTTTAGAAAGAAGACGAGAACAATAATGGCATAGCTAGTATTGATAGATGAAGGCTACCTAAAATTTAACATTCTCATTATTTAGGATCTATTATCCATGAGGGAGGTGAAATTATAGAGGATGTCATTGATATGATTAAAGCAGGATGGTTAGAGGCTTAAGAGTGGTGAACTATGGTTAGAATATAATGTGACATAAAATATTCATGAGATTGGAAGAAGTTTTTTTATAAAATAGCTAAAGGCCAGCTATGTTTTATGGATCAGACTTCAGAGTATTGGGTAATTAAGAAATTACGCGATAAAAAAATTAGTGTAATTAAGATGAGAACAGTAAAATGAATGAGTGGCAAGACATGAAATGAATATATTTTTGGAATAATTAGATGTTATTCTTGCCTACAATAGAGGAAAAGACATGGTAAAATTGTTCAAGACAGGACATGTGCGATGAAGATCAATTGATGCACCAGTTAAGAGGAGTGACGTGGACTTATGTAATGTGGTGGACAAGACTACTAAACATCTATTTTTCTCTTGTACGGTGGTTAGATGCATATGGGGTTGGCTGGATGCTGCTATCATGGAGTTCTCAGCGGGATTTTTCATGTTGGAGGGTATGTGGGAGGCAGGGAAGGAGTTGAGAAAGAAGGGCATAGAAGCGTGAAACCAATTACGCAATTTTTTTGTGCCAGTGGTTGTTTGGGCGATGTGGTTGATGCATAATTAGATCATCTTCAAGGGGTCAGATTGTATATAGAAAACATTTGGGAGTCTGTGGTGTGGGTCATTAAGGACGATTATGTATGGGGGGTGAGACAGGCTTTTATTTGGATGGTAAATTAATCATTGGGGAGTAATATTCACGTGTTGGGGGCAGGCTGGTGGCTACAATAGATATCACCTCTATTGTTGGACAGGCCTGTGTGTTTTTTTGGTTGTTTTGTTTGTTCTGTTTTTGTTTTGAGCACTCTATTCCATCTTAATAAAATGTGGTAGGATGTGCCTACCATTTCCTAAAAAAAGATGAGTAACATGGTCCTTTATTGAAGGGGTTCCAAGGATAAGCGGCATGTCAAATCAATTTTGGGTAGCAACAGTAAGGAAGGAGACGATTATACATGTTTTTGGAGTATGTGTCCCTTAATAGAGTGGAATGACAATAATGATTCACTTTGTTGTGCATGGGCTGTTGTAGAGTGCCATGTCAATAGGAGACGAGATGTTTCCCTTTACAGAATTTATGAATAATTGAATATTTATATTTAAAATAGGTCTCGAGCGTGGGAACATATTAGTCCTCAACTCCAAACAAATGTGTGTTGTCATAGAGAACCTAGTGGCAAACAAAAATGGGATCGGGATCACCTGTCATGCACAATATAACACATGCGATGGATGTTCAACACGTCATCAGTTCCATGGTGGTTACAGTAAACCATTCATGCATGCGTGGTCTCATGATAAATTGGTGGCACGTTGATCATCACTGGTTGGTGGCCGTGGTGCAACAGGAGATCCGAACCTGTAACAAATATGACCTTATCCCCAAAAAATATGCAAACCTTTGGAAAGCTAAGTTTACTAAAAAGTCGCTCTTCTTAAACTCTCCATCCTGTCTTGAGAAACACCATGATTCTTCAACAACTCACAGGACTTGGACACAAATATATAAAGAGGTTTCCATAAAAAAATTTAGAAGTCCTTGGGGCATTTGTGTATATATTAAGGGTCGTTTTCTTACCAAATCATCTCTCGACAAATTGGAAGCGGTATCCTTGTTCATTGAGGAATCTTGGGTTTAAGTATTACTCCTGATGATAAGATGAAATTCAACTAGGGAAAAAATAATTTTTTTTTTAAGAAAATGACCCACCAAAGGAGAATGTCATATTCTTTCATTGATATTTAAATGTATGCTTTTTTCACTATGTCGTGCTTGCGTTGCATGTGCATTGCCCCTATATATATGATATCTACAAGATGTGCATCCAGATTTTTACAAGATGCACATTTCCCCCTATATATACTATGGCGTTCTTAAAGGTATTCGAAATTCCTAATTGATAAGTACAACCTAACTCTTATGTATCTGAGTGCGGATTCTACTCGTCTGATCTTCTACTCTCGTTACTGTCTTACTTTGTTCAAATAAACTTTGAATAGGCTAGGGAAGATGTAGTTGATCATGTCAAGTATTTAAAAATCAGTAAAATGGACTCTACCTGGCGAGTCTCAGATCCACCATGTCTTCCTTGGACCTATGCTGTTGGGTTGACTGACCCGGATACACTGCTATCTAAGATTTTTTTTTTTTTTTTTTGTCATGGTTTGTGCATATCTTCTGTACATTTTGTAGGTGTCTGTTTTGCCTCTCCAGATCAGACAAAATTAAATTTCAATTTTGTTTGTTCTGTTCAGAGATATTTTTCTGGAACAATTCTGTCTCTGTATTTGCTTCTGTGATGCATCATCTTAATGTACCTTTGTTTTCACTTAGTAGGTTAATTTTTGTTTTTGATGATACTGTACAGACTACAGACATTATATTTGTAATTAGTTTCATGTTTGTTTTTCTAATCTGTTATCACATTATACATTTCTGGCACATTCTTTTTATTTTTGCAGTCGTTCGTGCTGTTCTGGACGTATCCTTTTCTTTCTACTTTGAAATATATTTTGCCATCAAAGTTCTTATTATATGTGCCCCATGCTTATCCTGTATTATACTACCAAGGTTGTGTTTTATTATTGATTATCATCTGCTCCTCCACTTCCACATCCATCTATGGATATCATCATTGAATTCTGTCATCGCTCATCAGTACACAATTTCCTCTCTCTTTTCTGTTAAGACATTATAATTTGTAGCTTTTAGTGAAGTCAATAGTAACATATGTTGTATTTGAATCCGCATTAACTACACATTGGTTTGCTATGAAATATTTAGTGTTTCTTGACAACAATCTAGATTTGCGTATGACATTGTTCATATCTTCTAGAAGAGTACGCTGAATCCATCTACAAGGCTGATCTCCAGATCAACATCCCCTCAACATCTCAACTGGCGCAGAATCCATGATTATACGTAACCTTATAACAGGAGCCTAAAATTTTCCAACCGTTCCTGTAGTTTCTTTTTGAATGTTTGTGATTGTATTATAGAAATTCAAAGCACAGAGTGTCTTAGGAATGTGAATCGTGTTAGGTTTTGAAGGTAACATGGCTTCAACAGGACTCAGGAGGCCTTGGAAGTAATGGAGGGGAGGGACAGGTGAAGACAGATCTGACTACTTTATGAGCTTTGATTTTTAGGTCAATGTTGATACACTCAGTCTGTTATGTAGCTGTCCGTCCGTCAGCCACCTATGCAAAGTTATTCCACATCCGCCTATACAAAGTTATTCCAGTTCATTCTATCCAAAGAATACGTGGGTTCACTGTGAAATCAATCAACTGTCACCATCTTTTATAAATAATCTATTAAATCAATTATCATTATTTTTTTATCTTTTATAAATTTTTTATCCACACTTTATTTACATTTTACCCAAACAATCAAAGTTTTATTATTATGTTTTTTAACGAGAATAATTAAAAACACAAGTAAATATAAAATCATTTTATCCTTATTTATATTCACTTATGCTAGAATAACAGTATCAAAACGGATATGTTATGTTAAGAATTCATGACTGTTTGAAGATTGGTGTCCATTCCACATTAATAATATTTGAAAAATGTTAGTTTTTATTTTTATAGTCTAAAACTCATATTATACATGTTTTTATTTTTTTTAAATAGTAAACATTGTCTTATGATATATGTGTTTTGATAAAAAGTGTATATCGTTCTATTTCAAATTGAATTACTCATTTTTAATAAGTGTAAGAAAAAATTTAATGAAGTAAATGTTCTATTGAATTCCTAATGTAAAAAAGTACCGAGGATATTTTTCTATTGCAAGTTCCTTTGTATCTCTTAGCCCCGTTTAGAACGGGAATATAATTTATTCTTGATTATATATTTATTCAAGCATAAGTAAGTATAAATAAGCAGTATAAATAAGGATAAAATGATTTTATGTTTGATTGTGTTTTGAATTATTCTCGTTGGTAAATATAAGAATAAATGTTTTGTTGTTTGGGTAAAATGTGAATAAAGTATGAATAAAGATTTATAAAAGGTGAAAAAATAATGATAGTTGATTTGACATGTGATTTATAAGAAGTGATGATAGTTGATTTAAAAGTGGGTCCACATATTCTTTGAGTGGAATAACCTATGATAACTTTAATTGCAGGGGTTAGTTGGAATCCATATACTATTTTATACCGATTAATTTTGGCATACTTTATCAAGGGTTATTCAGGGTTTTTAAACACCTTTTATCCCTTATCTTAGGTTATCTGGGAGTTTATTCTCAAAACAAACCGGGGGCTTAAGAATAAAAAAGCAAAACACAAACTGAACAGGGTTTTACCAATCAAAATTATATAAAAAAAAACTTAACAGAGTTTTAATGTATCGATGGACCATGCAACTTATAGTATATGTACACAAGTACACCTTAATTATTTTCTTTAATACAAAGAATCCTAGTAGACTAAAAAGTCACTAAAAATATAGTGCATCAACACTAATATACTAGAATCATGTAGATTAACACTTGAACAGATTTTAATATTATGAGATTTTCATTAATACATTATTTTGATAGATGAAACATGTACATCAAAAAGTTAAAAAACATTCACAATAAAATAAATAAATAAAAATATCATTAATGCAATTTTAATGGACATACATGTCATTCTATTAAGTGAAAAGATACATACATTCCCATTCCACCCTCAATGGTAGTCTATCCCGTTTTTTTTTTTTTAAATCATACACCCACTCTTTGAAGTGAATGATGTTATATAAAATGAAGTATATACTAAGATACATTAACGTATTTTTTTTCATAGTAAAAAAAAAAAAATTAGGTCATATACTATGATAGTGCAATATATACTACAACATTATCATAGCATATGGACTGCGTGTATCAGCAGCGCTCTTCCATTAAACATTAGTACCATGTGTGTGTGTGTGTTATATATATATATATATATATATATAATGTTATTTAGGCCCCAACTCATAGACCCCAACACAAGCTCCATGAGATGGCAATAAGACAATACTGATTATGCCATTTACTTGATAACTATCTTAAAATGTGTGTGACGGTTTTGATATATCTCTATGATTGTGGAGTATCATCAATTTTGAAAATTCTGTATTTCTTTACCATTAATTCATTCAAAAATCAACGCAGCAATTCTTGAAATCAGAATCGATTTTTGTTTATGATTGAAATCAACGCAGCAAGTCGGAGGGGGAGGAAGAGAGGGTGAGGAGCTTGCGGAGGAGGGTGGCAGACATGGCGCGGAGCTCGGCGGAGGGCGAGGTGGTGAGGTGCGGGAGAGGGTGAGGGAGAGGTGTTCCGGGTGGGAATCGCGGCAGAGATTGTAGAGGGAATCGACGCTCGCATCGGCGCGCAAGCACTGCTCGTTGGAGGTCGACATGAGGTGGCTCAGAAGGGTCTTGAAGTGGGAAGGGTCGGGTCCCATCAGAAGTGCCGCCTCGGATGATGGAGAAGCCATGGATGTCTAATCGAGAATGATTTGTTAGGGTGGAGCAAATCTTCTATTTTTAATCCTCCATTTCTTCATCATTAATCGATTATGATAATCGATCAACTACATGAACTGATAATTGAATTTCGGAATCGATTTTATTTATAAAGAACACATAGGAGCAGATCGAAAATTATACTTTTGGGGTTTTGGAAGGTACGGAAGCCGTTTTTTTTCGATTTGAATATTACATCAATTTCTCTCCGATCAAGTTTGACATATTATTGAATTGGTAATCGAATTGTGTTTTATTTTTTATTTTTTGTTTTAAATGTTTAAACATGAATTTTATTAATGGATTGAATGCCATTTACCACAATTTTGATTTGTTTTTGTCTCAATATCTAAATGTAACACTAGATATTGTTACATTTTATATGTGGTAGTTTGTTTGATGTTACTGCTATATTGTTGATAATATAAATAATCATTTTTTAAATCTGTGTTACATTTGTAAATGTAACAGTCAACGTAAAGATATTTTTTTGTTACATTCGTAAATGTACACATCCAATCACATACACATAATGATTTGCATTTGTTACATTTATAAATGTAACAGTCAATCGCATACATGTAATGATTTATACATTTGTAAATATAACAGTCAACTACATGTGTATTGTTGTGGAAGTGTTACATTTTTTACATTACAATCTAAATAGTCATTGAAGAATAAATTTTTTATTTGCTTTTGCAGAAGAGTCTGCTATATTGAAATTATTGTTACATTTATACAGCACAATTATATAATCATAAGATTGTTATATTTACATTTATGCAACATTGTTACATTCTGTAACAGTTATAATCACATAAATGTAACAAAACCAAAACAATTAATTGTTGCATTTATTATTAAAGTTCATGAATGTTTCAACTCATATACTGTTTTTTGTTACATTCATATATAAATGTAACAAAATGAAACATTTACCAGTACATATTACATTGGCTTTATAAATTTAAAAATAAATCATCTATTTAATTGTTTGTTACATTTATTGAAGGAAGAAACTAAAAATGTAACATTTTTTCGTATCATGTAATAAAAAAAATTGGAATTTTTTTTTTGTTATTTAGGTCATTTTGGTGTAATTTAGATAAGTTTTGGTGTAATTTTGACGAAAAAATAATTTTGGTGTAATTTAAGTAAGTTTTGGTGTAACTAAAATAAGAAAATTCATAAGAATTTTAAAATTTAAATTTTGAAATAAATAAATTTTAGAGTAACTGAAATTAATATGAAAGATTAATAAGAGAAAAAATAGAGATTTAAGTTAATGGAATCTATTTTTTTTTAATGAAAGATATATTTGTATTTTATTATTTTATTCATTTTTAAAAGTTAACAAGTATATACACACACTGTGGACCTGTTGTAAAGTGATTGTCATATGAGGGCGAGCATCAGATCGAACCCATAAATAACGTCATCCGTTATCCGTAGAGCTTCCGTTTGGGCTTTTCGTCCCAATCTCCACCCTGTGCGGTCTCTAACGTTTTTGGTTTTCTAGGGTTTCTTCGTCTTCCTCTCTATTCGCGTCGATTCGACGATCTCAAGTAGCCATCGAAGATCGACAAAAAAAAAAAAAAAACGCTTCTTCCGCGATCGGAATCCGAGGAAATAAACGAAAGAGAGCGATCGAATCGGTTGATCAATCGAAGCCCCCTCCCCTCCCTTTTGTTCATCTTTGTATCATTATCAAAAAACGAAAAAAAGAAAAAGTGATGCTTGTAATTGTTCTCTGAATCCCTGATTAGGGTTTTTGTTACTTTTGAGTTTGTGTAGAAAAAAAAAGGCTGGAAAGAGTGGAACTTGAAAGTACTGTAGAATATATTGATTTTTTTTTTATTTTGTCGTTGATTATTGTTTCGTGTTTTATGGAATTCCATGTGAAGGGAATTCTCGACCTGTCTTTTGCTGTAAGCTTTTGATATTACTTCAATTGATCTTTCTATCCATCTATCAATAACAACAATCTTCCCCATTAAAAAAAAAAAGATTAATTTTTTTATATAAAAAATCAAGAAAAAAAAATTAATGGGGAGTCCAGGATTGAATAAAAGAAGCAACGGTCAATACCTGGGAGTCACAGAGCCAATTTCTTTAAGTGGGCCGTCTGATTTTGATGTGATCAAGACCCAAGAACTCGAAAAGGTCTCTTTTTTTGGTTTACCCAATTCAATTTTTGTCTTTCTGAATTGGATGTTGATCTTGTGCTTACATGTGGTGAATTGGGTATGTTCAGTTTTTGAAGGATGAGGGATTATATGAGAGTTATGAAGAATCAGTGGGCAGGGAAGAAGTTTTGGGTAGATTAGATCAGGTTGGTTTCTTTTTTCCTCTATTTGTTGTTTTTGATGTCTCTGCTGTCAATTTGGTTGTTGATGTTGTTGGGGGTTTGGACAGATTGTGAAGAGTTGGGTGAAAAAGATTAGCAGGACGAAGGGTTTCAATGAGCAGCTTGTTCAAGAGGCTAATGCCAAGATATTCACCTTTGGGTCTTACAGGCTTGGTGTAAGGATGCTTTGCCTTTCATTATTTATTCTTGTTACTATGTTTATGTGATTATGGATGTTTGTATGCTTATATTGGATTGGTGGATATTCTTTTTATGGAGACATTGAGTTTTGAACTCCTGTCAATAACTGGTGTGAATTTTGAAGTGACTAATCACTGCTAACACAAATCTGTACGAGTGAAATCTTGTATTGAACAGAAATTAGTTTGCTGCGGGTGATTTGGTCTATTACTTTTGAAAGAAATTTGGGTCGAAAGTTAAACTTCTACTTTGGTTGTTGTTGTTTAATTACACATGGGCAAGGTTTGTTGTTGTCTAGTTAGACATGAGCAAGGTTGCAATTAAAATTACATGTCAAAAATAATTTGGTAATTTTTTGGAAAAATGAAAAGAATCATGTAAATCTTTGAGTTTGTATAAAAAACATTCGGACACATTTAAAATTTCTAAAAAAATAAAATAATTAACAAATAAGTAGTCTTAAATAATTATCAACATATGTTCCTTGGAATTGCATAGGGTAATTATGTAAATATGAAGAAATTTGAAAACGACAAGTTAAAGAAATGTGTGTATGATGATCCAATCTAATTGATGTATCAAACTAATAAGAAAAACCATAATTATTAACCATTGCATAAAGATGTTGTAATAGTCTGTGCATTGTCTAGTAATATGTTCCATGATATTGCAGACAATTGATAATCAGTTGTGCCTCTAATTTGTAGACAATTGCCAGTATCATTAATGAAGTTTCTCTCACATACTTATAGTTGCAAAACTTGTTGTCTTAGTATCTGTTTGATGATGAACTTTGTTTATTTTCTCGAGTGCCTTAAACTTGAGCTGTTGTTCTGTAATATGAGACATCTCCAATGCTGCTTTTACATTTGATTCCATTTAGTATTGTTTTTAATAAACACCTTTTTGAGTGAGAAAGGTTGTTCATTCCTTAGGTGCATGGTCCCGGAGCTGATATAGATACACTCTGTGTGGGGCCTAGACATGCGACAAGAGAGGTGTGGTATTCCCTTACACCAGTTTTTGAGGCACCTGAAGTTGCTCCCACTGTAAAAGAACCTTGTTCTAACAGCCTGAATTGTTTGGTTGCAGGAAGATTTTTTCATAGAGCTTCACAATATGCTGGCTGAAATGCCTGAAGTGTGTGAATTGCATCCAGTGCCAGATGCTCATGTTCCCGTGTTAAAGTTCAAGTTTGGCGGGGTTTCTATTGATCTTCTCTATGCAAAATTGTCTCTTTGGGTCATACCTGAAGTATGTTTACCCTTCAATACTCAGATATGCTGTCAATATGCATGATTTATACTTAATCAAGTGTATCCACGATCCCTAAATCAATTTGAATAACCTTTGATGGTAAAACTTATGTCCTACCAGTTTCTCAAAAAACCGGGTATGTGCATGACACTTGTGGGAAATGATCTAACAACTGGATACCTAGATGGTCCCATACATTTGTCATAATCTATGCGAATAGAAAGTCAGCAAACATTAACTAGCTGAAGAAAATGTGACGGATACATGGTAATAGAATCCGCAAAACTCTGTGAATGGAAATTCAAATGTAAACAATTTGTTGGCCGTTGCAATTTGTACGAAAAACCCATTGTCTGTGGATATGCCCAATCGTATTCTCAAGATCTCAAAGTGCATCGCATTCAGTGAATTTTTTTTCTCTGATTGTTGTGTACAATACATATTGTGATTCTGTGGAGCTCATGAGAAATAAGGTTTCAAGGATTAGATGTCTTTGGTGGTACCTTGATGTTCTTTTTCATCCTCTAGCAGGAAGTATGGCTTATCTGTGAGTGTATACAAGTGGGAATAAGATGCTGACAAGAGATGCAGTATATAACATCACTTATCATTTGCTTTTATGTGGTGCTTTGTGTAGAACAGATATTATTACTCTTGATGTATTTCTCTCGGAGAAGATGCTAAGTTTATGAGCCTACATCAAAATGTTTCATCAATGATTTTACCATTTTGGACCTAATGAAATGTGTTCACTGAATGACATGCATCATGATGCAATTTTTCTGTGTCATAATGGAAGTAAACTGTATATTGCAGTTGAAATCACTGTTAATATCTGCCGAGATGTTTTTTTTGGAGCATATCTCCTTTATTTAATACATATCTCACGATTTCAGTAAAGGAGAATCATGTTCCTCCTTTGAGGTGTGACTTTATTGCAAAATACGGAGCATGTCGGGTATTTGAGTAGAATCATTCTTTCCTTGTTAGTTGGACCAATCACATATGCAAAATGAAATGTTCTAGTTAATGCTTGTTTCTTTCTTATGTACTTTTGTGTTGCGACTTGTTAGATTTAGTTGTATGATCGCTTTCAACTCAAATGCATATCACATGGATTTACTATTATTTTTTTGTGGTTTCAGGACTTGGATATTTCACAGGACTCAATATTGCAGAACGCTGATGAACAAACTGTTCGAAGTCTTAATGGGTGCCGGGTGACTGATCAAATTTTGCGTTTGGTGCCAAATATTCAGGTATTTTCGATCTACATTGATCATATCAATACACTAGCGATGCATAGTCACACATGAGTATATACAGATAACAAAGTGTGTTTTTCTTCAAAAACACAAATTGTACACGTAGATCTATGCATTTGTTGTTTTTTTGATTTATTTCTTTTTTGTTATATCTTATGCAGAATTTCCGAACAACATTGCGTTGCATGAGGTTCTGGGCAAAGCGTCGTGGAGTTTATTCAAATGTATGCCTAGTAGATAAAATCCTTTTTTATTTTTGTTCCTTTTTTTGTGGCTCTTACTGTTTCCTGATTGACTTTTTTGGGTTGCTTTTAAACATTGATAGGTTGCTGGATTTCTTGGAGGTATAAACTGGGCATTGCTTGTTGCTCGAATATGCCAACTGTATCCTAATGCGCTTCCTAGTATGTTGGTGTCTCGCTTCTTTAGGGTTTATACACAGTGGCGCTGGCCAAATCCAGTGATGTTGTGTGATATTGAAGAGGGGACTCTAGGCCATCCTGTTTGGGATCCAAGGAGAAATCCTCGAGACAGGCTTCACCTGATGCCTATAATTACACCTGCATATCCTTGTATGAACTCTAGTTACAGTGTATCGTCGAGCACATTGCGTGTTATGACGGAAGAATTCCAGAGGGGAAGTGATATGTGTGAGGTATGTGCCATTCTTAGCGATGTTTTGGAAATTATTATATTTGGGATAAAATAAGCTGATCCTGTCCACTAATATATGATAATGAGAACTTTGGTGCCTTTATGTGTTTATTATTGATTCTTTTCTTTTTTTTGTTGAAGAAAGGTAGGCATTCTACCACGAATAATTTTATCAAACCCGTAGTACAATGTCAGCAAGAAAAGAGTGTTTCCTTTTTTAAAAAATTTATGGATCAAATGGGAATATTTACAATTTTAAGTAGAACAAGTGGGTCATGGAGACCACATTTTGTTGCCTTACGATCAATTGTGGATGGGTCCTCTTTAAGGAATGTCATTAGCTTTTCTTTAATATTTTGTGTTATAGGAACTATTTCAGTACTGTGTAACAACCAAGAAAAAATATTCCGACTTTAAAGTGGTCAGTATATTTGCGGTGAATCTCCAATACCCGGATAGTACTGCGGGGTACTTGTACGATGGAAGTTAGACGTGATAAGTCAGAAGCATTGCATGATTATACTTTGATCATCATGCGTGTTCTGTTTTAATGTAATGTAATACAGTAAACCTAATTTATGAATGGTTTTTTGCATGATACATAAATGTTTTTGTGCTTTTATAATGATTTGATTGATAATCTTTTGTAAGGTAATAAGATGATTTTTTTTGTGTCTGTTTTTTTATCCTGATTATATTTGGAAATTGAGTCATATACTGCATTTTCTTGAATATAACACCCATGTAAAAACACTTGTATGTGAGTTAATATCAGTTATCGAGCTGGGCTATTAACAGAGTGCACGGGGCACACAGATTTGATTTACACGGGTGACCCTTCCTGGCATGTGGGAAGTGTGTCAGTTTGGGATGAAATCTTTTCCAAGGCATGTTGTTATGTATATATACTGGGGCACCTGTTTGTCAATGTGTCCTATGTAATGTAGTTATAACTTTTAGTGTACGGTGGCTTGAGTTCAGGTTCATGTACATAGTCTTGGTTTCAGCATGATTGTGATGAATAGTCTTGTGGGTTTTATTTTTATTTTTTGTTACTTATTTGATGCTAGATTTCCATTTACTAAGGTGCTATTTATTTTTTTATCAATTAAAATTCAACTTGTTTATAATTTTCACTCTTTCCATTAATTACAGTCAATGGAGGCGAACAAGGCTGATTGGAATACCCTTTTTGAGTCTTACCCCTTTTTTGAAGCCTACAAGAACTATCTGAAGATTGATATTATAGCAGAGAGTGAAGATGACCTTCGGAAATGGAAAGGTTGGGTTGAATCTCGTCTTCGCCAGCTTATGTTGAAGGTGAGGATGGCTTTTGGCGTTTTCTTTAGGATGGTCATATATGACAAGAAGTTAGATGCATGGACATATCATTTTTGTTTTATTGATAACAACGACAGCCACAAACTTAACAGGCCAACAAAACTCAATACACCCCGAAAATGAATTATGCAACCACACCAATCAAATATATTTTAGATTGTTGCACCAGTGTTATTTTGCAACCAAACACACTCTTCTATGGTTCTTACTAAACATTTTTGTTAACATTCCTGTACAGATAGAGAGATACACATTCGGCATGCTTCAGTGTCACCCTCACCCTGGTGACTTCACTGATAAATCTAGGCCGTTTCATCGTTGTTATTTCATGGGCCTGCAACGGAAGCGGGGTGAGCCTGTCCATGAAGGAGAACAATTTGACATACGAGCAAGTGTTGATGAGTTCAAGCAAGCAGTTGGAATGTACACACTATGGAAGCCTGGGATGGAAATACAGGTGACTCACATAAAACGTAGGGATGTCCCTCTCTTTGTATTCCCTGGTGGAATTCGTCCTTCTCGCTCTGCTAAACTGCCTGGTAGAGAAAACAAAGTAATGTCGAAAGATAAGGGTGGTCTCAAAGATGCAGTTTTAGAAAATGGGAACAAAAGAAAACGGGTAGAAGAAGTTGCAGAAACTAGCACAAGGGATATTAAACGTGTGACCACTGATGCTTTAGATGATATAAGAGCAGTAGATAAGGATTTTGCAAACGAATCTGGTGAAAGCCTCCCTGGAGATAATGCTTTGAACATAAATAGAAAAAAGAGTGAAAATATTTCAGAGAATGACTCAATGAGTGAGAAGTTTACTGATGTGGCAGAAGCAAGAAAGGGAACGAAGCCTCATGATAATGGGGAAAGTAAATCTACTGATGTTAAGCTTCTTGTCTCACTCACTTTGAGTGCTACATCAATGGCTTCTAAAGAAGATGAAGACCTTGTGATTGAGAAAATTGCGTGTGGCCCATCTGAAAATCACTCCGCTTTGTCTGAGTTGGGCAAGAGAAAACGGGGTGATGATATTTTAGAGACTGACTCGACGAGTACAAAATGTTTTACTGCAACAGCTTCAAGTTTCATAGATACTGAAGCAGAAGGCATGGATGTTGGTGTAACTGATGCAAGAAAGAAAAAGAAGCTTGGTGACAATGTAGAGAGTGAGTTGACTACTGATGTTAAGCCTTTTGTTTTAACTAATGCTTCAGTGTCTTCTGAAGAAGCTGATGCTCCCTTGATCGATAAAATTGCATGTGGTCCATCTGAAAATTACACTGGCATGACTGAGGAACTGGATGAACTTAAGTGTGAGGTGGTGGATCATACCAAAATTAACAGACCTGTAGAGTCTGTGATGGGAAACGCAGTTGCAGAGAAAGCTGTGGTGTCACGCTGCGGCGTTCAGAATGGAAGCCTGGAGGAGCTTGAGGTTCTAGTTTCTAATTCTCTTGTCAAATTTTGATATCTAAAAACATATGATCTCTTGGTACAGAAGTTTGTTATTGGATGTTCTATTATTTTCCCAATTACTTTGTGTACACTATTGTAACATCGCTGAACATGGAGTCAGTTTCACAAGATCTCCCAGAGAAAGTTCAACATAAATTTTCACATAAGCAAAATTGTAAAGCTAAATTTGTTTGTTGGGTGTTGAGTTTTTTTACCCCTTTGATTCCAAAGAATAATTAAGCATGCCTGGAAAGTAGTCATTTATTTGCATCTTGTTTTGTAGATGTCTGATCAGGAAACTAACATTTTTACTCCCTTTTGACATATAGCCTTCTGAGCTGCAGCTCCCATCTTCTGTCATGCCTCCTCCAACTGCTCAACGGAAACCGCTAATCAGGTACATAGAATGGATAATTCAAACATGCAAAACACGCTTTTGATGCTGTTTTATTGATGTCCATCACAACATGAAATCTATGTTGGGTGTTTCTTTGGCAAACCTACTTTTGCTGGTTTTCAGGGTTCCTCTGTGTTGTACAGGTTGAGTTTGAAGACAATAGGGAAAACGAATGGCGCAAGTTAGTAAATCGACCGTGAACCAGGTGAGATCCGATGCAGGGAATGAGGATAATTTTAGAAAGCCGCGGACAGCTCGAGTTTTTTTCTTTCTTTCTTTGTTTTCTTTTTCTGCACTTCATCAGCCCTACTTTGCTTGCCTTTGGAGGCACAGTGCAACTGTTGTATTATGTATAGATAAGATTGTCCTCTACTGAAGTTAATAATAATATATACCCCTTAAAGGGCATAAATGATATTTTTCTTGCTGAGTTGATGTTGGATTACTAACACTGAATTCATTCAGCTGTATTTTTTTTTTTTCGCTTGGTAATTCAGCTGCATTTGATTTCACATTGGAACCTTTTTTCCCCCTTTTTGATTTAATATTATTCTAGTAAATATATGTTTCTCTCAAAAAGATGCATTTGAATTATTGATAAGTAAATACTTTCAGAAGAAAAAGAAAATGAGAACATGTTGGGGTCTATACAAGAAGATGCAAATGTTCTTATTCAGCATATCAAAATAGATCCTTTTCTTTTTTAATACGTAATTTAGACCCAACATTATTTAAGATGGTCGGTGGATACGGGGAGATCTCTTCTTCCACCCTGTTCATTTTTCTATCTTGAACAAGTTGACAAAAATAAATAAATAAAATTGATTAGATTAGATAAGCAAGACTAACCAGCGACTCAAACTAAAATACGAAGAAGCGAAGGGTTGATTATTAAATCCAAAAAAAAACCCAAAAAAAACTCAAATTATTAAGCATAGCTTATCCCTTATCACCTTCAACAATTTAGATGTATGGTGCATTTAAAAACGAGTTCAGACAGTTTTGGATATTTTATATTTAATCCAACCACTACAGTGGTTCCTACATTTAGTAAAAGAAAAATACTATTTTGTTTTAAATTTTTGAAAAATTTAATTAGAGGTTCCTGTGGTCACGCGTCTACTATTTTTAGGTTCTTGGATTTTTTTAAATATTTTTAGGTCCTTAAGGCTGTAAAAAGTTATTTTTAGGTCCATCTATTCGAATATTGTTCAAAAATATCAAAAATGCCCTCTGCCCAATTATTTTAGGAGTTTTGCTACATAGGCCCCATTATATAAGTTTCACTCATAGGTTCCACGAGATGTCAAATTTTTATTGGTCATCTAGTTGACCTTTACAAAAAGGTAATAAAGCAAAGTACAGAACTACCCCTATTTAAATCACTCGTTAGTATGCTGGTTTCTTCTCCCGAAACACATCCTAAAAATTTTTAACCATTTTTTAAAAAAATTCAGCAACTTATAAAAATCATTCCGGCCGACCTGCTCATCTTCGGCGAAAGACGTCACCACCCCTGGAATCCTTTTGTATCTCTTTATCATATGAGAGATAGTTCGACTACCTTTTCAGTCATCTTCCGGATTCCACCTTTTTTGACCTTCATATCGACTTTTTGATGAATGCAATTGACTTTTAACGAAACACTAAGATTAGATAAAAAAAGTCAGTTACATTTTGTGAATATAACTTAGTTTCAAAATATATTGTATAAATAGTTCAGTTAACTGAATTTTATTATTTAAGGCATGTAAATATCAGTTGTATATTTCAAAAATGTAACTGATTTAAAAAATATATTGCATAAAAGTTCATATTAGTTTGAAAATGTAACACAACCATATGTCAATATAACATCAAAACTCTATAAAATCCTCCAAAAAACATTTTAACATTAAACACCAGATTCAAAGAAAAAATTGTAAACAAAAGCCAGATCAAAGACTGCCATATTTAATATCAAACAACAAATTCAAGAAAAAAATTGTAATAAATACAAAAACAAACAATAACAAAGGTCATACCTGAATCGACAGACATTGAAAACAATAGCCAAATCGATCAATTGCACAAAAAGTTAGTTACATTTGTGAATGTAACTAACTTTTACAATATATTCATATAACAAATAGGTTATATTCACAAATGTAACTAACTTATAAAAAAGTGTATAAATATACATATTAGTTTGGAATGTAACTATCTTTTAAAAAATAATGCATATAAGTCTAATAAAAATATGAATATGTCTCTGACATTTAAATATTATACAACAACATTCAACATCAAATGTTAAACAATTAATGTGCCGTATACAAACCACGTTTGACATAAACTATCAAAATTAACATAAAATGAAACAATTGAAAAAACATACAATAAATAAACATCACACCTGAATCAACAGACATTTCAATGGTAGCCAAATTGATCAATTCTTTTTTTTGATCATATAAGACTAAAAAGACATCCAAAATATCAAATCCGATGTTCAATAGACTCTACATAAAAAATTCTAAAATTTTACTACGACAATGAAGCAGATTATTCAATTATGAAAGCACAATTTAATTGTGATGAGTCAAAAATAGAGAAAAAAAAATACAATTGAATTTTCCCTCAACCACAATTTAATTGTGATGAGTTAAAAAAGGAAAACAAATAACATAATTGAATGCTCCCTCAACTGTCCGCCATTAATTACATTGGGATGTTACTAAAACTCACTTATGGGTATAATTGCTGATCCAGTCTATGCCATTTCATGGGGCTTATGAATCATTTTCCTTATTTTAGTACACTGTTAACATTCCCCAATACATTGTTAAGTATCTCTAGTACATTGTTAACACTCCCCAGTACATTGTTAACCTTAAGATAAAATGCCCTCTCGCCCAATTATTTTAGTACACTGTAAACACTCTTCAATACATTGTTAAGTAACTTTAGTACACTATCAACACTCCACGATACATTATTAACCTTTGCATAATTGAGCGATGGTATTTTTAAACAACATCCAGTTAGAGAGATCTAATGATAATTTTTCATCACCTTAGGGACTAAAAAAAACTTAAAAATTTTTAGGGATCTAAAAATAATAGACGGATGACTACATGAACCCCTAAGTAATTTCTCTTACATTTTTTTTAAGGACTAAGTTATTTTTAAAAGCTGTTTAAAGTAAAAAGTTATTTTTTAAATTCTTTTTTCAAAAAATGCGCTCTTCGTGTGAATCTTTATTGATTTTCTTTTCATTAGCTGTGAATGATTGAAAATCTCATCAAAATCTCTCCTGTGTACTCTTTGTAATATTATACACAATATAATAATGAAAATTTAACATATGTCCAAGTTATCAGATTTACAAACAATCCCATGCAATTCCAATAGAGTAAAAGCTTAAACCACTTTAAAGCCTTCCTTGCACGCCGTTCTAAATGTTAGGTTTTTCCTATAACTGCATATTATAGTTATCCCATGTTTTGATTGTGGTGACCAAATGTGTTATTTATTAGTCAATTAATCAAAGTAAAAGACTAAAGTTGGTCACCACATAAGAACTTGACCCGGAATCATCGCACAGAAACACAAGATGTCCCAATCAATTACAAAGAAGGTGCCCTGTATGTATCCATAGCTAATCCCACTTTCCAATCTTTATCATCCATACATGGTCCAATTGTTTTGTGTGTTTGAATTAATTCATTAAATTAGTGATGAATCACTAGCATATAACAATATAACATAGTGACTTAACCTATATATATATATAATATATAATATAGTACAGTAACTTCATTAAATAATTTATCCCAAATAATCTTTATTTTTTAAATGTTGTGAAATATCTTGCACTGTGAACATGATTTTTTGTCACAGTTTTGCTAGGAAATTAAGTGGGGAGTTTTTGAGATTTATTTTTATAAATACTCCGTAAATTTTCTTTTTACATGCCAATAAAATAATCTTGATTCATGCTATGCAGTTAAATACATAAATGAAACTGATTGGAGCTAATCTTAACTGCATTCGGACTAGTCTAAAACCCTCCTCGTTTATCTTCTGATCCTTCACTTCTCTGTTCACCCTCCAATCACAATGAAACCATGAAAACGATTCATCTGCTCTTCTAGCCGCCCATTCAATTCTAGCCGTCCATTCAAGCAATCTCTACGTGTGACCTCCATGACTGATTACTTTTTTTTCTTTCATTATTAAATCTGTGTTTTATTTGTGAAGTTGAATTTGTTTTCAGGTGCTATGTTTGAAACACTGGAGACATTGCTGCGTCACTATATATTGGACGAAAGGCGCTGTTATTTGCGGTCTTTTTTAAAGTTCCAAACATAATAGTCTCATATATCTCATAGTCATCTAATAGTCATTCAAAGAGGTATATACCTTTTTAGGTGCAGCATATACTTCTTTTACTAAAAATAAATCCATTTAATTCGAAATAAAGTGATATACATTTTTCATCAAAGCATATGCTTCTTTATATGGTGTTTACTATTTAAAAAAAAATAAAACATGTGAGAACTGCATTTTCAAAGTTTTTTTAGGTGTAAACAATTTTTCCAAAGTTATCAACAAACAACAATTTTGTTTCCATCAATACGAGAGTCTCATTCTCCATGTGAAACCTAGAATTGGATATGTGAAATCCCCAACTTAAGGGTTTTTTTTTTAAGGGATAAAAAATAGTTTTTAAAAAATATTTTTTTGAAAACAAATATACATGTTTTCTATAGGGTGCAGTTTGGACGGATTAAATGACTCAATCTAAATCAACCCGATATTTATAAAGTTCTACGAGAACCCAAACTCAAGTAATCTAATAAGTTCGAGTTAGATTTGAGTTGCCGGATCGAGAAACTTCAGCCCAACCAAAACCTGATTTTGTGAGTAATAAGTTTAAATATTTTGGTAAATTTGAACAAGTTTATATATTATTAGATGAAATTTTAATTGTTTACATTATTTTTATCCTAACATATATTACATTTATCAGTTTTCTCTACCACCATCCTTCAATTCATCTTTATTATCTTTTTCGAGATACCAATTACATATCAAGTTGTTTAAAATGATATAATTTTGAAATAAAATATGAACCCTACCGAATCAACCCGAACTACATACTAGATTGGCGTTGATATTTTTATATTTGAAAGCTAAGTCATGTTATATTTGGGTTAGGTTTAGATTGAACTTTAAAGGGAACCAACTTGTCCGAGTGAAAAACTATTTTTTTAAACTCAGTTTTTAATAGATACGTAGGTTTGATTTGGCAACAACCACATTACCCAATCATTTGTTCCAGCAGATGCATGATCTATTTGGATCACCAAGAATTAATGCTGCTTTATTTCATGGAACTCAAGTTTATTGGGAGAACACGTGAGAGCTCTTTTGCTGTTGTGTTCAAGACGAAGGACGTTTCATAGCAAACGCGAGGGAGGTGAGTTTCCAGAACGGGCGCTTGGTAATCCAGAGTAGCGGAAAGGCATCGCGTGCGGTCCATTGTACTGGTTAAATGCCTCTTTTAATCAGGATACTTATGACATGATCTCCTTTCTCAATTTTTTTTTTCTCGTTTCTTTATATCTTCTCACCTCTTTCATAATTATATTAAAAAAAATAATGACATGATGTGATTGGCACGAGTTGTTTTAGGTTGCTGTCCCATTCCAAACCCAAGAAACTTTTCTCCTTTTATTACGCAGTCTCACGCAGTTGAGTACATCCAAAGATACACACGCTACCTTCGTTTCACTCCCCCCCTACCATGTAATTATTAATAGGGAAAAATTGTCACAGGTCCCTGAAATCCTTATAAAATCACAAAAAGTCCTTGTAAAACCCATAAATCATCTTAGGTCCCTGTGTTTTAAATAAATTGTTGAATAAGCCCCTGCAGTAACACCAAGTAACCTAACATATAGTTAGGTTTAACCACACAAATAACATTACTAAAGTACCCTTTCACTCACGTGAACAAAGTGAAATGTTATCTCAAAAGGGAAAAAAATGTTGCTTCTTTGATGGTCTCTCTCATCTCTCTCGTGAAACTCATCTTCATCCACACGAACCCGTCATCAACCACACGAACCCGTCATTCTTCTTCGAGTAATCTCTGTCACGCGATCCACAATCCACAATCAAAACACCATCTCTGACGGTGAGACTCTCACCATTTAAAGGTTTTTTTCTTTCTGTTTTGATACAAGTATTTAAGGGTTGGAGGGTTTGTGCTTGGATTTGGATGTATATTTTGTGTATTTTAGGGTTAGATGTGAATTTTATAGTTCTATGTGCATTTTAGGGTTGGATTTGGGAAATATTAAGGATAGATGTGCATTCTAGGGTTAAATGTGTATTTTATGGATTTGGGGGATCTTCATGGATTTTAACTAGAATGTGTGTGCATTTTGAATTAAATATGTGTTTGATATGCATATTTTTGTGGACTGACCTGAATGTATATATTTCAGATTTTAGGGTTGGATGTGAATTTTATAGTTCTATGTGCATTTTAGGGTTGGATTTGGAGAATATTAGGGTTAGATGTGCATTCTAGGGTTAGATGTGTATTTTGTGAATTTGGGGGATTTCCATGGATTTCAACTAGAATGTATATGCATTTTGAACTAAGTATGTGTTTGATATGAATATTTTTGTGGACTGACCTGAATGTATATATTTCAGATTATTATTGATATGTCATTTTGTGGGTTGGATTTGGAGAATATTAATCAGCGTTAGATGTGCATTCTAGGGTTAGATGTGTATTTTGTGGATTTGGAGGATCTTCATGGGTTTCAACTAGAATGTATGTGTATTTTGAACTAATTATGTGTTTGATAAGCATATTTTTGTGGACTGACCTGAATGTATATATATTAGATTTTAGGGTTGGATGTGAATTTTATAGTTCTATGTGCATTTTATGGTTGGATTTGGGGAATATTAGGGTTAGATGTGCATTCTAGGGTTAGATGTGTATTTTGTGGATTTGGGGGATTTCCATGGATTTCAACTAGAATGTATATGCATTTTGAACTAAGTATGTGTTTGATGTGCATATTTTTGTGGACTAACCTGAATGTATATATTTCAGATTATTATTGATATGTCATTTTGTGGGTTGGATTTGGAGAATATTAATCAGCGTTAGATGTGCATTCTAGGGTTAGATGTGTATTTTGTGGATTTGGAGGATCTTCATGGGTTTCAACTAGAATGTATGTGCATTTTGAACTAATTATGTGTTTGATATGCATATTTTTGTGGACTGACCTGAATGTATATATTTCAGATTTTAGGGTTGGATTTGGAGAATATTAGGGTTAGATGTGCATTCTAGGGTTAGATGTGTATTTTGTGGATTTGGGGGATTTCCATGGATTTCAACTAGATTGTATGTGCATTTTGAACTAAGTATGTGTTTGATATGTATATTTTTGTGGACTGACTTGAATGTATATATTTCAGATTATTATTGATATGTCATTTTGTTTGTTCAGTTAATGTGATGGAAGATTTATTTAGGGTGACATTTGTCTATGATGGCTATTGGAAGCCCGTAAAATCAGAAAATGGTCAAAACTATGTGGAAGGGAAGCAGTTTACGAAGGTCTTCGACAGGGATAAAATTGCAATGATAGATCTTTGGGATGATTTCCCTGAATGGTCGAAGACTAGCAGTACAAAGTCATTCAAATTTACGTATAGTCATCCAAAAGTTTTGCCCAAGCAATATGTGGAAGTGACATCAGATATGCAATTGATGAAAATTTTCAAGGAGAATGAGAAGACAAGAAAGTTTACTCTATATGTCATCAGTGATGATAGAGAAGTACATTCAAGTCAGCTTGGTCAGAAATCAAACACCAGAACACAATCAACCTTGGTGGACCTACAATCAGAAGTTCAACAAGAAGTGAGAGTCAATGAAGACATGGTTGAGAGAGTAGTGGAAGCTGAAGTTCACCAAGAGTTGTCAAGCACAGTAACTGATCAGCAGATGATAGACAGAGCAGTTGAAGAGGATATGTTGTTTGAAGATGATGGAGATGAGATGGAGATTGATGAACAGTTCTCAGGCAAGGGACAATACCAACCCCAACCAAATGATGATGATGATGTGGAGGAGGAGGAGGAGGACAATGAGGATGAGGCCGAAGAGGAGGAAGGGTCTAAAGAGGTGGATGAGATGGTAAAAGAGAATTCAAATTCTGATTCGGACAAGTCAGTAGGGAACTTGGAAGGTCCAGTTGTACATTACAATCCAGATGCGCCAAAGATGGAGGTGGGAACTCAATTTCCTAGTGTCAAAGAGTTTCGCAATGCCCTTAGACAACATTGTATTCTTAATGAATTTGGTATGAAGTTCATGAAAAATGACAGATTAAGGCTCATGGCCAAGTGTGAACGTGATCCTAATGAGAAGAGGAAGGGTAGACACAAGTGTACAAGGTGCAATCAATTCGGTCATCACAAGAACACTTGTAAAAACCCTATAGCTGAGTCAAGCAGCCAAGGAAGTGCCAGAACTAACATGTATGACTAATGATTTCTTATTTAAGTATGAGTACCATGCTTTTTATTAGTACAGTTATAATGAATAATTTCATTGTAGGCCACCAACATTTGTGAACATGGATGATGGAGCATTTAGGGGATCTGTGAATCTGAGTGCCATGACCATTCAATCCAATACTGTTGACTTCCAAAACATGGCAAACTTTGGGCCCTTCAGTTCCCAGTCAAGCATGAGTGCAATCAATACAAGTATGGGTGGATCTCCAAGTGCAATGAATATTGGTGGTATGTCAGCTCAAACTACAATGGGTGGCATGAGGTGAATATTCCATTTTATATTTCTTTCACTATTAATGAAATGTTTTCTTATGTGAACTCTAATCAACTACTAAATTTTTTCCGTTTTAGTATAAGTGTTGGAGGCACGAGTATGAGTGGACCTGGTGCACAGACTAGTGTCAAAGAAACAAGGTATTGGAATTAGAAGACTGTAATGTTACAATTTTTGTCATTTCAACTTTAACACACTTGTACTGTATTTAGTTTTATCAACAGAGCAAGTGTGAGAAGGGGGAGAAACTTGGGAGTCAAACCAACTAGTAAACCAAGGAAATACTGGACTAAAAGAGGTGGTGGAGTAGGCCAATCAGACAGATCATTCCAATAGATCATGACAGAGAGGGTAGAACACATTTAATGGCACATGATTTGAATAATGTTTCATCTTAAATTTCATAAAATGTGTTCAGTTTAATTCCATTTTTTTTATATCAGGTTGCAATGGAGGTTGGCCTTTTCAGTGGGATCTGCTTGGTTATGTTCAACTGCTTCTGGACCTTTTTTTTGTTATGGACAATGCAAATGATGCATTTTAGATGTGATGAACTATGTTTTAGCTGCTTTTGCTTGGTTATGTTATGGATTGTATTTTAGATGGACATCTGGGCATGTAAGTTTTTGTAGTAAGTTCACAGACAACTGTGTTTTAGCTGCTTTTGCTTGGTCATGTTATGTATTGTATTTTAGATGGACATCTGGGCATGTAAATTTTTGCTGTAAGATCATAGACATGACAGTGATGTATCAGACAAAGTTGGTGGTATGTTAGATTATCATGTAGTTCATGTATCAGGTTTGTAATAAGCATATGTATGGTTTTTAATGTTGAACAATTTAATGTTGTGCCTTTCGTGATGCCATAAATGTAAGTTTTCACACATTAGATGAGATTGTCAACGTGTAGCCTGTTAACTAATTCAAATGGTCCTATATGGTTATTGGGAGCACAAAATGATTTTTGAAATGATTTCCTTTGTAGAATCTTGAATGTGGGAAGAACATTGTGATAGACCGGAGCATCCATAAAACATATGTGCAGGTCATCAGATCTGCAGAACACTTCATATATATTGAAAATCAATATTTTCTTGGATCATCTTATGGGTGGCCTGAGAGGGTTCCACTTAGGTTTGTAGGGGGTTCAAAGATATGTGCAGATTATATGTTGTTATAACATGTAAAATAAAACTCCAAATGTAAAAAGAGACTTTAAAAGAGAATAAAACTCCCTGTGTGATATGCATATGTCTGCTACAGAAACTCTTTTCAAATGAGAATAAAAAGTGACTTCATGTTTTCAATTGATAACTTGACACAGAATGAAATGAAATGGAATATGAAGGAATAAATTGATCTCAAAGAGACTTCTTAACCTGTGAGACACATAACATACTTTCATAACAAAAATTCCGACCAACATAATAGTAAGTACAAAATTACATAACTACTGGATTCAAAGACACATCTTATACATAACATACACTAAAAACAGAAAAAGAACAACTAAACAAATCAATATCAAAGTAAGTTTGTTATTCAAGCTTTGCAGCAAATTGAGCCTTCTCTGTAGTGACAATTCAAGAGCGATGAGTTGATACTTGATATCAATGGTAGAGTGATTTGGATCATCGACCCATTCAAAGAAGTTGCAGTCAGCGGGAGTCTACAACAACAAATTACACAGATTGGATGTATAAAAGTTTGGTTGACAAAAAAAAAAAAAAAACAAACAAAAATGTGGGCTGATTTGTATCAACTGGCATACCTTGTACATGGGGCATGAGTAAAACTTCCGACCTTTGCTATGTGGTTGCCGAGAAGTCTTGATTACACAATCACCTTTCTTGCATCGACATTCACGTGGTGGAATGTATCCATACGAATGCCTGAATATACTGCTTGCTTCCTGAAAACCCAAACAATTTTAATACCCACAAATTCATTTAGGAATTTTATCAAACACTTGAAGTGTTCACAAAAACAGAATTTGTTTTTATCAAACTTACATTGTTGAATATACTGTTTGATTCTGACATTGTTGGGTTCAGACCTCTCTGCAAGGGTGGTGGGTATGAACCCGTGGCAATGCGCGGTGGTGGTGGGACTGAAATGGTGGCAGTGGGTGGTGGTGGTCGGACTGCAATGGTGGCACTCGTGGGCGGTGAACCAAATCTGAGGCTAAATCGGCAAAGGTGGCAGTCGGCGGTGGTGGTGGGTCTACATCGGCAATGGAGGCATAGATGGGAGAGAAGGAGATTTGGGAGGAGATATATACAACATTTGTGTTTCTAACGGGTAGTTTTTTTTTTACCGTTGGAAGTGGGCGGCTGGGAGAGTGACAAGGACAGTTTTGTAAATGTAAAGGACGAAATACAATTTTACAAGGTTTGCAGGGACTTATTTCAAAATAGTTTTGGTGAACACTGTTACTGTTACAGAATATTCGAGGAATATTATTCACAAACTGACGGAAAATTAACTAGAGGACTAAAACTGTTAACCATATCATTTTACAGGGACCTATGACGATTTATGGGTTTTACAAGGATTTTTTGTGATTTTACAAAGATTTCAGGGACCTGTGACGATTTTTCCCTTATTAATAATAATACATACTTCTACATAAGTCACTAGAAGATCTCACAGATTTCTGAGTGGTCAGATTTGTCGGCACTGCTTTTTGCGAGTTCTTTATTTTTATTTTTTTAAAGTACTCCCACAGTTCTAAAATTAAGTTTACGTTTGGTAACCAGTTTAGGATCATTTCATCGTGCATTGAGTTAGTGATACGTGTCTAAATCAAATTCATCAAATGTGAGGGTACATGTTTATTTTCATTATTTTTTTATTAGATTAATAATCAAGTTAATAATGTTTAGAATCCTCCATTCCTATAATTATTTTTTAACATCTCATACAAAAATTTTATCCATTTCCTTTCTCGCATTATCTATAAAAATCAGGCTTAAATCAGAGGTATCGGACTAATCATAATTTAGAGTCTGGATCCAGTTAGATCTGACATCCGTTACTCTCATCAATATCTACCTACACAGCATGTGAATCAAACTACAACGGTCAAATATTGAATACATGTTCTATTCTCTTAATGGATACATACATACTAATTAGAAATCCACGTGAATCCAAGAAAAGAATATAATCCATATTTAACAATTTACTATACTATCAGGGTTGAAGATTAATCCTTAAATGTTTCGAAATAATTTACTATACTATCAGGGTTGAATATAATCTGTATTCAACAATTTACTGTATTCAACAATTTTCTCGCATGATTCATCCTTAAATGTTTCGAAATACTATCAGGGTTGAAGATTAATCCCCGGAAAAGCTCACTACTCGGGATTAACACCTCAGAGGACGAAAACAACAGAATGGCAACTTGGATGGGTTGCGGCATTGCGACTTTCCCAACCCGCCACCTTGGTTTGCCGTTGGTGAAGGGGAGGCTGGTCAAAGCGGACTGGGATCCGTTCATCGAGCGGATGCACAGACGTCTGGCGGGATGGAAAGGGCGCCTGCTGAGCTGGGGTGGCAGACTGGTCCTCCTGCAATCAGTCCTCACAAACCTACCATTATTTTTCCTGTCGGTGTTCCGAACTCCCGCGGGAGTCCTCACAACTATTGACCAAGCTCGGCGGCGATTCCTTTGGCGAGGAGCATTGGATACACAGAAAACCCCCTACTTGATGAAATGGGACGTGGTGTGCCGAAGCAAGAAGGAAGGAGGATTGGGTGTCCTAAATCTGAGAGACATGAACCGTGCGCTACTAGCGAAATGGATCTGGAAATGGCTTCAGGGACACAATTCTCTATGGATCTCGCTCGTACGTGACAGATACGGAGGGGAGGGGCTGGGTGACAAAAGGTGGCCACTGATCAACACCCGAGCCTCGCACACCTGCAAGGAGATTTTTGCGGATCGTGCCGAATTGTCAAGCGCCTTCAGCTGGAAAGTCGGAAACGGACGCAAGGTCCACTTCTGGCAGGACTGCTGGGCAGGGGACGTCGACTTGCGAACTCAATGCCCGGACCTCCACCTCATCGCAGTCAAAAAAGAAGGGACGTTGGCTGAGATATGCCAAACCAGTGGGGAGGCGGATCTACGATGCCTGGAACTGTCTCGCGCTCGATTATCGAACGCACAGATCAACCAATATGCATTGGTGCTGGAAAGGATGGGGGAGGTAGTGCTGGCCGTCGGCACAGAAGATCAAATCAGGTGGAAGCCGCATTCATCCGGGCGCTTCTCCGTCAAAGAAGCGTACAAGTGGTGGTGTCGAGATCGAGCGGGCTCATCTCCTATACAAAGGATGCTGCCACAAATATGGAAACCCAAAGTTCCTTTGAAGATCAAAATCTTTTCTTGGCTCCTCTACCACAACAGGATGGTGACGATGGTATACAGGACCAAATGGAACCCGACGGCCTCAACCACATGCATTCTTTGCCTGGAGGAACCGGAGACGACGCAACATTTATTCTGCCAGTGCCGGATTGCTAGACAATTGTGGGACGCGATCGGGGACGCCACCGGACTCTCGGTTGGGTTCCAGTCGCTGGAGGACCTTTGGGCCGCCGGAAAGGACCTACATCGCCCCGGAATGGGAAAGGTGGCAGCGCACATCTCACAATCCATTGTACCGGCAGGCACGTGGACGATCTGGCTCTCTCGAAACGCCGCACTATTTAGGGGTTCGAGAACATACTGGGAGAACATGTGGGAGTTGTTTTGCGGGTTCGTGCGCGATTGGGGTCTTTGCATCGCAGGCGCGAGGGGGGTGCAATTCGACAACGGGGGCCTGAGGATCGAGGCATAAACGGGGAAAATTCCCGGTAGTAAGACCGGTTAAACATCTCTAACCGGTCCTGCAGCCGAGGATAATCTCTTCCTTTTCTTCCTCCTATGTAACCAGCTAGATTTCTTCCTAGCCTTGTTCTTCTAAATTCTTCTCATCTCCTTCAGTGTTGTACTTCGAAATCGTTAATGAAATCGGGGAAACAATATCTACCGAACTTTCAAAAAAAAAAAACAATTTACTATACAGTTTGACATTGATATAGCTCGAGAGTTAGATAGTCATTACCGGAGATCAGTTAAATAAGATTTGAAAGTCAACAATAATATACAATAAAGAGATGGAATGAGCGCCTGAAGCGCGTCCCTCTTGTTTGGTGCCCACGTAAACACGCTCTCCATCATCTCCCAATTAAACCTCCCCCATAAAAATAAAACCTGAACGAGAACAACAAAGAAACAGAGAAGAAACAGAGAGAGAGAGAGGTCGATATGGGTCTGTCGAACAGCCTATCAGAGGAGTCCCTGCCAATCCTCCTCATCGTCATCTTCGCCAACTGTTACTCCCACCTCCTCTCCCTCCTCCGTCAACTGTTAAACCCACCCCTCCCCATCTCCCACCCCACCCTCCCTTACCGGACCTGCCCTCGTTCCGCGTCCGTTTTTGGGTCCAGTACCGATGACGACTGCGTCTTCTGTTTGGAGAGGCTGAGGGAGGGTGAGAGGGTCAGATGGCTGGATTGCCGCCACGTGTTCCACAAGGACTGCATCGACGGTTGGTTTCGTCTCTCCAACCTCACCTGCCCCGTCTGCCGTTCTCCCATTCTCGTCGCTGGAGATGGCGGTGGTGACGTGGCGGAGTCGCGCGTCCACTGGTTCTATGCCTTCTGAAAATCGACGGTCCAGATTTGTTGGGTTGAGGCTTTTTTTTTAAAAAAAATATTTTTATTTTTATTGTTGGTAAATTATTTTATGTTGTATAATATAATTTTTTGTTTTGTACAGAGGAAAGTTGTATGAGATAAATTTATATGATGATATGATTCTTGGCCTTTCATTTACCTCTTTCTATGTAAAGAAACATTGAATTATTTTAGGATAAGATAAATAACGTTTTGATTTTTGAATTTTTTTTTTCCCTTTTTCAATGGTACCCCTTAGACTGAATTTTTTTTTTTTTCTTGATCAAATTTTTTTCTATCAACAGACGGCAAAATTTGAATCTAAGTTCCCTCGTTAAAGAAGGAATAACTCTTCCATCCTATTAAGAAAATGTTCGGTGCAGAATAAAATTTTTCTTCGATATAACAATTACCAAACTGGTACTTAAATTACATAAGAATTTCAAATATTTTAAAATATGTATCTTAATGAATTATATATTCACACCTGAAATGTAAAAAAATAAAAATTTATGAAATATATATCTTGTTAAAAAAACAAAAGAAAAATGGATATAGGGTCTTGTATACATTTATTTTCCTAGAAAACCAATGAAAAATTTTTAACTTCATTTTTTTGGTTGGACAAAATGAGACTATAATTGAACTCCTTTACAAATTGTTGTAACCAGCGAGGAGCCAAACATCTTAAATTTTTTAATGGTGGTTAAAAAGAAAAAAAAAAGATAACAGAAAAGAATGGTTGCACAAATACAAGTCCAACCACTTGAAAGAAACTTAAAATCAAAAGTGGGGATGACATGTTTTTCACTTTATGCGGTGTGAAAATGAAGTGCAACAGAAAATGTATATCCAAATAACCTCTTGTCTTTTGTTAAATTCCATTTGTCATTTACCAATGTTTGATTGATTTAATCTATCCATAAGTTATTAAAGATAACAGCAATTTTATTTTTAAGATTAATTTATGGACAGATGTGAATGTTATTTTTTGCAGTGCTGCTATCTGGGTCTCAAAAATTAAGCCCCATTGGTGAGCCCCAATAGATGGCATGATCCTCTATTGGTTCCTTGATTGACTTTTTCAAACAGTAAAAAAACCAATGACATAACTACCCTTCTAAAAAATTTAAAAATTGAATCCAATTAAATCATCCCACTATTAATTATCGATACATAATCCCAAAAATCACGGCGTCATTAATCCTTCCTCCCCGACAGAAATTTTTCAAAAAAGTTTAAACTAACTATGGTTTCCAATTTGGGCTAATCATACGATTTTCGAACTGAACGAATCAGACGAACGAAAGAAAAAAAGAAGAAACGGTGACGATGAGTTCATCTAATCATCTTCCACAAAAAAAATTGTCTTAACAATGGCAAAAAAAAGGTTAGATTTCTTGCAATCATCGAAACCTCACCAAGTCTTTTTTTTTTTTTTTTTTGCGACATAAACATAAATGTTCTATGAATTTTTGCACTTCTTGAAAAGATGACAACAAATATGAAAACGTCTCAATATTCAAAGTTCTCTTCTACATCTTTTTCATCTGTTAATAATATGTGTATTTGAAAATTATCTAATAAATATGTTAATATGAGTTTTTCATATACGTGTACATAGTTGAACACATTGGACATTGTTAATTTGAGAGTTTAAGATTCTTGTATCTGAAAATCCATAGTGATTTGTAAAATATTATATAATCATAATCTCAAAATCAATAATTAAGTTGCGTCTAATGTGTTATCTTCATTTACCAGTGTATTGAGATTTGAGAAAAATCAATATTTGACGTTGTTCAATCGATTTAGGTTATATTGTGCACATTGTTCATTTTCTGGGTCAAAATCATGGAACGAGTATATAATTTCAGACACTTGTATCTGAAAATCATTAATGCGCATATGTTTATTGGAATAGTTGATTTTGTGTATCTGAAAATTATTTTTACTAACTCTTGTAAGATCTTGAAAAGTGTATCTGAATTGATTTTTCCTGTGCATCTATATATTAAAAACAGAGAAAAGAGTTTAGAAAATACTTCAGTGGCAACAAAGGTAGCGAAATCATATCAGTGGCAGACGCACTACAGCAAGATCGAATGTCATAAGTGTAATTCAATATGAAAGTTCAACATTTAGTTTATTATCTGTATCTTAATAGATACTGTTTTATTGCAGGATGGATTGTATGTGGTCCAGTTGTCCTAAACATAATGAAACAATATTTTGCCAACGAGGAAGTGACCCCGCATAAAATGGATAAGAAGAAGTGTAGACAAATAAGGGCACACATTATGCATAAGTTTCTGAATGACAAGCACCTTACGTATACATTTGGTTATTGAAAGGTGTTTATTAGGTGTATCTTAAATCTAAATATATCATATTAGATTGCTATATCTGTCACATAGTGAATAATTAGTACTATCTGAAAACCTGACAAAGTAAATTTGTAGTGTATCTGAATTTGAAATGTGTATCTGAAAACATGTATAATTTGAAAAACAAAAGGTGATTCATATATGAAATTGTGATGTGTTTTGACATTATAATTGATATGCATAATGAACAATGCAAATCTGATAACAACAAACATTATGACAATGTAAAATGAAGTTCACAAACACAATGACAAACATATTATAACATCAAATGTGTTGTTCAAACATCCCTCTACAACCTTCTAAATATTAGATCCTTGAGGTATTTTTGCTTTCTTATTTCTCGGCTTGTAAACCTTGGGTGCCTTCCTTCTTGATGGTGGTCGTCTTTTACTTCGAACCTTGAAAGGCGAGTGGACAATTGAATCTGGCATCTGCTCATCACCAACGCTACAGTCATTGTAATAAGGGGACTTGTTTCGTCAAGTCATCATACAAAGCATCAAGATGCTTTTTACACAACTCAAATATTTGATGTTTTCCAAATGGATTGCGTCTTCACATGGCTCATTCATAAAATCGTCATTACTGTCTGCTGAAAAAAAAAAGTTGCAACATGTTATATAATTAAGATACAGTACTGTATCTAAAATCCAAACAAACAATATATAGTCTACATACTAATGAGCAGTGCATAGATTTTCAATAAAAGTCTTTCAAATCTTTATATATATACGATAATAAGTAATTAAATATTTATCGGATACACATAAATCAAATCCATATAAATAAAATATCAAACTTCAAATTGGACTGAAAAACAAATTCAAGATACACGTGTATCTGAAATTTTAATTAACAACTACATATTCAATATTGATGAATATTGAATCTAATGAATTGAATAATGATCATTCAAAACTAAAAATATGTTGAATGACTCAATATACATAAATATACACATACACACTAGGAAAAACCGACTATACATATCACAAATAAAAACACAAAAATGCATCTAAATTCAGTTACACATCATGTATCTAAATTTAATTTAAATTCGATATAAAAAAAAGTATATGATGATTCAACGGAATTATAAAAAAATCAGATCAACATGAATTATTCAGATGAAAAAAGACCTAACCTGAATGAATCTCCATTGTTTACACCACGATCAGGTCGCAAACAAAATAAATGAATCGTGTAATTCTTATATTCTCCACCGATCAAACTGAAAAAAAGAAAAGAAAAAGAGATTTCGATATTTGTTTTCGTTTCCACTGATCAATCTGGATCTAAAAATTATAAATCGTGATATTGTTGGAATCCGAAAAAGCCTAACCTGGAGATTGCACCACAAATCAAAATCACACAAATAAAAAACGTTGAAATCTTCTCTTCTGCGCTGATCAAATCTGAATGAAATATTGAAATTGATGTTTGTTTTCATTACAACGTATCAATCTGTACAAAAAAAAGAAAGAAAATCATGATTTTTGATTTTTTGATCGTGCAATTGAATTAGAATCTTGAAAAAGGAAAATAAATCACCCCAAATCATAACTGCCTCATCATTTATTGGACCGGTTATGGAAATATGGGTGAGATTGTTAAGGGGGATAATATGGATAATTCAAGTTTGTCACCTCATGAGATTTAGGATGAGGTTTAATAATTGAAACCTAAAAATCATTATTGTATTATTTGAGGGTGGGGTCGATTTGAAATCGGTCATGCATAAAAGAGAATGATATTATTCAGAGACAAAAAGACAGAATCTGGTGAGAGTGGGGGACCAATACAGCTTACACTCAAATGACGTCTTCACGCGTTCATGTTTTGATTTGTGACAGCTTTTGTTTTTGATGACAATTAACACTAGCTAGCCGACCATCCTTTATGTGTAACACCTATCCGAATAGACCTTTATGATATATATAGAGAGAGAGAGTGAGTGTGTTTGTGTTTGTGTTTGTTAGGATAGATTAGCTTTAGAGAACCCTCGTGAAACATGAGTTTTGTTGTTTTGTCTAACTCTCACAACTAGCTTCAATTCTAACAGACAATGTAATGGACTGTCTCCTGAGATGAACTGTCAGTCTTAACAGGTTGGATGTAGCTAGCTAGAGACAACATGTGATTGATTAATTGAATATTAAAACTACCACAACATCAACTGCACATCTGCAAAAATAATTAAGTTTTATTTGGGAGATCGGATCAGGATTGGATCCAGTGAGGTCCCATTGAGTTTCCAATAGTAAATTAAAGTGTGACTTCTGATAATATCAATGTGTGTTTAACTGTTTATTTCGTGAAACTATATATGATAATTTTAACGAATTAAAAATGTTGGACTCAATAAATCTGACATGATTTTAATTAAGTATATTTGTTTTTAAAGACGATTAAAGTACATACTTGAATGAATTGAATGCATATTTTTTTTTTAATATAATATGTATTCATATGTAGAATTAGGATTGTTGGAATGCATATATAGATTAACGTTTATTTTTATAGTTATTGTCATGAGTCGTCATCTTGTTAGAGATTGAATAATGATGCTGAGACACTCAGTCCTCCCGTAGTCTTGCCTAAGTATAATGAATCTATAATAATATATATACTCTTTTAGGTGAGTTTTTACATGGTTAAGAAAAAAAGAAAGAATGTATGTATGCATTCAATTTATATAAGTATATTAATTTTTTTTATATATTTTATAAATGAATCTATACAATTCATTAGATTCTGTACTTTTGTTTTTTGATTAAAAAATATACTTTACTAGATGAGGTATATTATTTAAAAAAAAAACCCGATGTTGATTGCATTTGGAGCTGGAAATGAGACGGTGTATAAAATTTTCTATATGAAAAAAAAAAACACTGTTACATTCAATTCTTTTTACAGTCCGAAATATAGTGTCGTATACCTTGTTAGCCCCCTCTACTTACTGTCAAGAGATATATAACTCGTTGAAATTTTTTTATATTTTCTATAAATGATATCATTCAATTAATTAATTAGAATACATACATACATATATATTTATAAAATAACATATCTCATTGGATAAGGTACATGATTCAAAAAAATAAAAACACTTCATTATAAAATAGACTTGCTCAGTGTAAACTCAGTCATTTTTATAGTCCAAAACTCAGACAAAAAATGCTTTCATTTTTTAAAAATATAGTAAACATCATCTGGTTAGATAAAGTGATTTCTAACGAGTTGAATGAACTTAATTTTAATAAGTGTAAGAAAAAATTTAACAAGATATATACATTTTATAGCAAGGTATATAATTCACTGGATTTCTAATAAAGGATATAGGATTGCATTATATAAAGTAAAAAAACTGGGTGTAACAGAGCCCCCAATCTCTCCATAGCGGGCTGGGCTGGGCCGGATCTAAATTGAAGCCCATTCATATTCCAAAAAGAGGATCCGGTTCTCTGACCGCTTCAACAGCCCCTTGTGGGACAGAGAAATGCAGACGTGTCTCTTCATCGGTCCTCTGTACTTCTGTGCTCTCCTTTTTCTTTTTATCATCACCAATGGAGATGTTTTGATCAGACAGAGAGAGAGAGAGAGAGAGAGAGGAACAAATGGAGGAAGGGAAGGTGGACATGGTGTTGGTTCCGATAGGGCTAACAGTGATGGGTCTGTACCACCTTTGGCTCTTCATTATGGTCAAACACCTCCCAAAGAAAACCGTTATTGGTCTCAACGCCATCGCCAGACACCGTTGGGTCCTATCCATGATCTCTGTAAGTCCTCTGCCTCTCTCTCTCTCTTTCTCTCAACAGTTCTGGGTATCCATTTGTTGACCTTGTTTTATGTAATACTAATGAATCTCGCATGAAGAATCCCTCATAGATTTAGACCCTTCGATTGTTTTGTTATTTGGGATTCATGGACAATTAAAAGGGTGATCAATACCATTTCTGTACATGCTTTGAGGGGATTTGCCTTTAATAAGGCAAACGATTTAGGAAACGCAATTTAGGGTGCGTGTGGAAACATATTTTTAAAAAGCAGCTTTTAATTTTATACAATAGTTTTTATAATCAAGGAATCACGTTCGTTGATGATAATAGAAAATGTTTTTGTTGAAATAAACACAGTTTTCCAAGCATTTTTGTTGTTGTAATCATGATTGTAACTTTTCAATTAAGTGGGTTTGTTTGGTAACTCATTTAAAAGAAGCCTAAAAGCAATTCAGAATGGGTTGTGCCTTAGAGGGATTCAGGCAATTTAGGTGAAATGATTTTAGCGAAATTATTATTGGATAGCTCTACTAAGCTATCCAGATAAATAGCTATTTCAGCATACACAAGGAATGGCTCTCTCTCTCTCTCTCTCTCTCTCTCGTCCTCTCTCCCTTGTTGGTTGTGTTTTTTTTTTGTTATTCTCCTAATGAAGTTTTTATTATTTGTTTAATGATGTATAATTTGTTGATAAAAAAATAAAAAAAATGCGTAAAAATAATTTGACATGTAAATTTCTTTATTTATAAAAAATGATTAAATGTGATTTGATTTGTGAGTTATTTTTATACAAGTGGAATAGATAGAGTAGGATAACACAATTTCTTGGAGATTTAGAATATTCAGTGTTAGCTTATTTTCATTTTTTCTAGCATATTTATACCCATCTTTTCTTTTCATCCAATCAGATTTTTAGACTCATTCCCCTTTATTCCAACTCATTGGACCTTTATTCTTCAACCCAAACTAGGAATTGAAAATTTGTATCTTTCAAGTCAGCTATAAAAGCTATTCAATAATCTTTTCATTCTTGACTGATATATGTATAAAAAAAAAAATTCTTTTCATTCCTGTGTTTCTGTCTAAAGATGTATCTAATAGAGCGGTTTGGTGTTCATTTTTATTCTTCAATTTTTCAAATTTTCTTGTTTTTGTGTTAATTGGTGAACATCCTAGATCCTTTTTTTTTTTTTTTTTCTTTTATGAAATTTATCAAAATCGAATCCCTTTTTACAAAGAATTTTCTTTTGGATCAGAGTTATCAAACTGTTCTTTGACGTCACATTAAACCATATTTAAGAAAACCACAAAACCAAAAGTCTAGCTACTCCACTTTGACAAAACTTGCTATCAGGACCCAAGCAAGAACGGGGTGCTAGCAGTCCAGACCATAAGAAACAACATCATGGCGTCCACCGTCCTTGCCACCACCGCCATCACCCTCACCTCCCTCATCGGCGTCTTCGTCTCCTCCTCCCCCTCCTCCTCCACCACCTCCTCCCTCATCTACGGCAACCGCTCCAAGACTGTCCTCTCCATCAAGTACTTCTCCATCCTCCTCTGCTTCCTCCTCGCCTTCCTCTGCAACGTCCAGTCCATCCGCTACTACGCCCACGTGAGCTTCCTCGTGTCGGTCCCCGTGTCGAGGAGGCGACGAGGGGGGGAGGCGGTGGTGTCGGCAGAGTACGTGTCGAGGAGCTTAAACAGGGGGAGTGTGTTCTGGTCTGTGGGGCTGCGCGCGTTCTATGCTTCATTTGTTCTGTTTCTTTGGATATTTGGGCCGATACCGATGTTGATCGGGTGCGTGTCGATGACCGGGGTGTTGTATTTCTTGGACACCACGACGGGGTTCACAAGGGACCTTCATGAGATGATGATGTGTGTGGAAGAGGAGGAGATGGAGGACATGGATTTGGAGTCTCATGGTGTTGCTGGTCTTTGATTTTAGTTTGTATATATTGTCAATTGTGTTGCATTGTTTAAGGTTAGGGAAAATGAAATGTTTAACCCCTTATGTACCCTCATTTGCAATGTATATTGTTATACAAGATGAAGTGCATACTAACATACAATAAAATGTTTTTTTCTCTTTGAAAAAATGATTATTTTTTTCTCTATGTATTATGATAGAACTCCAATAAAATTATGATAGCGCAATATGCACTATGATATACTGTGTTATCATAGTGTATGATACGTGGATTGAGTGTATCACTGTGTTTAGTTTAGTTTATGTATATGCATAGCTTTAGGTGTTTTTTTTTTCTTTTGTGTTGTTACACTCGGTCCATCTGTCTCAATGCTCTTGTAGAGCCTCTATAGTAAATGGAAAAGGGAAATGTTATTCTCAATCTATTTTTCAAGCCAAAACATAAATCACACGTATATTCATTTTTTTTTAAATTTTATACCTCATATAATGAGATAAATAATTTTATAAAATGTGATATGTGTATTCCAGATGAATTGAATTATATCATTTATATAAAATGAGTTGAATTATATCATTTTTTTTTCCTAAAAAATCATTTATAGAAAATGTTTATAATGATATTACAATGGGTGGAGAGGGCTAACGAGATATATAAGACTGTATTTGAGACTGTAAAAATGATTTGTAAAAATGATTGAGTGTAACAAAGTTTAACGAAAAATAACATGTTATTAAACCATAAACCTGTAATGCTTATTAAAATTGAAATGATGCAAGTCTCTGCGTTGGATCATTGATCTGTGATCGTGGGCCTGTCTCTGTGGTCTGCGATTCCTGTACGATTCTGTTGTGGCCCATAGCCGTTCATTTTTCTCTCTTCTGCGAATCCATTATCACAAAAGTGGGCTCACTTTTGCATTTGAATAGGGCCCATAGCCATTTATCTCTCTCTCTTCCTCCGCGGCCCACCGCCTTCATAGGTATCTCAGTCTCTCCTTTTCGTTTCTTATTCTTTTTCTTTTTCTCTATCTTCATCTTTTTTTTCTTCTTTCCATTTACCCTACCCCAAATATATATTTTTTTAGAGTTAGGGTGGCTCCCGAAATTTTTATAGATGAGATCATTTGAAAAAATAAATTCCATAAATTTTTTTAAAAATTACTTCTATCATACATTTATCAAAAGCATAATTTTTTTTTTGAAAATAGAGAAATGAGGGGTTGCGTGAGCGGGTGACAACGATGAGCGGCGGACTGTGGAGATGAGAGAAAAAAAGAGATGATTCAAATTTAATGTTTATTAGGGTATACCGTAACAAGGATAATTTGAAAGTTTTAAATATAATATCTAAATTGGACAGAATGAATTTGTGAGCCGGTGAAGTCACTGGTGGATTGAGTTGTCATTTTTATAAAAGATAATAGCAATAATTTAATTTATTTTTTTTTAAATGTGACGTGTGAATTGACCGTACTGTGGCGTTACCCATGGTGGTGAGGGTTGGTGTAACTTCACCTTTTGGTCTGGCCACACATCAAATAGACTAATACAGTGCCATCACATCTATGCGTGTCTTGTGAAGAAAAAGAAGAATAAAAAAGCCCAACTTAGTTGCTTGTGACTTGACATAAATAGAGGCACTGTATTACAAGGACCCACAGCCATTTAAAATTTGGAAAATGACACTGCCTGTCTCATCGTGCCTACCAATATGCAACACTCATTCATTTTTGTCCTTCTCCGTATCACTTGCTCATTAGAATACATATTATTAAAAAAATAAACACTTAACAAAATTTAATTTTTACAAAGTGTGATAGCGTAGCATGCAATGTAATAGAGCAATATGTACTATAATATCACCGTGTCCGGATGGTTTGAGAGATTTTTTTTTAACTATAAATGTAGCTATAAAATAGACTGACTGTATTAGCGTAATAACGTTTTTAAAATTTAGCTTCAGCTTCGTTTCCTGGATCTCTGCAACTTTGTCATTTTGTGGGCCAATCCATTAGACTTAGAAGGCCCATCACAACTGCTCACTTCTATTCTATGCTCTTATTATATTTTCGAACGAGTGAAAGATTTAGGTAATATTTTTTTAAAAGAATAAGTAAAATACCTTCAAAATTATCTTTACAATTTATACTAGTTACGTAGAAACAAAATACTTTTTTTTGCACTATTTAAGCTTATAGACCTTATCATCTGGTAGCATTTGAAAATAAGTTTGAAAAACAACTTCTCGTTTAAAGTTGATTATAAAAATATTTTTTTACGAAAATTCCTTTGTTGGATTTTTGAAAAATTGTTTTATAACGAAAAGTTATTTTTCGCTTTAGGTTGAGACCGATGAAGACATTTGAAAATGAATTTGGATTAAATGATTATTGTAAAAACAGAATCTTTAAAAGCTGTTCAAACTCATTTTCAAATGCGTACTAAAGACATGCGAATGGGATGGCTAATTCAAAACCTCACTAAACTATATACTGCCCTCATCAAATATATCCAATACCGTTCACTTTTTCTGGACACATTTCAAGTGCAGTGCAATCACGTCTGTGTTCTTTTTGATGAAAAGAAACACAACCTACAGCTATTATTTGTTCATAGTAAATAAAAAAGATGTATAGATGAAGTTGCTTTGTGACTTGACATGAATAGTTGGCACTGTATTGAAAGGATCCGATACTTAGTTTCCTGGATCCCAACAACTTTGTCATTTTTTGGCAATGAAGTCCAATTGTCCAAAACCCATTAAAGATTTCAAGGGTCCATCACAACTGCTCACTTTCAATGCTCTGTATTTATGTTTGTCAAATTTTTGATGCACCAGTGCCAAACAGTATAGCCAAGACATTTTAAATGTGAGGCATGTAACAGTTGATAATCATTTCCCCACTTGGATTGAAAGTTTGACTTCTGATCTTGTGTTTTTGGTTTTGTTTCAAGGAACTAGAATTTATTATAGGTGGTTGATTGGTTGGTTTTTATTGATGAGAACCTGTTCAATTGTTGGTTGTTGTGGAGGCCAGATTTGGCTCTCTGTGATGGAGCCAATCTGGTTCCTGTGCATGCTCTGCTGCTCAAATTCAGATATTGTTTATTTTATTGCATGTTTTTATTAGATGTCCAATGTGACATGAAATGAATCAGACACCAGGGTGACATCTATGTGGTCTGGGGACCTATGGTTTTTAATGATGATATTAATTTAGTCCACCATCGACAGAAGACCCTCAACTGTTATTTATTTTATCTTTTCGTATGTTATGTTTAATTCACAGTTGGTTATCAATTTTACAATTTCCTTGGAGCCAATTTCTTATGAGGTCCCACTTACAACCTATAATAGATACTCTAGGATGTCATAAATTAATCACAGACTTAATATTGATTCACCTCTCTTGAAAAATCAGTCACAGAGTATGTTGCACTTATCTGCATGTTCGGAAAAACCTCTCATGTTAATGTCTTCCACTTTCTTAAACTCTGTGTTTAATATTTTCAAGATCTCATTAAAGTTTATAACATTTTATAACATTTTTATAATCTAAAAAACTAGATATCATATGTATCTCCATCTTCACATCAAGCATAGAAGTTTGTGCGTATTTTCCATAAAAAAAATATTATACAAAAGAGACCAATGAATTGAAAAATATTAAAAACAATCGTTACACACTTTTCTAGTTCGATTATGTTCTAATTTTTACACTTTATAAAAATAATACTTGAATGAATTAAATGCACAGCTTCTTGCGTTTATCCTAATCAAATATGTACTTATGTAATCATATAATCTACTAAGACCGTATAAATGAATGCAAGAATGAGTGATCATCACCAATAATTTCAGTATCTTTTATACGAACGCCTTCAAACCTTTATCACCCCAAAATAAAAAGTCTACAAATATATATATGTATAAATATAAAAAATTCTGATCAGTTGTATCTATGATGGGTTATATATGTAAATGCTCAATCACCTTGTATAGCCTCTATATGTGAATACAGTTCCACACAGCAATAGTTAGATATATAACAATTTGGGCCGACACAGAAAGGTCAAAGAAACAAGAGGCTAAGTACCCAAAGCAAATAAAGAAAAAAAAAACAAAGCTTTTATTTTCAAAAGCAAACTGTGGGTGGTATATCAAGACCTAGATCTGCACTCCTCGATATGGAAAGAATAAGTACAGTTTTCATTGGATTTGGTTTCCATAAGTGCATGTTGCTGCATGTTTTTTTGTTGTGTCTGAGAGACTGAATCACACACACTTCTTTCCAAGTACAATATTTGTTTGTCTTTTTCTTATTAGTTCCATCCCTCGATAAAGTAGGTTCACCTGATTAGTTATCTAATAAAATATGGTCCTTGCAAGATAAGGATAAGATTATGGAAATGAAGATTGATATAAAGTGGTTTTGGGTAGGATGAGCATTGTTATTGCATACAAATTTGTCTTCGCTTCTTTTTAAGGCCTACAAAATACTTTGACTTTTCTTTTTTGAAATTATATACATATTTTTTTTATGAAAGAAAGATATTGTTAACGCAATTTCAATTCATTATTGAATTCATAGAGGTGAGGAGAAGGAGATCAGCAATTCAACAAAATAAAACAAAGAGGAGAGAAAACTGCCACCCCCGGTAGAAGAATTTATGAATAACAAATACGAGGTATATTGATTAATAAAATAAGATTAATGAATAAAGAACACCCACATCATGAAATGTGATCATTATTTGTTCTACTTATTTGTTGTCGAGCAGTATTTGAATGCTATTTTAGTGTTATATCATGATTTATATAAGTCAATATAGTATAAAATCTTATAAGTTGATTAATAATTGGATTTATTTTATTTTTTATTTTGTGTAATAAGAATAATGTGATTTTTTGTATCAACCGAAGAAAATGACACTCGAAGAAAATGATACTGAATTTATGACTTCTTAACAAACAAGAGTTATATCGGTCAACCTGTCAAAAAGTTAGGGACACTTGTCCCACTGTCACAATTTTGAATTTTAAACATAGATCCTTCGATGAAATGGATTTCAGATTCACGAGAATAATCACAAGAGAATAAGTGTGCTAGAACATATTCTTATGGATGAATAATTAATTAAATGATGAGATAAATTGCTTTTTCATATGATCCATTGAATGCATAAAGTTAATTTATGGCGCCGCTTAATTGATGCCAGACATCAAAATTCCCACAGAGGGCATTATTCTTTGAAAGAGTCAGATGCCAATTAAAGGAAGTCCTGATAAAAAAAGACCTATTATGATAAATTTATGCTCAGTGGATTCTTCTGAATACAACAACACTAGCTTTAATTTTTTGTTTTTTATGCTCGACATGCATGCATGTATAGATAGACCACTTGTTTTGTCGACATACAAAGGAAGAAAAGCAGAAACTAATACAATTAATAATGATAAAAATGTACTATTTGTGTTGTAAGTGATTCAAAATATTCCAAGCTTTTACATCAGCTTATTTTTTTTTATTAGGTCAATGTTATAGTGGAACATGTAGTCAGGGAATAAGTTGTGCTTGCACCAAGATATGGAGTCCACTAATGTGGTCAATGATCATGTTGTTTGTACATCATGCATGATGGTATGGTTTAATAGTGCCATGCAAAGTTCTTCCAAAAAAAAAGTGCCATGCAAAGTAGGATTTATAATGTTGAACATATTCCAACCAACACAACTTTTAGCTCTTTCTTTTTCCCCACAAATAATTGTCAAGATATGTATATCTTCTAAATAAAGGTGAAAACTACGGTGAAAAATAGATCCGTTTATATAAATTTATGCTCCCTTCAATCATGATATACATATTTTTTTCCTATATACAAATAGATTTGGTCTTACTCCAGGAAATTAAATGAGACCTTCACTTTCCCATATATTTGTATGGTATTTTAATTTTTTAAATTCTTGATGGTTTTGTGAATAAGATAAATACCATGTGTTAGTTTTGTGAATAAAATAAATACCATGTGTTATATTTTGTCATTAACATGAAAATATATACACCAAAAATATGTGGATAATTATGGTTGGCTTTTTAAATAAAAATAAATCCTACAGTTTGGCAAATAAAGACATGTTGGATATGACAAAATGCATAATGAATCTTAGGATCTCTCCTATTGGTACAATAATTCCAACAAAAAAATCAGGTCCATCTCCACTAACAAGAGCTACACTGTTCAGGGCATCCAAATGAGAATGAATAGATGAGTCCCCCTTCCCCACCCCCATTGGATGACCAAGAGATCTCTCTTTCTCTTTATATTATCATCACTTGGAATATACAGGGACCTATTGCATGAGCATCCAAACCATTAGTCCAAAGTGGGGCAGCACTGCACATGCACACCACATGGCACCCATCGAAGTTGGGTCAGTTGCACGATTTCCGATGCAAACCCTAAAAGCCATGGATGGTGAGATCATCAGTGACTCCCCTTTCTCTGAAAGATTGGGAGATATATAGACCAGTGGAGCAACAGTTGGGATTTTGGAGCGAGCTAGCCAGCTACTATACCTTTGATGGGGATGCTTTTCACTTCAGATTTGGTTCACTGTATGTTGCTCCTCCTCCCACCACTTTTTGGCCAATGGGCAAATTCTATCACATACAAGTTGTGTTTTTTTTTTTTTTTTTTCTTCTTTTTCTTCTAATCATCTTTTGATAACGTGTTTAAACATACTGTTTTTTAATAAAACAGAAAGTGCATACATGTTATCAAACATGCATATTTCAGAAAACAGATTTAATTAATTCTTTTAGTACAAAAATATTGTTTTTTAAAAAACGAAAAAAATACGCTTCTTAATAATCGAGTTTATTTAAACCATTTTATTTAAAATCTTAATTTTCAAATGTGTTTTTAAATGATAACCGAGTGTTTTTTATTTCTTATGGAAACTATAGACCTTTTATAACTAAACAAAGAATAGTGAGTAATTGCAATTGGCCTGGAAGTTAGGGCGCAAGAACAGAAGATTTTTAAGAAATAATAATGCCAAATCCTAGATCAACAAAGTGTTAAGCGCAAGAGTTGTAAAATACTCTAGCACGCATGATCATCACCATTTAATTTCTATTAATTGATATTTTCCTAATATTTTTTTTGGACCTCTTTTAATATGTTCATGTGGAGGAAACACGAGACTTTTAAATAGTGTAATCAAGTTACAGCAAGCCAAAGACTCAAAAAACATAATAATTGAACGATGAACCATTCCAAGAAAATGATGTAAAATATTTATAGCTTGATCTCACTATAAGATTGGGATGAGCTGGAGTTGAATGTAAATATATAACAGTCCATTACATTCTTTTGGGAATATTAATTCGGGATCTCCGTGGCTATCCATCTGTTAATTTTAAGTCTTTGAAAATTTTAAAGCTTTTTTTAAGTCCCTAAAATAAGCCTGTTAACAGAGTGGATAAAGACCAGATAGACCCGTACCTGTATTTGTATCCAAACTAAATATTTCAAAAATATATGTATCCGATATCTAACAAATATTTAAATTAAGTATCTGTATCTGAATTAAAATCTGGATTCGTCATAGCATAATTATCTGAAAATATCTAAAAAATAAAAATAATATATCAACTATATGAAATATGTAAAAAATCTAATAATTACCTAATATAGAACATAAATTTAGAAAAATTATAAGTATATTACATGGTTTAAAGTATAATGAATAATAAAAAAACTCATAAAATCCTATAAATATAAATATATTTATATAATAAATAATAATATAAAATAAATTTTAGATACTGATATTTTTCAAATAGGATACCATCATATCTGTATCCGATCTGAAATTTTTGGATATCTGATCATTTTCAAATTTTTTTATATGGATTTGGATCGGATATAGATTTTTTCAGATAATTGACAAGTTTATCCTAAAGCAGTGAAAAATTATTTTTAGATCCTTATACTGGAATGTCGTTAGTTCACGCGTTAGCGATATGGAAAATGTTCCTATCCAGCAATCTCATATACTGTTAACATTTTCATATATTTTGTTAACTATCTCCTACATATTCTTAACACTCTCATATACGCTATTAACCTTCTTTATAGCTACTACTCATCTTGATGGTTGAATATACACATCTTGATATTTGTATTTCAAAAATGTTTCATTCAAGTACATACATATCTTGATATTTGGAGTATCTATGATTGTGTGTGAAAGGGGAAGAGAGAAGGGGCATAAACAAAAGGAGAACACAATGGTAAAAAATGGGTAAAAAAATAACCCCAAGCAGAAGAAAGGACCTATAAAAAAACTTTGGGTAATTAGCAATAGCACCTAGAAATCGAATATTAACCAAAAAAAACATTTGAAGTCGAATATTTGTAAAAAGTAGCCCTCGTCAACGTTGACTGTTTTTTAACATATATGGCGCCTACTTTGTTTTTAGTTAAGATAAGAGAAAATCATGGAAGATTTGTTTGTGATTATTTGAAAAAAAAATCATGGACTGAGTTTTTTTGTTTAAATATATTTGAGAGAGAAAACTATGGAAGATATCATGGAAGATTTTTAAGGATGGGGCTTTTAGTTTGATGGAGAAATATATAGAAAAATGTTGTTTTTTTTAGCCACTAAAATTTAAGATAAAGATGAAGATAAACAAATCTTCCATGATCTTCTCTCTTCTCAACTGAATATATATTTAGAAAAAAAGAAATATCAACCATTAAAATTTAATCAAACAGATCTCAGCAATTAATATTTAATCAAAGAAGAAAAAGAAAGCGTTGACCAGGTCCAGTCAGATCCAGTGCTACCTTTTGCTAATATTCACATGAGGGTGCTAGTTTTGTAAATATTCATTTGAATAATGCCATATATACAAATTGCACTAAAAACATTAACTAATCTAAAACCTAAAAAAAACTTAAAAAACGTGAGGGACCTAAAAATAATAAAGAAGTGACTTACCCGTAATTGATCTCCCCATATATAAAAGAAAAGGAAAATGTTCTGACTTAGTCCTTTTCACAGTCCAAAACACAGACAACACACACACACACACATGTATATATTTTAAAATAGTAAACATCAATTAGATGTATATGCTTTAACGATGTATATGTTTTGATGAAAAGTATATATTGCGCAATTTCAAGTTCAATGAACTCATTTTTAATAAATATAAAAAATAATTAGTGATGTATATATATCGTCTAACGATGCCTATGAATGTATATGAAACTGTATTTTATACTGTAAAAAAGACTGAGTATAACAACACTCATAATAAAACTATGATAAATTAATTAGGGGTCCTTGTGATCATCTATCTATTATTTTTTTAGGTCCTTGAAATTTTTAAAATTTGTTTAGGTCTTTAAGAATTGAAAAATTATCTTTAGGTCCCTCCAACCGGATGTTGTTCAAAAATACTGAAAATAACCTCAACCAATAATGCGAAGGTTAACAATGTACTGGAGGTATTTAACAATGTACTAGAGAGTGTTTATAGTGTATTGAAATAATTGGCGGAGGACATTTTATGCGAAGGTTAGCAATAAACTGTGGAGTGTTAACAGTGTACTGAAGATGCTTAAAAATGTACTAGAGAGTGCTAACAATTGTGTGGGAGGTATTTTTGATATTTTTGAAAAGTATCCGACTAGAGGGTGCTAAAGATAATTTTTCATCATTTTAATTTAGAGACCTAAAAATAACTTAAAAAAAATTCTACAGGGACTCCTAATAAATATCCCCATAAAAATAAGATAAAACCACTTTAAAATCACTTTAAACTTAACAACCCAATCACTCCAACAACACATGACCACTAGATCTGCATCATATTTTCTAAAATACATACATAAAAATACCCCCCATCCTCCACACCTCCCAATCAAACCCTTTCCTTTTTTTATCACCCAAGTTGGTACATATGCTTGTAAAAAAAAAAAAAAAAGAGTACAGCCGCATTTATTTTTTTAAGAAGTAAATAAAATGAAAATAAAAAGACAATGAAGTGGGGGTGATGATAGTTAGATAGTACGAATACATTACATTACATTACGGCAGAGAAGTCAAAAAAAGAAGAAGAAAAAGAAAGAAAGAAGAAGAAGTGAATATCGGCGATGGCCAAACATGGAAACCCGAATGTCACAGATTTCCAAAAACGGAAAGTACACTCCAAGACGGCCGGGGCTCCTGAGTCGTCCATTCCCCTCCCATTCAACGGTGGTCCCTTTCCCTTCCCTTCCCTTTCGGTGGACTCATCTGTTACAGCTATGATTCCATCCTTTAAAGCGCATCCGTCCAATCGCTGCGGTCCAAAAAACGCTCATGATAAGGACGGTGTGGTCTGGGGTCGTGCCACGTGGCTTATCATCCTATCCCCATTAAAGGAACAGTTTTTGTTTGGCTCATCAGATAAGATGTGTGGATTCTTTTTTTAAACTTTTTTTTTTTTTTTTTAAACGTGATTAGTGTTCTTTTGAATTTTGAAGTGAAATGTATGTGTGACAATAGGTGAAGCTTCTCCATGGTTCTGGCTAGGTTCATAGATTGGGAAATCCTAATGACCCAAGTCCATCACGCAATCCGGGTTGATGTGGGCCTACTGCTACTACTACTGCATTTGGAGTCTTTCAATTGGACGGCCGTGATTTGATACCCTTTTTTGTCCCTTTTGGGTGTTGGGTTGTTGTGAGGATGGCCTCATCTTGGTTCGGGTCCAACTTTAAACTGACGGGTTCGATTTTTTTTTTTTATGCGAATTCAGTTTAAAAAATTGGATTTTACATTCGGGTTTGATTGAGTTCGGACTAACGTTATAGACAATATGAACTAATCTAAATCTGTAGTAGACACCAATATGATATTCTAAATAGATCATGTGTCATTGATATTTTATTCTTTACTGTAAATGTTTACCATTGGATCACAATATGATTTTTTTTTAATGGATTTTGGATTGTTTTAGTGGGTGATTAAAATTTGTGAAATATGTGTGCTTTTTTTTTTTTTTTTTGTTAAAAATATATACCATTTGTTTTTGTGAGCTAGCTAGGCTTGAAAATATGGTTACGTGGGTTGATTCGGGTTACCATGGATTGAGTTCCGGTTAAAGTCGTCAGATTAAAATTTGGATTGGGTTATATTAGGGTTGAACACTTTGAATCCAAGTTGCAGCCCTAGTTGTAAGGATGAGACTAATGACACTTTCATAATTTTAATTCATTTGCAGCCCTAGTTATGAGTATGAGATAATGATGCTTTTATAATTTTGATTCAATAAAAGAATTTATCTTCTTGCAGAAAGAAAATTATGTTTAGATTGTCTCACAATGAATACATGAATGAAAATATTTTAAATGTAATTTTTTGGGTGTTCCAATAGAAATAAAATGAGAATGAAGACCAATAACATTGTCTTAGATACATCAATTATTTTTTTAAAATATGTATTTATTCTCAATTCGAATTGTATATTCTTATCCCACACGCCAATGTCACGGACTCAGGAGAAATAAAAGTGTTTCCCAATTCACTACAAAAAGAAGGAAAAAATCGATTTAGCTCCCTAAAAATTTATAAAAATAAAAAAAAATCCCTGTAAAATTAGTAAATCCCTTCATGTTCTTATTTTATTAGATAATATTTATTTTAGTCCCTATAACTAACCAGATGTGTGGTTAACCCTAACCATGCATGGTAAATTACTGTTATACCATTTTAAAATTTATTTTCTTTGTTGAAAAAAATCGATATAACTAACTCCCTGTGAAATTTAAAAATCGTCTTAACTCCCTGAAATCTTCTTAAAATCACAAAAAATCCATGTGATTATCTAAAAATATATACTGATTTATTTAAATTTTATTAAACAAATTATAGTTTTATAATCAAGGTGTTATGCTTTTTATTGCTAGTAATTTTGAGTTAAGAATGTATTATAGAATTTTGATTGGGTTTAAATTGTTTTCTCTACTGATTTTGTAATGGAGTTGATGAAGCTGTAATTTTTTTATTCAGTCTCTGTAATGAGATTAAGGATGTGAAAATGTTGAAAAATTACTTAATTTTATAGATCAAATGAGGTTTGATCGATATTTTTTTTTACAGATGAGAATGACATTTCAGGAGATGGGAATGTTGAAAAATGACGGGGGTATTTTTATCCTACAAAAGAACTAAATCTGATGTAATAAAGTTTGTAGGAACTGAATCCAATTTTAGTAAGTTTATGAGGACTTATTCCAATATACTCTTGACCAGAGGAATAAATTCGTTAACTATATACACTTTATGATAACCTATGATGATTTTCTGACTTTAGAGAGACTTTTTATGATTTGAAGAAGATTTTAGGGAGTTGAAAAGATTTTTTTCAAAAAAGAAACATAAGAATCTAAGCCTCCGTTTGAAACGGGAATAAAGTCATGGTTAACCTAGGATAAAGGGGAATAAGAGATTTTGAGTATTTGGAAACATAGAATAACTATGGATAAAGTATGTCAGAATAAACTGGTATAAAATGATATATGGATTTCAACCAACCCCTGGAATTAGAGTTATCCTAAGTTATTCCATCCAAAGAATATGTGGGCCCGCTGTTAAATCAATTGTCATCACCACTTATAAATCACCTGTCAAATCAACTATCATTATTTTTTCACCTTTTATAAATTATTATTCATACTTTATTTATATTTTACCCAAACAACAAAACATTTATTCTTACGTTTACTAACGAGAATAATTCAAAATACAATCAAACATAAAATTACTTTATCGTTATTTATACTCACTTATGCTGAAAAAAATGTATATCCAAGAATAAATCTTATTCCTGTAAACAAGGTTAAATGTATTTAAATTATTCAATAAAATTGATAATTTTATTTCCATTGAATGAAAGAGATTTGGAGCAACTCACATACTCTACGAATATAAATAAAGGAATTTTTTAAAAATTTGATCAAAATGTTTCTTATATAATATATAGATTTGTGTATTCATTTTTAAAGTGCATTCATACTTGTGTGTTTTATAAGATATTGAAGAGTGTGGGACATGCAGTTACTATTATGAGCCTTTTTTATAATATATAATAAAAATATTTCTTTTATTAAACGAATTATAAACGACCATAAAATGATGTATTAATTATCTTAATTGATCTCAGGTGTGCCTGGCTTTTCTCTTAAACAGATTTTGTTTGTTTGTTTGTTTTTATTTTTTATTTTTTAATCTAAAAAAAGCAAACTCACAAGCTGGAACAAGTTTGGCATTGCAAAATATGACACCAAGTTTAGGTATTGTGTATCTATCTTCTGTTCTAGAGTTCTGATTAACTTGACAGGTCAAAACATTTTGTTTTTACATTGTTGTCTTACGTGGGTGATCATTTAAGATAATTAAAACTGATGTCAGAATGAACATCTATCTATATATCTAATATATATATTTTCAGGTGGAGCCTTGGGTGTTCGGGCCAGATTGGGTCACGTGGTATGCTACAGTACCATGGAAAAAGAACTTCATATTTATCCATTAATTTCAAAAAGAGTAGTTTGCAAAAGAAACCCTGCTGAGTATCTTTTAGAAACCCTCTTAATTCATTATCTTTTGCATATAACTGTCTAGATATAATAGAATTTATTTATTTTTCGGTTGATAATATAATAGAGGTTTGGATCTTCTGTTTATTTTTTTTAAACGGTTATAAATATATCAAATCATTTATGAATCTATTTTATATGATGAATTTATGACCGTCTGATTGATCAAAGTACAAAATAAGTATAAAAAAATAAGCAGATGATCCAAACCCATATAATAAAATATTCTTATGAATACAATTAAATTTCCCTTAATATGTTCAAATAAATGTCTTTATTTAATTTACAAAAAGAAAAAAGGCCTTTGATTTGAGAAGATATTTCCCTTCTATAAATAAAATGAAATATATGGTCTCAAAAATCAATTGAACCAGAAATAGGGTTTTAATGCAAATAACCAAAAAAGGATTTTTTAATGCTGTTTTTTACTTTTAAATATTTTTTATTGAATAATGAGAGGTGAAAAATAAAAGAGAGAGGAGAGAACCAATCAATCAGTCAAAATAACAAAAAGATGGTTACACCAAAAAAAAAAAAAAAAAAAATAACAAAAAGATGAAGATGGGATTTGTTAACCGCCTCAGCCACAATCGCATCCATGGTTTGTTATTTTTAACATATATCTATATATATATATTAATATTTCTCTCTACCTTCTCTATAAATAGAGGTTTGGGTAGTCCTTGGTAGATCACACAAAACCCATGTTTCATTTCTTTTCTCCTCTTCCCTTTCTCATCTTTTCATGCCTTCTCTATCTCTCTCTCTCTTTCAATATTTTTTTTTTCATTATTTTTTAAAGACAGAAAGAGAAGGGGTAAATGGTGATGTTGTTGACAGAAGATAGAGAGCACAGATGATGAGATGCATGAAAAATGTGAGGAGTTGATGATGATGATGAGAAGTTTATGTGGCATCTCACTCCTTTGTGCTCTCTAGCCTTCTGTCATCACCTTCAGCCCACTCTCCTAAGAGTTTATACTTAAGTCTCTTCACTGATAATTGTTTTTTTTTTGTTTTTTTTTTGTGTTTGTTCATTTTTTTTTGTTGTAGATCTGGATCTATGAGAATCCATAAGAGCTTGGTGAATCTAGGGTTGGGCTTGGAGCGGATCTTTAAACCCTAGTTCTTTCTCAACTCGGTTAGTGGTCATCTTTTATTGTTGTTCTTTTTATTGGGATTTTCCATTGATTTTGTTTTTTTTTTTTTTATGACGACAATCACCCACAAACCATGTGCATCTGAGATTCAAACATCAGACATGTGAGGAGCAAACTCATGGTTCTAACCAAAGAGTCAATCCTGTGTGGTTTCACTGATTTTAATCTTGATTTATGCATAAATCATGATTCTAGAGTTTGTGTTCTTTCATCGCATAGTTTGTGTTTTTTTTTTTTTTTTTGGGTTTCAAAACATTTTTTTAAAAAGAAAAAGTTTGTAGATTTTTTTCTTTTATGAAAGTAATTTCAGGGATCTTGAGGTGTGGATGTGATGTTATGACATAAATTGTTAGTGGATGATGGGTTTACTTAGAAAACATTCAAACTTAAATTGTGTTTGAAGTAAAGATTTATTGACCAAGAAGAATTTATTTAGTTGAGTATATAGAAATTGTTTTACAATCTTCACATGACACCTATTGATGTTTGCTGGTTGGTTTATGTGATTATTTGGGTTCTTTCTAAAGTTCTTAACTAGATGTTACATGTTTGTCTATAGATTGGCAATGCATATATATATATCTTTATTTGAATTGATTTAAATTTACATATTACTTAAGAATGTTGAATTACTTAAAAATGACATAGATACTCAATTGAATAAAGTTATGTTTTCTTCATTTTTTACCTCTAAATATATTGCTTATTCTGTCTTATAAGAACTCTTATAAGTTAATTGTGCATTATACTTTGATTGAACCAGTTCTTCTTAGATCATTCATGTGTTGTGGGGCAAATACTAGCTCTTGATTCCTCTTGTTTTGTAAGTTGAATTTTTTTACTCTATAAAATTAAATTCCCCCATTTATACCTTAATAATCCAATCCCTTCTTACCAAGAAGAGCAATGGGCATCACATGTTTATTTGTTTTTATTTTGGGTGGGGTGAATTTGAATAGATTGCATTACATGTTAGTGAACATGGAAATTAAGTGGTGGTTCTATGCGTTGGGGTTTTGTTGTCACAACAAAACATGGATATGTTAAGCTAATAAAATATCTAAGAGTGTATTTAAAGCGATGAAGCATGGTAATACAAAGAATCATGAGAATCAATTGGTTTTGTTCCCATGGTTTGGTGGTTTAGGAAGGAAAGATTCGTGATGATCTAAGGTCATGGCATGATTGGCATCACTGGAAAGCCCTGGAAAAAGCATAGCAAATGCAATTATTCTTCCTTTCTATGGCTCAAGGTAGACATACTTTATGTGATGGGGCACTAAAAGCTTTCAATTCAAAGAATGTGTTTTATCCATAAATGTTGAAGACAATGTTTTAATAATTTATCACGTTAAATTGCATGGTACTAAGGAGGTACATCAATCTTTCTATGGTGAATAACATCATGATCAAATTAAGTCTTTCTATTGCTTATCTTTCATTATCGTGTTATTATGCTTATACAAGAAGCTTTTTTTTTTTCAGTTCCTATTGTGCAAATGATTTATATTGCCTTATGTTAGCATGTAGATGTTTACAAAATGATTGGATTACTGTTTTTTTTTTATATTGATATTAATCATTTAGGAGGTGTTAATCAGTCTATATATGTCATCCTTAGATGTGTAGTTTATATATGTAATCAAGTCTTCTACTCCTCTTATTCAACTTCATTTTCTTCTTTAAATCTTCTCCTCCTCTGATAGAAGAAAAAATATTATGAACTTTGATGCTATACATGAATTGTAAGTGTTCTATGCTTTTTATGTAGATGCATCATTTGAATGTTGTTTTTTTTAAAAAAATGCATGAGTTCAAGTCAACAGTAGTTTAGATCTTGGAAGGCTCATTGAACTTTTGGTTAGAACTGACATAACTTGTATATAATAACATAGAAAAGGAATAATAAGAATGTTTAATAGAAATCTTTGACTAACAGAGATATTATTCCAAGAATTATTAAACTCTTGAAAGCAAGATACCCTAGATTTCCATGTGCAAATCTCTCAACATGTGATCTTGTCACTGATGTTGTGGTGGGTTGGTTAGCATTGAATCCTTTTTTCTTCAACTTTAACATGCTGAGGCATCAATAAAATTTCCTAACCTTTTGAAAGGTCACAAAAGTGATTTATACCTTGTTTTGATTTTCTTATTGAAATTGTGACCAATCCTGGGTGGGCTTCTTGGCCAAGTTATAGGTTTGCTACTCGCTTGTCTCTGGTTCAAATCCCCCTGAGTTACTTGATGAACAATGTTTGTAAATGATTCTGTGCATCTAGGGTCTTCCAACTAATGTTGGTCTCCTAATCTCCAATAAACCGCGATACCAAACAAACACTGATCTTTTGGTTTGACCCACAAATCGCCAAACTTCTATTTCAAATTTAAACTTCTTTGAATCATTGAGTTATTGATTTTGCAAAAGGGGCATTGTTTTGTAGATTATATTCCATGGACCATATCCTTTTCAACCTTTTTGTTCTTGCATTCTTCATGATTTCTCTCCATAGGCAGTACATTCAAGTTTGTCTTTTTTAACGTTCCATTGAGGATTGTATACAAAGTGTAATAATGTACTTAAGGAATATAAGATTGTACTACACAGATTACTGCATTGGATTGTCAACAGTTGATTGTACTCCAATACTTGAATCTCTTGTTTACTGTATCACATTAATTTCATTTGCACATTGAATATGTTTGAATATCTTTCTTTGTTTTCCTTTTATTGGCTGATTCCTATAGATCCTACCTTTGCATAATAATGCTGATATTCATGGGATCTTATTACTTTGCAACAGGTAAGGTATACAAGTTTTGTCTACATACTACATACGTCTCCATTTCACTTCTCGAGTGTTAAACAACTTTTGTTAATCGAGTTGAGATTTACGAAAAAAAACTGTCGGAATCTCACATGCTAAGACATGTGAGGTTGGCACGTGTCAGACTAGGTGGGATCGCATCCCATAGTTAATCTAGAAAACCACCATGCCATCCCTCCTAGAAAATGCAAAAATCTTTGAAGTGAATGCCTCGATACAAGAACACTGTTGCATCAATTTGGCACATGGGGTTGGCACGCCAGTCACTGTTTCCCAGTTCATGCATATATTTAGGTTCATTCTGGGCATAATATGGCAAAGAAGGGAAAAAATAATTGAAAGCGTGGCATAGGTATGGACCAAGAGAACTATCCCTTTTTGGCATTGGGTGGACCAAGTTTAGCATTCTTAATACATCCCCCCGTATGGGATACTTAGGATTTGTTTGCAAATAATATATGTTTGTTGTATGTATGGTGGTTTTCTTCCCTTGTATGGAAAGTTCAACATCACTGGTTAGGGCTTGATGCCTGGTCAATCTTTTGCAAAGAAAGGTCAAAAGTGTTTCAAATGGAGGGAGAGAGGTCCAATTCCATTGAACACAACCCCATTTTGGAAAGTGAAAAAACAATGATGATTCAGAGACATGGAACCTGGTGTGTAGTGCTTGCAAACTTGCATGTCTTTTAGGTTTGTCTCCATACAGTCTCACTTTTTTCTTTTCTTTTTAAATTTGGGTGCATGGAGTGATTTGAAAGCCAGATGTGTTGCCCCCTTTCAATGGATTTTGGGTCAGCGGGTGTTTGAATCTGGATGGATTCTGGGACTGGAAAGTCAATTCCCTGTTGTACATGACTATGCATTTTTATTTATTTATTTATTTACACAAAATCCTAACCCCCATGTGGACACCTGGGCCATCTGGGTATAGAATAATTATATAGGGGAAGATGATTATATGATTTTGTGTTTTGTTTTTTATATTTAGATATTGTGATTGTCATGTTAGAATATACTTATACTTTTGATCATATAATCATGAATAAACTATATTTTCTTCTCAAGTTATACCTGATGATATTTATTTTAGTTTATCAGGGTATAAATATTAAAGTTTATTGATGATAAACAAAACTTTTTTTTTAGGATTATACTTCCTTTTCCCTTATACATATTTTTATATTTGCGAAACAAACATGGGCTAAAAGGGTCCTCAGTGGTCATAGCACAACGATTCATGCTTATTTGTGTTAAGATAAGAGTAGGTCTTGAGTTTGAGTTTTGGCGTTGACTTACCCACTAGTTTGTTAGCATTTATTCGAAAGAATTTTCAATGGGATCGGAACAAATAGACGGATGTAACCTTCACAGTTTGATAGTAAGATCAACCACGGGTAGATACCTCTGATATCCAATAAAATGGAAAAGAAAGAAAACACATGCGTAGAGTATACTTTTTTTTTTTTGTGTTTCAATGTCCTCCCAGACTAAGCCATCTGGTAACTTTGACTAAAATTGAGATAAGATTCAATCAATATTGAAATAATTGGTGTTTATCAACTTCCCAGTTTGTTGACTGATAAATGATTAAATGGTAAAAGAACTTTAAATGTTTAATCTGTGTGGTTCTATGTGTTAGTCTTCATTAGAGAATTGTAATATCAAGCATTTAACCATGATACCATTAATAAATTTATGGTGGACTCCGTTGTAGATTGATTGTAGATAAATAACCCTAGAAATTAGCTCTTTGGAGTTTCTCGTGTGTTCCAACTTTGAAGGATTGTAAAGTAATAATTTTCAACTTTCCACTTAGGAGTAACTTGTATATCTACTTTGAATCAAAATATTTTAACTTTTTGAAGAGTAGAATGGAAACATGTTTCATTCATATATAAATAATTCATCTAACTGATATTCATGTGCAGTGGCCTTCTACCTTATGCAATCTAGAGATGGATTTGTTGGTGAGCTGCAGGTTTTATGTATATGTATAAGAGTAATTAAACATTTTAATCTCAAATAGAGATATTATATATAATTAAACATTTTAATCTCAAATAAAGAGAAATGTTATAGATCTACTCATTGGTAAGATCTATAAGAAGTTTTTGGAGTTTGATCTTGTTCATTTACAGATTCCATATTTTAGCCTTTTTTTTTTTAAGAAGAATTATTTCATTGTCTTTGATATAGTTCATTATGCATTTTGGAATGAGAGGAAAAAAAAAATCAGTAAATCAATATAAAAAATTCAAATTAAAATTGTTCAAGAAAAGAAAAGGACAATGCTCATTTCTTCACATTCAACATGAATCATTTATGTGTATAAGCATTCTACCCTGATTAAGGCTTGTGCTTATTCAACCCAACAGCCTCTTTGGATGTGTTTACTAGATATAATCACACATCTACAACCTAAATGTATGTGTTATGTCTTCCTCTAAATTCAAAAAAACAAAGGGTATATTATGGAGCCTGAAAATTTCCACAACAAGGATGGTGGGTTGTCCACTCCAAGAATACTCCACTTTCGGGCTGGTCAAGGATGTGATAACATCCAACCACCATATGGCAAGAGCGTTGTTACACTCAGTTTTTTTTACAGTTTCAAATATAGTCTTATGTACCTCATTAGTTCGGTGTGCTCATTATAATGAGCTATATACCTTGTTAGAAAATTTTTACATTTTATAAATGACTATTTAATTTTTTAGAGTATATACTTCACTTTTTATAAAATTACATACTTTATAAGATGATGCATATGATAAAAAAAAAAATGAAAATATAAGGAGACTATTTGTGACTTTAAAAAAACTGAGGGTAACATTTTCCTATTGCAAAAGTGAATACAGATGCCTACCAGCATCTCATAGCATCAAAAACGAATTACTCTATCAACCTACATATAAAAATGTTCATATCACCTGCATATCAGTTTTGACACCATATGAGATGTCAAAGGAAATCCCAAATGATCTAGTCATATGCCTTCTCAAAAAATAATTTGTGTAGAAGATCCAACCTTCATTCCTTTCTCAGATTCAAAAATAAATTAAAAGTGATCTTACTTTGACAAAAGCTTAACTGATTCAAGATCATGCCCAAGGAGAGTTCAGATTCAGATGAAGCGCTAGCTAGCCTAGCCCAAGGATTAGTAATCTTCATTATTCACATTTGAAAAAATGGAGAAAAGAATAAATATTATTTTAATATTTATAGATGGAATAAAAAAAATCTTCATTTTTTAATTAAAATTGTGGTGTCCACTATTTTAAACTTTCATGTTTTTCACGATCATAGTAATATAAGAGCATACCTTGCTCTAATGATGATATTCTTTAATCTTCAAATATGGAATAAAGTTTTTCTCTGCTCATCATGTAGAATTATCTCCGCTTAGACCAATATTAGATGATGATATACACAAGTGATAAATCCCGCTCTAAAGCCAACCTTTCAGATGGGATCCTTCATTCAAAAAGACAATCTCCCTCCCTTTCAAAAATGAGAAATGATTTGGTAACCCAAAATATAACAAAAAAAATTTGATCCAAACCAATAGAACATAACTCATTTGTTCAATTTAAAATATGTTAGATTAAAAATTTGATCAATTTTTTTTCATCTCGGGGAATAGATCAGAACTCTTAAAAAAGTGTCTTATTTTCTTGGACACTAGAGGACTTCTTTATGTGGGCTAGTTCAGCTACTTTATGTAGCAATCACCGAGAATCTTTATGTTGTCCAACAAAAACTTACTATGTAACCATAAAAATATCACTCATTTTTTTGCTATTCCGACTAATTCTCATTTATTCTGGACTTTATTATTGAACCAAAGGGGGGCATAGAGTTTCTCTGTGATTGCCACACAAAGGATCTGATATAGTTTTTATAAGCCACACGCACAAAAAAATAAATAAATAAAATAGGAGTGTCAAATCCTACCTTTATATATACCTCATCTAAACCACTCTTCTTCCCTGATCAGCAGGTCTCTCATTTTCTTTGATTCTCTTCGACACCCATTTCGGTTCCTTTGCAGTTTGTCATGGTGGAAGTGGTTGTTCCATGGCCAAAGTTGGCCAGCAGTGGTGGTGGGTCTGCAGAGGTGGTGGTGGTGGTGAATATTTGACATAAATAGTGGTTGGAGACTTCAAAAAAGATTGAAGTTTCATGGTCCGATTCTTAGGTATTCTTTTAACCTTGTACTCTTTTATATTTACAAGTAGATGTACATGTGTCTTGCACATGGATTATTATGTTAAAATTTAATGAATAAATATTAGTTAAGATTATAAATTTGTTTTGAATTATCATTAACAATTGTTCAAGTTTTTATATCTCAATAAATTTTAGAATTTTTTATATTAGTCATCATTTATGAGCTTTGAATTTTAAATAATTCATTAATTATAATTTTATTATATGTATATATGTAAATAAAAAAAGTGATACTTTGAGAAGACACTTGTCCTTTTTACTGGCATCATTGATAATTCTCAAATCACTGGGAACGCATCCCAGATCATCAACGAATTAAGTTTTTAAGAGAATAACAACAAATTAAGCTTTTAAGAGAAACCCACATCGAGAAATCAAAAACCCAGATCGAAAAAAAATCAAAAGAAAATGGGAACCTCGTCTTTGAGCATGTGAAGGAGAGTGGTCTATCCAGCGTAATCGAGGCCCAAGAAGAGGATCTTCGCCTCCTTCTGTCAGAGACTGAGGGAGGTAGGATACTATAGAACTAGTCGATGATGAACATCATCGGCGTTAAAAGAGATGCTCATAATTGAAACAACATTAAAGTGAAATGTTTTATTGGGATGATCAGGAAGAGGAAGAGATGAAAGGGAAGAGGAAGAGATGCGATCATGCTGAGTCTAAGTGAGAGGTGTAAATAAGTCCGGTCTCTGTAGGTCGGGAAGGGGAAGGGTCGCAAGGGTTTATGATCAAATTCAATAGCTGTATGGTATCAAATTTAAAATAATTTAATGTCAAATAATAGATTTTTCGTTCTCTAATATACAATGAGGAAGAAATGTAGATCGTAGAAGTTGAAGAGGTTTCAATGGATAAAAATGAATTTTCATTATTTGAAAATGGTAAAAGTGTCAACTGAAAGTTTTTTCAGAATTAGAGCTTTTATAGGTAGTATAGATATTAATTATATATATAGTGTTGTGTAGATTGAGTTAAAATTAAACATGTGTAAGGGATGCATTTGTGGGCTCATTAATTAGGGAAAATGTTTTTGGTGTTATGAGGATTATTTGCTGGGAATGCATCACTACATGTGTTTATGTTGTGTATTCGCTTTGTTGATTAAGCTGTTATGTACTAATGAAACATATTGATCATTAGTATTTGTTGCTATGAATTGTTTTTTTTTATTAAGAGTGTCTGTTACATGTAGTTCGCGTGAACAGCCGATATAACTCTATAGTCATTCAAAAAGGTTTATATCTCATTAGGTGAGATATATGCCTCGTTAATTTTTCTTATATTTTTCATTTGTTAGAAATGAGTTCATTTAAATCATAATAGATCAAAATATATATATTTTTTTTATTAAAATATATATATCATTCGATGATATTTATTATTTAAAAAAAATCAAAATATGGGTAAATTGGACTGTCCCATGCATGAAAATGAGAAGCTGGCAGAGAGAAGAGTGAACCAGGTCACCACCACTAACAACCATCTTAATACCTGAAAATATACCAATACCAAGTTGTGGCTGTCTGGCGTGGAATCAGATTTGGTGCATCTTCGAATGGCTCACAGAAGAGGAAGAAGGATGCGTTTTCAATCTATGTAAGATTAATGGGAGGTGGTAGCAAGGATGAAAAAAAAAAAAAAAAAGTAGATAGGAGTAAGTAAGCCTGTCAATTATCTAAAAAAAAATATTTATATCCAATCCAAATGCGTATCCAAAAATCTAAAAAATATCCGATATTCAAAAAATCTGTATTCGAAATTTTTTTAATGAGATGCGGATATACTTATATCCGATCTGAAAAATATTCGTGTCCAAAAACATTATTATATTAGTTTTTATTTAATCATATATTTATATTTTTACTCTAAAGCATGCAATGTTTTATGTATATACTTATAATTTTATGTTTTATACTAGATAATTATTAGATTTTTTTTATACATATTTCAAATATTAAATATATGATTTTTATTTTTGGATATCGGATCTTTGGATATTTTAATCATTCCATTTTCATTTTGAATTTTCGGATATTTCAAATAATTATTAGTATCTGAATCCAGATTTTTGGATTGGATACGGATATTTACTTTAAATATTCGTCGGATATAGAATATGAATATTTTTTCAGATATCCAATTCAGATACGAACATGAGTCTATCTGATTCGTTTCCGTCCGATTGACAAACTTAGAACTAAAGCGTGTTTTACTCTCCAGTCTATCATTCCAGCTTACCTGTGGGCAATTTAGAGGTCGCGAAATGAAGCAGTATTCAAAGGTGCGTGCTTCTATAACCCCCCGTATGTCTAGAGACATAAACCCAGAATAAAGAAGAATACAAGAGAATAGTAAAAAAAAGCTGTTTGTTTTGACAGAATAAACCCCGATAGTTATGTCTGGATAAGTTAGGATAAGGCCTGATAACTATTCTAAGAAAACTGTTGAATTGCTTATCAAGGCTTATCTATACCAATAGATAAAAATACCCTTCTCTGTCATTTTAAAAAATTTATCTCACCTAACAGACTCACACAGATTTCAAAAACTGTCACATCTATCAAATCAATCATATATCTCTCACACTATTCCCAGGGGGTATAATTGTCATTTAAAAAATCATAAACTCTTATTCATCCCTTATCAACCATTTATCATCACTTTATCCAAGGTGAACCAAACAACAAAAAAGTCATTTTTACGTTTTCCAATGAGAATAACAAAAAAACAACCAAACAAAAAATTGCTTATTCAGCCTGGATTGTTATCTATCCCAGTATAGCTATCGGGAGCGAATAACCCAATTTCACACCCCATACGGGGGGTAAGAGATTCGAGAACTTATATTGGGGGGCGGTGTCACACATTCTACTAGAGGAGGACACAACGTTGAAATTGCGGAGTGATTGTGCGGGTTGTGATGGGCATGTAGTGGTATAAATATTTTCTACTAAGTTTTTGCCCCCGCATGACTCTCTCCTTGCCTTTTTTTTTTTTCTACTAAGTTGTGTATCTTCTTTTTCCTACTCATTTCCATTCTGATGAGATATTCTATTCTGATTCTGTTTAAAATGAATATGTCCACGATTCTCTAAAAAAATTTTATTGTGATATGTCTTTATATTTTTTTAAAGCTCAAAGAGGCCGTGAAGCGATTATGACAAGATCTATAACACCCAATAGTGTTAGACTAAGGGTCATCAAAAAGCCCGTGGCCTGAAAGCCCAGCCCGTTTTCAGGGCGGGCCCTGCTCTGGCCGCCCTTCTGGGGTCAGGTCGCAGGCTGCCCGAAATGGGCTCGTTCGGGCTAGTCCGTAGGCTCATGGGGGGTAATCCAATAAATGGTAACATGTAATTTTTATTTGAATTGTGGTTTAATTATATAAATTATTGACATTTATGTAGATGTCAACCTAATTAGATATACGTAGTTATTTATTTTTTTAAATAATTAATTCATTTAATATTTTTATTTTGAAAATTCAATAGATATAAATATTTTTTTTAACATTATATTTTAAATTTTGTGTTATTTTAACATTATATACAAATAAACAATTTAAAATTAAAAAATTAAAAGAAATAAGATGTTTAGAATTTAGGCCCGTAAGCCCGCCCGTGGGCTCGAACCCAGGCCCAGTCTGTGAGGCCCGTTCAGCACTGGGCTTGTATGCAGGGCCTGGGCCCTATTTTTGGCCACGGCCGCGGGCCTGGGCCCAGGACCGGCCTGGCTCGTTGCCGACTCCTAAGTGTTACATCATGCATTAGTGATCTTGATTAATTATTTGTGTAAGATATACAATAAAGTGGGATCTCTTTCCCTATGCAAGAGGTCTAGAAGAGGGTAAGATTTGATTTGCAACTTTACCTCATCTGATACCTTTACTTTATTGAATGGTATCCAAAGTTCACAATAATTGAATTTTTTGTGATTCTACTTGGACCTACACCATACTATACCTATTCTAGTTTTGATTGTATCTCTGTCTATTTCCCTACTAGATGATACAAAAATGAAAACCCAACAACAGATAATCTAGAATATTTTCCAATTACTTGGTTATACAAAGATAGGTCACTTTAAGTAATTTCTACAATTCCAAATCAATCTGTCTTATATACCATACAAAGTGTTACATGTTCAGATATTGAAATCTAACAACACTCATGATTAATATAATAGATACATAGATACAAAAAACAACAGATTTTTTTGTATTTTTCTTTCAGCTCTAAATACTAGTATCCTACATATTTTCTTTCATATAACCTTTGTCTCACAAACAGAATAAACTCTAATGACAATGCCACCTCTCCCTTCACATTGCACCAAATGCATTCCATCCAATTTCATACAACAATCTCAAAACCTTGGTGGAGGTTGGGGCTGTGCCTGAAATGTCATTCGATTTGGTAGTGGTGGAGAAGGCAGTGCCCCAGTTCTTCCTCCCAACTTCCTCATATTTACTTCTGCAAAATCAATAATCAAATAACAGGTATAGTTTGTTCAAGTTTATCCACTCAAACCTATAACTATATTTTCAATACGACAAATACAAAAGACAAAAATCTGATCAAACTGAGAAAAGAATAAATATGTTCAAATACATCATCAGTGAACATGGGGCTAAAAGTTTTCCCAAGGCAAGAGAATGATATTGTCATATATTTATCCATACCTCCATCCAAAGCCAAAATATGGGATTGCATGAGCAAGAAGAGACAGAGCAAGGTCAAAAGAGCAGCCCAATTAATGGAGAATGAGCTCTTCATATTCACTGTATGCAGCAATCAGAGCCTACCTTGTCACAACTTATACAGGGTTTTTTCTTTGTTCGTTAGACCAACTTTTGAAAAAAAATTTGAACAAGTCTATGCATTGAAATATGAAATCATGTTTTGTTAATCATGTATTTTAAACAACATATATGGTTGACTTGTCTAGGGTAAGTAGGGGAGGGACATTATGTATTCGATGGACTTAATTTCTTGGCACCTTTAATTTATAAGCAATAATAATATATATATGGCTTATGTAAATGGAGGTCCAAAAAACATGAGGTCTATTCGATTGGTCTAATACTCTAATGGGCTGTTTGGTCAGAGGCATTGAGGGACAGTAAGAGGAAATAAAGGGGAGAATAGACTTAAAAAGCTGTTTGTTTAGAAGGAGTCTACGAGTATAGCTATGGCAGAATAAGTTAGTATTTGTATTTTAAGTCCCTTTGGAATTGTCTTATTCTACCCAATTTATTTTACTGGTATAAAGAGTCCAACTGCCAAATCAACCATCACCACTTTTTTTAAAGGGTATTGTTATACTCAGTTTTTTTATAGTTCAAAATACAGTTCTATATATCTCGTTAGAAATTAAGTGAAGCATATACCTCGTTAGACGATGTATATACATCGTTTAAATGTCTTCTTACATTTACTAAAAATGGATTCATTCAACTTAAAATCGAACGACATATAGTTTTTATTAAAGCATATACTTTATTATATGATGTATTAAAAATAAATAAAAAAACATGTGGTTTGAGTTTTGGTTGGTAAAAATGACTGAGTCTAACATTTTTCTTTTATAAATCAAGAGGCTCACATGACAAATCATTTTTTTATTTTTTATAAATCATTATTCACTCCTTATTCATATTATATCCATAACTCATTTATAATGAATTAAACAAAAAAAAACTTCATTATTATGTTTTTTAATAAGAACAATTAAAAACATAATCAAATAACAAATCATTTATACTTATTTATTATTTAAATAATTATAAACTCTAAAATAATTTATGTCTCAATCTCAACGGCATGTGAATGTAAGTTAAACTTAAAGAGCAGTTTTTATATTTTAATTTGGGTAAAATGCAGTTGACCATAGTGCATTGAATGGGATTGTTTCTTTGACCTGCGAAATCAATTTTTTTAAATAGTTTTTTTAAGTACCTCTCAATTATTATTTTTTTGAAATTATTTTATTGAAAAAACTATAATGTCAAATAAAAAAAACTGCTCTTAAGGTGACTTATACACATTATTCTCTGTGACTTGATCAGATATAAATCCTCCCAAATCAACCCTGTCAAAAATTAAACACCAACCATATATGTCACTCACCACACCATTAAGGATCACAATATTTCTAACCAAAGTCATATGATCAAACTAAGCCAATCAAAATCTGCCCGCGCAGGCAGATCCAACATTTGTTCCATGGTTTTTGACATGGCAACATGTGCCATGCACCTTATTCTTAAGCAAAACATAAATATGAATATGAGAAATCCACATATCCAGTCTTAAAAAAAAAGAGTTTCTCTGGATAATTTTATTATAGTCTTAACCAAGAACATCTTGGATGAAGCAGAACCGATCCATCAGCGATCCCTCCGCATCTTTCACTGTTAAAAATGGAAAAATAAATTCATAATCAATCAAACCTTTTAATTGAAAATTTAAGAGTTAACTTAAAATAATATTAATAGTGATAATAATTAAATCAAGGAGAACAAATAGAATAAGCTTATAATTCCATCTCCACATCATTAAAAGCTAATTTTGATATGAGACTCTTATTGAGTTCAATAAAACACTGACCATATTGGTAGGATATGGAGGGTACATGAAAGTTTGAGGAAGTTCCAGTTGAGACCCCATCACATTCTACAAAAATCAAACAAAGCTTTAAACCTAATGAAAGAACAGAACACCATGAATTCAAATACTTATTGAGGTGCATACAACTAGTCATCATAAAAATCAAATCATGCATGTTGTAACATAGCATTGGAGTATTTATGCAAGACGAAATATTTAATATTTTGTGGTTAAAACTATATTTTTCTTGAATAAAACATCTTTAACATATGTATGTCCTCATCACAAAAAATGCATCCAGTTTCAAAATATCCAATCTCACCTCTAGTTTTGAATATTAATAAAGCATCTTTGACTATCTATGTAAAGCAAAAAGCTACACAGAAAAATATATATACCAAGTGACATTTAATATAGAATGTGTATAATTAATTCTAGTGATGAAAATAGATCATACCCAATCTTCTTGGTTCTCTGGTTCCATATCCTGAAACAAGATGATAAATTTGTAAAGAAGTTGCATCACAGTATTATATAGGAGATCCCATCAAACCTGGTTTAAGTCTCCAATAACATATTATTCTGCATCATGTGTGGTTGTGATGATATTATATAATTTTTGTCACCTGTTAGTCTAATGCTTCAAACTGACTATAAATCTAATGAGATTTGTGATAATGCATGAGAATTCGTACCTTGAGTTCTGCCATGGGAACAAAGCGATCCAGGAAGTCGAAAACTTTGTCATGACAGACTACGCTAGCCACGTCAATTTTCTGTATAGTGCGCCTCTTCCCTTGGTCGGCATGGAGCCAGGACCTCAGAGTGAGGTCCTGAATGAATAGCTCACAAGCTTTGGAGAACAGAAATGGCGTTTCACCACTTATCATCTGTTTTTGGAATAATAAACCCCAAAATAAGAGAGATTCTTTCATCATCAATCTATATATAATTAACTATCTGTCTAAAATCAGCAATGAAAATAAGCATTTCCCAAGCCATGGAATTCCTGCAATAAAAAGACCAAAAAAATGCAACAATTTGAAGAGACTAAAATTGAATGTTATTCTTCTTCTTAGTTTTTTTTTTTTTTTTTCTTTCAAAGTAATTATCAATGGTACTAGTGAGAATCACGCTAAAGAACTTCATTAAAAATATATCAAAATATTCAAAAGCGTGCTCTCTGTTTCCATAAAGTATTTGTTTAAGGACTCAATTTCCACCAAATAAATAAATAAAATAAAGAGGATAAGACATGCAAACCTTCACTTGACCATCTGCCTTCATAATTCTCTTGATCCTTGCAAGAGGAAGAAGATGCGGTCTAACCTCTGCAGCATGAAAACATGGAACTTTAGTTTACTATATGTATATAAACAATGTTTATATATGAATCTCATATTATTCAAAATTTAGAATATATTTCATACCTTGTTGAAATTTTAAATTTTCAACAAGATAAATACGTACCTTTCAATCACCCAAGTAAGGGTCTTTGCATTCACCATTACAAATATTAAATTGTAAACAAGGTAAATGCAAACTAAGTTCACTTAAATAGAGAAGAACATGATAAGTACATTCACACTTAATTACATGCTAAAATGTATAGAAACAATAAGATTTTGAACAAAAAGGTAGTTAGATCATTGTAGTGTTAATATGGTTTTTTTAGTTATAATGATCCCTTAAAATAATTGATTTGGGTATTTAAAATTTAAGTGATTTTTTTGTCATTTTCTCTTTTGAGTTCTAGTGCAAAAAGAGTCATGAAAATTTGCTTTCTATGGAAAAACAAGCAAGAAATTTCATTCCAAAGTGAAAAAAAAATCACTAAATCTATTGAGGGATAATAATTTACAGTGTCCACTTTGATTAATGGATGCCATTTTACTACATCAATTTTCGTGTATCATTAGAATTTGATAATTAAAGTCTGACAAACACCAAAATAGAAAATGTTTTGCATCAGAGGAAATTGCATGGCTCCGAACTACTAAAAGAAATCACGGGATCCCAGCAATTATGAATCTTGAAGTTGATTTAGTAACATATAATTTTACATGTAATTCATTTAATTAGTAGAAAAATCCTATAACAATATCCTTTACAAGAACTCTCATAATTATATGAACCATCAAATTTTCACTTATCAAAGATCTAATCTTGGTCACTCGTTATAAAGGGGAAGAGAGAGAGAGAGAGAGAGAGAGAGTAATTATAAATCTTATTGAACCATGCCATGTCGGAAAACTAGCTCAATTTGGACGGAAAATCTATAGAGAAATATCAGATGATAAATAAATGTGCTCAATTTGGAAGAAAATTTTGCCATCCAAAGTGTGTTTGTGCACAATCTTGATAGAAAGCTAGAAAAAAAAAAGTGTAGGGGATTTGAGTCAATAAAAATTGAATCATTTTTCGTCAAATTAATCTCTTCTACGAAGAAGGAAAAAAATTTACTCATTTTTTAAATTTTAATAAAACAAAATAAGAGATGGAAAATGAAAGAATTTTTTTTCTTTTACTTGTTGACACATACCTTAGATTTTTAAATGGTAAAAAAAAAATCTTTATTTTTTGTCTTACTTTCTTTCACTTTTCATTACGCAAAAACGTATCCTATTGAAAATCTAGACAATTATTTTATCTTCCCAATTGAAAAATAATATGCGGAAAACAAGATACGTACGAATTAAAGCGAAATATTCGAACCAAAAGAAATTAAAATCTTTCAAAAAAGTAAACCATCTTTTTCTTTTTCATTCATTAATGAACAAAGATACGGTCGAGAGGTACACGCTTATCTTGCCGTTCTGCAATAATGGAGTGACAGAACAGAAGAACATTAACTTCATAGTTCCATTTTCAAATGAGACACGCAAAAAAAAGAAGAAAAACAATCAAAATCTAAAATACAAAAACAGAATTCACAATCAAAATGCTCAAGCATTTAGTTCTACTACTACAATATTGCCTTTGGAAGAATTTTTTTTTCTTCCAAAACACTAATCTCAACAAAAACATAAGTCTTACTCATGACCACAATTAACACACACAAAGAGAAAGAAAATAAGAAAAACAACCTTGCATGTTCTCCATCTCAAGGACCTGTTGCCTCCAAAAGTTCCCAAGGTTCTTATTCTGTGAATCAATGAGGTTGAGGCAGTACTGGGTGTCCATCCCAGCCTAACAAACAAAGAAACACAACTTAACCACAATGAATCAACACAAACATAATATTAAATAAAAAAAACTTGGATGAACATTTTTTTAGATCATGTACCTTCAGATGGTGACAAAGGTGATGGTGAGGGAGGTTGGCAAGGGCAGGGGGGAGGGGGGCCATGGTGTCTCCGGGGACGTGCATGGGGTCGAACATCTGGAAGTCAGGATCCATGGTTGACTGTATGAAATGACAAGGTGAGTTAAATGGGTCCATTATATATCATGGGGGGTCTCTCTCTCTCTCTCTCTCTTATATTATAAGGCCTTCTACTCCTTATCTTTCTTTGTAATACAAATGGGTTTAAAAAAAGGAAGAAATAAAAGGGATGGGTGTGGAATTTTTTTTATTTGGGGGGAGTGGTGGTTAAAGTGAGGGTGAAGATTTAGGACTAGTCCGACGTTCATTCTCATTCTCTATAATTTTTTTTCTATAAAATCTACCGTAACTGGATTTTTGAAAAAGAAAAATTTTCTTTATGAAGCAGAGTTATTAAACTTGTTCTTAATATTCATAAATTTGACACAACTAATAAGTAAACGACAACTAATTAAGCTTTTCAACATCCCACCCACCCAAAAGTAATAGTTGATATGTACTGTTGTCATTGGTTTAAAATATTTTTAGAGTTGGGCTCTAGTGAGGATACTAGCTTTGAGTAATATATATAACACTAACATGCACTTTATCTAAGCCTATCAACAGAACGAATACATTAATATCTGTATCATATCTTAATCATTTGGATACATATATTAATTTTTGGATTAAGATATCTTTGGATACGAATTGAATGCGAAATTTTTTGGATGATTGATATGTTTAAATATGAACATTAATTTAGATAATTAAGTGATATATTAGAGAGATATACGAATTAAAATTGAGGTTTTAAAGTTCTTCCTCGGTTAGATATCATACATAAAATTTAAAAGTTTTATAAAATATCATGATTATGATTAATCATATAAGATTATAAATATGAACAATATATAATATAAATATTTATAATTTTACAATATATCATACAAGGTATCACTCCTGTGATTGATTTACATTAATTTGGGTCACCAAATTCATCATTATTTTGGTTATTAAATCATTTTCCATTATGATTACTGAAAACTTAAAACTTTAAAACACTAACTAGTTCTGACTGGGTGGGTTTAAGGTAAATACAGAGACAGAGACCGTCGCATGTACGGCACACCCGTCGAAGCTTCCTAATTGGAGAGTATATGAGTTTGCCTATGAAAAATTATACATTTCATCTTAAAAATCATACTCCTTGTTTAAGATCATCTACATTTTAATAGATTTTTGTTTCATATTTTTAAATCGAACTTTAAATTATTTTTTAGAATTTGATATAACAAAGCTCTGACTCCTACTATCAAGCTTCTATATATAAGCCTCCGAATTACTGAAGAAAATTTGGAATTATCTCGGGTTCGAAACTGGGCCGGATCGAGCCCATATCAGCCCAGTCTTTTTCTCCCTTACGTGTTACGTCTGCAGTGTAACAATCCAAAAGCAATTAATATACGTTGCCAGGCAAACGCGTCTGTCAGATTCCCCAATTGAAATCAACCGAGCAAAAAACAAGAAAAACAAAAACGCCTCCCGTGTGACTCCAATATGCATGCAAGTACGTGCGGACCGCGCGCGGAACCAAACCACCCAATCATTACAAAAAGAAAAAGTTGCGGTAGGTGGTATACAGAAGCGGAGACTTGCCGTCTCTCCCTCTCAAAGTACAAAAAAAACAGAACAATCAATCAAACAAACTAACAAACCCAACAAACCAACCGTACATAACAAGCAGTCATCATCACCGTGAGTCCCCTCCCCTCCCCCACCTAATTATTAACCACCCCTGACATAGTTACTAACCATAGTATTTTAGATAGAAAGTCATACACGCCTCTGTATATATACACATTTGATCCTCTCATCCATACCGATCAGTCTAATATTAGAAATTTAGATATTAAAGTGTGTGAAATTGTGAATTGGGTTTATGTTATTATTATATATCAATAGTGAATTGTGGGGGGTGTGGTGGTGGTGGTGGTGGTGGTGGAGTGGCGGAAGTGGCAGCGGTGGCCGTAAGGACAGCGGAGGCCGTGGAGGACCATGCGACAGACCTCGGTCTTGTAGCGGGGGTGGCGGATCACGGGGCGGAGCTCAGTGATGCCGTGGGCGAACTGGCAGCGGGCGCCGTAAGGGCAGGACCCCGTCTCCTGCCACTTGTTGCAGAGCTCCGTCTTGTTCGTCCCCTGGTTGTAGACCTCCAGCTCCAGAGGCGGCGTGTTTTCCCCCGCTGTCGCCGTCGTTGTCGTCGATGAGAATGTCGAGTCCCCCTCCCCTGCCTGTTCGTACGCCTTTTGCTGAGATCCGTTTGTGGACAAACAGAGTAGGAGCGTGAGAAGAGATTGTTGTAATCAATTTTTTTTTTTTTTTTTTTTGATGGAATGTTGTAATCAAAATTAATTATGCACAGAATGTACGTAATGTTAATGTTTTATTTTTACCAAAAGAGACCTCCTTTCAAAGATATCTTCTACTGAAAGAGTGTGGTGGATGAATGATAATGTATCGCGCCATCATAAAATAAAAATAGTGGGTTAGTTTGAAAATCGCTCTTAATACAGTAATTCACTAGTGGGATGGTCTGGTAAACCGCGATTTAATGGATAACTAATTACCACGTAGATCAAATGAGGTTAAGAAAACCGAGTCTGCGGCGTATAAGACCATTTGAGTCGAGAGAAATTTCTCGAATGTATATATGTACAACGTGCCTCCATCAATGAAATGATGATATTAAAAATGATAATTAAAAAAAAAAAAAAACAAATATAACTACACTACTGATGTAATCTCAGCCATCCAAAAATGATAGAATGCCTATCTCACCGTCCAGATAATAAAATCGGCAAAACTATCCAACATTATTATAACGCGATTAATGGAAATATCTGAACCGCTTGAATCTTATCGGACGGTACGTATTGACTTGTAAAGAAAGCAGAGCAAATAAAATAAAATAAAATAATTTAAGGAGAGAAGCCACTCACCGATAACTCCATGAGCGGACTCGTGACCCGGAGCCGCCCGTTCCGTACCCCGGCCCGGTCCATCTTCACGAACCCGCTTGACCGGATGGAGATGCTCTTCGGGAGGGTGACCCGGTCAGGCTTCCGCTCCACCACGCGCGCCGGCATCTCGCCCAGCGGGACTCCGTCACCGACGTAGAGCCTCTTCAGATCGTTTGCGATGCCTGCCGCATAGGAGGACCGGGCCGCCTGCATCTGCTGCTGCTGCTGTTGCTGCTGCTTCGAAGCGATCGAGAGCAGGCTAAGCCGCCTCGCGAGCTCGGCATTGGAGAGGCGGAGCTCGGCGTTCTTCCGTCGGAGGGACTCGGCCTCGACGGCCATGTCCTGGAGGTGAGCGACGCAGAGGTCGTAGCGATCGATCATTTCCTGGTACTGGAGCGTCAGCTTGGCGAGGTAGAGGCGGTTCTCCGTCTCGGATGCGGAGATCGCCTTCTCAGCCTCGTCAACAGAGGAGGGGGTGAGGGAGACGGAGGAGGAGCTCGGGCGGTTATGGAGGGCGGAGGAGAACGGTGTGTAGAAACCCGCGCCGTTTGTGAGCCGTCCCTCCTGCGATCGGAGGCCTTCATTGATGGAGAAGCTCTCCTGCTGCATCACTGACTCCCTCTGCAGACCAACAGAAGCCGATCAGAGACGGTACGATTTAGATTTCGAGCTGAAAATGAACCAGAGAATTGAAACGCAGAGAAGCAGAAACCGTACCTCTCTCGCCCTTCGTTGGAGATCCAAAAAGAGGCGATCGGGACTGTTCGTTCGCGAACGATCTGTCTTGATCACTCGATCGAGAGAGAGAGAGAGAGAAATGGAAGAGGAGGGGTTTATATAGGCGGGGAAGGAAGGGAGGGGAGGCATGTTTGACGACGAGGAGACACGGACGTCAAAAACCGTTTAGAGAGATTCTAACAGAAGACGTGAGAGCAAGCGCACGTCCCTATGTGCTGACGTGGCAGTATGTAGAATTACTACGTTGCCCCGACGAGAACGCTTGATGGTCTGTTTATCTTGGGCAAAATCGTAATCTGATCGGTCCAGCTGTGACAACTTGAGTGAAGTGCTATAACCACTACAGTTGTTCATCGCTCACACCCGTTTGGTGGAGCAAGATACCGATCGAACGATCGGAAATGATCGAATATGGTGATGGTATATAATAGGGAGAGTAAGAGTATCAGACTTCTGCGTGGGACCCGCTGTTGGTTAAAAGAAAGTGCCGAAAACGAGAATCGCAACGAACGATAAGTGCAATTACAATAAAGCCCCTGTATAAATGGCAGTCGTTTTGTGGTCCCCACAAATTTGATCAGCCACGTCGGATGGAGATTGGAAGGTGTATATCTGATCGTAAACTTTCATGAAATGTTACGGTGGACCCTCGGGCCTAAAAAATGGTGATTTGTTGGATTGCTTGCCTTGGAAGTGTTGGGAGTTTCTATGTGGCATATCAATGTATCATCATATTATGCATTGTGTTAAAGAACAGATTTTTATTCTTTTTTATTTTGAGTTTGGGATAGTTTTCGTATACTTGTGTTATGAATTGTCTATGATTATTGCTTCGTGGTGACATCTCTAACTAACACTACTGCTATGTATATTATTGCACAAAGATAATTCAATAAGGATAAAAAAAATAAAAAAAACATGACTCAAAGTTGCAACAACATTACACACAAGTCTGTCAATTTAATAGATTTCACCCAATCGACACTGCATCACTTGTAGTCAACATCTCATGGATGCATTTAATTTTTTTTTTTAAGGTAATTGATAGAAATTTATCAAGGATTTGGTGATTGTAAATTCTATTGTTAAAAATTGAGTTGCATGTTGCATATTCAATGGTAGGCTAGAGATCTACATCGTTATCCATGTAAAAGCCTATTAGAAATTAGACACCAAAAATTTACAGGATAACAAAACCTTTTATTCTTATATAGGTTATAATGTTAAAAAAAAAATTATTGTGTATGAGGGCTTGAAATGCATCTGTTAGTTGTCTTTCATATTTTTTTTGTTATTAAAATAGCACACAATTGAGCCTAGTATTGAGGGACTTTAAATTGAGAATATATTACACTCAAACCTTGAACCCCTTGGTGAATATGGAGTACTTCAAAACCTGTCACGAGGTTGCTCCATAATACATAGATTACATTATGTGTATTTTATTTATTTATTGTTTGAAAATCAGTGTTTCTAGAATTTGATCTCGATCTTGATCACCTCCTTATTGGATAAGGAATGCTAACCAGCTAACCCCAAGTTTGGTTACTGGTTATGTTGGATGTAAGTTTGTTTAATTACTTCGTGTCAACCATTCTTTTCTAGAATTGCAAATCATGTCCACATGAATATGTCTAGGAAGGATTGGCCATATGTTTATCCTACATTTTCATGATGGGTGTGTTTATCCTAAATTGCATATATGGAAATTTGAATGTCATTAATTATGAAAATCTCTAAAAAGATTGCCTTCTGTTTATGTATGTGGTTTTTGAATTTAGATAAAATTAAATTTAAACAAAAGTAAAGTCCTAAATTTTTTCTTAAATTTTTTATATCTCATTTTAGAAAATAAAAGACTAATAACACTTAATAAGTTATTGGAGTGAGATATTCTAAATAAATCATTCCCAAATGAAAATGGTATTTTAGTTTTGGTCATTTAAATCTCTATTCAATTACACAATAAGATATATACATTTTTCATTAGATGACATTTACTTTATTAAAAAAAAAAATCAAAATATTTTCGTATTGCATGTGGGATTATAAACAAGCTATATATACCTGACTTTTTCCAGAGAATTTTTAAAAATGCATTCAAAAGGATAGATATCACATAGATTATACAGCCCCTTCACAGGTTGTGTATTTTTTAAGGTTATACTTTTGTATTTCTTTTCAAGAACCATAATCAAGATTAAACGAAGATGTTGAAGATGAAAAAAAAAAAAAAGTTGGATATGTCTCCTTGATTTACTCCTGAGATCCTATGTGCATGAAGAACCAAAAAAATCCATGTGCCAGTCAATAAGGATGAGTCTGCCAAACAAATATAATCCCGGTGTCATTTAATAAAAATGTTCTCACTTTAACTAATATTTTTGTGACAAATTATGGGATATCTATTTTAAAAATTAACCTCCACAGAGATTTCCTGAGTATTAAGATAAGCACACTCCCTTGATTACAAGTGTTCATCCCCTCATTAATTCTCCCTCTATATAAAGGACGATTTCTCTCTACATTTTTTTTCTTTGTATCTCTCTCTCTCTCTATGGATTCATTTGGATATGCTCGACCTACGGTTCCTACCGATCCGTCAGTCAGACTGCGAATTTTGTTGGTGGACGATGACTTCATGACTCTCTCCATGGTTCGAAGGTTGCTTGGATTATGTAGCTATCAAGGTAGAGAGGAACTCATGACATGACACATTATGCTTTTTTTTTTTATATATATATCGGAGGGGTCTCCTGTTGCTGATCTTACGATCAAGCTCAAATAAGTTATCTCTGTTAGTTTATCCTGGTCCCACATCTATGTTTTTTTTTTACCTTTTCTTAGCTTCTTCAGTTTTTATTTTATTTTATTTTTCATGCCTTCTTCTCATGCAGATCTCTCTTGTTCTTGGTTTTTTTTTCCTATTTTTACTTGATATTCAGTTTTTGTTCTGATTCAATTTTTGGGCATAAGATAAGTTTGTCTTTTTTTTCTTTTTTTTTTTGTTGTCACTCATGAATAAGTTCTTTCCTCTACTTATGTTTTAAGTTTTCCATGTACGTTCTATTTTCATTTTTTAAGTTGCTCTGCATGCATGACTGATTTTTCCTCTAGAATGATATTATTTCTTTCTAATGAATCAATTAATTGTCTATGCTTTATTTTTTATTTATGATTTAAGTCTTCATGTGTGTACGTGTATGTGTATGTGAAAGAAATATTTATCTTTGCTACTGTGCTGCTTAAGAAATTGATCTTGGTAGTTCACAAGGAGTATGGTTTTCTTTCTCATGAATCAATTGATTTTGAATCGAGCAAGATATATTCCAAAGAATTTTTTTTCTTCTATATTTAATAAGCAATTGCGCATCTTTCTCATGCATTTTCATATCTCATTTATGTTGAAGTAAACAAATGACTAAAACATGGTTTAATTATAGGGTTAAAGACATTTAAGTCCCTACAAACATGGGAAAACCCATATAAGTCCCTACTAAAATTGGAACAGACGTACGAGTCCCTAAAAACTCAGAAAAACCCAATTACCATCCCTGAGTTAAATTTTCATCCAAACTTAATGGAATATTCCCAGAATATTCTGTCACATATAATTGTGTAAACATTGAAGTCCTTATAAACAGTCATAAAGATAAATTAGTCCCTGTAAAAGATAAAATTGCCCCTAAAAGACTTTTACATTAAATTGTGTATACATTGTAGTCTCTATAAATAATAAAAGACTTTTACATGTAATTGAATAGACATTACAGTCCTTATAAACAATCGTAAAGACAAATTGGTCCCTCTAAAAGACAAAAATACCCTTGAAGGATTTTTACATTTAATTATGCAGACATTACAATTTAAAAATTAAATACCCTCTAAAAGACTGTAATTTCTACACAATTAAATGTAAAAATTCTTCAGGGGCATTTTTGTTTTTTACATGTACCAATTTGTCTTTACGATTATTTATAAGGACTGTAATGTCTATCCAATTAAATGTAAAAATCTTTCAGGGGCAATTTTATCTTTTGCAAGGACTAATTTGTCTTTATGATTGTTTATAGGGACTGCAATGTGTACACAATTTAATGTAAAAGTCTTTCAGGGGCAATTTTGTCTTTTGCAGGGACTAATTTGTGTTTATGACTGTTTATAAGGATTTCAATGTCTACACAATTATATGTGACAGAATATTCTGGGAATATTCCGTTAAGTTTGGATGGAAATTTAACTCAGGGATGATAATTGGGTTTTTCTGAGTTTTCAGGGACTCATACGTCTGTCCCAATTTTAGTAGGGACTTATATGGGTTTTCCCATGTTTGTAGGGACTTAGATGTCTTTAACCCTTAATTATATCCACTTAACCCCCCACCCCTTTAAATGTAATTGACAATTTTGTTCTTTTACTTACAAATCAAATGCAACTTCACTTATTAGTCTCTAATGAGTTCTCTTCCTTAATTAGTTTAGTCTCTAATCAGTTCTCATCCTTCTTAGTTACATCTTGCCAACGCGCCACGATGGCCTTAGATATCTTAGGGAGCAATTCTGGTGGATTCGATCTCGTAATCACCGATGTCTACATGCCTGAAATGGATGGTTTCAAGCTCACCGAGGCGATCGTTGATGACCGGAGAAGCTTAAACATGCCCATCATTAGTAAGTCTTCATAACAACAACATAAGTATAATTAGTTTTCACATCATCATCAGAGTCAATACTACAATCACAATTATTAGCTTGATCTCCTATCTGATCTCCCTAGTCTCTAATGAAGACTGATCTGGTATGTTTAACATGTGAAATCTATGACATTTTTAGTTCTATCACGAACATATATAGCATAAAAAATGCTACCACTACTTGTATAAATGTTGTGTGATCTTACCCTGAAAATGATGAATCCACCTTCAAAAAACAGTGATGTCAAGTGATAGTGGCCACCAAACCATGATGAGAGGACTGCGAATGGGGGCATGTTATTACATGGTGAAGCCCCTGAGGATTGAAGGGCTGAAGAACATATGGCAACATGTAGTCAAGAAACGCATAGAACAGCCATGGAACTCATTGAGTTGTATTGGAGGGACAAATCCATTATGCGAGTATTCGAAGAAGATGGCGGTGGAAGACTCCTCCGACGATGATGATGACGAGTCGACCATCGACCGACATTCTAAGAGTAGGAAGAGACATCGCGATGACAATGAATCATCCGATGTTGGGGAAGAAAAGCGTAGGATGGTTTGGCATCCGGAGCTCCATGCAAAGTTCTTATCGGCTGTGAACGCGCTTGGATTCAACAGTATGTTTTCATGAGTTTATTTGCCTTCACTTCTTCTATGATAAATGGAACTTATAATACAATGATCCACTTGTGTTATTGTATACATAATTGCAGAGGCTGTGCCAAAGACTATACTTCGATTGATGAAAGTTCCAGGACTAAGGCGCGAACATATCGCGAGCCATCTACAGGTATTTCATGGTTAAGCAATGGAAAGACAGCTATATATGTATGAATTATGTGATGAGGAGTGAAGAAATAAGTACTTGTAACAATGAAAAACAAGTTAGTCATGGATATGGATTATTGTTTCAGTTAGTTTAGCAATCATTCTCATATCCTTTTCATGAAATCTACTAGAATTGGATTCCTATAGTTAACCAAATTGGTCCATAGTAAAGAGAAATTCATGAACTTGCTCTTGCAGAAGTATCGAATGCACCTCAAACGGAGGGCGGAAGCAATGCAGAATGAACCATGCAACACCAACAGGTCCTACGCAGCCCACTATGGACCAACATCCACACAATCAGCCTCCAATCTCCAGTATGGTGCTTCACTCGCGCAACTCACTGGAAGCAAAAGCTTCCTTGGAGCCTTACAGCCTACATTGCATGGCGGCGGCCCAAGTTCAAGCTCAAGTTCAAGCTCAAACACCAATTTCAGGCCATCCAATGCAGCTCCTCGACTCGCCACCTTCCTTCAGGCGGCGGCCTATTCAGGCACTAGTGAGATGGGTGGACCTACTTCAATTGCAACATCGCAGAATCGTCGCAAGCCATTCGATGATTTCAACTCAACCTCCATGGATGGGTCTAGTACTTCTAGTTTGGATGAGTTCCTGGGGCTGATCAAATCCACTCGAGCCTCCGAAAGCAAACCAGAGGACTTGGGCTTGAGCTTCAATGACACATCGATCCAGACTCAATTCGATCTTGATGAGCTTTTCTCCAAAGAGGTCAGGTTGCCCACCTTTTAAACTCAGTCATGTATCTGTACAGGATTTTAGATGACTCATCGTTTGCATGTTATTTGCAGCCATCAATGCTGAATCGAGGAGACGATGAGCTACGCATCGATGTATCTGATTATCAACTCGATATCGATCCATCTGCCAAGTGATGAAGGCAACTGTATGTGCCATTTTGACATGAACATGTGTGGTCTTTTTAAACTGTTATACATTTCTATTGATGTTATATGTTTAAAGACCTCTTCATGATCTTTATAAAACAGAGAAAAAAGGGTACAACCAGAATAATATTTTGTGAGTTGAAAGCGATAACATATGACCTTGCAATCAACATAATTACAAGCAAGGATCTAACTTAAAACAACCACATTTTCCACCATGGTTATCATATAGACTAAATCATACCTCAATCTGAAGAATCTATATTGGTTATGGGTCCTCTGAACCAATGCCGGGCGCTAAGGACCCACCAAGATACAGTGATCACGAAGAGGCCTCCAACCGCGACAGGCGTGTAATTCAGTGTGTCCTTTGTGATGGGATACGCGACAGGCAGAGAGAAGAGGATAGTAATGGTTGCAACCCAGAGGACCGCGATCCAGCCTATTAGGACCCCATATCGTCCCAGATTGAAAGGGCCTGGAACAAAAGACTTGCGAGCCAATGTTACTCTGAAGAATATTGGAAGCGCATATGCTATGTACAGCCCAATCGTAGCTATCGAAACCATCGCCTGAAAAGCTACAAGGCTACCTAGAGACTGCGGAGAAAAAAATATAATAACATTAGCCTAATTGAAGAGGAATATCACATGATTTGATTGAAGTTTGCATACCGTTAACGCCATGCAGAACGATATGAACACAGACAGCCAAACTGCATTTACTGGAACATCCTGCTTGTTCACTTTATGCCACAATGGCGAGAATGGCATTGCTCCATCCCTTGAGAATGCATAGGCCATCCTGGAAATTCAGATAAGTTAGCCCAATTCATAATAAGCTTATAAAGGAATCAGGACTAGAATTATATCACATGATAGACATAAGGTGATTACATATATTTACCTAGAGTTGCTTGTAACTGAACTCATTCCACAAAAGAATATGGCGACTGCGATAATTCCTAAGCAAATGATCCCCCCAACACCATTGCCATATCTGTTTTTGAAGGCCTGATAGAATACTTCAGCGATTGCGTAACCACCAGCATCATTTTCACTGCTCAGAAGATATGGAATGTTGGTTACGGCAAAAGTGATGCCAAGTAAATAACCCCAACCCACAATGATGGAAATGCCTATGGCACTTATTATTCCTTTTGGTCCATTCCTATCCGCATTTTTTGTTTCCTCTGTCTGTTGGAAAAAAAAAATCAGAAAAGATGCATTCGCTTTCGATTAGTATGAAGTTGAGAGCCCATTCTTTAGTGATTTGCATTCCATAATCAAATAATATTTCTGTTATGTAATTTTGCAGTTTAAATTTTTCTTACCATGTGAGCAGATGCATCGTAACCAGTCAGTGTGTACTGGCTCATAAGGAGACCCAATACAAAAATGTAGAGCTTGTTGTGGATTCCAGCATCATTTTCAGTGTTGAAGTGGGTGAAAACGAAACTGGCGCTTGCCTTCTGAGGGGCAACGGTGGGGATGAGAATCATGAGGACAAAAACACCTATTTGAATAACATAAAATAAATGTTAAAACTTGGGCAAACAATTGTGCAATTAGCAGAAACAGTTGTCTTTGTTGCTAATGCATTCCTTTTCTTTTATAATCTGTACAATAACAATCATATCTGCTGGTTTATCCAGTTAACAAGACACACAATGAGATCCCAGATAAAGTGTAGCCAGTGTTTTCAGTTCTACCAACCTTCAACCACAACTTATATTTAGTATGATGAACAAAACTGCCATGAAGAGGAAAAGAAAATTGTTCCATCTTGACAATTTAAAATGAAATGGAGTTTACAGAGGTATATTGAAAGAACTCTAAACTGTTGCAAGAGACAAGGAAATAATCACAATTATCATGAAATTATCATACAAAATAGTGAATATCCAATGAACCAATGTAAAATGGGTAACATATTTTGAAAGCAATAGTTTGGTCAGTCACAAGCATCACATGAGAAGAGTAGGCATTTGCAGCTGTGAATAGAGAACTAATTCAGATGATAATGTCAGAAAATAAAAGGCATAAGAAATCTTGTAAGGAATATGAATTTAAAATTCAGTACCTAATACATTCCATGCAGCAGCAAACTGTCCAAACAAGGATAACCAATGTATGGAGAGACTATTCAATAGGGCATGTAGAAGCAGAATTCCCCCATGGAAGCATATGACGACATATTTCGATGCGTGGTACCCTCCATTGTTTCCCCCAGTACTAAGCAGAATGATCACTTGGAGTAGCTGTGCGAGTGAAAAATCGACACTCGTTGTGACAGCCCACTGCAAGAAAAAAAAATCTTTTAACATCTTCTAGCCTGAAAAGATAGTATGGAGTGAAATAATGTTGAAGGCATAAAAAAATATAAAACATATAAAGTACCTGACCAACAATATTAAACCTGCATGAAAAATGTGGCAAAAAAACAATTAGTATAATAAAGGACACCCAAGATATTAATTAAAAAAGTGCACTTTAAACTACAGAACAGTGAATCAAGTATTAAAAGAACACATGTATTTCAGCTCTACAAGTAACAGTGATTCCCAACAGACTGTTCCTAACTCAAAATCTGTACCGAATTACATCTCGATTCAAAAATTTCAGGAATAATTAACAATGCAATTAATGGTCTTTCTCACATAACCATCCAGTCATCCTATAGAATTTAAGAAAATCCACATCATGTCCAGCACTCACAACTCTTTAATGGCCAAATATTAACTGAAATTCAGCACATACTAAAGTCAATACATTGATCAGTCATTTTTGCAATGCCAGAGTATGAAAAAAAACAACAATTACAAAACAAGCCTCACATGAATCCCTCCCCTCTAGGACCACGATCCAAAGCACAACAATATGGTACAAATGCATAACAAGTGCTCCTTTTTCCATACAAATTAAAGTGTCTAATTAAAGTGTCTATCAAGTGAAGCACAAAACCAAGAACTCATTATAACTACCTCTCATTGATATAACATCAAACAAAGAAAGAATGTTCAGAAAATCAAGTACCAGCCAGTCATCCAAGAAGCAAAAGGAGCCCAATCTACCCCAGACAATCTAGCACTCCAATAGTAGAGCCCTCCTGACGTCGGATAAGACGAGCAAATCTCGGCCATCGATAACCCAACCGACATCGTGAAAAGCCCGGCGACGAACCACCCAAAGGTCATCGCCACCGGACCACCGAACGTCAGCCCCGTGTTGTACAGAGTGGTTATCCCCGTCAACACCGATATGATCGAGAACGAAAAGGCGAAATTCGACAAAACTCTGATTCACATTTCATTGGAAAAACAATACCCACTTTAAAAAAAAATTGAACCCAATTGAAAACAAGCATCAAAAACCAAGATTTTTCGATGGATTACGAGAGATCGCGATTGAGTTCTTGCTTGTATCCGAGCTCGTTGAGGCGAGACTGGCCTGAATCCTCGAAACCATTCTGTACTGGGAGGACTGCCTCTTCGTTTTGCCAACCCATCGTGTAAATGAAGAAGCTTTTTCAGATACTGATCAAAAGGAGGTCTGAATCCGAGAAAAGGAGGTAACTTTGATGACCCAACTGAGAAAAAATTATCAAAAAATCGGATTTGAAAGTTGGGTTTGCAGAGATTGAGGAAATAATGTTTGAGATGGAAAGGCTCTTATTCCATATATGATTCTTTTGGATGTTCGTCCTCCATCTGTGGATGGTCAAACACAACCCACCAATCAAACACCATTAAAAAAGGTCATGATCATGACCTCCTCATGAGATTCCACAAATGATTTTAGAGAGTATCTTTATTTTGTTATAGTATTTTCTAGTGTTACAGCTCAAGAAGAATCAATATGAACACTCCATTATTGGGTATTTATAAAATTCAATGCTTAAATGCAGAATTTTTAATGATCGTGTTGAATTTATGGACACATGTGCTCTCTTGGCGTGTCCCACTAAAATGATATGAAACCGGACTTAGTACCACACACATCCAAAAAGTCATTAGAGAATCACAACTAAACCCATAGATCCGGGGTGGTTTGTCTTTTTGAGGATATCCAACATTATTTTTATCTTTCCACAGTCCCCTCACATGCTTAAACATGTGCCCCCCGTTTGGAGGGGGGGGGGGGGGGGGTCTAAGATAGAATAAGAGGTATAAAGGTGGTATAAGAATGGATAGGAAAAATGGTTATTTGTTTGTAGAGTATAACTTGGTATTATTATACTAATATAAATGAGTATAAGAGAGTATAACAATTCTAAGTAACCCCTAGGATAAGCTATACTCAGTTTATCTATTCCTATTTATAACTGGAGCCCACCATCACATTAAAAAAAATCACATCTTATCACATTAAATCACCCATCAACACCTCTTATATATCAATAGGGCTCACATGTCAAATCAACTTTTTACACTTTATTTACATTTTATTTTTCATCAACCAAACAACTCAACCTTTATTCTTACGTTTTTCAATGGGAATAAAAAAAATACAACCAAACAGAAAATCATTTATTCCATTGATAAAGTTATCTGTTACTAGACTAAATATAAACTCCAGAATAACTTATTCTTCAATCCAAACAGAGGCGTGAGGTTTCCAAAATTTTGGACAACGGTTAACCCTTGATTGGGTCCTGAACCAATATTTCTCCCATACTAGTATAATAGTATTGGAAAGATTTAATGGTTATGGTTCAATTTGATCATCCATGAAGATCAAATTTAGGATTCACATATCATAGTTAAATGATTGTTAATAGAATTTGTAATGCGGATACCCAGTTTTGAATGAGACATGATTAGAAAATTACTGAGAAACAAAGAGAATAAAAACAAAAAAGCTTTTGTTTTTATAATGAACCCAGATGAAAATACAACGGACAAGGTTCTATCATGATAAAAAAAAAAAAATTATCTGAACTAACATTTTTATAAACATCTTAAATACATATTATATATACATAAGTCATAAATTTTTTTATTTTTTCAATATTTATCCTCACTTAACTAAACAGCAAAATAAAAATATCTTTCTTACTCATCCCCTGAAAAAATCTATAGATCACGTGAGGAAGTTGTCTAACGTACGTGACTATGTTGTCGGCTAACGTGTCATGCGATTTGACTTTTTCAAACGCACTTCATCGAAAATGAAAACGTAATATCTGACCAGTGACGTTGAGCTTTTTGGGAGAACGTATTGATCGTCACTTACACCCACCCATCCACACGTGGCCAAATCATAACCGTCCAAATGATGGGATGTTCAACGATTCACAGACCACACAAACATATATGGCTGTTTATTTGGGCTGTTTAAATATCAAAATCAAAGCTGTTAGGGTGCACGAAATATTTATTAAAAAGTTTAAAAGAAAAGTTGTATATTTATTATGATGCCCATCTTTGGCTAAAAATGCCTGCCTTTCATGATCATACCCAATATACCTTTTTAAAATGTCATTGTATTTTTGGTATATAGTCCCAATCATGAATCACCCAAAGAGAAATTAAATAATTTAATTCATTATATATAAAAAGTTTTCATTCAGATATCAAGTATGTTATATACTTATATGCTTCATTCAAATCATGTGTTTTGTTTCCATACCAAAATTGTGCCTCATGTTTAGGTTACTTTCAGCCTAATGTTTGTCACTTCCGGTGCATCCAATTTTATTTGAAAAAAATATATTAATGATCAAATTTTATTAATATAAAGAACAAATTAATTATAAAAGGGAATATCTCTCATATATTAAAATTTTTTTTTTTTTTTTTAAGAAACGGTAGTATATTTTTAGACAAATTAATTATATTAAGGATAGTCATTCAAGCAGTTCATAGCCTCATATGCTTTAATATTTGTGAAAATACATTTAATGAAACGTGTTACCCTTTAAAGCAAAAAAAAAAAAAAATGGTGATAAATGCACCTATTTTTAATTAATTAATACTCCATGTAATGATATCATTTTATAAATGAATAAAAGGTATAGACAATAAGCTCTCTCTCTCTCTCTAAATGGACTAGTTAAATCAATGTTTCATCTTTTTATTATTATGTCAATATAATAATATATCACAATCAAATACGACCTTACTGACTAACTACAATTAATTTTAATTTTGTCCCTAACCCAAGTATAGGATATATTTACATGAAACTCCACTCTCTTGACTTCATAATTGAATATTTATAAATGCACATGATAGCCTCTATCATGCGAACATAAAAAATTATATTGAAACCACATACTAAAGCTAAAAGATTTCGCATGTCACAACAGCTGTATTAGGGATCCTAAACAAATCAAACAAAAGATTTCATTATTATTATGTTTTATTTTATTTTTTTGAGAAAAACCTTAGACCTTTTATAACTAGACAAAGCAATAACAAAAAATCCGAATGTAGAAATGAAGAAGGGAAACAAACAAGTGCCCGAGATAAATCTCAGGGATCGCAGGATAAAATTCAAATAATAAGAAATAAAACAGTTCTTCAAATATCTTTGGAAATCCCTCCATTTAATGGCCGGTGAGATTCCCTAGTTCTTATAATATAAATAAATAAACTTACCTAGATGTATTCTACTGTACTATCTGTATAATATAAAACACATCACAGACTTCTGAAGTGGGAATGAATTGGTTTAGAAACAACATCACATATCCATCCACATGCGTGATATCCAAGGATAATGTCAGGTCAATCTATTCCACACGTGCTTTGACTAAGATTTTTTTAAAATTTTTTAATTTCAAAAGTAAGTTTGAAAACCCCGTGTTCTTATAATCCTACGTTTCAAACTCACATTTAAAACCCTGACAAATCAGGATTTAAAACTCATCAATCTTAGGTTTTATTTGGCCAAAGTTGTGTGAGATAGTCTTTTGGATTGGTCGATTACCAAAATATCATTGAACCAAAAATCTGGAGAGATAGAGAGAGAGAGACAGAGATGATATTTTGGGTAACATGTGTGAGTGTCATTTTCAGAATTTTGCAGGGGCAATTGAATATTTCATCATCAGGTTATTTTGCAAATGCCAAAACATTTGATTCTGAAAAACATAACACATGAAAAGCTACATGTGATTTGAGATTTTGAAAATTGAATTCCTATTTGAATATGTGTTTGGGAATTGTGTGCAGATACATGCACCAATCAATTACAAATATCAACTTATGTCAAATAAATTACATGTTTCTTCAAATGAAACATAATATATATATCAAACTAATGAAATGTGCCTGTAATGAACTGCACATAACATAAGGATTGCATGCAACAGAACCCTATCCAATCACTCTTCCTTGAGAAATCTCAATCCAATAACAACCCATGGGCCATAAAAATTGAACTAACCTAAACCTCCCACAAAGCCCACAACCCACACATCGTTTTCCAACAAGGAATGAATTTTAAGCCCAAAACAGGACCACATTTAATAACTACGTGTAACAATGATCTTTATTAATTCATGTCATCTTAACTAGTAGTAAAAAATGTCACTCTAGCAATCCAGTGGAATTTTTTTTTCAACCGAAGTTACATAGAAAACAAATTGTAGTTGCACTGAGAATAACATGTGATGGACCAATTTGTAAACATAATTTCTATCATTCACCCTTTCAAAAGGCTTATTTAATTAGTCCTAATTTTAGCTATAATTATAGATGAATACCATGTATCTTCTAAATGAAGGTACATGTTTCTAATTAGACGTAAAAAATGTAAAGAAAAAGTAAAATTGATCGTAAATGAGAGTGATAGAATAAACATACCATCCGGTGAGCCAAGAGGCAAAAGGGCCCCAAGGGTTACCGCAAAGTTTGGCACTCCAGAAATAGAGGCCACCGGAGGTGGGATAGGAAGAACATATCTCCGCCATCGACAGCCCAACCATAAACGTGAAGAGCCCCGCCACTGGCCACCCGTAGATCATCGTAAGAGGTCCACCAAATGTGAGACCGGTGTTGAACGTCGTCGTCAGCCCGGTGAGGACCGATATGATGGAGAAGGTCACCGAGAAGTTGGAAAACACACTTCGCCGGGCATTCGATTTCATGCATTGTGAAAGGCAAACATCAAAAAATTTCATTCAAAAAGGAATTGGGAATCTCCATGTAAATATCAATTTTTGCAAGGGGACATGTTGTAGTTTGCAAGTTATGGCACATCCAACACGACGGCTAATTAATTGTGTCCATTCAATCTGTTTGTCGCCCAAAATGTTAAACAGAATTATAATTACCTTTTGGTCATTAATATGCCACTATTTTACTCAGTATATCATAAGATATATTTCTTCATCTCATTATAATTTAAATTAAACTAATACTAGCTAAGTATATACTTTACAAAAATTCAATATGCCAATCTTCCATACGGCACATGACATTGTATAGCCCATTCACAATTATCATTAGTTTTTCTTAAAAAAGCATGTACTCATCCATTAAAATATAAATTGTTATAAAAATAGAGAATACACTAAAATGCTAGTGTTTACAATCACATACATTATGAATATTGTCATATATACATTGCATTGTCGTAGTGTACGGGGTTGCAGACGAGATTGCAAAACAAACTGGATCAATCAATGCTCCTTCTAAGTACTACCCTAGTAGAGATTAGTATAAGAGTGCCGATACAGTCAGTTCGTTTTACAGTTTCATTTATAATCTCAAATATTACGATAGCACAGTATATATATTTCAATGATAGCATATAATTTTAAAAAATCGGTATGGATTACGGATGAGACTGAACGGGGGCTGGACATATCATTTATAACTATGGAAAAATGACATGTCCAACCCCCTAAGCAGCCCCAATTACACTCCACACCGATTTTATTTAAGAAAAAAAAACATACACACTCTCTTATTGAAGTACATACAATTATATGAAATAAAGTATATACTAAGATACATTAGTGTATTCATTTTCACGTTGACAAAACAATAACTGTGTTTTACACTGTGCATCATAGTGTACAAAGATGCAAAAACGAACTGAGTGTATGCACGTAACTACAACATGTGAGCCCAGCCCAATTAAAACAAATCCGGCCCAACATCAAGCAAACAGAGGATTTGACGATGTCAATCTTCAAATCTGACCTTTGAAGAAGAAGAAGAAGAAGAGGAGGAGAAAAAACTTACGAGAGATGGCGACCGAGTTCCTGCTTGTAACCCAATCGATTCAACCGATAATCATCATCATCAGATTCCAACCCCAACTCCCCTTCATCATCTCTCAGCGCCACGTATGGAGCCTCCTCTCCCGGTAAGATCACCCCTCCTCCTCTTCCACTTCTCTCCATTTCTACACTTCAGCGGTCGAATCGCCTTCGATACGGGGGACCAATTTATGAAAAGCAGAACCACCAGTCAAATCGGATGAGGAGGAATTCGTTTGGTGTGACTTTCAATTTTGCATTTGATATGAGATCTTGGTGGGGGATACTTTGCATGTGAGCCGTTCAACGTTTATATCTCCAATCTCAAGAGTCACAGTTGTGTGAGGATTTGGAATTCCCCACTTCATCCGGATTTCCTTTTTCTCTCATTCCATGTTATACTTTTTTAATTATTTTTAGTTTTTTCAAAACTAAAAATAAACATTTATTTTTTATTTGTGTATTTGTTTTAAGTGCTTATTATAAGTACTTATTGATGAATAATTATTGTTTTAATAAGTAAATAGTTTGACGCTTATTTAAAAAGTATTTTACTTATTGATTGTTGAAAAAATATTTTGTCCATGATCTTTATATTTTATAAAAAAAATAGTGAACCAAATATCAATAAAGAAAAAATTTAAAAAAATGAACATAAATATTTTTTTATAAACACCACCAAGAAGAATTTATTTTTCTTGTTGAATCAAACAGTTTTCATTTAAAATATCAACACTTATAAATCAATACTTAAATTCAGTGATCCACCGAACCAAACACCTCCTAAATTATTGCGTGTGTTCTATTATATACATGATATAGACCTTTCTGAATAATTTAAAATTGTGTTGAGATTGTAAAAGGGTGTAATATTTTCATGTTTTTGAAAAGGAAAAAAAAACGAAATAGAGTAGGGTTCGTCTGGATCTGCATTAATTAATGGTACCTAACGTAAATCGAAATAGGATAAGTTTTTCACGTTTTCTTCATTAAAAACGAGATTGCTTTTTGAGAAACAAACGTTTATTAGAATTCAATTCCAAACGGGTCGCTAGTCATGATCTAAATAGTGGTCACATACCACCATTGCAGTGAGAAGAGATCCTCCCCCAATGTAATGTGGTGGACTTATTCCACATATATACTTGCTTTTGTGGATCCAAAATTATAGATAATGTTAGAAACATTATTCTATGAAAAGGTAGGGTACAGACAGTTTATTTGACAATCCCGTGTACGTTTTCATCTTTTAAAAAATAATGCTAGTTTAGCAAGGAATTAATGTTTTAAAAATAAGTTATCCTAATTTTAGGAGATGAAAAATCCATCAAGTTTGTTTATATTCATATTTATGAAAATTAGGACAAGGTGAAATAAAATATTTTTATTTTCATTTCAAATTTGGGATAACTGTCCGGAGTTTTTTTTAATTTGTTTTATATCAAACAGGGATAAGTTATCATCTCACTCACTTATCTTTGTAATTAACCTTTACCTCACCACTTATCCCATTGCCTAAGGTATATGTTCTACTAAAAAATGTATATATCTTTACGACATATTGAATAAGCTCAATGCAACAAATGTGAAAAATTTTAACGAGATGTGACGAGGTTCGTTGTTAGGCTATCAAAGTATATGAACAGCCTACAAGACAAATTTTCATGTTTTTGAAAAGGAAAAAAAAAAGTGAAATAGATTAGAGTTTATGTGGTACCTACTATGAAAACATCAAACGTGAATCCAAACATGATAAGTTTTCCATGTTTTCTTCATTAAAAGAAAGAGCATTGCTTCTGAAAACAAGATCATTTTTTGCAAAAACAAACGTTTAGATCTCATTTATAAACAGGCCATCCGTAGTCATGATCCAAATATTGGTCCGCATACCAACAACATGGTAGTGAGGAGACACTCCCCAAATCCAAATGTAATGTGGTTGACTTATTGCGCGGATTTACTTGTTTTTGTTGATCCAAAATTATAGGTGATGTTAGAATATATATAGGAATATGAATAATGTTAGGGGGCATCCATCTTTTTTATCTTTTCAAAAATAATAAATGTGCTTTAATGAGATATATATTTTATAAATATATATATATATATATTCTTATGACGAATTAAATGTAACGCAGCGTGAAACTGATAAAAAGATCCAACCAGCGTTGAGATCTCATAAGCTCCTTGAATCCACAAGGAATCCTTGAATCCATAAGGAAGAAAGCCCCAAAATAGAGGAAATTCAAAATATTATTGATAAAAAACTTTTCACCCTAGATTACAAGTCTGCTATTTATACTAATAACATAAAATTAAAAAATTACTAAAAATAGTAAAATTCGAAAACTAATTTTTCTGATTCTATGAGATCCTCAATGATCATAGGAATTGATAGAAATCAATTCCGATCTGTTATGATTGAGATATCACAAATCTAAAACTTACTAAAAATAGTAAAATCGCTAATTTAAAGGCCTAAATGAATTAATTTTTAAAAAATAAGAATTGTTAGTTGTATAACAACTAACCTAGAAGATCTCCTCGATATATTTCACCATGTAAAATTTCGTGCGATTCCGAGATCGTGACCATTGATTTGTAATTTATCTGATGGACTTCTTTTGGTGCTCCCATTTGCATAATCTGTCCTACATCAGACTCCTCTTCTTCAAAAGAACTCGTCCTCGAGTTCTTCCGCTCTTCAATTGATGTTTCTTTGTATTTCACCTTCGGCAAGAGAAGAGATATTTTCTTGACTTCAAATTTCTTCTCAATAAAACCGATCATGTAGAAAATTGAATGCCCCTCGATTTGTAGCCCAAATTTCTTCACCACAGTAGTAGCCGCAAAGTCTTCATTGTTATCAATGTTGATGATGGCATCCAAAACACTTTTGTTGATGGTGCATATATTTTGCAACACGAGCTTCTGTAGGGGCTCTTCCATCTTGGGGGTCACCGCTATGGACTGTGGAAACAACTCCTCTTGTTCTCCTCCAATGACATCTTCAGAATCACCAGAGAAAACAACATCCTCTGTTTCTTTATTGCTCATGTCCTCATCGATCTCTGGTTCAACGATGAAGTTGACCCGCCTTCTTCTTCTGCGAACTTTGCGCCATCATATATATCATCAACTTCTTGTTCAACTAAAACTTCGCTCTCTTGTTGATTTTGATTTGAGCAAAGTTCTAGTTCATTGGAACCTCCGTGGTAAACGAGCCGAACGAGCCGAGCTTTGACCTGTTCAGGCTCGGCTTGTTTAGTATTAGGCTCAGCTCGGGCTCGGCTCAGCTCGAGAACGAGCTTCATTTTGTGTTCAAGCTCGGCTCGTTGGGCTCGTGAAAAGCTCGGTTAAAGCTCGGCTCGGCTCGTTTGTTAAACAAGCCAAGCTGAAGCTCGAATCAAGGCTCGGCTCAGGCTCGTTTAGCTAAAAAAATCTTGTTTAGCATTTTAAATCATAACACCTTATACATGTGAAAGTAACATAAGTTCGGGCTCGGGCTCGGCTCGTTAACCTTTTTTCAGTTAAGTAAACGAGCTCGGGCTCGGCTCGGGCTCGGCTCGTTTACAAACTGAGCTTTAAAAATTGTTCAAGCTCGGCTCGTTTGTCTAATCGAACGAGCCTGAGCGAGCTTTAACCGAGCCGAGCCCGAGCCGAGCCCGAGCTGCTCGGCTCGTTTACCAGCCCTACCTCCGTACTTCTTTGATGATGGTAGATTATAAGGGTTGGCCCTCGAATCATCCCCATCTTTTGGAGGACTTGCTCTTATCACCTCTTGCGCCTTTGATATCTCCGGTCGTGATTTCACCCTTACGGTTTGAGAACAATTTCGATACAATTGGGATAAATATCGTTCATAATTTCGTGGCAGAAATTGATCCATGAGAAGCTCTTTCATCCTCCTCCACGTACGAACAAGTGATCTTCCTTGTCGTTGTCGGGTTTTCTGAAATTGGTCCCACCAAGCGGCGGCACCACTTTTTAATCGAAACGCCACCAATTTGACCATCTTCTCCTCTGGAACCTCCATCATCTCAAAGAATCTCTCGACCTCTGAGATCCAATCAAGGAAGTCTTCGATCTGCATATTACCATTGAAATATGGAATATCCGCCTTCAATCGGTAATCATTGTATTTCATGTGCCGCCTCCCCGGCTGATATCCATGAAGTCCATCACCTTCATCCTCCGAGTCTTCCTCATCATCAGGTTGATAACGAGTGGGACATCGAACGATGTTCTGAGCAATAGGTCGGCCTTGGGCAACTCCCTCGGCGCGTCTCCTATCACCTTCAGGATGCCTATTATTGGCGTTGAGATTCAGGCCAGCAATCATCGTGCGAATCTCTCGCATCTGATCGCGCTGTTCCTCGATCGCCTTCCGCACATCCTCCAATCCACGACCAGCGTCATTAGATTGGTTGTCTCTCCCTCCATTATTTGCCATCACAACAAGACAAATCCTCGCTCTGATACCACCTAACGCAGCGTGAAACTGATAAAAAGATCCAACCAGCGTTGAGATCTCATAAGCTCCTTGAATCCACAAGAAATCCTTGAATCCACAAGGAAGAAAGCCCTAAAATAGAGGAAATTTGAAATATTATTGATCTTACTAAAAATAGTAAAATTCAAAAACTAATTTTTCTGATTCTATGAGATCCTCAATGATCATAGGAATTGATAGAAATCAATTCCGATCTGTTATGATTGAGATATCACAAATCTAAAACTTACTAAAAATAGTAAAATCGCTAATTTAAAAGCCTAAATGAATTAATTTTTAAAAAATAAAAATTGTTAGTTGTATAACAACTAACTAGAAGATCTCATCGATATATTTCACCATGTAAAATTTCGTGCGATTCTGAGATCGTGATCATTGATTTGTAATTTATCTGATTGACTTCTTTTGGTGCTCCCATTTGCATAATCTGTCCTACATCTGAGTTGTGGCTAACGAATGAGTTAATGATTCATAAACAAACAACTGGGTTCAATGAAGAAACATCAAGTAAAAATAAAAGATATTTGGGACATGTGGGTCATCAAAACTAAATAAGTAAATATACCCCACTCAAAAGAATCCAATAATATCCCGAGAAAAGAGAAGTCCTTCTTTTGGACATGGTAGCCTTGGTACTTTGTAGGTACGCCAACATTCCTACATCAGCAACAACAAGTTAATTGGATAACAGAAGTTACTCCTTCAGTGGTGAAATGCACATTGTTGAAAAGGTAATACATCTTCATGCAGTCAATCCCTTTTTACATCTTCATTTTTACAATTAAGTGTATACCTCATTAAATAAAGTTTTTTTCTTTTCTTTTTTTTTTTTTATTTTTTACTTTATTCTTTTTTGTTGTGAACTACCACTGAAGTATACATTGGAACAATAGATAAAAATGCAATGTGAAATAACCGAGGGTGTGGTTCCGTATAGTACTCTATAAATGTCTTTTTACATAAGTCGATTTAATTTTATTTTTTGAAAAAAGAAATCAAACCCAAATTAATTGTTCAATTCAAAATCGAACCAAACTAAATAAATATGAATCTAAACTCAAAAAAGTTTAGATTGGATCCGGTTCCGTTTGATTTAAGTTTTAACTGACACAAATTGCACGCCTACATGTCACGTATAAATCCTAATCAAAGTCAGAACCAATTTGCTAAACACAGAAAAATGCCTCAATCAATAATTCAATAGATCAGTGCCAGTTGTGAACCTCTTCTTTTTTTTCTTTCCCATCAGGTCTCAACAGAGAATCAAGGAATATTTCTGGTATTGGAAGTTCTTTCCAGTTTGCCCACTGTACAATAAAGAATCATTGGCCCCTTAATGACCTAACTTTTTGATGTGTACTCCATAGGGCGTGACAAACAGACAGTTTGGATATTACTTTTGCTATCTTTTTATGTGTCAATTATTAAACGTACCAAAAACTGCATCATGAGTGGCATATATTCCTTTTTGACAATTCACATGAGATGATGAAAATCACCAAAAACACTACGCTTCCACCCAAAGCAACATTCACGATTGCTGATCCAATTTACGACCATATATATATATATATATAAGTTTTTAACTAATCTCTTTTCAAACCAATGAGAAAATGACCCGTTATTTTATTACTTTTTTAGATGCATGCTTTCATTTTTGAATTGATGAATTATTATTTTCTTATTAATTTAAAGAAAAAAATTCAAATAACCCCTTGTAAACTGTCTAAAATTAATGTAACCCCTTGTTTTTTTCCTAAAAGTCCATATAACCCCTTGAAAACATATGTAAATCTAAACAATCCCATGAATTAAATTTTTATTGACAGATTAAGAATATTCAATTTTATTTTATTTTTTATGGAAAAATTATTCCATTTTGTTAATCCTGACTGAAAATACATTATACTAAAAAAACCTTATAAGATGTTAAAAATGTGAAAAATCATATGTAAATGTTGATTTTACCTCTCCAGATAGATTATAAAACCTTATCTGGATGGGTAAAATAATCATTTACAGATGATTTTTCACTTTTTTAACACATTATAAGGGGGTTTTGGTATACTCTATTTTCAATTAGGGTTTATGAGACAGAATATTCATAAAATAATCATAATCTGTCAACAAAAATTTAACTCAAAGAGCTATTTGAATTTACATATGTATTTTCAGAGAATTATATAGATTTCAGAAAAAGTCAGGTGGTTATATAGATTTCAAGCAATTTGCAAGAGGTTATTTGGATTGTTTTAGTAATTTAAATCTTTTTTTTTTTTTTTTTTTTTTTGAGAAAACTTAGACTGTGTAACTTTTGTAAAGAGTTTATAAATTCTTGCCTCAAAGCAAAGAGAGAGGGGGAGAAAAAGAAAATGAGGTGGGGATTAGCGCATCAGATATTTGCGTAATCAAAAGGATACATAACCAAAGGAAACAAAATACAAAATTGAGTCATTAAATCTTTGCCCAATGTTCACTGCACGTGTTTAATTATGAAATATAAAATTATAAATGATCACGTGATGCTATGAGCAGCAAAGAATTAAGCCATGCCACAGCTTTATTTGGCGTGGCAATGAAGACAAGAAGAGGTGCCATGCACCATGAACAAGCAAAGCATGCACGTGATTTGTAATTAACACTTCAATTATATTGTATTAATTTTAAACGCTTGATCATTGGATCACACATAAATAAAAATCAATTGGATATGCATGTATATTGCTAATCTCAAGTTAGAGGCCCCTGCATGTGTCTATAAAACCCAAGAGGCTAAAGTAAGTTAGACATTTGCAGCATGCATTCGATTATAATTAGTTCAATCTGAACACAACACTGCACGTAGGATCCAATAATAACTAGATCCATCAAGATTGATCAACACCTAGGGAATGACACGTGTATTAGAATAAAGGAAAAAAAATCTCATATAAATGTTCTATTTATAAATACACAAATAAAAACTTAAAATATCAAAATAAAAAAATAGAACAACTAGTTAGAATAATAATAATTTTTTAATATATATAAAAACTATGAAAATAGTAATACTCTGATATGAACTCTTTAATCAACAGAACACCTAAAAGGCTAAAACATTTTTTGAGGGGGAGTATATATGAGTGATTTAGCTCGACCCATAGATTAATCAATGCAATAAAAAAAAAAAGAAAAAAAAGGAAGAGAGAGTAGTTCACCTTTGTTGTCGGTTGTTTAATTTGATACATATATTATTCATTTTAGAACATAGGCATGTCATTCAATTCAATTTATATTTTTCATAAACCATATTTTAGTTTCATGATGTTGGAAATAGGGACAATGAAAAGAGACAGGACCAATGCAAGTGCTTCAAGGATCAACCATGTTGAATGTTTTTAAACAGACTTCTCCTGTTCTGGTATAAACCGTGAGTACACCAGGGATTAACGAAGTGTTGCCTTCAGGATACAATGAAACTCACTGTAGGTGTTAAGAATAGAGTGTGTACTCTCTGTCTGAACCTCTTAGAACTATCTGTTTGAAGGGGCTGATGATGTTAACTCGTAATGGAAGAAGAAGAGAAAAGATGAGTGGTTGTTTTTTTGTTTTGGATCTGTTGGTCTTCATTTATAAGCATAATGGTGCCTTTTCATTCAAATGAGACACCCTTCATGAATGGGGAGTTACAGCAACCGTCCGATCGGTGGTCCACCATTTTCTCGTGATCGTGAGGTCCAGATCGCCCATCACGAGATGCATCCCTTCCAATGGCACCTCTTAGTGAATATAACCCACCAACTGTTAATCTAACGGTGCACATTGCATCTGAACGTTCCTTCATCTGACGGCCAATATTGCATCTGATCAAAACGATCTCCACCATTCGATTTGCCAAAAAGAAAAGCGCCAAGTGCGCCCTAAAACACCCAATTCGTACATGCGCGTGATGATGCTTCGCACCACCCCGCATCAAAGGTCTATCATAAAGCGTCCACCAAAAACACTTTACTAGAGTAGATTGAGCTCTCTTTATAAACACTTAAAACTTTTTACAAACAACCGATGTGGGACTAATTGTTAAGACCACTTTCATCTTTTCATGAAAAGAACCACTAAAATCTAAACAATTTGAAATCAAATTATGAAAATACCCATCAATGGATACGTTCCTAGTAGGTCTAGGAAGAAAAATCATCTTATCGTGGATGATTTTCTTTCACATTTAAAAATGTCCAACATTAGCCTAACAAAGTTACTTATCATTAGAAGAAAAAAAAAAAATTATTTGAGTGCCGTATCCAGGAAATAAAGTATCTACGTGTCATTCACCTGATCAAATCGTGATGAAAAACAAATCTAAAAATACGACATGATGACACGTCACTACCTGATTCGATGAGAGAAAAAGCAATTGTGTGGGTCCCACTCATCAGCAACAAAGCAGCTTTCAACACGTGTGAGAATATGATGTGACGGCGTGGAGACGTAACCATCTCTTGCACGTGAAGCGTCTGATCCTTCTAACGTCCGTTAACGGCAACAAAATCCCTCGCCATGTCAAGTTAATATACTGACCGTTCGTACTCGACGCCTCCCAATCACTCTCATCCGTCCGATTCATCGGTAGACGACAAAGAAGGAGATAACAATCGGTGAAACGTCCCCGTCAGATCCGACCTTCCCCAATCGAACGGCTAAGAAAACTGACGTTGGTGAGAGAACGCGTTATAGCCGTCCGATTAAGACGTCCAGGGAATGAAAAGATCTCGGTCACCCTAATAGGCTAACCGACACAAGCCGTTACAACGATTGAGGGGGTCTATTTTACTTTAGGTCCTCCAATACTTTTATTCTCAACTTTTAAATCCTTGCAACTATCTTATGCCACAAAAATCTAACTATTTTGTCTAATCAATTTCATATATATCTATTATGTTCTTCTATGTTTATAAAATTGTGAAAATTAATAGAGAGATTAATATATATATGCACATGCCTATACAGTTTACTATGAAAGACATGGTGAGTATTTTTTGATCCAACCATTTTAAGAAACAAAAAAGATTAGGGATGCAAATTCGATGTAGCTTATCCAATCTTAATAGAGGGTTCAACCTAAACATAAAACAATTAGATGTGAGTTGTCATGTTACCTCTAATCTAAACTAGATGGTGGTGATCAACAAATATAAATAATAAAGTTAGATCTGGATTGTTCAATTTGTTAGATGGATCATGAAATTCATTTTTAATAAAATTCATTAGATTTATAGTTTTTTTTTTTTCGTTTCCTATCTACTTACACCTTAAAATTTCTTATTTTATGACTATTATTCTTTATTATTTATTGTGACTACTGTAAAATAAAGTATTCAGAACAATAACAATATCTAAATTTAATGGACTGGATTGGGGTTGACCAAACTTGTTGTCACATGGTCTTCAAGGTGTAGAAAATTTTTATGGGACTTATCCTTGAATATAAAAGACTTTATGGATCTAAAAATAAAACACCCTTAATAAAATAGGGTTAAAGACATCTAAGTCCCTTCAAACATAGGAAAACCCATATAAGTCCTTACTAAAATTAGGACAGACGTACGAGTTCCTGAAAACTCAGAAAAACCCAATTATCATCCCTGAGTTAAATTTCCATCCAAACTTAACGGAATATTTTCAGAATATTATGTCACATATAATTGTGTTGACATTGAAGTCCTTATAAACAGTCATAAAGAAAAATTAGTCCATACAAAAGACAAAATTACCCCTAAAAGACTTTTATATTAAATTGTGTACACATTGCAGTCCTATAAACAATCATAAAGACAAATTAATCATTGTAAAAGATAAAATTGTCCCTGAAAGATTTTTACATTTAATTGTGCAGAAATTGCAGTCTTTTAGAGTGTATTTAATTTTTAAATTGCAATGTATGCACAATTAAATGTAAAAATCCTTCAAGGGTATTTTTGTCTTTTAGAGAGACCAATTTGTCTTTACGATTGTTTATAAGGACTGTAATGTCTATTCAATTACATGTAAAAGTCTTTCAAGGGCAATTTTATCTTTTGTGGGGACTAATTTGTCTTTATGATTATTTATAGGGACTATAATATATACACAATTTAATGTAAAAGTCTTTTAGGGATAATTTTATCTTTTACAGGGACTAATTTGTCTTTATGACTGTTTATAAGGACTTCAATGTCTACACAATTATATGTGATGGAATATTCTAGGAATATTTTGTTAAATTTGGATGGAAATTTAACTCAGGGATGATAATTGGGTTTTTCTGAGTTTTCAGGGACTCGTACGTCTGTCCCAATTTTAGTAGGGACTAGTATAATTTTTCCATGTTTGTAGGGACTTAAATGTCTTTAATCCTAAAAAAAAAAAACGAAAAAAAAACAAATGGATCTCCGTCCGTTGCTTTGAGCGCCGTCAAATCCAACCGTCGAAAGCTTTAAATCCATCGCCTCACATTTACTCACAAGTCCCTATAAAAATACAAATAAAACTAAAAATAAAAATAAAAATCGGACCTGTTTCGTTCTCTCTGTTTCTTTCATCTGCGGCAACGAAGGAGATGGCGGCGGAGAGGGCGATCGAGATGGTGAGATCGGACAGTCGGGAGGTGAAGGTAGAAGGGGCGAGTGAGATCAGACGGCTCACGAAGACGTCGTCGAGGAACCGGAGGCAGCTCTCCGGGGCGATCGAGCCGCTCGTTTCGATGCTTGCGTTTGACGACTACAACTGCAACGAATCGGCGCTTCTCGCTCTCCTGAACCTCGCCGTCAAGGACGAGAAGTTCGTCTGATCTTGAATTCATTGAAAAAATCGATTTTTATGAATTTTGGACTTGTTCATGTGAATTTACGTTTTTTTATTGAAAATTTGGGATTTTTTGTAGTTTAGATAACTTATTTGTTTGACTTGTTGTGTTTCGTTTATATGTTGTTTGATTTGTTGTGGAACGCTCTGAAGATTAGTAGAACCAAAAAAAAAAAAAAAAGACACTTTTTTTTTCCAAATTAATGGTCGAATCAGATTTAGATTGTTTTAGGAGTTCATTTACTCCCCCTTTGGTTCACGGATTGTTTAGACATAAATTAGATATACGGATTTTCTGTTTGGTTGATATTCCTTTATCTGATTTGGTAAAAATTTTATCTTTCATGTTAGTGTTATTTAGAATATATTTATAGTTCTGAATGATAAACAATAATAATTATGCCTGCCTCCCCTTGGTATAGTTATCAGAGTTTATTCTGACTTATCATGGAATCACTATTAAAGCTTTTCGATGCTCAACAAAAGTCTATTAATTACATAATAAGAGAAGGTTTGATACTTTCGGTTGTGAGCAATGAATGTCTGATATGGATAATTTGAGAGACTGATGGTTTTTTTTTTTTTTTTTTTGAGGGGGGAAGGCTTAAAATGGCTTGAATTGAATTTGTTGATAGTTTCTGTAGGTGGTCACTACTTGAATGGAAGTTATCTTTTTAATGAATATGTGATGAACCTGGAGAGGAAATTTTAATGGGCTGGGATTGGTGAATTCATGATCACTCAATATTGCTGTTGGTGCTGTTTGTGCTTGTGGGGTGGTCCCCTCTGGATACTAGATATTTGAGTGTTTTTTCCCTCTTTTATTTCATTAGCCAGATCATTGGTCGAGATGATGAGAAGATAGAGCTCATTTGTTTCCACAAAAAAGGAAAATATATATAACAGTATTAGAATCGAGTATAAAACTTGTCAGTAGACTGTTTTTGTTGTTCATGTTTCCTTTTTTTATTCTCCTAATCTTACCATCACTTTGTGTTTGTCTACCTATTTTTTGGTGTGCATCTTTTATACAATGTAAATATCATGCATGTCTTCTTCAATCTACCCACCACCATGATTGAGGATTTGATAATTGATGAACTAGGAGTATTACATTCTGTAGACTGCTCTAGCCTACATAACTCGTGGAAATTTAGTACCATTGAAAAACACTATAAAAGGAAATCCGGTCAATTTAAGTGTAGTTAATGAGAACAATAAGATGGTCTAATTTGAGATGGTCTCTTGAAATGGACGTCTGAATGGTTAATTTTGTTAACATGAGATGGTCAGCTTAATATTGTAATTGAGGTTTCCATATTGATAGAAGTCAGTGGTATCATCCAATGGGTAGCTGGCGGACATGTGGCCTTATCATGGGCGTTTCTATAATTTTTTCCACTCAAATGCAATGGATATGTATTTGTTCTCTTTGTAAAACAAGTGGTCCTCAAGGTTTTCTATTTTCATACTTCCGTATTCTCATTTGAATTATTATTTTTCATTTAGTGAATTGTACTTTCTCATTCCTTTGTTACAGGAACAAGATTCAGATAGTGGATTCCGGTGCGCTTGGACCACTCATTGATTTCTTACATTCAAATAATTCGAACCTGCAAGAATATGCCACTGCGGCTATTCTCACACTCTCAGCATCTGCTACAAATAAACCTACCATCACTGCCGCTGGAGCCATCCCCCTCCTAGTCAATATTCTGAGAGATGGCAGCTCGCAAGCGAAGGATGACTCTGTCAGGGCCCTCTACAACCTCTCCACCCATCCAAACAACCTCCAAATCATCCTTTCAGTCCAACCTATCCCCCCTATAATAAGCCTCTTGAAAACTCGCAAGAAGTCTTCCAAAATTGCGGAGAAATGTAGCGCCCTCTTGGAATCCTTATTGAACTTTGATGAGGCGAGGACCACCTTGACATCCATAGAAGGCGGAGTGCTTACGGTTGTTGAGGTCCTTGAAGATGGATCTCTGCAGAGTCGAGAACATGCAGTGGGAGCACTTTTGACAATGTGTGAGAGCGACCGGCATCGATACAGGGAAGCTATTCTAAGAGAAGGGGCTATTCCGGGTCTTCTTGAGCTCACTGTTCAAGGCACACCCAAGTCTCAAACTAAAGCTCGAATGCTATTGCAGCTGTTGAGGGAATCTCCTTACACAAGATCGGAATTCCAGGTTGACACCCTCGAGAACATTGTGAGCAACATCGTATCTCAAATTGATGGAGAAGAACGATGTGGGAAGGCAAAGAAGATGTTGGCGGAGATGGTGCAAGGGAGCATGGAGCGTAGCCTGAGACATCTACAGCAGAGGGCTCTGGTTTGCACTCCCCCTGATTTGCCTCTAACAAACTGTACTTCTGAAGTTCCTTTAAAGTGATTTCTTTTTCAAGGATTTCTCTTTTTCTTTCGAAAGGTTTTCGTCTTTGTGTGTGTCATCAGATTGTCATAGAAGAATGGATAAAATAGGGTAAAACATATAATGCCAGTCCGAGCCATTGCGGTAACAGTGACTGGTATGTGTTTATATCTCTGATCACATATGGGTTTGTTCCGTTTTCATTTCTGTTGTTGTTTTGCTCACTCGTCATACTTTTGCTGGGTTTGTAAAATAAACTCTCAGATTGTTCTTGTAATATTAATTGTTGGTTTTTTGTTTCCACTTAGAAAGATATTTGCAGTTGAATTGCTCGTGTGTGTCTGGGGAACACTTGTTACACACACTAATGGTTTTCAATTTGGTTAATGAGAATGGATTGTTCAACTGCAGAGAAACTTGTTTAAACTTGCTTTTATTATATGTAATGGGAAACTGACCATACTGACAGATTAGGGGGACCTGAAGTCCTTTGTGGAAACTGTAGAATGTCACAGAGAAGATATCATGGATGTCTTCATATTTTTATATGAATGCTGAGGTGGAAAAGATTAAATTATTTTAATCTGGGGCAGTTTATCTAGTACAAGTTCTGATTTAAAATTCATCATGGTATTTAGTGTCAGCAGCTCCTTTTTTCTTGCCTCCCTCTTTTTGCATGCCCTGTCAAAGATAAGTGTTTGATAATTTAAAATGACTTGTTTTTGTTGAACTGAAATGTTAGGTTTTAGTAGCCATCTCCAATTAGGTTTTTCTTTATTGGCAAGTTGCCTGATTTGACTGAACATTTTGTGTGCAGTTTAGTTTGATTAACATGAGGCTTTTGTTTGGCTGATCAACTATCTTTATTGACTACCCCTGCTTAGATTTCTCTTCCACCTTGTAGAATAAGACAGTTGACAAAGGACAACTTTAACTTCCATAGGACAGAGTGTATTTCAACAGTGTGACCTGTAATGGATAATGTGCTAGCCAGCCTTTACTCTTTTAGTCGAGTTTCTCTCCCCCAAAGTTATTAAAAAATATAATACAGGTAATCAAATATATTTTTGAAATGAATTATCCATATTATATATTTATAAATGAATGTGTCTATGTTGGGAGTGAAAATAAGACTAATAATCTTTTTTCTTTGAAAGGTAAGTATTTGTAAACTTTGCATTCCTTTTTTCCTTTCACACAGAAATCCTCAAAAAGATTTTGGATATCATTTAAAAGTCTGTTTGGATATGAGTTTAGGTAGATTTTGTGTTTGAAAAGTTAAAAATTTTGAAACTCATATTCAAATACATTTTCAGCGTTTAGCTTATCAATCCACACAATCTTTTTTTTTAGGTTAAAAAATCTTATTGTTAAAAATCTAATAAAACATAGTTTTTCAAAAGCTGAGTTTGAAATATAAGATTTTAAGAATCTTATATTTTCAATCTCATATTCAAACACACTTTAAAAATCGGTTTGGGATCGCATGATGGGCGTGTCTACACCGGTGAAGCAGTGGAACACCACTTCCAAATCAAACGAATAACCTGCGTTCATGTTTTCAGAGTGGTGATAGTGTTGGAAGGGTTTTTTTATTTGCGTTTGCAATGCATGAAAACACCACTTCTTCACCGTGTTACTGCTTCTCCTGATGTCTGTGTGACCCAAATTGCCTCTCTTAAAAAGAAAAATAATGGATGGAGTGTGACCCAAATTTTTTATGTAAAAATTACCTATAGGAGTTCAAAACTCGGTAACAAATTTTTATCACATCTAAAATAGAGATGAAAGTAAAAGATTGAATTTAGAACCTTCCTAAAAGAGGAGGGTGTCTTTAAGCTCGTCAATTGGACGGCAGATAAACCTATATCTGTATCCGTGATCCATATCCGAACTAGATATCTAAAAAAATATCTGTATCTGATATCTGACGGATATTGAAAGTAAATGAGGAGGGTGTCTCTAAGCTCGTCAATTGAATGGGCAGATAAATTTATATCTGTATCCGTGATCCATATCTGAACTAGATATTTAAAAAAATATCTGTATCCGATATTTAACGGATATTGAAAGTAAATAACCGTATTCGATCTATAAATCTGGATTCCGATACGTATAATTATTCAAAATATCCAAAAATTAAAAATGAATATAAAATTATTAAAATATCCAAAGATACAATATCAAAAAAAAAAATCATATATCTAATGTTTAAAACATTTAAAAAATCTAATAATTACGTAGTATAAAACATAAAATTATAAGTATACACATAAAACATTACATACTTTACCCCTGTATGGCGTGGAACATTAGGTGAGAATAAGAAAGAATATATGAGAATAGCTCAAAAAAAAAATGTTTATTTTGATAAAATAAACTCCAATAGTTATGTCTGGATAAACTAGAATAATGTTTGATAACTATTCTAAGAAAATATTAGAATTGCTTATCAAGGCTTATTTATGCCAATGGATAAAAAAACCATTATCTGTCATTTTAAAAAAATTATATCATCTAACAGTCTCACACAGATTTAAAAAATTGTCACATCTATCAAATCTGTCATTATTCTCTCACATTATTTCTAGGGGATATAGTTGTCATTTAAAAAATCATAAACTCTGATTCATCCATTATCAACCATTTATCATAACTTTGTCTAAGATGAACCAAACAACAAAAACATTTTTTACTTTTTTCAATAAAAATAACAGAAAAAACAACCTAACAAAAATTTGCTTATTCATCCTGAATTGTCATTTATTCAAGTATAGTTATCAAAAGTGAATAATCGATTGTCATACGAGGTTAAAGTAAGTTAAAAATAAAAACTCATATTAATCCTAACATTCTAAATATATAATTAAATATATAATAATATAATAATAATTTCAGATACAGATATTTTTTTGATCGGATACAGACATATCCGTATCCAACTCAGAAATTTTCAGATATGAATAATTTTTTCGAATACAGATTTTTCAAATATAAAATATTTTTTAATTTTTTTAATATAGATTAAGATAGAATACAAATATTTTTTTAAATAATAGATGGACTTAAAAATCTTCACTGAAATAAAAAAAAATTCTAAAAAGGTAATCATTCTGAAATATATCGAGATGAGCAAAAAGGCTATAGAGCTAATTTTTTCAGATATTTTTATTTACTAAAAAAAAAATTCAGATATTTTTTTTAAACCCAAAGTTAAATGTATATAATTTGATCTGAATTTCTTGACGTACGTGAATATCCGTCCGTCCATAAAATAAAAATAAAAAAAAACCTCTGATAACGCAAAACAACGATTGTGTGAGAGATCGGTTCAGTGAACGTGGCGAGTGTGACGAGTTGCACCCTCTAAAAGTTACTGGCCGACAACCATCACTCTGCCTTTTAATTAATAATTATATAAGTTTAAAAAAACAAAAATTAATTAGAGATCCCGGACAATACGTCCCTTGACTTTTTTTTATTTTCTTTCTCTAAATTAGTGGTGATATTTTGTTTCAGTCCTTATATTCAACTTTCATCCATTCTAGTTATTTTTCTTTTTCTCTTATCGTCAAGTAAACATGAATTTTCTATCTCCCACAACCTCTCTCTTCCTCCTCCAGCCTATCCAATCCCCCAATCTCTTTCTTTCTCCTCAAATAACTCAATAATCTGTCAAACCACCTCCACGAGCCCCCATTGTGCCAATCTCGCCCCCCCCCCCCCCCACGACCGTCTCCCGCGTCCCCCACGGCGCCCCTCACCCACCTCCCACGACCCCAACCCCCCTATCGCCACCCCGAGCCCCGATCTCACCCCCTTGAGATATCAATGTATGTTTTTTATAGAATGTTGTATTCCTCTTTTTAGATGTTGTAATGTGGGATGTTTATGTGAATGTTTCACAAATAGAGAGTTTTCATAATTTCAAAGTGTAAGAGTGTACACAGAGCATTTATTAGTATACACATACAATACATGGTATAATGTGCGGCGTTTGTCCATTTTATGTAGTCGTGTATGTTTTACATTTATGAAAATCTTAAACTTTCACTCTGTTATGTAGTTATACATGTTCTTAAATTATTAGATTCTCAAAGTATGAATAATAGCGTGCATGGATAACTTAATAATGTACACTGTATACATTGTGTGTTTTCTATGCGTACTAGACGGTGTACATGAATGTTATAATATGATGAAAACAAAAAATTCATATTAGTTATATTTTATTATTTGCGTATTACTTTATTATTGTTCAATAATGGAACCAATTATGGTAGCTTGTACATATATGGGAGATGCAGAGCTAGTTAACATATGTAGAACATTAACATATGCTTATATTGTCAATGAATTGGTGGAAAAATGGAAGTTCAATGCGGCAGGAAGTCAAAATGCGATAACCTACAATCGATGTTCGAGGTGCAAGGGATTTGGACACAACATGAACACATGCAATAATCTAGTGGCCATTGAAGAATGATGTATTTTTTTTTAAAGCTTATAGACATCTATCTTTCTTTATCAATGATGTACTCTATTGATAGTTTATGAACATCTGTCTGTCTTTATCAATGATGTATTCTGTTGAAAGTTTATAAACATCTGTCTATATTAAAATATTGACAAATAATCTGTGTTTCTTTTAGAATAATATATTTTCTTAATATTCAACTATAACAGATATAATAATGTACATACTGTTGATAGCAGTGTATATAGTGTAACATATAGAACCTGTAAGAGGTATAACAGTGTACATACTATTGATAACAGTGTACATAGTAACAGATATAAGAGTGTATAAATTGAGAATAACAGTGTACATATGGTCACCTGTGAACTTGATATGGACATACAGCAGGTATAACAGTATACATACTGTTCATAACAGTGTACATACTGTAACACATAAAACCTGTAAAACACATTTCAAACATAAATTTCACTTCATAAACACATTTGAAACATAAATCAAACTTCATAAACACATTTCAAGCAATCACATATCCTTTAAACTATAAAAAACAATCTCAAATTGTTCCTATATTTCAACAATCACATCAATTACATTGGTTGTTTATATATTTTAGATTGTTCCTGTTGTTTCTGCAAACCTAGCAACAGTTCTCATCGAGTTGTACTCTACAAATCGCTGGCCTTTAAAATCAACCACTAATAGATGCCAATGTTGGCACTCCTTGACCGTTGGACGGACATAAGAACCATGTCAATGTCCCTCAACATTTCTGTGGTGCATCCCTTGAGAATCTAGACAAAGTACTCATGTAAACTTCAGCTGACACAGGGTCTTCTATAAGGGGATGACTGTCATTCAGTGTCTTCTGCACACAATGACAACAAAAATAGATGTCAGTAATGAAAAAAACCATTTTCTAGGCAATAAGATCAAAAATAGTTGTTGGACAATGAATTATGAGTTCATCTGGGATCACACAAGAAGAATATCAGTGTACAAATACAGTGTAATTATAAACAATCAACATTTGCTTGGCCAAATTTTTGAAGGCTAATTAAACCTCCATAAACAGACCTATATGTAATCTAGGTTTAGATAACATTCCATAGTAACCTAGGGTTGGGGATACACAATGACAAGAATACATAAAGGTGTAAATATGAAAACTAACAGTTCACAGTGGATGAAACATCTCATAAATCTCACATTTATCATGTCAATCAAACATTCGTAAGGCATAAAAAAAAAAAATATTTCATTGCCAATCAAAATGTCACCTGGGGCGAGGGCTACATAATAAAAAAAATAAATTAGGGTGTATATAGGAAGAATATCAGTGTACCTCGAAAGATTACCAATGAAAATTATATTTCAGAAAGAAGTCATAGAACAATCTTCTTATACAATCAAGAAAGAGTAAACATAGATTTCATTGTCTTCAACTCTAAATGAAGAAAAATAATGTACATATAAGCATATAAAGCTCTCCCATACATACCTTCCGAGCCGTTGGTGCTCTTCGGAGCCGGATCTCGCCGTTGATGCTCTTCACCGGATCTATCACCATCGATGCTCTTCGGAGCCCGATTTCACAGCGTGGACGACGAGAATGGGAGGATCGGAGGTGGTTTCCGTGTGGATGGGAGATTAGGGTTTGGGAGATAGTAAGGAAGGAAGAGGGGGTTGTTTTGGGGGGGAAACCTTTGGGTTTCGACATGGAGAGAGAACATGGGTTTAATGAAGGACATAACGGGGAGAACGGACCAAAAATAGGATGGCAGTTAGTGCTAGGGACCCAAACATAATACATCCAGTACTTTAAGGACCTAAAAAAAAAATAAAGGGATCTATTATTATTATAGATGTGTCTTTAGGAATCTCTAATTAATTTCTCCAAAAAACAATACACGACGAAACATAAACAAAACATCTCATGTTACATCTCATATTCTCATCTGGCTTGTCTTATAGTTCCTTTGAACTTGCATGACCCTAGTTATCCTTCTCGGACGGTTCATGTAATTCCACATCATTTCAAGATTCTACAAAATGTGGGTTTTTTTTAAATAATTATCATTAATTGACAAATTATTAAAATAATCATGTTGTTTTTTTTAATTTTACCGGTCATCTGATAAGGTCAAGACTCAAGCGTGCCAACTGGCATTTTTTTAATTTTTAAATGTTTTCGGTCCAAAACGTGTGTACATTAAAAAGAAATTTTTACACATATGTCCTTCATAAAATATTATTTACCACAAATATCCTTATTAAAAATCTCAGTCCATAATTCTTTTCCTATGAAATAAAAAATACCCTCCACTAGAATGATACGCAACAAACCCTACCATGGCTAATTATAGGGGTATATCGGTCATTTCTTGTAGAAAATTTAAATATAAGATAAATATAAAAGATGATTCAAAAAAGAAAAAAAGAAAAACACAAATATATAGAAAGATTACATCTTGAATATTCTGAATAATTGAAAGAAATTACATGGATCTTATTTATAGACTCAATGATTTAAATTTGAATAGAATCAAATCTCAATAGAGTTTGTTAATTAAATCATTCAGTTAAGATTTAATCTTATCCAATACAACTCAGACAAACTCTTGTTCTTAAATTTTTCAACATTTAATGGTGTAAAATTTAATTAATTGGCCTAACATTTTTCAATGATTCTCTTTGAAAAAATTTGTGTTCCTTGGACTGATTCTCTAACTTTCTAATTAGATAAAAGGATACTAATCCTATTAATTAAAACTCTCCCCTTCTCTTAATTTTATACTAAAGGCCTATTTGAGACCATGTTGTGGGTGTGTCTTCCCTTTCAAATCAAACTAAAAATCTACTGTTGTGTTTTTACGTTGGTGGTAACGTTGGAAGGAATATTTTTGCGATTCTAACGTTTGAAAACACCGCTCGACCAAAAACTTCCTGTTCGAATCACATCAACCCGACCCGATAAGCTCGTCATCTCCAATCATTTTCTCACGATATTCTCATATAGCAACAGCATGACTGTTCTGATAATCGCGAGAAATGAAGGATTCGGAGTTTCGGACCCGACCCGAGTGAGGTACACGTAGGCGAGGGTATTGAAAGTTTTAAAGTGTTCCTTAAAAAGGAGCAGGTTTTGACCATTGGGTCACTTTTGTTATTGATTTTTTTAATTTTTTTCTTGGCTATGGATTTACAGGGTTTTTAATTTTGAACTGGATTTTAATGGAATTTTGTATATACTTTTTTTTTTTTTTTGGTTAGTTCTAGATGGCTCAATTATTATCAATGGTGTTGTCTTCTAGAATTCAGTGCTGGTCTTTTTCTGAAGGTTTGTCAAATCTTATGTACAACAAAATTAAGTGCATGTTTTGTAATAAATTTTAAAAACAGTTTTTATTTTTTAAGATCATATTAATTCAAACACATCATCATTTAAAAGCTAAAAGTTGTTATTAAATAAATTAACTTAAATGCATCATCATTATTAGATTTTATTTTTAAACTGTACTTCGAAATCTGTGTTTTATAAAACAGCTATCATCATTACACCCTCAAATCATCATTATTACACCCTCAAAAGTGTGCATAAAATTACAAAAACTAAAAACTCTTTATCAAACTGTGTTTCCAAAAGCTACCTAAAAAAAAAAAAAAAAAAAAACAGACTGCTAATGAAACATATGTGAGCTTGAAAAGAATAGTGAATAATAATTCTGTCGACATATTATTCCAATGCAACTGGACTAGTCTGGTCTAAATTAAGTTGTTAAAAATTTCGTCGAATATCATCCGGAAAAATTAATATATACTCCAAGTAGAGGGGTTTCTACCGGGAAAAAAAAAGCAAAACGCAGCTTTAGTACTCCACAATAGTCTAGTTGAAATCATCACAATTATTCAACCATGGCCAATGACTTATGAAATGGGACAAAAGAAAAAAAAAATTAAATAATAATAATAATAATAATGCATCCATTCTTATTTTTGAGATTCTTTTAACTTCACACGCGAGCGTGCGTGACACACACAAACAAAAGTGATAATAAATGGTCCATGCGGATCGCGCAAATCTCATAATTGGATAGTTTCTTTTTTGAAAAACTCTTACATATAAAAATTTAGAATATAACAGCCCGAACATGAGATTTGCGAGCTCCATAAGGGATCTCGTAAGGTACTCTTCTGTCCATACAGTACATCTCAATCCACATTATATCATTAATATATATATATATATATATATATATATAAAAGTGAATGATAAATCTCTAATCATATAAATATATAAAAGCGAATGCATATATTCAATAACAAAACTTTCAATCATACATAAAGAAAACATTGTAGGTAAACATGAATACCATACAGTCATATAGTTATTAAACAATTAAAGAAAATAATAAAAGGATAAATACTTTAATTTAAAAGTGATAGAATAACAAATCTTTTTAGCAGTTGAACTAAAATTAATTGGATCATCATATCAAATTTTAGATCACTAGATGATAGACCCCATCGAAATTGTAATCTCGGTGTAAAAATGAAGTCCCCACTGAAATGTTCTCAACCTGTGCATCCGTAAGCATATATAATTAATTGTATGCTCACAAGTCAATAATACACACGATGGATTGAAAAGACAATAAACAAAATAGAAGAGACATGCATCACCTAACATATCATTTGATAATTTTCTCCTCAACAAAAGATCCCTCCATTCACCCCTCTTCACCTAACCTTACACCATCAAATCATGTAGAACAAAACAACAAATAAATTCTATTCATAAACCAAAAAATCAAACTTGTTTAACTCAAAATAAAACAAAGCATGGTCAAGTGAAACATCACTAGGTAAGCCAGATTAGCCACACCAACCCTAGACCCAGCTGACCGGGGCAGCCTAGGGTTCTTGTAGTAGAAGGGGAAGTAAGGGAGGATCGGATCCGGAGGTGGTGGAGCCGGGAGGTTAACAAAAGGCGGCGTGTTAATAAACCCCAGCGGTGGCGGCGGTGGTGCATAGTAGTTACCAGGGATCCCCGATGGAGGAAATGGCGGCAATGGCGGCGTTGGGAGGCAGGGGTATGGACAAACATAAGGTTGGCCCACTGTTGTTACTGCCATGATTGAAAGGAAGAGAATGGTTGAGATCATATGGATTGCTTTGGTGGCCATTGTAATGCGCTTCTACGAAGAGGAGAGGATAGAAGAGGGGGGGAGGGGGGAGAGAGAGAGAGAGAGAGAGAGAGAGAGAGAGAGGGAAATTTTGGTATGGGAAGACCTTGGATTGGGGCTTAATGAATGAGAGGAGTAGGTTTTGAAACGTTTGTGTTGTTTTTTTGTTTCATAATGCGTGGCATGGAATAATATTTGGTTGTTGTTAGGTTTGTACTATTGTGTGTTTTTAATACTATTTGTTTTTCTATGAATAGCATGAGCATCAGCAAATTGGGGTAGTGGTGAGCATCAATAATGGTATGTTGCATCCACAAAAATTAATAATCATTAGATATTAGAATAACTAAAAGTTGCATAAGAGTTCAATGTTTCCGATTTAAAGTTTGGGAAACTATTTAGAAATGGATACAAATATCAAGGTTTAAATTCAATTATCTTGTACTAATCAATAACAATCTTCAAAGTTTGAATAACTTAGTGCATTTTTTCCAACAATCCTTTAATGCTTTAATTTTGTTTACTGTACAATCTCTCGTTTCAAATACACAATCAAGATCAAGATCAATGTTTAATTTTAGATATATCAATTATCTAAAACATAATTCAATATGAAAAAGATCGAGATTTTATAATTAATATCAGCATTTGAAATATTAAAAACGAATATGGATTTAAAAATTAATATCAACGCACTAAAGATTTTAAAATTCCATAAAAAAATATGGTATACTAATATCAACCTATTCTACATAAGTATATCCACGTATTCATTAAAAAAAAAAATTATTTTTTAACTTAATTTTTTTTTATTCCATCATATTCTGTACTTATTTATTTTTCTACAAGTTGGTCATTGTCATGTTTAGGTGACACAGTGAGTACTTTCCAGCGTTAAAGAGGTAGACTAACCAACACGATAATCCATTTATCGATTACAACTACTGAATGAATAACAGCCGTCCGATGGGACACGTATGTGAATTGTGATCCTCTCACCGTCTGATGATTTCCCACTTTATATAACACTCACTTTATGTCGCTGTCTTTAACCAGTCCGGATGGGGCGATGAGAGAGGCGAAAGCGATTGAAAGGCGGTTCAGTGGCATGTCGGTTAACCGCACAGGGGGGTTACCACATTTGGAAGAGAAAGAGAAGACCGACACATCGGTATCAACCATTTGATCTTAATCGGACGTCCAGAAAAAATAAAGCATTGTTATTTTTCGTAGGGGGTTGGGACGTCGCCGTCGACCGTCGTCGACGTGAAAAAAGCAGATTCCACACGCATCCGCTAAAAGACAGGGACCTTTTAACAATTATCTTTTCTTTTCCTATCTTAAAGTATAAGTATCATGAATGTGACATAAAACTATGTGTTTGTGCTATATACTATTTAAATTTAATCATGTTAAATTATTAATAGTGATATTAAAAATTTAAATATAACTATTGTACATGGAAAACTTAGCTGAATTGGGGGTATAATAAATAGGGAGAAGGTGGAATAGTAATAAAATGGTTGTTTGGAAGATTAAAATAAACAAGAATATGTATGTCAGGATTAACTGGTATAAAGTGGTATAATTATTCCTAGTACCTCCTGGAATTAAATTATTTCAGATTATTCAACCCATTTGAATATGTGGACCCCACTGTCAAACAAACTATCATCATTAGGAGACCACGATCCACGAGTCAAATAATTTTTCATATTTTATAAATTTTTATTCACATTTTATCAATAATTTATCTATAGTCAACAAAACAACATAAATTTTATTATTACATTTTCAATGAGAATATATATCTATACTAGAATACTCATAAATATCAGAATAACTTAATTCTTTATCCAAACAGGGGCTTAGAATCTTATTCGTATATAAACATATCAATTATATAAAAAAATATATATCTAAATCCATTCTGAATTTGAAATAATTTGATATTAAGGTACCCGATCTAAAGAAGAAGAATATGGAAGGCTTTTTTAATATTTTTTATGCAAAAATAAATTAGAATTAAAAAATATTTTTCATATAATGAAACATGTACCTTGTTGACAAAATAGGGCTTCACGCGGGACTGTTATGTAATAATACTGATGTAAAACGGGTGGCCGACGCGTTCAGGGAGTGATGAACTCGAAAGGGTCTATTTTGAGATTTTCAAATATTTATAGAAAAACCAGCTAGTAGAAATAAAATGCACTCTGAACTCATAATCGCCTGAAATTTTTAGTAGAAGTAAATATCAAGGAGATCTTTAAAAGTTGTGCGCGCGCTTATTTTTCATTTTTCTTATTTTTCGGCCCTCAAAATAACATTTTTACTATTTTTAGTAACTTTTTAGATTCTCAATATCTCCTTCATAATAACTCGGATTTGACTGAAATCAAATCCGCAGATCTTTTAAGATCCTCTAGAGAGTAATTGTTTTAGTATAAAAGGGAGATTTGTAATTTAGGGTTGACAGTTTTTATTAATCTATTTTTTAGTTTTATTTCTCTTTTGAGAATTGTGGTTTGTTGAAGGATCTCAACGCTGATTAGATCTTCATTTTAATTTTTCACTGCGTTAAATACTTCAACTAAAATTCTTCAGAAATAACAGTGGAATTCAAGTTGGCTCATTGATGAAAATGATTGGTTCCATCACAAAAAATTTGCAAAGTTTATTCAATGGTAGAACGTAACTGCTATATGTGAACAAGATCAATTAGCGACTCAGTTTATTATCCTCTCTGTTTATTGTGCTTATTGTATTCGAATTCAGGAGCGGATCTTTGATTGTGAAGGGATACAGATCGACTAGCTTCATTCTTCCCTCCTTTGTTATTAATTATCTTTCCTATGAATTCCTTTTGTATAGTTCTTTTATATTTTTTGTAAAATGCTTTTCATATGTAAATACAAAAAAATTTGATTACCCCAATAATAAAAACAATGATAATGGTATAAAAAAATATAACCAAACAGAAATGGTTCAATAGATATTCATATATAACATATTTCGGGTAAGCTTATGTCGCAGTCTAAACGGATACTTAGGGAAGAAAACAAGGAAGAATAAATTCTTCTGTGGGACCATGAAACTGGCCATTATCAGCCATTCATGAAGGAGCCTGTTCAAAATTTTCTTCCATCTTTGATTACCTTGAAGTCATGTCTAGTAGTACTGCTTTTCTGTCTCCTTTGACCACTAGTCTCTTCTCTTGTGGTTCTCTAGTCTCTCTTCAATAGTTAGAAACCTGAGCATGCAATGCAATAATGGTGTGTTTCATGTTTCTTTAGACTGGAATCCATGAATTATATTATTATGGAGGCTTGCTTGTGTGATTACATGACATCATTCTTTATCAATTCACCTCTATATAAGTATATTGCAAAGCATAAAAAATGCAACTGGCAATATGCTATAATTAATCAGTGTTTAAGCAAATGCTTTGAATGGTGGGACAACAAGTTTTACTAATCTAGGTAGGTCATGTCAATATGTAGTAATAGAAGAAACTAAAAGGAAGACAAGACTTCACTGTCTTGGGAAAATGAAGGGCATAGAAAACCATGTATATACATGCAATGGCATCATGACAGCACAAGATATTATTTTAATTTTGTGGTTCAGAGGAAGGGAATGAGCTTTCAATCACTATCATGAAGTCGCAGTGAATTAGATTGTTAAATTTTCATCAGTATAACCATACCCCAAATTTAAGCTTCCACAAACCTTATGCTAGATGCGTGTATCATTTGTCATGATATATATGTAACAAAAAAAGCGTTTTAAAAAAATTGGTAGAGTTTGGAATGAGCTCTCAAAAATGTCAATAGCTGTTTTTCCATAAAATCTATATCTTTTTAGTAAGAAAGTTATGAAACTAACACCATTTATGCTGAAAATAATAAAAACTACCTTTTAATTAGATTCTCCTCAAAAATCATCTTTCATTATATTTTGCATGCATGTCTGGCTTAAAACATGTATTTTATACAACAAGTCAATCAATATGTTATAAATGATGCATAGGTAATTAAAATTAAGGACTTAGAATTTAAATTAGGGTGTAATTAATATTTTATATGCATGTACATTATGATTCAATTAACTATATATATAAACTAATAATTCCAGATTAACATCAAAATTAATTTAAATTTGTTGGATCATACACACACACACATGCATATACGCAATAATACACGTGTGTGTACACGTCACATATTATATTAATTCATTAAACATCTAGATTGGAATTTGATAGTTTTTTTTTTGTCAATGGGCATCAAAGTTGATATATTTTAAGACATCAAATTTTACACATATACACGATAAGGACCGGTGCATGTAAAAAAATCAATATATTATAATGATCTAGAAGACCAAAATCACTTGATTATCTCCACCACTGACCGATTGTCACGCCGTGCCGTCCTCAAATGCATTATTGAATGCATTTAATGTCTAGGTTTGGGTAGCATGCATGATATAGACTTCTCATTAGACTATAAGATCATTTGAACTAATTCAAAATGAAACAAGAGGTCCATAACCAAAGACCATGCATTATTGCAATCTCTATTACATCATTTGTGACACAAGATGAAATGTAGTCCTCATATTGACAATTTAGACAAGTAAAAAAATTAAACAAAACCAAACTGAGGGAGACTAAATACCAAACACTCTCCACATTAATTCCACATAACATAAAAGTACTTTTTCTATTACAACGTAACCACTCTATAACAGCAGTAGCAGACCTAAAAAAGAAGAACAACCCATGACCACCACCACCACCGATGAGGCCGCCAGTCTCTGGCCGGCCGTGGATGGTCGATACGTCGGATCGATAGGATAAAGACTGGCCGGCGGTCCCATGATGTACCAAGGCACACCTTGTGGAGATGATGGTGGCTTGTAAGGTGGTGGAGGACAGTAAGGTGTGTTAGGATGTTGAGGTGGTGTTGGTGGTGGTGGTGGAAGTGGTGGTGAAGGCGGTGGCGGAGATGGGGGCGGAGGCGACAGTTGACCACACGGGTTCGGCACGCAAGTCGGGCAGGTGCTGCACTTGTCTTGGACGTCCGCCGGTGTGGTTTGCTCTATTAGGGTTGTAGAGATGGAGATCATGAGGAGGGTTAGTAGAAGGGACAACCTTTGGTTAGGTGGATACATCTTTTCTTTTCTTTTTTTCTTTAATGAATTGGTTCTATTTTTTGTGAATTGGTTAGGTGTGTATGCATGATGTTTTTGAAGTGGTGGGGGGTGGTGTAGAGTGAAAATGGAGTTTGAGGAGGCTAATGGGAGGATGGTGTAGTGAGTTTATGGGACCACCTTTGAGAGAGTGTTGAAGTGATAAGCATGCATGTTTGGTCTTCTGTGATTATCGTGAGTGTGGTTCCCGCAATAAACTATCCATTAAAAGTACAGAACTATTATTGGATATGACAATCTTTAGAGAATATACGTAGTGCTATTGAAGACATAAAATTGTTTAAGGTGAACACATCTGATTTTATGTAAATATCAATTAAAACTAGAATATCTTTATTCAACGTTGTTGTCGGGAAAATTAATTAAAAGTATTTTTTTCAACCGCCCTTCCACCTGTCACCCAACACCCCACCCCCTCTCTCTCTTCCCCCCCTCCGTCACCCTCTCACCCTCTATCTGTGTCCTCCTTTGTGCCACCCTAGCTCCTCCACCACAGCCTTTGCACCCAACTCTCTCTCTCTCTCTCTCTCCTCATGTCTAGAGGTGGTAAACGAGCAGAACGAGTCGAGGTTTGTCATGTTCAAGTTCAACTCGTTTATAAACGAGTCGAGCTGAATCGAGTTCATAAGCCTCAACGAGCCTAGTATTTTTATTCATTTTAAAGTTTTAGGGGTTAAAAATAAAATTTTAATAAAAAGGAGTAAAGTTCATAAGCCTAAACGAGCATAACTTTGTATTGATTTAATGTTCTGATTTTATAAAAGAGTTGACTCAAGCTTCAATTAAGTTTTTTATAACACAAATGAGTCGAATTTGAATACAAAATGAAGCTCGATTCAGATCTCGAGCCAATCGAGTTTTAAAAATTGTTCAAGCTCGTTCATTTGTCTAATTAAATGAACCTCAACGAGCTTAAATAGAGTCGAGTCGGAACCGAACGACTTGGTTCGTTTACCAACTCTACTCATGTCCTCCTCCAACGTTGTCTTGTCCTCCACAACGTTGTAGTGTCCCCCACTAACGATCGTTACCATATATAGTTGTCACTATAGAAGGGATTTGTGTGTGAGAGTGATATTAAAATTCATTGGGTGGAAAGGGTTAATGGTGAAGTTGATGTTTGTCAAAACAAAATACCCAAAGTTTTTTTTATTGGGGTGGGTCAAAGAAGCATGGGGTGGGGATAACTAGGCCCAAAACAAACAAATGGTGGATAATTATGATAGAAAATGATTATTACGCATGTAATAAATTCCGTATGTATGGTATGGAAACAAATATATATAGTTTACATTTAAAAAAATAAATAATATATTTTGTGAGAGTAATATATAAAAAAATAAAATATTTTGATCTTTTTGCATGATGTAACTGATGATCCGCTATTGTTATGGGTTGTCTTGATTACCTAAAGACACGACCCATTCTGATCCCAGCCCAACCAATTCAATGGGCCAGATAAGTCGGTTTATCAGATTATGGGCCGAGATCTCTACATAGTCGGAATATATCCAGCATGCGTGCAATCTCGTGCGCAATCTTCACTGGTATTATTTTAAAAAAGATTATACACTGAGATACATAATGCTATGAAAAAGTGAAATATGCACTAACATACAATAGTATATTTCTTCTTTGAGAGAATAAAAAAAATTAATTCTTATGTAATGCAATATCGCAATATTTAAGCGGTCATGTGACCATTTTTAAGTTGTAGATGAGGTTGTAAATGGACTAAGTTTATCTGTGCTCTTTCCAATTAAATGTAACATAAGAATAATTATGGTCACTAATACAGTCACTTTTCGGTACAATGGCATTTTGATAATCACACCATTTTTGCTAAACAAAACCTGAATTGTGTTTCAAAATCTCATGTGAGACAGGGTTTCAAAATTTGAGTTTCAAAAGTAAAATTATAAAATTCTCAATTTTTCAATCTTACATCAACACAGGCCCCAAGTGTTTTTTTATCGCTTCAAAAGAGTAAATAACCCTCAACAAGAAGATTAGATTATGATATTTGTGATTTACAAGACTTATTGGGCCACATTTGGCTTCAGCTTGGACCAATTCTGCATTTTAAAATCCCAAAAAAATAAATACATATCCAAATAAACACATTTTTCTATTAAAAAAACATGTTCTGAGTAATTTATAGAAAAATTGATTTTTAATTCTTAGTAAGGCTTACAAATGTAATTATTTTTTTTAGAGAAATTTTGAACATATATATTTCATTTTGAAACAGACAATATTTGAATAAAGATAAAAAACAGAAGAATAAAGAGGTACAAAGAAGAAACAGAAAAACCTCTATGGGTGTTCACAACAAGCACAAAAACAAGGTCCTCGACCGGGTAGGTAAGAAGTCTACCCAAGCCACCACACTCACAGGGCCTAAAAATCTATCTTAAGCCAATACAAATCACTATACAACCCAATTCATTATTTCAAGTGCCTTCAATAATAATATTCAAAACAGGAATATATTCTAGGATGGCTTGTCGTTCAAATCTGAGAAGAAACATCTCACATTGTATTTGATTCTCCATTAACAAAGTTCAAAACCTAAACCTCTCTTTCTGAAAAGAAGTTCAGATTCTCCTTTTGATTCCCTTCACAACTTATATACACACACAAGCACACAATAACGTGCGTTTACAAAACCCAAAACACACTAAAATCGGATGGGTTGCAGTCCACTGAGGAAGAAGCTCTCAACACTTCTCAACAAGATCCATGGTAACCATCTTTTTTCTTTCCTCTTGCTGTCTTCATAGGTATAAATCTGGAAACATCTGATTATTTTTTTAATAATACCCCGTACAACCCATTTTTCCATTTCACTTTCAGTCTACAAGTGTTTTAATTTTTTTTTAAATAATATACATCATGAGGTACATACCTCCGATTAATTATATATATACATTTATAGAAAATGTGAAAAAAAAAAGCTATTGAAACATATATCTCGTTAATGTAAGTATATGTTCCGGTGATCTTTTATCGATGCATATAAGACTCGAATTGAGACTAAAAAAAAAATTGTGTAACAACACTTTTGTTTTTTTCATTGTTTTGTTTTTCATGTCAGAATTATCAAATTTACATATTGACAATTTATTGACAAAGCAACTTCGAATCCAACCCAATTTATCGCAATCAATTAGCTAACATGTTTTTATTTTTGGTTGGTAATTTTTTTTCTTCTTGGTTCAATCTTCCCTACCATATAGCAAGATTTGAACTATTTGAACTCAATTCCCCTTATTAAAAAAAAAAAATACCTCTCCTATGTTAGTTAATCGTAGGTGGATCAAGTCAGTAAATTCCTATTGCAATAAGATCTACACAAGCAAAAGCACTTGCCATTCGTTTGTTATTAGTGGCATCCCAAAAAAGTAATGAATCAAAATATTGAATTAAATCCAATTAAGAGACTTATGACAATCTGACATATGAGATAGTTTAATTATCACGCAGCAGTCTCTCATTGAATGTAAAATTTCTAGTTTTTAATAAATCATGTCCATTGATTCCATGTTTGCTATGCTTGTTATGGCAAGGCAAAGGAAGTAAATCCGCGCACATAAAGGCCCGCGCATCGCCTGATCGGCCGGGAGAACGGTCGATGGCGAGGTCCGTGACATTCAGCAGCAGCCCCATCATCATAACGCCGCCCATCACGACCAATGCGGTGCGGCCTCCGACACCGCCGCCCCAGCGTTCCAAGTCAAAGTCTGTCACTTTCAGCAACACCACCAGCCACGTCGTCATAACACCGTCCGCCGCACCCGACGCCGGTGGACCTTGGCTGCCACCAACCCGGCCCGAAACTGTTGCGCACATCGCCTCCGCAGCGGGCAAGACAGTGGGGACCGTGCAGTCCAGGTTCACAGGGCCCGAACAGGATCAGCAGTACCAGTCGTGGAGGTCTGAGCCGGTGTACCTCCAGCGTGAGCAGGTTATCGGGCTGTACAGGCAGGCGGAGGCAACGCAAGGAGCGGAGCGCGAGGGGCAGTTGTTCTACTACTATCCAACGCCCGCACGCGGCGGGAATCATGGGATAGCAGCCGATGCCAACAGATTCACCACCATGTTTAGCGATGAGAACCCAAATGCATGTAGCATAGTCTGAATTGAGAATAAGATTCTATGCCTTTTTCTAGTTTGAATAGAATTGGATGCTCTTCCAGAGAAAAAAAAAAGGTTCCTATGAAACTCTTACACTTTGTAAAGGCAGTGGGTGATGCCAGCATTTGCAATCAACCTGTACATGAGAACATTCAAATATTTCCGAAGTTTCCAATATAAAAAGACTACATCAATGCAAGTTAGTCACATTGGTATGAAATTCTGTTTTGAACCGCAATGTATGAAATAAACATTTGTTAGCAGTTCCAGGCCATCACATCATATGTGATATTGGACATGAATTTTACAGTGAAGATTTTACTATCATATCCTTATGTACAGTACTGGAACACAAATTATACAATGATATTTCAACAGAACAGCGCACACAGTTTCAAGAAACAGTTAACAACAAACAACATTTTAGATTTCAATGAAAGATGTTATAAAGAGGCCAATCAGAAGTTGATTGTTACCATCACTTTCGGATGTTTGTATTGACAATAGATCTGGTCAGATCATTCTGGAGCTCGTGTTGTGCCTTTCGCTCCCCAATATTGTCCACACTTGAATTGGGTATCTGTTTCAACGCCCCAGCCTTCTCTCGGAGCTTGTCCAACTTCTCCCGTATCTTGAGTCGGGTTTCCGGTTTCACCGTGTGGGTTTCTGCCCGGTTGATTGATAATAAACTGACAGCAAGGGGTGTGGTGAAGAAAGCCATTGCATCTCTTCGCGAAGCTAAGGTTGCCAGTGCTGTTGGTTCAATATTTTCTTTGTTTCTAGTCTGCCAGAAATCCAATTGAGGTATAAGAGAATGCAACAAAACATGGTGATGGGATCAAATATTGCAAATAAAACTGTGAGAGACAAAAAGAAAAATTGTAATGAAGCTTCAGTGATATCAAAATTGTACTAGTCGTTGGTCAATTTCCATGGATTTTCAATCACCTACCAAACTAAATAATTCAAGAAGGTTTAAGAAGGAATTTTAAACATTTTTCTAATGAAGTTCAGTTTCTTTTTACCCTCATTTTTCCAGAATTTCAAGCACTTTTCAACTTTTTAAAATTTTAGTGACTAAAAAAAAAACGGTACTCTATTGCACATGACCATATGCCATTTTATCAAACACTCGCAAAAATATCAATAAAGAATAAAAGAAGAATTTTTCAGAAGGTGATGAGGCCAAATCATTCCATACTCTTATGTAAGACAGATATATGTTCTGTGCTTTCTTTTGTATAAATTTATTCAAGCAAATCAATAAAGTCACTTACTAAAAAAAAAAAAGACAGATATATGTAGAGCATATGATAATGAAGAAAAAAAACACACTCAAAGCCTACTAATAAGGTTGGCCCCATCAGAGTGGGTTGAAGCGTGATGTCAAGGAGATAGTTAGATGTAGGGATTCCCAGGGAAAACAATAGAGGATACATATCCACCAATTCTAAGAATAGGAAAAATGGGTCTCAATACAATAAAAAGAATATGAGAAGCGAGGAATCTCTTCAACTCCTAACCTGAGTATAAGCAAATGATAACGAGGTGCTTTTAAGAGTGTTCGAATAGTAAGCTATAATTCAACTTCAATTATCTCTCATTCTCCAGATACATGATAATCAAGGGAAAGAACACATCACTGAAGGCAAGCAAAATGATATTACAAGTTCTTTTAACCTTTCAAGATAAGTTTAAATAGGGTGTGATCATACCAGCACTAATACACCAGATGTCATCAGAACTTCGAAGTTAAACGTGCTTAGGTGACCTCTGAGAAGTCCCCATGTTGCACCGATCAAAATATTTACCAAGCAAAAAAAAAAAAAGATAAATTTAAACCTTTCAAGAACTAGGAAAACAAAATTTAATAGTAACAATGGAGGCCTGTATCAACTAACCTCCAAAAATAGGGAGACGTCCTTCCCCCCGTAAAAGGGAACAACATTTGAGGTGCAACGTAGTCTTATCCAAGATTGTTTAGTTAATAATTTTTCTTATTCCATCGTCATTATTTTCATCTCCTGAGCTCTTCCTCAAACCTAAGAAGTGCTCATGAGCGCAACAAGAGGTAACCTTCCTCGGGCACATAATCGGGGGAGGGCAGGTGCGCATGGATCCCCCTTCAAACTAATATTGAGGTTTATGTTAATTTATCCAGACATAGTTATCATACTTTATCCACATAAAACAAACAACGACTTTTAACTATTCCGCACTTATCAGCCCACATGTTCTTCCCAAATTTTGTTCACATCCCAAAATATGGTCTTTCACTGATCATCAAAATTGAACAACCGACTCAATTTATGATCAGCTTTCAATATGTGAAATTAAAACATGCAATCATCATCATCACCATCAGAAAACCAGATCTACCCTCCTGAATTGAACATCAGTATAATTTAGGTGATGATGAGGTCAATGAAGCGATGAAGAGAGGATTTGATGAATTTGGGGAAAAATTAAATTAGGGTTATAAAATTCGAATCGTCACCTGAAGATTTCGATCGGAAACGGAGGCGTCTCTCATGCGGGTGGTGATGGGGATCCCATCGGACATCGCCGCCGGCGGTGACCCCATTTTCAGACCTCCGATCGCCGTCGTTTCGGCCTTCAATGTTTTTTTTTTTTTTTATAAATGTTTATTTTTTAAATTTATTCAATTTTTAGGGTTTTCGCGGGTGAGGTTTTTGGCGGGCGGTTATGTGGGCTGCAGCGATCGGGCCGGGCCCTCTATGAATTTCACATGGGCTGGATCTTGGGCCTGCTTTTTAAGTGGGCTGACTTTCAACGGTAGTCAGCACACATTTTGATCTCTTTAAAAATAGAATGCCATATAGTTATTTTTATAAAAATTAAAGTATTATTGTGATAAATTGTATAAACACATTTATAAAATAAACAAAAAAAAAAATTATATATCAAGCCTAACAAGGTATAATGGGATACCCATATTGTCCAACACTGATATGCATTAGGCTGCAAGTGAGACTGTACGCAGGGTTGCGTGTAACAGGGTAAGAGCGTCTGAACCTAAATTAAGATTTATTAATGTTATGAGCAATCTCGTATTTTGTGAATTTCACAGTTCTCACTTATTATATGCGTTAATTATTTTATATATTTCACGTGATAAAACACATGTATCTTAGTTTAAAAATTTATATGCTAATAAATTATATGTATACCGTATAATAGAATTCATCTCATCTCACAAAACAGGTAAGTTTTTTTTTTTTTTTGAAGATTGGTACTCTAACCCCCGTTTGGGTGGAGAATAAATAATGGATAGGGGAGAATACAGTAGAATAGTCCTCAAATAGTGGTTTATTTGACAAGAATAAACCTTGATAGCTATGTCTGGATAAGTTAAGATAAATCTGATAACTATTCTAAGAAAATGGTGGAATTGCTTATCAGGGCTTATATATGCCAATAGATAAAAATACTCTTCTCTGTCATTTTAAAAATTTTATCTAACCTAACACTCTCTGTACACATTCTAAAAACTGTCACATCTATCATATTAGGCCATCTCCAGCCCTTACTCAAACCTCTACCCAAATTTCACTTAAAATTTGAGTAACAGCTTCATTTGATATGGTGTGTTTCCAACCATCATTTTATGTTTTACTCAAATTTTTAAAAAAAATTCTCATTTTCTCCTAATCACTTTCTAAAAATATTTTCAAAGCTCAACGATGAGACAAAGAAATGTTGGTTCTACTTATTTGAACATTAGGTGTGATGCAAAAATAAGTTCGAACACGATCCCAAAACATCGCCATTGTTTGAGTATTACCAGAAATTGGATCTTGAGAGACAGCTAACCAAGCTCTACACAATGCTTCATCTTCCACCATACTAAATGATTTACCGTGAACAGGAGCATTTTGAGAAATAATTTCTATCCCATGAGAATTTTCAAAAAAATCATAATCATCTTTTTTTTTTTTTTTTTTTTTTAAAAAAAAAGGTACAAACAAGAAGTTAAGAATGAAGATGAAGAGTGAAGAGAACGATGACCACCTGGTTTTGATTTTATCTGGGGGTGAAGGGGGGTGGGGAGCAGCATTTAATCTAATTCATTGATTGCCCTCGGAAAGATGGAGTTTGAAGGAAAAAAAAAGTTACGTTGGAAATTTGAAAAAGAAGTAAAACATAGAACGGTTAGAGATTTGGGTAAGCATTTGAGTCTCCCAAATAAATAAATGGATATGGATAAATGGTTGGAAAGATTTTAGGGTGACTTTTACTCAAATTTAAATTTGAGTAAAGGTTTGGGTACAAGATTGGAGATGCCCTCACACACACATCTCTTATACTTATTCCCAAACACAAATTATTTATGCAAGGGTATAGTTGTCATTTAAAAAGTCATAAACTCTTATCCATCTCTTATCTACCACTTATCATTACTTTATCCAAGGTGAACCAAAAACAAAAAGATTAATTTTACGTTTCTCAATGAGAATAATAGAAAAGACAACCAAACAAAAATTTACCTATTCAGCATGGATTGTTATCTATCCTAGTATAGCTATCAAGGGCAAATAACCTTATGTCACACCCCAAACGAGGGGAAATGTGTTAACCGACTAATGCAGGACAGTTTGGACTGTTCTTCCCTCCTTCAACCCAGGTTAATTTTTCAAGGATCCTCAACATAGGATTGTACAGGGTATGACACTTTTTGTACAAACAGGAATACAATTTTGTTTATCAATAAAAAAAACATTAGTTATATTGCATATTAAATCTTCTTGATCTTTATCCAATCAATGTACAAAGATCCAAAAGATTAGTATAAATAAATAGGAAAAATCTTAGATAACAAGCGATAATTAAAACATTATATATATATGTATATAACCAAATTGAACTTCAATGCATGGCTTCAATTTCAGTGCCTCATTTTCCTAAAAAAAAATGATGCTTTTTGGCTCCGTTTAGATTGAGAAATAAAGGGGGGAATAAGGGGGATAAAGGGGAATATAGGTAAAAAAGTTATTTGGGTTGGTAGTATAAAGGGGTATAGTTATGCAGCATTACATGAGAAGAAGTTGGTATTTGTATTCCAAGTCCACACGTAGAATAACGTTATTCCTCCATTGATATAAGGGGATTCACCTATCAAATCACATGTTATCATATCAAATCATATGTCATCATCTCTTATACATCAATGGAGCCCACAACTTTTTACACCTTATTCACTTTTTATTCTTCATCAACTAAACACTCCAACCTTTATTATTACGTTTCCCAACAAGAATAACTGAAAACACAACCAAACATAAAATCATTTATTCTATTGATAAAGTCAACAATTCCAGGAATAGATATAAACTCTAAAAAAGCTTATGTCTCTATTTAAATGGGTCCTTAAAGGTTAGGTTAGATTAGCTTATATTTCAACGAGTAAAGTCAATTCTCTCTTCAATATTTGGAATGAAGAAACTAAACCTTTGTTATTAAACAATCAAGCTTATGGTCTATAGTTCTACAAGCTTCAAAGGTAAGGAAAATCTTCATATATATATAATATAAATGTCATACATTCGTTTGCGCCATGAGTCAAAGTTTGAGTGGTTCAAACCAACAATAATTAATAAGATTCACACAATTCGTTAATGTTACTTTAACCATAAAAGATTGGCCTTCTGAATGATGGAAAGACTTTAGGAGAACATTTCAAAGATTTTGATGTGATATTTATGTTTATTAGGACCATTGAATCTTTATATTAATCATGACCTTAGAAGATTGGAGGAGTTGGCTAGACACTATAAATTATATAAAACAGTTCTCATATCTTTTATGTCCCCTTTGAAAATGGATCGTTATTTATTGAATCTAAGATAAAAGAGGATAGAATAGGATGTTAGTGATAAAACAGGATAGAATAGGATGTTGGTGAAATTATTGTAATTTCTAAACTTGAATAAGATTTATCTGGCACGCCTTATTGAATAAGAAATGGGGGAGGATAACTGAAAAACTAGAGTAGGATAATTATTCGCCCTATTAACCCCTCTGTCTTCATGTTTTTGCTTTTTTTTTAAGCATGATTTAGTTTTCTTTATTCAGTTGTCAATAGGTTATTAATTTTACTAGGAACAAATAGTCTAAGCAATATGTTTAGAGGGAATATAAATGACAAATAAATATAGGGCATGACCAACAACTCATATATGTAGAACTAATTGATCTAAAGGTGATAAGCTAAACAAAGTAGTTTAACTCAGAATTATATAAAAAAGAGGTTAAAATATTTTTTTATGATCCATCTCCAAGTTTCATTAAATGCATAATTTTTTCAATGATTTCAATCCTTAATTAACATAGTAGTACTATGATGTATAACCTCCCAGAAATTTCTCATGTTGTACCCTAAAAATATTAACCGAACCACATATTAACAGATTGTTAGACTACCACCTTAGAGATTCTGAAATTAGGTCTTAGGATCCGTTTGGAAACACGTATAAAAAATAAGATTTTGAATAAAGTGGTTTAAATAAAAATTGATTCGTGCAAAGCGAATTTTTTTCGTTTTTTAAAAATCAACTTTTTGTATTAAAAGCTGAAAGTAACTTTTTAATTAAGTCAGCCTTTTAGAATGTGTTTGACAATGCTTTTTCGCTTTCTGTTTAATTAAAAACAGAATCGCTTTAAAAAAGCAAAATTAGACAGGACCTTAATTATGTTGAAAGGATAAAAAATTTAATTAAAAAAAAAACAAAAAAAACAATAAAAAAAATCAGACCATGTCTTTAAATTCTAATCCTTCAAGATCACCCAGAGTGGGACAATGCCATGGGAGAGTTGGGAAAGAAAAAAGTAATTGGACTTGGTCTCATCCGTGGTAGGACCAATACACATGACAAATCCAGCAACAATTGCAAGTCAACTAAATCATCCATACACAGATCAAAGAACAAACCAAGGAATTTTAATGTCTTCGTGAGGTTGACCCAGTGTGTTCAATTGTACAATGGTGCCAGAAGAAGACATGATAGGAGAATATGAAAGACTTTCTCATCTCTCTTAATTTGTTGCCCAACTTGTTATCTCATCTTTGAAAAAGGTTCACCGTGGTGGAAGGGGTGACTATTTTTCAGGGCATTAATTGTTTGCACATTTCAGCTGTAGTATATAACAAAATTATATTATTTGATAAAATATAAGAAGATAATGTCCAAAATAGTTATAACAGAATGTGATGATAGGTAACACATAATTGGATGTTATCATGTGATCGAAATTATAAAACAATTATGACCAAACACAATAATGGACAAAGGGTCCGTTTGGATACAAGTTTAGATAGATTTTGTTTTTAAAAAGCTAAAAATTATGAAACTCATATCCAAAGAAGTTTTCAGCGTTTAGCTTTTCAAATCATAATATTTCTTTTTAGACAAAAAAAATCTTACGGTTAAAAATCTAATGAAACATGGATTTTCAAAAGCTAAATTTCAAACATAAGATTTTAAGAATCTCAGAGTTTCAATCTCACATCCAAACGCAGCCAAAATGCAGGTCAGGCGATGAATCAATTAGTTTGTTAGTGTGAGTTAGGTCTCCAAATTTATCCCTTTATTGCCGACCTCAAGCAGGAACGCGTAAAGCCGGAATAAGGTGGCCCCTGTTTGGAGAATTAATTTTAGCTTAACATTAATATATGGTATCCATACAGAAGTCCAAAATGTATAGGCTGACTTATAGGAGCTGCGTTTTGGTGAAAATGATGGAATGGGCATAAAGTGAATGAAGAAGTGGAAGTGTAACTACTTAAATGATTTCTGTTATTAATCAGATGCATTTGGCCTAAAGTTTGACTTGGATCTTGCCTTTTGGATATGCATGGCACAAAGGAATAAGACCTCACTTCCCACACGTTTAATAGAAAAATCATATGTATTACTTGCCCTCAATTAATGATTTTCATGACTTCCCTTCTTGGAAAAACATTAAACAAACAAGTAAATAAAATATTTATTATTTGTCAAGTAGAAGAATAAAGAATTGAACTCATAACTTGAATGTTATATCTCCATTAAACCAAAAAAATAAAAGGGTTGAACTCATAATAGGAAAAAAAAAATTACCAATCAATAATAATAATAAAAAAGAGTAAACACATAGTGTGACAAAAATCTATTTGCAAAAATTTGGATGGTTTACATTGACCTAAAAAAAAGTTGATTGTGGTCACACCCAACTTACTAGCACAACTTTTACATAAGAGTGTAACTTTTGTTATCAGGATCGATCCAAATCGATTTTTTGAAATTATGTTTATAATTTTTTTATTTGGTTCAAATATGAGTTGAAATATATTAATCTACACCATTAATCATTTTTACCTGATTTGGTTTGGACCAAGTTGATTAAATAATCTCAATTCAATTTATTATTTTAACAACTCCATTCAAATTCGATCAGGTTTTGCCGTTTTGGCTTTTAGGTAGATATAAATATAATATATATATGATCCAATTTAGATTTAAATAAACCGAAATTTACATGGACAATTCACTCACGACTCTTCAACGAGTCATCAATAAAAAAAAGCGAGAGAAAAATAAAGAGAAGCACTCGAACAATCAAATTCTTTCCATAGAATTCAAAACTCGCTCTTTCATACATCCACTCTATATATATATACACATATACACACACAAACCTCCATTAAAAACTCCATCAAAACATGGGTTCCATAATAACAAAGCAAACCAATCTCCGAAAACCCACAACGACGAAGGGGTCGAAGTCGTCGTCGGCATGGTCGTCTCCGAGGACCCAATCGAAGCAGCTTCTGAAACTTTTGAGCGACAAAGCATTTCTCGCCGTCGCCGGGAAGAAGAAGACGACCGACGAGGATCCCTACGAGCAAGTCGAAGAAGTTGAAGGCCTTAAAGAAGAAGAAGAAGAAGAAGAAAGAGAGGGGGTTTGGAAGAAGTCAATACTGATGGGTGAGAAGTGTCAACCCCTCGACTTCTCCGGCGTCATCTACTACGACAACCACGGCCACCGCCTCTCGCACGTGCCGCCCAGGTCCCCACGTGCGAGTCCCTTCCCCGGCAGAAGGGAGGCTTATTAGTTTTTGGGCCGTCCGATGGAGAATCGGACGGCTGAGGGTGGGTTTTTGGGGTTGTAATTAATTTGGAGATGGTGGTTTGTGGTTTTTAGAGGTCGGGGGGTGAGTATAGCAATTGACGTGTATGATCTGTGTTGGTCAACGTCGAACGCGTTTATGATGAGTGGTTGACTTGTAAAAAGGGCGACTTGTGATTGGTTGTATTGTTTTTTTTTCTTTAGATTATATCATACGGAGTTTTATTATAGTAATTTTTAGCAGCCCACATCGTATATTTAGAATCAGGGCTGGCCTTTGGATTGATTAACAAAAATGGGCTCTTAAGTGAAATTTTAAAATGGAACCCATAAAATAATAATTTTTTTATTTTTATTTTTTAACTATTAAAACTAATAGAAAAGGATAAACAAGACTAATAAATGAAATACAAAAAGAAAATATTAAATTTTTTCAAATAAATTATAATCAAATCAGCAATTTTTAATAACATGTAAAAAAATAAAATAAACATAAACATAAAAAATAAAAATATACATAAATATGATATAAAAAATAACGTGTAAACCGATCAATATGATTTTTTTTGTGTAAATCACACAAATAAAATCTCAATAAAATAGAAACAAAATAAATGTTAACCAATAATAAAACACAAAACCCCAATAAAATAGGGAATGAAAAACAAAATAAAATCAAAACAAACAAAAAAGAGAATAACAAAAAAGTACCAAAGATAACTAAAAAAGAAAAAACTAAAGTTTCATTTTTATAAATCAAATCAAATAATAGATAAAAACAAATCACAATTAAATAAAAACAAGACAACTAAACTAGAAATATGGATAAGTTTTTAAATATAAGATAAATATTAAAAAAAACAATAACAAAATAAAAATCCCAATAAATTAGAGATAAATATTTTTTTCTAAGATTCGGGGGCCCTCCAAATGTGGGGACCATGGGTAACTTCCTTAGGGCTGGCCCTGTTTCGAATAAATAACTATACTGGATAAATCATTTTTTGTTTAATTATATTTTTATTTATTTTGTTGGAAATGTAATAATAAAAATTTTGTTGTTTGGTTAACTATGTGTAAGACGTGAATAAAAAGTAATATATAAAATGTGTATAATGATTTATAAAAAATGAAAAAAATAATTTGATACGTGACCTCTGATTTGTAAGAAATGATAACACGATGATTTGATATGTGGGGTTTTCTTATACCAATGGAATAGACTATGTGGAATAACACAATTTTAAGTGGACCTATAATATCAATACTATTTTTTTTTTCACATGTTCTAATATAGTTATACTCATTTTTGCTTGTAAACAAGTAGGTTTTTGGACTTATCCCTCCTTATTTTTCCTCTGTTCCACTTCCCAAACAAGGACTTTTTAGTTTTTAAACATACGTTATAAAACATGTATTCTTAAAAATTGAAACATATATATAGCCCTTGTTTGGGTAGTGGGTTAGTGGTGGAATAGACTAGAATAGGCTAAAATAAAGTCAGAAAACCTATTTGGATAGTTGGTATAATACATGTTTATTAAAACTTATAAACTATAGATTATAACTTTTTAACTCAAAATAAGCAGTTGTTGCATGTTTGTATAAATTTATTTAAGCTAAAAAAAATTTAAAAAGTCAGAATCTCTAAGCTGGGCAAAGTGTGCTTTTCAAATTATAGCTTATAGATTGTTTTAAAAAAAATTCTTTCGTAAATCAATGCTTAACCTTTTTCATTATGATCATACTATTGTAAGAAATTATTTTAGACCCTAATGACCAAATAAATTATAGTTATAGAGTGTAATATTTGAAAATATTGTAGTGAAATTTAACTTTTATTATGTTATATTAATTTGTCTTTTAAGTATTCATATAACTAATTTTAAATGCAATACCACTTTATTTTGTCAAACAGATATGAAATTTAACTTCTACATTTGAAAATGATATTTTTGATAATTAAATAGCAAAAAGTTATTTTACGGCTTATTTTAACAAACATTCACTACTATTTATTCTCAACTTTTTAATAGCTACAACAAACACGCCTATTGCTTATTAGATAAGTTAAAATATATAATGTATAATTTGTAAATTAAGACTGCAACAAACATAGATATATGCAGGTATTTGAATGCCAGTATAAGATGAAATTAGGTGGTGTTGTGATTTCATCTCTCCCATGGTACTAATTAAACTATTTCAGGTAATAGAATAAGTGGCCTTCATTGTCAAATCAACTATCACCACCTCTTATAAATCAAAAGGCCCATAGTTCATATCATTTTTTTACTTTTTAGAAACCTTTATTCACACCATATTCACAACTTATACAGTTAACCAAACAAAATAAACTTCATCATTACATTTTTAAATAAGAATAACTAAAATCACAATTAAATAGTATAATAGTTATAAACTTAAAAATAGATCATGTCTCTACTCAAATGACACTATAAATTTATGGGTTTTTTTTATTTTTAAGTCCACATAAACCATTGGATTTAATGATCGATTCCTCACTTTTTCGTATTTTAATTTTAGTCTCCAAATGTAAAGGATATGTTCCTTTTAGTCCCTCTCATGGACTAAAAAAAAATCAAATAATTTACGAATAGGTCTCTGACAGGGACTAAAAAGGAATATATCTTTTAAATTTAAAGACTAAAATTAAAATACGAAGAAGTGAGAAATCGATCACTAAATCCTGGTACATGGAGACTTAAAAATATAAAACTTTAAATTTATTTATTTATTTATCAACAGGTGCCGTCAGATGTTCGATCCCAGACCAGGTCCTTTTATCATGTATATTATAATGTAGTTTCAATGTGCGTTTCATGGGGTGGTTAAACGAGTGATGTATGATGTTAAAAAAGCACCAATATTACTGACATGTGTTATCAAATATTAAACATGGTTTGAAAATATTTGAAGTGGCAGTTTCTCTTTCATTAAATAATCAAAATATATCTGTAATTGACTTTCAATGATATATTCACATCATCTGTTGATATGACTATCCACTTTAAATTCTTAGACATACATATTGTCTTTTCAATATCAAAATAGATCCCAATATTTTTTTAAATAATTTGCGTGTATAAATATGAACCATATATAATTAAGACAAACTGTGACAACAGAAGGGATTACTTATAATTTAAAGATTATATATAATACTTAAACAATATATAATACACTACAAGAAATCATTTTTTTGCGATGCCTTTTTTGCGACAGATTGTCAAAACCGTCTCAAACACACACAATTTTGATGGTAAATTTTGACAATTGCAAATACTTATCAACATTTGCGGTGGTCATGAGAAACCGCTATTAAAAAATGTATTTACGGCGGGTGATTTTTTCCGTCCTGAATAATCCATTATTTACAGCGGGTGAATTGTGCCGTTGCAAATAAACATTTTAGATCCAACAGTTCATTTTTTACTTGTGTTCAGAGCCGTCCGATTTTTATATATATAGGTTTTAAAAAAAATTAAAACCTAACCTAACCTAAACCCAGCCGTCTTGTTCGATTTCGATCGCCACCCGACTTCAATCCTCCGGCCGTCTGACAGCCATCTCCGATCAAATCCACCGCTGTCTCTGATGTAATCAGCCGAGGAAGCACTGCCCGATCAGATCCATCTCCGATGTAATGTGGCCTTTGATTTGGGTTTGATTGTTGTTTTATTGTTGTTGATTTGGGTAGCTTTTGCATTTCATGTTTTGAAAGTATTTAATTTACATCAGTTTTTCTTCTGATTCAGTATTGTTTTCTCTTTACTGTGATTGAGTTATTTATTAAATAGATTTGTTTCATAGATGTCTTGCTTAGATTTTTTTTTTTGAATCATAACCAGAACATATATTTGCTAGATGATCAATTTCATTCCAAGCAATGAATTTGTTGTAATGCAGAGATAGGCAATGTGGCCTTTGAAGAAGTAATTGATTAGTGAGCTGGAATTGAATATCGAATTAGAGGTAATTATATACTTTGAATATATAATATTTTATTGATTTTTATGTCTCTTAATTTGCAATGTGTGTTGAAACTGTCAGATTGCAATATAGGCTTCTAGATTTTGAATTTTAATTCTTTATAAGACAATTGTATATTTCATTAACAGCACTGACTCTCTCCTCTGTAGTGTAAGTTTTGTGTGACATTTCATCTGTATCTCCATTTGTTTTTCAAATTTTGGGCCTGGATTTTGCAGCTCCTCTGCTGATTCATTGTAGGCTTAGTTGGGGACTGAAAGCCATTGTTTTTTTTTTTTCGATTCCAAATTTGGGTTTCTCTCGATGTAGTCCATTGTGTATTCTCTGAGCATAATTTGATTCTTCAAAAGCTTTCTCTAGGTACCTAGTTCTGGAAGAATTCAATTTCCTGTTTTGCAGTAATGTGTCTCAAATTTACTCTCCCAACACTACACTTGTTAAATTTCTTATCAGTTATGATGTTCTGAATGTGTATGTTTGTGGATACCCAATTGGAGAAATTCTTAGTCTTTTATGTTTTTGTGAAGCTTTACAACTTTTGGCCTCTGCTTTGGAGGTTTATTCAGTCCTTTTTTTCCTCTTTATTTCTGTCAAATTTCAGCAAAATCTGATGTTTCAAATCTTCTTACAGTTACCCATCAAGGGAAATTCTCAAACTCTACAGTAAATGTGATGTTTTAACTCTTCGTACAGATTCCCATTAATATGTCTCTAGTATGTTCTGTTCTGGTCCCTGATCTGTTTATAACTCAAGCCTTTAATTTTACATAATTATAACTTGTGTTGATGCTTCTGTGATGGGTTTGTTATATTATATAAAATTCTGTATTTATTGTTATATGCTGCTTATTGTTTCACAAGAGCTCTTGAGATTAAAAAAAAAAAAAAACACTTAGGAATCAATTTAGCTTTCCTTTTCTTGGCTTATATGATGAGCTGTTAAACCGATTGGATTCTTTGTCCCCCTTTATGCTCTTCATGAAATCTACCATGACTTTCAATTTTCAAGTTCAAATTCCAAATTGCAATGTTTCAGGATTCATCTGCATGGCTAAGTGAAGTTGGTTATATGCAGCTGTTGACTGTTCTGTTTGCTTGCTTGCATCAATAGCTATGTGCTAGGCAACATTGTCCCGAAGGCCAGAGTGGATGAAGTGGCTTATCAAGGTATCATCATTCACACATCTCTTCTCCTAATTATCACCAGTATCATCTTTAGTAGCATGGTTGGCTAGTTTGGCTAGTTAGTTTGTTGATTTATTTCAATGTGTGAACTCTGAGGAATATATACACTCTCTATATATAAAATGCTCTTTATTAATTTCAAATTGTCTTAAAGAATTTGTATGTATTAGACATAGTAGGATATCAGCCAATACTTCAAACCCCTTTATGTAAAATAACATGCATACTCAAGGTAACCTTCGAGTATCTGATTTTAATCAAACAATCAAATGAAAGCAGTTTTGTCTCATGTGACATTAATGATAAAATCCACGTGGGTTTTGCCATTACAAATGAATCCACTAATAAATTATTAAAGAAAAAAAAAGATTTTATGGCCTTATCTTTAGGGGAAAAAAAATTGGGTGGTCTAATGCCAAACCTATTAATGAATGAATTAATGAAGCAGCCTGTTTTTAATTTTAGCTGGGGATGGAATATTCAAAGTTTTACACACAACCACCCATTTGCAGTTATCCAAATCACTTTCATGGATGAATTTAGACATCTGTTTCTTGTATCATAACATGCTAAATAGAATTGCTTTTATCCAGAGAGAGAGTTAACATGTGGGACTTGTATTTTAATAGAAATTTTGTTTCGTTTTATGTGCCGTGTGTAGATTAAATATCATTTAATTGGATAACAAGTTTTTAGTTATAATTTGGTTTTAGTGACCACTTAAAACTTCTACTCGGCTTGGACTGCCTTTCCCTTGCCCAAATGAGGCCCTTCTCAACCACTCAAATTGTTTTTGCGCCGGCACAATGAATGCCCCAATCTCTAATAAAGCAAGGGTCCCTTCCCATACATTCTCCACATAAAATGATAGCTTTTGATCATTTCGTTCTATTCTATTGTGTCTCAATTTTCTATTGATGGTTTCTTTCTTGGTTTCTGACTCTTTTTTTTTTTATGTAAATGTCAATGGTTTGCTTCTCTTGTAGGTTGAAGGGACACCGGAGAGGCCTAGGATGTGTGTCTTCCGTTTTAGCAAGCATATTTATGTCCAGGTGATCGATGATAGTAATATGCACACTCTTGCTTCAGCTTCAACGATGCAGAAACCTGTCTCGGAGGAGCTTGATTACTCCTGCAAACTCACCATTATAAGTAATGTAAAGATTTAAAAGCTTCAATGTCCATTTTTAAGTATATATTTATCATTTGTTCTGTTGCTTTGTTAGTAATCAGACCTATTTAGACTTATGAAGATACAGTTTATTTGGACTTTTGATATATCTAAAGTCTCAAATGGAACATCGACTCTTTGATGTGCCAAATCCTTACATTGACCTGTCTAAATAAACAGCAACTCAACAATCCCAGGGGCACTAAATACTTACATTTCAAAATACAGCAACTCAACAATCATAGCTGAAGAAGCATTGGCATCAAATGGTGTTACACCTATTATTCAATAAACAACAATAATACTTAGACTATCCCACCTTTCCTCTGTCCTAAGTGCAGAGTATATTTCATTTGATCTTTTTTTTTAAGTTGATGATAAAAGTTTTGTTAGCTACTTAGCAAGGGACCCAAGTCAAGAATATCTTCTTTTTTATTTCTTGGTTTAGAGAAGGTTCTCAATTAATCATAGCAAGGACACAAAAAGGGCAACCCTTTATTTTAAACTGGCATTTAAGGTCACTCGTATAACAGTGTTTTTTTTCCTACGATTCCAGATCCATTAAAAAAATTAAGCACATATGAAAATAATCCTAACATCAAATGACCTAATTAGACTTTTGATACTCTTATCTAAAGTCTTATTTATGCTGTTTACATTAAGATAAAGGAAAGCATATGCAACATTATTGCATGCCCTTCCCAACACAGTACCATCGCCACTGTTGTTCCAACAAAATTTTTATTTTATTTTATTTTAACTTGTTGGATTTGATGAGGGATTTGTTTTTAATAATTATTATGACCATTTTAAATATTTTTTGTTTCTAGGGAGGAACGACGAGATATTCCACTTCTGTGACGAGGTCAGGATCAAGGCAAAGCAGTACCTCCCACACTATAAGACTCAAGAGGAATGAAAGGTTCACTTTAGAGACAAATGGGAGAGGTTCCTACTGTGGGACATGACATAATGTTTATACTATATATTATAATCCCATTTTAGATGTAGACATGACTTGATGTTTATACTATATTGAAGAGTGGGTTTTTTTTATATATATTTGAAGGGATGACAGACTCAACTATGGGAGAATCTGGAGCTATTGTGTTGGTTTGACTTTACAGGCATAGCAGAATATTTATTTTTGTTTTTATTTTGATCTTGTGGATCTACTGTAGACAGGGTCGTTCTGTGATATATATATATATATATATATATTACATGTTACATTTGAAAATTTTCTAAAATCTAAATGAAGCAACAATTGGAAGAAAAAAAAAACCGTTATTTGCGGTGGTTTAAACACATGTCGCAAAAGCCAAAAACTTTAAAAAAAAAATATTTGCGACGGCTAACTTATCCGTCGCAAAAGATAGAGTTTACACAATTAAATAAAAAGTAGATTTTGCGACAGATTATTTGCGACGGCTAAAAAACTGCTGTTAATCTTTTGTGACGCAGTTTGATACTGCGGAATCAAAACCGTCGCAAAAGGGTATTTGAGACTATTATCAAGTATTTGCTACAGTTAACCGTTGCAATAAATGGTTTTTCTTGTAGTGATACAAATATATAGGAAAATGATTGACAAGCCCTAATTCGTAGACCCCTCGTGTTCCCCATGACATGGCATAATTTGAAATACCATAGATACCCTTAGAGTGTTTTGTTAGTGTTGACCGTAATTAATGGGGTGGTTAGAAAAAAGGATGGTAATTAATTACAGGAAATCACGCTGGGGCATTAAATTCTATTTTTTTCTTTTTTTTGAATTTCAATTTTTGAATCGTCAATTCATAACCAATTCAGGTTTGGTCTTTTTTGTTTTTTTTTTCAATTATTTGAATTTTAGCAGTTTTATATGTTAATTATGGTTTTTTTTTATGTTAAATGTGTTTTTGAACATGGTACATCTGTTGTTTAATTTGTTGAATATCAGTTACATATATATCTCTTTTTTTTATCTTTTCTCTTCGGTTATTTTTTATTTTGGATACCCTTTTTTTTTAAATGCAACTAACTTATTAAATGTTTTTTAATGTAAATAAAACTAGTTAAATTAACAATGTAACTAATTTTTAAAACAACGTTTTTGTAAAACAAAGCTGCATTCCAAAATATGAACGACTCTTAATATGATCTTTAGTTGAACTATGAGTCTTATTATTCGTTTTTTAAATTTTTATGTCTATCTGATTTCTAGTGATTATGACAATACATTAATTTTATTTGATAATTATTTGCATTTCAATCTAGGAAATACTGTAGAATCAGTTACATTTTCTGCGGATGACAATGCGTAGAAAGATTTCATTGTTGAAGTTGAGAAGCAATGTGCAGAAGCATTTACTCCAAGTGTTGGAATGACATTTGATACAGAAGAAGATGTGCAGAAGCATTTGCTCCAAGTGTTGGAATGACATTTTTGAATAGTTAGATACAAATGTTTACAAAGATATTTCCTTTGTAACATAAAATAGTTACATAGTATATAAGTTAGTTACATTTGCTTAACAACAACACAACAAACATGTAATGATTAAGGAAATATAAATCACGAGATAGATATGCACAAACTGAACAAAATGTAGAGGATAATGTCACATTGTCAATTAAGTTACATTTAGGATGTAATATCATTATACAACTCAATAAACATAATTCTTTCTACTAGTTAGTTAAATTCTTTTTAATAATAGTTAGTTACATTTCAAATAAAATTACATTTTCGAGTACACTATAATAGTTAGTTACATTTGCTAAACATTTATATACACCAGTAACAACTTATAGTTAGTTACATTTACTACAAGGCCACATTACGCATAGCAGTACTGTTAAGAAAAATCAAAATACATGTTGTTGATGAAATCTGAAAACACTCATCTGATTTTGTCAGCTACATTTCAATAACAAATATAAAAAAAATTTAATCATACATTTCATATTTCTGTAAAAAAAAAAAAGTTATTTTTGTTAATATTAAAAATAACCCTAAAAAATGTAATCAACACCGTCATCAAATACAGCAGACACGTTTTGTGAAATACCAAAAAAAGGTTTTACACCCATTTTTTTGCTGTAGAAGAATCTTTGGATGAAATGTTTTGTTTCAAATCGATTCTTCAATGATATAATAGGTCTTATTCGACATTTTATACAAGAGGGTTTTTTTTCACTTATATTTTCAATACAAATTTGATATTTGAAAACTAATAAATGCTAGGGTTGTCAATGGAGAAAAAACGGAAAAAGAGAGAAAAACGTGGAAAGAGGGTGGGTATTAATTAGAGGTATTTTGATATTTACCATTTTAACATTTTTGTAAAAAGCAACTACACAACCAATAAAATATTGACACATTAAAGGGAATGTGTCAGGGGCATATATGCTAGGGCTTGTGTAGCAAAACTCAAATATATATAATGTATAGTGTATATCATATCCATGTACATATTTTTGGAGCAGATACCCTAATATTTAGATAATTTTTTTTTCAATGATACTGATTGAAGAAAGTTTTTTTTGTAATGATTTAATGCATGTCGTGGTACCTTATAAATTGACATACATTTAAACTTTGCTAATAACGTGAAAACCATTTACATAACTTCACGCAAACAAGCGCACCAGCATGAGTTTTGGATGTCCTCTTATCTTATTCACATTTTAATCATTTTTTAGATCACCCAATGCGTGACATTATTTTCTGCATCCTAATCTATATATATAAGGTTTAGATTTATTAGCAATGAATTCAACAAAAATAAAATTTTCATTTTGTTCTTGTTATACAAATATTGAAATATCAGAGTAAATTGAGATGGCTTTTCATTCATCTTGCTTTGTCCGGATACAACCATCTATTAAGTGAGCTTTAACAAAATGTACACATATGTTACTTTAATTAATCTCTCTTAAATTTTCTCAATCTGCTTGATATTCTCTAAAATCTCTCTTTTCCTTATATCTCTGCAATCATAATTAATAAACATTTTAATTTTTAAAATTTATTTTTTTCGTTTTATTAAACGCATATGATATTGTATAATGTTTTAATTTAAATCATTATATATAATATTGTGCATCTATTTAGTAATATTGATAATATACAAGATTAAAACAAAATAGATTTTTTTAAAAAAATAATGCATGGAGTCCCGCTTTAAAATTTCATCTAAGGCCCATTCAAGAAATTGAATACTGAAGGCTGACCCGACATTATTAAGTGAATATTTTCATTCAACATTTTCTTTCCTTAATGATTTCCATTGTTTGGCATCATTACCTTCTCCAAAGAAAATCTCCACCAAACAAGTCGATCAACTTGATGATTAGGACTTTTAATAGTAGAACAAAAGTTTATTAAATTTTTTAACAGTTGATTTTTTTTCATAAATAACAAAGCATTTATATTTTATAAAATTCATTTGATTATATATATATATATATATATATATATATATATATATTATATATATATATATATATATATAATAAGTGGTAATACACTTAGTTTATTTTGAACATGTTTTAGAACTACATGCATTATAATAACATAGTGTATATTGTGTATGGGCGCCAAATTTTTAGGCTACTCAAAGCGGGCCGGGTCGCGGGTCCCATCGGATCCGACCCGGCAAAACAATGGCCCATCCGGCCCGAGCCCTAACAGACTCAGTCCGAGGGCCCACACCCGACCGATTACAACAGGCCAAGTCAGTACTTCTCCAATCATATATTGCCTTGATCTTCCTAGATATATTGCATTAACTGATAGTTGTCAGCATTTAAATTCAATCAATGCTAGTATATCTCGCCAAATCGAGTCACTGTGTCCACAAAATCCCATCTGAAAATATGATTATTGTGTTATTAATGCAGATATCTCAGAATCTCATGCAAATATCTGATTATATATTTGGATTTGGAATTATCCTTGACTGATTTCCAAATCCCAACAATACATATTTTTAATTATGGACCATCATTGAGGATTTTCAAAAATCTTAGCAACATATATATTAGATTTGGAGTTATCAATAACTGATTCCCAAATCCCAACATATATGTTAGATTTGGAAACATCATTAATTGATTTCATATAATCCCAAACAAAATATGTGCATTTATCATAGACAATCAATGACTGATTGTGTAAATCCCTAAATACACATTTTCATGATCATCTAAAGAAGGATCCCTCCCCATCCATCCGATGGGAGAGGGATCCACCATTGATTATAGGGTATCCTCTAAAGTACTATAAATAGATGATCAATTCTCCCTGGATGGAGGAAAAAAAAAACATTTTTCCACTAGATCTCTGATACATGACCACTTCCAGTGCGGGTTCAGTCCAATCCACCCCAAAAATCTCTTCATCGGTCCATCGCTGACCCTGATCGTTGGGTCTACCCTCGAGTTTGGTCCATTATGGGAAGAGGATCGCCGACAACCAAGCAGTGCACGTCGGAGGAGACAGGAGCAGACGGATCCGACTACCCGAACCCGGTACGTCGATTTTTGCCCCTCCAGTTTGACGCCGTCTATGGGACTTCGGACGAAAAGCTTAAGCTCTTCGCCATGCCTCCCAATAAAAAAATCCTCCGACCGTACTGACTCCAACGATCTAGCCGATGAAAGGGGAACCCTGACTTCTACCTAGCGCGATGTCCACAATGAACCAAACATCGTCGACAGGTAGCACCGCATCGAGGAGACCCGGCCTCAGATTAAGCCATCCGATTTGAATCAGAGATTGATCGGTTCTTTCTAAGTGGTGGGTGGTAATTAGAGACATATTGTATTCGGTCTATCTTCATAAATGAATTTCTGTCCATATAAACCGACATATCAAATATGCCATCCCTCTCTCTCTTTTTTAAATAATGAACGAATAAATATTGATCTCGGACCATCTTCATTTTTTCCATGATTACACAACCCCTCATTGTGAATGGCGAGTGTTCACCAATCCCGATGACGGAAACAAATCGAAGGTGCTTCGGTTCAAGATCGCTCGCGGCGCTCGTATTGACCCTCGTCGTGGGTGCGATCGGCATCAGCCTCCGTGTTCTCGGCAAGACCATGCCCGCGTTCTGACCCGACAGGGATTCTTCTGTGTTGTCAGGGCCTACGCAGGCGGGGTAATACTCGCAAGTCGCAACGAGGTTCATACACGTGCTTCCTGACACGTCTGAGAACCTGACCTTACCCTGCCTCGACAACCACCCATGGAAGGACTTCCCTTTTGCGGGGATGGTCGCAGCGTCATCGGCACACCTACTCGCGTTACCTCTAAAGGGCCGCTCGGGAAGGCCATTTGAAGTGGTCGATGCTAACGGCGAGGGGGCACATAAACTCTGCATCGACGGTCCATGAAAGTCCGACCTTGCCGATGCAACGGGAGTCTTCATCTCCGCCTAACGCAACGTCCGCAGGAGACGGTCAAAGGTATTTGATTCAATTCAATTCCATTTCAATAGTTTTGATTCAATTCAATTAAAAAAAAAAAAAGAGGAGGAGCCTTTATTCAATCTAATTAAAGGAGGTGTGATTCAATTATGACATTATCAACTCCTCCAAACGAATGGCACACGTCACACCTGTCACTCTCTACATCCTCCACCTTCTAATCCGCATGGGACAGCGGTCGACGCACCAACAACATATGTGTTGGTTTAACCCATCTAATCCTCCAACATAACCTATTTGATGAGAGCGTCTTCATCGCAGTCTCTCCACGCGTCGCCGTCCAAATGCGCGGACTCCAACAGTATATATGCACTGTTGTCTTTATTCGCTTCGTCGTCCATGTCACATTTCTTCTTCTTCTCTGCTTGTGCGCCTCCTATCACGTGCCGTCTAGGCCGTCATCGTTCCTCTCTTCTTTAGATCTCCTTCCTTGAGATCCGCTGGACCACCAACTCCCCTCAGCGGTGCAACTCCTCAGGTCACCTCGTAGGCCGGCTCACCACCTCTGCGGGTTGTCATCTCATCGTCGCGCCTTTGCGGGACATCTCCCCGGTACGCCACCTTGGCTCGCGTCCTCAGCATGCCATCACAGCGCGCCTTCACGACGCATCACCTCGGCCCACCTCCTTCCTTAGATCGGCTCCTCAAGCCGTTGCCTCAACTCTCTCCATTAGGCCATCGCCTGGGCTCGTCACCCAGCTCACCATTATGCACTCGTAGATACAATGCAACGTTATATATATTTTTTTTGGTTATGTTCGTGAGACTTTACGTGTTTGCAGAGTTCCAAAAAATAATAAATCATGAACTCCCTTTCTTCTGCTTTCTCGATTGCCCTTCACTGACATCCTCGATCGTCACCTCGACGCACCTCCTCAGTCACCTATGCCTCGGTCGTCACTTTAAGGCACCTCCTCGATCACCTGTGTCGATCGATACCACGACATGCCACCTCATTCCTTATATAGGTCAGCACCTCTGCACTTTCCCGGCCCCTCTACAGATCCTCACCTCGGCGCACCTCCTTTGCACCCATTTAAAGCCCACACTGCACACTCAAAGCCATTCGGGAAGGCCCATGTGAGTGGTCGGGGCTCACGACAGGGGGGCAAATAAATTATACATCCACTGTCCATGAAAGTTACGTATTCCAACCCCCCGGAATACCATGACTTGAAAAGTATTATTCACAAGCCGGATGACATTTATGAATAGCGTCTCTTAGACCATTTTGAACTTTATTGCATTCTTTTACCATGCATGTTACTGCTCTACCATGTCAAATGAATGTTTTATGAGTGTCGGTTTCTATGCATTATTATTTATGAAACCTCAAATGCTCCATTACGTCTTTTCGACCAAGCTGATGCTGTCGAGTTTATGTTGGCAAACTTTGCTCCTACCCCACGCGCTCTCGGTCATTGGCAAACTGATAACAACTGGTGCCCGATCCTATGTGCGCAAAAGAGGGTGCGGGATACGTGCAATCTATCCTCCCCGTCTACAGTACAAAAGGAATCGCGGTAGTTCCGCCTCGCCTGGCTACGTCGCACAAGCGGCTCACGCCCGAGGCGGTCCAACTCTTAAAGCCCCTCATCTGGCTACGTCGCGCGAAGCCGCCAAGCCCGAGGTGGTCCAACTCAGTAGGCCCCTCGTCTGGCTACGTCGCGCGAAGCGGTCTAGCCCGACGCAGTCCAACTCAGTAGGCGCCTCGTCTGGCTACATCATGCGAAGCGGCCCAACTCGAGGCAGTCCAACTCAGCAAGCCCCTCGTCTGGCTACGTCGCGCAAAGCGGCCCAGCCCGAGGCAGTCCAACTCAATAGGACCCTCATCTGGCTACGTCACGCAAAGCAGCCCAGCCCGAGGCAGTCCAACTCAATAAGCCCCTCGTCTGGCTATGTCGCGCGAAGCGGCCCAACCCGAGGCGGTCAAACTCAATAATCCCCTCATCTGGCTACGTCGCACGAAACGACCCAACCAGAGGCGGTCGAACTCAATAAGCCCCTTGTCTAGCCACGTCGCGCAAAGCGGTCCAGCCCGAGGCGATCAAACTTAATACTCCCTTTGTCTGGTTACGTCGCGCAAAACGGCTCAAGCCCAAGGCGACCGACTCCCTCAGGTCGCCCCGTTCGGCTACGACGTGCAAACGACTCAAGCCCAGGGCGACTCGCTCACGTCATCCTGTTTGGCTACGATTGTACAAACGACTCAAGTCGAAGGCGACTCGCTCTTATGTCGCCCCATTTGGCTACATTGTACAGACGACCCAAGCCCAAGACGACTCGCTCACATCGCCTCGTTCGGCTATGTCGTACAAACAACTTAAGCCCGTGGTGACCCACTCTCATGTCGCCCCAATCGGCTACGTCGTACAAATGACTCGAGCCCAAGGCGACTCGCTTGCTTCGCCCCGTTCGGCCATGTCGTCCAAACGACTCGGGGCCAAAGTGACTCGTTCAGCTACGTCGTACAAACTACTCAAGCTCAAGGCAACTTGGAAACCATTCTCCAAGAGCCGCGCCGTTTGACTGTTCACGCTAGCGAGATCTATATCGACACCCACATGGCGGTATCGCCCTTGCGGCCTGAGCCAGGGTGCAACATCTCGTCCTGAAAGAAACATCACCTTGTGGTTTATACATAAAGGACAACATGTCACTCATGGATACGCGGCTCACCATTGACCCATATTCCACGAACCTACCCCATAGGGTAGCGCCACACAACCGGTTCGAACTTGGGGTGGCTCAAAATTGATCCCAAAGGGTAGCGTCACACAGATGGTTCAAACCAATGAGACACGCCCTGAACGCCACATGACCACGCCGTTTTGATGGTGCATGTCAGGGGAATGCACCAACCTCCACAAGGCGACGCCATCTTAGTGGTTCAAGCCGGGGGGCAACACATTGTCCGGTGGGTGATGCCATTGCCATGTCCACAGCTCAAGTCCAACAAAAAGTGCATCATCAAAGGCAACGTCGCACAAACGGCTCAAGTCTACCATGAGACAATCCTCTCCAGGTTAACGCCATCCTGACAGCTAGAACCTGAGTCCAAACAAGACCGAACCGTCATCTCGTCACGACTGACGAACACCAGAACCCCACGAAAACCCCACTTGCCGCCAAAGTTTGGTGTACTGCCCGCGGGGAACAATGATAAATTGCAATGGGACCTGCACCATCCCGACCGAACAACGAAGAAAGGCAAGAAATGAATGAAAAGATCGAAAGCTCTGGGCCAACATGAGACGAGGGGGGCACCCTCAACCAGACAATTTATGGGTCGAAGATCCGCCTCCTCGTCTTTGCCGCACCTTTCCTCGAACCAAAGCGACCATTTATGACAGGGCAATAATCTAAGTCTCTCGTAAACCGTCGGGTGCCCTTCTCGATACAACGTCCCCTCTGTTCAGTCAACTTGACACCTGACACCCCCAACTTGAGACGAATCATTTCGATGTGACATAGGTTGCAGCCCGACACGTGGCGCCTCGTACAAATTTTTTTCCAATCGACAGGAAGAGCTCCAAATCTTGTAGGAAAAAGGGGGCATATGTGGGCGCCAAATTTTTAGGCTACTCAAAGCGGGCCGGGTTGCGGGTCCCATCGGATCCGACCCGGCAAAACAATGGCCCATCCGGCCCGAGCCCTAACAGACTCAGTCCGAGGGCCCACACCCGACCGATTACAACAGGCCAAGTCAGTACTTCTCCAATCATATATTGCCTTGATCTTCCTAGATATATTGCATTAACTGATAGTTGTCAGCATTTAAATTCAATCAATGCTAGTATATCTCGCCAAATCAAGTCATCATTGACTGTGTCCACAAAATCCCATCTGAAAATATGATTATTGTGTTATCAATGCAGATATCTCAGAATCTCATGCAAATCTCTGATTATATATTTGGATTTGGAATTATCCTTGAGTGATTTCCAAATCCCAACAATACATATTTTTAATTATGGACCATCATTGAGGATTTTCAAAAATCTTAGCAACATGTATATTAGATTTGGAGTTATCAATAACTGATTCCCAAATCCCAACATATATGTTAGATTTGGAAACATCATTAATTAATTCCACATAATCCCAAACAAAATATGTGCATTTATCAAGGACAATCAATGACTGATTGTGAAAATCCCTAAATACACATTTTTATGATCATCTAAAGAAGGATCCCTCCCCATCCATCTGATGGGAGAGGGATCCACCATTGATTCTAGGGCATCCTCTAAAGTACTATAAATAGAGGATCAACTCTCCCTGGATAGAGGGAAAAAAACATTTTTCCACTAGACCCCTAATACATGACCACTTCCGGTGCGGAATCCCTTGACCAAAAAAAGATGAACTATGTTTAACTTGATCCCTAAACAAGGGTACGTAAGCAGCTTGAAAGGTTACATCAGGTTCAGTCCAATCCACCCCAAAAATCTCTTCATCGGTCCATCGCAGACCCTGATCGTTTGGTCTACCCTCGAGTCCGGTCCATTATGGGAAGAGGATCGCCGGCAACCACGCGGTGCGCGTTGGAGGAGACAGGAGCAGATAGATCTGACTACCCGAACCCGGTACATCGATTTTTGCCCCTCCACTGTGCTATCATAATGTATAAATTTTTATCATAATGTCCATGACACAAAAAAAAACTCAATATATAATTAATTTAATATAATCACGTATATTTTAATGAGAATGTATATGATTAAAAAATAAAAAACAAAAGGCAGGTAGACATGTCATTTTTCATATAAAAAAAAAAAAAAAGTGCCGCTGCATGCCAAAAAGACATGCAATGATCTCAGTGTCTATCATTACTGCCAGTCATCCATTCAAACATCAGATTTCCAAAGCTCCAATCAATTTCACTTGGCCTCGACACTCAGAGAAAATCCATTCCCCTCCTCCCATCAATTCAAAATCACTATTTCTCCAAATGCATTTTTTTATTATTCTCAACAATCACTTCATCGCAAAAAAAAAAAAAAAAACACACAAAAAAACCCCACTAAATAAAAATTAAGAAAACACACATCAACATCAACCATGCATGTACCACCCAAACAAAGCATCCAACAAAACAAACCCAAACAAAGACAACAAAGCCCTAACAAAAGTGACTCCCTTGATTAGGCACCTGGTGCAGCATCCCTGGGCTTGCTCTGAAGATACCCACCATATTCCCTCGCGTAGTCCTTCACGTGTCCCGCCGTGTCCGCGATCCTCCCCCGCGCGTAGTCCACCCTCTCTGACCCCACCGGCCTCCGCCCCTTGTAGTATCTGTAAAACAATTTAGGGAATCTGAGTTTTGAAACGCAAGTAAACGCTTTCCTTAAAAATATCATTTACCCCTACTCAGATATTGAATTTGTAAAAGGGTTTAAACAAATCACTCTCAAGATACAATAAAACTCCAGATACAATTTATCTCGTTTGGTATATAAAAAAACAATCAAAGTAAAATTCGAACAGTTGTATCGATTTTAAAATAAAAATAAATTTTTCTTATTCACATATTAGAATTAAGACAGCTTATCTCATCAGTTTTTTTGAGAAAAAGATTGTTAAACACCCATTAAATTTTTTTTAAAAAAAAAGTTCTATAAAAAATAATCAGATGTTAAGTGCTAATTGAGCTTTATGTGGCTGAACCATTTTCTCTTTTGTCTTATTCCTGACACCAGATAGAATAATTTTTCGACCCAATATATCACAATCTCCTCCACAGTAGTACCTGTACACCCACGTCGCCCCCGCCAGGCCGGCCAACCCGAACCCGCTCACCATCAGCAACCCCGCCACCGCCACGAAGAGCGCCGCCGCGGGTGGGACCCATATCGGGCTCGAGAGGATGATGAGAGGGGCGAACACGATCAGACCCATCGTCGAAAGCGTGACCGTCAGCCCCGTGAGGACGAGGAGGATCCCGCCGGAGATGAGAAGGGTGAGGAAGCCGATGACCTGGGCGGAGTTGGGGACGTGGTCGTGGACCCGCCTGAGGAGGGTCGGTTGTTGTTGGGGTAGTGGTCCGGTTGGTGGGGTGGGTCGTTGGGGTCGGGTGACCGGACCAGGGCTTGGTTGTTGACGGTCCGCCATTGTTTGTTTTGGGGGTGTGTGTGTGTGTGTGAGAGAGAGAGAGAGAGAGAGTGTGTCTGTGTGTGTGTGAGGGGGTGGGGTTATAGGGACGGAGAGGTTACACGTGTGGGGGGGCTGACATGCAGGGGCACACTTGGAGGTGTTTCGGAGGAAGACCAGTTCTCTCTCTCTCTCTACTACGCAGTGGGTGGGGTTAGTGTTATTTGTGAATTGCTTGTTTGTCTGGTTGTGAGGTTTCGTTGGGAATGCATCCATTCATTGATCAGGACCGTCCATTACTGGAAAGCAAATGTGCCACGTATCATATACATGGGTCAGGTAAAACGACACTGCACCCTTTATCGTACTAAATGAAAAAAATTGCGTCATATGGGGGGTGTACTGATTTATCAATGATTTCCGAAACCATTGATATACATCCATACACATACAAATACAAATAGGATTCTCATCAATATTAATATAATGGGTTAAAGACATCTAAGTCCCTACAAACATGGGAAAACCCATATAAGTCCCTACTAAAATTGGGATAGACGTATAAGTCCCTGAAAACTCAGAAAAACCCAATTATCATCCCTGAGTTAAATTTCCATCCAAACTTAACGGAATATTCCATCACATATAATTGTGTAGACATTAAAGTCCTTATAAACAGTCATAAAGACAAATTAGTCCTTGCAAAAGATAAAATTGCCCCTAAAAGACTTTCACATTAAATTGTGTACGCATCGCAGTCCCTATAAATAATTATAAAGACAAATTAGTCCCCGCAAAAGATAAAATTACCCCTAAAAGACCTTTACATTTAATTGAATAGACATTACAGTCCTTATAAACAATCGTAAAGACAAATTGGTCCCTGTAAAAGATAAAAATATCCCTGAAGGATTTTTACATTTAATTGCGTAGACATTGCAGTCCTTATAAACAATCATAAAGATAAATAATATAATTTATTTATATCTTCTATCCTATCTCTCACACTCCACCTGAAGATCTCAATTTGGATGTAAAAAATATTTTTACCTGTAGAATGCATTCTTTTTACCTTTTTGTTTGTAGGGAAGTGAAAAAGTAGCATGAGTTTATTAAAATTCTCTCTGCTAGGAATGTAAATAAACAAATTTTATGAAAAATCATGTATATGTATTTCAAAGCAAACAAACACCTTAATAAAAAAGAGCATTATTCATTACTTGTTCAGGTGGAGTGTGAGCAATAGGATAAAAAATGAAAGAATAAATAAAAAATTATATAATTTGTATTTATGATTGTTTATAAATAAATAAGGACTGCAATGTCTACACAATTAAATGTAAAAAACCTTCAAGGGTATTTTTGTCTTTTATAGGGATCAATTGATCTTTACGATTATTTATAAAGACTGTAATATCTATCCAATTAAATGTAAAAATCTTTAAAGGGCAATTTTATCTTTTGCAGGGACTAATTTGCCTTTATGACTGTTTATAAGGACTTCAATGTCTACACAATTATATGTGATGAAATATTCAGAAAATATTCTGTTAAATTTGGATGGAAATTTAACTCAGGGATGATAATTGGGTTTTTCTGAGTTTTGAGGGACTCATACGTCTGTCCCAATTTTAACAGGGACTTATATGGGTTTTTCCATGTTTGTAAGGACTTAGATGTCTTTAACCCTAATATAATTCATTGTTGCAGGGATCCGGTATGGGACCTTGAGTCACTGCGGGAACCCGTGAGTGACATAAGATTTGATAAATTTGTGAGACTCGATATTTTTTTCGAAGGTCTCCAGAGAGGCGGTGCGGGCGCCGTAAGCTCTAGCACAGCTTGCTCGGCGAGATGGGACTATTATAAGTATTTTGTAAAAAGACTGTTGCAGTTTTGATGTTTGTGCAGAGACTGTTTAGTTTGATAGAGTGTTGATCTTAAGTGTTGAAATTTTAGATAAAAACTGTTTGGTTGAACAAGAAAATAAATTTTAATTTGTGATACTTATAAAAGAATATTTATGATCATTTTATTATTATTTTTTTATTGATATATAGTTCACCATTTTTTATAAAATGGAATGATTAGGCAAAATGAATTTTCAACAATCACTAAGTAAAATATTTGTTAAATAAGCGTCAACTGCATGTTTACTTATTAAAAAAATATTTATTTATCAATAAGTTCTTATAATAAGCATTTAAAACAAACACTTAAATAAGAAATAAATGATTACTCTAAATGATAAGTCAAATAAGAATTTTTTTTTCCCACCGATCCAAACGGCCTCCAAGTGATGTAAAGGAAAAACATATTCTTGATGTATCTGATAGGGATTATTTTTGTACTAGTCCCTAACATATTGACGTTGTAATATATGCCTCTACATGAGGCCTTTTGAACCAAAAGAAAAATATTGATATATTTTTTATATATAATCACACTCATTAAGTAAAATTAGGTTAAAAGGAATGGTAGAAATTGAGTGGGTTGAACCCTACCTAAAATTCAGGGCGGACAACCCAACCCAGAGCCAAAATGTGGTTTAAAATGTGGTTTAACCCGACCCAACCCAAATTAAAGATTGATATTGAGGGTGAGCCCAAGTTGAGAGTGGGTCGAAAGCTTCCACCTTCATGTTCAGTCAGAGTTCTATCAAGACGTACAACAGCCTAGTTTTACTTGATCACTGAATCAGCACCTGCTGTGAATAACCATGACTGCCTTGGATGAAACTGGCAATCACTCCAGCATATATATATCAACCACAAATTTAATTTTTGCAAGTGAAGAAGTACGACCACTGGAACAAATGGTAAAGGAACACATGTCACACCAAAATAACCAAAATTGAAACAACTCTGCCTTAAGTCATTATCAGGAAATGTCATTTCCTTGATCTCTATAAACTTTATTATTGATGAACCCATGGCTTTGGAACAGTCACCATTTCTGGCGACCAAGTCGGATGATGATTAAAATCATTACCATGTTATGTATAGAACTTGGCATGAATGTGATCAACAGAGAATTTCAATACTACTCTCTTTTCGTATTTAAAGGACTCATGTAAAATAAATAAATTTTTATTTAATTATCTTTTTTATTATTTTTATTAACAGATATAAAAGTGATGTTTTTATTTTTTTGTTTCAAATTGAATAAAATGAGGATATACAGTGGATAAGAGATAGATAAAAATTTATGATTTTTTAAATAATGATTATATCATGTATAAAGTGTTTGTATTTGGAAATAAATGTGAAAGATCAGTGTAATATAATAAATGTGACATGTTTTATATGTGTGTGAAAATGTTATACAAGTTTTTTTTTTAAATTACAAAAAATGATATTTTTATCAAGTTATGATAAACAATTCCAACACCTACCTGTATAATTATAATAGTTATAGAACATTTCCTCTTCTATCTTGCCTCAGTTTTGTTTGGACCCATTTTGTTTTTCTTTTAAAAAAAGATACACGTAGCCCAATTGCAATCCGTCCCATTTTTTTATATATATAAAATTATGCACTCATCCTTTGAAGTGCATGTTATTATATGAAATGAAGTATATACTGAAATATATTAGTATATTTTTTTCATGGTAAAAAAATGAAAAAAATGAAATGCAGTATATACTATATGATAGTATAGTATACACTATGTTAGTTAGTATATACCACGTTATCATAGCGTATGGGACTACAAAACAGACTATAAATCGGACTGCATGTATCAGCACTCTTTTCTTTTTGTGTGCTTTGGGTTTTGCATTTCTTTTAGCAATAAAATTGAGACAATTTACTTACCATTTTATATATATATAAAAAAGGGGGGTTAAAGATATTCATGCCCTCGCAAATATGGATAATTTCAACAAATCATTGTTGAATTTGGGACAGATGTATAAGTCCTTGAAAAACTCACAAAAACTCATATACATCCCTAGTGTCAACAAAAATTAACTTTAACCCAGCATACTCTAGTTAATACTAATACATATTATGAAATGATTAAATTATCTTTAATTTTTTTTACACCTCCCAAACAATACCTCTATGGGAATGAAAAAATTAATATAAAAATTATACATGAATAATTTAATCTTATAGAGGCTAATTTATTTTTATGATTATTATTTTGTTAAGAAATTTTAACATTATCATTAAAGAAGTGTAATGATAAAGATTGAATGGGAGGTGAACAGAGAAAACATAAAACAAAACACAAAAATAACTATAATGTCTAGACACTTATTTTGTGAATTTTGAAGGATATGTATGCGTACTTCAACTTTAACAAGGACTAAATTATCTATGTTTAAAAAATGGGTTAAAGACATTTAAGTCCCTACAAACATGAAAAAACCTATATAAGTCCCTACTAAAATTGGGACAGACGTACGAGTCCCTGAAAACTCAGAAAAATCCAATTATCATCCCTCAGTTAAATTTTATCCAAACTTAACAGAATATTTCCAGAATATTCCGTTACATATAATTGTGTAGACATTGAAGTCCTTATAAACAGTCATAAAAACAAATTAGTCCCTGCAAAAGATAAAATTGTCCCTCAAATACTTTTACATTAAATTGTGTACACATTGCAGTCCCTATAAACAATCATAAAGACAAATTAGTTCGTGCAAACGATAAAATTGCCCCTGAAAAGATTTTTACATTTAATTGGATAGACATTACAGTCCTTATAAATAATTGTAAAGACAAAATGGTCCCTGTAAAAGACAAAAATGCCCGTGAAGAATGCATTCTACTGGTTAAAATATTGTTTTCACATCCAAATTGTGATATTCAGGTGGAGTGTGATTGATAGGATAGAAGATAAAAAAATAAATAAATAAATTATATTATTTGTCTTTATGATTGTTTATAAAGACTGCAATATCTACACAATTAAATGTAAAAATTCTTCAGGGGTATTTTTATCTTTTACAGAGACCAATTTGTCTTTACGATTGTTTATAAATACTGTAATGTCTATTCAATTAAATGTAAAAGTCTTTCAAGGGCAATTTTATCTTTTGCGATGACTAATTTGTTTTTATGATTATTTACAGGGACTGCAAAGTATATACAATTTAATGTAAAAGTTTTTTATGGACAATTTTGTCTTTTGCAGGGACGAATTTGTCTTTATGACTGTTTATAAAGACTCCAATGTCTACATAATTATATGTGATGGAATATTCTGATAATATTCCGTTAAGTTTAGATGAAAATTTAACTTAGGGATGATAATTGGATTTTTCTGAGTTTTCAGGGACTCGTACGTCTGTCCCAATTTTAATAGGGACTTATATGAATTTTCTCATGTTTGTAGGGACTTAGATGTCTTTAACCCTAAAAAAAAAAAAAAGTTATGGAACCTATTCTTAACTTAAATGAAAATAGCTAATTTTCCTATATTTCCCCTTGTTCCTAACAATAACCTCGTCCTAAATCCTCTTCTTTCTCCCTGAGAAAACTTTATTGTGAAAACGGAGGAGAGAGAGGGAGAGGACATGGAGAGTTCATCGAAATCCATAGCTCACGAAATCGGAGGCGGAGAAATCGATGCCCTTCGATTCGGATTGAACGGAGTCAAGAGCGACATCATCGCGTCTCACCCTCTCCAGTCCCTCCATGAATCCGTAATCCCTCTCTCTCGCCTCCCGTAACCCTAATGTCCGTTGATTCGTGTGGTTTTTTGTTTTTTTTCGCTTTGGATCTGGCATTGGCAGTCTCGTTGAGTTTCTGATAAACCCTAACGCAAAATTCGTCCGATCAGATTAAGAAGAACCAGGAGGACTCGAAGAGGGCAGTCCTCGCCACCACGTACGGCTCGGCGTTTCCCCTGAAAATGGATCTCGATCGTCAGATCCTTTCCAGGTTTGAATCTCCAACCGTCCGTTGACATATGTTGATCTGGATCCGTCGTTTCAAGTTACTCTTCAAAAAAAAATGATGGTTGTGTATTTAGGGCTTTGACTGAGTGAGCGTGCAATGAATTCGGTCTTTTTAGATGAAATATACTTCTTCTAATGAAAACACCCTACAATTTAGGTAGCTGGATGAAATGAGGTCTCAGTAAACAAAATTTTGAGTTATATGTCAAAATCTTAATGATTATAGAACTCCCTATGAATTGTATATAGTAATTTGGCCTTTTCTGATATTGTCTGTTAGATTGTGTTTTGTGTGTGCGTGTGTGTGTGTCCTGAGAACAATTTGTTTGTAAAAAATAGCACCACAAACACAATTTTTCGGTTGTTACGCAGATGCAAGTTTCCCTCTTTTTGGTGTGCAATTCTGGATGAGTTCTGTCATAGCAATCACAATCTTTATGTCTGTGTGGTTGGAACAACAGACATCTTTCTATTTTTTAGAATCTTCCTATGTGCACTAGGATATCTATTTAATTTTCTATGTAAACGCCCTACAGTTCGGTATCTGGATGAAATGAGGTTTCAGTAAAGCAAAAGCTTGAGTTAGATCTCAAAATTCTAATGGTTATAGAAGTCCCCATGTCTTGTATGCAGCAATTTGGCCTTTTGTTATGTTGTCTATTAGATTTGTATTATATATGGTTTCATGAGAACAATTTGTTTGTAAAAAGTAGCATCGCCAACACAATTTTTTCGCAGTTACGCGGACGCGAGTTTCCCTCTTTCCATTTTGCAATTCTGGATGAGTTCTGTCTCTTGGATTTGTGGTATCACCACCTTTGTGCCTTTGTGGAGGAAATAGTAGACTTCTTCCTATTTTCTAATATAAATTTTAGCCTCCATCAACCTTATGGTCCTTGTATATGAAGGTTTTCTGATGGATGCTTCTGTATGCGTTTTGTTTTGGAACAGTGATGGGAAGTCCTCGAAATTTTATTTAATATGATAAAACATCCAGAGGAATGAGAGGGGCAAAGTTTCCCCTGTCTAAAAGCAACATTATACTGCCAAAACAGAAATGGTGGGTAGTTGTTTGTCATATGCCGCAAGGATAATTTTACCTAATTTTAGCAATGATGCTGTAGGCATATTTGAGCAAACTAATAGTTATGCAGTCCTTTGGCTCAAGGTGACATTCTGGCAGGGCAGCCACACACCCCTACTCACTGTATAACTTCAGTAGTATTTCTATTACCACCAAGACAGGTGACAAACCTATTTGACTGATTATATTGTTTACTGAACCTCCTCTTGGTAAGATGGGAGAGGTACCCCCTCTTTAGTGAGAGGACTTAGGTTTGAGTCTTGCCGCCTGTTGATAGGGGAAGATTTGACCAAGACGAAAAAAAAAAAAAAAGACAGGTGACAAACGCAAACCCACTACCTCTGCACAGGAAAAAAATCCACTACCACCAGAGATTGTAGCAGCCCCCATGCCCAATGGGTGGATCCATTTTGGTGTGGAACCCCTTACACCCTGGTTCGCAGGACAATCAAGGATCCAATGTCCTCCACATTTTCCACAGACCACCTTTTTAGGGCATTTGAGCTTCTAATGATCACGACTGAGACAGTTGAAGAAGCATTCATTCACCCCACATTTGTTAATATTTAAAAAGATTCATGATTCAATTTGGTTTGGGGATTGACTTATATGATTTCATTGAGTCTGATATCATCATTACAAAGATGCAGTGATCCCCTTGTCTAGCATGGGATCTTCTCATGTATCCTGTTAGATAAGAACTCATGGATGTTCACAAGCTTAGTGAGAATATAGACTTGACCAGCTTTTAAAATTTAGGGAGTACAACTTCAATCCCACCTGGTGTTTTCCTCAGCCCATGCCTGTGCATCTATGACTCTCATTGGGTTCACAAAGTGCAAGTGGTTAGGTTGGGAAATCCGGATGTGGCAAAAAAACAAAAAATTAAATGATCGACTTCTTTTCTTATTTGTTCCTTCTGCATTTGGGCATTTTAGTTCTTCTATAGCCGAAACACATTCATTTGCAGTTTCTTCTTGTCAGTGTTTGTTGATGTGTAATGCTTGAGGTTTTCTGTAGGAATTACGCATTAAAAATTACAAGAACTCTTGCTTTCTCACCTTGTTATATGTTGCCTGCATGTTCTAAGGTACACTTTGTACATGGATGATTTAATGCTGAACTTTTTTTTGTTGCATCCAATTTAATATATCAGCCAAAGATTGAAGACTGCCTTCTTCATCTCCTCCAAGATGCAAATCACTCATCATACTACATTATCACTCACTGTTTTGTGGAGAGCGACTTAACTCTGCATATTTTCTTAAAAAGCAAAATAGAGATGGTTTCCTAATTAAATATATTTTGCAGATTCCAAAGGCCTCCTGGATTGCCATCCTCTATGCTAGGCTATGATGCCCTCACCGGTGGCTTGGATGATTTCCAGATTAAGGATTATTTCATCGGTAACTATCAAATAACTTCTGTATCTATTTGCATTGTTTATTGCATATGGTAGAGTATCATTGGGCAAAGGTCCTATATTTTTTGCTCAATAGCTTAAATTTGATTATTATAATAATCTCCAACTTCCAAGCTTATGCCCCCTGATGCTTGGAACATTATCCCTAACCATAGTTGAAAAGCATTGATTTATTGAACCCATAGTTGTCTGGGCGACGTCGAGATAACTATGGGTTCAATAAATCAATGCTTTTCAACTATGGGTGGTTGTGTAACCAACTAATGTCAGAAGAAATAAATTGGAATATAGTTCAGCCAGGTTGAGTATATATGGATGCTGGCTTTAAGAAAACAACTTTTTAATAGGTTGTACGGTAGAAATGAGGATACAAAAGGGGTGTGGTGTTACAAAGATTTGATGATATAATTAGAAATCCACAATGTCAACAACCTTATTAGCCCTATTTGAGAGGAAAAAAAATATCTATTACTTCATACAGTCTAATGCTATTACTTCTGATTACCTCTGCAAAAGACATACTGATTCTGGTGGTGGATGGAAACTGTGAAAATCTTTGCGAAGTCATCATCCTTTTGTTTTCCTTTTTCATGTGATTGCAGATCCACAGGACTCAGAGTCATTCCGACCACCAGATATGCACCATGGAATGGAGGTTCACCTGGGCATCTCCAAGGGACGGGTTTGCCCCGGCTTCATTTGAAAGATTGCTGCATCATGAGAGAAATAGTGAGAGTTCCTGCACTTTAAAATTTCAAACCATGGATGTCAATTCTGGTTTTGGATTTTTGTTTTCACTGTACTGTGAACCAGTGAGAGTTCCATCAGTAAATGAACCAAGCTTTAGAATGACTTTGGAGATCCGTTAAACGTTAAATGTCAAGCAGGCTAAGCTGTACTTGGTTGCACGATTGTAAAACTGATTTTAGGTAAAAATTAGATTTAAGATTGATTTTATAAAAAGCTGTCTCTCCATAGTTTATGGAAAACTCAGGTTTTAAGTAATTTTTCACAAAAAATTGCTTTCAACTTTTGACCTTATTTTTTATGTTTGGAAACGGAATTGAAAAAAACAGTTTTTTATGAACCGAAAAGTTGTTCAAATTAGTTTTCAAATAAGGCTTAAGAACTGGTTTCGGATGGTAAAAACTTTTTAAATGTTGCATTTGAACACTCATGAAGCCAACGTATTGACATATTGTTGAATTGATTTATCTTTTGTAAAACTAATTCTTTATATAGTCGATTTTAAATGGTTATTCTTGAATTTGAAATTTGTGCTTTATTTAAGAGTGAACAAAATAATTTTTATGAAAAAATTAGTTGAGAAATCATTTATGGAAAAACAGAACGAATATTGATAATAATTTTTTAGAAAAAGATGGTTAAGAATAAATTGTAAATAAATTGTTTTGCAACTTGAGCGGTTGAGCTTATCAAATCCAACTTTTGAATGGATTTGAATTGGGGTTTTAGCCCCCGATAACTTTAATTCTAGAGGATGATTGAAATTCATATACTATTCTATACCAGTTTATTCTATATAAGATATTTTAAGATATTGCAAACAGGGTAAAATCTATTACTCTTTCATTTCTTTATTATTTCTACCATCATCTTTCATTTTTTTATCTTTATTTAGTGACAATGAAATTCAAATAGTTTAAAATGACATCATATTACAATCAAATTTGAATTCAAGTGGAATTCAACTTGAATCCAGCCCAATCTAAATAAAAGACCAAATTCCATTTCAAACCTGACTCAGATTTAAGGGTATGCATTCAGAAATGCTAATGAAAAAATGTGATTTTAATTAAGTCTATTTTTTTAAATGACGTTAGTAACACATTTGCACTCTTTGCTTTATAAAAATCAGAATCACATCGCGTTACTAAATCAAAAGGATTAGGAAAAAGATACACTCAGTCGCATTTATCAACAAAAACTCATACCTTACATGTTTTTTTTTTTAAATAATAAACATCATCTAATGAGGTATATGCTTTGATAAAAAGTGTAAATCGTTCCATTTTAAATTGAATGAACTCATTTTTAGTAAATGTAAGAAAAAATTCAATTAGGTATATATACCATCTAACGAGGTATACATTTAATTAAATCTGTAACGAAGTATATAAGATCTGTGTTATGGACTAAGAATAAAACTGAGTGTAACAGCACTCAAAAGTATTAATAGTACTGGACCCACAACTGGTATGGGTTGGCCACTCCGATTTTGATCGGTGGGGCCCTACCCATCAGGCGGCCATCCAATTCCGATCTATAAAGCATCTGAAACGCCTGATCAGTGTCATTTATAAAAGAATCCACTTTTCGATCAGACGGTTCACAACAGTGCCTCTCCTGTACGTCCGTGTGTTCCCCATTCGATCGAAGCATCTCCACCGTCATCGTCAACTGAAACATTCTCTCACATCCTTCAATGGAGGATCAGATGCCCTTCTCGTCGGCGAATCCCTAGCTTCATCACCAGCCGTCCATCCCTCAATGGACGCCCGTCGCCCCTCCCGGGCGGTGATCGACCCGAAGGTTCGCCAGGTCGGCTTCTTCACTCCTATGGCAGCCCCTACCTCTGACGGCCCGCCACTCCCCCCCGTCGGAGGCCTCATCGACCCCGTCTCCTCCTCCTCCTCTCCTCCGACCGCCGTCTCCGATCTCTCCCCCGTCATCATCCCCTTCCCCCGCCACACCCCGGACGCTTCTCTTCCCGTTCCGGTCCCGATGTCGCCGCTCCGGCGGACCCTGGACGCGGCGGACGGCGGAGGTGGTGGTGGTGTCCCTGTCGGGAGCTACAACCCGTCGGAGTCGATGATGGGTACTTCGTCGCCGTCAATCGAGGCTGAGAGCGCGGATCTCGAGGAGATGTCGTCCTCGGCCGGCGCGGGATGGTTTGCGAGGGGGAGTGTTGGGAAGGTGGCCGCGTCTTCCGTCCCGAGCAGCGGCGACGAGTGGGCGGCGGCGAGGACCGGTGGTCTCACCCATCCCGCGCAGCCGACCAATCAGGCATCGCCGGCATTGAATCCTGGTGTTTCAGGTTGTTATATTTTCTTTTATTTGATTTTGATATATTTTTGTGTTGGCTTTCATGGGATTTTATAGATTTATTATTTTGTTGAAATGTGATAATGTCTGTCAATTAAAATTTTTTAAGTACAGCAAAAATGGATTTTTTTTTTTATCTTTTCATGTGAGCTTTGTAAGTATGGGTTTTTCACATATTTGAAGGCTTTCTGATCCCATCGTCGCTGAATGCATGGTATTTGATGTTTCTTTGCAAAAAAAAATTTAGTATTTTGTATGGAACTGTGAAGACACTAGACAAGAACCTATGGATATTGGATTTAGTTGAACATTTTTGGGTGATATCTAAAGCTGTTTAATCTCTTCTAGTAAGTAATGCCTTCCCTGGATTAGACTGTTCTGTGGAATATCTGCTCCATTCATGTTTGTTTGACATCTCGTTCTGCAAATTTATGGTGGCTCATAAACCATTGCATTTTATTGATGGCTATAACGAGCATGCCATACTGTCATCAAATTTTTAAAAACCAAAGTAAAGTAATAGAAACTACAAGTTGCAGATATTTCAGATTCTAACAGTTGGAATCTTTTTGCAATGGTGATACCAATAGAGGAGAAATGAGATAAATATGGACTTTTTTTTTTTCAAGTCTGCTGAATTTTTCTGCTTGAAAGTCTTTATGTTTATTTTCTTGTATCATTTTCTAGTGAAGTTTTAAGCTTTGGGATAACATTTTAAAAAAAATGTGATGAAAAAATGATCAGGTGGTGTGGCACCAGTGGAGACGAAATCTGAATTGGCTGCTAATTCAAAGCCACAGAAAGAGAAACCCTCAAAATCTGAAAGGCGTGCCATTCAAGAGGCTCAACGAGCTGCAAAGGCTGCTGCAAGAGGTGAATTCTCTTTTTTGTATGTTGTAATTGTTTAACAGTTATCAATTGCTTGTTTTTTTCAGCATATACCGTTGAGCTGTACGGAATTTCCAGTATTCTTTTTTTTCTCTCTTTTCCCAAAAATGAGATTATGCTGATTGCATTTCATAACTGTTCTTCTTGAGCGTGCTCTATTTAACTCATCCATTCCAGGATGCCAGTTTTTGTATAAATCATGTATTTATGTTATGATACTCTCAAGCTTTCTTAGAGAAGGTTTAATATATGGAAATTGTGTTTTTCATCATAATTTATTCATTTTGAGTGAAGCTTTATGGGACACTGATTACAAGCCCGTTATGTCATAGGTTAGTGAATCAAGCTCAATATGTGTTTGGAATGGAAACAATGGCAATATAATATAAATTCCTAAAATCATTATTTGTTCAATATCATTATTTTCAGCTATTCTGTGAAACAGTGTAGTGGAAACTGTCCCGTGGTTGTAAACTTATCAACCAGGCTTCTCTTTGGAACTTGGAATTTAGAACCCTGGAAAAAGAATGTGCAAACTTTTATTTAGTCTTGTAACATTCATTTATCTTGGATGATCCTCCTGTTCTCTCACAAGTAAGAAGAAATTCTTCTTGAGGTGCTCTATTTTAAGTCAGAGTCGTCATCCCCACACATTTCAGGTGCCATTTATTGCACGCGCACACAACTTTGTAAGAAGAGCTGCCTTTCTAACTTTCCCTTTCAATTTCGACACATCCTCTATTCATTATATTATTTTCTATTCTTTTATCGAAGCATATACATCTTTTGAGGTGGGTTAATGCGATCATTCATCAGCCATCAATATCACATGTTCTATTTATCTTCAAATCATTTACGACCTTGATGTAGTATTATTAATTAAACTGTACTGAACATATTTTAAGTGCTGCTGAAACACAGATTTATATGGGAAATGTTACATTCAGGCATCAGATTCCTGCATTCATTTTTGCAGTCCAAACACGTATTGAATTTTAAGTATACTATAAATATATACTTTTATAAAAAATGAAGTCCATACTCAAATGAATTAAATGTATATATTTTTACATTTTCCATAATATAAATATATACTTTTACAAAATATGAAGTACATACTCAAATGAATTAAATGTATATCTTTTTACATTTTCCATGATGAAGTATATACTCGACTACGTAAGTATATACTCTATTACATGTTTCATATACTGATTTAGGACTGCAGGACTGATCGCAGTAATGTCTTGAATCAGCGCTCTTACTATATGATGTTCCATATTGACAGACTCAGCATTTCCCTCTCTTTTCTATCATATGTGATATTTGTAGGTGAAAGAGTTTCTGCTGCACCTGGAGGAGCAGGAGCACTTCCATCCCATGGGAAGCAGGTGAAAGCTGCTAAACCCGCTCCACAAAAAAAAGACGGTTCTCAGGTTGCAGCTTCAGATAAGAAGGGTGGCGAACGCCCTCCCGAAAAAGACAGAAAGAAAGATGTTCCCCACCCACGCATGCAATTTGATGATAAGCATAGGGTGGAGAAAGCTAAAAGGCGTGCAGTTGTTAATCAATCTGAAGCTAGAAATAGAGTGGAATTGTTTAGACATTTGCCTCAGTACGTGCATGGTACACAGCTTCCTGATCTTGAATCGAAGTTTTTCCAAATTGATCCAATGCATCCTGCTGTTTACAAGGTAAATTTTTTTTATGGAGTTCAAGGTTGGTTTATTTACAGTGTTTTTTCTGGTTTATCTGCCAGTTAAAAATGAGTTTGTGTATGTCCACATATAATCACGAAATCCTAAGGCATCATGAATCTTGTTTCCCCTGAAACTTCTTTTGTAAACTCCATCGGTGTTCTTTAGAAATTCTTCCTTAAGCTTTTTTTACTCTAAGCTATCCTATCTGGTCTTTACATATTGTGTCTAGTTTTGATTGAACATGCTAAAGCCGACTTAGTTGATCCTTATGTGTATTCATGAACCCTGTTATTTATCTTTTTTAACACTCAATTTATACACCATTTTATTATTATATTGTGATCCTTTTTTCCAGTCTCATTGCTGAGCAATAAGCGAACAGAATTTTGAATGCATGTCTCAAATGTAAGAACATGTTTTACTAGCCTTTAGATTGGTGGCCTTAGTTTGATTACCGAGTAGTATTATATAATTCTATGGTTCGCTTAAAGAATGCCAAAATGTTCTTGGAGAAAGCACATAAATTTTATCTAAATTTTATGGTTGGAGTTTGGTTAAGTTCAGGGGTATTGTTGTCTAATGTTTTTGCCACCAATATTTTTCAGGTTGGTCTGCAATATTTGGCCGGGAATATAACTGGTGGCAATGCTCGTTGCATTGCTATGCTTCTGGCATTTCAAGAGGCAATTAAAGACTATTCGACACCACCAGAAAAAACACTCATTCGAGATTTAACTGCAAAAATTGGTAGTTATGTTTCATTTCTGATCGAGTGCAGACCACTTTCAATCAGCATGGGGAATGCAATAAGATTTCTTAAGAATCGAATTGCCAAGTTGTCATTGACCCTTTCAGAGTCTGAAGCAAAAGCCAGCCTTCAGTCTGATATTGATCGTTTCATAAACGAGAAAATAGTGTTAGCTGATAAAGTTATAGTTAGGCATGCCGTAACAAAAATAAGTGATGGTGATGTGCTGCTCACTTATGGATCATCATGCGTCATTGAAATGATACTATCTTATGCTCATGAACTCAGGAAGCAATTCCGTGTTGTGGTAGTTGATTCACGTCCTAAACTTGAAGGGCAGGTACTGCTCCGAAAGTTGGTGGCAAAGGGAATTAGCTGCACGTACACCCATATAAATGCTATTTCATATATAATGCATGAGGTAACTCGAGTTTTCCTTGGAGCTTCATCAGTTTTATCAAATGGGACAGTTTACTCGAGGGTTGGGACAGCATGTGTGGCTATGGTTGCTCATGCTTTTCGTGTTCCTGTTATCATATGCTGTGAAGCATATAAATTCCATGAAAGGGTGCAACTTGATTCTATATGCTCTAACGAACTCGGTATGTATTTTAGTGAAGCAATTTGATCTTATGATATGTTTAATAGTTTACTCATGATTTACCGCCTGTCTTTGGAAACACATGAATCTATGTGAGACTCGTCCTATATTTTTATGCAGGCATCCCAGATGTCATTTCCAAGATTCCTGGAAGAAAGGATTTGAATTATTTGGATAATTGGGCTGACAACGAGAACTTGCAACTTCTGAATCTTACGTATGCATGAAATAAAACTTGAATTTCTAATTTAATTTTACTTTGATGATCAATTTTCTAGCACTGATCTTTTGTTCTTGTGAAACAGTTACGATGCTACCCCCTCTGATTATGTATCAATGATCATTACAGACTACGGAATGGTATGTGTATCAAAGTTTTTGAGTTCGAGTTTTAGCCACTCATTGATGAATTGGAAGACATCTCACATAACATTTGCATTTGTAGGAAAGATATTACATAATGCTACATTCCTGATGTACTAAAGCATAAAACGGCTTTTCTTTTATGAGCTTTACCAGATAAATTAATGCATCTGCCAGGTAACAATGATGCACCATTTCTTTTTGCAGGTACCACCAACAAGTGTGCCTGTGATTGTGCGAGAGTACCGGAGAGAGCAGTTGTGGATTTAGGCGGTGTATCGATTGAGTGTGTTTGGAGTGATTAAAGTGAGAAAGATCGTGTCTAGGTTGTTAGTCATGACTGTCTGGAATGAAGTCTTTTATCCCTCCATTAAATTTTGCTCATGATTTTGGTTTTGTCTACCACCCCAACTCAGTGAAGAGTGCAATAATTTCTTCGCCTCTCCGAGTAAGTTTGGGATAATTTTTCCCTTTGCAAGTGGTTGTAGTCTTGACAAAGTATTGCATACTATTGAAATTTGGTATAGTACTTTTTTTGGGTTTGTGGTTGGGACCAATATTTATATTTCTCAGGTCTGCTCTTTTGAATGGAACTCATAGGGTCCAATCATGAGTTATGTCGATGGTACTATGAAGTCATTGAAAATTGATACATTATACCTTTGGTCCAAAGTTATTGCATTTAGATGCGGATTTGTAGTTTGTTTTAGTTCTGAAATTTGTGGAAAAGCATAATAATGTGGTGGTTAGCACCAAAACAATATGAGAATGTCTACTCTCCCCCCCCCCCCAAATTCTCTCAATCCCCACCAACCAAATTTTGGGAGAGGGGAGAGAAAGAGAGGGAGGGGATGGAGGGACAACAAACAGGGTGGGAGAGCAGGGAGGGTGTACCGCTGCAGAGGTGGCTGACCGTCCCTTCTCCCTCTCTTTCTTTTTCTCTTTCTCTCTCTTCCATTCCCCACCGGCCCACCCTCCAGCCACCTCTACACCGCCGCCCTATCAGCCCCCTCTACAAACCATCCAAGCTGGTACCGAAAGAAGCAATATTCCTAACAATATTCATGTCGTAATGGTTACTTAAGATAAAGATAATTTAAATCCTGAAAGAAGCAAAGCACCAAAAAAATAAAAAGCCTGTTTGTTTAGGATATACAAAACTCAAACCATTTTTTTTTTTTTTTGAAAATGAGAATGGTAGACCTGCTACTTCTTAAAATAAATAAAAGGAGTACACGCCCACAACAACACAAGCTGGATAGCAAAGATGCCATCAAGCCAAAGAAAATGAAGAAAAAACGCACCAGGCTCGATTAAGAGGATTAATCAAGCCCGCGCCTATGTAATCTCCAAAACTCCCCTGCACATCCTGATCGAAGCCGCGCCCACTGAAAAACAACCCTATGCCGAGATGAAGGATTGAGCTGATTCCCAAATAACAGTGGCCGAAACCAAAGAATCATGGAATACAGCATCATTCCGACCCAGCCAGGTCGCCCAAAGTGTTGCTGGGAAGAGAAACTGTAAAACCTTACTCCTCACACTCCTATCCTCCCTGCAGACCAGCTGCCGACTTGCCAACCATGGAACTCAACCATTTCTTATATATCCAATAAAACATTAAAGACAAAGATGATTTTAAATGTGATCAAAACGGAAACTACTATAATTGTTAGTTTGTTACCCATACCAAAATACTTACCCATCCTTTGACAAGGCTACGTCACGCCCCAAACTGTGTCCTTTTTTTGCGGGAGTGCAACATCTATGCAGAGATATAAAAATGTATACAAAAGAAATGCGCAGACCAGGATACATACTGAAAAAAGAACCCAGTCTTGCTCAAATGATCAAAGCTGTCACCCAAAACTGATACAATACAAGTTCAACTAAGTAAAAACATTGATTGGCAACAAATTATTCTGAAAACTACAGCTTTTTTTTCAAAGAAGAAAACCAAGGGGCAACTTTGTCATGTGGCTGAACTAGCATTTCCTGGTGATGATATCATGAAAATGATGAAAAACTCAAGAAGATCCACTCCTCAGAACCTAATCCATATAAGAACACACCTTCGCCACCAAAATTTGTTCTCAAAGACCCCTGCACCATTGGCCAAACAAAAAGGCAAGTAAAAATGTGAGCAAAGTACAAGGAGACTGAATCAAGTTACATGTAAACAGATATTCTCACACAGTTCTCATATGATTCGATTTGTATTGTACTACAAGATGAAACTAATTTTGTCATCTTGGTTGTTTATTCATATTGATTGGATCACACAATTCCCTGAAAGTACTTATTTGGAAAAAAAGGATTGAGGGTTTGAGACAATGAAAGCTGCCGCCACCAAACAAAATAGGATTTATTTTGCGCATTAGCTATTGTAGAGTTTTTTGAAAGATTCACCTTAAGTTGGGTTATCCACGCGCACTATATTCTCTATTTTAGTAACCATTGTTCTGATGACTATGAAAGGATAAGATATCCTTCACAAACTTAAATTTTTATTTTTGTTTTGAAGATTTTAGAAATGAAAAGATTTTTGCAAGAGTGATGCTACTGCATTATGTTGACCCTCAAGTCTGTCTTAAGAAATATCTTCCACACCAATGTCTGCAAAAGCATGCATACACATACACAATACACATACATAGAATGAATAGATTAGTATGTACAATGAAAAAATAATATTAAGACAGAGATGTATGTGTGCATTGTATGGGTTGTGCACTAATTATAAAAAATCAATTCATCCTTTTCAAAAAAAAATTAAAAAAAGGATAAGAGGATATATCATAATTTGAGACAATTCAAGAGTATAAACAATAATCAACTTGTCTAGAAAACAACACCGATTCCTTTCTAAAAAGGCCATCTTCAGCAAAAACCCATGTGCATGTACCACAATACCTGCCCAAAATCCATTCATTAAGACAGAATGGTGAAACAAGATGTCGGTAGGGTAAAGAAAACTGTGACTGTCAGTTACCTCTAGTTTCTCCTCAACTTCCTTCTTTTTTTGCCCCCTTTTTTTCTTTTTTGCAAAAGTAGAAAAGTAGATTCTCGATTGCATTTATGTTCCAGTGATAACAAAAAAATTTCATCAGAAAAATGTTGCTCTGGTGATGCTAGGAAGATCCAGGGTCGTTGGGTCGGGAGGAAGCTAAGTGGCTATGGCTATCAGCTTTCTTCGTATGAGTTGCATTATAAGACTTTACAAAACCTAAACTACCATAAATTTCTGACATTCCACATTCTGACACACCCATCCAGACTCACTAATTTCTACCCTTCCACCTCTTCCATTAATCCTCACCTTTAATGGTTCTCCGTCCTCAGCTTCTGTCACACATGGACCAATTACATCAACTGATTTTTGACGTGTAATCCATATCTTTTCACTTTTGCCACACATTCTGTCATGCATGTATACTAACTGCTAGAGATGTATATTCACTGAAAGGTGTGAATAGAGTGTATATACACTGCTCATTGTTTGGATGATTTTTCATAACCATTTAATTTGAACCAATTTGAATTAATTGGTTCAAATCGAACATCCATTTTAATCGGTTTAAAATAAACATCCATTCGTACAAATTGGTTCTAATCAAGCATCCATTCATGCTAATGGGTTCAAATTGAACATCGATTTATAGTGATTCATTCAAACTGAACACCCATTTGTACTGATTAGCTCAAATTGAACATCCATTGGTATAATCTAACTCAACCATAGTCACAAAGTTCATGTACGACAGATATTCCAACAAGAGTTCCATTCAGTATGGAACGTGTTCATTCATAAATCATACAGGATAAACACGACGATTATTAAACTATTTTCTAGATGTATATGCCATTAATACAAGAAAATATGTGCAAGAATTTCTTGTTAGGGATGAAGGTGGTGATGAATATTAAGATTAGCTTCTTAATTTAAGATAAATGCGATAACTCAGTGTACCAAATGACTATTACCCCAACTAGTGTAGCAAGGATTTCTCCTAAAAGAACCAATTTTTCAAACAAACCTAACAAATCAGCAAATAAATAAATAAATAATTGATAATACACAACAATGCAAACAAATACGAATCAAAAGAGAAGCTTTTTTTTTTTATGGATCCTCCATCAAAAAAAAAAAAAACCTGGCTTTCTGGAGGAGGATGGATCGGAGCTTGCGACCGAGGTCCTGGGAGCGGATCTTGCGCTGGAGCTTCTTACGGGCGAGGACTCTCTTCTCGGAGTCAGTGACGTGGTGGTTGGCCTGCCGTCGGATGAGCCTCTCCATCCCGCTTGAGGTCATCTTCCTCCGCATCAGCCCCAAAGCCTGCTCCAACGTCGCCGTCACCTTCACCCTTATCCCCCTCCATTGCATCTTTGTTGTCGGCCCTCCGACGTTGATGCTGGAGGTCTTCATTAGGTTTGCGAGGTTTGTCGTCACAGAATTCATGGTCTCTCTCTCTCTCTCTCTCTCTCTCTCACGGAGTCGGGGGATTCTAGGGAGGAGTACTGAAGCGGGTTTGGGGACAGAGCCACAGAGGTTCTAACTTATGCGGGTTGAACCCGAAGCAACCCAATATGTGAGCGGGTTTGGATTGGGATTTCCGTGTTTATGTTCCATCTGAATTTAAATAGCCCAAAGCAACCCAATATATGAGCGGGTTTAGATTGGGATTTCAGTGTTCATGTTCCATATGAATTTAAATAGCCCGAAGCAACCCAATATGTGAGCGGGTTTGGATTGGGATTTCCGTGTTTATGTTCCATCTGAATTTAAATAGCAATCCGAATCTAATTAAAATTGATATTGAATTGAAGGAATAACCTGAACTCGAAGATATGAATATTAATATAAATGTTTTTAGCTGATCTTATAAGCAAGTTGGGTAGACTACATGTCCACATTCACTTGTGTACTCCAAAACCCACAAAAATGCATAAGCCATGTTTATTTTCTTTATTAGTTAAATAAAAAGTTTTTTTTTTTTTTTGGCATAGCATTGACTTTTGTTAAGTTTTAGCTTTTAATTTTGTGAAATAATACATTTTAAAAATCAAATTCAAATCGAACACGAATCAAATATGAACCTAACTTTAATTAAATATGACGGGTTGGATTTAAGTTGAGCTTTTTAGATTTGAGAATCTGGTTAGGTTACATTTGAGTTGACTTCCTTTAACTTTGAGCTACATTGTTTGGATGTAAGGTTGAAACGCTAAGATTTTTAAATTTTTGAGTTTTACTTTTGAAAAGCTATTTTTTATTAGATTTTCAACTGCAAGATTTTTTAACTTAAAAAGTGGATGATAGTGATTTGAAAAGTTAAAAATGTGTTTGAATTTGAGTTTGAAAAATTTTAGCTTTTTGAACACAGAATCTATTTAAACTCGTATTCAAACGTAATATTAGATTGAGTTTCAACTCAGACTCAATCCGTTTGAGTTGCACCGTGTCCGGGCATGCCCTAAAATGGCCCGAAGCTGGCCCGAATGTTGGTAGGTTTTAGGAGTTGGGTTGAACACGGGCTCACTGGTGGCCCGTTGTGACATCACATCTCGGGCCAGACCGATTAGGTAACAAAAAAGCAGATCACACATACACACACCAGGCGTTTGTTGTTAGTCCTCCATTGATCCTCTCCTTCCCTTCTAGGGTTAGGGTTTCCCAAACAATGTCCTCCAAAAAACGACCCCTTTCACCCTCCCCTCCCCGCTCCGACCACTCCCGCAAGCGCCCCCTCCCGTCCGGCGGACCTCCCGGCCGCGCCGCCGCCTTCCCCTCCTACACCGACGTCCCGACCCTCCCTCCGAAGATCAAGCTCCTCTGCGAGATCCTCGCCACCACCCCATCCTCCACCGTCGAATCCTCCCTCGACGACTCCGGCGTCCGCGTCACCCCCGAAGACGTCGAGGAGGTCCTCAAGCTCTCCTACTCCCACCCCGCCACCGCCGTCAAGTTCTTCCGCTGGTCCGGCCACCGTATCGGCCACCGCCACTCCCCCTACTCGTGGAATCTCATGGTGGACCTCCTCGGCAAGAACCTCCTCTTCGACGCGATGTGGGACTCCGTCAAATCGATGCGGAACGAGCGCCTCCTCTCGCTCGCCACCTTCGCTTCCGTCTTCGGGAGCTACGTCTCCGCCGGGCGGACCGGAGAGGCGATCCTCACGTTCGATCAGATGGTCCACTACGGGATCCCCCGCGACGTCACCGCCCTGAATTCCCTCCTCAGCGCGATCTGCCGCGACGGACGCACCGTCGACGCGCAGGCCCTCTTCGATCGGGCGAAGGCGGAGATCAGACCGGACGCGGACACGTACGCGATCCTCCTCGAAGGGTGGGAGAACGAGGTGGACGCGGGGAACGGACGCAGGACCTTCTCCGAGATGGTGGCGGACGTCGGGTGGGACCCGCGGAACGTCCCCGCCTACGATTCGTTCCTGACCGCGCTCGTGCGCGCCCCGTCGCCGGTGGGCGGGGTTTCCGAGGCGATGAAGTTCCTCGAGATCATGACGGAGAAGCGGTGCTCGCCGGGGCCGAAGTTCTTCCGGACGGCACTCGGCGAGCTCGTCAGGCTCGGCGACGCGCGCGGGGCGTCGGCGCTTTGGGAATCGATGGTGAGGCGGCACGCGTGTTATCCCGACACGGGGATGTATAACGAGATGATCGCTCTGCAGTGTTACGTCGGGCAGGTTGAGCTCGGGATGCGCTTCTTTGAAGAGATGGTCTTCTATCCGGCGCTCCCCGATGCGCAGACGTACAATGTGTTGCTTAAGTTTCTGTTGAAAGGCAGGAAATTGAGGGATGCAGTGATGGTTTTCAAGGAGATGATGAGGAATGAGTGCCCGCTCGATGAGGCGAACTGTCACCTTGCGATGAGGGCCTTCTTGGATGCAGGGGAGGTGGAGGCGGCGATTGGGGTGTGGAAGTTTATGTTGAAGAATGGGTCTTTGTCGTTGGAGGAGGCGGCGAATCGGATGGTGGTGGGGTTGCGGGACCGTGGGAGGTTGCCCGAGGCTTGCAGGTACTCGGATGATGCGATTGAAAGGGGGATCAAGTTGTACTCTTCGACGCTTTCGAAGCTGAAGGGGAGCTTGCAGAAGCATGGAAAGATGGGTGTGTATGATGAGCTTTTCAGGAAGTGGAAGGCACATTAGTCTTGTGACACCAATGACTGAGGTACTCTTATAACTGTTGAATTCTCATTTGATCATAATTTGCAGTTTGAACTGCGATGTACTTTATTAGAATTAGTATTCTAGGATGTGCATATATAACTATATTTGCCAATTGGAGTGGGTGATGATAGAATATACTAATATGGGGAGATTTCAATTGAAGTGGGTGGTAATTCTTTTGTTGATTGGTAAAAGGGAGGGTTCTACATACCTTTCTTATTTGTTTTTCAAGATCCCTTGTCACATCTTATCCGCAATTTATCCATAGTCAATCGAACAAGAAAAATTTCATTATTATATTTTTTCAATAACAATAATTTAAAACATAATTAACAAAAAATGATTTATTTCATTAATATAATTATTATCTATCTTATAATAACCTATAGGGTTATCTAAATGTTGTGATGAGACTATTTGATTTCTCCAGAAGGTACAACTCAAAACAAATGATACTACATTACTACCAATGCGCCAACCAATCTGTTACATATGAAATGTGGTGGATTTTTTCATTGAAGGAATTTGGGTACTAATGTGCAGACTCTGAAGATAAATGAGTGAAATTTGAAAAGTTTGTAATTCATAATTGTTTATATTTTTTAAAATTAAACCTGACTTTTAACAGAAGTTCGCCATGGATTGATTAGTTGGACTGTGTTTGGGAGCACGATTTGATTCCAGAAATCACATCTTTTGTTTTTGAAAATTGTTTACCAGAAAATTCACTTTTTCCTTTTTCTTTTTCTAATAAAACGCGTGAAACTAGTCCTTACACCAAAAATCCGGTAGAAAATTTTCAGATTTTTATACATCAAATCTGCCCCATAGCATATCCAAATGCCTAAGCTATCATTTGGATTTATGTTGGGTGGATTTTGGGTCCTGCTTGGTTCGCGTCATTTTTTTTTTTTTTGTATAATTCATTTATTAGAAATCAATTTATTAGGAATTATTTTACCAGGAATCTTAATTCTATTGTCGGACTGTTTGGTTCGTTAGTAAATTTCTCGAAAGAATCATTTTCAATTGTTTAATTCATAAATAGAAAATGATAAAGAATTTGATTTAAATATCTAAAATACCCTTACTATTATATATATATATTCAAAAAATTTATTTCTTTATCTATATCACAATAATAAAAAAAAGAATAAATTTTTTAAAAATATTTTTAAAAATATTTAATGAATGCAAATAAATAAAATTACCAGTTATGTAATTAAACATATAATAATAGTAATTTTTTTAAATCAGTTGAATATTATGAAATCCCTTAAAAACTAAATAACCAATTTTATTAGTTAGGATTCGAAGGTATTGCTTTAGGCCTAAACCCACATCATATATTATACCAATCATAATAATATCTAAACCCATTTACAAAAATAAAAACTAAATTTAAAAATATAAATTAATATCTAATACACAGTTAAGATTTTTCACATCACATATAAAAATTATAACATAATTTTTTAGTTAGAAAATCAAAATAATTATATAAACCCATTATATGAGTGGTGGGAAAAAAAAAAGGCTATTTATTTTAGAAAGGATATACATAGTAATTTCATTAATTTGTAAATGGTATAATAATAATATAATATATGATTCTTGGTAGAATTTGAGATTACCACCACCACATGGTAGAATTTGAGTAATTCTATATGGATTTTAATTTCAGTGGGCCTACAGTTACCATCAAAATTATCACCAACCAAACACTGGATTTTATCCTTTTTAGTGATAATCTCACACGGAATCAAATTATATCCTAAAATGACACGAAACCAAACGGGATTGGTTTTAAAGCTTTTGTTTTTGAAAATTAGTTCTCTCAAAATTCACTTTTTTTTTCTTCCATAAAACGCATAAAACAAGTCTTTTAACGCCAAACATTCAATTCCGTTTAGATCCATGGTAGGAAATGGGGGCCCTAAGGCATCATTTGAATTCGTGTTGAGCGTATTTTGTGATTTATCGATAAACACTGATCCAAACAGTTTCTCACAATTGGAGTTTTGAATGCATTTTTTTAAAAGCAGTTTGGATTATAATAAATCTAGCATTTAGACGGCACATCCAAACGACCCCTAAAAGAAGTTTGAGTCAAAGTTTTTCAATGAGAGTACTCATGGTCTGCATCTCAGCTTAATAAGTACTTAAGTGGTGTATTACTTCATTTATTAGACATATCCTTTTTTTTTCCGATTACTCATTCACAGTTTTTTTTTTTTTTTTTTGAAGAAAGGTAGATGTTTGCTACCCGATTTCATTTCTGATATCGAATTACAAACTCCGAAAGGAGGGCGATAAGAACACATAAAGAAAAAAACATCTACTATCCTACAAAAGGTCCTCTCACTCCCCGAGGTTAGAAGAGACATCTAAACCGACAGGAAGGGTGAGGAGGCTCACTCCATGGCTACATCGTGACGCATATCCTCCCGCCTCTGAAAGCCACCTCCTCCACCTTCGCAATGCACCGTCCCCAGTCCCTGATGCACCCTCTAAACATGTCCCACATGTTTTCTTTGTGCACCCTCGCCCCTCGAAAGATGACCTCGTTCCGTGTCCGCCAGATAGTCCATGCCCCCGCCGGAATGATGGTTCGCGCAATCGTCGCCTCCAATCTGCTGTCCGTCGAGTTTGCCATTCCAGGCTGCACTGTCCACATCTCTTCTAGCGACGTGAAGGCTGTCCAGACTCCAGTCTGCATCCCCACCTCATCCCAAAATTCCTTTGACACCGGGCAAGTGCAGAATAAATGCTGGACCGTTTCCAACGGCTCCGCACAAAGTGGACACGCCGTGGACTCATTTGGTGCCCACCGAGCTCGATACGCTCTCGTAAGAAGACGTTCGAGAGAGAGGAACCACATGAATACCTTGATTTTCAAAGGGACTTTTGGCCGCCAGATTTGAGTGAATCTCGGGCAAGTAGGAAGACTCCCAGCTCCTGTCAATCCCCACCATGCATAAGCACTCTTGACTGTGAACGACCCTGCCGCATTGGGTTGCCATCGCATCTGATCCGAGCTCCCTTCCAGAATCCGTAGGGAACTAATCCGGTCCATCAAGACAGCGAATTGGTCAGTCTCTGTATTGCTCAAACGTCCTTGATTACTCATTCACAGTTGGGGACAATTTGTGCATGTATACTATTTAAAATTATGTTATTTATTATTATATCACTCTAAATAACCTATTTATTTTTATACTATTGAAATATATAGAAATTATACATATTTGTCATTCTAGTTAACTTCTATTTAAATTTCTATTAAAATCGTTAAAGTCTTTGAGTAATGACCAAATTACCCTTATTTTTTATTTTACATATTATACATTACCAAATATAATATTTATAATAATAAAAATAATTAATTTTAACATAAAAATGATAGATTTCATCTAAAATCCATGAACATAAAAATTAACATACAAACTATTTATTAGTAATGACACAATAATTATTAATACTTTATCAGTAGAAATGGAAAAAAATTTGAGAACAATTAATTATATATATTACAAAATAACAAATTAAAATAAACATAAATCTTGATTGGAAGAAATGAAAGAAGGGATAAAATTGAATGGCTCATAATTGTCTTGGAAAGAACAAGATAATAATTAGATTATTATGTTGAATTATTTACATTATGTTTAATGTTATTTTTGTCATTTATACTTCTTGGTTAAGAATTAACTAAAGTTAAATTTTGTTTTGATTAAAGAATGGGACATTTTCCAATTAAGAAAAATTCTAATGATATAAAAATAAATATATTATTTGTGATGGTATAATAAATAAATAATATATATTTTGATAGAATACATGCAAAAAATCCAAATATTTTTGTAGCTTTTGACTTTTTGAAAAGCAAAATTAGCCCACGAGTGTTTCCAAATACCCCTTTAAAAATGGAATGTTGAGGGTTTTTTTGACTGTCAATCCGGTGAACTCCACCAATCTTCACTGGATCAATGACCGTCAATTACTTGGGTCCAGATATCGATCTGCTTGATCGGGATTTATCCAACCAGCTTATCCGTGCACCGAAACTGTGTCTGGATATGTTTAATAAATCTTTTTGTTTCTTTAGTCCCACATCGCTTGTACCGGATAATCTTCTCATCTTGGATGGCTATATAAACAGGTTCATCACCGTTGTTTAAGAATCACGCAGCCGTGTGATGATCACATAGCGAACTATTCTTTCGCCTTTTACTAAAGAATACTGTATGATCGTCATCTCAAGCGGCATACGCTTATTTTTGGAGGGTTCTCTCTTTATAGAGAAGAGCCCCGTCAAAACAAATTCCAAATTTTTATATTGTCTTTTTATTTTATACTGTTATTATTTATAAATGGTTAGATAATATTTATAACAATAAAAATTATTAATTTTAACATGAAAATGATAAATTTCATCTAAAATTCACGAACATAAAAATTAACATACAAACTATTTATTAGTAAAGACACAGTAATTATTAATACTTATATCAGTAGAAATGAAAAAAAAATGGAGAACAATTAATCATATATATTATAAAATAACAAATTTAAAAAAAACATAAATCTTGATTGGAAGAAAGGAAAGAAGAGATAAAATTGAATGGCTTATAATTGTTTTGGAAAGAACAAGATAATAATTAGATTATTATGTTTAATTACTTACATTATGTTTAATGTTATTTTTGTCATTGATACTTCTTTGTTAAGAATTAACTAAAGTTAAATTTTGTTTTGATTAAAGAATGGCACATTTTTCGCTTAAGAAAAATTCTAATGGTATAAAAATAAATATATTATTTGTGATAGTATAAAATATAAATAATATATATTTTTTATAGAATACATGCAAAAAACCCAAATATTTTTGTAGCTTTTGGCTTCTTGAAAAGCAAAATTAACCCACCAGTGTTTCCAAATACCCTTTTAAAAATGGAATGTTGGGGTTTTTTTTATCGTCAATCCGGTGAACTCTGCCAATCTTCACCGGATCAATGACCGTCAATTACTTAGGTCCAGATATCGATCTGCTTGATCGGGATTTATCCAACCAGCTTATCCGTGCACCGAAACTGTGTCTGGATATGTTTAATAAATCTTTTTGTTTCTTTAGTCCCACATCGCTTGTACCGGATAATCTTCTCATCTTGGATGGCTATATAAACATATTCATCACCATTGTTTAAAAATCACGCAGCCGTGTGATGATCACATAGCGAACTAACTATTCTTTCGCCTTTTACTAAAGAATACTGTATGATCGTCATCTCAAGCGGCATACGCTTATTTTTTGGAAGGTTCTCTCTTTATAGAGAAGAGCCCTGTCAAAACAAATTCTAAATTTTTATATTGTTTTTTTATTTTATACTGTTTTTATTTATAAATGGTTAGATGTTATTATTTAAGCATTTAACTATTTGTATAGGTGGATTTTAATCAGAAGAAACATGATTTTGGGTTTCTGTTATAAATAGTTGGCTGTTATTATCATGGCGATATTATATATAATTTCAAGCATTTAACTATTGGATAATGTTACATCCAGCCTCAATTCCAATCTATATGTATTTTGAATTTTTTAAAAATAGTATACATCATCTAATGAGATATATGCTTTTATAAAAAATGAAGCATATACTCCAATGAATTGCATGGATACATTTATAGAAAACGTAAAAAAATTCTTTCGAAGCATATGACTTGTTAACGTGAGCATATGCGTCGATAGAAATTGATTGACGCATATAGGGCTGGAATTGAGGCTGGAAATGGATCTGAGTGTAACAATGCCTTTAACTATTTGTATAGGTGGAGCATAATCAGAAGAAACATGATTGTGGGATTTGTATAGTTCAAAATAAAGTAGTAAATTATGATTCAAATTTGTAGTTTTCCATGATCCAGATTAAAGGCCAATGGATTTGTGATAACTATTTGTTAATCAAAGAATCAATCCCAAAATCATTTTCATTAGTGAGATGAATATTAAAAACAATAGAGAACAACATGTTAAGTATTGTTGGCGCTATGTATAGTGGGAATATTGACATTTTTTTTGTGTCTTTTGAATATTAACATTTTGCTCTTAATGAGATGTTAGTATAGAAGGAATCTCATATTTTTTCATCAGGTCCTAGAATTTTTATTTTCCGTGTGATCATTGTAATAGATTGATTTCCGGTGCTCCTTGAACATAGACAAGATTTCTCAAACCACATAATTATTTATCTTTGTTTTTAGTTGCATGTTTATTTTCTTGATTGATTGCATGCCAAGATTCAGAATTCGTAACACAGCACATCTAATTAATCAGTTGTCACTCTGGACAATATGATCTTAACATACCATCTTATATCTACCAACATCTTATGCTCTCCTTTTTTTTCAGAAAAAAAAACTTCTTATTCAGTAATCTCTTATTCAGTAAAGGAGTGAAGGGTTGGAAAGCGGGTTGGGAAGCTTCTTATTCAGTAATCTCTGGTCTCTTCTAATCTCTTATATGAATACAAAAGGTCCATCTTTATCTAAAAAAATAAAATAAATGAAGTTTTTTTTTTATGTTAAACAGTAGGCAAACAGCCTCCAATGTCATTAATTGTTGTCTGATGCCCAATACAAAGCAAGAAAAGCAAAGGAAAGCAAAAATTAAGATAGCCATCTAAGATAAAACCCCCTAGAAGAAGAGGTCTCTACTATGGGAGCTCACGGAGAACACCGAGAACAAACTACTCCCTGATCTCTATCTTCCCCTGCACCAGCCTAATCGAGGACGCTGAAGCACAAAAACGGCCTCACTCACAAATATGGGTTACCACAGATTCCCAAACATTTTCTGTGTATGGATATTGGCCCTTGAACAGAGCCTGATTTCTGGCTAACCACACCGACCACACCATGGCTGGAACGAAGGATTGGGATATCTTAGCGGCGATATTTCTATCACCCGGTGCCCGAAGCCTTTTCCCAACCTCCCACATCTCGTTCATAGTGGAAAAACCAACCCTCATGCCTGTTGCATCCCCCAACCATCGCCAAACCTGTTGTACCAACGGACACATAAAAAATAAATGGTCGACATTTTCTGGGGCCTGCTTGCAGAAAATGCAATCCGTGACCATCTCCTGCGTCTGGCTAGCTCGACGAACTTTTGTCAGAATCTTCCCCAAGTAGGCAGTCCAGAGAAAAGCCTTGACCTTCAAGGGGAGCTTGGACGCCCAAATATCTCTATGTTTTCCTGCAGTAGCTTCTGTATGACACCTTTCTCTACGCAACCATCGATAGCAACTTCTGACTGAAAATCCATCTCTAGACCGCAGCTTCCAAACTAACTTATCTGCTACATTTCTTTGGAGAACCACTGCCTGAATTTCGATGAAAATCGCAGCCAGTGAAGTTGCCTCCTCTGCCAAAGGGAACCTGCCCATTGTAATCACCCAATGTCCGTTGGACCCAACTCCTTCCCACATCTGACTAATGCTTTCATTTTGAGACACCATTGCTTCAAATATACCTGGGAACCTTATCGCAAGCGGGGCCTCTCCCATCCATAAGTCATGCCAGAAGCTAATCCCTGAACCTTCACCCACATCCCAGGACAGAGCCTTTTGAAACTCTTCAGAAAAGCCCCATAATACCCTTCTATATCTTGGTAGATTTATAGGTCACCCGAGGGAAAAAATAACCACTCTCTCCGGAGCATCTATAGCGAGCTCTCACAATTTGACTCCATAAGAGATGAGGACAAGTGAACCGCCTCCATAGCCATTTGCACAACAGGGCATTGTTCATGTCTCTTAGATTCAAGATCCCCGCCCCACCTTCCTTCTTTCCACTGCATACCACTTCCCACTTGACCAGATGGACTCTGTTACTACTGTGACTAGCTTCGTTCCATAAAAATCGCCGTCTAATACCCTCGATCCGCTCTAGAATCCCCTACGGAATCTTAAATATAGAAAGAAAGAATATCGGTAAATTGGAAAGAACTGCCTGAAGCAACGTGAGCTTCCCTCCGAAACTTAAGTACCTGCTCTTCCAGCCCTCCAGCTTTCTAGCAAAACGCTCAACCAGGGGCATCCATGCCGACTTTGTCAACACTCCATAGTGCAACGGAAGCCCGAGAAGAGTGGATGGGAAAGATTGGGTCTGACAACCGAAGATATCTGCTAACCGCTGAAGAACAGGATCTTCCACATTTATGCCTAACATAGCACCCTTGCTGAAATTAATCTGCAAACCCGACAACAGCCCAAAAACTTGACAGAAAAATTTAAGCCCCCTTACTGAAATCTTGTCAACTTGACACAATAAAACAATATCGTCCGCATATTGCACATGTGAAACCATCGGGCCCTAAGTACCACACTCTAACCCCTTAACCCACCCCCCCAACCACAGCCTTCTTCATCATCCTACTAAACACATTGGCAACAAGAACAAATAGGAGGGGAGAAAGGAGATCCCCTTGTCTTAGCCCTCTGTTTAAGTGGAAGAATCCGCATGGATTTCCATTTACTAAAATAGAAGCCTTAGCCGTGCACACACAACTTTTGACCATATGAATCCAGTTTGGCTCGAACCCGTGACAGCTGAGGATATGCAAAAGAAAGTCCCAATTAACATTATCATAAGCCTTCGAAAAATCTAGTTTGACCACCAAACCACCTCTTCTATCTTTCTTCACCGCCGAGATTACCTCTTGCACTACCATAAAGCCGTCTTGCAACTGGCGCCCAGGAATAAAAGCTGATTGGGAATCATCCACCAGATGCCCTATAATAGCCTTCAATCTGTTAGCTAACACCTTAGAGATCATTTTATAACTCCTATTCACAAGACTGATATGCCTAAAATCCCCAACCTCCACCGCCCCTATCTTCTTTGGAATCAAGGCAATGAAAGTGGCATTCAAACCACCAATCCCCCTGGAATCCAAATAGAATTCATTGAACATTCCCATAACATTTATAGTCTATACTACTTTTCAAAAACAAAAAAAATATATATTTCAAATCACAGTTGCGATAGCGTCACTAATATATATAAAACATTCAAAAGCAGCTTTATTAGAAAAGCGTGGTAGCACTGTAGTCATCCAATATTTCTCACACAATTGGACCAGGTCGAACACTCAATTTTATTCACACAAATGGATTGACTCTGGAGATTTGTTGTTCTCCTCCGCCTCTAATTCACACCCGTTTCTCTTCCTATTCTGTCTTAATCCGAAAGTGATCCTAAAGTGCATCCTAAATTCATAATCACAAATTCATATAAAAGTGCATCTTAATTCATAAATTCACGAGTGCTATTATTCACTCACACGTGTTTCATTTACAGTCTTAAATCTTTTATATACCTCGTTAATGTCAAGAAGAATTCTCTCTATCAATCCTTCAGGGTGTTCTTGCATTCCCCCTTTTCGTATATTTTACCTCAATTTTTATTTGTTAGGGCACTTCTCTTGTCCCCAGCGGAGGTACACAATTGAATTTTCCCAAGTTATAAATGAACTACTTTTTTGGGCTCAAAATATGGTATCTGTACTACTTAATTTGACCGGGGAGAACCATAATATCACATCCGCAAACCCAATCAACGTCAACGAAACCGATCCGACGCGTGGTCCCGCTGTTCCTTTTTCAAACTTTGATGTGAACCGTTCAATTTTGTCTCTTAGAAACGTTTTTTTTATTTTTTTTGTGGTTCGGTGAGAAAGCTTATTCTAATGTGTAAAAAAATACACCTCTCCCAGGTTTTTGTAGGAGGGCTGATACATGTGGTCTGGACATTTCTTTTATTGATTAGTCCTACATTCAATTTAATGTTTAGAAACATGTTTGGTTAGATTTTACAGGTTTAATTTACAAGAATCATATTTAATTCAACTTTAATAGTAGTTTCACTAAACTATGGCTAAAACATTTTTTTGAAAAATTGATTTCAAAGATTATTTAAGTGGAAATGAATTTTTTAAATTAAATTCTAAAAAACATCTTAAATATCCGTTAACATATTTCAAAAAATTTTGCATATAAACTCTAGAGAGTAATGAATTGAGTTTTTTTTTACCTTTTTTTTTATTGAATAAAAAATTCTTATCTACTAAAAAAAAATAGACACTGTTACATTAGATTATTTTACAATCATATTCATAGTTATCATGTTACTAACATGATATATGAAATCTATTAATTCAATATATATTTCATTGTGTATACACTATATTTCATATACAGATAAGTACATAATTTAACATATATTTTTAAAGTTATTGTCGGCTTGTAACAAATGTTAAAGGGTGTTATATTACCATGATATATATATACGTATTTAAATTGGTTTATTTTTTAAAGTATCTTAAAATATTCAAAGACTTTTTTTTCTGACACACTTCAAATCACATAAATATGATATCCAAGATAGAAAAAAAAGCTTGAGTTGAGATTGGAGGTTATCGGCTCAAGTACAAAATAGTATGATTTTTCTATTCTGGTGGGCTCTATTTCTAAAATATCCAATATTTTTATCAGACACCCATCACGTAAGCTTGTGTGTGGAATTGGATATAATCATCCATTGGGACTAATCATTATAGTTTAAAAAAAAAATCATTCCTTTATCTTGAAAACCAACCAAAAATCCCTGTTTTTCCTCCCCATCTCTTTCAAAAAAAAACACAGTGTGTATTACAGCAAAATCATACATGTCAATCGAGGAGCGAAAGTAGGGAAGGTAAGGGAGAGAGAAAAAGATGAAATGTTGGGATAGATTTTCGGGTCTTTGATTGGTTGTACTTGTTCGGGTGGAGTGGGTCTTCATATGGGGGGAGGGGCTTTGGTGGACGTGATTCGTAGATGGTTTCAACGACGACCGATCAAACCCAATAACGCTTTTGTTGATAGTAACAATAAAAACCACGCTTTTGAAAAGGACGAAGAGGAGGTGGAGGTGGAGAGTAGAGGGAGGTTTGTGGAGGGTATCGATTCATCGTTCCTCAGATCGATTAGGGTCCCCCAGAGGGCTAAAATGGCCGCATTCGATTCGCACAAAAAGGTCGTCCCTTTCGATCTTATCCACGCTTACTTGATCGAGATTCGTTGTTCCTTTTTTTTTATAAATTTTATTGGGTGTCGTTGAAGCTGTGTTTGCGTTTGCGTTTCTTTGGGTTTCTTGAGTTCTTTTGGCGGGGAAGGTGTGATTGGTATTTTTTTATTATTATTATTTGTCTCTTTTAAAAGCCCCTCCTTTTTGGGTCCTGTTTGAGTTTTTTTTTTTTCCTTCCCGTGATTGATCGATCAGATGGTGATCTTATGTTCCTTTTTTTTCTTTCTCTGTGTGTGGATTTTGGACGGATAGAATATTTTCATTTTTGTCTCAGTTATTTCAAAAGTTAATGTTGTTCTCATAAATTGTTCAACTTGGCAAGAATAATGTGATGCTCAAGTCTTCTTGATTACCTTTTGTTTTCAAAAGAATATGCCATACTTTCCCAAAGAAGTAATTTCAATCGACACACATATTTTTTTGTTACTGTTCATCTTTCGGTATCTGAATTAGCTCCATCATGAACTTTAGTTCACTTCTTTTTGGTTAAAGTCAACTAATCTGCGTGTTGATAGATGATTTTAATGGGTTCTTTTCTCATCTTATTTGATTTACCATGGAAGATGTATATGTTGTGTGTCTTTGTTCCAATTATTTCTTGAAATCTGATTGACAAAGTTCCCACCTTTTGTAGAGCATGCTCGACAAAGACTTCTTCACCGAATATGGTGAGGCGAGCCAATACCAAATACAGGAAGTCATCGGCAAGGGAAGCTATGGTGTGGTTGCGTCCGCAGTTGACACCCACACCGGAGAGAAGGTGGCGATCAAGAAAATCAACGATGTTTTCGAGCATGTCTCTGATGCAACCCGGATTCTTCGAGAGATAAAACTACTCAGACTGCTCCGCCATCCAGACATTGTAGAGATAAAGCATATAATGCTCCCTCCCTCAAGGAGGGAGTTCAAAGACATTTATGTTGTATTCGAGTTGATGGAGTCGGACCTTCACCAAGTGATCAAGGCGAATGATGACCTCACCCTCGAACACTATCAGTTTTTCTTGTACCAGCTTCTTCGGGCATTGAAGTATATACATACTGGTTAGTAACTTAGTGTCTGGTGTTGGTGTTGTTGCAATTGGGTTTATCTATGAATCGATTATTTTCTTAACTTTTTCTTATACTTCGTTGAATAATTTGCAGCGAATGTGTTTCATCGTGATTTGAAGCCCAAGAATATCCTAGCCAATGCGGACTGCAAATTGAAAATTTGTGACTTTGGGCTAGCACGTGTAGCATTCAACGATGCTCCATCAGCTATTTTCTGGACTGTATGTGGTCCTTCCATTGACAATTTTAACCTAAGTTAATTGTAGACTTATGTTGCAGCTTATATTTATATTTTGTTCTGATGGGAATCATATATGGCCATATAGTTAGGCTGATCATTTTTAATTTAATTATTTGGATTCCTTTTTTATTTTATTTTTTACCTCATGCATCTTTTCCCATGTCTTTCTAACAATGTGAACTTCTTCTGTCTAAGCAGATAATGTTGTTGAGTTCTGTTAGATAACTTTTTGAATCGTATCTTGCATTTGAGCAAAAGTTAGATGATGATTGAGATCATGATTATGAAGATGTTATAATGGCTTCACCTTTTGCTAACTAGACATTTTACTTTCTTTTGTCTTTTTCGAAAGGATTATGTGGCTACCCGGTGGTATCGTGCTCCTGAGCTGTGCGGCTCTTTTTTCTCAAAAGTGAGTTGATTATATCTCTTGACTTCTGAAAATGTGTGTTTGTTTTCTTTTAGATGCAGTGTAATTTGCATATATTTTTTTTTCTATTCGTCTTTTTTGAATACCAGGACATGGATGCTTATCCTTGAGATTATTTCCACATAATAGAAATTTTCTCTTTAGCATTTTACATATACATGAATGATTTATAATTCTTTTACAGATCATAATACACCAGGCTTTAAGTTATTATGTGTGTAATGGATTATGCCTTATATAGTCTTTAGAGATAAAGTGGTGATTAGTGGCTCTATCTAAAATTGTATGATGTATCCTGAGTAGTCACTTGCAACCTCCAAGAATTGGGTTTGCCTTCACTTGTTTGTCATATATTAAAAAAAAAAGGTTATTATGGGCCATCTACAAGTTCCCATGCATGATATTGATGACTGAGAAAGATTGCATTTCATGCCACGTACGACGCTTCTGGAGGACCTGTTCCCAATTTCATGGAATAACTATTTAAGAAATATGGGAATTGATTTCCCCCAAAATCAAATCTAATTGTAAAAGTGGAGTTAGATGAAGTGATATCTCACTGTGGAACCTCTAGGCAATTACAACCTAACCATAACATAAATAAAAAGTAAGAAAAATGTCTGTAAGTTTATTGATGGACCATGGGAAATACCTATTTATATGTGGAGTGCATCCGATGTGCACTCATGCAGTCCCATCATATGTAATATGACAATGGCCTCCATGCAGTTTTAAGTAGAAGTTGGTGAGGCAAGACAACCCTTGTGCTCATTCTCATCAAAACAACTACAATACAAGTTACTAGTATTATTCAATCCCTTCTGCAAATGTACCACGTCCTTTTAATCCTTACTTTGATAACATGTAAGACTAGGGGGAGTATTGAATTTTGAATTGTGAGAAGTGTATTTTTCTGAGGGGCGGCTTACCTGAATAATGATCTGTGTCGTTTAAGAATGTACTTTATCAGTTCTGTGAACTTTGAAACTGTGTTGTCTTAGAAGGGGATCTCATATATTCAGTCCTTTCATCTCTCCTTGCGTTTTTTTTTTATTATTTATCATGTTCCACAAATAAATTTCATGCTTGCAAGTTTACTTGTGCGAGGGTATAGTTATGCAAAATCTAAGATATTTGTGTTTTACAGTATACCCCCGCCATTGATATATGGAGCATAGGATGTATATTTGCTGAAATGCTGACGGGCAAACCTCTGTTTCCTGGAAAGAATGTAGTTCATCAGTTAGATCTTATGACTGATCTGCTCGGCACTCCTTCAGCTGAATCCATTGCAAGGGTTGGTTTCCTTGACCTTTGCAAATTATTTTATGTAACATAATTGTAGTTTATCATATACTCTGCCAGTTCTTTAGAATTCTTGTTTTTGCTCACTTGTCACTTGTCAGTGATGTGCTTAAAAGAAACATATCTAGGAGATTTTTTGCTTTTAGGTTATTTATTAGTTGTAGACTGTGCTATCAAATGTTTCCCAAATGTTTCTAATATGTAATTGCTACACATTTGTAGTCCGATCTTAAACATTTTGCCCCTGTTTGGATACGAAATAGGCCACATCATAACCTGGAATAAAGCAGAATAAACAATTTGCGGTGTATGGATGCTATTCATTGGGATAACCTATGTCGGAATAAACTCGTATAAAATAGTATATGGATTCCTGCCAGCCCTTGGAATAAATGTTACTTCAGGTTATTCCACTCAAAGAATATGTGGGTCAATTATCAAATCAACTGTCATCACCTCTTACAAATCACATGTCAGATGAACTATCCACACTTTATTCGTATTTTATTCAAACAACAAAAACTTTATTATTACGTTTTCTAACGAAAATAATTCAAAAATATAACCAAACACAAAATCATTTATTCCACTGCTATACCCACTTATGCTGATATAACTGTATACCCCAGAATAAGTCTTATTCAGTATCCAAACATGGGTTTTGAGTATGAGTAATGTTGAGCTGACTGCTTTGGATGCATTGAATTGTGATGAAAGTGTTTAAAATTCAGAAATGAAAATGTTTGAAGTTTTGTTTTGCATGAGTTGTGGGATAAAATTGGAATGGGTCTAAGTTTAATAAATAAATTTTCCAAATTTTGATTTTTTCAATGAGGTTTTACAGAATTTTTTCTAAAACACAAAGATGTGTAGAACTTTTTTTTTTGGTTAATGTTGAGCACATATTCAGTTAAAGCTAACTAGTTTGGTGCACTTTCTGATGGGCACATTAAGACCAACCACTGTCAATTTGCAGACAAAATTTTCTTTCTTGTGTTTTTGCGTTGCATGCATATGTTGTTACCTCTCTTAGTAACCCAAGTTTGACTGAATATTTGGGCCCAATGGACTCGTTCATTTTTTTTTTTTTGATAAATAATGGACTTGTTATTAATTACTAGTTAACTGTACAGTTCTGGTAAATAGTGGGAGTTGTCCACACTCTATGTTGCCTTGACACAGAGTGGACGTATGAAAGAAAATAGATTAGAATGCCATGAATGACGATTTCATCTCTTATTTCAAGTTTGTTTTGACTTATTTTTGTGATTGACTGTAAATTCTTGTATTCCATATCGAATATATAATGCTCTGATAAATTTTTTCAATGCTTGTTGCTGTTTTTATTTTGAATTATTTTCATATTTGATGTGAAGACAATGGCATCTTACACCCGACACAAATTTTGGCCCATTTTTACTTTTTTGCATTTTTTAAAATCAATCTTATCCTCGAAATTGCTAGCAAAGTTTATTTTTCCTCACTATATGCTGAGGAGTTGATATTGAAGAAAGTTGAAAGAACATTTTGTGGGACCGGGGCAAACTAAGCCAGTCAATTATCCGAAAAAATATCCGTATCCAATCCGAATCCGTATCCGAAAATGCAGAAAATATCCGGTATCTGAAAATCCATATCCGAACCAAATTATCTGTATCCGAAAATTTTCGGATCGGATCGGATATAGCTTATATTCAATCCGAACAATATCCGTATCCGAACTGTTATTTTATTTATATATGTTAGAATTAGTTTCAACCCTTAGATGAAAATCCAATGGCTCAAGATCTAGGGCAAAACACAAACCTATTTAACCATGTTGGATACTTGTTTAACTATATTAGAATTTTTTTTTATGTCTTTGATGGATACCTATTTAATCATGTTAGGACTTAAGATTTTATAAATTCTTTATATTTTAATCTGGTTCGGATATTATCTGAATCCGTATCCGGATTTTCGGATCGGATACGAATATATGTTTTGAAATATCCCTTGGATATCAGATACAGATATTTTTTCGGATATCCAATTTAGAAACGAATACGGATATGGGCCTATCCGATCCGTATCCGTTCGATTGACAAGCCTAGGGCAAACAGGTGAGGTAGCCTTCTCAGTTTGACCGTAAGGTCAGCTATGGGGGGTCCCTCCAATATAAAAAATAAATAAATTATGCTTTTATAGTTTTGGTAACTTTGTTATAGCTAGGGATCTTTGTTGTGCTTCAATACTCGCATGTCCGTATGTCATAGAGATTTGCAATTTGATTGGCTATTTCACAATGTAACTAGTTCATGAGCAGAGGATAAATTATATGCTTGACAGATAAGTGCAGGCTTACCATTTAATGGGTGCAACAATTGGGGTACTAATGTTACACACACAGCTCGTATGCGTGTCCTCTTTATAATTTTATTGATAAACTTTCATTGTCATGAAAATTATACAATTGCTTCATGCTTGTGAAAGCATTTTCTTGTTTATTTATTTTAATCTTAAGTTTATCTGGAAATTAGTTACATGATTGTTGTCAGATTTTCATAAACTTTGCAGATACGGAATGAAAAGGCTAGAAGATATTTAAGTAGCATGCGGAAAAAAACGCTGGTCCCTTTCTCACAGAAGTTCCCTGATGCAGATCCTTCTGCTCTCCATTTGCTTGAGAGATTGCTCGCCTTTGACCCTAAAGATAGGCCTACAGCAGAAGAGGTAACTTTTTTAGGGCATACGTTTTTGAGGATAAGTTATTCCGATTTTAGGAGATGAAAAGTCTATCAATTTTGTCCTTATTTCACATTTGTCAAAATTGGGGCAAAAGAGGGGATGAATGTTATTGTAGCGTTTAAGTATGCTTAAAATTCCACAGTTTCATTTCAATATCAGGACAATTGTCCGCACTCTCTCTTGATTTTTTTTTATTATAACAATCGGGATAAGTTCTTCTATAACCACTTATCCCCTTATTCCACCATTCCCCTTGGAAAACTAGCCCTCATAGTTTGACTTCACAAACTGTTTTTTGAATTGGCTTTAAATAGCCCAATGAAGCAATGATGCATTTTAAGTTCTGCCCTGATATTGGTACTGTTCATATTTTTCAGGCCTTAGCTGATCCATACTTCCGTGGATTGGCTAATGTGGATAGAGAGCCATCAACTCAGGCGATCTCGAAACTTGAGTTTGAATTTGAGAGGAGAAAACTGACAAAGGATGATGTGAGAGAGTTAATTTATAGAGAGGTATGGACCTGGTCGCATTACTACATTTCATTTTATTTCTTCAATGTGATTTTCACTTACAAGGGGCATTTTTTTTAAACAGATTTTAGAATATCATCCCCAGATGCTGCAGGAATATCTCCGTGGTGCAGATCATATTGGCTTCATGTACCCAAGGTTGGGCATCTTCGTCTTGCCATCTATTGAGACCCATGTTTCTCAGTTTGAATATGGTCCTGATTATTTTGTGTTTGCAGCAAATTCATAGGTTTCATTTTTCTCCTTCTATCAGTTACTAAAGCAATTACTTTACAAGTACATGCCATATATCAGTTGTGAAAACTGAATTTGATCCATTTATGTGGATTATACAATTTATCACAATGTTTTATGGCTTCTATAACAATGATAACTTCAATATGATAGTTTGTAACCCAATTTAAGCTATGATTATGCATTTTCTAGCCAACTAAATTTTCTTTTAGGTTATGCTTATTGACTGTCGATAGATTGAAATGACTCTCCTCAATTTAGGAGCACTTTTTTGAACCTTTTACATTTTATTGACTATTAATTGAGATAAACTACTGAAGTTGGTTTAGGAGTAAGTTTATGGCAGTAAATTTCAGAACAATGGTCTTAAATGTAAGACTTAAAATCATGTCAAGTTGTATGTTTACTCAATATTATTTCAAAAATGGAGATCCCTGGCATTCTTTCATTGGTAAAAATCATATCCATCCATCAGATTGTAACTTAGGATCACAGAGATATCAAATAAAATGGCCATTTCTTATTTTACTTTTGCATTCTGCAACAACAGTGGAGTTGATCGATTTAAGCGACAGTTTGCTCATTTAGAGGAACACTATGGTAAAGGTGAAAGAAGCACTCCACTCCAGAGGCAGCATGCATCTTTACCCAGGTAAGTTATCGCGATCATGTCAATTAACAATAATTAATTATTCCTTTCCACTCATTTACATATCTGTTATTCTTTCTTCTTTCACAGGGAGCGAGTGGGTGGTACATCTAATGCTGATCCTGATGAAAACAAGGATTTTGAAAAACGAACCACAGAATCAGTTGCCACAACCCTGAAAAGCCCCCCAAGGTCCCAGCACGGTGATGGACCCGAACATAAGAACATGGTGGGTATGGAAAATGGCATTAACAAACCAAACTGCAGCGCACGTAGCCTCTTGAAGAGTGCAAGCATCAGCGCATCCAAGTGTGTGATTGTCAAGTCTAGAAGGAATTCAGAGGTGAGCATAAAATGAGATATCCTCATGCTTTACGCATTACTGTTTTAGTATGTTTTTTTCTCAGTAGAATTAGGTTTTAAGTATAGCATAGAAAAGAGGAACCTAATGATTTCTGAACTTCTTATGTGATGCATCTGATTTAGAACTGCTTCTAGGGATAGGCATCTCTTAATTCAAGGGATTCAAGTTATTGTTCATATACAAGAAACCAACTTGTGTGCATTCCTCTAAATTTTCAAAGGATACAAGCATGGTGTTGAATCAGAAATTATGTACTAAGGCCACGTTTGGAACCAATCCTCAAACTGATTCAACTTTTGCAAAACAGTTTTCAAGGAATTGGTTCCAAACAGGTATCTTGAACTTCATCTTTTTGATATTAAATTTTAATTTTGAACCAAAAGTCAAGAAAGCAACTTTTTATGAAAAAACTTGTTTAGAGTAGCTTTTATGAAAAAAACAATTTTAAAACATTGGTTCCAAACAAGGCCAAACTTCAAGACTATTTGATGGAATGAAAACCATATTTATGTTTAATCACCCAGCATGATATGAAATTCAACCGCCACTTGATAGGTTGGTAGAGATACCCCCCTCTTCACTAAGGGGACCTGAATTCCAGTCTTACTGAAGATAATCATAGTCTAGAAGAAATTCGATTATATTAAGTGATTCTGGTGATGAATCAATTCTTGCTTTTCTGATCTGGCAGGAACAACATATCAATGAACACACGGAGGAGGTGATTGATGGGTTGTCACAGAAAGTCACCGCATTGTATGCGTGATGCGCAGTGGAAACATCAACAAAGCTAGGGATAATTATTCAAACAGATCAGATCGGATTCACGAAGCAACTAACTTATCGATCACTACCTCTGCAACGTCAACGTGTTCAGAAGTTCAGTCTCAGATTGACATATAGCAGCCTTGCTGATTTATTGATCACTAACATATCATTAGATGATGGATCCCCCCTTGATTGATTGGTGTTATGATATCTTTTTTTCCTTTCGAGATGCCAAACATTTTGTATTTTGCATCCAGGGCCTGATTTAACATTATATTATTACATGATTTTATTCTGTTCTGATCTTGTAGAACCTAAATTGAGATTCCTCATTGTATTGTTTTTCTAATGCATGTGCAGACTTGGGACTTCAGGCACAAAATAAGTTCCGTTTGGTCAGTGTCACATTTCTGTGCACCTCAGTTTTTTTTTCTTTCTTGGGACCATGATCCTAAAGTTTTTTTGTTTGTAAAATGTGCTGAGGTGGGAACTTTTTTTTTTTTCCCTCTTGCAGGAGAGTGGCCAGAAATCAGTGGTTCCTTTGCCATTGTATTAGACTAAATGCAAGAGGCCCATGCGTAGTGGTGTATGTTGCAGGTTCTAGTTTCAGGATTCTGCATTTTGTAAATCTCTATATTGAACTGAATATGTGATCTAGATGAAACTGGCACCCGCAGCGTACTCACTAAATCAGAAGGTCTAATTCTACTTTTTTCATCTGTTCTGTGATTTTTTATTGCAAAGAGTGCATTGATGGCCCTTTAAAGAACAAGGAGGAGCAATAGTTAGGTTGTACTCCCTCGTGGCCATAATACAAATGTTCGGGGTTTACTTTTGTTAATGATAGATTTTGGATTCAAATCTTGACGTTGATTTACTCACATATTTGAAGGGGATTATTCAAAAGAATTTTTCGTATGACCGAGAAAAATAGGCGGAGGTGGCCTTCCCAGCTTCAAGCTACTGGGTGTCCCTCTTCCGTTATCAAAAAGAAAAAAAGTTAGGGTGCAAGGGGCAGTTATTGAATCCATTCGAGGTTTGTTATTTTTCTTATTTGTTAGTTTCTTTTGGTTATATATCTCCCAATTATGTGTTACCTTTTTGAAATATTGGACTGTCCAATTGTCCATGACATTAGTTTTGTTGATTGTGTTTGACAAAGCAATACGAGGAATTGGTGGGTAAACAATTCTGATTGCTGCCGCGGTGAGGGTGGCAAGGGGCTCAATTCTAATCACCTCGTTGTGAATTTCTTTGCTGCTTGGGCGCGTACTCATTTCTATGGAATACAAAGAAATGGCAGACCCATCAATTTCATTTAAAAAAAATATATATGAGAAATTGATGGGTAAACAAAAATAGATTGATCATCTTTACAGTATCTATAATTTTGCTTCACTTACTGCAGACAGAGATGGATTTATTGAGTGATTGGAACTCTACAATTTTCCATGTTGGACATTCCGAAAATTCTTACCCCCCGTATGGGGTGTAAAATTAGGTTATTCGCTCTTGATAGTTATACTGGGATAAATAACAATCCAGACTGAATAAACAATTTTTTGTTTGGTTGTCTTTTTTGTTATTCTCATTGGAAAACGTAAAAATGACTTTTTTGTTGTTTGGTTCACCTTGGATAAAGTGATGATAAATGGTTGATAAGGGATGAATAAGAGTTTATAATTTTTTAAATAGCAATTATACCCCCTGAGAATAGTGTAAGAGATATATGATTGATTTGATAGATGCGACAGTTTTTAGAATTTGAATGAGTCTGTTAGGTGAGATAAATTTTTTAAAATGACAGAGAAGGGTATTTTTATCCATTGGCATAGATAAGCCTTGATAAGCAATTCCACAATTTCCTTAGAATAATTATCAGGTTTTATTCTAGCTTATCCAGACATAACTATCGGGGTTTATTCTATCAAAACAAACAACTTTTTTTAGCTATTCTCATCTATTCTTTATTATTCTTATCTTATATTCCATGCCATGCGGGGGGGTTAAGGTTTTTTTATGGAACAAAGCTGCCAAAGTTTTTTAATGTTTCTTCTCAGTGTATAATGATTAATGATATGACTTTGCTTGGAGCTGTGGTAGTATAGTGGTCATTCAATGCATATTGATATGAATAAACAGAGACATTTTTTCCATCCATCCTATTCATTATGTTTGTATATATTAACAAGCATACAAGTGCTTTGATCTCAACTCTCAAGGCAATGATGTTACAGGAGAAGATCGTACATTAATGCATTGAAAAAATCCAAAGCATATGGATCACATGATTTATATGTACAAATCATATGAGACTTATGTCACACTTTTCTTGAAAACGCACATGAAAACACATTATGATGTATATAACATGTATTCCCAATTGTAAGCAATTTCGCATTTCTTCAATGTCTTCATAGTATTTCTACATAAAACCTGGTTAAGAATTTGCATTTGTTTACAGATCTCTACATAGGAACAAATTACAATCACTTTGTAATTATACTCGTGTGTAAAGATGCATATATGTTGCATGTGATGGGTAGAAAAATATCTTCATTTAGGTGAATCAATATGAATTGAATGAGGATCATGCATAATTCATGCCCAGTCTCCATCAGTATACACCAATTTCAAAAAAGTTTTATCACTGCACATTGAATAAGCTTGACACTTAAGTCACATCACCATACTCTGAAATGTTAAAGACATGAGAGCAAGGATTGAGAGCTAAAATGGTAAAAGGCTTGACAACCATGTTTATCAAAGAAACTTGATAAGCTTGTGTGATCAAAGTTGAAGTCTCCACTTAATTCATTTTTACAATGGGAATAATAAAAGTAAAATGAAATGTCCAGCTTTGTGCATCTTATCCACGGTTTTTTTTTTAATATACATTAGTCAATTGAAATACATACTGTTATGAGTTGAAGTATACACTAAAATTCATTAGTGTATTTTTTTACTTTGAAAAATGAAAAAAATATTGTAGTCTCATACACTACTGCAATAGAATCCATATACTAAGATAATGTAGTTTACATTAGAATATCACAATGTATGGGGTTATAAACGATACTGCAAAAAGGGTAGCGAAAATGTGATCTCCAAATCATCTCATATAGACATGGAAAACTATGGGGATTCAGAACTATATTAGAAAGGGAAATGATCAATAACCAAAAACTTTGATCAATTTTAAGATCTAAATTGATGTGTACTAATAAAAAAGTGATAACACTTCTATTAAAGATGTATAATATGATTAAATTTTTTTAATCAGGACTCTTGGAAATTCAGACTAGACCTGTCACGGGAATGGGCAGGCAAAAGCTTTTGCTCATTTAAGAAGCTATATTAATGACCAGTATGTCATATGCTTTGAATCGCCTACTGAAAAACTTGGCAGGTGAACACGTGACATGTACAATGAAGCAATGGTAGAGCCTGGAGTACATGACATCAAAGCAGTTGACAGATGTTGGTCAAATAACTCCCCTGCTACTTGGTGTGACTTTGAATCTAGTTGATCAACATTTTGCCATAAATTTTTGGGAAAAATCCATACAATCCCTTATAAACCACGCGAAGTTCATATAACCCCCTATAAACACTTGTGTAAATCCATAAAACCTAAAATTTTCGTTCATAGATGAGGAATAGTTTATAAATTTTCAGTTTAGTTAACACTAGCTGAAAACACAGCATATCAAAAACACTTTACAATGTGTTAAAAGTGTGAATATCCTCTATAAATGACAATTTTACCCCTCTGAATAAGATTTGATAATCTATTCAGAGATATAAAATCATCATTTATATAAGATTTTTCGCATTTTGAACACATTATAGTGTATTTGTAAAATATTGTGTTTTCAGCCACGGTTAACCAAACAGAATACTAACATAATATTCCTCATCTGTCAATAGAAGTTTAACTCAGGATATTATTTGGATTTACATAAATATTTTCAGGGGTTATATATGGACCTTAGAAAAAGTCAAGGGGCTATATGGATCTCAAGCAATTTACAGGGGACTATTTGGATTTTTCCCTAAATTTTTATACACAAATGTCCGGTTGAAATCACTGGAAAAAGGTCTGCCGAGTGATGTCAAATTTAATTAAATTATGTAATCATATTAGCTGCACTAATAACTCTATAAAAATACTAATTAAACTGTTAACATCATCATATGACCTCAGAAAGTAGTGAGACCATTGAAGGGAGGGAAGAGATGAATACATACTACAATAAAGCTGTTTTTATCCCCAACATAAGCAAAATCTTTGTAGGTCTCTGCATCCATGAACAGTACCAGTCGCCCTTCACAAGCTTGGCATTCACATCTTTAAAGCATCCAGCAAGAGTACAAAAGCTGCAAAAAGAGGAAAAATAGAATCATATATTGCAAATTTTAAAAAATCACTTTAATGTGAAATCATTTATTAAGGATGATTTTTCCAGAAAAGCTATTATTAATCTTGGGACCTTTTTTTGAAACCAACCACTTCCTATGATGGTTTGGGGACTAACTAGCAGCTACACAATGTAGATAAACCTTTGTTGCATTTTGTAGTTAACATTTAACTAGAAAAAAAAGGAATACTTGCCTACCAAAAAAAATGTAAAAATCTGAACTTAAATTTTGTGCATTCATGTTTCTCAAGGTATTCAACTTCCTTAAACAATCAAAAGAAAAAAAGAAGCATACCGACAGCCCTCTATGAAGCGAGTATTTGACAATCTCCATATAATGAAGGAACAAGCAAATGAAAGTAGAAAGGCAGAGTTTGCTCTATAAAGTTCACTTCCATCAGACAATTTATGGAAAATACAATACAAGTCATAATTCTTTCAGTCATCAGCAGATTACCTACATATTCTAGAGATCCAGTATCTTGGATACAATTTAGCCGCTGCCATCCAATTGTCCATGAGAAAGAAGGTGCGCCATATATTGCTGAAAGCATGACAAGTCAAGGAGAGTTTCAGATGACGAGTACTTGCGGTGTCATTCCACGTTAACATATCAACTGAAACAAATAACTTGGAGATCATTAAATAAGCTGCTTGGGATAGCCTATTGCTTTCCAATGATTAAATGATTTTACAGGTTGCTCAATCAAACAAGTGAGCATAAATAAAGTCAGTTCAAAATGATTTTGCAGGAACATAAGAAGTTGGAACTAAATGCATTAGATGCATAGTTCTGCTTTCCCCACCATTCTAGTACAAATTGCCAGGATCCTCAGGATTATCACCCACAATATCTATCCATATATTGATGGAAAGTCTAATAAATTCTTATGGCAATTTAAAAAGCAATACACACATCGCATCCATGTTTTACCCGTTCATAACATTAGAACATTCTAATATTCAAATCATGTATTCCTTTGTTAAATTCTCCCCACACAGAATACTCACAAACCCTATGCATCATATAAGCCCAGGGAATTCAAACCTGAGAACAATGGGAAGCAAATTCGTGACTCTAGACAAAGAGCCCACTCCGTGTAGGTTATAGATTCAATCCAATTGGTCTACCAATTCTTTTTGCTTGTTCATCAACATGAATGATATCAAAATTAGCTTACCCCGTTCAACAACCCTATAGTTAAACATCATATTTGAAGAAAACATAAAGGAATCAAATACCTAATCATTCAAATCCCCAAAAAACACCACCACCTATCAAAATTTCACAAGAGAGCACAACAATGCACATCAAAGCATAAACCAAGAACAACAATTTTCATCAGAACTTACAGAGTGATAAGCGTATGGAGGCTTTCCTTGCCGCTCGAAGTGCTTTGCCATCACGCAGAACTCGATCGGTCCCCACTCATCCATTTCAAAGCAATTCCCAAGCGCCGCCTTATACAACTGCCCAAGAAAACCCAGTATTCCAAAAACCCAATTCAGATCAAACAAAACACACCAATAAAAACAAACCCATCTAACCATAGACCCCCAAATTCTATGAATCCATATAAAAATACCCATCTTTTTCACTCAAAACCAACCTTCGCAGTGTCCGATAACAATTCAACCCCGGCCGGGAGGGCAGAGTAGGACTGATGCGCCCTCGAAAATCCCGCTCGAGTACTGGATGGGAAGGATCAAACGATTCAGTGCATCAAAAATAGTGAAATAACAACCGAATAGAGGATGGGAAGACAGACGAACGTGTTGTTGGTGTAGACGAAGCTGAGGCCGGCGGAGAAGAAGAAGAAACCGGCATACGATACGATCCTCCTCAACTTCTGGATCCTCGGTATCGCCTTGCAACCCTCGATGAACTCCATTGTTTGGGTGGTTGTTCTTCCCCTGTTGGGGTGACAGTATCACCTATGGTTCAGGGGATTCTGGATTCTATTAGACCATCTCCAGAACATGTTTTTTGGAAGGTGGTCTCAGGTTTGGATGAGTTAGGGTTTGTAGACACTTTTTTTTTTTTTGAAAGTTCCAAGGGGGTCTTTCGATAAAATAAGATTAATAAGGGGTATTTCTGCAACTAACCCAACACCGTAAACCCTCATCGAAACATAAACCCTAATAAAAACACACTCTCTCTCTCTCTCTCACACACACACACACACACTCCCCGTTTTTTTAGGGTTCTTGCGAGAGCGAGCGAAAATGGCGGAAACGAAGGCTCCAACAAATCCTGGTCAGTAATTTCTGAAAATCCTCTCTCAACTTTTCGATTTCCCCCTCCGATCCTTTGCTGCCGTTACATCCTATGTTTTTCGGATGGAGAAAAAAAATAGAGTTTCGGCTTCATTTTTATCAGATATTTCTTCGGTTTTGAACTTGTATTGGTCTTTTTTCGAGTTTTTGTTTCTTCTCTTCTTAGATTTTCTTTGCCTGTCCGATTAGCTGTGAAAACCTTCTCAGATTTCGTATGGATCGCAACCATCAAACATGGTTTGATTGGTTTCTGTTAGTTCTTTGTATCTCACCTAGTTTTGATTCTAATATACATAGTTCAAACGTCGCTGAATGTGAAATCATTGACATTTCGGAATACATCATAATGTGTTTTTATATGTGTTTTCAAGTAATGTGTGGCATAAGTCGTGCGTGGTTGTTTCATATAGATCATATGCTGCTTGTGCTTGTTTTTTTTTAATGCATAAGCCCTTTCAGCCAAACATTGTATTGCAAAATGATCGAAATGGTCCTTTATTTTTCACTGTAGAGGATGATGAGGCTGGAAATTTTGTTTTTGTTGTTTTAGTAGTGGCAGATCATTTTCTGTACAAGAACCGCTTGCAAGAGTACGCACAGAGATCAGCGGTTCATACACCATTGTATACGACCATAAATGAAGGGAACCCCCATGCCCCACGATTCAGATCGACAGTTGTGGTCGATGGTTTAACATTTATGTCACCCAATACATTCTCTCACCGTAAGGAAGCAGAGCAGGATGTTGCAAGGCTCGCGCTTGAGGGACTGTCGGAGAAGGTCAAAGATGAAGGGTGTCCTCTTATTTATGCTGTATGTCGCTTTTGCTACCTTCTATGGTTATGTTTTGTTTGAGTATTTCTTTATTTATGAGTTGGACACATTGGCTCAACCTTTGTCAGTACTCAGTTGGGCAACCATAACATCTTCTTATAAAATGGAGTAAATAAGGAACCAATAATTTATATCAAATGTAAGCTGATTTGTCTAAATTTGCCTATTCTGATGACTTCAACTTTGCACACCTGGTGTTCGTGGTGGTTATTCTTTCCTTGTTTATATTTATATCTGCAGATTAATGATTGGAGTTAAAAGTGTTTCACTTTTTCTGATTTTTGTTGATGAACAGGATAATTTGGCCCTTTGAATGTTGTTTTGATCAAAAGTATTATGTATTCTGGCATTCTTCCATGGGTTAAGGCAGGTGATCAAAGATGATTCTGAAAAGAATACTTTATCTTTTTGGTTGAAACCTCTAGTCCTAGCCTGGCTTGTTGGTCATGCCGTCAACTTGGTTTTTCAGGACTATAATATAGATATGTGATGAATTTTGGTTTGCCAGTATTAATTGTCACAATGCAAATCAAATACTGCTGATAATTATCCAGGCAATAATCTGTGACGTTACATTAAATCTCAAGAATGAAAATGGTGATAATGGTCAATTGTTGGATGGACTTTGAATTGTGTGATATAAGTGTTGAGTATTTCATGTATTTATGTAAAGACATGCTTTGTTTCCCTTATGTTTCAGGACTCTGTATTTTGTAAGTCCATATTGAATGAATTTGCGACCAAGATGAAACTATCATCCGCAACATATACTACCACTCAATCAGAAGGTCCGATTCCAGTCTTCATCTCTTCTGTAATATTTGATGGCAAAGAATACACTGGTCGAACAGGAAAGAACAAGAAGGAGGCACAACAGTTGGGTGCAAGGGCTGTTATTGAATCCATTCTAGGTTTGTTATTTTTTTTATTTGTTAGTTTTTTTGGCTATTTATTGTTAGTCACGTATATTATTATTTAGTAGTTAAAAGTCATTGATGTGATTTAACATTTGCCTGGAGGACTGTGTATTACTTTCATAAAAAGTTGTGTTCGTAAGAAGGACTACAATTGCATGTGTATTGGTGATTACAGTTGCAATGTGTGTCATCTAATGATTCTGTTATTGTTTGGAATGGATTTGCAGAAAGCTCTCCCTCAAGAACTCTTTTATCTCAGATTATAAAATCCAAGAGCAAGCTCTATAATGCAATTCTTGGAAATACTGCTCCTGCCCATTCTCAGGATAGTGGTATGCCATCAGGAGTGGATTTGCAAAAGAATTCTGGGCAAACTATGGTGAAGGGAAAAGAAATTGTGACTGATTCAGGAACTGATAAGTCGCTTGCTTCTCCTGTGTTCCTTTCTTCAAACATTCCTGTACATGCTAGCGCAGCATGTCCACCCCCATTGTGTTATGTAAACCCACAAATAACGCAAGGACTTGGGTCATGTTCTAATGCATCTGGAAGTGGGACACTGCCATGTCTGCCACTATACAATCAACAATCAGTTAAGCCCATTTCTGATGAGCCTAATCTCAAAGCTGACAAGCAAGTGGAGAATGGCACTCAGTTAGGGGGAACTTCTGCGCCTGCTGCGTCCGAGTCACAAATCGCTGTCAGTGGGCATAATGGAAAGAGACGCGCACATAAGAACAAGAAGGGTTCTAAAGCAAAGAAATTTCATGGTGCTCATCAGTGAGTGGCTTCTTTTATTTCTTTGTTCCTGTTTTGTGGATATCTTTATTTCTTAGCCTTGATGTGTTGCATAACTATATGACAGAAACTAAGTCACTGAACTATCCATATTTCAAATAATTTCCTTTGTTTTCATCAAATTTTGTCATCTATCTTCTAATATGGTAATTATGGCTGTTTCTTTTTGTTGAGTCTTAGATACAATCATACTGTATATATGAATGTACTTAATAACTCACCTGTCACATATTCAAGCATTTGTACTCTTGGTGGATGGTGTCCATCATACCACATACATCTGTGTTCACATCTTATTTTGTTTTTTGTTTTTGCTTTTTAAGATTTTGGGTTCAAAGCCCACATACGCAAGGACCACAAATTGCCAACTAACAAGCTTTGAGTTTGATCTCCCTGTTTCGTTTTATTTGTGCTATCTTTGCCCATTCGTGACATTAATTTTATTTACGGTGTATGACAACCTTATTTGTTGAAGGATGGACAAAATTGGATTGATAAACTATGCTGTATTTACTAATGAATTTTCCCACCTTTGTTGCCCTTATAGGTCCATTTTCAAAATCCATACTTTGAAATCAAGTCTCTATCCATTTAACCTACTGCAGATGAAGATGGATTTATTGAGTGATTTTAATGCTACAATATATACAAGTTGGACATTCAGAGAAACTTAATCCCAAGTAGCTTAATTTTCTTAGTGATGTGTTGGTAGAAATCAAGTGAATTCTTTCATGTATATTTATATATTAAATGGAAGGTAAAACGGATTTAAAGATCCTGACTTTTAGAAACTTACTTGGGTAGGCCTTGGTGATTGAAAGAGAAAAAATCAATTATGTAGACATTACTTACCCAGTTCATTTTTATTTTAGTCTAGTTCTTTTTTTCCTTCCTAATCATTATTGTAAATTAGCTTGTTTAATTTTTTGTTGGGTTATACTTACGTGGTATTTATTTTATTGTCCCTTTTTTTATATTCTTCTGGACCCCTGGTCCACTTGGTTCATTTTAGAGGTGATGAGGAGTTGAAAACTTAATGATTACTCTTTCATTTGTGCTCTGGAGCCTTAACGCTATACAGCGCACATGAACAGAGAAATCTTTGGTTTATCTCTAGGATTTTCTCTAAAAGTTCAGCAAGTGGCCAGAGCTAAATTCGGTGCAGGTTATGGAAGGTTTTTATGCCACAGGTTTTTAGAGACAACACCACATAACATACATTGTTAAGGAGGTGCGGCTACCTTCAGTCCAACTGTACTGAATTGCTCCTATAATCCTCGCCATATACTCAGATCTAAAAAGTTCAGCGACTGAATTGCTCCACATGTACTTAGTTCCGGATGGCGGTGGGATGGTCATATAAGTCTCTTCAGGTGTCGAGAGTTACTGAAACTAATGATGTGCAGGCCATCCAATATGTGAAGAGTTGCTTATGATTTTAGATGGTTAAGCTTACAAGATCCAAGGAAAGTGCACTTTCACTTTTAGGAAACAAAAGGATGCTACTTGCAGGTTCTGATCCCATTCTCATTTTATCCCACTTCTGTGGGTTCTGGTGGTTAAAAAAAATTTCTTAAAAATTCTTTAAAAAACTCCTGTCCAGTGTTTTTTTTTTTATTATTATTCTATTTAATTCATTTTTTCCTCCTATCTTTCATTGGACAGAAGCCTCTTTTGGTCATGCCTTTTTATTTTTTGGTTTCCATATTTCGTATCATCTCCAGTTCACTTGGTTCATTTTAGAGGTGATGAGGAGTTGAAAACTTGATGATTACTCTCTCATTTGCGCTGGAGCACATGAAGAGGTACAAATAACATGAAGAGAGAAATCTTTGGTTTTACTCTGGGATTGTCTCTAAAAGTTCAGCAAGTGGCTAGAGAAAATGTCAGTGCAGGTTGTGAAGGTGTATGTGAGGTCTTTGAGAATTGATTTGGTGTGGGGCTTATGAGATTTTGAGGAATCATACTTGTCCAGAAGGATGGTATACTTCTGCTCCTGGGAGACAAGGGATGCTATTATGCAGGCAGGTTCTGATGTTATTTTATGGGTTTTAGGTCTATAATTACAATTTTTTAAGGGGTTGTTCACAAAGATGAACGTAAGATAGCTTGCCGTGTCATCCATTCACAAGTTTTGTTATTATTTTACCATTACTGCTAAAAGAAAGGGGAAGCCAATACTTACTCAAGCATTTTGAGTTTTTATTCAATGTGTTGCTGTGAAAATTAGAAAAGAATGCTGATGTTCTCAAATTGATTGTCTTTTCTTCATGTCCTCAAGCTAAGTGTAAATAACATATTTCCTTCATATTCCCGGATTGATGTTTTTTGTTTTGCAAAGCCGTGAATCATTCCATTCTGCAGGTCATAGACTAAATCTTCCAGGTGTATTGGGTCACAGAATGAAGCATATCCATTCTGTGTTTTCTCTTGGAAGATGAGCAGTTGATATGCCTGAAACCGACTCGTCGCTTCTGTACCATTTCACAACTACAATCCATCAGCGTAGAAGGTGAAACTTCCATATCTCATTTTAGGGTCTGTACAATTTCAGATTTTTTTTTCTTCTTTTTTTTCATTCCAGTATTGTATGACTCTGTATCTTTAGCAACCAAATATGTACTCATCCATGCATCAAACTCAGCAGTGGTATGTAAGGATCTGAACATTTTAGGTTGAATGTCAGATTTAAGTTTTTCTCTGGTGAATCTGTGATCTTGAATATGTTTTCACACATGAGAAAACGTACTAGTCATGTTATGTTTGAAATTCAGTACTCTTATTTAACCCTGCCATTATTCTGGAATCCTATTGGACTTAGGAACAGGTTATGCAGAGTTCCAGATTTGGAATAAGGCTGGGCTTGACACTGAGCTGCCCAGAATGAGAAGTTTCAATGGGATGGTTGGCAAAAGCTTTTACTCATTACAGTCTACAGAGAGATCATTAGAGTAATGATCAGGTTGCAATGTGCTTTCTATTTTAGAACCAAAGAACTTTACTGATGAAGCCTGTGACATGTTACAAAGAATCGACTTGTAGAGTGTAGTTTGTAACATAAGAGGAAAATGTGATTTTTTTAAGGGTTAAAAACATTTACATATCTGTGAACATAAGTAACGATAAAAAAGTTTATGTCAAAGTTGGGGCGATGTATAAGTTCATGGAAATTCACAAAAACTCAATTATTAATCTGGAGTTAATTTTTTATCCAAATTTAATCTTCATGTAATAGTGTAGATATTAATCTTTGTAAAAAACAAATTGTTCATGTAGGTTTTGCATGTTTCTTCGTTCTTAAGAGACATTATTTGGAGGGGAAAAAATTGTGGATAATTTAATTATAATAATGATTCACATGTGCCATACAAGTCTCATGAGGTGGTATAGGTGATAATATTGAATGTCCTTGAAGTCAATTTGGGTAACTCTTCATCATAATTATGGGACGGATAGGATTACCTCATGGAACCGTGCCTGGAATACATTTAATTGCAGGTTTTTTTTATCAGAATTGAATCATGAATTAACTCCTCAATTATCATGTTGAACAATCGATAGTTTTTTTTTAGGTTTTTCAACCACTGATTTATTTTTCAGGACTTTTTCGGATTTGATTTGATTGGAAATTTGGCTATCGATTTCAATGTTTGTTTGATTCAGGTGTTTATTTGTTTATTTTTGCATTTGTTATAAATTTTTTCTTGAATTTGGTGCTTTGACATTAAATCTAGCAGCATATGATGCGGTTTTTTTATAATTTTTTCTTTGAATCTGGTTTTTTCTTTTAAATTTGTTTTCTGAAGGACTTTTGGAGTTCTCATGTAATTTTGGACTTATATACATTATTTTTTCAAATTTCAGTTACATTTTCAAACTAATCTGAATCTTTATACATTCTTTTTTTATAAGTTAGTTACATTTATAAATGTAACTTATTTTTACTATATAAGCTAACACTTCTTGTAATGAAACTGATGTTTATAAGCTTTATGTAGGTAAAGTCAAATGTAACTGACCTTTTTTGTGTAATTGATTGTTTTAGCTATCATTTTCAATGTCTGTCCATTCAGGTGTAACCTTGTTATTGTTTGTTTTTTGCATTTATTATAATTTTTTCTTTGAATATGGTGTTTTATGTTAAATATGTTATTTTGGAGGATTTTATAGAGTTTTTTATGTTGTATTGACATGTGGTTGTGTAACATTTCAAACTAATATGAACATTTATGCATTATATTTTGTAAGCTTGTTAAATGTAATTGATGTTTATATGCCTTAAAAAAATAAAAGTTAGTTAATTAAACTGTTTGTGTAATATATTTTAAAATTAAGTTACATTCACAAAATGTAACTGACTTTTTATCTGATCTTAGTAATTTATCAAAAGTCAGTTACATTCATCAAAAGGTGAATGTGAAGGCTGGAAAAGGTAGAGTCTGGAGGAGGACTGGAAAGGTAGTTGAACCACCTCTCATATGATAGAGGGCGGTGAGAGGAATTTAGGGCACACCTCGTGAGAAGAATCCAAGGGTGGCGATGTCATTCGCCGAAGATGAGCAGGTTGGCCGGAATGATTGCAGATGTGTATAAAAAAAACAGTTAGAAATTTTTGAAATGTGTTTCAAGAGGAGGAAACTATAAACAAAAAAGGAGGGTTTTGGCATGCGAACGTATAATTTAAATAAGAGTAGTTTTGTATTTCGCGTTTTCTGTAAAAGTCAACTAGGAAACATATAACATATTGACACCTAATGGGACTTATGGCTAGAGCCTAAATAGTGGAGCTTATATAACATAACGCATTTAATTATTTCATAGTATATGTTAGGGTTAATTAAAGTAGGTTCGGTTAAGGTTAATGTATATAGATTTTTGTGTGTTTTGCAGGACTTGTGCATTTTTTTCAACTTTGATAAGAATTTATAAGGGATTACCCATATAAATGTTTTGGAAAATGATTGACAGGCCCCATTTTGTAAGCCCCTCGTAAACCTCATGACATAGCATAGATTAGATTATCCAAAATACCCTTTAAGTGTGTGTTTTAGTTTTCAACGTAATTAATAGGGAGGTTTGTTAATGGAACAGTAATTAATTTCTATAATCACGGGTCTGGGCATTCATTTTTGTTTTTTTTTTTCCTTTTTTGAATTTCACTTTTGAATGTGCATTCGTCTTCATAATAAAATATGAGATTTTTTTTTTGTTCAGGCTGTTCTAAATCAGATTTCTTCTTTAGATGACTATTTAAGCTTTTTATCTGATCAAAAAAATATCATTGAATTCTTGTTGCTACCATTTGAAATGTATGCTAATTCAGGTTTGGTGCATGTTTAATGTATGTTTTTTCAATTATTTCATTTTTTTCATTTTTACATGTTAATTATGGTTGTTTTTATGTGAAACGTGGATTTGAACATGGTACATCAGTTGTTTAACATTTGAATGTCAATTACATAGTTATTCCCTTGTTGGACTTTTTTTGTGGTTTTTTATGATTTGGATATATTTTTGTAAATGGAACTAACTTATTAAATTTTTTTGTAAATAATACTAGTTACATTGACAAATGTAACTAACTTTAGAGCAATATAATTGTGAAACAATGTTCCATTTCAAAATATCAACGACTCTTAATATGATCTTAGTCGATCTATGAGTCATATTATTCCATTTTTAGTTTTTTATGTTTATCTGATTTTTAATGATTACAACAGTACATTAATTTTATTAATACTTTTTTGCATTTGAATGTAAGAAATGCAATGAACTCAGTTACATTTTCTGTGGAAGGAAGTCCACAGAAAGATTTTATTGTTGAAGTTGAGCAATAATATGTTGGAATGACATTTGATACAGAAGATGTGCGATTGTTGTTTACATAGACACAAAACTAAATAACTTTTCAGGATAAAGTGACATTGTCAATCAAGTTACATTCAGGATGACATTATTATTAAACAAACTGAATACACATATTCATTTTTGTTGTTTACATTTTTCTAATAGTTAGTTACATTTGCTGTGCAGATATTCTCAATTAATTACAGTTTGATGATAGTTACCTTCAGCATAGTAATAACATGAAACAAATTGAAAATATATATTTAATTAAAAAAATGAATACAAAGAAATTTGCATTAACATAATATAATTACTATGAAGAGATGCTAGCTACATTGTGCATATCAATATGAACAAAAAAACATATAATAATGAAGAAACATAAATCATGACATGCATACATACAAAAATAATAAACTATTAGAGTCATTGAAGAAAAGTTGGTTGCATTATTAAAAAAGTTACATTTAACAATACATTCTAATAGTTAGTTACATTTTCTGAGCACTTAAATACATTAATATCTACTTACAGTTTGTTACATTTAATACATTATTACATTGTGCATAACAGTAACTTTAAACAAACTGAAAATACATATAATTTAAATCAGGTTACATTCTTCTTATTGTCAGCTACATTTTCATAAAAAATAAAAACAAAAATTGGACATACATTTCAGTTTTTTGTAAAAAAAAAAAAAAAAAGTTACTTTTTATAACTATTCGGAAAAAAAACCTTAGAAAAAAAAACATCATATTCATGGGATCATAAAATCTTCAAAAATAAAAAAGGGTTATCTGAAATAACAAAAAGGGTTCTGTAATAAATTTTTGGCTGGTGTTGAAACCTCCAGAAGAACAATTTTTTTTTTCAAATCGATTCTTCAAAGAAATCTTAGGTTTTCTTCGCCGTTGTAGAAAAAGAGGGTTTTTTTTTTGTGTGATTTCGATTCACATTTAAGTTTTTGAAAACCCTAAATATTTTTTAATGAGTTTGAATGGCCGAGAGGGACGGAAGACGAGTGGAAAAAAATAGAGAAAGAGGAAAATCATGACCCAAGGAATGGGTTTTAATGAGTGATACTTTGGTATTTAGTTTTTTTACTTTTTTGTAAAAAGAAACAACACAACCAATGATATTTTGACAACTCAAGGAACTTATATGTTGGGGCCTGTGTAGCAAAGCTCAAATATTTTTAAACCTTTTTTTAACACATATAAATGTTTGTAGAGTTGTGAATGTCTTTGATCCTTTTAATGTTTTTTTTAGTACTGTTAAATTATAACTGAATTCACAACGTCATTAGCATTGGTGATGCATTCATAACCAGTAATCAAATACAGGACAAACTGGTTGTCAATTGTCATGGCATCCTGAGGGAGGTAGTCAGTAAGAACATATGCCTTTTAAGTGTTTCTCTGGTGATTTCAAACATTCAAAAAAGTCAATTCAGGGTGCGTTTGGTTGCGCGATTGTAAAACTGATTCTGTAGGAATCTGCGATTGTAAAACTGATTCTGCAGAAAGCTCACTTTCTCAGCTTTTTAAAATCGCAGCTTTTTGTATACTATTTGCCTGAAATCTATGTGCAGAAAGCTGCCACAGTAAAACTGTCTAATTACACAATTGTAAACGCAGCTTCCTACAATCGCAATCGCACAACCAAACGCACCCTCAGTCTAGTTATTTTTGCATATTGGGATTTGATTAGCCTGTTAACTAACATCCATGTATATGAAAAAGAGGTTAGAGAATCAAATCCCACTGTGCCAATGTGCGCGTGGGCATCCTCTCATCTCCAATGATGATAGAAAATAGAAAATGTAATCAAATAATTACTAGTCTTTTTTACAACCCTAAATACAGTTTTATATATCTTGTTGATCATCTAATGAAATATATACCTCCTCAGTATATTACACTGAAAAGATATATACTTCACTAAAAAAATTTACACTTGTCAAAATGAGTCTATTCAATTCGAAATAGAACGATATACATTTTTCATCGTAACATATATCTCATTAAGATAAAATTTATTATTTAAAAAAAATTAAAACATATGCATACTGTTTATGAGATTGCACCGGGACTATACCTCATATTATCCTAAGTAAAGGAAATGTAACCAAAGAAAATTTACCTAATAGCTATCTATCCCAGATAAGTTTACATCACATCCCAAACAGTGAAAGAATAAAGTGCTCATGCTAACATGACAAAAATCCTGAGTTAAGAATCCCACGACTTTGTGCAGCAACCAACCCTGTTATACATTATAACATTAAACATGGGCAACATAGTAGATCTTTACCAGAGAAATCTATGAAAATTTCACAATTGAACCAGTCAAAGATGGAAAAAGTAGCAATTACTAATGGAACCCATAAACGGGTAGAACCGTAGAACCGGAAAGCATCATCGCATATTTTTTATTTAAATTTAACTATGCAGTTGTGAAGTACTACAAAATAGATTATCAACACAAATGAGAAACAGAACACCTACATGAATCACGTAGATGCACCCTATTTTCCATTCCCAATATGTCGGATTTCATTTTATATATCCTAAATCCATCTTCAAACCCAAACCCAAACCAACCCGACCTAATCAGGTCAGGCCAGGTACCTTATTAGAACAGAACCACTGTCATCCCTATTTACAACCACCACTTTCTCCCAACATAGTACATGCATTCAATTAATTTGAATAGATACTGTATATCCCTATAAAAAAAATATAAAGATATATAATAGAGACTACCTATACCTAATATTTTTAAAAAAAATGTATTGGTGACTTTGTACATAATACCCATAAAAGTTGTTACCGATAGGTCCTGAGTTCGAGTCTTGGCGCTCACTTACTCATCTGTTTGTTGGTGATTATTCGAAAGAATTTTTCATGGGACTGGAGCAAACAAGTAGAGATAGCTTTACCAACTCGACCATAAGGTCAACCACGGGAGTCCTCCGATTTCAACAAAAAAAAGGAAAAAAAAAAAAGGTAAGTGCAATACCGAGTAGATAGCCCCTCAATTGGGAGAATGACATATTATTGATTATTTCATATTTTCTACTAGAAAGACCAACCAGAAGATGAAGTATAGGCAACTTGACTGTTTATGGATTCCTTTAAATACTCCAATATTGGAATGAAAATGAAATGAATTTCAATTTTCCTTAAACTGGGAACCGATTGATAATTCATACCTCAACATCAACCAAAATGTTCTAATGAATATCAATACGTTACTGATCTGTTCCCTTCAAGAATTCAACTTGTTCAGACATCAAGAACACAAGCATATCATTCAAATCAACATTACACAATACAAAAATCTAATCACGAACAAGCAAAAGTCAAATGTTCTGATCCGCAACATTTGCCTTTCAAACAATTTCAAAGGACACACAAAATAAATCAGATCAAATGTGCTAACATTTAGAAAGAAAAAAAAAATCATATTGTCATCCACTATCGAATCAAAAAACATCCGTCAAACAAATCGATCGATCTAACCATCAAAACATCCAATCGAAACTAGATCTGACCTTTCGAAGGAGCCGAACATTCGGCCTCCGCCGCCGGAGGTTCTCGGATTCAGTTGATGCAAGGCGGGAACCGTCCCGATCCAGATGGACGGTCGAGATCCGACGGCGGGCGATTCCCGAACTGCACCAAGCGAGCTCGAGAAACCGGCGGGAAAAACAGCGCCAACAGATCCCCAAATAAAAATTAAAAAAACCAAAAACCCTAAAATTATATATATATATATATATATATATATATGCAAAGCTACGCCCAATCTGTAGGGGTATAAATGGAAAAGAAGAGCTGATGATTTGCGGACTCGAAACGGAGATTTCGCCGCATTTGATAGTTTGCGTTAGTGATCCGCCGAAACGCGGGACCCAACGTGAATGATGCGATCCTTTTTTATTCGTGTGGTGGACCCGGGGAAATTTCGTTCGATCCACGTGACTTGTGCCCTTTCACGTGCTTGTGTTTTTTTGTTGGATTCTAACCGTCTGATCGGATGTCAGGGGTGGCTTCAGGTGGATCCAGATTCTTTTGGACGTCCACCGTTGTGGGCCATTGGATTGGATCAGTCATCCATCACGACCTTCCGACACCTTCCAGTATGTGCCGGAAAATAGCGGGGGTGGTGGAATTGGGTCTGGAATCAATCAGAATTGGTTTCTATCAGTCTTATGAGTTTTAAATTTTATAATTTATAAATTGAACTACAGAACCTATAAATCGAACTGCACATTTAATTATTAGATATATATTCAACTCTCCTATTGGATAATGATAGTTCTTACTGATTTATGTTTTATCTAATAGGTTACTGAATCTAATAGGAGAATAAAATATGTATCCAATAATTGATTGTATAGTTTGATTCATAAACTGTGTAGTTTGATAGTGATAGGACTGATAAAAGTCATACCTAAGTGGATTAAGACCCGAGATTAGGAGGTGTTAACTCAACTCAAGTTCTCAAATTAATCTACCTCTACAAACAATAATTAATAATAAAAAATTAGAAACCTTACCAAAATATACAGGTGAAATGTGTTTGTTGGTTGAATGATGAAATTTGGTTGAATTATATCTCATGTGACATGTAAAAGACTCATGACATACATTCTAATATAATGCAGATATGTTTATCTTGAATTTACAGTCATGTTTACCGTTCGCACACACATTTTGATTTTTGTAAAAATGATATACATGCTTGCAAAAATTGGATGCATGCATTGGCTCTAATCCGATATCAATAAAAAAAAAAAAGGAAAAAAAAAAAAGGGGATGCATGTGTTTTTCATGTTTTTATAATAAAATATATACTAGGTTGGTTAATTTCATATACTTTATTAATGAGGTAACATTGCAATTGACACTATAAAAAGTATGGAGTGTATCAATGTTTTAAAAACTAGATTGGACCGACTGATTCAACCAGTTGGACCATTGACCGGCCCCGCTTCTGATATGGTTAACCCACCAAACCTAGTATGTTCTAAAAACCGGCCCAGAAATGAAAAATAATTCAACCAACCAGTTGAACCACAGGGTTTTAAAAACCGGTACAGGGTTAAATAAACCTGCCATTTTTTGAGATGTGTAAAATCAATGTTAAAAAGAATAAATAACTTACCAAAAAATATTTTTTTTAGAGAACTTACCAAAAAAACGTTAGAAATAATCTTCCTAATTTTAATTGGTCAAAGTTTTTTAAATATTTAAAACTTAATTAATTAATCATTGAAAACTTAAAAAAAGGATTTGGGGTTTGTGATTTGCTTAATTGCACTTCAAAAATGGGGAACCAATTGGAGTTTTTATAATAGGTATCACCTCTTATAAAAGTTAGTTCATAATTAACTTGGACGTCATATAAAATGTATTAAACTCAAAATTAACTGTTCATGTTAAAATTTTAATTATAAATAAAATCATCATCATATGTATGTTATTGTGGTGTTATATGAAGACTTGAAAAAGTAATAAGATATGATCACTATGAATTTTATTTAGAATGTTTCATTTTTTAATTTTAAATTATTAATATGACTAATACATTTACAATGGCATGATAATGTCACATTTTGATTCTGGTTCATCTCATGGTTGAACTAGTGATCCTTAACTCAGTTATTTTTCTAGTTCAATGAACGGTTCGATTTTTAAAACATTGGTTGAGACATAATCCTTTTTAATAAGTGATAAGAGGACCTAATAAGCCCTTGAGTGACGTAAGTTTATTATATCTTGTTAATTTCGATAACTTTATTTGAATAAATTAGCATAAACTATGATAACAATTTTAAAATCAACCGTTCAAATTTCTTGAAAATTAAATGTTTCAATTAAATGTTAATAGTAAATATCTACAAAATCGATGGTTCAATTATCTGGTTCATGCAAAAAATAAGTAATCCAATTTGCGCTGGATAACTAGATTGATGTAATTCTTTATGTACCCATTCTTGATGTTCCACAATTACTGAGGAATACATTTAACATCAGGGTTGTTAAACCCTGGTTAAAATAACTGATCAGTCCATTGCAAAGTAAATATATATATGTGTAATAAAAAAGAAAACACAAAAACAATTAAAAGAAATTAAACCACGTTGGGAATGTGACCTATATTTTTTTTAAAGAAATGCTAAACAGTACTACCATGATTTTTATTAGAGGTAACGCAGTATAAATCCTTCAACATTGAAGGATCTTAGAGCTACCATGAATGTTAAAGCTTAGGCTTTTAGGTCCCGTTAGGGACTCGAAATAGACTTGTCTAAAATAAATTGATGCACGAGGATAAATATTATGTTTAGCTACATTTTTCTTATTCTGGTCCACTTTAAAATTATTATCGCATGCTGTCTTAGCTAAAGGTAATTATTAGATTTTATATGCTTTAAAAGAGACGAGAGGTGTGAGGTTGTTTTATACTCTAAAATGCATACCACATGTTTTAAACATCGTTTAATAAGATATATATTTTAATAATAAAATATAAGATTTTTTACATGTATACCATTAAAAAATTTGTTATTTATTTTTATACTACCACAAATAACATATTTTTTTTATATCATTAAAAATTTTCTTAATGAAGGAATGTGTCCCTCTTTTATCTTCTTTAATCAAAATGAAACATAACCATAGTTGATTCTTAACCAAGTAATAAAAATAACAAAAATAACCTTAACATAATATTTGCCCTAATGTGAATAATTAAATATAATAACCTAATTAATCTTTTGTTATTTCTAAATCAACCGTGAGCCATTCAACCTTATTCCTTCTTTTCTTTTCTTCCAATCAAGATCTAGGTTTCTTTTTTTAATTTGTCATTTTGTAATATATATGATTAATTATTTCAAAAATAATTTTATTTTATTTCTACTAAAATAAGTAATTATTGTGCTAATAAATAGTTTATATGTTTAATTTTTTATGTTTGCACTTTAGATGAAATTTATCATTTTCATGTTAAAATTAATATGTTTAATTTTATAAATATTTTATTTGGTAAGATAAAATATGCAAAAAAAGGTTAATTTGATCATTTCTGTGAGACTTTTAAAGATTTTAATAGAAATTTAAATAGAAGTTAACTAGGATGATAAATATGCATAATTTTTATATAATTTTAATAAAAATTTAAATAGAAGTTAATTAGGATGATAAATATGCATAATTTCTATATATTCCAATGATATAAAAATAAATAGGTTATTTGGAGCGGTATAAAAATAAATAGTATATTTTTTAATAGAATACATGCAAAAGCCCTAAAATGTATATCGTTGTTGAATGAATCCTTTTTTAATAAGTATATTTTCTTTTCAATTAAGTATATACATTATTTATGCTTCACTTGATATTTAATGAAGCATATAAAACTGCATTTTGAATCATAAAACATTCTGTAAGTAAAAGTGCCATTATAATAAACATCAAATCGAGAGTTTAAAGAAAAACATTCAGCAAGACTAATTTCAGCTACAACAGTTTATAAAATGAATTTTTTTTTAACCCACTCAATCAAATAAGTGCCCCAATAGTATTGCCATTAATATGAATTCATCAAAATGCAAATAATGGGGTCATTATTCATTACCATAAACTCCTGGTGAAGCTATGTTCAAAGATCCAAGATCACTGATTCAATTTTACCCAAAAATTAAAAAAATGTAAAACATCCATGATGATTTAAGCTCAGTACATGACTTTAGGTAGATTCAAAATTAAAAATTTTCAAACTTCGATCAAAATATATTTTCAGTATTTAACTTTTCAAATCCAGATGAAAACATCTTGTTGTTAACAATCTCATAGAATAACAATTTTTTAAAAACTGAGTTTGAAATATAAGATTTGAAAAAACACCACCAATGGAATACAAATACTGAAAAACCCAAAACATATGTATAGAGAAAGAGATGTGATGGTATTTGGAGGCGGATATGTGAAAAGGCAATCAACACAAACCGTACTATGATACCATCTTTTTATCTTGGGCCATTGAAAACAGGCAACTTACAGAGAACCTGCAAGTGTTTCAGAGATACATGCAAAAAGCTCTCCCCAGTCATCACTGGCCCTTCTTATATACATAAAAGGAGTTTGAGATAAATAAATAATAAAAAAAAAAACCTAACAGAGGAGATTCAGATTGCCCTAGAAAAATGAGGGCTTGATGGAGAGGAATAGCAGGAGGTATTCAATTTATATGTGGGGGAGGGGCAAAATCCAGGGCAACCTCTCTTTGACCTGTCATTTGACCAAATTGGCCCTAGGTTTTATTCATGGGTGTAGTCAGATTTTTATGGGCCAGTTAGTTCTGCTTGCAGCCTTGTTTGCAGCCCATGTCCACGCACAATGTTTTTTTTTTTTTAAGTATATATTTAGTTAATGAAGTATATTTTATTATAAATTTTTTTTTAATATACTTATATGAATTATATGAACTGAATGTATATATTTTTATGTTTTACTATATCAAAGTAAATAGTGAAATAGTGTAATATATGAGTTAGACGATTCCATACACTACATTAGTGATATAGAGACTCCAAAATGGACGGAGTGTATTAACGCCTAGTAGATTATGTTCTATGACCGCTTTGGACGTAGATTTGTGCATGTTCAATAGAAAAAAGCATGCAACTTAGTGGTAAAAGCATCAAAACCCCAGTTTTTCAAAAATAAGTTATCCCTCGCTTCGAGAAAACCCAACCCAAAACCACATCTTTTTTCCAAAAGCAATTCTTCAAATATGTGTCCAAACGGGCACTATGTAAGGTCATTTTATATATTTTATATATTTGAGGAGAATAAAAGAACTAAAAGGTTTACTTTGTACATAGTTAAAAACGAGGAGGTAGCATCAAGCATTTCTCCTCCACTCAATTCTTAGATAGCATGAGAAAGAGGTGATAATGAACAGCAAGTCCTAATGATGTAGATGAGGTCGAGATACATGATGAGTTGTATGGACAACTTGACAAAAGGATTGGATAATAATGGAAAGGGGGATTATGGGACAGAAGAAGATTTTGATGCAGAAACAAAGGAGGATCTGATTTATTTGTCAAGCATTTTTTAGAAGTCACATGGATTTTTTCCTTAAATTTAATATTCTTCTAAGTTAGGTTGGGGTTACTCAACCGCTCAACCCAAACGCTAAGGTTTAGGTTGTGGGACTGGGTTTGAACTTAACCCATGCAATCTCTTCTTTGTTAAATCAATCCCACCTCTTCATTGTACCATCCATTCATTTAATTGGTGGGTTGGTGGGGGTGGTTTAAGAGGGAAATGAAATTGTAAACAAGGGCGGTCAGATGAGTAGTTTTTCGGGGAATTATAAAGAGGGGGTTGACGGTGGGAAAGGTTGGAAGGGGTTGTTTGGTTTTTTTTTTTTTTTTGAAAGGTTTTAACACAGTGTAGGAGTGTGTGTTTTGAGTATGAAGAGTGTTGTTAAACCGGCAAAAATTTAATCTTGGATTGTTTTAATTTTATATGATTTGTTTAAACGAATTCTATTAATTGTTTTATATTGTATTTTTTTACTTTTAATTTTTAATTTACTTAGCTTATATGAATTGTCGTTCACACACACACACACTCCTCACTCGTCTCTCAAATTAAAACAGCCCCCTTTCAGCTTCATCAGTACTGTCCTTTTTCACCATCCCCCGTTCCTCCCTCTCAACGGCTTCTTCTTCCCACTTTTATAACCTTTCAGCCAAAACCTCTCTCTCTCTCTCTCTCTCTCTCTCTCTCTCTCTATTAGGTCCCCTTCGAATGATACAGCTAGCTCACTTTCTTACTCTAAGAAAACCAGCTGGAAAATTGTCACTTCACTTCTTTTTCTCTTTTTCTGACTTTTATATGACCCTTCCCTTCTTTTCCTTCTCACTTATCACTTTTACCATTGTTCTTCTTTTATTATTAGTTTGATAAAAGATTAAGATTTTAAAGATAAATTATAAAATATAAATTTCATTAATTTTTTATATATTTATATTTATCAAAATTAAAATAAAAAGAGATGATAAATATTATTATAACATTTAAGTTAAACAACAAATCCTTATTTTCATTTCAAAATGAAAACTTAATAATTTATTTTCATAATTTTTTTATAACAAATGGGATAAGTTGTCTATCCCCCTCATGTAAAGAAAAAAAAAAAAGACTAACATTTGTGTTGCTTGCGAAGAGTCACTTATCACGATTAAGGCTCCGTTTGGAAAAGTGTCATACAGGTTTGCGGTGGGGGAAGCGATGTTTCACGGAGTCAAGGGATACGGAAAAAAAAAAAATGACGGGATACAAAAAAAAGTATAAGGTGTTCAACGCATATCTGAAAAACGCGTTCATCTTCGCATCTTCGTACGGCCTCTGACGCCACCACTTACCCGACGTGCTCCTAAATAGAGTCTAAGGCCCTGTTTGGTTCCGTTTTATTAAAGTAATTCTGCTTTTAATTAAGTAGAAAACTAAAGTGTTATTAAACACATTTTAAAAAGCTGACTTAGTTAAAAAGTTACTTTCAATTTTTAATACAAAAAAGTAGATTATTAAAAGACAAAAAAAATCTATTTAAACCTAAATGAAATCTATTTAAACCACTTTATCTAAAATTTTATTTTTTATATGTATTTTTTAACTGACCTCCAGACAAGCCCAGATTTTGTACATAAATAAAATAGAAATTCCAAGTTGTGTGTCACTTCTAAAATATCTAAAATTAAAATGAGATCGTCATCTCCCTTTTATTTAAGATAGCATCGTACTCATTTGTGATCATTGAGAAAATTTAATCAATTTTAGAGCACATGCACCTCCATTTTCGTGTAAAATATATTTTTTTAAAAAAATTTGGTACTGGAAAAGCGCATTGGTATTGACTTGAGCATCTGATCCTTAATTAAAATTAATGATTTCGAAAGAACAAAAAGTATAACTAAAGTAACTTAAAATAATGCACGGAGTGCTCTGACTACAGTCGTGAAAGTCACTGTCCTGCTCATTCTCCGCAGAACTCATGTTTAAGTGTCCATTCTTTTTTTGTTCCCTCCATAGGCCTCTCAAAAAACAGCTCTCAAAAGCCGCGCTTCGCACGCACTCAAAAACGAAAAAGCTCTCACACCCACACAAATCCCCCGTTTTGGATTCTTCACAACAGAACCATTAGTTAATCCTACTTAAAAATAATTGTTAGTGGTAGAACAGATAACAACATTTTTATCATTACTTGGACCTATTATTGATAGAATGATAGATGTCTTGACTAGAAAATATACTTACCGTTGATTTTGTGGCCTCATGAAACTCACGTGATCAACGGTGGCCCATGCAGTAAACCCTATCAAATAATTCACCATCGCTGGAGTGACCTTCCGCACCACTTGCAATGAATTTTTCAATAAAGACAAACCAAGTCCGGGCCTTCATCATGACCGTTGCCTTCAAAACAGACGGTCATAAAGTTTCAGATCTGACTGGTACCGATGTCGTGGTCCAACCAGACTTGTCATAACTTCACGTCACAAATACATTCATATTGGACGGTTATGATCACAAAGTTCCATTCATTCTACGGTGCCCACCTTAAATGAGGAGAGTCATTTTAAACATTAAATTCACCGCCCGGGGAGTACATGTTAACCCCGGGTTCCCGCTAAATCTCAAGCCACCTTTTCGATCTCACCATTCCCGCGAAACAAACACAACAACTCATCTACGTGTCAGTTAGCCATCCGAGGGAAACAAATCCCACGTAGCCAAATCAGTTTATCTTAAACCATTCCGCCACCACAAAGAAAGACCACTCGGAGAACAAAAAATCATTGCGTCCAACAAACACTGGAGCCCCCCAATTTTTCAGAAACCCCAAAAAAAATTAAAAAAAAAATGTTCCAAATCTCGCTCACCCTCCTCACCTTCTTCTCCGCCCTGCCTGTCCTCCTCGTCGCCGACTCCGCCCTCCTCCAGCCCTTCTTTCCGGGCACCGCCGCCTCCTCCTCCGCCTCCACCACCGCCGCCGCCACCATCCCCGCCTTCCCAGAACAATCCGACGTCGCCGGCTGCCCCCTCGACCTCCCCGACGACCTCTTCTCCCACGTCCGCCGCGCCTGCTCCTCCGGCACCGCCTCCTCCCCCGTCAACCGCGGCCGCTGCTGCCCCACCCTCGCCGCCTGGCTCTACTCCGCTCACTCCTCCGCCGCCCTCCGCCACACCTCCTCCTCCTCCTACGACTTCCCCGTCCTCCCGGACGACTCGGAGTCCTGCATTGACGCGGCGGAGAAGGCTCTGAAGGCGAGGGGGATCCATCTCCGTCCGCCGAACGGCACGTGCGACGTGGTCTACTGTTACTGCGGAGTACGTCTGAGGCCGTTTACCTGCCCGGAGGCGTTCAGGGTGGGTCCCGACGGGAGGTGGGCGGATGATGATAAGGTGCGGCGGATCGAGAGGGACTGCTCCGCCGGGTCCGGCGTCGCCGCCTGCTCTCGCTGTCTCCGCAGCCTACACCAGGTAAACCGTTTAAAAAACCGTGATGACGTATGTGTGGAGTGTCGTTTTTGACTGTCCGGATAAGATAAAGTGAACCGACGTTATTGTTTACAGCTGAAGAACGAGAGCGTGAGCGACAGAAAGGGAAAGCTGAGGAGCAGAGAGTGTGAGCTGATGGGGGTGACGTGGCTGCTGGCGAAGAACCGGACCGCGTACATGCCCACCGTGACTTCCGTTCTGAGGGCACTCATGGTGAGCCCAGACGGTTCTGACCGTCGATCCTGTGCTCTCGCTCGCGATGGATTGCCCCTCGCCGTCGATTCTGACCTCCTCTCTGATCCTTCCTCTTCCACCGTTGGATCTGGGTTTCCTTCGACGCTGATCCTTGGTTTGATCGGTTGGGTTACCTTTCTTATCCTCACTCGCGTGTAATCATATCGTCCTTTTTTTTTTGGTTTTTTTGTTTTATATATTAGATGTACATCTTTTGTTCTCATAATTCAATAATTCATGCCTTAAGAATCCGGTTTTGCATAAGAGCGTCCTTCGCCAAAGCATATGCATTATCTATTGTAGTTTAATGAAACCAAGATCGGTGTTTTATTATGATTTTTAAATACAATATATTATTTTATTATAATTCCGATTATCAAATCTTCTTTTAAGCCTGTTTGGTAACATGATTGGGGGACATAATTGGGGGGAGGAAGAGGGGGATTCTGTTTTTAATTAAACAAAAAAACTCAAACATAAATTGATTTTTGTTTAATTAAAAAATTATTTACGGCTTTTAGTATAAAATGATTGGTTTTTAAAAAAAAACAAAAAATGCTTTTGTCAATAATTAAAATGAGTTATTTCACAGGGAAGTTCACAAGACTAAATTAATTGTATAAGCTGTTTTATTCAAAATCTTTTTTTTAAATATGCTTCCAAATAGACCTTCAACGTAAATTGAAAGCTTCCCTTCCGTTCCTTTTGTTGCCCGGATATCTCGATGCCCCAACGGACGATCTGCGGCGTCCCCTGTCCTCCCCCACCCTTCTTGGACGGGGGGGGGGGGGGACCTCGGACGCCTCGCAATCGTGAGGAATGCTACCTGGTTGATCCTGCCAGTAGTCATATGCTTGTCTCAAAGATTAAGCCATGCATGTGCAAGTATGAACTAATTCAGATTGTGAAACTGCGAATGGCTCATTAAATCAGTTATAGTTTGTTTGATGGTATCTGCTACTCGGATAACCGTAGTAATTCTAGAGCTAATACGTGCACCAAACCCCGACTTCTGGAAGGGATGCATTTATTAGAAAAAAGGTCAATGCGGGCTTCTGCCCGTCGCTCTGGTGATTCATGATAACTCGACGGATCGCACGGCCCTTGTGCCTGCGACGCATCATTCAAATTTCTGCCCTATCCCAGGTGGGCGTTCATTTTAGCTACTCATCCATTCTCTGTTTTTTTTTTTTTTTTTGAAGCATCCATAAAAATGTAATTGAAAAATAGGAAAAATTTCAAATAACGTTACTCTAAAGTGTTTAAAATTTATAACTCCTCACTTGTCTTAAAGTTCATGTAACTTCTTGAAAACACATATATAAATAACACTTGAGTTTATTGACCAATGAAAGATATCCTACAAATATTGTCTTGTTGACCCTTATTGAAAACATAGTATGTCAAAATACCCTTATAATTTATTAGAAATATGTGAAATTTTTTTTGTGCAAGACTGTTTTTGTCCTTCATGATAAATTATAAAACCTTATTCAGAGAGGTAAATTCATCATTTATAAAAGATTTTTTACATATTTAACACATTTTAAAATTTTTTTGGCATACTATGTTTTCAACTAAGGTTAATCAGATAGAATATTCACAGAACAGTTTTATATCATTAACGAAAATTTAACTCAACGGATTATTTAGATTTACATAGGTGTTTTAAAGAGGATATATAGACCTTATGAAAAATCAGGGGTTATATAGATTTTTAGCAATTTATAGAGAGTTATTCTGATTTTTCCCTTAAAAATATCCTCCTTTGTTCATTAGGTGACATTTCAAATAAAATTTCATATCTACATAGTAACTTGATGCCTAAAAATGAGAAATTCTTCTTTTGAAAAGAATTATCAACCTGGTTCTTAATGTTCCATATAATTAATCAATGATATTTATTCCTCAAAATCTACAAACCAGATAGGAGTGTTGCACCATATATTCCCCTCTCTGACAATGTTGAGTAAAAAACATTGTGAATTTATTCCCCGCTTAGGTCGTCCCCTACATGTCGCGTTAAATTTAATAAATTTATACTGACAAAAACATAAGGATTAAAAAATTACAGAAGACATACGTACATGATTCCCACTTATGCTGCATGATATGCAAAATATTTGTCCACATTAAAAAAAACTCCAAAGTCCATCACTGCAGGGATAGACGTTTTTATGAAATTAAAATATTTGAAGAGACCAAAGTTTTAAAGAATCCTGTACGGGATCAATCATATTATATTAACTAGATGACATAAAATTCATTTAAAAACAAAAACTAAATGACATAAAAATGTTTATGATGAGTATGTTCCATTTCTATAATTCTTAATTGAATTTCAATGAAAAAAAAATGGTTTTACGTACTCCATCATTGATTTAAACATGAATTTTGTGTGTTTGTCACTCAAATTTAGATTTTAAACACCCCATCTAGCCACGTTAAGGGTATGTTTGAAAACACGTTTGAAAATAAGATTTTGAATAAAATAATTTAAATAAACTTTAATTTCTAAAAAATATATTTTCTGCGTTTTTTAAAAAACAACCCTTTTACACTAAATGTTGTAAGTGACTTTTTAATTAAGCTGACTTTCTAAAACCTATCCTTTTCAAAGAATCGATTGGGCATTGTTTGATTCTAAGTGTTAAATATGTAAGCAACATTCTTAAAATCTTAAAATGGATGGGGAAAAAGTCTGACATTTTTGTCACATACTCACATGTAGTGTATGACATGCATGGACCTCTTCTGAACCCCCCACCCTTCCCACCGCCTTCAATTTATTTATTTATTATTATTTTTTTAAATTATAAAGACTCTGTATCTAGAGTAACAGAAGTAAAGGTTAGAAAACCCCTTAATAACCAGTCGAAAAGGTTGTAGGAACTTGAGCAAGAGAGCGCACCCTCAATCAATTGTGTGATCCAAATTAACTTTTGCACATAAGCATATTATTTGCTCACAATGCCTCCCACTCCGAACTCCAAACAGTGCCAATTATGAGATAAAACTATCAAAAGATTCATCATCACAGACACTGAAGTGTGGTTCCTAATATTCAATCATGGGTGGATCTCAATGCACATTGCTGCACTGCTTAGTCAGTAGATTTATATATATATATAAAATCTCACTAAGGTACAATATGAGAGTCGAGGGTCCACCATTTCGATGGGTACAAATACAACTTGGCCATTGCTGGCATGACTGGCTTTTTCTTCCTATTAAAGGACATAACCCAAAAAAAACCAAAATGATATTTTTATTTAGATAAATATTTGTTATATACTTGAAAACGTGGTGTGTCTTTTATAGATTATCGTGTTTCTTGTGAACCAGATGATGGAGCTGTGAGTGTGTGTCACTGTGTGTGTGAATTGGGGTGGATCCAGGATAATATTTTTTGGTGGGCTGTATTAAATATTAATATAGAATGATTTTTTATTCTTATATGTGATGTAATTATTTTATATATCAAATAATGTGATATTTAAAATACATTCAATCTTTTTTATAACCCTATACAGTGTGATAACGTAGTATATACTACGTATCATAGTGTAGAGTATCATAGTATATTGAATAAAAAATTATTTATTCATAATGAAAAAACTACACTAGTGTATCTCAATTTATATATCACTTCATATAACAGCGTGTATTTCGATAGGAGAGTGCATAATTTTTTTAAAAAAAGAAAAACGGTGTGGATTGCAAATGGGACTGTAAAAGGAGCTTGACATATTATTATTCTTTTTTTTTCAACCCCAATTTCAGTCCTACATGCGTCGATAGAAAATCACTGAAGGATATATTCACACAATAACGGGGTATATGTTTTAATAGAAATTTTACACAATTTCTATAAATATATTCATGCAATTTATTAGAGTATATATTTCATTTTTTTTATAAAAGCATATATCTTATTAAATGAAGTATATATTATTTTTAAAAAACTCAAAACATGTATAAACTAGAATTATGATTAAAAAAAGTCTGTACATAACATTATCTCAATATATATATAACAAATAACAAAATAAATAAATAAATAAATTTGGGCCTGGCTGTAGCTCGGCTGAGCCAACCTTTAGGTCCGCCCATGTGTGTGAGGGTCCATCATTTCTGTCAACCTGATTTGATTCCTCAATGGATGTGATTTTCCTGTAAATATTGGGAAACCGAGACCATATAACAGGTCACATTAGAGTCTATTTGATAATCACAAAGAGTTTCTGTGTTGTCCAATAAAAATTTGTCTGATATGAAAAACTAACTCTATAAAAAAGACATCATTTGTGATATTTACAAGAAAACCAGTGTTTACACATTTTTTTTGAATCATTTACATGATATCTATTGGATGGTTAACACAAAGTTTTTCTATGTTGAAAGCACTGTGGATCTCATTTAGGTCAAGTAAAACATTTATATCTGAGTAGATAAAAAAAGAAAATTCACATCATCTCGACGACATCCAAAAGGGACTAGAAGAATGATTGTCCCTAACATTATTCATTTTGTTTTTATTTCTCAATTTTCGCTTTTGATATTGGTTGAAAATTTAATGGTCATTAAACATTTTCATGTTGACCATTGATTTTGAATGGTTGGAAGGCAGAGAATAAAGGGGTGGCTCAAGATATGGGTATTAGATTTATTTATTTATTTGCTTGGTATGGGTAATAGATGTTAGAATCTAACATGCTCACAAAACAGTTTGAGATAATTAGATGGTCAGGATCTGAATTTTATGGAATTCTAAACAAGTCTAAATATTGATTTGAACAATGTAGTATAGAGTGATGGGCATTAAGTGATTAACTGGCCTTTGATGAAACCCTCCTATTCAAATGTGTCAGGTGATTCTTTGAAAATTATTCATTCTTCAAAGAAAGACAAATTCCTGAGATTAGTTAGTATCTCATTCAGAAAGAATTAAATGAATATCTTTTTGTGTTGAAGACTGGTCCAATCTTACAAAGAGGATTAAGCTCTGTATATGTTTATTGATATTTTATGCATGCAAGCCGATCCAAAGTTAATGTTGGTGCCTGAGTTATACATAAATCTATAGATGCATTTTCTCAGCCTATTGTGCTCAAATCAAATATTGTCTTATTGATAGATGGAGTTCATGTCCACTGTGGCACATTCAACCAACCAACTAAACTAATCATGTTTATATAAACGGATTTGGCAGCTTTATTTTCTCCAAAATCAGTTCATTTAAGAACCTAACACATCATTGTAAAATTTAATTCACACTTTGTGGAAACAAAAGATTATCACCCACCAAAAAAAACTTTGCTCATTTAGGATTTACCTGATTGCATCTATTGCGTAGTTGATTGGCATTGAAATTCTATTTTTAACTCCAATACCTTCTTCTGGGCGTCTGGCCTTTATGGGCCTCTTTATTTTGTTGATGGAAATGTTGTGGCCCATTTGAAACCTCATTTGTAATATGCACATATTTTAATTTTTTTTTCCTGGATATATACTAAGTTAATATAGTACATTTTTTTACAAAAAGATAAACTATACATACTCTTACCAATTGAATATATTTTTTTAATTTTGGGTGTGTTTTTATAATAAAATGTGTATCGAGATGGTGAAATACATGCTATGTTACATAATTTTATATGTTGTTTTAATGACATCACAATTACAAATGAGACTATAAAATATATATAGTGTATGAATTGATGCCCAATATTTGTTGGACAGAGTGCTGTTACACTCAGCTTTTTTTTCAGTCCAAAACACAGTCCTATATATCATTTTACAAATCCAGTAAAACATATACCTAGTTAGATGTTGTATATACCACATTAAATATTTTTTTACACTTATTAAAAATGGGTTCATTCAATTTGAAATGGAGTGATATACACTTTTTATCAAAATAGATGATGTTTACTAATTTTTAAAATGGTCTTTACCAAAAAATTTAAGCCCCATTAAGAAGTCCCAATAGGTGTCATTACCCGATTGGTTACTTGTTTGACTTTTTTAAAAGATAAAATGAACAAAGACAATATTACCCTTCCTTTATATTTGGGTTTCTTATTCTAAAAAAAAATCCCTCATTGGGATTGTATAACCGCCTCTAGCACTCCCTCTTCAAAAAATTTCTTTTTTACCATCATAAGTTAGCCGCCACTTCAAAAATTCATTTCGGCTGGCCCTCCTCGTCGCAGCCACCCTTAGATTGCTCTCGTTGCCCTCTATATACAAGAGGTGAATTGGCTACCTTTCTAGCTCTCCTCCAACCTCCACCTCCTTTGACCTCTACCTCCCTTTTTCTTCAGATACAGCTACAGATAATTTCAGATACAGATTTCAGATATAATATTAGTATGAAATTCATATAAAACAATTATGGTCTACATGCTAATGAGAAATTGCTTAGATAATTAATAAAAATATTTAAATATACATGACAAAAATAATTAAATATTATTTAGATATACATTAATCAAATCCATCGGAACAAACATAACAAATAGTAAATTGGGTTGGATAAATTATTCAGATACACGTGTATCTGGAATCTGAATTAACAACATTACATTAGATACAAGTGTATCTGGAATTTAAAAATGTAACAATTGTGTTTTACATGCTAATGAGGCATTGCATAGATGATTAATAAAAGTCTTTAAATACAGATGATAAAAAATAATTAAATATTATTCAGATACACATTAATCAAATCCATCAAAACAAAAATAACAAACAACAAATTGGGCTGTGTAAATAATTCAAATACACATGTATCTGGAAACTGAATTAATAACTTTACATTAGATACAAGTGTATCTGGAATCTGAATGAGTTTAAAAATAAAACAATTATGGTTTACATGCTATGAGGCATTGCATAGATTATTAATAAAAGTTTTTAAATATAGATGAAAAAAACAATTAAATATTATTGAGATACACATTAATCAAATCTATCAAAACAAAAATAACAAACAGCAAATTAGGCTAAGTAAATAATTCAGATACAAATGTGTCTAGAATCTAAATTAGTAATTTTACATTAGATAAAAGTGCATTTTGAATCTGAATGAGTTTAATAATGATCATGCAAGGCTAAAAATATATTAAATGACTTAATATGCATAATTATACACATACACAACAATAAAAACGATTATACAAATTGTACTTATTCAAATCTCAAAAATCTTACTGAATAATGATTATGTAAGGCTAAAAATCCAGTTACAGTGGTCATGTATCTGAATTTAAATTAAATCTGATATAAAAAATTTATATGATGATTCAAAGATGAACGTAAAATCAGAGCAATATGTTTTATTCATATCGAAAAGCCTAACCTGAATGGATCGCTATTGTTCGCACCACAATTAGGTCGCAAATAAAAAAAAATTACTCGAGAAATTATAATCTTCTCGTCGAATCCCCACCAAAACCGAATTTGATATTTGTTTTCATTTCAACATATCAATCTGAATAAAAAAAATGTAAATCTTTTTTTTTTTTTTTGTATCCAATTGAATTGATTGCTTCAAAAAAAGAAAGAATATCATAAATCATAACTTTCTCGAGATTAAAGGAATCGGTTATAAAAAAAACCTCTCCATTTAAATAAGAAAGTTAAAGTGGGTAATTCAATTTTGCCACTTCATGGGGCGTGAGACGAGTTCTACCAATTAGGGCTTAAAAATTATTATTGTTTTTAAAAATAAAAATATGTGAGGTCTGAGTTTTGGTTGATGAATGTGACTTAGTCTAACATTTTTCTTTGTTGGACTAGTCAAGTGGGCTAATGGGCCGAGACAGAGAATTTTTTAGATATTTTGGTAATCTACCAATATCTTTATCCTATTCATCTATCTCTTTCTTGTTGGTGTTAATAGAGATTAATGTCTGTCAGAGAGACAATCTTATACATTGTTCTTTGGTAGAGAAAGGATGTTCTTAGGAGAGAGAGATTGTGAAACTTTGTAATTCGGTTCATTGATAATAATTAATCACTAATAATTTGCTCAATGAGCGTAACAAAATTTATCATCGAGAACACCTTCTTCTATCTCTTCCGGTCCATAAGTGTTTAAAATTTATTATAATAATATACATATATAAAAAAATACATATTTTTATAAAAAAAATAAAACATATATTTCAATAAATTAGATTGATGTATTTATAAAAAAATATAATTTTTTTTTTATCAGTAGATATACTTCGTTAATATGAATATGTATTTGAGTGATTTTCTATATACGCATTCGAGACCGAAACTCAAACTGAAACTAAAACTAAAAAAAAAAAAAAAAAAAACCGTATGCGTGTAACATCACTCTTAACCAAGATGATCAGAAGTCAATGATCGAAATCATATCATGCAACCCATGCTAAAAACACACGCATCAGTCTCTACTGTAAATTGGGTGCAGTGTCTTCAACCAAAAATAAATCCAAAAGGGTGCACTGTGAATGCATGAAATCTTCAAGACGATTAGATGGATGTTACATCCCACCAAATCTACAGTCTCCATATACATCTCACTCACTGATCACTCTTAACAAGTCTGTGGGGTACGAAAGAAACCCAACCCCCCACCACCACCACCACCATTGCCACCCTTTCTTTTATCATCACCACCACCACCACTGTTGTTGTTATAGTAGTTATAGTGACCACTGTAGTTGTTGGAGGTTGAGATGCGCTCACAGCGTGGGCACATAGTGAGTGACGAAGCTGGGAGAGGCTGACACGTGTGGGGGGAGATGACAGTAGGCGGGGCCACCCTGAGCGACCGGAGCTCCTCCACCTCTCTCTGTAGCCTCCTGTTCTCCTCCGTCAGCGTCCCGTACCACCTCTTCAGGTACTCACACTCCATCTCCGTCTGCTTCAACTTCGTCCTGTACAAGTATTCGTATCCGATCCTTTTATACGTAATAAAGAGAGAGATACGGAGACTTTTTTTTTTTTTTTTGTTATTATGTAGTGGTTGGTGAGTGGAAACACTGATGACCAGCATTGAATATAGGAAAAGGGGGCTGTTTTAAGTTTCCAAATGCGCCTCATACACCTTGTTAAGTGTTCTATGCATCTTTGATCCTCTGATCGTATCATATTGAATATTGAAATAGATAAAATTAATTTTTTTTTAAAAAAAAACCCAAGAATTTAATCAATTCTTATTTTAATTTTGACAAAATATTACGGTCATAGTTTTTAAATATGACGGAATATCTCTGTCATAATTTTTACTTAAATTATTTTGAACTGTTACGATTGGATGGTCTCGGATGGTCACAGATGACCGTTCAGCACTCGTACCTAATCCGGTCCGTTAATCATTCAATGTTAATCACATATGATTGTGCATATTTTGTTAATTTTTTATTTTTAAAAATAATTTTATTCAATTTAAAATAAACAAATATATATTTTTAATCAAAACATATACTTAATCCAACAAAATTTACTATTTTTAAAAAATTAAAATACATGTATACTGTATTTTAGGCTACAATTAACATTATCATAAGAAAATGTTATAATCCATTTTATAATTTATTTTATAGTCTAATTTACGACAACACATGTTTTTTTTTTAATTTTTTTAAAAAATAATATTTTTTTTTTCAAAATGTCAAATATGTACTGTAATGTTATTATTTATAAATAAAAAATAAAAAAAATTTACAACGACAAAAAAAAATCTATTAACAAGATATACAAAACTATATAAAAAAAGATTGAAATTAACCGCATCATTGAATATAAACACATAGTTTATTTAAAAAATATATATATACCTGGCGCGGCGGTTCTGAAACCAGACCTCGACCTGGCGCGGCCTCAGCTGCAGCTTCGAAGCCAGAGCCTCCTTTTGTTTCTGTTTCGGTTCATTAACCAAACACAATTTAATACACACTCAAAATCAAACAGAGAGAAATAAAAAAATTAAAAAAAAAAAAAAAGAGGTATTATGACTAGACGACTGACCGGATTTAGGGTTTGATTTTCTCGAAAGCTCTCCTCCAGAAGAAGTGACTGCTCCTTCGTGAGCCTGAGCTTCTTCCGTGCTCCACCGTCCGATCCGCATCTAACGGCGGAGCCCTCCTCATCATATTCATCTTCATCTGTCGCTGGTGGTTGGTTTATGTCCAGGTCTCTTATGTTACAACAACCCACATGATCTGTTTATTTTTTTAAAAAAAAGTTAATAAAAAGGGAAGAAGATATATATATATACAATTAAAAAAAATAAAAACAAAAATCAAACCTGATGAAGGACTCAGGCCGGGTACCGCCATGGTGAGCTCCAACCCAGAAGGGCTTCTTTGCAAAAGTTCCATCAGAGGAGCTCAAATGAGAGTCTGATCTTCAGAGCTTCTTCAGAGAGAGAGAGAGAGAAAAAACAAAAAATAAAAAAATGTAAATAAAAAGAAGTACTGAAGTCCACTAGGGGGGGTGTTATGGATTTTGACTGGTGGCAGTCACGTCAAAGGGGGTCCATAATGACCGTCGGATGAAGGAAACATGGATGGATGGGGGTTGTTTGAAAAAAGCCGGCAGGTCCCCCTGTTTGGCAAACCTAAGTCGGCTTGTCGGGTCGGGCTGCTGGAAATGATTGGCTCTGCCATGGCTGTGCCCACTCCATGTTTCAATCCTCCCTCAACATTTTTTTTAATTATTTATAATAATAATCATTATTAAATCTAAACATAATATATATATATATCAAATAAAAATGTAAATACAAATATGTATGTATGTATATTTATACAGTGGAGCATTAAATCAAGGTTTGAATTTTCCCGAATGAGACCCTGTGCTTTTCGCATTTACTGTTGATTAGCTCACTCGTTACAGTTGAAGCTTCATATCCGGATCTTCTTCGAAGTTCGAATGCGTTGCGTACCCTTCACGGGAAAACAAAAAGGACCATCTCATAAATCCATCTATCACGTTCATCAGATCATAATCGAACGGTTGTTATTACGATTTTAAAAATTTAGGATCCTATTTGTAGGGGTATTTGTGGTATTTCAGTTACTACTCCGACACCTCTACCCCACCCCCATCATTTTTAAGGCTCCTGTCGCCCATTATCTGACACGAAATTGACCGTTCGCGTTTTTTCTCGTGATACGCGGTGTAATTAGTTTTTAGATAACTCGCCATTCCATGAACGCTCGACCGTTGATATTTCCGACGGTGAGATTAGGTAATCATAACCCGACCTTTTCGTTCGGGAAGTTCGAGAAATATATGGCGAGTACGATATGGAGAGAGGAAGAGAGCATGCGATCACGAGACGAATGCATCGATAACATCATCAGATGATTTTTTTTTTCTGATGAGAAGATCGGAACCGTCGGATTCTCATTTAATGATTGGAAATCCATATCAGATGAAACATCGGCTGCGTGAATCATTGTTGCATGGTGACCTTGTTTGTGATTACATGTTTTCGATTCGGGTCGGTCGTCTCGCACCGTCTGATCATTGTATGATGAAAACGTGGACGGTCATGATTGCGGTGCACGGTGGGCCCTCGTGCGAAGGGCGAGACACGTGAGGGGGGGACAGGGTGTGTGCGTTTACATGCTCACACGTGTACACTTAACATGCTCTGTCAGGTGGCGACACGTGGAGCCCACTTGCCTTCTTGTTCCATTGTCGTCTTCTTTTTCTGGGGAGCTAAGCGTATGCTCGAGAGCAGGGTAGCTACGGATGTGCATTGGATTCTTCTATTGTTTTGTTATCACAACAAGTGTCATTGTAAATTTAATTTTCTACCATTGTTGAGTTTTAATATTATTTCTGTATGAAGCTGATCTCCCGGTTTCTGAAAAGAAAAACTTAATTTTTAGATATTATTTGGTCTCCTGATTTTTTTTTTTTGTTTAGTTATTGGTACTTTTTTTCAAAACCGGAAATTACACATGGGGCTGGTTTTCTTGCGCACATCGAAACCCAGGATCTTTGTAGATATTGTTGTTCACCTCCCCCATTCTCGAGCAACAGTTTTTGTATCCCACGGTCTAATTGGAATGGGTCCTAGGTAAATTTATGAAATAAGATCTCTAACTATAATGTATAAATATGGTGAGTAACATCACAATTACTATTAAAAAAATAAAAATAAAACAAAAAACACAAAACACGCTGCTACCATATACGAAGAACGATTACCAATTAAGTTTTCATTTTTAATGAACAATAAAAACACAAAAACATAAACTCCTTGGAATGTAGGAGCTGGTAACAAAAATATTACATTTGTTGTAAATTCAAATGCAAACTAAACTCTTATAAAAATGAAAAAATTTAAATAAGTTACCAAGAAATAAAAAAAAAAAGATAAAAACAAATATATGTATCATTTTTAAAAACTAAAAATAAAATATTAAATTTCAATCCTAAAAATACTCCAACAATTTTAATACAATTTTATTTTTAGGGATTTGGGGCTCTATTTGGGGTACATGCTTGAAATAGTTTCGTTGATTGCCTACCTTAGGACCTGCGTCAATGTGATGCGTGTTTTCCATACATTTCTATGCCATTATGCAAAATGACTCTTTACTCTCGTATATATTGTGGCGCGATGTAAAACAATAGAAGGATCTCATTTATATCAAGATCACATAACAGATCTCATGTAAATAACTAAATTCAAATAGTCTCTTGAATTAAATTGTTATTGAGAGATTATGAATTCTACGAATGTTTATCTGGTTAACCTTGGTTGAAAACATGGTAAACTAAATATTCTCTACAATGTGTTAAAAAAGATAAAAATCATCTGTAAATGATGATTTTACTACTCCAAATATGGTTTTATAATCTATCCAGAAGGATAAAATTATCATATATGAAAGGTTTTTTGTATTTTAATAAATTATAAGAATTTTTAATATACTGTATTTTTAGTCAGGTTAATAAAAAAGAATATTAGTAAAATATTCCTCTTCCGGAAGTTTTAACTTCGGGGACAATTAAACTCGGGTGTAGGTGAATAGCATTTATGAAAAAGGCTAAGCATGCAAATTTCAGCATTAAGACATAGCAATATATATATATATATATAAATAATCACCATGAGGTTGGGTGGTTTTAAAAACTTTTATTTTAGATGCTCTTTTTAATCTTTTAATCTTGTTCATTAATGTTGCAGGAGAAGATCCTCCAAATCAACATCTTTTCAATCAGAATAACCATCATTTATTGCATAGAAGGTCAATCCGAATTAATCAACATGGAGGACAATTTAACGATGATCATTAATGGTAGTGATAATGTTAATTAATCCAAAACGAGCTGTAATTGCATGATTCGGTAATTTTTAATAATTTTCAAGACAAGCTTGTCATAGTCAGTATCGTCAAACATGAAAAGATTCAATAACAAAGCTTTTAATAAAAAATAAAATGACTCACACAGATGATAAGATAACAACTCATCATTTCAAAATGATAACATACATCTCAAAAATGATCTGACCAAACATAACATCAAGGGGACGATCTTCGTTGGGTTCTGTGATTTAGATGCTCAATCAATGGTGATTTAAGTTGTGTATATATTATGGATGTATATTAATTACTAGCATTATTAGTAAATGTTGTTTATTCAAACTCTATATAGGACAACATCACCTGACACATGGTCAACGTGTCTTAATGTCGTCATCTGTCCTAACTTTTCAATGGAATCCCTTCAGCCAAAACCATATAATTTTACTATTTTGAGAAAATTATTTGAGATTTCTAAGAGGACAACAAATCAAACTGATTAGAGTATTACGACACTGTTGTACACACATGACATACTATAATAAATGAAATTCAGTTTCTCTCCATGTTATGCAACACAATGTTGCATGCAATTGGCCTTCGAAAATTGATTGCTACTTGTCCACGTGAGAGAGAGAGAACGGAAAAATATACACATGGAGGGGTACAAGAGAATGATAGATTGATTGATCAATTATATAGAGAGATGCTAAAGCTGTGCTGGATCCGTGGCTTCCTCTTTAGTCTCCACATAACTTGATCCAATCAAATTCTGTCTGTCCCGACCTCACTACACGACGTTGCAGTTGTTGTTGGTTTTTTTTTTTTCTTTCAATGTGGACATATCTATTCTGATCTTAAATCAAAATAGATGATGTTTGAATAGGAGTACAGAGAAGAAGTGAGAAAACAAAGAAGAAAAAACAAATATAAGAAATTAAAATAAACAAAAACGGAGGGATCCCACATCAAACCGTCCAAAAAATTAAGGTGAAAAAAGCCGAGTTAGACTTTTTGGACCTCTTACACATGGTGTTATTTGAAATGAGTTTTCATTTCTGGATTATCAATAAGAACTAAACAATAAGTTTGAAATATAGATTAGCGTGAAAACAAAGGCTATAACATATTTTCACGTGTAGTAGCAATGTTGTAATTATTTATTAGGATTGATCATGTGTCATGCTATATACTTTTTTAAAAGTTAGATTTTCTCATACTATTAATGAGGGAGAGAGAGAGAGAGAGAGAAAGATTTGTAGCTCCATCACATGGAGTCTGTATCCAACGGCAATCTTTCTTTCAAAAAACAAAAAAAAGCCCCCACAATGGATACAATGCCATATATATTGTACACACACACACACACACGTGTATATATAGCTTAAAGTGTCCCTCCCACAACCCTCATCAGTACGTCCCTCTCTCCCTCCAACGTCCATATTTAGCTTTTCCCACAAGACCATTCACTTCCTTCAATGGCTCTTGGGAACAAGAGAACTTCCTCACAAGAGCCAAATATTAGCATGACCAAGCAAGCCTTCCATTCTTTCTATGGCAAGGACCATTTAATTAGCTCATCCATCCAATTAGTCCTTGATGAGGGTGAGTCTAGCCAACAAAAACTCCCCTCTTCTTCGAATTCGAAGTGCAATAACTTTGTCTTTGGAAGCACCAAGAATCCTACTTTGGAGAAGGAGGCTCAATCAATCCTCAGCTTCAATAATGGGGCTGATAACTGCTGGCTCCAGTCTTACAATGGCAAAGCAGCACTTGACGACGATGGTTTCCCTACTTGGGATGATGTTACAGACCATGATGGTTTCACTATTCGCCTATTGCAGGAGGCAAATAGTTTCGAGACGTTGAAGAACAATATTAAATGCCAGTTTGGTGACCCTGGTGCAGAAGTAGAACTCTTCCTTCAGAAAGATCTAATTCTGATAGATTCTGTGGAAGAAGAAATATTATCTCGGATGATCAGAAATGACCACAAGAATGATGGTATCCAACCGCAATTTTTTTGAGTGTCTCAGCAAAAGAAGAATAAGAATAAACGACAAACTGGATCTAAGGCTAAACAATGGGACCCGAGCAATTCAAATAATGAGAAATGCCTATATTTAGTATGTTTTTCAATTTTTCATACATCAACTCAATTTCACTATTAGGGTTGATTTGAATACGGTGGCATTGATTGTTAATTTTGCAGGAAGAAAACTTGCAAGCTTCAAAGAGGCATTGCTTGGGGACATGCGGGCAACCCAAAGTTAGAAAACCAATGCTAACAAAGGACCCTCAGATTGTAGCAGCTAAGGTGAGTTTGTGATCATCATAAGAATAAGAAAATGAAACCTAGCTAGCTCATTCAAGCAATTCAAAGAGAATTCCATTGATTTTTTGTGTGTTTGTGTGAGAGAATAGAAGCGGCGGAACGGATAAGTGAGAGACTCAAAGCACTGCAAGAGCTCATTCCTAATGGATCAAAGGTGACACACACTTCTTCTCAACTAATTAAGCTTAATTCTCTTTTAATTGCTTAATTATCATGTTATGACCTATATAACATTGTTTTATTTCTTATTTTTATATCTTACTAATGTGTTGTTTGCGCACGTTGATTTGGTTACCATTGTCGGTGTCGGATTTTTGACGCGGCGTGGTCGTGAATCCGGGTTCCTTCAAGTTTGGTTCCGCTGCGCGCACGGTGCTCCGAATCGCCACTTGAGGGATCGTCCAAGGTGGCCCGACCGCTTCCAGGGACGTTGGTGTGATCGCCACTTGCTTTTCCTAAAAAAGCAAGAAAAGAGGATACTCTTTTGTTACTCGCCTTCAACGGGGGACGCGGGTTCTCCTCTCAAGGGTCACGGCCGGCCGTGCCTTGAGGTGTTCAAGCTCAGATTGATCCTGCAAACCCAAAGAGAGAGAAAGAGCTACCCTTTTTTTTTTTGTGCAGGATTGGCAAATGTGATAAAAAAGGGTGTTCTTTCTGGTTAATTGACTGGAGGTGAACTATAGGGCTTGATGAACCAGGAAGGGTTGTCAAGTTTAACGGACCAGGAGGGATTGTCGGTCTCGACGAACTATAGGGGAGTTGTCGGGATTGACGAACTATGGGTGGATTGTCGAGTTCGACAAGCTATGGGTGGATAGTCGAGTTCGACGAACTACATGGGGTTGTCGGGATCGGCTAACCATGGGCGGATTGTCGAGTTCGACGATCTATGGGTGGATAGTCGAATTCGACGAACTACAGGGGGTTGTCGGGATCGGCTAACCAGGGGCGGGTTGTCGAGTTCGACGATCTATGGGTGGATAGTTGAATTCGACGAATTACAGGGGGTTGTCGGGATCGGCTAACCAGGGGTGGATTGTCGAGTCCGACGATCCACGGGGGGTTGTCGAGCTCGACGAACCAGGGGGGATTGTCGAGGGTTAACTCCAAGAAAAAAAATAACAAAATTAGGGGGAGGTTTTATGTTAACAAGAAACTGAGAAAAACAAAAAAAACAGCATATAAACAGTATATAAAAGAGTAATAACAAACATATAAAGCAGTAAATGACAAATGGAGTAAACAAAATAAAACAAAAGGGGTTAGTAGTCCTTGGGAGGTACCCAAACTTGCAAAGGGGAGTGTTCAAATGGTCCCTAGACCAACTGACCAACGATCCAAGTTAGGGTCGTCCGCCAGCTGCGTATAGTTTCCAAAAGAACTGATAATAGTCCAATGATGTACTCCAACACTCTCAACTTTGATTAAACTTATATTATTTAATTTAGTAAGCTTATTACAACTTGTTTAAGAGTTTTATGAGGAAATGATATGTTATACAAGTTCTTTTAAGTAAAAAAAAAAGAAAGGGAAAAAAGGAAAGGGAAGGGAAGTGAGGGTAGGGACGTGTGAACTCTCTCTTTCTCTTTGGCAAGGGAGGGTTTAGGGATAGATGATAGTGATGAAAAAGTGTGGTTAACCTTGGGTGGTAGTGGATGGGTTCGGATGGGTGGCTTTTGGAGAGAAAGGGGAGAGTTTAGGTGATAGGTGAGGGTGGTGGATGGTTGTTTAGAGTGGCTGCTGGTGTAGGGGGTGGTGGTGCTCGAAAATGGAGGGTGGAGAGTGTTGAGAGGGCTGTTGGTGATAAAAAAAGGATGGGTTCGGATGGGTGGCTTTTGGGGAGAAATGGGAGGGCTTAGGTGGTAGGTGAGGGTGGTGGGTGGTTGTTTGGGGTGGCTGCTGGTGTAGGGGGGGTGGTGCTCGGAAATGGAGGGTGGAGGGTGGTGAAGGGTTGCTGGTCTCGAGTGGAGAGGCTAGGAGAGGCTTTGGAGAGTAAAAGATGGGTAAAAGATGAGTTCCCCCCCCCCAAAAGCCACCATTGCTTCCCTTTTATAGCCCAAACGAGCCACCACTTTCTTGACACCTGTTTGGGGAGGTCATGAGTGCCCCACGACGCTCCCACGTTCACCCGAAGTGGCTGACGTTGGTGGAGAGGCGAAAAAACTCGAGCCATGCCGTCCTTTTCGAGCTGAACTTATCCCAGTATTTTTGACGATCCGTCATCCCATTGTCTAGGTCGACAATCCCCCCAAAGATTGTCGACCTCGACAATCACCCGAATGATCGTCCAGTTCGACAATCCCCTCAAAGATCGTCGAAGTCGACAATCCTCAGAAAGATTGTCCAGTTCGACAATCCTCTCAAAGATCGTCGAAGTCGACAATCCTCTCAAAGATCGTCGAAGTCGACAATCCTCAGAAAGATTGTCTAGCTCGACAATCCTCCAAAGATCGTCGAAGTCGACAATCCTCAGACAGATCGTCCAGTTCGACAATCCTCCAAAAGATCGTCGAAGTCGGCAATCCTCAGACAGATCGTCCAGTTCGACGAGTGGGTGGTCGCTTGTCTTCGTCACCAGACAAATTTTCTGAGGTCTTATACAACAACCCAAGGCTTAACCATTCTGGGCAATAGTACTGCTTCTCTTGAGCTTTTCTTTAAACTTATCACTTGTTGCGCTCATGCTTTCTTTTCTTCCCTTCCCCTACTCAAGTGATTATTCTGGCTCCGGGAAGATCATCGGGGCTTAGACCTGCAAACTAAGATATCACAAATGATAAGTGTTTCACAGTTCTGACCGATCAAAATGGGGTATCTACAATTGCCCCTCCTCGGATGGTGTTTTAAGTGAAGCTTGAAGCACCATTCGAGGATACGAAGAGAGTCCTCATTTTGATCGGTTTAACCATCAGGCATCGTTTTCTGGTAAATACAAGTCAGGAGATAAACATGGAAGCAATTTTCTTACGATCCATTAATGAAATGATCATTGAAGGGAGAAGGAAATATTTGATCTAAATGTCAATGAGTGATCCAACCCTCGGTTGGGGTTCCTAGCCTTCGTGTACTGCAGCCCGGCGTTGGATTCCCTGTGCCTACCGTGCATTGCAACTCAGCAAACAGGGGGATATCATGACAGAAATAAAAGAGGGGATACTTTCGAATAATTGGAGAAGGATCATTTTATTAATAACTCAAAGAAAATTGGACTATGGGGAATCAATCTTGACTTGCATGTACCGAGAGACAAAATGCCCAGGTTTAAATGTCGTAGCCCTAATGAAAATCCTGGAAATGTACCAAAATGCTACTGACATATACAATAAAAATGCTTATAGATGCCCAAAATCTAAAGATGTGCCAAAAATTTGCTTTGAAAATTATGCAATATAATACCCAAAAGGTGCTCAAAACATAAAGAGAGTACAGAAAATCAGAATATTCATTGATATAGGCAATATAACACTTGAAAATATCCAAAATCTGAAAAAAATAAATGTCTAAAATTTGAAAATAAATATCTGAAAATCTGAAAAATACGTCCAAAATCCGTTGGAGATACGTGAAATAAAGTGTTCAAAGATGCTTCCAAGGCACAACTATATAAACTCAAATTAAGTACATGTTTATTTAGATAGATACATGTGCATATATATATGGGTGATTTAGACATACCTGTGGTGGGTCAAAAACATGTTTATTTAGATAGATACAGGTGCATATATATAGGGGTGCTTTAGATATACCTGTGGTGGGTTTTGACTCAACTCAAGTTAAATACATGTTTATTTAGATAGATATAGGTGCATATATATATAGGGGTGCTTTAGATATGCCTGTGATGAGTTTTGACTTACATAAAACGTGAAAGAACACTTATCCGCTCATCCAACCTGTCGTCGGGGTGTCATCAACTCTAGGAAATTCATCCTCCCCGAATCCATTTTTTTTTTTAGACAGACCCCCTTCATCTTCCTCACCTATTCAAAACGCGATTGAGATGCCGCCGAGGACCGAGCGCTTGGAGCGAAAACGGCGGAAGACTTCCGCGGGTGGTTCGGTGGGGCAACACGGGGAAAGCAATAATGATCCGAAGGCGGCCCTTGATGTTCCGAAGGTGAGGGGTGTGGTGGCAGGGATCATGGAAGCAAGTTCAGCCGCGCCGGAGGCCATGGGCAGCAGCGGTGGGGGCCGGGGTGGTGTTGGAGAAGAAGGAACGGAGGGTGCACGAGAGGTGTTTGGTGAAATGCTCGAGAGGGACCCTGAGACCACTATGACGGCGATAGTGGAAACAAGGCTGATGACGGTGATGGGGGAGGCAGTAGGAGGCGACACAGCGGTTGCGGAGGGCGGCGAAACATCGGGGGCAGCAGGCGCACGCATGGGGGTGACGGGTGCGGACGCGGGGAAAAGGGAGATGAGGGCAGCGGTTATACCCGAAGCGGGGGCGGGCATGGAGGCTGAGAGTAATGCGGGCGTGCACCTAGTGGGAGTCTCGGGGGTTGTCGATGATGTGGCAACGAGAGGAGTGTCAGGGGTCGAGGCGGGAGCGGTGAGTGCGGGGATTGTCGCGGCGAGGGTGAATATGGAGACTAATGGGTCCGAGGAGGAGATATCATGGGATGAGTCGACTGCAGCAGAATCTGGTGATAATATAGGTACTAACAGATCCACAGACGAAAGCACAAAGATAGATGAGGTCGAGGGGGGCAACGTAAGCATTGATGTGTTTGCGGGCGTTGTCGCGGGTGTGGGTGGCTTTGGGCAAGACGCTGCGGAGGGTGGTTCGGACTCGGACGAGTCTGAGGGTGCGAACACAGGGGTTGATGAGCCTAATGAAGCTGGAGGGGCTGATGAACGGGTTGCCATGCTTGATTTGGAGGCGGGGGGTGACGGCGAGGGCGACGATGAGGAGGAAGTGGCGGGTGCCTATCGTCGTGCCTTGGTAAACATGATTCTCCCTCCCCATTTTTTTTATTACCCCTGAAAGGAGAAATTAAATATTAGTAGGGAATTATCATTTTTAATTTTTTACTTACCTTTGTCTTGTAGCGGCCGCTGAGATCATGTTCTTTTTGGCATGGCGTGCGAAACTGGTATAAGGACCTAGCGCCTGTTGAGCAAGGGCTTGTAGACGGGGCCAGGTTTCGGGCCTTCTTCCAGATTGAGCCTTTTAGTGTGGACCGAGGATATATAGAGGCTTTAGGCGAGAGGTGGGATCCAAGGAGCTGCACCTTCATCCTTCCGACTGGCGCAGTGATGCCTACTTTAGAAGATGTCCTCCGGATCACCGGTCTTCCAGTCACGGGTCGCCCGGTGACAGGGAAGACACTTGGAAATTACCGTCGCAAATTTCGGGAGTTAATCGGTGCTTGGGATTTCATTGATGGAGGGAAAACTGCCACCCGTATTCCTTTAGGGCGTCTCGCTGCTCAATATGGCTTGGGGAGGTTCCTCTTGCGTCGGCCAAAAGAGACGGAGGCGCGATTTGTGGCCCGAGACCTCATGACGAAACAAAGGAAGACAGTAGCCGATCCTGTGCGAGCCCAAAGAGAACTGAGGGCCTTTTATTTATTTTTCTTTGGGCGCGTGCTCTTCTGTAATTCCTCGGACCGAGTTTCTTTACACTTTTTGACCCTTATGGAGGATCTGGTGCAAATGGGAGACTATGCTTGGGGAGCAGCGATGTTGGCTCATCTATTTGCTGAGTTATCAAGAAAGAAGCAACGGGCAAAGGACAAGAGTCTTGGTGGGTTCATTGCATTTCTTCAGGTATAACTTGCTCGATGCTTGCATTTGCCTACCTTTGGACTTGTACTTGATTTTTCTCATCGTCCCCTTTTGGTGAACAGCTCTTTGGGTATGAGCATATTGCTATTGCTCATCCACAATCAATGGATCTTTGCGACCCATCTTTCCCTCGTGCCATGCGGTGGGTTGCGCCAGAAGCAAACTATGGTAGGACTCTAGCTCTTCTCCGCGAGGACTTTCTCTTGCTGACTGAGGAGAAGGTACGTTCTCTTGCTTCATCAAACTTTCCTTGAGAGGTGCATTCTTTCAGCTTAGTGTCCCATGCGCTTGTTACTATTTCAGATGACATGGAGGCCATACGTGGAGGAGATTCCTGATGAACTAGTCTGCGATACATGGCTTGTTTTCTTTAATGAGGTTCTCTACCACTGCGCTAGTCGCGTAGCACGCCAGCTAGGCTTTCACCAATGGATCCCTGGTCCTCTTCCGACTTCTCCTCGTCTGACTCTACGAGGGATTCCAAGAGCCTTTTTTCCAGAGGATGACTTTTCTGAACACTTGAAGTTATGGGAAGAGAAAGGCCACCCAGTTAGACCACCGGCGGATCTTGACAGTAGTGATGACTACATGGAATGGTATCGCAAGGAGTATGCAAAGGATCTTGGGATATTCGAAGAACTGATGCCTGACATAGAGGTAGGCATGTTTGTTTCCTTCAAAACTTGCTCTTTTCGTAATGCTTCTCATAAAGAATGATTATTCAAATCCTCTTTAATCAGGGCGGGCGATCTGCCGTTGCTCGGAGACTTAAGACTGTGAGCGAGGAGCTTGCAGTTCAAACTTCATTGGTGAGTGAACTCCAGGTGGAGAAACAGCGACTCTTGCAGAGAATAGGAGATCTTGAGGCACATCTTGAGGGAGTAGAGCAAGCTCGAGTTGCCGGATCGTTACCATCATCTTCGGGTCAAGAACTTGTACTGTTGGGTCAACTGCAAGAGGCTCAAAACGAGTTGATGGATGTTCGGATGCAGCTTGTAGAGGCTAGGGACCGACAAGAGAATGAGGCAGCGCAGTTTCAGAGGGAGATTCTTAGGACAAGGAATGACGTCCTTGCTTTGACCCGTGAGAGGGACAACTTGCAATCCAGAGTAGCAGACTTCGAGGCATCCTCAGGTTTGCAGCGAGAGTTCATCCATACCCTTCAGTCTTCTTTGGAGAGTGAGAGAAATGGTAGACAGGGAGCGGAGGACCGGCGGAGGGCGGAGGAGAATCTCAGATGCTTCCAACAGAGGGCGGAGGAGGATAGGCAGAGAGCAGAAGAAAATAAGCGCAAGATGGAAGACGATCTCCGGCTTTCCCAACAGCGGGTCGAGAGGAGGAACAAAGAGTTGAGCTTGTATCGGTCTATTGTGGCTACTGTGAGGATGAAGATAAACTCCGCAGGGGTATTTACAAAGGATGACCTTAAATTTCTCGAGATGTCGGGGCTGTCAGGCTCGGTGTCCTTTCGAAGCGGTGCATCACGTTCCTACTCAATGGCCCCCCCTCGTCTTCCCTCGATGGTTGAAGGATCCGCCACTTCGAGACCTTCTCCAGCGAGAGGGGATTTTCAAGGAGGTGAGACCGCCCCAGGACAACCTCCTCATCCTCCTTTGGTTCAGGGTGATGGCTTCCAATAACATTATGTACTCAGGGACAAACAGGCGAAGATATCTTTCCCAGCTTGACCGTAAAATCAGCTACGGAGAGTCCATCCGATATCAATATATATATATATATATATATAATATATATATAATTTGATTCATTAAAAAGGATTGGTGCTAAAATTTACTTATTGTGATAGCAGGTTTTAGCGATGGATGAATTTTGGCCTGTCCAAGGTGGGAAAGCACCTGAGGTTACACAAGTGAAGGAAGCCATTGATGCCATCTTATCTTTACATTGAGACAGAGATATTCAAATTTTGAATAAGAAACCAATGTAATGGATGAAACCCTGATATTATAGGAGAGTTTAAGGGTGATGGAGCGAGACTCTTTTGAGTTCATTTTTGTTTCATTCTTTATAATATAATGCATGTTTTATATGAGGTTTCATGTACTGATACAAAAGGTTAAATCTTAACATATAAAACAATAACGAAGACAAATGCACATAAGAGAATATATAGATTTACTACTACAAGTAATTAATCAAGTTATAAAAAACTTTCACCCTTCCTCTCTTCAACATTGTTCTAAAAAAAACCCCTAAACATCACTATCTTTTGCAAAAAGTAATCTCTCATAACCCTAACAAGTAATATACTAAATAAATAGGAGAAAACTAAGAAAAATTAACCAAAATATCCATAAAAATTCTCATCAACTTTAGAAACAGTTATAAATACAAGAAATATAAAAGACTAGAAGAGTTATGAGATCGAACTTCTGAAAGCAACGAACTTAAAATGCTAACCTTAAGGTCCCTGAGTTTTTAACAATGCCTCTTCTCTTTCTCTCATGTTCAAGGTTTCAAACCTCCATACATAGAACTTCTGTTGGAAAAGTTGTCACAACATACTAAAAACAAAAGAACTAACTTCGTCCATGTTTTCCCTTAAAATGAAGGTTCACCAATTCAAGCACATGTGGACTTGTTAAGCCTCACATGCTCACTCCCTTGTATATATTTCAATCACATTCCCCAAGAATAACATACATACAAACACTCATTTATATGGTTGAATCACCCATAACATTTCTGTTGAGGATTAATTAATTGAAATATAAACCAATTACCATACATATGGACTAAATTAATGAAACTGTGCCTTCTCCCAACCATCTCAGAAAGTTCACGTACAACAACAGATATTCGGTAAGTTTTTCCTTCACATAAACACTCCATTAAATCATAACCACAAGGTATAAAATATGTATTTTTTTTTTTTTTTGCTTGGTGTGTACTTCAATTTTGTTATATCTTGATAAATTTCATCTTAGATGTAAGTTAAGGTGACATTGTGAGGGTTCTTGGGCTGCATCCCTCTGTTTCTGGGGTGTCTTTCTTGCAGTTTTTCAAGACTGAATTTGAACTCTTGTAACCGCTTCAGGTTTGAACAGTTATAAAAGTTTATATTTCCCTCAATAAAAAAAAAACCCTTATTAGAGAAGGCAAAAATCTCGAAATGCTTGTAAGGTTTAACAACAATAAACACTATTAGTTTATGAGCAATGATTGATGCATTGTGTGCTTACGTGTCTGATTAGCTAAAAACGCATTCAAACTATTGATCACGAGTCATATATATTTTTTTGATGCAAACGATAAGCATATCTATTTTATTTAAGAAAATACAATAGACGATGTCTGAATCAGTAGTAAGGGGATGAGAGGACATAATAAACATAAGAGAAACGGAGAGAAACCCGTGAGAACTTCAAGACACATATTAAACTGACTTGGATAATGATATAACGATACAGTGTAATGTAAGGTTTTCAAATGTAATTTCAATCTTGTGAATAGAATAGTTGATGATGTGGTTAGGATGGTTCCCTCACATGCATTGCATTAAAAGACTTGAACTGGTATTTGAAAGGAATAAATAGTTCTACTGACAAGTTCCTCCACATGGGGATTTAATCATGTTTAACAAAAAAAAAAGGTATACTAGTATATCTCAGTATATGCTTCAATTCGTATAACATTATGTACTTTAATGAACAAGTGTATATTTTTAATATATATATAAAAAAACAATGAGAGTCGCACAGGGGGCTGGAAGACTTCGCCTCCTGAGACTGTGGAGGCTGACATCAGTAGCTTGTTTTTTAGTTGCTTGAATATAATGGAACTTCTATCCTGGCAAATACACCATAGCAATATAGCATGATATTGAACAAAATCAACCTGAAATGCCCCCCTACATCATCCTACCATAAATTTAATTGTAAACAATCAATCCAATGCTGCTGGGTTCTCACTTCAATCAGGGGCCAAAATTTCGCCTGTATTTCAGACCAACATTCAGCAGCATCAGAACATTCTACAAAATAAATTGTTACACATTGGACAAGAAGTGTCCATGTGTAATCCAAGAGCCTTAACTTTCTTGATGCATGCTTATAATGAGGTGAATCAAAGCAGGCACATTGATCACCCTTTCTGAATTTAATACACATATTTCATAACTATCATGTAATTTTTGAAATTCCACCTTCTGCTACTATATTGAATGGAAGAATGAATCCATAACCAAACACAGTCAGTGTGCTCACAAAGATGACAATATATACTTTTAAAAAATCTCAAAAGAAATGCAAAATGGTGGTTTTGGTGTATGGGTTGGAAGCAAAAAAGAAATGAGAGAGAAAAAGAAAATCAGTGCTTTAACAAAAAAAAAAAGAAAAAGAAAAGAAAAAAAGAAAAAAGAAGACAAGGTGTGGGATGAACAGATGGAGAATAAGCATTGGGTTATATAGTGATCATTGGAGGCTAAAGGAAAGTGCACTTTATGGATTTTAATGTTCAATTTTAATGTGAAAATCTTTGAAAGATTTCATTTTAAAGATGATCTTTGAGAGATTCAATCCATTAATCTGTTTCTGTATCTGGAGATCTATCAACATCTTTCATCTGGTCCACCTCTCATGTCCATGTGTGATGGGCATTGAAGGCCCATGTAAAAGGGCATTTGGTGTTGAGATTTTTTTTTATAGGAAAATATTAGGGATAATCAATTCTGCTTTACAATTTTTTTTTTAAGTTATATAATTGCCCATGAATTATATATATTTGCAAAAAAATAAAATATATATTTAATTAAATGAATTAAATACATATCATTTTGTATGTTCCTATTGGAACATGCTTGTCTAACCTAGCAATCTAGCATACGCTACTGTGCTCCTATTATGCATCTTTTGTTTTGTTTGCGTTTGTAATTTGGGCTTAATTATTGTGTGTGTGTGTGTGATGTGTGTTGAAGGAAGATGACAAACCTACATTTGGTCCTATATTTTTTGTGGCTTTTTGGACCGAAAAATAGAACAAAATCAATAACATGTTGGTCATGACCCATATGGATCTTAAAATAATTTGATTAATACATTTTAAATAAATATTTTGATTTTCTTTGTCACAAGCCAATAAATGATATATTTTAGGTTAGCTTTTATAAGCAAAACAATCAGATTAGTTATCTATTAATGTTGTTTTGGTTAAGCCATGTTCACTTACCCCTATTTGGTTCATGAATAAGGCTGAAATAAGTGAGAATTAATCGAAATAGCATAAAAATGAGTGTTTGGATGGCTAAAATAAATGAGAATCTGTATGTTAGAATTAACCAGTATAAAGTTGCATATGAATTCCAGCCAACTCTTATAATTAAGTTATTTTGGGTTATTCAACCCAAAAGAATATGTGAACTCACTATCAAATCAACTGTCATCACCTTTTATAAATTAGCTGTCATCATTTTTTCATCTTTTATAAATCCTTATCCACACTTTATTCATATTTTATTTAAACAACAAAAATTTTATTATTATATTTTTCAATGAGAATAATTCAAAACACAACCAAACAAAAATCATTTTATTCTCATTTATACTCGTTAGTCATAAACATCAAAATAACTTAATTCTCTATCCAAACGAGGGCTAAATGTCCGCCGCAACCCATTTATTATGCCTAGATGGGAAAGGTGACGCTTGACAGACCCGGGTGCTCGTCTAATGTACAGGCTAACTAGGCAAATAAATGCCTAGACCCCGATGGAACGCCTAGCCACCTAAGTGTCGTTTAGGTGTTGCCCAGACAACTACGTCGGCTACATAAATCTACTGCAACATGACATCGGTCTATACACAAGATCCTAAAAATGCATAAATTATCAATTCCATAACAACGTTTCACACGTTTTTATCAATTCTCAAACAAAAGTTACGAGGGACCTGACAATTACCTACTCTGCTCCATTTCTGAACGTATCGGCCTTCCCATTTATAGGAGAAACAATGGCAAGGATGACCAAACCACCGAGGAGCGTGAGAAGAATGCCCAATGAGTTGACCAACAAGGACTCCGTAGAATACCGCGCGATCACATTGTTGACCTGAAGGAAAGTCGCCTTTTCTAGGATGCCAGTAACAGCAGTGGCTATGGCAAGCGCATATATGTACACACCGATAAACACGTGCCAAGGAAGAAGGCTAGCTCTACTGTTTCTTGATCCTCCAGGATACCAAAAGGTTGAAAATCCAGTGCCCCACTGCACAGGTAAGAAGGGCATGATTAAGTACTATGAAAAAGAAGAAAAGTTGATTGAGCCCAACGAGAAACTCTTTTAAAATGATGCAACGTGGAATGCCTCATATAAGTAAATTTTGATTTTCTGAATGTCCTATATAAATATTGATTGAAGAGATTTAGAGTGAGAACTTCAGATAGTAACCTGGATACCGAAAAGGAAGAGACAGCCTAGCCCCAACCATGAGTGTAGGCTGTAGAAGTTGTCAATGCCCTTGTCATTGTGGAACTTCAAAGCTGCCCAAAAACCGATCAAGCCCAGAGTGAAAGCGACAAATTGTATGGCGAGGTGCATGGCCTTTTTGAAGTTTTTTGTTCCTGAGATGGTCTTATATGCTAGCATGGCTGAAGTCACACCACCGTTCATAAAGATGACATGAAAAATAGAAATCGATTAAAATAAGCAAAGGTTAAGTAATAGAAACAGTGGCATTTTCCACATTGGTCCCTCTGCGACGTTCAAAAGTTCTTTGAAATTCCTTGTCTTATCACACTTTGCAAGACCTAAGTCCTGACTGTTTCTAAATGGTTGTGGATGCATGCGGTTCATTCAGATGAGATGGGAGATGAGTCTATCATAAACCAAGCAGAAATCATTTGAAAACTGTTATGGGTTATTCAAGTCCTTCCAATCTCAGTCATAGACACATTTTGGAAAAGGAACTTCATAAAAGATGACTTCATGGTATTTCAAAACAAGTATGTTATCTTATTATAAACAAACAAATATGTAATATCCATAAATAAATATTTATTGACCTACAAAGAGAGCATAGATGCAGCGGTGTACACAACCAAACAAGAACGCAACACAGGGTCAGCAAGAAGGAAATGACAAAATGTAAAATGGCTGCAACATTCAAGTTATTCTGTCAACCAATATACCAATGCTTCCTTTAGCACACGAGTGCTATATTGAACACAGCACATACATCACAGAAAGAATACAAAATGAGAACCCACATGACTGAGCATGGAACAAGAGGCATAATTGAAGAAGAGATAAAAGAAAGGATGTTATTACCTTCACCATTTAAAAGTACGAATCCAATCACCATTAGCACAGGATGTACCTGCAAACGATTGTCTATGAGAAAGCTGGCCTAGTAAAGTAACAGGTAACTTCTAAATTGCCTTTGAAATTCCTCTATCAAGCACAAATAATCAAAAGGCTCACTACATGTAGTTTTCACATTGATGTCCACATAATATAACAAACAAGAGTGTCCCCGACTTCCAATAGTATAGAAACTAACAATGACTAGAACAAGAATTCATATTCCTAGATAAACGCCAGTATATAAATTATGACACCTAAACAACAGCAGAATAGGAATGCAGCCAATTGATGTGAACTCGGGGCATCCAGTAAGAATGGTCTTTGTTTCATACTCTATTTAAACAAAAATGGAAAATAAAAATAATGCATGTTAGATCTGAATCAAACAAATCAAGAAATTGCCCCAGGTAAACTTGAATGGAGGTCGAATTGAATTAACAAGTCAATCATTTCCCCCAAACCAATTAACCAGTCAGTAACTCCAATGGATGTTCGATTTCAATACTTAAAAAAATGCGAATAATTATTCCCATGTAAATCATTTAAATCAAATGGATACTTGATATGGATTGACAACTCAATCAATCACCCATTCTTGTTAATTGGTTTATTTTGGGTAAATCAGTGATGCTTGATACGATTCAAACACCCATTCAAGTTAATAGGTTTACTTAAGACTAATTTTGACTTGTTGGTTCAAATTGAACAAATTAGCTCAAATCCAGAGTTCCCAATTTTCAGATTTCAACAGACTCTGTTTCACTTTCTAAACATTACAATAAAAAAAAGTTGTTAAAAATCCCCAATTAATTATAATTGTTAATACGGACCATGGAACCTCAAGAAGCAATAGCTATCCATCCACGTCCGCCACTTCTCAACAACAGGTGTGAAGTGCAAACAAAGGATCACAAAGCAATTTCACGAACTCGTCATGAATCCATGACATCCATCAAATGCAACCAATGGCGGCAAAATCTCATTTTGATATAGTAAAACCGATTCGATTCACGGGACGTTTTGATCAGATCAGCCCAAATCACATCAAATTACGATCATCCAAGATCCAAACATACTCAAAACAAAATCACATGAAACAACACAGAGAGAGAGAGAGAGAGAAAGAGAGATACGTTAAAGATGAGATCTTTGTTGTCGGAGACGAGGGAGAGCCCGCCACGGAAATGGAGGGTCCAGTAGAGGAGGAGAGTCGCGACGGCCACCCCGACAAGCCTCACCACCTGTACGATTGGGATCCGTACCACAGGAGCCGCCGCCATTTTTGTTCCTCCGTTAACAGAGAGATAGAGAGAGAGAGAGAGAGGGGTTTAGGAACTTTGAATCGACGACCGATGGAGTGGGGTGGGGGAGATTTGGAGGAGAAGAAATCTTGGCCGTACGATGGATGCTCCCGAGGAATTGAAAGTCAAAAGGAAAACTACACCCACTGACGTAAAACAGGGCGGGAGGATTGGCGGTTTCGGGCTTCGATTGTCGGGTATGTCTCTTTTATTATCCCATGTTGATGCCAACCATGGGCTTCTCGCGGGCTTTTATAGGAAAAATTCAAGGAAAATGTCACACAGTGACACAGTCTGTTTTTTACTGTTCATATTGCAGAGTATAAATGTTTTTTTTTTTTTTTTAGGACGCTATTACACTCATATCTATTTTCAGCCCCAATTTCAGTCACATATCTACGATAGATTTCTATCGATGTATATGTTTATGTTAATAAGACATATGTTTTGAAAGAATTTTTTTACATTTTCTATAAATGCATCCATGTAATTTATTAGAACATCATGTACCTCATTAGATGAGGTATACTATTTTTAAAAAATTCAAAACACATGCAGACCGAAATTGAAACGGGAAATGAGACTGGATGTAACTTTATCCTTTTATTTAAGAGCGCTGATACACGCAGTCTTTTTTACAGCCTCATACGCTATGATAACATAGTATATACTGTACTATCATAGTGTATAGGTCCTATCATAGTATATGACCCAATTTATTTTTTTATTTTTTTATTATGAAAAAAAATACACTAATGTATCTCAGTATACACTTTATTCATATAACAGCATACACTTCAAAAGATTAGTGTATGATTTAAAAAAAAAAACAAATAGGATGGACTGCAATTGATGCTGCAATAGAGACTGTGTGTATCTTTTTCCTTTTTTAAAATAGTTAACATTATATATAACATTTATATGCTTTGATGAAAAGTTGATATGGATATATGTTATTTTTTATGGGGGCATATGTATTTTTTCCTTAAAAAATATTTTTGGGTGTTCTCCCCGTGTATATCGTAAAAAAAAATGTTATTTATTTTTATATCATCACAAATAACATATTTATTTTTATATAATTAGAATTTTCTTAATGAAAAAATTATGTAACTCTTTTATTTTTGGGTTTTTTAATTTTAAGTCCCTGTAAACATACATATTTAGAGATCGATCCCTCACTTTTTCACACTTTGGTTTTAGTCTCCATATTTAAAGGATACGTTCCTTTTTAATCTTTTTTAGATATTAAAAAAAAATTAAATAATTTAAAGATATGTCGTTCTTAAGGATTAAAATTAAAATATAAAAAAATAAGATATCGACCACTAAATTTTATTGTTAATGAGAATGTAAAAATAAAAAATCTTTTATTTTTTTAAAAGGATGGAAAAATTGTTCATACCCCCACAGTCGCATGGAGGTGGGGGTTCATTTGCTTGGCGATGGACAGCTCGTATTCGTTGTTTGCCAGAATCACATCACCCGGTTCTGGTACTGGGACGCTCGGACCTGTTCTTGGACGTCAGAGGTTGAAATATTGGCTGCCGAGGGTGAACCTCATTTTACACCACTAGCGCCATTGCCGGGTGGGTTCGTCTTTGTGATTTCTGGCAATTCAATTGTTCTCCTATGACTTGAGTCAAAAAACTCATACCGTCCTCTTCGATTTCCAGTGTGATGTCGACTTCTATCACTTCATGCGGAATGCCGATTCTGTTATTGGAAAGGCCTGTTTTGCTGGAACCCATGTGGTGGAGTCACCAGATGCTCCAAGGAAGAGGTAAGTTTGTTTTGCTTCTATTTATCGCACTGCCCAACTTTTCTGATCACTATCGTTGCAATTCAATCTGATTCTCCAATGTCCAGACTATTCCATTCTTGAATGCTCTTTTTTTTTTTTTTTCCTTCCTTTTTATTTATTTATTATTAGTACTCTTTAATGTTTATTGCAACGGGAAAGGTTTTGCAATTGTTCATTCCAACTGGGTGTTGTGCTATATGGTAGGAACGATGTAGATTTCAAGGATACTACTCCTTACTTCGAAAACGTATGTGAAAGCACCATTTAATTCATCAAAATTTGGTAGTGTATTGCATAGGAGTGCAAGCGATGGATCAGTAAAGGGGAGATTTTATGTGATCGAATGACATGATCCTGTTCGGCATTGGGGTGTCAGGGTTTTTTTCTCACGGGGTTGGTTGATAGCTTATATGCTAAATTCCCTTTGTGGGTATCTGCCTCGTCTTCTGCATTTTTTTATTTTTACTTGCTCTTTCATTTTCTTAGCCATTTTCTTTGCCCAGGATCCATTATAGGATCCAGCGTGGGATTTTGTTTAGGCAATATTTTGGGCTTCAAATTTGTATCCCTTCTCATTCTCTTGAATAGAAGCGATAGAGTTCCCACCTTTTTTTCAAAAAAAAAAAAAAAAAAGGTACTTACCTCGAGTGTTGAGTTGGTACATCAAGCAGACTATATTTTTCATGGGTTGAGGTGGCAATTCTTCTTATAAGTTTCCTCTCCTTTGAATGACCATGCTTGGCTATTTGATGTCATTTGATATCATGGTCAAAACAATACGGAGATTCTTATCTCTGCAAAGCCATCACTGTAACATTGAAGTGAAGTGAGGATGTTGGTAGTTTTAATCATAGGATAATCGAGGCATCACTCTATTATTGAAGCAAGCAAGGATGTTGGTAATTTTGATCATAAATTATGGGGCCCCATTCATGGGAATGGACTCAGCTGTTTCCTTTTGGTGCCACCTAGACAGTGAGTTGATCTCTCAGCTAATCCTAAATTTTTTATATAAATTTTTGCCAATTTCAAAGAAATTTAACACTAGGAATGGCAACATCTTCACTACATCAATGACACCTAGCAATTTAGACTTATATACTTTATTTTTTAGAAATTAGTGACATGTTAATCTAATATAAACATGCATTATATCTGAAAATCAGTTATATTTGTGGGATGTAACTAACTTTTAATTGTTATAATAACAAAAATCAGTTACATTTATAAATGTAACTGACTTTTAATGTAATTTATTGTTGAAATTAAGTTATATTTTATAAATGTAACTTACTTTTATTCTGAACTTTTGTTTTATACCATGATTTGTGTTTTATTTCTGCATTCATCGAATAAAACTTTGCATCCATCGAAAATACTTTATCTGATTATTATAATTAAATAATAATCAAATTAACAACAATGTTTAAAAAAAATTAAAAATGTTGATTATTCTTTGTCGTCATCGTTTTCTTGCTAAATGAGAGGTAGCAAATAAAAATTTCATTTTTTTCTATGTTTTTGAATAAATTGATTTTTTTGAATGATTTCTTCTTTTTTTTTAAAGAAATCCTAGAAGATTCTACTTTCGGTCTTGTTTTTAATAAAAAAAAATTTTCTTTTTGAATTGATTTTGAAAAAATTGGATTTCTTAAATGGAATACATTGATTTGTTAATTTTTTTTAAAAAAAAAGTGGGGATGGGTTTAATGAGAGAGGAAAATGTGGGATTTAGATTAGGATAATATTGTATTTTATATTTTAAATATTTTTTAAATGTCAAAGAAGTAACCAATGAAGGAATTGCCATTGAGATTTAAATAGTGGGCCTGTACACACTTCTATTTGTTAGCATGGGTGAGGTTCACTTGCTACAAATATGGTGCACATGCACCATGCACGTGTAAGAGCTGAGAGCACCATGAAAAAGGGACCACGCCTTGAACGGGTGTGATTTTTCCCGTTTGATCTAATTCAATGAACAATGTGTGCAAATACAAAGAATTTTCACAATTGTATGGATTCTTTTTTTTTTCTTTTTTTTTGGTAAAATAAATGTAAAGAGTGTGTTCTTTTCACTTACATATCTTCAGCTCTGTGACTGTAGACTTAAAACAGTGGTTAAGTTCGGGAGATATAGGTATATAGATAATTTAACGCAGCTAAGTGATCTGTGTAAAAAAGAAATAAAATAAAATATATATTACTATTAGAAGAAGCCAGACGCTGTTAATAGCCCACGAGTTTAATATTACTCTACAAAAAGAAGTCACGAGAGCGCCTTTCTAAAAATGAAAAAGAAAGACATGACTTAAAGCAGAAAATGCCACCAGAAGAGGACAATGAGTCACTCAAAGAAGAATGATCACGGATTCCAATACCTTTGAAATCCGTAAACTCAAGCCTATAAAAGGGAAGGAAGACTGAAGAAGGAGGGCATCAACGAAAACACAAGTCTACAAAACCCCTCTATAAAAAAATACCATCAAATGGACAAAATATACTAACGAAGAGGTGGAATCAATCCATCCACCATTTGATCTAGGTATATAGACAAAACAATTGATTATGAATATTAAAAATCTAGGTATGTGTTAATCTGAATATCATATATGAAGTATTTACCTCGTTTGGTTTCTGTTGAAAAATAGCCCTTGAAGGTGGTGTTGTTAGTAGGGCTACAACTCGGGCAGGTCAACCCCAATCTGAACCCAATCCGAATTCCAAACTACTTAATCCTAACCTGACCCAACCCGATTTTCAACCCGAATTAGACCAACCCGAACCCAACCCGTAATTAAATAAACCAACCCGACCCAACCCGATTTTCTAACATGATTTGCAAATTAAATAAATCAACCCGACCCAACTCGTAAGATTAGCTAGGTTTACCTAAAATTTGGACTACCTAGATTAGAAGCTACAGAATGAACGGCCATGATTTTTTTTTTAACTATTAATTTACGGGTTCGGGTTGGGTCAGGTTTTGAGTGAGGCCAACCCGAACTCAACCCGATTTGTGAGTCAATCCGAATTGGTCAACCCGAACCCGATTTGGTCAACCCAACCCATGTAAAAACCTGAAATTACAAGGGATGTACAAAAATAAAAAATTAAAAAATAATTACACTTTTCACAATAATTCAAGGACAAAAAGTAAAGTCATTGAAGCTCATTTATAGTTTCAATAAATCCATATGATATAAAGATATATTCATGAAGTACAAAAGAGGACCAAGCCAAGGATTTTAAGGTGTATACAAAAAAGGAGACTAATTACACCTTTTACAATAATTAAACTAGAACTATAAGGTGCGCACAAAAAATTGACTAGTTACACCACCCTTTACATTAGTTCAAGATTACAAAAAAGTATAATATGTGATCTACATTTTCAACAAATTTTCTATTTGACATCTTTAAACCAAGCCTGATTAAATCGCAGTGATGATTGTCCAAACTTTCTTTTTGGAAAATTATGATCACATGGTTGACAGGGGCCCCTTTGCAAATATGCTCTACAAATTGGATCTCTATCATTATGATTGTAATCTGTAATTCGTGGTCGTAGCCCTGGATCTACAGGAAGATTTGTCAAATTGATTTTTACACGACTTTGTTTTGATGAATTATTATCTCTTTCTAAAGGATGTGAGACGAATTAAAATTTGACTTTCTTTTCAAATATTTATCCATAACTGTTTCAAAAAAGACATAAATCTCTATAATATTCATATTTTAATCAAACAATAAAAAAATGACATAATGCAATTGAGACAATAAAAATATAAAAGAAGAAAGAAAAGCTCAGACCATTTTCTTTTTTGGCAACCAAACATAATAGATACAAATCTTATCTCAATTCCTATTTTCTATTCTTATTTGGGGTTTATCAAACATCCATTTTTCATTGCACATAAAGGTTTAATATTTTAAATCTATCAACATATTAAATCTATTAACAAATTTTCTATCTAACAAACCAACAAAAAAATAAAATAATGAAAACGCTACTAAACCCTAAATCAATATATTAGTAAAGGATCCCAATAAAACGTATAAATCTGTAGTCACTAATCAGCATAAGTTTCACAAATTTATCAATACAAATTCTGATCATAATCAATCACATTGAAAAGATACGATCTTCTTCTTCTTCTTGTTTTTTTTAAACCACCGTTTATATTCTTCCAAATACATAAACCCTCGTTTAAAAATCACTAGAGAGAGAGAGAGAGAGAGAGAGAGATTTGGAGACTTACCGGTGCAGCCGCGCGGGGAGATGAGGGGCGGTGGCGCGGCGGAGTGGGGATACCGAGGGGTGGCTACCCGGGGAGACTAGAGGGTGGTGTGATTAATGAAGAACATAATGTTTTATTGGATTCACAATTTGGGGGTGATGTTGAGTTGGGACAAAGATGACTTACTTGGGTAAACCGGATCGGACGGCTGTGGATCATTTTCACAAAATATTTGGTGGACCGTGGACTTAGTCACTTGAAGATTAAAGTTATGATGTTTTGGGTAATTTAAAAAATCAGTTGGAGGTGATAAAGTCATTTGGCTGTATATAAATTTTTTTTAAAAAAATCTGAGTTGCCCCCACTCGCCCTAACGTGGGTCCGCCCTTGCTATTATGTACTATCACCCCAAATAACCAAGTACACGATTTACTCTAACTGCACATTAAAAATTACCAGAATATCATCACCTCTTATTTTTGAAAAATTGATATAGCACCCTAAAAACTTTGAAAATCAGAAAAAGTCCTTATAAAATTATTAAATCCCCTCAGATCCCTAACTTATTGAACAATATTCATTTTAGTACCCATCGTAATTGAAACTAACCAAATCTATGGTTGACTTTAACCATATATGATAAATTATTGTAATATATATTTAAAATTTGCTTGCTAAATTACCATAATATACTAACTAGATTTGTGGTTGATTTAAGGGGACTTGCTGATATTAGAAAGATATTTTTTTATTTTTATAAGTTTTCATGGAGTTGTATCGATTTTTTCCTTCTTTTTCTTTTTACCATCGATTTTTTTTTATCATTTATTGAAAATTAAAATATATATTTCAACAAATTGAATGATATTATTTTAAAAAAAAATTAAAATTTATTTATAAAATTATATTTTAGACTAGATGTCCACCAACAACTTCCACATTAACTCACCCAGCAGTTAGCACACCCAATTGTCATCCATCTCTACCGTCCAATGTGGATGAAAACTCAAAAATCGGACGGTGATGCAGTAATCAACCAATCTATCGTGAGAAAACCAAAACGCTAAGCATCCCATCAGCACTTCTCGTTCGAAATATGTATGAGTTTGTTCGAACGGTCAATGTGTGATCGTACATACAGCATATGCAGCAGCATATGTGTTTTGGACCAGCACATTCCGACTGCATATTACTATACTTTGAAACATTGCTCAAAACTACTACCAGTAATACTCTCTCTTTGTGAAAAGTGGGGGATTAACTTATTCTTAAAAAATAAAATAAGCCCCACAAAGCTTTACAACACAAACATGGAAGAATTTAACACTCAGTATTGCATCAACTTGTGGTCCTTCTGTGTCGTCTCATAATTCACTTTCTTGGGCAAAACAGCAGCTAAAATCACAAGCCCGCAAAGCAACGCCAGGCCCAGGCCCAACCCATTGACAATCATGGACTCAGTCGACCGGGCCGACTCCCCGGCCCGCCTCGCATGGAGGAACGTTAGCTTCTCGAGAAGGCCCGTCTCGGCCGTTACCACCGCCAGCACGTACGTGTACAGGCCCACGAACACGTGCCACGGAAGGACCGTGGCCCGAGCCCGCCGAGACTCGATCCGGTCGAAGAAGTTCACAAAGCCCACCACCCACTGCCAAAACAGAAGCCCAGCCCAACAGAGATTGTGCTTAATTCCATTTCTCAGAATTTAGAATAACAATTGTTTTTGTCTTTTTTTGTTTTTTTTGGATGAAGGTATCTGGATCTTTTAAATATAGAAAATCTCATATAAATTCCTATCAAAATTGGATAAAATCCAAAAAAAAAATATATATATATCATCTTGAGTTATATTTTTCATCTAAATTGAGGAATATTATATCTATAGAATTATGTAGCTATTATAGTCCATATAAAAAATAAAAATGGAGTATTAGTTGTTATAAAAGATCAAATTACCTTCACAGGTATTTTATATTTGTTCTTCATTTCTTCACTCCCATTGTTCACACCACCTCATCTAAAGCGCAACAACCCGATCACAAGGTTAACTGCCATTGAATGCTGGGATGTATTTGATTTTTGAGTTTTGATACATCCAATCTTTAAAATTATCCCAAAATCATCTTCGAGTAATCGAGTTATATATAAGGTTCTTCTATGTATTTAAAAAATACAGAAAAAAAAAATCCATCAAAATGTATACACTTTAAACAAAGATACATGATATATTTGAAGAATTTTAAGATAATATTTTGAGACAAGGTGTATCACTTTTTCCGGGGATCTCAATACATGCACCTAATGTTTATATGTTTGTGGGAATGTCTTAACTTTTTAAAAACTCAACCTACATGTTTTTATATTAAAAAAAAAATATATTAATATGACATTTAAGAAAAATTGAAGTATATATTTAAATAAATGGAATGATATCAATAATAAAAAATATAAAAAAAATTAATAAAATATATAGATAATAGAACAACACTAACGATGTATTTTGGACTGATTAAATCATGACACACCGACAAGCGGCCACCGACAACTTCAACATTAACTCACACAGCAGTCAGCACAGCCAACTGTCATCCATCTCTACCGTCCAATGTGGATGAAAACTCAAAAATCGGACGGTGATGCAGTGATCAACCAATCAATCGCGAGAAAACCAAAAACAAAAAAACCGAAAACGAGAAATCGGACGAGAACCTGAGCGGCGAAGAGGGAGAGGCAGAGGAGGCCCATCCAGGAGTGCAAGCTATAAAAGTTAGCAACAATTCCATCTTTGCCCCTGAACTTCGCCCAAATCCCGAAAACACCGAGCCCGAACGCCGTCCCCTGGAGACCCAAGTGGACTGACTTCCGCGACCGCCTCGAAAACCGCGACAGCGACCGATGCGCCATTATCGCTGAAAGAAGAAGAACCCAGATCAAAAAAACCGCATCGAGATTCGCGCATTCGGGGAGATCTGAGAGAGAGAGAGAGAGAGAGAGATTTTCAATTACCTTCGCCGCTGATGATGATGAGACCGATCACCATTAGAAGGGGGTGGAGGACCTGCGAGAGGAGGAGACGAGAAGGTCAGTGGGGGGTATTTTGGGAAGGGAAGGAGGAGGGGGGTTTGGGAGGGGTATTTACGGAATAGAAGTGGTTGGAGTGGGAAGAGGTGAAGCTGGAGGGGAATGCGAGGGCCCAGACGAGGACCAGAGCCGCCACAGCAGATGATGTTAGTCTCGCCAGAGATGTCACCAGAGTCGCCATTGTAAGGACTTCTTCAATGTTAGTTCTCTCTCTCTCTTTAACACTGTATGTTCATGTTCTTTAATCATTCCAGTCCACATGACATGAGTTTTAGTTGAAAACAAATTCAATTTTTTTGCTTGGGAAGGGGACCCTCTTTGGATGACAGAGCTCCTCTGGATAACAGTTTTTTTTATTTTTTTAAAATTATAACTTTATATATGTATTTATATACAAGGTGATATAGATAAATGGCACGTGAAATTTTTTAACGAAATATATACATCGATACAAGGGAAGGGATGAAAAGGTATATAAGAGTGTTACATAGTTCTTTAAAAAAAAGAATAATATCATGCGTATAGTTTTTGGGAAAAATCCAAATAACCCCTGTAATGTTACCTATATCTACATAACCCCCTCACCTTTCAGTAAATCCATATAACCCCTGTAAACTTACTGAAAATCCAGATAACCCCTTATGTCAGTTAATTTAACTAAAAGCTAACTAATCTTTAACCCCACATCGGATTTTACCTTTTTACCCCCATATACTTCATGTTAACTTTTCCTTTCTCTCACATTGCTTCACTAAGGGTTTGGTTTTGTTTTCTTTTTGAGAATTTGTGCTGTCGCCGTCCGATACTGTGCTCGAAGAAGAGGAGGTTTGCTCGTCGCCTTGGATCTCGTCGACCCTCACCCCCCCTCAAGCACCAGAAACCACTCCAAGAATTTGTGCTATAGTCATCCGATCCCATGCTCGATGAAAAGGAGGCTTGGATCTCGTCGACCCTCACCCCCCCCCCCCCCCTCAAGTGCCGAAAACCACTCCAAGCACCAGAAACTTCTCCAACCCGTCAAGCTCCCCCTATTTTGGTACACTCTAATATCTAGTTTTTTTTTTTTTTTGGTTTGATTGTTGTGATCAGTGGGTTTTGATGGATTGTTGTTGTTAAGCACTTTGATTAGTGGGTTTTGATGGATTGTTGTTGTTAAGCACTTTGATTAGTGAGTTTTGATTGATTGTTGTTGTTAAGCACTTTGAATAGCTCATTGAGATTATCCTTGAAAAGCAAAGGGATACCAGCTTAATGAACAATTTTAGCAACTTTGATTAGGTAGACATTCTTCTATTAAGAAGAGGATGTCAGCTTTAAACTTGAAATTTTTGGGGTGGGGATGATTGGTTTCATCTTCATGTTTGTATGTGATGTTAGATAACAATTAGAAATTGTCGGATGGGAGATGAGTATATATGATTATTATTTTCTCTGAATGTTTGACTAATACTAATTATTTATTTTTAGCAAAGATTTCAAGAACATCTTTGCTTAAAAAGAAAAAAGATCTCTGCTTTACTGGAATAACTGCTTATGCCATTTGATTTGAATATCAATTTGGGAACTACTATACTGTTTGAACTTCAATGTTGTATATGATGTTGGATGCAATTAGAAGTTTAAAACTTGTCAGATATCGCTCATATTATACAGCACTAACATTGGATAGTGGACAGATGGGGGACGTGGACCTGGAGTGCAGACTGAAAACTAACCTGGACTTGGACCTTGAGTGTAGTAGGTTTGAACAGATTATATGCTATGAATTGGACTGACCAAGCATGTATGATAGAGGATTGACTAAATTGACATGTACCTGGAGTGCAGGTTGCAAACAGAGGACATGGAGTGGTGGATGCTTTCAAAAGAGGACCTAGACTGGACCTGGAGTGCAGATAGAGGACATGGGATTGAACTGGGCCTAGAGGACAGATTTCAAATAGAGGACTAACTGGACGTGGAGTGTAGATCTGGAGGGCAAACTTTAGATAGAGGACTTATTGAACAAGGGATTGACTAGGCCTGGAGGTAGACTAGTAGACTTCAAAAAAAGGACAATGGATTGAACTGGACCTGGAGGGCATACTGTAGACTTCAGATCAAGCAGCAACAAGAAACCAAGGAACAGATCAAATAAGAAGGGCTTGTAGAGGAACCAAATGTTTTCAAATTGTTTTTTTTTTTTTTCAACATTATAGTTCAACATTGTGGACATAGAACATGTAATATACTTTGACATCCAAAAATGAATAACAATGTCTCATTTTCTTCAATGTGTATTACACTGTTTTGTTTAAAGTCAATAATTATGTACCAAATGCACATTGATTAAATTGAAATCCATTGAAGCACAAGATATAGAACATTGTTTTGAAGTAGTCACACCAAAATACATTCCAAAATAGTTTGATTTCCATTGAAGCACAAGAACAGTACATTAAACATTGAATTGAAGCATACAAACTCACACCAAACACATTCCACATCCTCATTTTTCATACAAGAACAGTAAATAAAAAACATTGAACTCAGGCATGCTAAACTTCTTTGAAGCATTCTTATATGGGGAGTTGTTGTTAGACTGTTCGGTGAAGGAGGTGTGGGGTTTTCTTCAATGGAGGAGGTGTGGGGTTTTCTTCACCAGTGGAGGAGAGTGGATGGCAAGGCTTATATGGGGAGATGGAGCAACAACTCGAGTTCTCAACGCTCGAGGTGGCAATGGTCGAGTTGGCCCAAACGGTTGGATTGTTAGCTCTCGAGTTGGTAATGGTCGGGACGCAATAGTCGGCTCTCACGAGGTTGCAGAGGGTAAGTAATGACAGGGGTAAAATAGTCATTAAAAGGGTTTTTTTTTAATTTCCCTTAGTTTGTAGGGTGTTAAATGAATACACTGTTTTAACCCATGGTTTAAAGGACGGAATATTCTTTGAATATTCCAAAAACGTTGACAAAATTTTAACTGGAGGGGTAATCTGGATTTTGAGTAAGTTTACAGGGGGTTATATGGATTTATTGAAAAGTGAGGGGGTTATGTGGATATAGGTAAGATTACAGGGGGTTATATGGATTTTTTCTATAGTTTTTATATGTTTTGATTTTTTAAAAATAATAAATATCATTTAGTGATGTATATATTTTGATAAAAAATATATATTATTTCATTTTGAATTGAATGAACTAATTTTTAATGAATGTAATTTTTTTTTAATAAGGTATATATCTTACCTATTGTTAAGGAGGTATATGGAATGTCCACACGGACTGTGTGTAACAGTGCTCTTTTAAGAATCGTATATCATCTGACCATTTATATGATTTTATATATATATAGACACACAATTACATGAACTTATATTTAAAAAAATAGTTTTTTAAAATAAAATTGTTTAAGATTGCATCATGGGACATGTAAATTAATGAACACAGAAGATTTTACATGTCAGTCGATCATTAAAGATTGAAAAGACTGACTTGTGACTAAAAACATTACAAATTGCATGTGGTAGGTATGTAATTGTCATACATCAACGGTGCTCTAGAAATTTTTATAGATGGTGTTATTTAAAAAAATAAATTCTGTAAAATTTTTTAAAAAATATACTCTTATCATATATTTATAAAAAAACATAAATTTTTTTTTTTGAAAATAGAACAACTTACATTAATAAAAAAATAAATCATCAAAGAAAGAAGATGCAAAATTTTCAATATATGAACTTTTATAATTTGGAGGTATTAAATATAAAATCTAGACCGGACATGGTCAACTGGTGGGCTAGTTTATCATAGTTTGAAAGGGTGATAGTAGTAATTTAAATTTTTATTTTTTTAAATGTGATGGGGTCAATTGACCCATCGCGTTATATACGGTGCCACCCTGAATATCAATTCATCATTAGAGATTAACATGACCCATTTCATTGTCCTATGGAATATATTCTCTTTCCAAGTACCTTACTCATGTTTTGTTTCATAAATTCTGCACATGTTGAGCAGTTTGTTTTCAGAGGATGCCAGTGTGATGGAGATGGTCCTGCTACTTGTATGAACCTTTTTGCTTCAGCATTTGGAGATATTAAAGATCTGATGTAGTATTTGAAACATGAGAAGGTTTTGAGAAGGCAAGCATGACACATATCTGAGTCATAAAAGTTATATGACTCCTCTTATATATTAATTGTATTGATTATCAAGTGTTTAAAACAAAAGCTGATATTATTCTTGATTACAATATTCAGATAATATTCAAAATTCAAAAGCTGAATTTTTTTTTGAAATTCTTTAATGGGTCCCTGTTTAAATTTCCCAAAACCAAAGTCTTGCAGGTCCGATTGGTAATTTCAAGTAAACAAAGACCTCAATTAATTTTGGTGACAGCCAAACAAAGACACCAAGAAAGACATATTGATGAGCCAACTTTCTATAGTTTACCAACAAAGTTAATACTATAATAAAAGTGTTACATCACATAGTGTGCAATTCAAAAGCATTTGTTGCTTTAAATGGGGGCTCACAAAGGAAGAGCTGCTGCTATAGATGGATACAAAGAAAGTGGTGGTGGTGGTGGTCGAAGAGGCGGAGACAGCGAAGATCGCCCTCCAATGGGCGGCCCAGAACCTCCTCCGAGGCGGTGACTCGATCACACTCCTCCATGTCCACCGCCGTTCCCGGTCCGAGAAGAAGCTGAGGTCCCTGAGACTAAAAGGCTTCCAACTGGCCCTCTCCCTCAAGGACCTTTGCTCCACCATCCCTGAGGTATGAATTTTTTTTTTTTGGAAAAATATATATTCTATTTCTCTCGACGCTTTTCGAGAAAGATTTCATCTTTTAATTGCTTTCATATAAATCACATCAATTATGTCTTTTAGACCTCATTGAGAACCAATTGTCAAACTTTAAAATCAATTTTGAGATAATCAGTCCAAGCATATTTTTCTAATGAAAAACTTCAGCCTTTTGTTTCAAATTTTAGTTTTGTGTTAAAGGTGACGAAATAATTTTTATAAAAGTATTTGTTAAGAAGAGTAGTTTTTTTGAAAAGAATATGTTTTTGAAAATTGATTCCAAACAGGACCTAAAATTTTGTTTTATTTTTCAAAAATCTACGTAGGCAAAGGTGGAGATCATAGTGAGGGAAGGCGATCAGGTGTCGGAGATTGCGTCGGTGGTGGATGAGATTGGAGCTTCGATGATGGTGGTTGGAATCCATAACCAGAGCTTCCTTTACAGGTAAGTCCTTCCCCAACCCAACAAAATTAAAATTGATGAACTAAAATTGGTTAGTGGTTACTCCATGTCAACTCCCATTTGTGCAAAAGTTCAATCGATGAACATAAATGATGTGGGTGTGAATTGCCTCACAAAAATTCATGTTTATTCAAGCTATTGAAACCTGGAGATTTCACACCATCTTTGACTGTTGTGCATTCACACTTCAGGGCATTTTTTTTTTCCCTCCACAGAGCGCCTGCGCCAAACATCGGCATGAGCAACTTCAAGTGTCGAGTCCTCGCTGTGAAGCAAACTCCGAGGACTAAGCACGGTTTCGCCAATACAGAGCTCTCAGAGATTGAACTTTCCAGGTTATGGTAAGAACAACAATAGCTACTCACATGCAGTCATAGCATTCTGAACTGTGCGTTTACTACATTCAGGATTCACACCTCTTATAGTTCAGATGGTTTATCACATCTGTTATTAAAAATTTTCTACATGCTTTTAATGACGAGAATATATTCTAGAAAATGGTTTAAATACCTTAGATTTGTTGTAGGCGAACTATTGTGACCATGCGCACCTACAGACTAAAAGTAGTTTTGGCTTTTAACTATTTTTCAAATTTGTTTGGAGCTTTTGCAGTGTGCCCAAGCCAAGGGGTCCTTTTGGGATGTTTCAGAATTCTTTGGGAGAGAGATGTTGGAAATCAAGGAGAAATAGAAGAAGCTCATGAGCACTGTTTATTTTATATATGATTTTTATCCACTTGTATGTCACATTGCAATATATATGGTAGCAATAGTGAGGTCATATGGTGATGTTAATACAGTTTTTTTTATGTAGTGTTGGATCAACTGCTCCACAGAAGAAGAAGAAAAAGTTCAGAATACTTTTATACAATCCATAGAATCACAAAATAATTGAATTCCAAGTTTTAATGGTGGTTTTTTTTTTGTTTATTAAATTGTGTGGAAACGGCAGGGTTAACCAAATGGAATGTGATGTAATGTACTAAAATATTTCTGTAATATTGGATTAACAATGGTTTTATTGTTATTTGTATAGTATGGTTGACCAATAATCACAATTTGGTGAGCGAATAGCTGGCCTAATATACTTATGGTATTTGATATTCTCATCATTGCTTATGCATGTGTTGTAAATTTTGCGTTGAAAAACAGATGACAATACCTACATTACTATATCATAACATATATATCACAATCAAATGTAAAATTGAATATTTAGTGGAAAGAGAGTTTATATAGTGAAAGCGAGCAAAACTCTATTCTCAATGAAATGATAGAACGACGACTCGATTTTGTTCTTCTTCGAAGATGCCAAGTTAAAAAAAAATGATGAACAAACTATGATCATTTCAAACATCCGAGCTAAAAAAACAACTAATATGGGATCTACATCTGGTACATCAGACTGTACACAAGACTAAAAGATTGTAACAATGCCTTTTTTAGGTATATTTAATTCATTAATCACTGCCCTAGGCAGAAACTGTAGATGTATAAATAGCTACCAGTTAAGTGTAATTCAAAATCTGACAAGTATGCCTTCCCTTCCCCCACTAGGAAACACAGTGAAAGAACATTATAAAAGGTCAAACATAAAGTTCAATCCCTTTTCCTACTCCTGCCAAAGGGCTACACAAGGGACATACAAAGAACCAAAATCCCTAATTTGACAAGCACATAATGCCAGGGGAAGATCTATACAACCTGCACTTCTGAATTCAAGATGCAACCTAATAAAAACTAAAAAAAGTACATGTTTGCTTCATTGATTTATTTCAAAATTCAAAGAAACCACGTCATTAAGCTTTTGCTTATTTTTAATGCAGGTAAGCTACACATACCAAAAAGCATAAAGCCCACTCCACACCTTACCCTCATAAGGTTACTGCCTTGTCAAAGCAACACCTGATAAAAACTACTATTTTCTATGACTAGTTAGCATGGTAGGACGCCGTCCGACCACGGCCCCTACCTCCATATCCACCACCACCACCATATCCACCACCACCACCACCACCACCATATCCTCCTCTTCCAAAATAAGAACCACGTGAACGGCCACCCCCTCGCCCACCTCGACCACCCCAATAGTTACGCTGCCTTGGAAAATCTCCAAAAGTCTGCATACAACAAAAGCATTGTTTCATAATTTGATTTGGGTACACAATGGGGAGTTTCAAATCAACCTAAGTTTCAACTTTAAAATATGTACCTCTGTGTCTAATTTCATTTGTTCAGAGAACTTGGGCCGTCCGTTCCAGGATCCACGGTCAAGTGCGTTGCATGAAAGCGAGTCAAAGAAATCATCCTTAACATAAACAGGCTGCCAAAGCAAAATGAAACAATACTTGTTAAAAGAACAAGTGGTACAGTTTCCTGCAATTTGCTGCCTATGGGTAGGAGGTGGATTTCTGACCTTGTCCTCGGCTCTTTCTGCTTCGGGATCCTCTTCTTCTGCGTAATCAGCATCGTCCTCTTTCGCATCCCATTCGTTATCCCTCATTTGGGCCTTACTCTTACCGAGATGGCCCCAAACTTCATCTTTGTTGAACTTCTCATTCATTGCAATGAAATCAAAATCTTCGGTAAATTTAGTCATGGGACGCAAAGACTGCAAGATTAACAATTGGGCAATGTCATCAATGAGTATGTTGTAAGAGCGAGCATCATAATTGGTGAAATATTAGAAGTTCTCCAATGCTTAAACGAATACATGTACCGATGATCGAAACAAAAATGTCAGAGGAACTTAATCAATTTATGTCAAGGAAAGAGTAAACTCAATATGGAGCTACAAAACTTCCATACTTATTATGAGATGCACATGTGCAGCTTTCACAATAAAGAATATCCATACACCGAAATAAGAATAGAAGTGAAAAAATGCATACCCCATTTCCTCTTCCTCTTCCTCTTTCACGCCCTCTGTAGCTGTGATGCTGTACGGTTGCTCCACTCAGCTGGAAATTTAAAAAAAGAAAAAGAAAAAAAGAGTCACATCAAATTATTTTAAATCACGTCTTCAGATCTAAAAATATACATTCACGGATCAAAGATATTCAATATAACCAATCTCAATATGACGAATCAATCAATTACAATACATGATGAAAATCAACATTTTTCAAAGAATCAAACTTCTCTGTTTACAGCTGCATATATCAGGATTAAAGTTCTAATTATGCAGCAAAAGCAATCAGTCTGAATAGTAATGAATATCATGATTTTAATTTATAAATAATAATCTGGAATTAATCAAGTAAATGCTTTCCTTTCCCCTCCCACTTTGTTTTAGCTCTTTATCTAAGGAGGTAAAGCCTTGATATCTAGTCCAAAAAAAAAAGCCTCAATATCACCCTCCCTGTAGGTGTTTACCAACTCCCCCCACCCCCAAAAAAAGCTAAAAAGACTTCAAGATTAATATAGTTAAAATGGCGTAAGCAGTTGATGCTGCGATAACACAAATTTTAGAAGAGTGATTTTGGAAGTTCATGAAAAATCAGAAAATTTGTAATGATTCTAAAGAATACCAGAAAATCCAGAAGAAAAATAGAGAGAATGTTAACAACAATCACAATCATTATTCACAAAAAATGTGTAACTAATGTAATACAATGTGTAATACATATTGAAATTTTCTGTGAAAATAAGTGATCACACATATGTCATGTGCCACAGATGACTCTGATGTTATACGGCTACAATATCTCAAGATACAGAGAGTGAGCATTGTTAAATGATGTGGAAAGAAAACTGGAGCAGTTGTCAACAATTCAAGCATGGTATAAAAGCCCAAATATTGCACTGTGAGATCACAAGCATACCTTATGATCTGCAGCCATAGTAACTGGCAATGGCAGAATTGGCTCCTTCGTTTCATTAGGAGCTGGAATCAATGGTTCTGATGGTGCTGGCTTCACCTCCACCTCTTTGGACACTGTTTGCTTTGACCGTGAAGAAGAAAGTACACTAGGTCCCGATTGCAAAAACTGACCTGGTGTCACTAGAGAAGGCACTGAAGATTCTGTTTGACTTGAACTAGATGGCCCGACAACGGTGGACACGGGCTGAGATGTTGCTTGGTAGGTAGGCAAGGATGGGCCTGGAACGCTCTTAGGTTTGGCAGAGGCAGGTGGTAAGGTTACCTCAAGACTAGAAGTTAACGGAGGCACAAAAGGAAGGTTAGATGGTGTCTCAGCAGGTAGTGCTGTGGCGGGAGAAGAAGCCATTGCCGATGGCAAGGTTGTAGAGGTTAAACTAGTGCTGGTGACAGGTGGCAATAATGGAGGAGGAAATTCTGACAAATTTGTAGGTCCAGATGCCAATGATGGATTCGGACCTGTATATTGGAGAGTCTGTTGCACTGAATGTGGCATTGGCATCCCAGGTGGTGGGCGAAGCAAAGTTTGCTGTTGCAGGGGAGGAATCCCGCCTACTGATGGTCCATAGTATCCTTGCCAATACATAGGCATACTGAGCCCAGAACCACTCGGGTTTGGAGGGGAGGTGTTGGAACCCCAAGAACCCAAGTTAGCACCTGGTTGATATAAGGGTGAGGCACCCTGGAATGTTGGTCTGGGCATCCCCAGTGATGCTGATTGCAAATTATCTGCCGCGGTTCCAGTGCCGACAGGAGGAATGCTCGTCGATACCGACGTTGGGTGAGAATAGTGTGACTACACAATAGATCGCCAAAGCAACTTAGTCAACCTGCAAAAGAACAAGGGAAGTGCCTAATGAATAAAGAGTAACCCATTACCTGGATAATGGCAGGGTCATCATGCATAGGGGGCGAATTCTGAGGAGGGGGAGAGGATTTAACCTGTAAATCCTGTACAAAGCAAATAATGATTTAAGAATTACCAGTATTATCACAAAAAATTAACACATGAAAAACTTGCCAGATGCAAAATTCAATAGGTGGTTTACTCCAGTGTCCTTTTTTTGTCCATTTGATGGATGGAGTGAATACGAAAATTCCACGTTACTCGTTAGTTGTGAAGCATTGTAAATGCCGATATAAATTGGAGAATTACTCAAGTGGAATTTTAAACACCATATTTAGAATGATGCATCACTAAAGAGTAAAAACTCCTTTACGGAGCCACATTTAATGAAATCCTTAAAAAAATCCCAGCAAAAATATGTAAAATGTTGGGATTCTAAATCCAACTATATTAGAATGTTACTGAGGGCCCGATTTATATGACTTCCTTCTCCCCTCCCTTATGTGTTAAATATGCATTATCAGTTAAAGCTGGACCACTCTCACATTAACATTTACCATTAAGAAGATAAAGAGGGCCTGCAAGCCAACTATTGTAACTAACATTTGAAAAGCAAAATCAATAAAAATCCTTTACATATCAGTAACTACGAAACCACCTAAAACATGGAAATATGCCAGAATTCTACATTGTTCTCACCTTGATGTCACTGCCACGGAATAGTATATACTCATAAATCTTGTCACTGGGAGGAATTTGAGGACCATCTTTCTTCCTTCCCTCTGTCCCAAATGATCTCACTGCCAACACAAAAAAAAAAAGAAAGTCACCAGTCAATTCGTTGCTCACTGTATAAGGTGAACTGTGGGCAAAAATTGATTCAGTCATACAGATTTTGGACCAATCTCAAGTGGTAAAACAGGCATCTCTTGATTATATCTGTTATACATCTTTGCAACTTGCTATGCCAAAACTACAAAATCTAGCTTCTTATGCTTTATAAGACAAATCAAAATTAATGTTCAAAAAAACCAAAAAGTTGGGCAAGCACGCAATAAATAAACTTAATAATTCCTTGCTGCAGACCAGTTAATAAACCAACACAACACAGTAATCCCCACACACACATAAAGAATTTCCATTTGCAGTATGCTTGTTTTCTATCTAACACGGACAGCACTTATACAGATTTTAAAAAACTGTCACACAAACACCTTTCCATGTCACATCATAGAATATGCCATATGAGGTAACATGGCTGATAATACTTACCCATGTCAAAGATACAGTAACATCAAAGCCTGACTAATTAATAATTAGCATTTTACGAAACCCGATTCGATTAGAATTAATCCAAGAAGAGAACATCGATATGAAATCCAAATGCTCCCTTGGAATTACTTTTGGCAGACCCATAATAGTATTTGTTCATAAAACAGATGTTTGTTGAAAAATAAATTAAGATTTTTTTCAGGGATTCTTTTATTATGAACCATCTTTCAAAAAAATAAAATAAAAATAAATGTTTGTTTTAGTTTGTTGATATTGTGTCCCCATAATAATCATTTTAAAGAGCTGGGTATCATATTTGTATCCTCCTTGAACAGGTTTTTTAGATAAAATAGTATTCCACAGAGAATTTCTTCATTTTCATAGATCATATATAAACTTACCATAACAAGCCCACATCAAATCATGATTCAAGAATATGGCCAAGGCTAATTGGCAGCCAAGATCACATTCAATACATAATTTAACAACAAGAAACAATTTTTCATTCAACTAAACTTAATGTTTTGTGTTTATTTGAAAAATGCTTTATTGCTTGGTGAGATACTGATTCCAGATTTGTAGAGTGTTTTTATTTATTTATTTATATATTTGAGGAAAAGTTTGGAGCCTTCACATTAAATATTTGTAAAGATGATTGTGAAACTATATAATATTTTTTGTCACCATTACTAAATATGTTTGCCCTTTTTTCGGACAAAGTGTTACAACTTTGTCAAAAGAAGGCAATTCCCACTAAATCATCATACGAGAGAGACTCATCAACTCCACTGGACAATCTGCAAATATGAAAGTTCCATATCATAGTTTGTGTTTGTGACTATCACAATTTCCACAATGGGCCCACCTAAAAATCCATAGGAGAATGACAACAATGGGCCCACCTAAAAATCCATATAATAAAATTCGTTGCCAAATGAAGACATAAAGAATGACACTCATCAAATAAAACATTAACATATAGAATATTTGTTGTGCCATTCACTGTAATTACCCAAGCTATTTTTGAGAAGCTTATTGATGCTGTTGAAGAATCAAACATATGACACAGCTTACCAGAAAAAGTAGGACTCAATGACTCATTGACAGCAAGATATATCTTACTAAAGCCTAATTGATCCCCAAATATGATTGGAAATATGTGACATAAGTCCCTCAACCTAGGCATAGATGTTTCCCTTTTTGTAAATGTTCTGGATGAAAATACCAACATGCTAACAAACACAATGCATGTGAAACAAGCAATTTAAAAAAAAATCACCAAAGAGAAAACTAATATTGGAATATTACTACAAATATCAGCACCCTCCTTTCTCTGCCATATATTCATCTTTTTGGTCAATAGACCTCCCTTCTGACAATAGAAACCAAATGACATCCACAAACTCTAAGTTGGGATGAACCAAATGTTGACAGAAAACGATCGTGTCATGAATTAATTGATCGACAATAGGCGAACTGGATAATATGTTTAGCTGAATACTACATGTGTACAGACCCACAAATGTTTCATTATATTCGCTCAAATCAAGAATCTAAATACTCTTTTTCCTGATACAGATTATGAATCAACCAGCTATCAATCAGGAGTGCCATATTAAAGAACAGAAACACATCTCAGTAAATACAAAGAACCCATGCTGCACTGGGAGATTCAAAGTTTTCCCCAAATAGCTTCTATGCTCACTAAGCTCGCACATCAAAACAGCTTCTATTCCCCCCCCCCCCCCCCACAAAAAAAAAACAAAAAAAAAAAACCACTTTCTCCTTCCGATAAACAATGAAAAAAAGAAGAAGAAGAAAACCTAAACCACCATAATCACACAGATTTCATTGAGAAAAAAACAACTTCAAATAAAGCAGAAAACAACATGAAGCAAAGAATAAAACCCCTAATTTTTTCAAAATCGATCACCAAACCAAGAGAGACCCAGATGCCGATATCTTGAAATCGAACCTTAGTCACGAATGGATATAGAAAGAGAGAGAGAGAGGTCACCATTTCTCAAGCCGATACTGGACTCTTCGGTGTTGATGTTGTAGAGAACCCCTTCGTAACGAATCTCGAACTTCGACGTGAGGCTTATCAAGCTCCCGATGTACGAATCGCCGGCTGAACCGCCGGTAGATCGAGACGCCTCGGCCGCCATGGCTGTCTCGGAAGAAGAGGAGGAGCGATCGATCGAGTCAGAAATCACAACAGAAACTCAACCAAAAAAATGTCTCTTTGAGAAGGAGCCCTCTCTATATAGGGTTTGTTCGTGTTGGGGAAAGACGTCTCTCTCTCTCTGCCTTTATTGGGTGGGGTGGTTTTATATTGTCACCCCATCTTCACCCGCTTTAGTCGGTTTACGTGACGTGATGTGAAGCGGAGTCTTGGGTGAGATGGGGAGTGAGAATAGAGGTCCGTGTGTGGTCAGAAAACGACCTGTTTGTCATCCGTGGTATACTCTGGACCTGGCCCACGTGTAAATTAGAGCCAATGGGCCATAGATTATTAGGCCTTGTTGGATGGTTTTTGTTCCAACCGTGACTCCGTATTCATGAAATTCATTAGAGTATGGATATCATTATTTATATATAAAAAAATATATTTTATTGAATGAAACGAAGACGTGAAAAAGATCTCACACAACATTTTAATGAATTATATCAGTGCAGAATGTTCACTTGCAGGCGCGTGGTCAATTTGAAAGAATTAGAATGAGGTGACGTTCAAGGGTGGTCGATGCTACTTGAAAAACGCATGGGAGTTGTTTTGAATTTCACTTCGAGAATAGGGGCACAATATTGCAGGCACAAAGTGAGTGAGTCTCCGAGGCGGAGGCCTAAATATTGAGGAGAGTGTGGGACCACCTGGTGGCCCGGTTAAATTTATCTTTTGATTGGTTTTGTCTCACATTAGGTCATTATTATTTGTTTTTTTGTGCTTTCTTCTCTTTCTCTTATCATCTAATTCAGATTATACTAATATGACATAATGAATCATGGGTGGCACATCTACCATTTTCTTGAATTATTGGGTTTTTTTTTATTCGAATATTGAACCAATGATGACCTGTCCTTTTACTTGCGCTCCTTGAAGGAAAAATGACTTAGACCCACACCCCTCATAGTCGACTCCCACCGTATGCATGTTGTTATCTTGCATCGCATTTTTTTGTCTTAATATTTGTAATTATCTAAGCGACACCTCTACGACAAATCCTATACATCACAATCAATAATAATAATAATAATAAATCGTTTATATTTATTATAAGTTATAGAACATTAGTGACATGTGACTATGAAAATAGAAAAAAATAATTAAATAAAATAACTAATAATCAGTTACATACTGGTCAAAGCATAACCAACCTTTTGATCAACTGTATTTAAATAAACAAATTGATCAAATGTTTGATAACAATATTTTGAAAGAAAATTTAAATAATACATGTATTTCTATCCACATATATGAATTTTTAAAAAAATAATACTGAGAAATGAAAAATACATCTTAAAAAATAAAAATATAAATTTGAATATTGTAATGACGACCAAAACATATATAATAATGTACCTACTTTGCTAAAAAAATATAATAATGTTAAAACATCACATTCAACATTTCTGAGTAACAAAATTTGTCATGGAGAACAAACATAAACATAACAAAACAAAAGTGACACCTCTCATTCAGTCCTTCCATGATTGGACGAATCCCTATCACTACCGGTAAGTTTAACCCAATCACGACTCTCACTTGAATCTTTGACGGAGGAATTTAGTACGTCAGATCTTAAAGTAACAGAGTGGTTAACATTTAAGGCGGAGTCCTCTTGATCAAAATGACAAAAAAGACCCGAAGAAGACAGTAGCATTGAAGGGTACTTTCGTCACAATAAGTAATCGAAGCATAACAAAATCGAAGGGGAAAGAAAAGCTGTGGATGGTCTTTCGATCTCTGTTTCGGATCGAACAAAAAGTTCGTTTTAGGGTTTCCAAATTCGTGTCTTTTTAGTTTTCTTGATCGAATTCGGGGGGTTTCAATTAGGGTTTCGAGGGGTTCCTCCCGTCACATGAGAGTGCAATCAGAGATCCCGCTATGTTGACGCCCAACGGTAAGGGATGGTTCTCGACGCCGAAGAGCGCCGCCCCCGCCAATGGAGGGTCCGGGTCCGGGTGGTTCCTCTCTAAGGGAAAGGGCGCCGCTTCTGAACTACCGCCGCCGCCGCCACGAGATTCGTTGGAGGCGAATGGAGGTGACGGCGGTGGAGTGAGTGCCGAGGAGGCGAGGGTGTGGAGGAGGTTTCAGGAGGTGGGGATGCTTGACCCGGCATCGATGGAGAGGAAAGACAAGGAGGCTCTTGTGGAGAGGATCGACAGTCTTGAACGCGAGGTTTAGTGTTTTTTTACCCCTCTCAAGTTTTGATTTTTTTTCGTGTCTTTTTGTTTTTGTTGGCGTGGTTTGAATTCTTGATGAGTTTCATTTTCGATTTCCAATTTTGTCACGTCTTTTGTTTTTTGTTGCATGGTTTGAATCCTTGATGAGTCAGACTTATTTTTTTTGGAAACAATTCGTTCATGTGAGATATTAGAAGAAAACATTATCTGCAAAAAAATCTATTCTTTGTTCTGGAATGTGTTATATCATCACTACAAAAACTCTACAATTTCTTGGAGAAAAGTTAAGCAGAATTTGTCACATCGATAATGTAATGTCTACATTTTTTAAAATTCTTGATGGGTTTACATTTTTAAACACTTTGTGTATTAGATGTTCGAAAAAAATATTGGAAATGACAAATGCTTTTTCTTCTTCCTTCCTTATTTTTTTTATATTAATGATATTGTCTAATTGACATATGCAGCTTTATGACTACCAATACCATATGGGCCTTCTCCTAATGGAGAAGAAAGATTTGGAAACAAAGTTGCAAGAATTCAGGCAGTGTTTGTCAGAGGCAGAAGAACTCCTCCAGAGAGAAAAATCGGCCCATGTCATGGTGTTGTCCGAAGGGGAGAAGCGAGAAGAAAATATGAAAATGGCCCTGGGGATTGAAAAGCAATGTGTTGCTGATGTATGTATTTCACTTTTTATTTATTTTTATTGTTCTCATTGTTTAGTGCTCTTGATGCACAAAAAAGAGAAAAAAAAGTTCTTGTTTTTTTTAGTTTCTGTAGTATGTAATCTCTTATTTCCCAAGATATTAATGTTATTCATGCGAAGTCTTCAAAGTTTTTTTTTAATCTGATTAAGAAACCATTGGTTTCCAAATAATTGTTTTTTTCCCCCAACAGAAGCCTGTTTCAGATTAGATATGAATGAGTTGGTTGTGTAATTTCTTTTGTTGTTGTTAAGCACTTGCTGTCTGTTTCATTAGGTCACCTAATGCCACTTTCAGGTTTGGTTGAACATATTTGTATTTGTATTCTTTCTTGGATCTTATTCTTAGAATATATGGGGTTTTTTTGTCAGTATTTCAGTTGGAAGTTATATGCCTCTACGTGCAAAGTTCAAGGAATTTTTGGATAAGCATTTTTCTTTAATTTTAATTGATTCAATGTTTGAACTCTGTTTATTTAGTTCTCTCTATTCTGGTGACTTGCATGTTATTGGCTTGTTGTGCTTATGTTTATATATGTAGTATTCTTATTTTATCAAATTCTTTATCGCTGCAGCTGGAAAAAGCACTCCATGAGATGCGAACAGAGTCTGCTGAAGTAAGGGTCACTTCTGATAGAAAACTAGAGGAAGCTCAAGATTTGGTGGTAAAGAATGCACAAAAGTCTTTAGAGATCGATGTGAAGCGGCGTGCTGCTGATGCTAAGCTAGCAGAGGCGAACAGAAAATGTTCAGAGATTGAAATGAGAATAATGGAGGTGGAGGCTCGCGAGAGGATACTTCTAACAGAGAGAATGTCCCTCAAAGCAGAGTAATGCATTGGATTTTCTGAAAAAATGTTTCTTAAATTGATTATTTTGACGGTCAGATAAGTTTTTTTTTATATTGATGACATTCAGGAGAGAGTCAGATGAGGCTGAGAATTCCTGTCGTACAGAGTACCTGCGCGAGTGGGAGAAAAGGCTACAGGTGAATCAGGAAAGGCTTCTTGAGGGTGAAAGGCTTCTTAATCAGAGAGAAGAAAGGTCAAATGAAAGTGATAGATTTCTTAAGCAGAAAGAAACGGAATTTGAAGAGTCACGGAAGAAGTTTGAGGAACGTAATAATGCCCTGAAAGAGAATGAAGCTGATATAGCTAAAAGATCAGCTGCTTTAGAAACTAAAGAAAAGGTTATTCTTCCTTGAATTTTCATTTCTCTGCTTTATTTCCATTCATCATTGTCCTTGTTTAATTATGTAATTATCTTTTCACTGGTGTAGGAAATTGAACTTGTTAAAGAGAAGTTATTTTCTAAGGAACAAGAACTGCTTGTGCTCGAGGAAAAGCTTAATGCTAGAGAGAAAGTAAGTCTTTGCTAAAAAGTGCTGGTTAGAGGTTTTTTTTTTTTTTTGGTTTGTTTCCCATATGGTTTGTCATTATGTATGTGGACTACTGGATGTTTATTCTTAACTTATTTTTTCGGAATGTGTGAAGATGGTGCATTTTAAATTTTGGGTTTATCTAGATATCATTGTATTCCTGTTAACTCTGCCTAATACTAAATTTTATTAATACATACAAGGTGGAGATGCAAAAGCTGATTGATGAACATTCTGCCGCACTGGAGGTGAAAAGACATGAGTTTGATGTAGATATGGAGAACAGAAGAAAATCATTGGATGAGCAGTTGGGGGAACATAGGGCTGCACTGGACCAGAAAGAAGATGAACTCAACCTGAGGGATGATAAGGTTGCCAAAAGGGAAAATGCATTGGATACTAAAGAGGAAAAGTTAAAGGAAGAAGAGAGAAATATTGAATCAAGACGGAGAGAAATTAAGAAGTTGGATGACTCTCTTAAATCGAGGGAAAAAGATTTAAAGGAGGAGGTAAATCAACTGGTTATTGAGAAAAAACAGATATTAATTTCTTTGGAAGGCCTTGAAAAAGCCAAGATGGAGATCGAAAATGAAAAATCATCTCTTCTCAGAGCAAAGGAAAACCTCCAAATTACTGTGGCTGAGAGGAGTGGTTTTGACCGATTACAGTTGCAGTTGAAAGATGAGATAGAAGAAAACAGAATGCTAAAAGAATCACTTATAAAGGATGGTGAAGATTTGAAAAAAGAACGTACAAACTTCGAGAGAGAGTGGGAGGCTCTGGACGAGAAAATAGCTTCTGTTGCAGAAGAGTTTAAACAGTTGGCTGAGGAAAAACACAGATTGGAAAGATGGCATCACGATGAAGAACAAAAGTTCAGAAGGGAGAAGGCCGAGGCAGAGGTGGAGTTAGAGCAGAAGGTGGAGAGTATTAGGTTGGAGAAAGAAGCTTTCATCCAAAACATTGAAGTTGAAAGGAAAAAAGAAGCTGAGTTGGGTGAGAGAATGCGAGCTGATATGTCACGTGAATATGCTCAAGTGAAGCATGAGCTTGAAATGGACATAAAGAAAAGAGAGAGTGAGATGTTGACACACATTCTGGAGAAGAAGAGGGCCTTTGAAGATGAAAAGGAGAAGGAATTGAAGAACATTAACTACTTGAGAGGAATGGCCGCTGAGGAAATGCAAAATGTAAAAACAGAACAGGAAAAGAATGAAATAGACAGGAGAGACCTTTCTTTGCAGCGGAAGAGAATAGAAGAGGATCAGACTGACATAAAATTTGATATTGAGCGGCTTCTCATGCTTAGTCAGAGCCTCAAGGAGCATCGGGAAGAATTGAATAAACAGAGACTGCGTTTCCACTCTCAGGTGGAACAACACAAAATTTGCAGGAATTGTGGAGTTATCATAGCCAGTGAAGCAGAACTCTTTGGTCTTCTGCCTGAAGAGGACTTGAAATTTGATGTGTCACAGGTGGAGGAGCGGATGAAGGGAAAGCTGGTTTCTCCCCAGAAGCCAAGTATTGACATGTCCCCAAATGGTTCCTCACCTCCTGCCTCTGGTAGCCGCATGTCTTGGCTGCGGAAGTGCAAACAGATATTCAGTTTCTCTCCAGGGAAGAGAACTGCAAATAATGCAGAAGATGAACTTGATAGAAGAGCAACATCGATGGATGAAGCTGAGGATGCATCTCAACCATCTTTTGGTGCAGCCAGTGATTCTTTGGATATCCCAAGGTTCCAGTCTACTGAGACGGCCTCATCATCCTTGCAGGCTGAGACAGAAGCAATGGACCATGTACATGAAAACGATGATGAGCCTGAACCTTCTAATGATTTTGAGACAGGAGATGTGGAGTTTACCGAAGACTCATCGCAGCCTCGGTCAACGAAGACCACCAGGCGCAACAAAAGCAAAATAAGAGTCATCAAGAGGACACATTCTAGGGGAGCAGCTGTGGAGGATGCTAAACCTCCTGGGGACATGGAAAGACGAGGAGATACAAATATAGTTGGCCAGAAGAGGCCCCACATTCATGTTTCTAGAGGCACGGCTAGCGGAGACAGTGAAGCATGTCGTGACAGCTTTACGGCAAGCGGGCATCATAAGAGACAACAGACAGTTTTTCCTGCCAGGGAGAGCCCCTACAATTTGCAATGCGCCACAGTGTAAGTGCTTATATATAACATTTTTGTCTTGTATTTTTTGAGTCATGGTTAAGCCCTAATTTTGAAATTGGTTTTTTAAATCTTTGACCAGTGCTGCTGCCCATAAAGGAACAACTGTAGAAGCTCATCAAGAGTTGCTTGGAAGAGGCAAATCGAAGGTTTCTGGGGATGATGACGAAGGCAGTTCTAACCCTGAACAGAGCAATCAACCTTCTCTTGGAGTAGTTTCCAGGGATGATGGTGTTATCCACTTAGGACAGAAATCTGTGGTGACTACAGTTCTCGAAATCCACGAATCTTCGTCACAAAAGCTTGTTGGGGTGAGCATTTCTTCATTTTTATGCATCTTTGATCTTTTCTTCTGTTAGCAAGAATTCTCCATCTTTCTTTAAAGTTTCAATGCCAGGTGTATTCCTTTCCAAGTGGTATGGTTAATCTTTGTTACCTAATACTCCAAATTATTCCTGAATTCGAAACCGGTGGACAAGGCGATTAATGGATGCACTCATGCTATTTTCAGATTGGAGACAGCAGCGAGAATAACAGTGGTGATGCGGAACAGAACCTGAATGGAGTTAGGGGCGACCTAGAAGAGGCGGAAGCGATGGCATTTGACATTATTGAAGATGGGTATGAGACTGAAGAAGGTAGCAGTGATGATTATGTCGAAGATGAGGATTCCGAGAAGGGCAACGCGTCGATAGGCAAGAAGATTTGGAAGTTTTTAACCGCGTGATGAGGCTTGCGACCTCTCTAATTCTCTTTCGGGCGGGCTGAGGGCTGCAGATAGGGAACTCAAGACTTCATTTTTGTTTTCTCATTTAATTTCTTCCCCATGGATGCTGTTGATGGGTTTCTAGGTGTATTTTCTGTGTTTGATGGTGTAGAAATCCTAGAATTTCTTGTTTTTAGGTTTCGTTTTAGGATGTGTGTTCCATGTTAATTATTTACTCCGGGAACCACTACTGCATTTTAACAAAGAGAGAATTATGATTTGTATCTTGTAACATACAAATATTTGTGTTCAATCTTTTGTCTTTGTTTTATTTTTCTTTTCTTTCTGAAGTGCTGGTAAGATTTGAACTATTATCACAGGTTGTGCATGCGAATTTTAACTATTTTAGGAATAGATAATTATAATAGTGGAATAATTGTGTTTTGTTGTGTTTTTAGTTATTCAAGTTAAGAAACATAATAATAAAGTTTTTGTTATTTTTTTTTAGTAGGCAAGCAAACAATTCTATTTCTTTGGAATACGTGCATATGTACAAAAGAGGTAACATTTACAAAAGTCCAGACCCGATTAGGGAAGCTCAAAACAAAGGAGAACGTATTTGGTATTTGGATATTGTCCATATGGATTGAATTATTTGATCACTGAATATTTGATTCTTCCTTCAACTTGGAGTGGATCCGGAATACGTGCATATGTACAAAAGAGGTAACATTTACAAAAGTCCATACACGATTAGGGAAGCTCAAAACAAAGGAGAACGTATTTGGTATTTGGATATTGTCCATATGGATTGAATTATTTGATCACTGAATATTTGATTCTTCCTTCAACTTGGAGTGGATCCTTCTCCGAGCTCGGATTATGGAAGAAGGAACCAAAGTTCAGGAAAACCGACACACGGACTCTATCTGGAGGATGGGTTCCACATAGGAAGTTCATTACAGTTTTCAGTTTTGTTTGTTAGGAAATTAATTGAGAGGGACTATAAATTTCCTTGCCATCAGACTGATGGGCTATTTTCTTCTTGAAGAGTGTTCCAGTTTGTCCATGTTCATGGCCACGTCGAGCTCATCCCAGGTGTCTTGGTGATTTAGAATCTTGGAGCCCATTAAACTTTGTCAGGCTGTCAAAAGTTTATGTTATTTGATTGATCATAAATAATTCGTGGATAAAATGTGAATAATAATTTATAAAACGTGAAAAAATGATTTGATATGTGAGTTAACTGTGGTGACAGTTGATTTGACATGTAAGGCCCCTTTTATATATCAGTGAATAGATTGGGTAACATACTAAGGGCGATTTGGAATATAAATACCAACTTATTCTCACACAATCTGGCATATTTATACCCATCTATTTCTTCTAAATAAAGAGCTTTTTATACTTATTATCCCCCCATATTCACTACCCGACAGAGTCTGATGGTTCCACCTAAGCTAATTAGTGGATCATACTTTAAAAAGTCCATGTTAAAGTAATCAAAGGAATTAATACTGATTGAGATGAGAGAACGGTTGGTTTCTGTCTTTCTGAAGAAGAGTTCGTTGAAATCATTGATAAATTACAGTATAATACAAAAATGAAATGGTATTATAACTCCTTAGAGATTGATTATGATAAAAAAAAAAAAGGTGCATCAATCACCCCTACTCTTTTTATATAACCATACGTCCATACTTTATAAAATTGTTATTTTTAAAAAAATGTATATATTATATCAATAGACAAAAATAATTGGACCACTGAAGAATCAAACTCTTCTTGCCTTTAGGAACAATAAATTCTCAGGTGGGTTGGTTCAGTCACTCCAATACATGGACTCAATTCAAAAATTCAAGATGTGCTACTCAAACAAAAAAAACACCTATATAAATTATGATTTACATAATAAAGAAACTAAGAATTATTAACCAAAAAAAATATTGTTTGTGAAGAGATGACCTTCATGAGCTAGAGAGACTCTTTGCAGTCTCATCACACCAAATTCTAATCATAAAAACCTGAATTACCAAGAATTGTAAAACTCAAATGTGTAGTAGTTGAACTGTTGGAAAAGTCCACAATTCTATCCTTTAGAAAGAGAGAAGATGGGACCAAATGCAACCCATGTACTGTCACAACCTTGGCTGGAAAAATATCAGCTCAGACAACAAAGCATTCTCATGTTGAATATCTTTATAGTGACTCCAAAATCCAAATCTGATTAACAAAATGAGATGCTCTTACAAAAAAAAAAAAAAAAAAAACCATCATCATTGTAAGCAAGTAATAAAGAAGGATTATTTGTATAATCAGCTACAAATATTTTATAGATCCATTGTTCATAATTACAATTTCTGATTTGAGGGCCTCCTAATTACATAAAAGTCAACAACTCGACAAATTATACGACAATTTCCCGAAAAAAACCAGAATAAAAGATACTGGCTATTATCCTTCTCAACCCCAACATCTTAGCGGGATCCATTACTCCTTCTGCTGTGCCCAAGCAGAATTGCCAAGTGAAAAAAAAATTTAGGCAATGGAGAGGTTTACAGGGAACCAAGGAATATATATACCAATAGTGGGCAAAACAAAATAAGAGCCAAAACAATGGTTGGGCCTTCTTTACCCAGTTTATTTCACAATTATTACCCAACAAACATGCGCTGCCAGATGACACTCTTAGACACTGAAAGCAGTGCCCTTTGGAGAGAGAAACATAGTTTGATTGGAAGTCCTGAGCCTCAATGCTTTAAGATAAAACAACATCAGCTCATGGAATACAATATCCCCTGATTTGCCATCCAACTTGCTGTAGGCCTTTGGAGAGAAACATAGTTCGATTGGAAGTCTGAGTCTTTAAGTGATCAAAGCTTTCTTTGCGAGGAAACAACATCGGCCCATAGACTACAACATCCCCTGATTTGCCATTCCAACATGCTGTACAATTACTGTATATTATGTCTATGTACTTGAGGAAGTGTGATTTTCAGCAACCTCATTGTCCTCTATTTTCGTCGTCTTGTTTTCATTAGCTCTTCAACAGGAGTCAGGACTGGGATTCTTTCATCCTCAAATATTCCCGCAGATCCCTATGAAATTAGCAGTGGTTACAAGTCAATCTAAATCATTGTAAACAGAGAACAAGCAGAATGTCAGGGTAGAGAATAAGCTCAATAAAAAAACTCACTTGCAACGTGGAACATGACACTCTGAGTCAGTGCAAGAGCTGGCATGATAACGCAGAATCATCCACATTTTTTTGCAAATCTGACAGCCTCCAGAAGCGCGCATCTTGCAGTTGACACCATGGTGGAATATTTTTTTGAACTTCAAACAATGCGTATAGCTGCATGCACGATCCTCGCACTGTGCTGCGTGCTTTAGTAAACAAAGCAATTCCTGAAACAGTAGAAACTTATTATCACGTTGACAGAAGATATTAAAGAATATCGCTATATGAATAAACCACAGCAGGAGTGCAGTGGTTCATATGATATGTAATGTAAAGAAAGTCCCAAGTTCAAATTGTGTGTAGTATTTGATCTATCATTGAAAATGTCCACTTAATCCGAGCAATGTATCAAATGTCGGTTTCTGTGAAATTATTGCAATACAATACTTCATTATTATTATATAGGACGAGATATTATTCATAGGTATGTTTCACTGTTTAGAGCACTCTATATAAAGTCTGTTAATCCTCTGTAGAAACCATAACTAATGATGTTTCCAAGGTGCTGATCCAGTGTATTGGTTGGCAGGTGAACTCGTCTGAGTTTCACTAATCTAAATGACATTTTTTACAGGGTTGAAGGGGTCTAATGTCCTTAATGACGGGGTTGGATGGATAGTTATGTATGAGGAGCTATATGAGAAGACTTCATTTGATTTTGTGTTTTGAGGAAACTTCAACACCTCCTAATTCATATTTGAAAGAAATGAGAGTGCTGGGCATGATCAGGGGACCGTTAAATTCTCTTAATTTGATCATGATATGGAGTCATTGGATCCGCTGATGCCAACTGCTCTTTCACCTAGCCCTGTATTGTTTGCTTCGGCATGTTATTCCACAAAGGCTGAATAGAGAATATCATTGAGACCCTTTTAGATCACAAGCTTATCCATCTTTGATAGAAAAGGCACAAAAAGGAGATAAAATTTCAAATCTGGAATTGACATCCAGAGCTGAGGGAAAAATTGACGGGGCGTCAGGGCGGTGGGGAGACATGTCAATTACATGCTTTAATGTCACTCACATTGCATTCATCCCCAAGAAGCATGGAGTAGAAGAAGTACAGTATTTTTGATCTATCAACCTCATTGATGAAGTGTCAAAGATTAGCACCAAGAAGCTATCAGATAGGCAGAAGCAAGGTCTCTAGTAGCTGAGGAGTGGAACAAGTGATCACCGAAATATACCAACAGCAGTAGATGGATGAAATTTAAGAAGTTCACTTTGATCAATTAAAAATCATACTGAAAAATTATAGAAAAAAAGGTAGTTGTGATGGAAATATGTTTGGCTTATATGCTCATGGAACTCAAATTGACTGGTGGACTAGGGAATACCTTCTGGAGTCCTTGATCCTGGACCTGTTTGTTCTGCACAGTTAATATCTGGTCATTTTTGGTGGGACCATTGCTCCTGTAACAAGAATTGCATTAGAATGAAATAAACGCAAACCTGGCATTGCCAGCCATGACCAGCTTCAAATTCATATTTGCAAACACCTTACCGGTTCTTACAATCGGCTTCCTCTAGATGGTGTAAAATGTAAAGAACCATCATTGATGAGTGCTTGGCCCTTCGAATAGTATCAAACTGGTGGTAGTTATTTTGGCAGAAATTCAAAAAACCAAGCCTATGGTTGACAGAAGCGTTTGTTATGCTTTCATCCCCATCTTCAGTATCCAAACGTACCGTATCCACCTCTATCTGAAAATAATTCCAATATTTAGATGAAACTAAATATGCATTCAGTGTGTATAGAAAATAAAATGAAGTTTGAATTTTGTTTGCATTGGATATAATCATCTGAATTATTAATCTGAGATGAGCTAACTTCAACTACTCACCTGACATAATGAATGTTTTTCCCTAGAATGGCTTGGATGTTTCCATTCTCCAAGATTTTGCTCAGCCTCATAGCATCTGCACAGAATAATGAGATAAAAATTAATTTGATATTTTTAATATTTGGATATAACCAGAGTACAAATTTAGAAGGAGGAAAAAAAAAAGGTATGTGGGAAACTGCATGTGTTCTGTAGTACAACGGTCCACTGACTGTCTCCCAAGTATAAGCAATTCACGAGCTAGGAAGCAAATGGTTTGGTTTATCAATGAAAGAAATTTACATGACATGTACTGGAATTTGAAAAAAGTCAACACAAGAAAAGATCACGATTAAGTTTCATGAGTATAAAAGTACCCACTAACAATACCTTTGTACAATACCGAGTCATTGCACAATGGAAACACAAAACAAACATTTTGCACTTCTTAAGTAGACAGCCATTCAGATAAGTACATCAGCAGCATCAAGTAGTGTACGGCCTCAGAATGATAGCACCTCCAATAAGTAATAGATAATAATAATAAAAAAAACAGAACAGAATAGGCCAATCAACTTCCAAGAAAATTGATGATGGTTCCCAACAGGAAGAAGACACAAAATCCATGGTGATGATGCCACAATATAAAGAATGACAACTGTGGTGGTAGAATTACATCGCATAAAATTGTGAAATGTCTGGTGGTGGGGAAGCCAATGGACAATGAAAGGACCAAGCTAGATGACCATTGGAGCAATCAAGTATGTAGGGTATTGGCGACATGGAAGATGAGAAAAGATGAAGAAAAAGAGATGAAAGAATGGCATAACCTAGCACCAAAGGCAATCGTGAAAATGAAAATCAATGTTGCTTGGAACCTTATAGACGTAAATTTCCAAAATACTGCCATGACATCAATTATTACTACACTATGACATATGAAAGCTATGTATTCTCAACAGGCACAACATAGGCTCATTTCTTACTCTTGAGTCATGTAAAGCTTGAGCACTAGACCAATGATCTTAAAATGGTAAACTAGTGCGGTTATCTTTAAATCTAAGATTACGAGAAAAAATATGTTCAATCAAAACTTTCTTAATATTAAGTTGTTTGCATTGAGGAATACATACTTTTCACAGAGCTGGAATTTTCTTTTTGAGCATTGTTGACAAATCCACACCTTTCCAGACAATATATACTCACGGCAATGGGTGCAAGCATGCTGCAACTGTGCGACAATTAAGTTTTCCTTCCATTGAAGTATGTTGGAACTGAACTGTTAAAAGGGAAAGAAATATAAGATACAAAATGTATACAGTTGTCACATAAAAAATTAAATAAAAAAGAAACTTGTTTGCATCTAAAAGCTGTAGAGATTGAAGCAAATATCATAAATAATGCCCGTGTTTACATAACAATAAAATTAAATATCACACATGCTAACTACACTTTTAATGTAAATGATATAGAAAGGAATATGGGATGAAGTTCTAGTGAAATATATGCAAAGGACCATATATCAATGTGCTAAACATGGAGGCAGGAAGGTCTCAATTATGGTATTAAAAAATATACCTTTCCTATTATTTGAGTTTCTTTTGAGGCATTCCTTATCGAATGCTGATGCGCTGCATACCTCAAAGAATTCTCTGGAACTCTCACTATCCGTTCCTTCTCGCCCTTTTCTTTTTCAAGATAGATAATATCTTGGAGGGCACTTTGCCAATAGTCACCATCAAAATATGGCAGGCGGGCTGCAGAGAACTTGGCTTTGCATTCATCACTTGACAGGAAATACCTATCATATACGTTAGTTGTGCCTACTACAATACGCTCCTTAGCAGCTTTTTGTAGCATAGTGGTATACCTGAGAAGGATGAGTTAACCAAGTTATACAGGACAGAGATGAGTGAACATGAAGATTCTCACAAATTTGTATATTCATGAATAGAAAATAAAAATAAAAACTTACCATTTCTGTAACTTTTTAGCATTAGGCATCTTTTGGATATTTGGATGCTGATAAAAGATATAATCCTGACTTCTGCGCGATGGACATGCCCAGATGTGGCAGCTGACAAAACCGCGTCTCTTGCAATAATCCAGGTACCCTATCTGGTGATAGGAAAAAAAAGAATTATTACATCCATCTTGAATATAAAAGAGGAAGTCTTAACACACAACCAAAACATGAAAGCCAATCCAAATGAGCAGAACCACATGATTTTCCTTGGACCATTAAGAATTTCCAATGCCTTGATTAAAATAAACATAAAAAGAAAGATGAATATAAGGGTACAATGACTTTTAAGTTGATACAATGAGATGATAGGGTCATCAATATTGCCTGGGGCAAAGTTGGGTCAACCATGAACCAAATGTCAGCCTAAGGCATGATAACCAGGGAGACATACAGTAGACAGAAACATCATAATAAAAAGAAGTACAAAGATGGAGAACATACCAATATTTCATGATAAACAAAGGTACGCAGAGCCTCCCCAGTGGCTGATTTTATGACAGTGTCAGGCCTGAAGTATTTGACAGAATCGAGATATGCAAGATAGGCATGTCTTCTATTTGGTTCTGGACAGTTAGATCCATACTCCTGGACATACATACCAAACAAGACTATTTCGATCCCATCGATCTTCTGAAACACCATAATGGCCTGAAGAATGAAACAACAACCAAGGTATATAATCAGATGTGCCTCATTTAAGGGGGAAAATGCTACAACGATCCATTCACTTTAAATTTTGAGAAGTAAAATTGGAAAGAGAGTATATATATTATCTTTGCACCTTGGACTTGTAAGGAAACTGTTTGGGGTAAGAAATTTTGTGAATAACGTCCAGTATAGTCTTTTTCACTTCCACTGTCTTGTCAATTGATGAGACCACTCTCACAACAAGATCTTCCACCCCAGGAACCTGGTCATTAGATGAAATATTTCATATAACTAAAAAGACTCAAGTGATCCCAACTTCAAAATTCTGTATAAAAGTTGCATGTTTAACATTTAGTAAGAAATCTTTTTCAAGAGGTGGTTCAGATAGAAAGGCATCTTGTATAATTTGAAAGTGAAATAATACCTCACTGAAGTCTTTTCCTAGGGCCTCTGCTCTTTTACTTCTGTCATCATCAAGTTTTCTCTGAAGCCTCTGCTCCAGATGGTCACTCAGCTTGGTTCTCGGTAGATCCTTTGCACCAAGCAGTTCCTTTGGTGGTAATGGTGTACGCTCACCATTTTCTAGCTGTTGTATATAGCAATGTGCACAAGTATAGTGATCTTGCAATTCATTTTTCTTCCCATTAAAGAGGGCGCATATCTGATGCTGCCAAGTTTTGCATTTTTCACACTGGACCCACTGCCAGGGAGAAGTAACAAAAACAAACACATCAATGAAAGCCTTATCATGAATTTCAAAATAAATAATATATCCAGTAAATGATATACTCACCGATTCATGATTTTCAACGTCGTTCTTCATCTTCACCAAATTCGACTTGGGTATAGAAGACCCATCAACATTAATGCTGGAGTAGTGTTTATCATTGTAACATAGAGCACAACAGCTGAGGCTTGTGTTAACACCAGGTGGTGTGGAATCTCCAATCTTCGCGGTCTCATCAACTGGTGTGCTATAAAATTGTGCATTGTGCTTGATAGGATTCTGACATTGGGCACAATAAATCGGCACTGGTTGGTGGGCCAAGTTCTCCATCCCACACAACCGGCATACATTGTAATTATTCTTTTCAACCTCTGACTTGCTCTATCAAGGTACACATACAATAAAACAAAGGACACAAAGGTTCATTTAAACAATACTAAGGGAGCTGAAGAATAGAAAATGTATGTAATTTGACCGAACATATATTAGACTAACCTGGTTAAAGCACTTCCTCAGAGAGTCAATGTGCCTATGGACCTCATCAACCGATAGCAACTCCAGTGCACAGAGACTAGCAATCTCCTCTGTCTCCGGCATTGACTCATCTTTCATGCCCTCTAAAATGCTGCTTTTACATTCGCTAAGCAGCTCTGGGGTCTCAACCACCTCAGGAAGCAAACCCTCATGGATGGAGATGTGTGTGCATGGCCTGTCTCCTATCTCCACCACCTCCAATGGATCCAAAATCAATAAACTCGACTCTGTACGATTCAGGGGCCTCTCTCCCACCTCCTCCACCTGTATTAGAGTTGAATTGTGGCTATTCAACTCCTGGAAGGCCTGGGACTGCTGCTGAGGCAGAGATGTCTTCGCGCATTTCACGGGCGGCTCTTCTGTGGCGTCAGTCGTGGGGCATGGGCGCTTCACCGGGTAGAACAGAGTGATCAGGGAACAATGGTTCATAAGTTCTTTGTAAGAGCCACAGTTGTACTGGCAAGGTGAGTCCTTGCATTCATCGATATGGCGGACAAATTCCTTCGTTGTTTCGCAAAACTGGCTGCCGCACTCGCCATAGGCGGCCTGACAGCTCATGGCATGAAAGTAGCTCAAAATAAAACACTCAAAATCTGAAGGCATGACTCTTGGATCACCTGTTCACACCCCCAAAAAGAACAGAACATTATCAGATCAATAAAAACAAATATTTTGGCCCGCTTTTTTAGGATTCTTAAACCGTTTACTCAAACAAGATCAAGAAACCATAATCCATGAATATAAAAAAATAAAAATAAAAAAATCCATGAATTCAAGTTATAATGCAGAAGAATAAGATCACAATCATTATTAACTGAACTAATTTAACTAAAAAGAGGAAAATAAGTTTTTAAAAATTTTTTTGTTCAAGAGGGGTGGGATTATCACATACAGGCGTCTTACCAATTACCAACTGATAAAAGAATATTTAAATTTTAAGGTTTTGAAATCAATTTTAATATACAAAAGACCCTTTTATTTAAAAAATATCAAAACAATTGTAATACCTTCGAATACATGTAATATTTAACCCAAGATAATATTCTTTTAAACCTAACACACCCAAGAATAACACAACATGATCAAATCATCTATAAAGAACAATATATAAAACCCAAATAATATATTTCAAACCCTAAAATTCAAATATTCATCTAATTAAGGAATAATTCTCGTCTTGAAGGCCTGGACATACCTCCAAAGCCTCAAAAAACATGATCAAATCATCAACAAAACACAATTTTTGATCTATCCTGGGTTTCATTTAACCCCAAATATATTTCAAACCCTAAAATTCAAATATTCGTCTAATTAAAGGAAAAAAATATCGTCTTGACGACCTGGACAATCACAAAACATGATCAAATCATCAACAAAACATAATTGAATTCAATGATTGAGCTAACAATCGAAGCAACAATCGAATGCATGCAATAATGCATGGAATGAAAATGGAATTCAATGATTAATTGAATGCATGTAATAATGTAGCATATATAAAGATTTAACCTGATCGACGATTGAACAAGAGAAGGTCGGTAGGGTTTTGGAGAGAAGAAACAAAAGGAAGGGTTTTAGAGAGACATAAAAATCTTCCTGTTTAATGAGAAAGGCAATTTCAGATATATAACCTTGATTTATATTTTATTTCACCGCCAAACATGATTATGATCTAATCTTTATTTCTCGTTTTTTTTTTTTATTTTCTTAAAAATTTAGGTTTTTTTATATCTATATTAATATACTTTAAATTTAAATTTTAGCTCATCTTACCTTGTCTCAGTTTTAAAATCTCATTACAAGTGAAAATTTGATGCAATACCAATTTAAATTTCAAAATATATCTAAAGATTGTAATACAAATTAGTTAAGATATTTTTTTTTGGTGGAAAATTAGTTAAGATATTTGATTGTTAGGATTTTTGCTATTTTAATTTGGAAACAAGTTTGTTGAGATTTATTTTTTATTAAAATTCATTATTAACAAACTTTTATGCTTATAAATGAGACCCAAGGCATCAATTTTTATTATTTTGTTTTGTAAGTTTAAAGAGACTTTTCAAACCTTTTGGCTTTTATGCCTACTTAAGTTTGCATCAGATTATATTTTTTAAAAAAAGTTAGATTTTAAAAAAAAAATTACAATCAGCTTGATATGACAGCGTTGACTAAGTCAAACGTTATTTTCCGCTAATAAAATTGAAACCGGGCTAAAAGCACAATTAAAAAAAAATTAGGAATTTTTTTGAAAAATTGGCCCGTAAAGAATTTAAATATGAATGCTTCATTTTACAGCTCGTTTTGCAACTACATACATTATGATAATGTAATATATATTATATTATCATAGTGTATACTACACTATCATAGTATATACTGCAGTCCGTTTTTTTTATTTTTTTGCTATGAAAAAATACACTAATATATCTTAGTATGTACTTCATTTTATATAATAGCATGTGCTTTAAAGGGTGAGGGTATAATTTTATAAAAACAGAAGAATGGGATGGACTGTAATTGGGGTTGCAATGAGGGCTACGTGTATCTTTTTCCTTTAAATATGTGGGGTGGGTTTAATGGGCTGGGCTGTATGTGGGGGAGGGTTTAGTGGTCTGCGCTGTACATGGGTGTGGGTGGGTTTAGTGAAAGGAAAGGAAAATGATCAAATCATACAAACACATTACGGCGACATATGGCTAGTTATCAATTTTACATATTTTCTATCAATAAATCTATATATTTTATTAAAGCATATATTTTTTTTTAAACATGTATCTCATTAGATGGAATATATTATTTTTAAAAATAATAACATATGTGGATTAGAATGAAAAAAAAGACTGTCTGGAACATATCCGATCATTTTGGCGTAAAAGGAAAACGAAAGAGAAGGGTGGTATAACATAAACAAAACAAATATTTTTGATGTCTTTCTTTCTTAGGATTCTTAGGGTTCGTTTGGGTATGAATCTAGGTAGATTCTGCATTTGAAAAGTTAAAAATTCTCAAGATCCAAATACATTTTCAGCGTTTAGCTTTTTAAACCACTATTTTCTCTTTTTTATGCCAAAAAATCATGCGGTTGAAAATATAATAAAACAGTGTTTTTCAAAAATTGAGGGTGCGTTTGGATTTGAGGTTGAAACTATGAGATTCTTAAAATCTTATGTTTCAAACTCAGCTTTCGAAAAGCTATGTTTTATTAGATTTTCAATCGTAAGATTTTTTGGCCTAAAAAGAAATATTATGGTTTGAAAAGCTAAACGCTGAAAATGTTTTTGGATCTGAATTTCAAAAATTTTAGCATTTCAAACTCAGAATCTATCTAAACTCATATCCAACCCTGAGTTTGAAACATTAGATTTTAAGAATCTTATGCTCTGTTTGGGTGTTTGATTGGACAGAATAACAAAGAATGAGAAGGGATAAGTATTTTTTGGGTGTTTGGTTGGATAGAATTAGCAAGTATCCGGATGCTGGAATAAACCAGTATTACCTAGTATCTGGATTCCTCACACCATCCAGAATAAAAAAGATGGTACTTAGCCCATGTTTGGAATGAGAATAAACCCCCGGATAACCCCGGATAGAAATTTTGTTATGTTTGGAAAGCCCGAATAACATCATATAAAGTATGTCAGAATAAACTGGTATAAAGTGGTATACGGATTCCAATCAACCTCTAGAATAAAAGTTATCCTAGGTTATTCCACACAAAGAATAAGTGGGTCTACGTCAAATCAACTGTCATCACCTTTTATAAATCATCTTTAAATCAACTATCATTATTTTTTTACCTTTTATAAATCTTTATCCATACTTTATTCACATTTTACTCAAACAACAAAACATTTATTCTTACGTTTACCAACGAGAATAATTCAAAACAAAACCAAACACAAAATCAATTTATTCTTATTTATACTCACTTATACCAGAATAATTGTATGTCCAAGAATAAATCTCATTCTGTATTCAAACGGGGGCTTATTCCTTGAGCTTGCATATGTGGGTCCCAGCCGTCCATTCACTTTTTTCTCTCTGTTGCCCCTGCTACACTGTTTGGACTGTTCGAATTGACTCTTGCTTTTTGGAGTAAAAAAAAAAAAAAAAGAAGAAGAAGGGAAGTCACGTGTAATCAGACTTCCTTCTCCAACCTTATCGTCTACCAGAGGAAAAAAAATGATGACTGAGCTTTTTCAACTTTCCTTTATACAGGTATAGGTTATTACATTATATCATGCATGCCCAAGTATTAGTTAAGCATGTCAATTATCCAAAAAAAATTCAAATTTGATCTAAATCTGTATCCAAAAAATAAAAAATATCCGATATTCGAACATCCAGAGTGCGTGGATCGATCCAAAATATCCGTATCCAACATATATTATAAAAATATATATATTTGTATTATATATTGTCCATATTGTTATCTTGTATGATTAATCACAATGATAATATATTATAATACTATTAAATTTTCAATGCATGATATCTGAAAGAGATAATAAGCCTTAAAATCTTAATTTTAATTTTGACATTTTTTTAAAATATCATTTAATTATCCAAATTAATGTTAATATTCAAACATGTCAATTATCCAAAAAATATCCGTATCCAAAGGGATCTGAATCCGAAAATTAATATCCGTATCCGAATTCAAAAGCTAGGATATGGATATTGCCATATCCGATCCGTATCCGTCCGATTGACAGGCTTAGTATTAGTTATTACACAATTGCTCTACGTTTTATAATGTCCATGCAGACGTTTTTTTTCTTGTGCACTTAGTTTTTCTAATGATAAATGTCAATAAAAAAAATATTATTTAAAGGATAAATTAGTCAATATAAAAAAATACATACTATAAACTACACTTTATCCACATCTTATTGTTCCTCAACCAAACACTCCAACCTTTATTATTACGTTTCTCAACGAGAATTTTAAAACATAATAAAACATAATTTTTCATAAGCTGAGTTTGAAACACAAAATTTTAAGAATTTTAACGTTTCAACCTCACATCCAAACGCAGCCTAAGTATCCATTTGCCTTTACTATGTGGCCCAATATTATGTTATATGTATGGCAATATGGGACATTGATATACTTAAGTCAGTTTTACAGTCTTGTCTATAGTTATAAGACGACCATCGGTTATCTAACAATACAATCAATGAGTGAAGCTATATATTGAACTAGTGCCATGTAAGAAAATTTAAAATTTTAATTTTAGAAAAATAGAACAAATTATTATATATTGATTTATATAAACATGGACCTTTTTTTTATGATGTTATATACTTCGTGAGGTCAATATATAATTAAAAAAAAATTAAAACAGCTTTTCGATATATAAAATCAGTCCCAACCCACCATTCAACGGGTTGGATCACAAGGGACTACAAGATATAGAAAAGTAGCTTTCAATGTACGTTGTTACAGACCGTTGATTTTGATTATTATTTTTTTGAAAATTCAACTCTAAAAAAAAGTTATAGCGGTTTACAATCCCAAATACAATCCAACCTCTTTCATTCATTGTATCGATGTATTATATATATATATATATATATAAAATTTTAAAATATGATTTTTTAATTTTTAGTCTATGTAAATTATATAATTTAGTGATTGATTTTTCATATCTTCATATTTCAGTTTTAGTCCCTAGATTTAAATGATATGTTTCTTAGTAGTCCCTCTAGGATGGACTTATTATTAAGTTATTTGGTTTTGTTTTTAGGATCTCAGAGGGACTAAAAGAAACATATGCTTTAAATATGATGATTTAAACTGAAATACGAAGAAGTAATGAATCGATCATTGAATCATATAGTTTATAAAGACTTAAAAATAAAAACACGAGCCAGTGGAAGTGTAAAGTTCAAACTCTAACATATATTATCGTAAATAAATAAAAATCACTGTTGACTTTTGCGAATCATTCTTCTGAAGTCTGTTTTCCTAGGGTTACATTACATGCACACACACACATGTTGACATTATCATGTGCATTGCATGGATATTCATCAAAATATAATATATATATATTGTGTAAAAGCAACAAGAGATTGACATAGCTGTAATTAATTGTATTGACCTTTGATTAGGGGGCGGAGGTTTCCCGTCTCCTCAACAAAGCAGGCCACCACCGACAAACCCTTCAATGTCGGTGATCCGGTCCGCCCCATTTCGTCAAAACCTTCTCTTTGCTTTCCATATGATGAATATATATATCACCGGCATCGATATTTTCATTCATTAGTTTTTGAGAACTGCATATCCTATAAATCGAACTGCACATACATTTAATTGTTGAGTACAGTATCACTCTATGTACTGTTTGATTCATAAGATTGTGTAGTTTGATTCATAAGATTGTGCAGTTCGATAATGATGGTACTGATTATTATAAGCTTTATCGGATCTAAACTCGAAAAATATTCGGCAATAGACGGAATGAAGTGGTATATATGTGGATTCTAGTCAACCCCTGGAATAAAGCTTATTTAACCCAAAAGGATACGTGAACTCACTGTCAAATTAATTGTGATCACATTTGATAAATCAACTATCAAATCAACTGTCATCATTTTTTTACATTTTATAAATTTTTATCCACACCTTATTCATATTTATCTAAACAATAAAAGCTTTATTAATATTAAAACATAACCAAACCAAAAATTATTTTATCCTTATTTATATTATTAGAATAATAATAAGTCTCATAATAATATAATTCTCTATCCAAATAAGGCTTAGGGTCCATATGGATCCGTGTTTTGGTAGATTCTGACGTGGAAATTTCAAACGCGGATCCAAACAAAATAATAATAAATGTAACATTTTTTATGTTTTTCGTATTTTACTTATTAAAAACGCCGAGTTCCAAACTCCTTAGAAACACTATTTATTTATTTATTTTGATAAAATGATAAGCACGCGTCTTAATTTTATCCAAATCAAAGCGAGCATGCCAAAAGCAATAAAATGGTAAATGAGGAAACATCATTTCTTAAGCAAACTAGTTTGAGATGACAGACTTAAGCCTTATGTCTTATTATCTTATATTTGAAATAACTCAAACTGATGATGGGATTTTCGTATCTCAAAAGAAATATGCATGTCACATATATTCTTGAGAAATTTTATAATTCTATGCAGAATTCAAAGCCAATTAATACTCAAATAGAAATTGGGTTTTTAAAACTGAGTTTCCAGCGGGCCCCTTAATAGTCAATAACTATATAATTATCCCATGTTTTAATTTGTTTGATCATATCAAATCATGAATCACGCGTTTTATAATTTAAATAATTATTTAGTGGTGTAGAATGGCACCTACCCACCTCATATTCTGAGGTAGGAAACACCCATTGTCAACATCTTCATTAGACCAGAAACAACTAACTTTTATCTTTTTATTTTCCTTTCTCAGGTAGTTCAGATATATATTCTCAAATGCGACTTCATAGTTGATGTTGTTGGTCTACTGTACCAAACAGAAATGGAATTAGAAGTTAGTCGAATAAGTTAGAATAACTTTAACTGTGTGAATAGAGTTTCAATGTGATGGAATTAATTTCAATAAAATCAAGTCCTTATTTAATAAAATATATTTCACCGACACAAACATAAATATTATTTATCAAGAGTATGGTATACAAGAAATTATCTTCTTGTGTTCATGTGGGTTTTTCTTTGAGAGGAACAAAATCAAGATTCCATGATGTACATAAAAAATTTAAATAATATTTATAAATCATATGATATGTTAAAAAAATATTTAAAAAAATTACATAAAAAAAGTTATTGAATTTTAGATTATACAAAGTTACATTCAGAATATTTTAAAAAAATTATTACATAAAATCACAGTATAACAATTCCACAAGTAAAAAATACAAAACCCATCAAAACAAAACAGAAATTGAAAACAACAAAATTTAGAAATATATCTTGATAAAACTCCACTAGCAACCCACCAACAAAAAAAATAAAAAAAAATAATTCCACACCCACATTCCCATAATCAGAATTCTCTCTTAAAGCCGTCACTAATAAAGCCCTCTTTCATCGTGCTTTTGTTTTTTCACACGTGTAATTTATGATCTTGATAACCACGTTTAAACAGCCGTAGCTATAGATTACTTATTGTTTAAGAAATTCAAAATTCAATCTTATAATATATGGAGAGCATAATGAAGGGTGTGTTTGTGCCACATGAAAAGTGAGGAAAAATGTGGAAAAGTTAAAATTTTCTCTTTGACCACATAAAAATCAGCTTTTTATGTTAAACAAAAAATGGGAAAAAATTTTCTCTCACTTTCCCTTTGTTATTTTGTCTTATTAGGAGAGGGGGGGAAATTTTTTCCTCACCCTAGAGGAGGGAAAATGAAAGAAAGTGAAGGAAAGTGAATTTACTTTTTTTGGGTTTGGATATTAAATGTTTGATAATATTGAATTTTTTTATTTGTTCTTATTTTTTATTTTATAATAAAATAATAAAAATATTTATTTTAATTTTTTTATTTATTATGTGACATGTCTTTGTTAATTGTCTTTCAAAATTTTATTTATTTAAAAATATTTGATTGATAAATTAGGTTGCTTTTATATTATATTTAAATTAGCATACAAACAATATAATTTTTTTAATCATTTTGCATCACTTTATTTGATAATATAAACAATATATTTCATTTTCAGTCATTTTCATCATAAGCATAAAAAAGAGTTTTTATTTTCCGTTATTTTTCATCACAGACACAGACAACAATTTTTATTTTTCATCATTTTCCTTAACATGCACAAAAAACATACAAACTGGTCAAAGGGAAAATAATTTCTTTTTCATCACTTTCTTTACTCAAATTCCTTCACTTTTCTTCATTTTCCTTTTGAGATTGTGCACAAATACACCAGAAGGAGCAAATTTAAAAACACTTCCCCGTTGGATATGGAATAACCCAGAGAATAAGTGAGAATAAAGCATAATAAATTTTTTTTGTTGTTTAGATGCAGAGAATACTTAATGATAAACTATATTTGTCGGAATAAACTGGTATAAAGTGATATATGGATTCCAACCAATCTCTGGAATTAAAGTTATTCCAGGTTATTCCACCCAAAGAATATGTGGGTTCACTGGTAAATCAACTGTCATCACCTCTTATAAATCACATGTCAAACCAACTATCATTATTTTTTCATCTTTTATAAATCCTTATCCACACTTTATTCACATTTTACCCAAACAACAAAAATTTTATTATTATATTTCCTAACGAGAATAATTCAAAACACAACCAAACACAAAATCACTTTATCCTTATTTATACTTACTTATGCTGAAATAACTGTATACCCAATAATAAGTCATATTTTGTATCTAAACGGGTTAATGATTATTATAATATATATAAGATAGATTTTGATGTAATTAATTTCACTCGAAGTCTTGAACCTTTCCTTAACTTATTCAGATAGAATATCATTCTATGATTTCTACATAAAGTAATTTCATTCACTAGATAAGAGATTCCCAATTGGTCCAATCTAATGTGTGAAAGGGATGAAACAAATCCCCTACAGATCAGATCCACTCAGGGCCTCCACAATATAGCCCCCAATCCATGGAGGATCTCTGAATACCTTTTTTAAAAAGTATTTATATAAATAATTATAATTATCTATTTTAGTGTAAACATGTAAGAGGGTCACTGATCCAAAAAGTTAGTCCAGGGTCTCACAAGGCTGCCAATGTACGCGATCATTATTACAGTTTTTTTTTCGGCCTACAATTTTCTTAATTTAGATCACATTTAATTTTTCATGTGAAAAAAAAATAATTGAAAAGCTGAAAAAAAAACAATGATTTGAAAATCTCTTCTTTTTTTTTTTTTGTATTTCAAAAACGATTTCTAATCTCATGAAACATCCGAATTGCTCCTACACAGATCTGGAAATAAAATTTTAGCTCTCTCACCCATGCCTCTTTTTTTTTTATTTTTGTTAATCATTTGAAAAAGTTGTTTTACATTGTTTTTACCGAACAAAATCTGAATTAAATTTTAAAATGCTATTTCAAAATTTGATGTAAGAGAGCATTTTAAAATTTAAGATTCAAGTATTGAATTTTAAAAATCACAACTTTTCAGTCTCATATAAAAACAAACCCATAATATACATAGTGTAACATTATATATATATATATATTAATATAATATATACACACACACGTTCAAAAAATTAACACACATTATCCAACCACATTAACTCAAACACAAGATGATTTTTCGGGAAACACACATCCATACCACGAGAATACGTTAGAATGTTTTGCACATGCCTTCAGAGCTAGGGCCGATGCATTGCATTGGCGATGGGAATCTCATTTCGCAATGGTCTACTTTTTGTTCAAGGATTGTAATGATGCTCCCACGGGTTAGAAGCTTCTTCTACTTGGGAGCATGTCGACTCTCAGAATCCATTTTGCTATTTTGTTATTTCTTTTTTTCTTTTTGTCCTTTCTCATGTTCTTTTTTATTAATTTTTCTTTCAGAATTTGTAATTCAACATTCAATAATTAAATCCAATAATAAACATCTATTTTGTTTAAAAAAAAAAAAAACAAACTCAAAACATTGCTGTCCAAATTTCTCAGCAGATCAAACCCCACCACCGCAAAAAAAAAAAAGAGAAATCGGCGAGAAACGCAGGCGCCCATTCTTTTAAAAAACGTTGACAAAATCGAAAAAAGGTTCTTTTTGTGATTTTTTTAATGACTACTAGCCCATAGTCTTTGCCGTGCAATTCACTCCCTTTCCGTCCCTCCTTTTTCAAAACTCCATTTTCAACACATAAAACACACCTACATATACACACACATCAAACACATTAACATCTCATTAAATATAAAACTCTTTCATCCATTCAAGTTTCTCATGGCCTCACCAGGCAAACATCTTTTGTGTAGCCTTCTTCTCTTTCTCATCCTCTTCCTCAGCTATGGACCATGCCATGCCTATGGACTCCGACCGCTCCGACCGCCGCCGCCGCCGCCGTCGCCTATGCCAGCCGCCTCCGTCCTTGATGTGTCACATCTCTCAAGATCGGTGACCAGTTTTGTCTCACGTAACCAAGTCTTCGATTTCCTCCCCAGAGGAACGCGTGTCCCTCCCTCTGGACCATCCAAGAGGCATAACGCTGCCCCTGATCGGTCCTGATTTAAGTTTTTTATTTTTGATTTACCATAAAAAAAAGTATGATTTTTTAGCATACATGTTCTTTCTTTTCTTTTTTGTTTTTAAGGAAATTATGTGTGTATTGATTTATTTGTTCAATTATACAAATGTAACTAGAAGTTTATACTGAGATTTCTCTCGAGTTTTTGTTATTTTTATAGATGATGATTGGATCGTGATTGTCTATGAATCCTCCAAAATTGAATGGTGTATTTCAGAGCTTGGGTATTGTTTTATGTTGTACTTGTATGTCAATCTTGCATGCATTATCATTTCATGATTGATATACATGTTTATACGAGGGCATACGTTTTTTTTTTTTTTTATGTAAAAGATATAAATTTTTATTTATTTATATATATATGTTGAAATGTTGATTCACAACATCAACAATCAAGTCAAAGGATAAATCTATCCGGCTGTCAAGTCCTATCACACCACCTCTCTTTTTCTTGTTAGGTTGGAACTTGACCAACCTTGCATTCCATGGATAAGCATACATCCACTATGCATGGGGACCATGAAGTCCAAGGAGTTTGGTTGTTTGTTGAAAAGCTAGCCCGCAATTTTTTTTTTTTTGAAGTAAAAGAAATATCATTTAAGAAAAATGATATATTGCCTTAAAAAAGTATTTTAAAAATGGTCATAACTCTTTGTTTATGCACTTTGATGGATTTTTCTTCTTTATTTTAAAATGCATAACCTCCAACAATATCAAAGTATATGACTCACATGAGTTTTTGGAATGATTTTTTAGGCTGAGTGTAAAAAAATAATCTTGGTTTTGCGTGACATTCCATCTATACATAAGTTCAAGGAGATATATAACTCATTATAAAACATGTATAAACATTTTAAAACTTCCTAATATTTTTTTTTCTTATTTATTTAAAAAAGAAGAGGAAGAATTGCTAATGTATTAATGAATGTAAAGACAGTTTAAAGTGACTAAGGGTGATAAACGAACCGAACGAGCCGAGCTTTGACCTGCTCAGGCTCGGCTCTTTTAGTATCAGACTCGGCTTGGGTTCTAGATCGAGCTTCATTTTGTGTTCAAGCTCGGCTTGTTGGGCTCTTGAAAAGCTCGGTTAAAGCTCGGCTTAGCTCGTTGGATAAACAAGCCAAGCCGAAGCTCGAATCAAGGCTCGGCTCGGGCTAGTTTAGCTAAAAAAAACATTGTTTAGCATTTGAGAAGTCACATTTCACAAATCACAACACCTTATACATGTGAAAGTAACATAAGCTCGGGCTCAGGCTTGGCTTTTTCTGTTAAGTAAACGATCTCGTTTAAGCTCGGGCTCGGCTCAGGCTTGGCTCGTTTACAAACCGAATTTTAAAAATTGTTCAAGCTTAGCTCATTTGTTTAATTGAACGAGCCTGAACGAGCTTTAACCGAGCCGAACCCGAGCTGCTCGACTCGTTTACCAGCCCTAAAAGTGACTTGTAATCTATCAACAACTCATAGGGCAAGTCTAAACCCACCACCCTAATAGCTGATCCACCATCTAACTTAACTCACCACTGAAGTTTTTTTTTTTTGTTATTTCTTAACCCACAATCATATATATCCATCACACATCAAATCCTAAACCCACCACAATCATTTTCACAAATGTCTCTCCTCCTCTCCCTTCAAAATCACACTCGCTGATTTTTTATTATTATTTTTATTGATTGGTGGGGTTAATGCTTCCAAAACACAATAGGATTTGTTTTTTTTTTTTTTTTTTTTTTTTTGGGGGGGGGGGGGGGGGGGGGTGGGTTTCAACATACTGATGGGTGGGGATAGACATGCCCCCAACTTATAACTACTATGTCCTCTCGCCTAGCACGGCGGACGAGATGCATGCGTCCTCACAGATGACCCGAGGACGATCCCCAATAATAGTATAATACCCCCACTTGTTGAGAGTTTAAGTTGGGTTCTGGACCTTGTGCTCTGCGTGTATTTATCCTCTGTGGGTCTTGTTTACCAAAAAAGAAAAAAAATTTATTACTGCTATGTTAGTTGCTTATTAGATAACGCGGTTTGAATATTAAATCAAACTTACTTATAATCTAAAATAAATCCATTTCAAATTTGGGTACAAAAAGATCTCAATTTAGAATACTAAATTCAAAAAAAGGTGAAAAGGACATTGTGATGATATCTGCATTGTAGGTCAGGTATCTTATTTCAAACATCATTAAATTAAACATACATGTGGAATATAAAACTTAATTTTAAAAAGAAAGAACATAGGTTTGCTTTTATGAAGTCACTCTTATAAGTCAAGTTGCCAGATCACATTAAAGTCATCCAAGTTGGCTAATTGTTATCATACTGAAAATTTGCACCTGCAACAGCAGACAAGGCCACAGATTGAATGCACACGATTTTATTGAAGTTATGTTGTAAGACTTTTTGGGGATTTAAAGTCAATTATTTGCAAAGCAAGTCTGTTGGAATGAACAATCTAATTATTTTTTTATTACATGAGAAAACTTGGGGAGCATAGATAATTTATTTTTTTTTTAGAAAAAGTTAAATCTTACTACTAACACTTTATAAAATGATTTTTACTAATAAAAAAAAGAAAAAAAAAACACTTTATAAAATAAAATTGAGGCTACAAGTCCTAATGAGAGAGAGGTGAAAAGATGAGAGAAAACTAAAACAAAAAATATGCTTGATTTTATTAGTAGATGAGATGTCTACCAATTTAGTCTCACCTCACCTCCGCCCTGGGAGACAATTTGATTGTAATTTTCTAAAGCCAAACTAAAAGCATTGAAAAAATATCATGGCATGAAATATTTAATAAACATAAACCATTATTTTAAAATATGATTTTATTAAGAAAACCCAATACCACAAGCAACTGTATCTGTGGAACAATGACAGTTCAACTGTGTCTGCCGACACGGCGGCCGCTGCCGCCAACCACCGCAAGCAAATCAAGAACTAATTTAAATAGAAGGAAAAATTCATATCACCCCTGCATGTAAACTACAGGAAATCCATATAACCCTCAAATTTTTTTGAAAGTTTATATAACCTCCTAAAAAATCTATGTAAATTCAAATTATCTCCTGAATTAAATTTTTATTGAAAGATGTTGAATATTCTGTTTGATTAACCATGATTGAAAACATAGTACACCAAAAAAACCCTTATGGGAGGTGAAATAAGATCTTCTTCATCTGGGCCGGATCTTGATTCAATCAAGGCTTTAACTACAGATCCGAGAAAAAGCATCGAAAAGACTCCCTTTGTGATTGTGAAGGTTCCGTCGTCAAGTCTTGTAGCTCCGTCTTCCACTCTGGTCACCTGCAACTCACACCAGTGTGGTGCCAACTAACGCCCCCGTGACGCTGAAGTCAGTTTTTCAGTCTTAAGGTGAATTCAACTTGAGTCTTACAGTATTTTGAGAAGAAGAAGTGTGTACCTTGTTTGGAAGGGAGATACCCTTCCTTTTATATAGGGAGATGGCGTGTTGATCTTGCTCTTGAGGTGTGAGTCTATCATAAGATAAAATTTTCCACATGACCCTGGGATCGATTGACATGTGTGACCTTGAGATCAACTGATCATAATTAATTCCTAACAATTGGTTACTGTTACTACGTCAAAGAATATTCCCTTGAGCTTTTTGTTATCTTATCGATGTGGACATGTGGTCGACCCTTGCACCAAGTCGGACCTCATGGTCTAACTGTTCTAGTTAGGCCAGGCTCTGATAATTGGTTGTTTTAATCAAGTTGGGCAAAAGTTGCATCATTTAGTCATTCAGGTCAGGTTGGGAGTCCAACCAGATCTTTTATTAGTCCAACTTGCTGTATCGCATTGGACTCATTGCAAAATGTAACGGTCCGACAATAGCGCCTCTTTCATGGGCCTCCTAATTGGGGCGTGCTACTAGTCGTGACGGCCTTATTCGGTAGGCCCGTCTTGCATCATATTCTTATCTTATTCCAATTAATTCATATGTCTTATTCCTTATTCAGCTATTTGTAAATTTTGTCTTTTACACCCTTTATAATGTGTTAAAAATGCGAAAATGTTTCTATAAATAACAATTTTACCCTTCTGGATAGTGTTTTATAATTTGTTTGGAGGGATAAAATCATCATTTGTAAATGGTTTTTCACATTTTTAATAAATTGTATGAGGTTTTTGATATATTGTATTTTTAGTTAGGGTTAACTAAATGAAATATTCATATAATATTTTTCATCTATCAATGAAAGTTTAATTTAAAGGGTTATTTGAATTTACATAGGTGTTTACAGGAGGTTATATGAACTTTAAGAAAAATCAGAGGAATACATAGATTTGCGGCGGTTCACAGAGGGTTATTTGGATTTATTCCTTCAATATAACCATTTGAATTTTATTCATTGAAGTCAATACTCGATAGACTCAACACAAGTTGGATTTTTAGTAATCTCACTAGTTGGATTTTTAGTAATCTCAACATACATGTTGAGCACTCAAAACACAAATTAATTAAAATTCAAATGCATCAATGTCACATGAATATGTCTGTTTTTAGTTGGTTTTAAGTTGTGGAAAGTGGAATGTTTTGCTTGATTAAGAAAAAAGCCAAACAAATATTTTTATTGAGGATTTCCATGCAGAATGTGAGACTTGAAGACAGAATTAGATGACAGCATAAAGACACCTCAACATCGCAGCTTAAACATGTATTGTGGGACAAGAATATGTTATCAATTGAGCAATTTTAATTATTGTTGATCTTAGTAGATGTTTTCATGTGTGATGTCTACTTATTGATCAATATGTGATATTCAAGAAATATATCTCTCTCAAAATCAAGAAAGAGTTCATAAAATTGAACAGTAAATAAAGGACAAACCCCTGCTTCTCTTTTTCTTAAAAAAATTAAATTAAATTAAATTAAATCATGTTAGGGTAATTTTTGTTGGAAAAAATACTGCTATTATCAGACAAAAAACAAAGAATAAGAAGACAAGGATTTAGGAGAGCCAGATATGGAGTCGCATGATAACGCTGTCTTCATAACAGAATATGAATCACACAGGATTCTCGACGATATGTCCCCAAGATAAAACAATTCAGCCCTCGTTGTTCTCTTCTTGATGCAAGCAAGAAGAGAAGTCGAACTGGTCGCAGACTTGATCACCCCAAAAAAAAAAAGGAAAATAAAATTCTTTTTGTGAAGGATTTCTAATGAAACACTTTGTTTATTTGCATTTTTTTGTTTCTCAGCCAAGGAAGCCTTTTTATAGGCTCGAAGAAACGACCGTTGAAGGTGTAATATACGTGCTACTGTTGTGAAAAACAAAACGTTCCAAAGAATATTTATAGAATACGTAAAAACAAATGCAAATGTAATTCATAAGTCCCAGCCCCCGCTTGGGTCCCTACCTAAGGTCTACACACGACATATTTAAAGACTATATTTTCGCATTTTTTAATTGATGTGAGTCTATACATTTTTAAATGGGAATGAAATATCCTATTAAATTTTAAATCTTTATTTGGAAACAAATTAATACATTTTTATGGATATACTGTTAAAATAGTGTAAAATGATATACTACTATAAATATACTTCGATAAATTGCATAAACTCATTTATAAAATTATGAATTTTTTTTAATGAGATATATATATCATTGTGAGATACATATCTAACTAAATAGACCATAGGTGGAGTTGTAAATGTGACTTCACGTAACACCTCCAAGATTTTTTTTAAATCTTTCAAGTACATGATCTTCTATATCTTAAATATGCAAATAAAATGTGGATACATTGATTTTGTTTAAGGTGATTATTTTGTTTGTCCCGGATTTTAAATGGGGGCCATCTTATAAAAGAAATGCAAATAAAATGTATAATAACAAATAATCACTAGTTAATTAAAAATCAAAAGGGCAACAAACGTTACCCGATGACGATATCATCATCTCCAACGAAAGTTGATCAGACGGTCTGATTGAGTTGACCTCAAAGAGCGAGTCATCTCAACTCACGTTCCTCCGCGGCTAACCGTTACAAGAAGATTTTGAAAATCCGGATCTTGTGTTGTTTATAAAAATTCCGACCGTTGGACTGACGAATTCGACCGTTACCTTTTTAAAATATTCGAAAATCTCCCCAATTCAAAAGTCTACCAATCCTATCCGTTCAATTCCAAATCAACGGCCTGATTAAGCCCCAAATCATCTCCAAATCCCCCTCCCTGTTCTTTCTATTCACAGCTCACCCTGTCTAGGTTTGATCCAAAGAAGCACAGACCACTCTCTAACAAGGTTGACCCAACCTTTCTTGATTTCAGTGACTCAAGAATCTTCTCATTTTGGGCTTTCTGGAGTTCTCTCATCTGGGTCTGTTGAAATATCAAGTTTTTTTCTTTTGTGGGTTCTTTTGATTTTCACATTTTTGGTGGTTCTGGCAACTGAGTTTGCGAAGATGAGGGGTTTTGGATGTTTTTGGGGCTTCTGAAGAAGTTCTCTGATCTGGGTCTGTTGAAAAATCTAGTTTTTTTTGTGTGGGTTCTTTTGATCTTCATATTTTTGGCAGTTCTGGTAATTGGGTTTGCGAAGATAAGGGCTTTCGGAGGTTTTTGGGGCTTCGGAAGAACTTATCTGATTTGGGTCTGTTGAAAAATCTAGTCCTTTTTGTGTGGGTTCTTTTGATCTTCAGATATTTGGCAGTTCTGGCAATTGGGTTTGCGAAGAAAAGCCGAACCAATGTCCGAAAATAACTGATTTTTCTTCCCCATCTTTTCTCTTGGGCATTCTTTTGCGATGCCGGTTTCTACGCGATCGAAGGTTCACGGTGGTCAAGATGATCCGAAGATGGACCAGCGGTTGAAATTGAGGTCCCACAGAGATGAACCTCAAACGGGTCCGCCAGCGATGACGGCGCCACTGCATTGGAATCCACACCACGGGCTCAAGGAGAAGATGAGGGAGCTCACACTCTTCTATGAGCAGCAGCAGCAGCAGCAGCACAGGAGGCGCTTCTCGACTTCCCATCCAAGCGTAGACCTCTTTGGTGGTGGTGCCCCTCAAAAGCTCGAAGAGGACGGACCGCCTCCCGAGGCGGTGATGAAGGAGAGGAACCAGTCCCCTGCCCCCCCAAAGGGGAAGCCAGCGTTTCCAGTGGTGGTTGAGGCAAAGGAGAACCGCATCGCGGTGTACTCTTGCTCGAAGAAGGCGTCGACCGCGGTGAAGAAGCTCGAGATGGTGGATCCGGTTGGCACGAGGTCCGTGTTGAGGGCGTCGCGTGGGGAAAGGATTGTTCAAGGAGGAGAATTGGAGGCGGTATCAGAGAATCCATCGACGAATGGGAGTCGGATCCTCGTGTTCGTGAGGCTTAGACCGACTGCGAAGAAGGAGAAGGAGGCAGGGTCGAGATGTTGCGTAAAGATTATGAACAAGAGAGATGTCTATCTGACGGAGTTTGGATCAGAGAACGACTATCTGCGGTTGAAGAGGCTTCGGGGGAGGCATTTTACGTTCGATGCTTCGCTCCCGGATACGACCACCCAACAAGAAGTCTATAACACCACGTAAGTGTTGCCATTGCTTCCTTTTTTGGTATTTTTGAAATTGAGCTTTAGATGATTTGTTTGATCAGATATCACTAAGCTGTGCAATGGCATAGCTTCGAGTAGCTACACTAATGGTGTAGATTGATTGCCTTGTATATATTTATTGTGAACAAGATTAGCTAGGATTATTTATCAATTGGTGTGACAGGAAAGTAGATTTTTCTTGGTAGGTAGGTTTTTCTTTCTAGTTAAATATTCTCTTGAAGGAGAGGATTAGGACTGAGGACTCCTCGATGAAGAGAGGGTAGCTCTACCAATTTTTCAAAAGGTGGTTCTGTATGTGAAACTCGAATTAGTGGTGCATACATCAAATTGTAATTAAGTATGTTTTGCTATTGAACATGGACTAACTTGATACACGTTACACAATTATCCTTTTCAGGTTTTCTATTGAATGGCACTTGAGATTAGTATATAGGCACATTTGTCCACCTCTATCTGTTACTTCATTTAACTAGTAGGACTAGAAGTACATAAGGCCAGAGAGGAATAGATTAATTTCTAAAGCTATCTTGCAGGCTAGGAAAGTATCTCATATAAACTTTGTAGTGACTATAACCAAAATAAAAGGAACTAGAATTACCCATATTTCTTTTTCAATGGATGTGTTTTAAGTGGAAATAATCTTCCTTTTTTTGTGTGTGTGTTTACATTCTGTGATTCTTGCAGAACATCAGAGCTACTTGAAGCAGTCCTTCAGGGGAGGAATGGCTCAGTGTTCTGCTATGGTGCAACCGGAGCTGGGAAAACGTACACGATGTTGGGGACAATAGATAATCCGGGGGTGATGGTGTTGGCTATAAAAGATCTCTTCTCCAAGATCCGGCAGAGGAGCTGCGATGGGGACCACACAGTTCACCTCTCCTATCTCGAAGTCTACAACGAAACAGTCAGAGACTTGCTCTCGCCGGGAAGGCCTCTTGTTCTTAGAGAGGATAAACAGGTATTACTCGACTAGCTACAACTACCCACCATATTTAGTTGCATGGTTTAGGCACCATGTCATGGCATTCTAAAATTTGTGAAGAATGATTAGTCAGAGTAAATACAAGAAAAAAAAATGTAGCTTTTCTTTAAACTATGTGGCTATCTTCAGTTCTTTTGCTGCATAAATTACATTGTACCAGGTCTCAAACAAAAGGCTGTGACAGATTAGTTTGTATAATTACATTGTCTGACCTTTTTTGTGTATAAAATTTGAATATTGAATCCTCTGAAATTTACTCTACATGACATGAATACTTAGATAGTTTAAGCTAGAAGGCAAGAAAGTCAATTAGTCTTTATTATTAGTCTGTGATCTTATACTGAAATAAATTGCTTATCCAATATGTCAGGGGATTGTTGCATCAGGGCTTACTCAATATAGAGCTTACTCGACAGATGAAGTAATCATTTTTCCCTCTCTAATTCAAAAGCCTCCTTAATTTTATGCCAATATAATGAAGTGGAAATACAATACATATCTTGTTGCAGGTCATGGCATTGCTTCAACAAGGAAATCAAAACAGAACAACTGAACCGACCCGAGCAAATGAGACCTCTTCGCGCTCTCACGCTATACTCCAGGTGCTCTTTTAATTACAAGTAATGTAATTCACTTTCTTCCTTGAGTCAATATCTATATTGATTGATATTTATAATGAAGGTCATCGCGGAATATCATGTGAGAGAGGGGACTAACATAGTCACCCGAGTAGGGAAGCTCTCACTCATCGACCTCGCAGGCTCTGAGAGATCTCTAGCGACTGATCAAAGGACGCTAAGGTCCATTGAAGGTGCCAATATCAACCGCTCCCTCCTCGCTCTGAGTAGTTGCATCAATGCCCTCGTGGAAGGGAAGAAACACATCCCTTATCGCAATTCCAAGCTCACCCAACTCCTCAAGGACTCTCTCGGAGGAGCTTGTAACACTGTCATGATCGCCAACATTAGCCCGAGTCACCTCCAATTTGGTGAGACGCAGAACACCCTTCATTGGGCTGATCGGGCGAAGGAGATTCGAACCAAGGTACATTAAGAGTGTGTTATAAGTTGTGGATCATAGCATTTAGCTTAAAATAAGTTTTTGGCTTGTTTGTTGAAACCTTGTGGAGATTACTTAAACTAAAAACAACTTAAAAAAGAGAATCTGAAGCTGAATCAATGGTGCTTTTCGAATAATATCTAATGTGACAAGTGTGCCTTTTGTATACAAACACATCAGTTTTTCACTTCCAAAGCTTAAAAGAGACTGTTTGACAATTACACAACAAAAAGTTGTTTTACAATTTATTATGGCAAACATCCATTGCTGCTTATTTGCTACTTCTCCATAACTACGATAAACTTGTCTATTGTTTATCAGAAAAGTTAAAATTTCTAATCTACAAACTGTAATCTCTGTAAATCAAAGCCGTAACAAACATGGCCTAGGAATACATAATGGATAGCTTAATCAAAGGATTAACTGTTACATGTTCATGACATGGAATATGTATTCATTTCATCCTTCAGGCATGCGTGACTAATGAGGAAACAATGCAAGTGCCAGAAACCGAAACTGACCAGGCGAAACTAGTACTAGAATTGCAAAAAGAGAACGCCGAACTAAGAGCGCAATTGGCTCGTCAGCAGCAGAAGCTGCTCACCGTTCAAGCGCAGTCATTGGCAGCTAATTCCACTTCGACACCCACTTCAGCCTCCACTCTGTTGCGATCTCCAATGCCTTCAGCCCAACAGAAGCGACGGACTAGATCAACCATTCTGAAGGGGAATTGCTTCAACACGCCGGATCACAAGAAAGATGAAACAGTGAGGGAGCTCCAAAGGGCAGTGAAATCCTTGGAAGCAGAGATGGAGAGGCTGAAGAAGGAGCATCAGCTGCAGATGAGGCAGAAGGACGACTTCATACGCGAGATTTCAAGAAACAATGCAAAGCTGAGAGAAGAAGAGGACGTTAAGAGGGTCGTGACTCGGGCGAGTTTGAGACCCAAAGAGGCTTTAGAGAGGACTAGAGGAGCACCTAAGGGGGAGAAAGCCATGGCAGCAGGTGAGCTGAAGAGCCCAAAGCATCGGTTTCTGTCGCCAACACCAACTGCGAAGAAACGAAGCTTTTGGGATATAACAACTGTGAATAGTCCATCTGTCGTGACAGTCAATGGAAGGAAAACAAGAAGCCATGTCGCGCTCGATCATACAACAGCTCCTTCAATGCTTCTTCAGGTGAAATAATTTCTTCTGATCCATTGCATGGTGTTCTATAGAGTTGTATCAAATGTTAAAACGTAATTCAATTTGAATACTTTTTTACTAAGGCTCCGTTTGAATCTGAGTTTAGGAAGATTCCGCCTTTGAAAAACTAAAAATTCTCAAACTTAGATTCAAACACATTTTCAGTACTTAGCTTTTCAAACCACAATCTTCCATTTTTAGGCTAACAAATCTTGTGGTTTAAAATATAATAAAACAATGATTTTCAAAAGCTGAATTTGAAACACAAGATTATAAAAAATTTATCGTTTTAACCTCATATCCAAACGCAGCTTAAGATCATAACATAAAAAATTTAGTGATGGTTTGTTATCTAGACTCACTATATATTAGAATTGGATGTTAGTTGTATGTTGAATTTATAGAAAGATTACTCATTCAATAAAATCAAAGCTTTTAATCATTATATATAGAAAAGTAGTGATAATTTGTTATCTAAAATCAATAACAATTCACATATAAGAATTTGTAATCTAAACTCACTGTACATCAATCTATTTATCCTGTACATATATTAGAACTGTATGCTATATGTTGGATTTCATTGAAAGATAACTCATTTAACAAAATTCAAACGTAAACATAATATAGTAATGCAAGTGATAAGTTTGTTATCTAAAATCATATACAATATTCATGTAAGAATTCCATGTCATATGTTGTTTAATTTGGATCAATTAAAAGTGCTCCCCCCCTCCCCCCACAGGACTCATGATCATGGATCTACTGTTTGAACAGTTAAAAACTTGATAATCTTTGTTGGAAGACTTTGTTAACATAAAATGTGCGTCAGGCAACTGTGGAAAAACAATGCCACTATCTCTTCATTTTATGTTTGTGAGTTTTCTCTTACTGATGCAGCTTGCATATCCATGTTTTTGGTTTGTCTTCATGTTCGGACCGCATGTCGCGGATTACTTTCTCTTTCAGCCTGGATTTGCTCGACAGAGACCGGATTTTTCGAAGCACTGAAAGGGAGAGCTCACAAATGTGGGTGAGGAAGAGAAGAAATAGTTGTTATACAATTCTTGTTGTTATTCTTTTTCACCATATTATCCTGGTTAGAAGACCATGTAGAGGAGATGCAAAGGGACAATGTGTTGGGATAGTCCCCCCTTCTTTTCTTTCACACATTATGTTTCTTTGTGTTATTTATTGTATGTGTTGATCATCAACAATTCTTTTCTATCCAATACTACCTTGGTGTTTGAAAGTGCCAGTGTCATATAGTTATAACTGTCCCTATATTGAGCACCTTTTAGTCCATTTTTCAGATATAGCTTTACTACATGAATGCATATTGTGGGAGGATAAAATAACGAGCTTCCTGTGGGCACCACGTGTTTTTGGTGTATTGCGCTTCTACTGATTTTTTTACAAGCCCTGCCAGGTTGAGATCATGGAAAATAGCCCCTCAAAATGTAATTCAAAATGTAATATTCGCGCCCTAGATAAATGGGGAACAATCTTTCATACAGCCTAAAGTTTGTTACATGTCATTGTCAAAATATATCATATGGTAGTCAATCATTGATTTCTGTTGTACATTTAAAGGAGTGCACACTCCTTAGAGAATGTATGGACACTTTTTGCTATCAAAATATTCTGGTTAGTTGTTGACCTATGGAGCAAAGTTGATGACCTATGGAGGGCGGGGAAATTTCTGAGCCAGCAGACCGATTGGAGCAAGGCGACCGCCGTATCCCAAGCTATAATTCCAGCTAGAGCTTGAGTGATTTGGCTTATGAGGAACAAGGCCATTTTCAGAAGCTCGAAAATCTATTGCGAAAATATGTGGGATATATGTTTTGGTAGAGTGTGCGTGAATGGGCGAGGTGGTTGGCAAAGGCACGGGGAATAGATATTCGTGACGATCGAATTCACATGGAGGAGTCCAGCATCCTCTCCCATGGTTAGACATCTCTTCTAACCAAGAGTTCTTTGCCTGACTCTCTAGCTTTCTTATTTCATTTTGATATATGTTCATTTTATTCTCTCTTGATTTCCTATCTTTCCTTCCGCTTTTGAACTTTATCATTCGAATTCAGTAATGATATCGACCAGCAAAGTCTCATTTTTTTTTCAAAAAAAAAGTATTCGGTTAGTTAGAATGGTCATTGTAACTTTAGCATCATAAATTATTTGACAGACATCACACCGATGTGCTCCTCATCCTCTCATATTCCATATGAAATATTCTTATAATGTACACGTCACTATTCTCATTTTAAAGGTTTTCAGACTCAACACATATAAACAATGAATATGTGTTCTTCCCAAGAGTACATGACCTTTAATTTGTAGTAATACATTAACATGAGTATATACACTCATATAAACATATGTCACTTATGGGATTAAAAATAAAACTAAAAAACATGCCTGGATATACCAAAGCTTATATATGTGTGTGTGTGAATATCGATGCATTGCATATGAAACCTCGAGCTTCTTGTTCCATAAAAAAATCATCAACCTCGAATGTGGGTGGTTCATTTTCAGATTTTGCTTAACCACACACGATTAATTATTAATTATTATTACTTAATTATGATAGCTTGATAATAATTAAAATAGTTGCACAAAATTTTAGAGTTTGTACTTTAGCTACCTCTCTCAATATCTAAACATGGATCATTTACCCCAACAATATCTTATTTAATTATAATATAAATACACCGTACCCGAGACATTAATTCTCAACATTTTTTTTTTTAAAAAAAATTAATTAGAGATCCCTAAAAATATCATTGTATTAACTATTAGTCCTTGTAATGTTTTAAGTTATTTTTAAATTCCTCGTTTAGTGGAGACATTTTGTTTAGGTCCTTTTATCCATCTCCTGTTAATCCCATTCTTTTTTTTTCTTTTTTACCCCCAACCGCCAATATCATTCCTAGCACCACTTGAAGGTTGAGTCTTCCTTCTCAAGGAAGAAGAAAACCACCACCTTCTGCTACTACTGAAAACACAGTCGTGAATCGCGCGATGGAGATGAACGGGCTAAGGGGGTTTTTTTTTTTTTTTTAAGATGTAAGGGTAAAAAGGGTAGAATAAACGACAGCTCTAACGGTAGTTAGCGTCAAGGATTAAAAAAAAATAACTAAGATACCCCCCGTATGGTGTGAGAAATAAACCCAGAATAAGGAAAAATACAGGAGAATAGTAAAAAAAAAATTGTTTGTTTTGACACAATAAACCCCGATAGTTATGTCTGGATAAACTAAATAAAATCTGATAACTATTCTAAGGAAATGTTGAAATTGCTTATCAAGCCTTATCTATACCAATAAATAAAAATATTTTCCTCCGTCATTTTAAAAAATTTATCTCACCTAACAGTCTCACATAGATTTCAAAAACTGTCACATCTATCAAATCAATCATACATTTCTCACACTATTTTCAGGGATATAGTTGTGATTTAAAAAGTCATAAACTCTTATTCATCTCTTACTAAACATTTATCATCACTTTATCCAAGATGAATCAAACAATAAAAAAATCATTTTTACGTATTTCAATGAGAATAATAGAAAATACAACAAAACAAAAAAAATTGTTTATTCAGTCTGAATTGTTATTTATCTTATTATAGCTATCAGGAACAAATAATACAATGTCACGACCCATAAGAGAGGTTAGGATTTTAAAGAAAACTAAAAAACAAAATTAAGGGATTAATTGTTAGTTAATACAGGGGTATCCCAGTACCCTAGTTAATTTTCCCCTCCTTTTTTTTTTAAAGAAAAAAAAGCACAGTGAACCATGACAATGAAAGGTCCAACGGAGGTCCTCCAAACTATGGCTTTTAAATCTCCTAGTTCTACTAAAAAAATAAATATAAAAAAGAGCAATACAACAAAAACATGAAATCATTCAATTCTGACATTGCTGCTCTCCAAAGCACCTCGTGATTCGTGCAACGATGGAATCTCATCGGGGTTTTGCTGTCCCAGCTGTAACCCAAGAATCTCTGTAACTCTAGGTACATATCACTCTCTCGGAGTTTATTATCTGAGTATGTTATACGTAGCGCACGATCCATTTTCAGTCTTAATTTTATTTTTATATGTGTTAGTAGAAAATTAACGATGCATATATTCATGTTAATAAAATATATGTTTTGAAAGAATTTTTTTATATTTTTTATAATAAATGTATCTATATAATTTATTAAAGTATATGTTTTATTTTTTATAAAAGCATGTACATCATTAGATAAGATATGTTATTTTTAAAAAATTTAAAACACATATAATTTAAATTGAGATTGAAATTTAGGCTGGACGTAACATTATCTATATGTACTGCTCTGCATGTATCATGTATGTGTTGAGTGTGACAGTGTCTCCTGGTCTTCTGTTCTAAAAGCTCATAAAAAAAAAAAAATATAAAAGTCACTGAGGAGAGCATTTTTTTAATGGACCAAACCAATCTCTTATTGAATGATCAAAAACCCTTTCATGAATCACCCACTTCAAAGGGTATTTTTGGGTGCTAAAAGTTCTGGCATTCTTTTTGTTGTTCACTGGGTTATTCAGTTTGTTCTGTCTGAATTGAAACCAATTAATATAAACAAAAGTGACTATTCAGGGCTTTCAGTGAGACCTTAGAACCATCTTCAAATTCTCTTGAGACTCCACATTGTCCCTATAAATGACATAGGTTTAGTTTGAAATTTCATGAAATCTATTCTCGTCTTTTTATTAAAAAATATTATCAATTTATTCAAATAAAATGTTTTTACTTTGTTTTGGATGCTGATTATGCGTTTCAAAAATCTCAAATTAGTATACAAACAGTCATGTCATTATTTAAATGAAGTTTGATTTTTTACATGTAAAAAAAACAAGATTTTAAAAGGCTATGAAAAATGAACCTGTAAAATACATAGTTTGAAAAACAGTTTTGTGAGAATTTTGCTTCAACCTCACACTCAAGTGCACATAAAAACCAAAACCCTAAATCAAAAGCCAATGATTAAAAATACCCATTTAAAAACAGAAATCTAAAATTTGATTTTGCAATAATGACATGCATTTAACAATTAGTTTCGAACCAAAACATAATAAACAACCCAACAAAAAAAAAAGTGATTGATATTATGATATATTTATGTATATTAAAATATTTCTGTAACAATTCACCCAAACAATAAAAAGCTCTAAACATCCCATAAGAGCATCTCCAACGGGTCGGCTCCTTCGACCACGTTGATGAGCGCTCGAGGAAAATCAGCTCCAACGGCCTCCTCGTCGATCAACAAATCGGGCGGACGATCGGTTTGGCTCAACAAACGGGGGAGAGAACAAGGAGCTCCCACACATGGCCCCACAACAAAAAAAAAGTTAAAAATATTATTTTTTTCATTTGAATTTTGGTGGATCTCACATAAAAAATTTTAAAAAAAATTTGCTTTGTGTGTATATTTGTAACGGTTATATCTAGATATAATAACTCATCTATTTAACTCCATCCTCATTCATACAATTCTTACTTTTTTTAATCTACAAGTTTTGTTGTTCCAAAATTAATATTTTTTTTCTCTCTCTAAATTTTACATTTTTCTGAATTTCCCATTTGTTATCATTTTATTTTTTTAAGTATTATTTTTATTGATTTATTTTAATTGTTTTTGTGTAGATGAATCCTCGTGGTAATGTATTTTACAGCGATCTTCTTAATAATAAGTACTCTTTTGATCTATCTAATGAATATTCCATTCAATCCTCCAGGTCATCTCAAATTCGTGTCGAAGAAGAATCTACCCAAAAGAAAAATACAAGAGCAGAAAAATTTTCAGTTGAAGAAGACATGATACTTATATCCGCGTGGCTCAATATTAGCATAGATAAAGTGCATGGAACTGAGCAAAAGAATCACACATATTGGGAACAAGTCCATTCATATTGTCAATAGTACAAACAATTTAAATCTGAGCATACTACCAATTTTCTTATGCATCGTTGGTCTTCAATTCAACTCGCTGTGGGTAAGTTTCATGGCTATTTTATTCAAATTGAAGCAAGACAGTAAAGCGATATCAATGAACAAGACAAGGTATTTTTTTTTTTTAAATTCACAAGTTTATACTCATTATTTTTTCAATTTTATAATTAAATTATTTTATGTATTTTTTTAAAATTCGGCCAGTCAAGCAATGGAAATGTATATAAGTTTTCATCATTCAACATTTCAAATTTTTTTTTTTTTACATCGCTAGAATGAATTAAAAAAAATCATCGAAGTGGTGCACTGAAAGTTTCAAGAAGAAGTTCAAAAATACAAGAAATGCTAGTCCTGCAACATCACGTCCTTCAACTCCACATTCAATCAATTTAGGAGACAATAATGCTAGTCCAGTTTTCAATGATGCTGTTGTGTTTTGGAGAGACCACTAGGCATGGATGTAGAGAGATAATGTAGAGAGAAATTTAGGAGAATGTAGAGAGATGATTGAATTGGGATGGATGAATGAAAAATGATATGATTTTGTTTATAATCTAACGTTAAAATATAATCGTTAAAATGTGACCATTAAGATATGATCAACAAAATAAGACCGTTATAATATAATCGTTACAATATGACTGTTACAACATCGCCATTTAAATATGACCGTTAAAAAAAATATTAAAATATGACTATTACGATATAGAAAATAAAATATTATCATTAAGTTATTTTTTGTAGCTTTAAAATTAAAAATAATTAATTTGAAAAAATAATATTAATAAAATATTATTGTATAAGTTATTCAAGGAGTATAGTTGGAGTGGACACTGTGATCAATGCTCATTGCCAAGATAAATGTATCATACTCCACTAAATGAAGGAGCCATAGGGTGGTTGGAGATGCTCAAAATGAAACAACTAAAGAAAAAGGAAAAAAAAAAAAAAACACAACATCAAGAAGGACAGATGCACCAGATGCACCACTTACAGCAATGAAACCAAACAAAGCGCAACATTAAAACCCACATTACATATACAAAATTGTATTATATTATAATAATAAAACTTATGATCTCAAAACTTAAATAACAAAAAAAAAGAGAAAAATCAAACTCTAAGCAAGTAGATACTGAGCTCAGGCCCACCGGACTTCGGATCCGGGTTAATCATATAAAATGCCTCCGAGTCCTTCGAGCCCACGACCCTATCAAACCCGGCCCGCATATACATTACCTCTCCCAAACCCGGCCCATCCAAACCCGGCCCATCTAACCCAGGCAAAACCCCAGCCCCCATCGACACCATCTCCACCGCATTGAAAACCCTCCAATCGGACGGTCCACATTCCCTCCTGGACGCGAACCCCCTCATCCGACCGTTGCAGTACGTCCTCCACATGGGCTCGTCGATGAGTCTCCTGGGCTTCTCATCTTCACTGGGCCTGGGCCGGGCCCGTCTATCGCACTCGAGCGCGACCCGAACCATCCCCGACGCCATCTCCCTCACAAGGCCCGCGGTCGGTGTCGCCAGCTCTATAAGAAAAGCTGGGCCGGATCTTGGGCCGTCCTGGAAGGCTAGTTGGACGTGGCCCTTCCTGTGGCCGTAGATCGTGCCCGTCACGCGTGGGCCCAGGCCCGGTGGGCCGGACCTGGGCCTTTGCCTCATAAGGGTTGCTGAAGCCAAGGCCCATTTGAGCTTAATCACTGCCACTGCAGATGGTCTTCTCTTCTTCACTTCACCACCACCACCACCTACAACATTAGTAGTACAAACTTTTTGTTCATAAGTGGTGGTTTTGGGAGGTTCAATAGGGTCACCTTCAACTTCAGCTTCATCACCCACAAGTGTTTGTTTCCTCCAATGGAAGTGTCTCTTTGAGAAGGAGGTCTCATGAGGGGTTCTAGCTAAGATGGTCTTCATGGAGAGTGAAAAAAAGGGGGGGGAGGGAGGGAGAGGAAGAGGGGATGATTGAGAGGGGGTTTTACACTGTGAGAGAGATTTATGGAGATGGGGCTTCATTTATTCTTTGCTTCTAGTACTGTTTTTTTTTGTCAGGGACCCACTGTAAGCTTTGTCTTTTGTCTTATTTTTTTTAATGTTATATTTTTAGTCCTTCCAGTACTGACAAAACAAAAAGAGGAAGGTCACCAGACCCACCAAACCATGTCAGGAGGTTTTAGCCTGTGTTGGGTCCATTTTAGTTAGCTAGTCATCATTTTGTTTTGTTCAATAACTGTTCTTAATGGGTTTTGTCTGTGATCCACTAAAAACCATTAGAAGATTTTGTTTTTGATATGGGTGATGAATGATTATTTTTTCTTTTCAAAATGGGTTTTTGTGGGGTTAGGGAGACAGAAAAAGATGAGCTTGACTAAAGTGGAGGTAATGTTGACTAAAGTGGATGGAGTGTTTGACCATGCATTGAAAAACGGTTTGGCCAGATAAAAGAGACAACATAACTGTGACCTGACCCAACTCTGATAGAGTTTTCACAGATCCCAAAGAGCCATGTCTTTTCTTTCTTTCTTTTTATTTAAAAGAAATTATTATGTGATGATTCTCTGTGTTCATCCAGAGCCGTTGATCTTTTGACTGAGCTCTTTTAACCCCTTCTTTTTGGTGTTGAAGGTGAGTGAGTCTCCCTCCCATTCAGGGTTGGTGTTTCTAAAAGCATTTGTGTTGTGATAAAGAGATTCTATGTTTTTATTTTTTATAAAGGTCTACAACATTCCTGATACAAAGGGAACAAATCACTGTTAATATTGGATAAGTTTATATCAACGTAGGTTTGGATAAGCGTGTGGGTTTGAGGCCACTAAGGTAGCGTTTGGATGCAAGTTTACAAATTGATTTTTCACTAAAAACTGAGTTAAAAAATGAGTTTGTAAGATGTTGTCTTTTCATAGATCATGAAAAAGTAAGTTTTTGAGTACTTATTTATAAAAAAAAAGTGTACAGTTTTAGCTAAGTTACAATTTTATTTTCATTTGAAAATGATTTTGAAGAAATCAGATTTTTGGAAACCAATAATCTTTCTAAACTCATATCCAAACACCTTATAAAAACCAATCCAAAACGCTAATACCATTTTTTTTTTCTGTTATATATGTTAGGATTTAAATATAGAAGTAAGTGCGTTTGGTTGCGCGATTGTAAAACCAATTCTACAGGAATCTAGGTTTTAAAACTTATTCTACAGAAAGATCCCCCACGGATCAGCTTTTCAAAATCACATTTTTTTTATGTTATTTACTTAAAATCTGACTACAGTAAACTGTTACAATAAAACTATTTAATTACATGATTATAAAAATAATTTTTTATTATCATGTAAACTGTAGGGTCATTCAACCAAATGTGTCATAAGAGTTTCTTTACCCGGAGCACCACAATAATTATTATGATGTTTGAGGGGTCTCATGTGGCACACTTTGTTTTTGTTTTTTGCATTTCAAGTTACAAAGACAAGGAAAGTGGGAATCAATCAAAGGACAATGTCACTGATGTATCATCACCAATTGCTTTCCTCATTGGGATCATAAGTGCTTCAAAATGTAGCCACAGCAGTGAGTTTAGTGATCTAATCATGATCTCACAATGAGAGATTCAAAGTGGTAAACAAAATATTTTGGACAAAATTTAGTTGATCAACCTTGGTTGGCTTCCCATTAGTTTTTTAGGTGTATACTCTAATATGCACATATATACATATAAAAAATTATATGTTTTATATAATAAAATAGCTAACGAAATGAGACTACACACGGGATTACATGTACAAACTATGTGAATGTTTGAGTAGATAATTAAGTTATTTTAAGATTTATAATTATTTTAGTATAGATAAGGAATAAATGATTTTTTGTTTTACTGTGTTTTTAATTATTCTCGTTAAAAAAACGTAATAATAAAATTTTTGTTGTTCAGTTGATCATGAATAAATTATGGATAAAATATTAACAAAATGCGGTTAAAAATTTATTAAATATAAAAAAATGATGACATATGATCTATAAGAGGTGAAGATAGTTGATTTGACAGAAGCGTCCACATATTCAAATAGATTTGAATAACCTTTAATAACTTAATTCCAGAAAGTAACAAAAATAATAATATCATTTTATACCAGTGAATTTCAACATATAAATTTACATCTATTCCAGTATTTCAAATACTCATTTTATTATTATTCCTGGTTATTCTCATTTATTACACTCTCAACTCTCCAACCGGGCATGTGTACCCATTCCTGTGTCTTTCATACTTTGATAAAGTTTTCACAGATCCCAAGACATGGCTTTCCTTTAAAAAAAAAAAAACATTATGTGATGATTCTGTGTGTGCATACAGAGCCGTTGGTCACTTGATTGAGCATTTCTAATTTCCCTTTCTTTTGGGTGTTGAAGATTGGTCTCCCATTCAGACCTAGATTGTTTCAAGAATCTGTTATGATGAGGAGATTCAGAGTTACTGTGAATTTGAAGGGGGTCCCAGAGTTTGTTTGTTTTCCATTCAGGCTGTTAAGACAAGAAAAAAGTGGGGATCAACCAAAGGACAATATCATTCATGTCATCACCAATTGCTTTCCATATTGGGATCATAAGTGCTTCAAAATGTAGCCACAGCAGTCTGTGCAGTGAGTTTGATGTCTTGATGGCCTATTTTGGATCTTTAAGAATGACAGTGACATAATAGGTCAAGCATTACTAACAATAATGATGTTGATTAAAAAAAAGGTTGATGTGGTTATGTGATTTCATGCCGACCATTGTGTGACTTCATTTTGTCTAAACACATTATGTAATGTGTATTTTTTTGGACATATATATTTAATGTAACAAAACATGTATGCAAACATATAAGAATGCATGTGACTGATTCTGTGCAACCTTTTATCTTACATGTAAGATGAATAATTCAATAATTTGACAAACATTAAAAGCTAATAAAATGGACCAAAGGATGTTATTTCTTCTAAACATAGGATTAGAAATTCATTCAAAATCTAAAAATACATGTTAACATAAACACATCAAGTCACTACACACCCATTGATGATCAGAAGAATATCCTGCAATCTATTTCTTGAATCCTGTGATTGTTTTGAATGGAGTATGATCTCCATCAACCCCCCATGATGATGGTGTTAATGACTGTTTTAGCTCACTCTGTCCAGGAATCTCTTGTGAAACTTTGTTGGCATATAGGCATAGCAACTAGTGGAGGATATATATATGAATATATGATAAAACTCATATCAAATGCAGATATATGGAAAATATAAATATGTATGCAGAAACTTTACAACACCAAAATTGGGCTGTAACAGATGAGGATTGAAATTGGCCTGCCTAATAATATGTGGATCATGTATCAAAAATAATAAAAAAAAATGTCACTAGAGAGTTTTAGCAATCCCAACTCTTTTTTATATAATTTCACAAAAAAATTGGAGTGCATATTCAAGTAAATTGACAATGTACTTTTTTTACATATTCTCTAATAAAGTATGTTAGTATATTTGATTTAACTACTGGAACTTGTTCTTAAACAAAATAAATTTTGTGATAAAAAATGTTTATTTCAAATTTACAATAAAATGTTGGAATTAAGTGATCAAAAATGTATTCATATCATTAAATCAATGCATATTATTGAGTGATGTTGAAACGGTTGCAATACCCTCATGCAACGTTTCATTTCAAATCGGTTTCATTTATATGCAATGGTTAAAAATTCATAATTGCATGTATTGTGAATGAAATGGTATAACTGAATATTCATTTGTTGCATGTATCATTTAATTGGGGTTAATTAATATTGTTGCCTATATAAAGGCCTCATGCACCCTTTGATAAATGAGAGAGTATGATGATCAACATAATCAACAAACCACCATTCAGCATATTTTCATCACCAACCTGTGAGGAGTACTTAGCACTCCAATTTTCTACAAACCAGTGTTGAAATTCATCCACTAATTTCTAGCTATTCTATTTGATCTGGGCATCTGAAAGGATCGCAGTCTGTTCATCGTAGTTCTTCTGTAGCTTGCACCCCGGAAGAACAAAACCTATTGTGGTCGTATCTCTCAGTGGTAGGAGCCATTCAACCTTGTGCGTGAGGGGGCCTTATTCACCGAGGACAGAGTGTCTTCACTCGCTTCCACATTTTCGGATACATTTTCTAATCTCTAACTCTTTTATTTCATGCTTTTATTATATATTTTAGAGTATGCATGATTTAATATATTTGATGTCTATATTCTTGATGGGATATTTATAAGAATTTGTGTTTAGCCTAATATTTGTGTATCACGCACAACAACTCTATGAATAAGTATACAAATTCTTATATTTGAAATGAATACGTGCTAATATAATTTTATTATATTTGAGATGATGTAAAATATGCTTGTATTTGAAAAATATGCTGGTATACAAATTTTAGTGATCATGCATATATTGATTAGTCATTATACTAAATAAATAAATTGTTTATGGCGTGATCACATTACTGCATGCATGTTGAAATGTGGACGTTTTATCAGTGAATGCATTAAATGTATGATTTTTTATATGTTTAATTGATTTCATAATTGCATGCATTTTTTCTTGAATTGAGTATTTTAGAAATCCAATGGTCATATATGCAAAGACAATAATCACACAAGTGATTGAATTTAGAAAATATATGCATGACAACACGTTATTCCATGTGCAATTATTTTCAGGATCTTTTATAATTGCATGCAAGAAATGATAAACGTTTGATAGGGTCAAAATGCATGGGTTTTGATTTGCAACTGAAACTTTAATCACATGCGGGTGTCAATTTAAAAGCCTTATGCACCGTATGAATTAGTTAGCATTAACCTTACAAACACATGTTGACGGAGATTACTGTGAGCCATCTATGATAGTATTTAAAAATAAATAATATCATATATGTAGAGATCATATGTATATGTAGTACAACCAGTGTCTATGATTATTTAATACGTAAGGATCGTCGATGGAATTTGCTTTTTCTAATATATATATATGAAAAGTAAACATATGTAATAAAATCGGACGGACGTGATGCACACTCGCAGAACAAAGTGAATTGTTTTGTTTTTGGAGGTTTAAAAAATCAGATCAGTGAAAAAAATAGTTATTACTCATTTTTTTTTAGCAGAAAAGAAGATATTGTTAACAATTCATACAACTTTATTCAAGCAATTGTTATGATGTGTAGTGTCTGATTTTTTATATTAAGCAACACTTGAGATGTTTTGATGCCTTTGAAGCTGCACAGTTTCAACGCTTGATGAATACAAATTGGATACGTAAATATCCATATCCTAACTTTTGAATATGAATACGAATATTAATTTTTGGATTCGGATTTTTTCAGATACGAATATTTTTCGGATAATTCATATGTTTAAATATTAACATTAAATTTGATAATCAAATGATATATTAGATAGATATGAAAATTAAAATTAAGATTTTAAAATTTATTTTTTATTTTAGAGATGAAAATTTAATAGTAATATAATATATCATGATTGTGATTGATCATATCAGAAAATAAATATGAAATATATATATATATATATATATATATATATATATATAATATGTTGGATACATATATTTTTTAGGTCGGATATACTGATATTCATATCCACACTCCAAAATTTTGAATATCAAATATTTCTGATTTTTTGGATCAGATTTAGATTTTTTTTTTGGATAATTGACAGGCTTAATAGAACATGATCATATCAATGGTTTATGCTTATCAGGATTTGCATCTTTGAAGTGGTATAGAAAAGAAAAGCATTAAAAAAACCAAGAAAAAATAAATTCATACATCTTATATTAACGGTTACTGTTTTTTAAATCTTAGTTTAAAAAAATTTGGTCTAATCTAATCTAACAACTATAAAAATGATATTTTTTTTAAAAAAATAACAATAATGATTTTTGGGCCCCAACTAATAGACCCCAACCCAAGCCCCATGAGGTGGCAATCTTGAAATACCTATATTAGCCCTCATAACTAATCTCCCCGTTTTTTTCAATAACCGTTCAATTAATGCCGAGTTAGTTACGATTTGATACGCACGATAAAAAAAAATTAATGCCTAGCATATCAACCGTTCAATTAATTTTCGGTGTATGAAGATACTTCATTTGCACGATAAAAAAAAAAAAAAAATCACAGAGTTTTATAAAGATTGATATGCTGCAAAGAAAACAAACATCAATTTACATTTTTCGTTCAGACTTTCAACGTTGAAAGAGAGGATTTCATCGTTTTTCTTTTTTTTTTCGTGCGATTTTAATGGTGGTGCAAATATCCAGGTTAGGTATTTCGAACCCTAAAAAAATATCACGATTTACATTTATTTTATATCTAGATTCAATGGTGGAAGTGAAAACAAGCATCGAAATCATTTTTTTTTTTCAGTTGAATCTGTGGAGGTTATTAGAATTGCGCGGTTCATATATTTTTTTGTTCGCGATCGATTGTGGTGAGACAATGGCGATCCAATCAGGTTAGATTTATTTTCGATCTGAATAATTCATATTCGATCTGATTTTTTTATTACTCATTCGATTCATCACATACCTTTTTTGTTTGTTTTAATTTCTCTATCAAAATAATTTCCAGATACACGTGTATCTTGATTTTATTTTTCAAGCACGATTTGAAGTTTGACATTTTATTTCTCCATGGAATTGATTAATGTTTATGTGATTCATATTTAATTGCTAATTGTCATATATATATATTCCAATATATGAAGGCTTGAAGGACTTTTTTTAAAGTATATGTACTGCTAATTAACATGTTTGGTAATTCAAAATCCACATGGTTTTTGTTTGGTTTTAAGATACAGTACTGTATCTTAAATTGAATTTTTGACATTTTATTTCTCTCCATGGAATTGATTAATGTTTATCTGATTCATATAAAATTTCTAATTGTCATATAGATATAGATATATATATATATATATGTATAAAAAGTATTGAAGGACTTTTTTTAAAGTATATGTACTGCTAATTAACATGTTTGGTAATTCAAAATCCACATGGTTGTTTGGTTTTAAGATACAACATTGTATCTTAAAATCAATTTTTGACATTTTATTTCACCATGGAATTGATTAATGTGTACTTGATCAATATTTAATTGCTAATTGTCATATACGTATATACATATAAAGGTTTGAAGGACTTTATTTGAAAATATGTACTGCTAAATAACATGTCCGGTAATTCAAAATCCATATGGTTTGTATTGGTTTTAAGATACAGCACTGTATCTTAATTTTAATTTTATAACATGTGACTTCTTTTCTATTTTTCAACAGGCAGTGAGGAGGATTATATGGATGACACATTTGAAGAATCAAATTATTTGGAAGACATCTACGATTCATGTGAAATGGAAACCAGTTTACCAAAGGAATTAACATGTTTGGTAATTCAAAATCCACATGGTTTTTGTTTGGTTTTAAGATACAGCACTGTATCTTAAAATGAATTTTTGACATTTTATTTCTATGGAATTGATTAATGTGTACTTGATCAATATTTAATTGCTAATTGTCATATACGTATATACATATAAAGGTTTGAAGGACTTTATTTGAAAATATGTACTGCTAAATAACATGTCCGGTAATTTAAAATCCATATGGTTTGTATTGGTTTTAAGATACAGCACTGTATCTTAATTTTAATTTTATAACATGTGACTTCTTTTCTATTTTTCAACAGGCAGTGAGGAGGATTATATGGATGACACATTTGAAGAATCAAATTATTTGGAAGACATCTACGATTCATGTGAAATGGAAACCAGTTTACCAAAGGAAGTGATTGATTTGGCTGATCAGCAAAATGTGGACGAGATAACATTGTATTTGATACAGTGATAGATGTATCTGAATTTGATGGTGTATCTGAAATTTGTATTAGACATCTATGTGAAATGCAAATCAATGTCAAATTGTATGTGGAATGTATGTCTATTGTGATGTGTATGTGAGACTTTTTATTAGGTATACCTTAACTCAAAAAATGAATCAAATATAATTGGCTGCTTCTCCAGCATAGTAGATAATAACTATTGAGGTGTGTCTGAATGTGAAATGTGTATCTTAAAACCTGTTTCAAGCACAATTTGAAGTTTGACATTTTATTTCTCCATGGAATTGATTAAAGTTTATCTGATTCATATTTAATTTCTAATTGTCATATATATATGTATATAAAGGCTTGAAGGACTTTTTTTAAAATATATGTACTGCTAATTAACATGTTTGGTAATTCAAAATCCACATGGTTTTTGTTTGGTTTTAAGATACAGCGCTGTATCTTAAAATGATTTTCAGATACAAGTATCTGATATTACAGGCTAATTGCATCATTCGAAGCAGAATATGAATGGTGTGCACAGGAAAACATAAAACATTTGTGATTTCCCAAATCAAGATACACTGTCGAATTTCAGATACACAGTATTAACAGAAGAAATTCAGATGCACAGAAGGGAAAATTCAACAACTGAGACAGTTTCTTGATTGGATTTCACATTTGCAAGAAGTGCAAAAAATTAATCTAGATACACTGCCGAATTTCAGATACACGGTATTAACGGAAGAAATTCAGATGCACGGAAGGAAAAATTTCACAACTGAGACAGTTTCTTGATTGGATTCCACATTTGCAAGAAGTGCAAAAAAAAAAAATGTGACTTTTTTATCAGATACAAATGACCTGTTTTTTTTTTTTGTCAAAAAAAAAAAAAACAAATACAAAATGACAGTTAAGTTTCGATTGGCAGAAGAAATCTATCCTTTTTTATTCGCCATTGTTAACGGTTTGTTGGGGAAGAGAATCAGATGGATTGAAATCTTGATCGCCTAATTTTTTTTCTTTTTTTTTCATTCATATGGCTTTGCCCAAATCGGAACCCTAACATTCAAATTTTATTGGGGAGAGGAATTAATGGTGCCCCCATTTGTGGAATTCGGTTACTTTGGGGAGAGGAATTAATGGTGCCCAATTTGTGGGATTCGGTTACGATTTTAATGAGGATATTAATGATAATGGTAGTTGTGTAATTGGCCTTTTGGTGGTTAGAAAAAGTCAAACATTGGACCAATAGGATTATGCCACCTATTGGGGCTCAACAATGGGGCCTAATTTTTGGGGCCTGGGTAGCAGCACTGAAAAAAAACAGTAAAAATTACTTTGTTATAAAAATTATTTATGATATGTTAATGCAAATTATTTATGATTTTTATTTTGTTATAAAATTATTTATGATTTTTATTACTTTCAAATAAAAATCATTTTTTATATTTAAAAATTATTTTTCTTAGATAATTGTGTGAAACTTTTAAATATGGTGAGAGAAATTTAATATAAGAGATAACTTCATTTGCATTATTTTAGATTATAAAATTGTTAAAAGAGATTTTTTTTTCCATAAAACTCTATAAAGAAACATAGGGCCCGTTTGGTTAGTGTTATTCTGGGATCGAATTTGATTCCATGTGAGATTACCAGGAAAGTGTATAAAATCCAGTGTTTGGTTGGTAGTAATCTTGATGGTAATTGTAAGCCCCACTGGAATTAAAATCCATCCATGTGCGAAAATAAGGTGGAATCAGATTCTCACCCTTTGTGGTGGTAATCTCAAATTCCATTAGGAATCCTAAATTAGATTACTATTATACTATTTACAAATTAATGAAATTACTATGTATATCCATTCTAAAATAAATAGCATCCTCTTTTTTTTTTCCACCACCCATATAATGGGTTTATATAGTCATTTTAATTTTTTAACTAGTTATGTGATGTGAAAAATCTAACATGTGTATTAGATATTAATTTATAGTTTTAAATTTAATTTTTATTTTTGTAGATGAGTTTAGATATTATTATAATTGGTGTAATATGTGATGTGTGATATGGGTTTAGACCTAAAACAATACATCTGAATCCTAACTAATAAAATTGGTTATTTAGTTTATAGGGGAGTTCATAATAATCAACTGATTTAAAAAAATTACTATTATTATATGTTTAATTACATAATTAGTTATTTTATTAATTTGCATTCATTAAATATTTATAAAAAAATTATTTTTTATTATTATTGTGATATAGATAAAGAAATAAATTTTACTGGTATATATATAATAGTAAGGGTATTTTAGACATTTAAATCAAATTTCTTGTCATTTAAATCAAATTCTTTAGAAAAATCCACTAGCGTACCAAACAGTCGAATGAAATCAGAATTCCTGGTAAAATAATTATCGGCAAATTGATTCTTGATAAAGTAATTTCACTCAAAAAAAATAACACGAATCAAACGGGCCTATTTCTTATCTTTGAAATATTTTTTTAAAATATTTTTCTTTAAATTAATCCATCTTGTGAGACAGGTAGCTTGGTACAGCAGTCCATTAGAATCTAGTGTCACGGACTCACAGTACCAAGGATCTCTGTGTTAGTGAAAAACACATTAATAAAAAGGATTAAAACATCTACGTTCCCGCAAACATTAGTAATTCTAAATAAATCATTGATAAAGTTGAAACAGATATATAAGTCCTTAAAAACTCATAATAATTTATATGCATTTCCGCTGTCAATAGAGGTTAACTCTAACTCAACCTACCCTAGTTAGTTCTTAACATATATCATGAAATAATTAAATCACCCTCAATTTTTTTCCATCCCAATGATCATTATATGAGAATCAAGAAATATAAAAATCCTCCGAATACAATTTGGTCTTTTATAAAGACTTGTGTTTTTAATTATTTATAGAGACTGCAATATCCACATAATTACGTGGTGACGGAATATAATTTGGATAAAATTTAACTTAAAGATAATAACTGAGTTTTTTTGTGATTTCAAGGACTCTTATTTTTCATAATTTTGATAGAGACTTATATAAAAATTAATCATGTTAGGAAGGATTTAAATGTTTTTTTAACCTAACGAAAAAATCTCCCCATCAAAGATCCCACAATTTTAAAATGCATAGATCGCAAAAAAAAAGATAGCAAATCCTAACAATATGGATTTTCTAAATCAGGGCCCCTTCATTTGAACGGCTGAAAATCACGGATCAGAACAGTCAGTGAAACGTGTCCCTTTCTTTGGTCGCGAGACACGGTAAAAGAAAAACAGAGCACCCTCCGTTGCTCTTTCAAAGTCCCTGTTTTTGTTCTCTCTCTCGGTCGCTCGGTTTGTCTGGGAAGGTAAAACAATGACGGACACGACGGACACGACGGACGACATAGCGGAGGAGATATCGTTCCAGTCGTTCGAGGACGACTGTAGGCTTCTCGGGAGCTTATTGAACGACATCTTGCAACGGGAGGTCGGTCACCAGTTCACCGACAAGGTCGAGCGCAAGCGTGTCCTCGCTCAGGTTGGATTTATTTTTCATTGAAGGTTTGAAAGTTTTGATTTTTTTAATTTGTGGGTTTTGTTGATTTGTGCGTGAAAGTTTTGTTTTTTACATGTGGGTATTTCGTGTTCGTCGAAAATGTGGGATTTTGGGATGTGGGTATCTCTTTGTTTTGTTGTTTTTTTTTTATGGGATTTTGTTTAGGGTTTGTGAATGATTTGGCGTGATCGCTCTATTTTCTGTGACTGGGTTTGGAGGTTTTGTTGATGTTGATCGGATGAAGAATTTTAAGGCCAATGTGATTGTGATTTGTTTTTTTGGGGAATCGTAAACATTTGATCAACATGTGAAACTCATATTTTGGTTTTGATATAATATGGTTGTGTTTCACCAAGAAAAACAAATATAGTTGTGTTTTGTATATGTGTGGGTGTACTTTTGTGTGATTTTATTTTTTGAGGAGACGTGATTCGGCTTATTTGATTGGAAATTCTTGGTTGTTGATTATTTTTATTGTTCATTTTGTTCATCTCTATATTGGTTTGTATGGTTGGGTTTCTCTTTTGGGTTCGATTGTCATTTGTGCAGGTTAGTTGATCAGGATGCATTTTTTTATTCTTGTTTAATTGCCACATTAGCTCCTCTCTATTACTTCATTGGTAAATATCAATGTTAATATAATGGCATGAAGAGACAATGCAGGCACACTCTTTGATGCAGTTATTTCTAGTAAAATTTGTGGATGTTTTATCCATGCAAAGTGCAGAAACAAATGATTCTATATGTCCAATGAAGCATTCAAACTGTCACATGATGCTCTCGTTGCTATTCTTTTGCTTCAGCCTTTATTTTTCCATTGGTGTTGGCATTGGTCAATATCTGTGTTTTTTGCTTCAAATTTTAGATATATATTCAATGCATTGTTCAAGTGTAATGGTTTATTTTTTATTTTTTGTGATGGATGTGGTAGAGTGCCTGTAATATGAGAATGGCGGGTATTGAGAACACTGCCGAATTAATTGAGAAGCAGCTTGCATCCGAGATATCAATGTTGTCACTGGAGGAAGCACTGATGTTGGCGCGCACCTTTAGCCATTATCTTAATCTGATGGGCATCGCAGAGACTCATCACAGGTGCATTGCTTTCATTACTGTGTTGTCTATGCTTCAGTGTTGCTTGAATTTGCTGAAGAGCATGTGATTTATGATCTGTTCCTTTTAATTATAGAATCTAATGGATGATGGATTTTGAATTATGTGAGTGACTATATTCATCCTGGGAGGTCTAAAAATTCACCAGTGGAACCATTATCATAATGAAGCAGCTTTTGAGTCCATCGAAGAGCAAATGATTTACCTTTTTAAGTACAACAGTTGATGAATGATGAAATTTTAATTTTGTTGAGGTGACGATTTGTCATGGGTTGCTAATAATTTGCTAACTAGACCCTTGGAATATATCTTGCTTATCCAGCACAGTGTACATGACTTCATCTTTGTACTCTTATCAGCTTGTATTTTTATTTATTCACATACATATGCATTAAAATAATACGTGCCTGATGTTGTTTGGCAACGACAATCATTTTGGTTTTCCATGGTCAATGCATCCTAGTGACACCTAATTTTTACTTTCATTGGGAACTTTTTGGTGGTAGTGAAAATGAATTGTTATAATCAGAAGTACATGTTTGTGGTGAAACTTTATACTGCAAAAAATTGTCCATTTTGAGAAGGAAGCACTGCTTGTCATCACTAATTGACTAATTTTTAAAGATTGAAGGCCTATGTGAGTCATTATTGGAAGAAAAAAAAGCTTTATGTATAGATCTAATTATTTTTCTGCATTGTGAATTACTGTAGATTACCTTGATTTGGTAGTTAACGAGTCTGATTTCAATGTTTGTATTTGTTTGTGAAGAGTTCGAAAGGCTCGGGATGTAGTCCATCTATCTAAATCCTGTGATGATATTTTCAATAAGTTGATACAGAGTGGAGTTCCTCCAGAAGAGCTCTATGACACCGTTTGTAAGCAGGTAGAGACTGTTATTTAATATTTCTGGTGTTTTTATTGACACAATTAAGGAAGTTTCTCAGTGCTTGATTGTGCTAGTTGCATCCATGAGGTCAAAGGTTAAAGGCTTATGTGCTTGTTCATTTTCTGTTGTTTGGTTCATTGCTGCAGGAGGTTGAAATTGTTCTAACTGCACATCCCACACAAATAAACCGTCGTACTTTGCAATATAAGCACATTAGAATCGCAGTAAGTTCTTCTAGTTTTTGTTTATGTTTCATTCTTTATCATATCCTTCTACCCGTCTACTTCTCTCCATAAATATGACCATTTAATGCCTTTTTAAGCTTTCATAGTATATCATGCTATTCTTCATAAGCAAGTTGATAGGTTACTGAATGGTGCATTAAAAAAATATTTTTTTTCCTGCATATTGGACACTCTGATTCGATTATTGGTGTGGACCCTCTATTAGCCTCTTAAAAAAATATTGGAAGTAGTCTGCATCGAATATGATTATGAGTTATTAATATGCTATTAATCTGGTGTGTGTATGCATGTATTTGTTGGAAAAGTACAGCTTTCGATTTGATCACAGCAAGGAGGATGTAGATAATTAGGGATTATACCTTATTCGCACCAATATTCGCACCAAAATTTATCTTATATTGATGTAAATTATTAATTTGATGGTCAACATTGGGATAAAATGTAGTGTTTTGTGGGGTATGTATATTTTGATATGTACGTGAGTGTGGTTTCTGCATGTTCACTTTTTTTTTAATAAATAACATATAATATTTTTCCAATTCTGATATTGTCTAATCTATTATACTATGATGCTTTTGTTTGATCATTCATCTTCTATCAAGCTAAAGCTATCCTTGTTCTGCAGCATCTTCTGGAGTATAATGAGCGACCTGATCTGAGTCATGAAGATAGAGAAATGTTGATTGAAGATCTGGTACCACCGCACATGTGTTTTATGAACTAGGAATTGTATTCTTGGTCATTTCTCAAGAGCTGATATATTTATTTATTTATTGTGGATGTCCTTGACTTGTATATGATTCTGGTAGGTAAGAGAGATAACTGCACTATGGCAGACAGATGAGTTGAGGCGCCACAAACCTACTCCAGTAGATGAAGCAAGGGCTGGTAATCTATATAATCATACCTTTTCATCTCCCTGTAAATTTTAATATAGGATGTTCTGATTTTTTTTTTTTTTTTGGGTATACTATTCTGAATTTCTAAATAATCCACTGCAAACATGTGTTGGGCACCTTGTATTTCTGAGTATATTTGTCAGTCGCATAGATACATTCTGATTGAAGTTCCTGTAATGTCAGGTTTGCATATAGTGGACCAATCTCTCTGGAAGGCAGTGCCTCATTACTTACGCCGAGTCAGCGCTGCCCTGAAGAAGGTTTCATTTATTATTAATTACTGTATTTCAATAGTTTTTGTGCATTTCTGTGATTGTTGAATTCATCTGTGTTTCTCTTTTACAGCATACTGGCCGGCCACTTCCACTGACTTGCACACCAATAAAATTTGGCTCCTGGATGGGAGGTGATCGAGATGGAAATCCGACTGTAACATCAAAAGTAAGGTTCTTTCTTATATGATTTAGGCATTACTAAGCAACAGTGTGACTACAAAGTGTCACCTACCATTTAGTATGCCCATCTATTGAGTGAGATCATCTGCCTTGGTTCCTTGGTTCTTGACCTTCCATAATATGTGGCATCCATTCTTGCTTCTTTTGTTGAAAATAGGAAAATATGTAGTTAAAACTAATTTGGAAGTTATCAAAATTCATATGATCTATTGCATTTCATTTAAATATTACACATATTCCTGTCATTATTATAAGTCCTGGGATGGAATGTTTATCTGAAAAGAAGCGTACATTTCAAACATAATAGGACCAAAAGCTTATATTCAGTTAAAAGATTATGCATTACTGGACTTCTGCTAAATTTCATAATTTTTTATGTTGTTTTTGCTGCAGGTTACAAGGGATGTTGCCCTGTTATCACATTGGATGGCAATTGACCTATATATTCGAGAAGTTGATAGCTTAAGATTTGAACTTTCCATGAATCGTTGCAATGATAAGGTTGTGACACTGGCAAATGAAATCTTACTTAAAGGTTTGTTAGAAACGATTCAAATTTCCTCCATCACTGTTTTCTCTATCCTGTTATTATTGACAGATTCAGTATGATTCTGGATAATTTAAACAACATCCTCTTTGATATTAAAAAAATGAACCAATATGATGTTGTACAGTATTTTAATAGCATGGGCCATCAACTTTTCAAACAAATTAGAAAACAGTGTGAAAAAAACCTGGTTCATATGTTTGCTAGAATACGAAGAAGCAGTTTGGCTAATGTTTAAGAAGAAATCATTTAAATTTTTGTTACTGTGACAGTTGTGTAGAAACAATTGTACCTACTATTAGAGGGACAAGTAACTCATTGTTGCAGAAAACAAAGAAATTTCTCAGTGAATTGTGTCATCCGATTTGTCGTCTGGTGGTATGATCGGAAATAGCTTATTTGGTTTATTGTTTAGTTGCTCTTTTTTCCAGTAGGTTGGTGTTCGACTTTGCAAAATATTTTCTTGAAGATTGTATATTTATTGATCTTCTTTTCTCTATAAATAGGACCTAGCCACCTAGGATCCGTGGTGTTTGACTAGGTGAACTTTTTGGATCATCCAATCTAATTGCTGGTTTGTGGATTCTCTTTTGCAGAAACTGCATCGGCGGACAAGCACAATGAGAGTTGGAACCGAAATCACTACGGGCAACAAACATCAGCCTTGCCCACCCAACTTCCTGCTGGTGCCGATCTTCCTTCATGCACAGGTATGGTAGACTTGGTAATTAATTTATTTATCTTGTTTAAATGTTATAAGGTACTTGTTTTATAGAAAATTCTGCTTAGCATCATTGTTACCAATTTCTGATTTCTTTGACATAATTCACCTTTAATCATCTATATTAAGATCATTTTGGCCTTGACACATTTCTTTCATTTCCATCTGGATCTCCAATTCCTTTGAAAAAATTAAGTGTACTTACCAGGAGAACCTGCAATGGTTGTCATGTGTCAGTTTATCTATTCAAATCTTGGCTGTTACCACTGTTTTTGTTTGATCCTGGTTTCCTAAGTAAACTATGAGAGAGAGAGGTTTTGGTTCTGTTGCATGTTATTATTCTAGAATATCTAAAAATTTATTATAATAGTTTACAGTGGGCTTTCGCTATCCCTTGGGAATGATCTTGCCTCTTCTATAGCTTTATAATATTTTTTCATAATCTTGGCTGCATGTTGGATATGAATTTGGCTTTGCTGAGTGCTGAGTAAGTGGCTGGGGAGATGGTTTGCCGATTGAAGTCTCCTCTGGTGCAGGGTCGTGGAGTCTAAATACTCTTCCAATCTTACTCTTGGCTCCCTCTTCCTTAGTGTGTCTTACAAGTTTTCTAAGATTTGGAAAGACATGGGTCGTCTGGCAGATCTGTTCTCAGAGACGATTGCGTGGAACTATGAGTGTGGGGATCAGATTTGGTTTTGATCATCTTTGGTGTGATCAGAGGCTGCTGATGGAGCGTTTCTCGAGTATTTATGAGGTGGCGGCACATAGGTCTGGTAGAGCCCATGAGTTTTGAACGGTGGAGGGTGGATTTGGTCACGTGACGAGGTGAAATCTTCAGGACAATGAGGTTGAGGAGTATGTCGCTTTGCTAGAGTTGCTTCAGCAGCTCATGGAGGATTTGAACGAACGTGGGTGCCCTATCCGAGTGAGGGTTAATCAGTTAGAAGGGGTTATGATTGGTGGAAGAAACTGAGTCTTTAACTCATCCTTGGCATCAAAGAGCAGAGAAATCTAGGGCTCTAAATGCTTCAAGAAGAAAGGGGATCATAGCAAAAAAGCTTAAGTCCACAACTTCTCATCCCGACATTGGGCTTGTGAAGAATCAAGTGGTTTTCCAAGGGGGCTCCTTTTGCTTCGAAATGTTTGGGATTTGGTGGAAAGATTTCGAATTGGGGTTGATTTTGTGTGGGGACCTCTTCCGTTCATTTTGAGTAGGGAAAGCTTGTTATCGGTGTGATATTTTGTATTACTCGTGGGGTTAGGGGAAGCTTCTTGTTGATGTATTGTCTTATTTTCTTTTCCGGGTTGTGTTGTGGCTATGTACATCGTATTTATAACCAGTAAATGACCAATCTTTTCTTTTAAAAAAATCTATGGTGCGTGTTATCCATCTGATTGCAGTGCCAAGAATTTTGGTGATCAAATTTGGTGAATAACTAATTAACATGCTTCCTTTTTATGTAGAATGTAAAGATGGAGAATCCCAATATCCCATATTGGACTTGCCCAACTTGATGGCAAATCATCAGGTATATGTGTCACTTAGGCATTTAATTTTTTTATATCTTTCATTATATGTTCCAACAGTAAAAAAAGAAATTCTTCCACCAGGATAATCAGATGATTAGCCCAGGTTCTTCAATTCCAAGTCCTCCATTCCAAGAAACCACTCAAGAATTCTCAAGAAGATCGGGAAATGGAGATGTGGACAGCAATGTTGTAGCTTCTTCTTCCATCAGTCCTCAGTTGTCTGTGGCAGGCTCCTCAACAGCATCTCCTAGGACTAGTACATTTAACTCCAGCCAACTTGTGGCTCAAAGAAAATTATATGCAGAATCTAAAATTGGACGATCCAGCTTCTATAAGTTATTAGAGCCAAGTCTTCCTCATCGTCCAGGAATTGCACCGTATAGAATTGTACTTGGGGATGTCAGGGAAAAGGTTGGTAGTTTTTTCGTGTCTTCTGAGGTTTGATTCATTGGTAAAGTTTTAGTTGTTTAAAATAGTCAACACCCATGCCTTTTGTTGTGTTGGGAAAAATGTGCTACCATATATGAGTTAGTGGGTGATCTCCATTAGACTCATTAACATGCATATGTTCATGAGGATGGTATATCTAACATTTTCACATGGTAATTAGCTTATAAGAACAAGAAAGCGGTTGGAGCTTCTTCTCGAGGATGTTTCTTGTGATTATGATCCTTCTGATTACTATGATACATCAAATCAACTTCTAGAACCACTGCTTCTATGTTATGACTCTCTGGTACAACTCCTACCTATTTGAAGATTTTATGTTATCATCTACTATTTAAAATAGTCTTCTTTTACGATGCTACAAATTCACATGAAACCATGGATGCATGCAGCAATCATGTGGAGGCGGCCTCCTTGCTGATGGTCGGCTAGCAGATCTGATACGTAGAGTTGCAACATTTGGGATGATACTGATGAAGCTGGACTTGCGACAGGTTGTGCAATTTTTTATTTTCCAAGTTGGAATACAATAACATGGTTTAATTTATGTTCCATTTATTCTTCCTACCAGGAATCCGCTCGGCATTCTGAAACATTGGATGCAGTAACTAAATATTTAGACATGGGTGTATATAGTGAGTGGGATGAAGAACGAAAGCTTGAGTTTCTAACTAAAGAACTCAAAGGGAAGAGACCGCTAGTCCCTCCAAGTATAGAGGTGAGCCAGTGATGATTTTTATTCAATTGAAGCTGACATTCATTAGATAACTATGGTCTGTGATTTATAATTATCTACATGAATCCATAACTTGATACTGGAACTGCTTTAAAAAAAAAAAAAAAAATTTACATGACTGCATTGCTAAAAAAATGTATAATTGGCTTAATTAAACCATTTGCTGAGATTTGAAGGATTTACCATCCAGAAAACCTGTGAAGCATGAACTAATTTATTTCCTGTCAAGCTAGGCGGAAAATTTCTTCTTTAGTATAACATGCAATCCTCAGAATGTGAATAAATAATCAATGCATTTCTCATGACCATCTTGGTTGAGATTGTAGTTGAATGAAACAGAACAAGAGACTCGGGTAAAATGGCAAAACAAATTTACCCATGTAACTTTGCATGCTATGCTATTTCTGAAATTCATTGATAAACATATGGTTACATAACAAAAAACCACTAACTAAGCATCTAACTAATTATCTAGATAAAATTATTTAAAGAAATAAAAAATAAACCTTATGTTCAAGTTGCATCAATGTAATCATTGATGACTTTCTTAACTTACTCTAGGTGGGTGCTGAAGTCAAGGAGGTGTTGGATACATTCCGGGTTGCTGCTGAACTAGGGAGCGATTCACTTGGGGCATATGTGATTTCCATGGCTTCGAATGTATGTGCTCGTCACCACTAGATTTGTTTCTTTGCATGTTTCTTTGGTTTGCATTAACATGGAATACACAGGCAAGCGATGTTCTTGCTGTGGAGCTGTTGCAAAAAGATGCACGTCTCTCTGTCAGTGGAGAGCGAGGAAGACCCTGTCCTGGTGGAACGTAAGTAATCATTTTTAACATTTGTATTCACTTTTTGTTCCCATGCCAAAATCTATCATGACTGGAATACTGAACAGGCTCCGAGTTGTCCCTCTATTTGAGACGGTGAAAGACTTGAGAGGAGCTGGATCTGTGATCAGGAAGTTGTTGTCCATTGACTGGTATAGGGAGCATATTATCAAAAATCACAATGGACATCAAGAGGTACAAACAGTAATCTAGTTAACTGCACATCCTGAGCTTCCAAACCTGTTTGGCTCACATAATTTGATGATGACTAATAGGTGATGGTTGGCTATTCTGATTCGGGTAAAGATGCTGGTCGGTTTACTGCAGCATGGGAGCTGTACAAAGCCCAAGAAGATGTTGTAGCTGCCTGCAATGAGTATGGAATTAAAGTTACTCTCTTCCATGGGCGTGGAGGAAGCATAGGTCGTGGTGGTGGGCCGACATATCTTGCCATACAGTCTCAGCCTCCTGGCTCTGTCATGGTGAGATCACGCATTTACATATCAGAACCAACACATGCACTGTTTATATTATCATGAATACTAGAATACGTCAGTGATACTCATAAGCTGTTTGTCCAAGAAAGAAATATCCGTTAGACAAGCTAATCTAAAAGTGGTCTGAATTCCCTGTTTGGAACCAATTGTCAAACTGATTTAGCTTTTATAAATCAAATTTTCAGATAATCAGTTATCATTTGAATGGTTTTAGTGGAGTAAAAATCAACAAACAGCTTTTAAAAAGCTGCATCTAGCTTTTATAAAAGCTGTTTTTGAAAATTGGTTCCAAACGGGGCCTTAAAATAACATAAAAGAGTGATTAATTCCCTCTACAGAATTAAGTGTATGTGACAATGTCTGTGATTTTGCAATGACCAGGGAACGCTCCGATCAACTGAACAAGGAGAGATGGTGCAGGCCAAATTCGGGCTGCCCCAAACCGCAGTTCGACAACTCGAAATCTACACAACTGCAGTCCTTCTTGCAACGCTACAGCCCCCCATACCCCCTCGCGAGCAGAAGTGGCGTGATCTCATGGAAGAGATCTCTGACATCAGCTGTCGCCACTATCGCAGCATAGTCTATGAGAACCCCGACTTCCTTGCCTACTTCCACGAGGCCACTCCACAAGCCGAGCTTGGCTTCCTCAACATTGGAAGCCGCCCCGCTCGGAGGAAGACCTCCACCGGCATCAGCCACCTCCGAGCGATTCCTTGGGTGTTTGCATGGACACAAACACGGTTCGTCCTTCCTGCATGGCTCGGCGTGGGGGCTGGACTAAAGGGCGCATGTGATAAAGGTTATGACGAAGACTTGCAAGCCATGTATAAGGAGTGGCCTTTCTTTCAGTCCACTATAGATCTCATCGAAATGGTGCTCGGTAAGGCCGACATTCCCATCGCGAAGCATTACGATGAAGTGCTCGTATCGGAGGAGAGGAGAGAACTTGGTGCGCAACTGCGAAGCGAGTTGTTGACGACTGAGAAGAACGTGTTGCTCATCAGCGGGCACGAGAAGTTGTCGCAGAACAACCGGAGCCTGAGGAGGCTGATTGAGAGCAGGTTGCCTTTCCTCAACCCCATGAACATGTTGCAGGTGGAGATACTGAAGAGGTTGAGGTGTGACAAGGATAACAGGAAGTTGAGGGATGCATTGCTGATCACCATCAACGGAATAGCTGCTGGAATGAGAAATACTGGTTGATCATGGGAAGAGAGGTTCTTGAAGAGGAGTTTCACGTGCAATGCAGGATAAAAAAAAGTAGCTGTTTTTACTTTGGTTGGTTTTTATTGTTGAAGAAAGTTGATTAGTTTTTTTTGTGTAATGGTGAGCCACCTTTATGTACATGTATGGGGTATGGGGAGTGTGGTGATTATGGGGGTATGGTATCTAGTTAATTCTTAGTGTGACATTTGTGTTTTCAATTTCGGTGGATAACCTCTCAATGCATGAAGAATTCGTCAGTAATGTTTCTCTTATGACAAATCTTTTATGAAAGTGTTGATATACTAAGTCCATTTTACGGTCTGTAAACAGACCTGGAAGGGGCCTCCAACGACTTATACTCTACGTTATAGTATATAAACTATTGAGTATATTAATATTATTTTATTTTTTTCAAAGAAAAAAATACATTAGTATATTTTAGTGTATGCATTATTTTATAGAATAATATATATTTCAATAGATAAGTGTATATGCTTTTTTTTTTTTAAATAAATAATTTCGATGAGGGTTGGATACATTATTTTCAAATTAAATGAATTTTTAAAACTTTTTCATTAAAATGAGAGGGGACTTAGGATGAAATGAATTCAGTTCATGTAAATCTTACATTATACCAAAATGGATCCAAACCCATCTTTTCCATCCTCAACAGAACACAAATCTATACAAAATGAGTGCTGCTATACTCAACTTTTTTTTTAATCCAAAACACAGATCTATATACCTCGTTATAGGATATCATGCATAACAGGATATTCAAAAGAGATCAGTCTAAAAGACTAAAACACAGACCTATATTCAAAGACCATAACAGGATATCATGGATAAAGGGGGCTAGAAAGAGATTAGTGGGGTTAGAAAATCACATATGCATTCTCATGTGCACTTGCAATGTATCATATCGGCAATGCAAATGGAGTTGTATGAAATCTGAGCGGGAAAAAAAATATTAATGATATAGCCTTTGAAAGGCCAAGAATCAAAATTTACATCTAATTCTGGGGCCTTTTCTCCCCCAACAAATAAAATAAAAAATAATCCATCCTGATTTGTGTATTTTAAACATCAACAACCCACAATTTATGTACTCTCTCGTTGGTCGATAATTCGCTTTGATGTATCGCTCAGATGGCATATACACAGAATGCTGTACAAAAACAATGCTGTGGGAAAAAATTCAAATTCTTCATGTAGAATCTCGTATCCGACCTTCCCTAACTGATGCTTCCCGACGAGCAGTATAGCCCACCGTCGTAGGCTTAATTGATCTTTGCCTCACCATCGCGCAGTACTCAGGGTCCTCACACTGCCCTTCTGATCGTATCCACTGAATCATATTATGGTACATTGGAAAGAACCTCATCTGTAGAGATGTGTAAGCGACATATGGCACAAGTGTTGCGATCACCACAAACAGCGTTACAATCCAATACGAAGCTGCGGGCGCGCATCCTTCAATGAAGACCATGTAAGCATTGGTCGATATGTCTGGAGTCAAGGCTCCATAGGCTAGAAGGAAGAGATACCACAATGCAATGCCTCCCCAGATTGAGATGTGTTGGATCAGAGTGAAGTAGCTGACAGAGAGAGCCATCTGACAGTTAACGACCCATACGATGCACGAGTACATGGTGGTGCCAAGGATGTCTAGACTGACAGTTTCCCCGCCTTTTCGGAATGCTTGGTGTTCCATTGTTCTTATGCATAAATAGAAGATGATGATCGCGCTGCAGACACCGTTGGCCATCCACCCGAGTATCCTACGCCAGCGGAAGAGGACGTTTTGAACGCCTTCTTGGTAGAGGAGGGGGAACTGCATTGAAAGAGATTGGCAATTCTGTTAAGTAGATGTCATAAATGAAGTGGGTAAGTAACTAAATATGTTTTACTTTTGTTGTTGCATTTGTCATTAAAGAGACCAATATGTCATATCTAAGGCCCATTTGGAACCAATTTCAAGTTTTTCATAAAAGCTGCTCTCAACCATCTTTTTCATAAAGACGGTGCCTGGAAATGGGTTTGGAACGCCTTTGGAGATCGTGCTTTTGCAGGAAAGTATACTTAAACGAAACTCATTTCCATACGCCTCAAGTGGTCCCAATTTTTGATGAAAGTGTAACAAGAACAGCTTTTGAGAAATCTAGCAAAAGTGTGCTTCTCGAAAGCTGTTTTCAAAAGTCGCTTTAAGTGAAAAACCATTTTTCAAATTCATTTCCAAATGTGCCCTAGAATTAATAAATGCAACGTTTGGAACCAATTATCTGATAAGTGATTTTGCAAAAGCAAAATGAGAATAAGTCTAACCTACAAATGAACATAAGAAATTATGTTGCGGAAAAATACCCTGAGACAGAACCGTGCAGACACATCCTGATCGAATACACCCAAAGCAAGCACTGGGAGTGACGTGAAGAAAACATTGTACAGCGACATGTACCAATCATTGTATGCAGCTTGCCCAGAAAATGATGCATATGCTTCGTATAAGAAGAGAGTGAAACCGAACGTGAGGTTCTTATAGAAGAAATAGCAGATCTGCAAAAGGTGCAAGAACGCAACATATCAGATACTATGAACTAATAAAGAAGTTTTGTACTGCTTGGATCTCAAAGTGAGAGGCCTTACCATTGATGAGATTCTTCTATAACACCAGTGGCCATGCACAAGTAGTAAACGCTCCAAGAACCGGAATTGAGCGATCGCAACATCGCTCGACATGACAGCCTGAAATATAGGACAAGAATTGAAATTATTAGTGAACAGAGTTTATGTTAAAATAATCCCCAAAAAAATGTAGTATGATCATTGAACTGACCTGCATTCCTTCCACACCGCTGATGCCAATACCAATGTCTGCCTCTTGCAGCATACCCACATCATTAGCGCCATCTCCAATCCCCAAGGTTGTCTTACCCGTGCCTTCTTTAACAAGTCTTGTGACCTGCATGATATATTCAAAAATCTCTTTAAGTTATTCAGGGATGGACTCCGAGAATAGCTATTCAAAAAATGATGAGAACTTACAAGTGCTTTCTGTTTGGGTGATGAACGACAGCAGATGACTGATGCACAGCTAACCGCCAGGTCTAGGAACTTGTTTTTCACATCATCTTCCAAAGCATATGCGAGGGATTTACCATCGATAATCAAGGCATACGCACCATTACTTGATGAGGATATGAGTGATTTCCCTTCACTAATTTGGCGGACAACACTCGCCTTTGATGCCTGCAAATTTATCCATGTCAAATCAATGAATAATCTTCATAGCCATCCAACTTTGAAATTGAGATTTATATGTTCATAAAGTAATTTTTTTGGAGGCAAGTGTTTTTTCAATTTTCTCATAGTTAAATTTTTTCATATCAATAGGAGCAAGACTTGGGACCCCTCCATGAAGAGGGGGTACTTCTACCAGCCTACTAAGAGGTGGTTTGGTAAAGAGTAATTAGAAGGCACTAAAAGTGCATTACCTTAAATTTCCATATAGTAAAATTGGGATGGACCATTGGTGTCTTTTTTACTTTATAATGCGACTTATTAAACTTTGGTGAAGTGTCTTAATTGTGATTGGAGAACCTCTCTTAATGGACACAAGGCATAATAGTGTGGGCATCAAAAGTGGGAAAGATATTCACCTTAGTGAGGGCATTTTTGTTTCCCTCTTTCTCCAATGCAACAATTTCCGGTGATTCCAAAGTGATGACAATCTGCTCCATTCCTTGTCTCAGCAAACTACAAGCAAACCTGCAGAACCAAACTCGAGTTACATAATGTCAAAAAAAAAAAGTCTATATGCATATTGCAATTTTTCTTTCTAGTTTACGAAAGTTGCATACGAAAACCATACCCAATATTGACTGCAGTCTCCATCTTATCCCCAGTTAGTACCCATATTTTGATCCCAGCTTGTGCAAGTTTGTCAATACATTCAGGAACCTATAAGACAGAAGGATAAAAATCAATCCCATTAACACCCCCGTTGTTTGAAAGCTTCATATTATTTCAAAAAAATAATATCTTCCACCTACCCCATTTTGCAGTTTGTCCTCAACAGCCGTGGCCCCAAGAAGGATCAAATCCTTCTCTATCTTTTCGGCCACTTCATCGATCCTTTCATCTCGATCCGCACTAACAGAATTCTTGGCATCGTTGAACTCTTCACTGAATTTGTCATATTCTTCCTCACTGAGTTGGCGATAAGTTAGTATCAAAGTTCTCAAACCAGCATCGGCGTACTCATTCATGTGCTCCCTAGTCTTCTCCTCAAATTCCCTCCCATTTTTCGCAAGCCTTTCAAACATTACACTGCAACACAACATAATGTGAGAAAAATATGAGTAAGAAGTCTTAAATACATTACATTACATCTGATCATACGGGCCTTTAGTGAGGATTTCACAAACCTGTCAGCACCTTTGCAGAGTAGCAACAACTGACCCTCTTCATTTCTTACTATCACTGACATCCGTTTTCGAGTACTATTGAATTCGAGTATGTTTAGAAGTTTATATGACCTGAATGAAGATAAACAATTGTAAGTTATAACAAGGAGAGCATAAAAATTAACAAACAAATCAAATAACAGGAAATAAAGAAAAAAACTTACCTTTCAACTTTAATGCCGGACTTCAGATCCAATTCATGCAGTGAGATGCTCGTCTGTGTCCTCTGATAAAATTCAAAACCAAGTTCCCTGGCAGCAATAACAAAAGCTGCTTCATCTGGAGACTCGGCTTCATAAGATATCATCCCCAACTCTTCATCCACTTCAGGTATGGCTGTATGACAGATTGCCAACAAACGATAAAACTTCTGAATGACATCCGCATAAGGCTCGTTGATCCAATTCCCATTCATGACCCGCTCGTCCTTGAAATTGAATCCTTTCACTGTCGATTTTGTTTCTCCTTGATCTGCTTCATCATCTTCTTCTACTTCTTCAGGCAAAGGAGATCCCTTTCTCCTAGCCATTACCTTCTCAACCTCTGTAACTCCACGACCATAAGCAGTTCCCGCTATGGAGCATTTAATGAACTCCATAGAATTGCATGTTAAGGTTCCAGTCTTATCTGATAGGATTGTATCAACTTGTCCAAGTTCCTCATTCAAGTTCGATGTACGAGCATGTGCAGGCTTGTCGGTCTCTTCATAGTACATCTTGATGTCATTGTTGATAAACATGCTCTGCAATACTTTCACAATCTCTATCGACACGTATAAGGAGATCGGAATTAAGTATCCATACAACATCATGGCGGTCAGAAAATGCAATATCGCTGCGAGGGGTGCCCTCTTGGGGTCATAGAAAACCTTGGTGTCATCCGGCCTGAGGTACCACCGTTTCATTTTTCCGTCACTCAAATCATCCTTGGTTTTGATGCCGAAGAATATCGATCCAATGCCAGACATCAAGACCAGCAGAAAAAAGAGAAAGTAAATGATTTTGTCCATCTTTCGCTCAACTCTACTTCTCTTTGAAGGTGGATCTGTGGCATTCTGTCTGACTTTTGTGTCCGGACCTGTAAAGGCGACAATCCCATAAATGTAATCCGCATTGCGAAGTTTCGAGTCTCTAAGAAGAAGCTGCTGAGGTGAAAGAGGAAACTGCTGTTCTTCATAGTTCAAACTTCCAACAAAAGTATACAAGTTTGCGTTTGGATCCTCGCATCTGATGATAGCCTTAAAGTTTTGGAAGCTTGAATCGCTCTGTAAGCCTGATGTCACCTCCAAAGCTTGTTTCAGTTTCAAATTGGTCTCTCCATCAAGGTTCATTGTCTCAACATAACAGATTGCATCATCATAACTGGACGACAGCAAGACAAGGTCAGCAGGGAAGAAGTTGTCCTTCTCCACTTTCACTATATCTCCAACTTTCAGATTTTTCCATTCAGTGTATTCAAAGGTGCCATCACCTCGGTGCAGGAAGACTTTCCGATTATTCATTTCGATATCCTGAAAAATAGGAAAGATTATAAATCATTCAAATCCAAGTAATAACATATGGAGCATGCAAAGATATTTCTTACTCCTTTGGTACAACTCAACAGCTGTGATTGTGGAACCGCTTAATAATACAAGGGTCATTAACAACTTTTTTGTTAAAATTGAACATTTTTTCTTCTATTCTTGGGCACATTAGATACATATATCACGTGTATTCATAATAAGCCAGTATGATATCTGATCTGCTTGGGGACTTGATTGTCTTCATCAAGATCACATCTTTTAAAATTTACAACATGGGTGATAAGTAAACAATCTAAAACTTGCTATATGTTGATACAGTTTCACCGAGGTGCACGCTATTGATCGCATAAACAATTCCATGTTTCTATTAATATGAAAACTCTTAAAACCAACATAAATAATTTACATTTCAAAAAGGCAGTTGTAAACTAGAATTGGGAGCCAAATATGTTCTTTAATCACTCAAACCTTTCTATGATAGTCAGCAAATACGATAACTAGACAATTATGCAAGACTACATCAAAAATTAAATTGAATCTATGTAAAAAAAATCACCTTTTACTTGAAAAGGGATGGTGTCCACCAACTTACTTTAGACCAGTAAAACTACTAAAAAGCAACAAAGAAATTCACCTGTTGGTTCCTCCTCCAATCTTCAAGGCCCTCTTTAGCCATGGTCGCCCCGATCACGAGGATAAGGGGGAGTATCGAACTAACGGCCGAGTAAGGCGCGAGAGGAGTGAACGATAGGCATCCGACGACAAGGAAATATATGTTGGCGGCCCTCCTAAATTGCTCAAACAACGATTTGGGTAGGAAAGTAGCCAATGTATACTTGGTGGTGGAGACATAATTCGACGAGTAATTGAGGTTCTTTGCCTCGAAACACTCCGATTCGTTCGCATAGGCTATCCGGGAGAAGCCCGGGCCGCCGATTTGCGAGTGTTCTTCTTGAACAGAAGACTTCCCACGAGAGAATGCATAGAATTTACTGAAATGGAGTTTCCTCCTCCTCCTCCCCTCAGCCATTCTTTGTGATCAAACCCAGTCAAAACAGAGCCTACCCAGTTGAAGATCCCCAAAAAAATCCGACCTTTATAGAAATCCGAACAAAAAAAACGAATACCCAAATCCAAAGATTGGAATTTATGTACAAAAAACGAAAAACCCAGAAGTTCAAAATCCTTTCAGAGATGAAAAAAAGCTTTTTTGAAGTTCATATAAAGGACTTGAAGAAGGGGAAGTCAAAGTACCACCACCACATTTGAAGCTTCGGTTGGAGGTAGGCGGCACAGATTCGGACCTTTGAAGCCCTCCTTTGACCCGATAACGCCGAGTGAAAACCACACAAAACTACAAAAAGTCTTCACTTTTTTTCAAACAAACATCAAAAAAGATTTTTAGAATCGAACGAAATGGAGAACCCAAGTTTCTAGAAAGTCAATGGAGCTCGACGTGGGTTTAAATTTCGCGGTAGATTATATGAGTCACATGTCGTTAAGGTATTCGCTATGGTCCTATGGACGGTTCTTTCTGTTCTGAGAAGCTTCACCTTTACTATTATATATTATTTTTTGGGAAAAACTCCCTGAGTTTTCTGCAAATCACAAAAATCCCTGTAAAACCAGATAATCACAGTAGGTCCTTGTGTTAATGTGATATTGAAAAAAAATCAGAATAGATCTTTGCCGTTACTTCTAGTAACTTAATACAAGGTTAAGATTAACCAGACATGAAACTTTACCAAAATGCATTTACCTTTAGAAGATGGGGACACTGGAAAATGAAACCAAATGATTAAATCTGATTTTTAAAATTTGTAAGGACTTTAACCAGATACACTTTCTCTAGATCTAGGGTAATTTTTTGGTTTTACTGGGATTTTTTTGTTATTTTTAAAAGATTCAAGGGGGTTAGAAAAGATTTTTCCTTATTTCTTTTATGAAAATGTTAAGACTCAGTAACATTTATCAATTAAAATTCAGACTTCACATGTTTTTATTTTTTTAAAAATAATAAACATCATTTAATTAGGTATATACTTTGATAAAAAAAAATATATATCGCTTCATTTAGAATTAAATGAACTAATTTTTAATAAATATAAAAAAATATTTAATATAATATATACAACATGTTTCTATTAATAAGCCCGTATGATGTTTATACATTATTTTTTTTTTTTTTTTGAAAGGGGGTTGGGGGGTGATGTTGATATTGTCACGCCCACGTGTTTTGCAAATATGGAAGTCAGGCTGTGAGGATGAGCGGATCGGGTTTGACTGTGGAAAGAAAGAACGGGTTGATGATAAAGGGAAATGGAGGTGAGAATAGGCAGTAATTTGGGCCACGTAAGATTCCGTTTTTGGGCAAAGACTGAAGGTTTGTACGTCACTTTTGTCAATCCAATTATTATGGATGCTCAGATTATAATTTATTTGCATTATTGACTAGGGTTTTAATAAGAGTCTATTTTTATTTGAATTAAAGTGAGTTTGGTTAAAAAATAGATCAAACATTGATTAATTAGTTGAAATCATTGTTTAAGAGGTTTTTTTTTTTATCCTGATAAATGAGAGCCGCCGCAGTGGACGGGTGAAGGAGATTAGTCAAACGAGGTTTTTGGACAGGGGCCCCTAAAGAATCATATATGTTTGAAATGTCCCTAAGATATTTCAAGGGGTTTTTGTAGATATGAAATGATTCTTGAGTCTGGACCCTGTTTGTAATCATATTTGCAGTTTTGTATAAATCTCTTTTTGAGTTTTATGAAATATATATTAGATGAGAAAATATGTATTTTTTATAAAAATATATTATATATATTTAAATGAATTTAATGCATATATTTTTCATATTATAATATATAATGAGATAACATAATATATATAGCTTGTGTTAGTTACGTAGCTGATTGCCAAAAAAGGATGCAAAACTTCAGTGTATCACAATATCCATGTTTAATTTCCCCTTCATTCTGTTACTTTAGATGAAAACAACTCAAGTAAGACATTATTTTATCTTGGAAATATCATTGCATAAAATTTAACAGAAGTTGAACATCTACAAATTATGGGATTGTGTTTATCAATATTGATATAGGCAACAAATTAAAAGTAAAATATATAAAAACAGATGGATAAAACTGATATAATTATAACAAAGGATGAAAAAGAAAAAACTAGGCAGCAATAACACTTCTTCCACTATTTCAATAGAACCTAGGAAGAAAAAACCCATATAAAATTATTAAAAACCTAAAAAAAAAATTTATATTTGTATGATAAATCAATTTATTGCAATTTAAAGTTCATACATCCTTTGTATAGAGAGAGAGAGAGAGAATAGTGAAATTGAAAAACTGGGATGTATATATTTAATCAGCTACTACCTCACAAAAATTTAAAGAAAAATAAATTAGGGGATGTATTTAGTCACCCCTCCAACAGAAATAAACTAGCCTTTATTTCATTTTAATTGAATTGACAGCGGCGGGGGTTAGAGGGTTATTATTTCATTTTATAGTGTCACGTGCCACACATACCACCAACTGTACTTATTTGATAATAAAAAAAAAAAGCCTGCACTTATTTGAGGGAAAAAAATATATAAATATAAAAAAATGGGGTTTGGTACCTCAGAAAAGTCAGTTTCTGTCATGGTCCATCACTTGAAAATGAAACAGTTGGGACATGGTTCAGTGTGTCTGTGTGTGGCAATGGCTTATCATAGTGGATCAAAATAATAATAATAATATACCTAGCTGAAAAATTAATTAAATCAGTTTTAATCCATTAAAAATTAGAAAATCATTACATGCCCGTATATTATTAAAAAATATTATTTCAGTCCATATCGTCACCCACAACTAACAAGATATATGATTAACATTAACATATTAAAAGTTATCAGAATACCCTCACCCCTTATTTTTTTGAAATTGATATAGCACCCTATAAACTTATAAAGATTGAAAAAAATCACTATAAATCTGAAAATCCTCTCATATCTTTATCTTCGTAGACTATTTATTTTAGTTCTTACTGTAACTGAAATTACTCATATTTGTGTTTGACTCTAACTATACATGATAAATTATTGTAATACCCTTTTATAATTTACTTGCTAAATTACAATAATACCCCTTTAAATTTTACTTGATAAATTATTGTAATACACTAACTAGATTTATAATTGATTTTAAATTTATTTGCTGATTTTATAGGTTCCTTTTTCAATTTTCATAAGTTTTTAAGGAGTTACATCAATTTTTCCTCTTTTTTTACCCTTTGTGAATATAAGATAGTAGAATTTTCAAGGA